>JASAOG010000025.1:792500-2230000 GCA_030265305.1 Biomphalaria pfeifferi
GTGTATAAGAAATGGACGTCTACTTGAAGCACTAAACCAAAATATACGGATGTAGGATATTGACGACAATGCTTTAGATTAGTATTAGACCTTAAAGTGTAAAAAAATGTATTTTAAAATCACGATGTTCAAAGTGTTGCTTTTAAAGAGAATATTATACATCTTAAAACAATTTGCTCGCATTCATGCAACCCTTTTGGTGGCTACTAGGTACCGGACCACCGGGCATTTGCCCGAATGCCCATATAGACAGAACTTCAAAGGATTTCTAGGGATAATGATGTCATGGAATGGAATTCCTACAACTCTGTTGTGTGGATATAAGAGCAGATGCCAAGATGAAGGAAATTTTAAAATGAGACAACTATTTAAAGTAATAGTTCATCTTGGCACGTGCCAGTATTACCTACATGTTGCCAGTCATCACCAGTATTACATGCATGTTGCCAGTCATCACCAGTATTACATGCATGTTGCCAGTCATCATCAGTATTACATGCATGTTGCCAGTCATCACCAGTATTACATGCATGTTGCCAGTCATCACCAGTATTACCTGCATGTTGCCAGTCATCACCAGTATTACCTGCATGTTGCCAGTCATCACCAGTATTACATGCATGTTGCCAGTCATCATCAGTATAACATGCATGTTGCCAGTCATCACCAGTATTACATGCATGTTGCCAGTCATCATCAGTATTACCTGCATGTTGCAGTCATCACCAGTATTACCTGCATGTTGCCAGTCATCACCAGTATTACCTGCATGTTGCCAGTCATCACCAGTATTACCTGCTTGTTGCAAGTCATCATCAGTATTACCTGCATGTTGCCAGTCATCACCAGTATTACATGCAAGTTGCCAGTCATCACCAGTATTACATGCATGTTGCCAGTCATCACCAGTATTACATGCATGTTGCCAGTCATCATCAGTATTACATGCATGTTGCCAGTCATCACCAGTATTACATGCATGTTGCCAGTCATCATCACTATTACCTGCATGTTGCCAGTCATCATCAGTATTACCTGCATGTTGCCAGTCATCATCAGCATTCCATGCATGTTGCCAGTCATCACCACTATTACCTGCATGTTGCCAGTCATCATCAGTATTACCTGCATGTTGCCAGTCATCATCAGTATTACATGCATGTTGCCAGTCATCACCAGTATTACCTGCATGTTGCCAGTCATCACCAGTATTACATGTATGTTGCCAGTTATCACCAGTATTACCTGCATGTTGCCAGTCATCATCAGTATTACCTGCATGTTTCCAGTCATCACCAGTATTACCTGCATGTTGCCAGTCATCATCAGCATTACATGCATGTTGCCAGTCATCATCACTTTTACCTGAATGTTGCCAGTCATCACCAGTATTACCTGCATGCTGCCAGTCATCATCACTATTACCTGCACGTTGCCAGTCATCACAAGTATTACCTGCATGTTGCCAGTCATCACCAGTATTACCTGCATGTTGCCAGTCGTCATCAGTATTACCTGCATGTTGCCAGTCATCACCAGTATTACCTGCATGTTGCCAGTCATCACCAGTATTACATGCATGTTGCCAGTCATCACCAGTATTACCTGCATGTTGCTAGCCATCACCAGTATTACATGCATGTTGCCAGTCATCATCAGCATTACATGCATGTTGCCAGTCATCACCAGTATTACCTGCATGTTGCCAGTCATCATCAGTATTACATGCATGTTGCCAGTCATTACCAGTATTACCTGCATGTTGCCAGTCATCACCTGTATTACATGCATGTTGCCAGTCATCACCAGTATTACCTGAATGTTGCCAGTCATCATCAGTATTACCTGCATGTTGCCAGTCTACACCAGTATTATATGCATGTTGCCAGTCATCACCAGTAGTACCTGCATGTTGCCAGTCATCACCAGTATTACCTGCATGTTGCCAGTCATCATCAGCATTACATGCATGTTGCCAGTCATCACCACTATTACCTGCATGTTGCCAGTCATCATCAGTATTACCTGCATTTTCCCAGTCATCATCAGTATTACATGCATGTTGCCAGTCATCACCAGTATTACATGCATGTTGCCAGTCATCACCAGTTTTACATGCATGTTGTCAGTCATCACCAGTATTACATGCATGTTGCCAGTCATCACCAGTATTACCTGCATGTTGCCAGTCATCACCAGTATTACCTGCATGTTGCCAGTCATCATCAGTATTATATGCATGTTGCCAGTCATCATCAGTATTACATGCATGTTGCCAGTCATCACCAGTATTACATGCATGTTGCCAGTCATCATCAGTATTACATGCATGTTGCCAGTCATAACCAGTATTACCTGCATGTTGCCAGTCATCATCAGTATCACTTGCATGTTGCCAGTCATCATCAGTATTACATGCATGTTGCCAGTCATCATCAGTATTACATGCATGTTGCCAGTCATCACCAGTATTACATGAGTCATGAATTAGGAATATAAATTATCAAGTGCTAATGGGAAGTCGCGCCAGTTTGCAAAAATAGAACTTAGAACAAAACTAAGTCGTGGCTATCAGTCAAGTTATGAAGAACAAAAAAGTAGGGACATCTTGCTTGATATCACTTTGTTTCTAGTAAAGTTCCCTTTCAGACCTTGTGGTCTATAGGGCAGATGATGTAAAGTTCATATGTTTTTGTGACCTACGGTTAACGAGGGTGTCATGTGTCCAGCACAACGACCAACCGCCTTTACTTTTCCCCACTTAATGTCAGCTACCCATTAGAGCTGGGTGGACTCAGAGGCGCCCAATGATACCAAAATTAAAAATCACAGTCTTCACTAGGATATGAATCCTGGACCCTCCGGGTCGGTAGTCAAGCGTTTTTTCTCTCAGCCACATCACATCCACTTTGTTTCTAGCTAAGCTGAAAATTAGACATTTGGTGACCAGATTAACGATTCTTTATAAAGTTACCTTTCGAACCTTGCGACTTGAGCTAGTATAACAGTTATCTAAATATTGCTCAGCACTGAAAGAACTTGTATAAGGTTGACAATTAGTAAAACACAAACATTCAGAATGACTTTAAAACTGCTAACCACGTAAAATATATACTTCTTAAAGACAGAATGAATGGAAGTTACTTCATTGGCAGCACACCGGACATAACACACACTAATAAGAGGTTCGAAGCTATTGATTTTAAAAGACAAAGCTGAGGATATCAATTCTGATATCTTAAATTGCCTGGATGACCTTGACTTTATGATGTGTCGAGCTCAGTGATAAGACAATGTTACTACAATGTCTGGAATCTATGGTGTACTGATAGGATGAAAGATGACAGAAAAGCTATATAAAGATAAATAGAATATAACATACTATATGTGGTCAACATTCTTTTTCATTAAATGCCTCTTGCGTAAGATTTTTCGTTCAATTGAATTATTAAATTTTTCACTCTAAAAATATAGTCACAAGAGTCGATACTCAGGACTATTATTGACTGTCCGGAATATTGAGATTTCTCGCCTGTTTTTTTTTTTGCTACTTTTTTCTATTTTTTTTTCTATTTTTTCTATATGTTTTTTTTTTTTTTTATATTAATTCTTCTATTGTATATCGTTGTCTTTTTTAGTACATTTATCCAAAATAAAAAGAACAATATTTAAAATCAAAGACATCTGACAATACTCAATGAGCTGTTACTCTTAACACTATAATTTGAAAGCGAAAGTAAAGACTAGAGGAGAGACAGTAGTGCACATGTAAATGAATGAAGTGGGAAGCGTGGTCGAGAGGCTAAGTGCGCTTGAACTTGGCTACCTAGAAGGGGGCTCGAGGTTCGACACCCGACTAAGGCAGAATTGTGTTTACTGAGCGCCGGAAAACCAACTCCTAGATACCCCCTCCCCCCACTGGACCACAAATGAGATTGGACCAAAGCGCTCTGAGCATGCTATAAGCATAAAAGTAGCGCTATATAAATATAGCTATGTAAAAGCTATAATAATAATAATTATCTCAATGGTCAACTAAAAAAAACAACAACAGGAGGAACGGTGAAATCTTCAGCTGACAGAACCGGTTGACTGACACACCCTATCAATGCCACTTTAAAAATGTTTTTCTGTTGTGGAGATTGACGTGACTTCAATTTTGTTATGTGAATACTATTCAAATATCTTCAGACTAGTCAATCTTTATCGACCTATCTCAAGACAACAACAAGCAAAATATAACTATTCTTACAAAAAAATGAACACTATGACTCATAAGGCATGTAACATTTACAACAATATTTCTCAATAACGTAGAAGATATTTCACTTTTTCGACATCAAACAAAATAATGACAAAATAATTAATTACCAATAATTAATTGACTAATTGGTAATTTTTTTTTATTCATGTTTTGTTAGTGTGACAGGTTGGGGAAAGTGACGTGTATTTGGCGCGTTTAATGTCTAGGGGATTATTATTTTTGAAAGCTATCACCTACCAACCCGTCAGCATATAAATCGGGAGTAGACACGCAATGAAAAATAAATACAAAGTTAAAAATGAAGAATATTTATTTACATAAATATTTACATAGAAGAATAAAAAGGGGGAGGTTTGTATCTATCTCTAAGCAATACTATGTTTAATCATCACTCTTGCACTTAATAAGAGAGTATGTCATTTTGTCCTCTGACTTAGCTGGTTGTCCTGCTTGGGTCGCAGCTGGCTGTGTCCTAGCTTGAGGTTCTGCAGCTGGAGGTGGCGCTCTAGTGGGTAGAGGGACGCCTACGATACAGTTCTTGTGGAGTCTCAATCCAAAGTTCTGGTATCTGTAGTGGGCACAGTAGGGCGGGTGGCCGGCTGCCGTGGGCACAAGTGGTACTGCGGGCAGAGCGGATCTGCCGAGGGCAGCGTAGTGAACAGGATAAGTCCAGTGAGTTGCAGAGGGTTTGGCGTAGCTATGACGTCTCGCACAGATCTGGGTCTACAGGGACGTCGCACCTAATAAGTTGACAGGTGGGCTGTCGAATAGGCGGGCAAATAGATCCGATAGCGCCAAGTAGTAGAGTTGAGTAGATCCACGTAGGCAGTAGATGCTACTCAATAGCGATTGGGCAAGTATTCCTATAAATAGGCAGATAATGCCAAATGAATAGGCAGGTAAATAGGCAGACACCTGAGGGAGGCTGCGGATAAACAAAGATAGATGCATCATGCATCTTATCGATGCCGCGACTGAGGTGCATTCGTCAGAATGGTGAAATTGCTTTTGAGTACAATGAGGATGTGATGACAAATGGGATTTGGAAAATAGATGGCAGATAGTAGCAATATAGAAATGTACATAAAAGGGGAAATAATAATATAAAAATGTACATATAAGGGGAAATAATAATCTCAAATAATCAACACAAGTTGGAAGAGAAAATGAGGGGGGGGGGGGGAGAAATGGACGGTGGTCAGCGACCATGACGGTTTGTTTACTTACGACCGTCGGCCGAGAACAATCGAGTGCGCTTGTAAGGAGGGTGTCCGTTCAAGGGGTGCAACTCTCGTCAAAGTAGAATGACTAAAGGGAGGTCCGAGTGATCTCTTAGATCAAAGAGAGACGTGGAAAAAAAAGGGGGGGGGGGGGAAGAAAGATCGACTCGCATTCCACCCAAGTGTCCACTGCGGCTGTCAGACATCCTGCGGGAAGATAAATGAAAGGACGCCAAGGTGGCGGACCAAGTCCAGCTCGAAGAGGTAAAGGTGGGGCGGGTGAAGAAAGAGGGGATAGGACGGGGAAATAATTAAAATAAAATAAATAAATAATAGTAAATAATGATTAATGCTGCGATAAGTATGAGTGACTCTGACAGCAAGCTTTTGACTTGTCACAGTTAGGTACAGTAAATAATTGTTTAAAATTTCATCTTGTTCCGATAATGAGTGTGGGAAAAATAATGGGTACAGTACAATTATTTAAGGGGACAAAACCTCACACATTTAGCCATATCTCTCTGAATACTGATGGATCCGTTTCCCTTGAATACTTGTCTAACCTAGATTGTTATATAATGAATCGATTGTTTGGTCGTCTCCTTATTGAGACAACTCATTCTATTGCTTGCAACGTTTCGTTAGAGTGATGACATGCTGGCGAGTAAGTTGAATCTCACATAAATAAGGAATGAGATGAAATATCCCCCTTGGAAAGAAATTAAGATCTGTGAGATATATATACACATCATTTTGTTCTTGGAGGATCTGTGCATGTTACCGAATAAGATCTTGGGTCAACCCACTCTCTAGAGGCTATCGCATTTCTTCCGAGAATGCATACAAACGTAATGCACAAATAGACAACGTGTAAGACATGTGTCTGACCCACAGCTTCTCACAAGAATAAGATTGTTTCTGCTGGAAGAGATGGACACGGTGTCACTGTGAAGGCATAAAATATTTTGGAATTAAAAAAATGTCATTTGTCTACTTAAAGTGATAAAGCCCCTCCCCCCTTTTTTTTTGTTGTTGTTGTTGGTGATGGCGTCGATGGTAGACAACTAAATCTGACGTAGGCGTATTAGATCTAGACTTATTAAACTTAAAATAACTTGAGTCATTTCTTTGTGAACAAAACTAAATATAACTTTTATTTTTATGTATACAAATTTATCTTGAGATGAAATACAAGTAGTGGACTTGAGTAAAAATATAAAATGATATTTTAAATAAAATCTAACTCACTGGTATTTAAAAAAATTACGTCTTTTCAGTTTGGCGTTCTGGATTTTTCTTTCCTACCTAAGACCGCTGGGAAAAATGCTGTTTATCTTGCATCCTTCACAACCAATCACTCACTTCTTCCCACACACACACTCCATAAAACCCCTCCAAAAAAAATATTTTTCTCTTGTCCTTAACTCATTGCTTTGATATGTGGAACACAAACTGAAGGAAAAAGAAAGCGTGATTTTAATCTAGTGTTGATATTTTAGACTCTGCTCAGTCATTATTTGTAATACGAATGTTGACTGAGAATCTAGGATCTAAACAAATATTTGAAGCTTATGTGGGCGCACCATTGAGCTAGATCACAGGTTCTCAATCAAAGAAGCAAGGTTAGGCCTACAAGGGAATCGTATACTTAGAGTTGGACCGTATCATTTGGTAACGTAGACGTGATCGGACATTGACTGGACTGTTAACTTACTTTGGAAATATCTAATTACTAGAAATACGAGCGGGTAATAAGCTCAGAATCTTCCAGTTTCGGGTTTAATTTCTTCCTAATCAGCAAGATCCACTCCCACTTCCCCCCCTTCTGTGTCTATGTTATCAATATATTTTTTCTTCCTCCCGTCAACCAAATTGGAACCAGTAACTCTATCCAATACGTTTCATATCGAAATTCAATCAAGCATTGAGCTAGACATAGAAGCATCTATCTTGTATAACGTCATTTATACCCCCGCCCTTACCCTATTTACTGAGCTCGTTCCTTTTTTTTTTATGCCTGATTGTTTTGACCCGAAGGTTAAGAAATCAACCTCTGCTGTACGGCCGTGTCTCATATTCGATGACAAAATTGAGCTTTCTTTAATCCTCATTTTTTTTCCAAGACAAAATACTGGTTTCAATATTTATAAACTACTGTTACAATTAGTTTAATTGAGTTTAAAAGTTTGTAAAGCAGAACTAATGAAATCAACTTCGCCTATCCATCCCCTTGGAGCCCCTCACATGATCTGTCGATCGTCTTTCTCCATTCCTCTTTGCTTTTTGCCTTAGATAGAATCTCTTTCAATGACATACCGGTCTTTTCTTTTATATTGTCATCCAGTCGCATTCTGTCTGCCTTCTTCTTTTTCCTGGTACTGTTCCCTGAAGGAAGGTCTTTTCCAGCTCTGAGAACAAGCTCCACTAGAAGATTGAATCAAAACAAAAATGCCAGGATGACGTATTTCTCTTCTAAACATCCGATGGTCCTGACCAAGATGTTAATTATTGAGAGACTTGGAGCATACTTAGAAGAACTCTTGGATTGATTCCAATGTGGGCTCCAGGTTCTTAGATCTAGAACAAACAAGAATTTTATTCTACGATGTCTAGAAAAAAAAATATTTCATTACCAGAATTATGACAAGCTGAAATTCTGCACAAAACAAAAGATAAAGGACACATTATCACAGGTGTCGTCTCTGGCGAGCCATAGAGTACGGTCGGCTTTAGAAACTAAAGTAGAGACGCCATTTGGGGTTGACTTCGTTATTATTAAACTTCTTGTTCGAGATTTGCTATCAGCGTCGACTAACTTATAGTGTTGACAGAGACATAGTGAGCAAAACGTGCGTCCAGGACAAGAAACTTTATTGGCGCCCCCCCCCCCCACCCCCCACCAAATTTTCCATGAACATCACATCAAAATATAGGATGCGTGTGGCGACCCCGGCATCGTGCCCTTCCCCCCCTCCCCCACCACGCCTCTGAATTTTTTAGCCTTTCGCCTGTTTTATTTGATTTTGTTATTTGAAAGTTATCTCCATTTGATTTATCAGCATAAGACAAGTTCGAGATCTAAATGTCGATATAATGAAAGTATCAATAAATAATTGCACAAGCTTGAATGAACTATGTTACTCTTTCAGCCAGCTGGCGGTGTCAAAATCACGTGTTTGATACCCGGTTTGAGCCATTCTTTTTTTAATTTTTTTTTTACTATTTTTTACTAGCCGGACATTACCCGCGGCCTGCGGGCCTTAGTTTGTGTTTACTAATGTAGTGGATTTGATTTAGATGTATTTTAAACTTAGCTTATGATCCTTTCAAGTTTTTCTCTTTCGCCACAAAAATAAACGAAGTTTTGCGAAAATGGGTTTACCCGTTAAGCCGATACATTCAGATCTATTAAAAACAAAAGGAGCGCTAGATGAATAGGATATAAAGTACAATTATAACGGGCTTGTCCGATTTGTTAAATGAATGCGATTATAAAAGTACGTCAGGACGTTTAACTTCGCAGATATAAGGAACGAATTTATATAAAAATGCTTTTGAAACACAAATTTGAAAGTTAATTTGATTAGATAATGAAATCAATAGACTATATTTTATATTTCTGTGTGTCAAAGTAAAAAAACTATCTGCGCAAAGTGTAGTTTTAAAATTAGATCTAGATCTAGATCCTTTCGATCTTTTCTCATGTAAACATGGCCTAGATCGATGAAGTTATAATGCTTTCATAGAGCTGGTCAACTTTTTTTTTTGAGGGTCTTAAGTTTGTTTTAGGGCTACAATACATACACTACGGTCTAAGTTAGTACCCAAGGAACATTTCTGCCAAGTTTTATCAAGATTGGTCAAGCGGTTATGATTTCTATTCGTAACATACATACATAGATACATGCATACGCCTTACATTCTTTATAGTATATATATATATATATATATATATATATATATATATATATATATATATATATATATATATATATATATATATATATATATATATATATATATATATACTAATGGAGGTATTCACTTTTTAAAAAAAAGTATTTTGTAAATGTTTTTCTCGTTCCAAGAGTCATGATTTTCAGAAAGCGATAAGGAGAACTTTGGTGGGCGATACAAAGTAACAAATGAGAAAAAACGTAGCAAAATAAAAGAGAAAAGATTTAGAACGAAATTGATACACTAAAAATCACTCTACTATAGACTCTATGCCATAATCTATACATTCTCATTGAGGGCAGTTGTTGGAAGTTCTACAGTATTAAAACGTTTAATTAGTGCAGCGATTGGCTTGAAATAATTGTGCAAAATTTCAGCTTGATCTGAGATTGGGTGTCGGAGAAATAACGTGTACAAACTTTTTGCCAGACAGACAGAGTGAATTGATATAAGCTGTGTAAAAAGTGAAAAGAACCATCACAAATCTTTTAAAATACCTATTATATCAACATTGCCTATATTCTGTACACCAATATAGCAATCGATAGTTTGTTATCCACCATAAACGCTAATATCCAATATCATCCTTTATTTTCTTTTGATGCATAAAAACATACTTAGGCTCAGGTTCTCACCTAGGTGGACTGGTTTCTCGTGAAATTCTATCTGTTTTGTGGTCATTTAATGACATCAATCCATGTATGCCCTGTAGCAGATGACGTGCACAATTAGCAAACGTGACATTGACAGGTATTGAACCATCAGGCGAAACCTTCATTTTAGCTTGACATAGACACGATCATGATTATTTTCTTCTTTCTCTCAGTCTGTCTGTATCATCCATCTCTCTATCTCTCTCTCTTTGTGGCTCTATCTATTGTATAACTTCTCTCTATCTCTCTTTCTTTCTATGTGTCTATCTATTGTATAACTTCTCTATATCTCTCTTTCTCTCTGTGTCCATCTATTGTATATCTTCTCTATATCTCTCTCTCTCTATGTGTCCATCTATGGTATCTGTGGCATTTTACGTCTCGAGAGACGATCTTTTCCCTTTGCAACTTCTTGTGTGACTAAAGAGGCCAATCCTTGATACACAGCTGCAATCGCAGGTTGGGCATATATAATCACCAGGCGCCGTTGCATTTTCACCCTTCTTTCTGCTTCTGTTGTGTGCAATCCGTGACCCTTCCTTTATGCTCTCTCCATGTGGATCTATCCAGTGCCGCTTCTTCCCAGCTGCCAGTGTCGATTTTGAAGAGCTTCATGTCGCGTTTGCATACATCCGTATAACATAAAAGTGGGCGACCAGCGGCTCTCCTGCCTCTATTAGATCGCAATACAGGATGTCCTGTGGAAGTCGACCTACTGGCATTCTACGAACGTGGCCAAGCCAGCCAAGGCGTCTGCTGCTGATAGCAGAGCGGATGTCCTGGCACCCTGCTCTTTGTAGCACTTCCTCATTGGTTATCTTATCTTGCCACCTTATTTTAAAGATCCGCCTTAGGCATCGGAGGTGGAAGACATTCAGCTTTTTTTCCTGCCATGAGTAGGTTGACCATGTTTCACTTCCGTACAGCAAGGTGCTCAACACACAGGTCGGTAGACTAGGGCTTTAGTACTGCTAGTCAGCAATATGTTGTCCCAGACTCTTTTCAACCGTGACATGGTGGCCATTGCCTTGGCTATCCTGTTGTTAATGTCTTAATCCAGTAGAGTGTTGTTGGATATGATGGAGCCAAGGTAACAAAAGAGATCAACAATTTCTAGTGGTTGGCCATTAATGCTAACTTGAGGTGCAGTGTTTGTTTTTTGGACAAGTATCTTAGTCTTGCTTTGACTGATGTTTAAGCAGCAGATAGTTTGTCAACCAGGGACTGTAGCTGAATATCAGAATCAGCCACAATAACTGCATACAGGAGTTCCCTGATGAGTAGTTTCCTAACCTTGGTTTTTGCCCGAAGCCTTGATACATTAAATAGTTTTCCAGAGGATCTTGTATGGAGAAACACACCTTCGTTTATGTCGTTGTACGCATAATGCAGTAGACAGGAGAAGAATATGCCAAACAGAGTAGGTGCGAGCACACATCCCTGCTTGACACCACTGCAAACCTCAAAAGGTGCTGATTGGGCTCCATTGAATTTGACAGTGCATTTAGTTTCCTCGTGAAAACACTCAATGAACTGCAGTAGTTTGGGAGGGCGACCTATTTTCCTCAGGAGTTTGAAAAGGCCACTTCTGCTGACCATGTCAAAAGCTTTAGTCAGTTCAACAAACACGATGTAAAGGGGTCTGTCTCTCTCTCTGAAATTCTCCTGCAGTAGCCGTAGAGGAGATATCATGTCTATAGTGGATCAACCACTCCTGAATTCACACTGAGACTCTGGGTAGACTCTAGAAGCTATCACTTGCAGCCTAGATAGTGCCACTCTAGCAAAGATCTTGCCCACTATACTAAGGAGAGAGATACCCATGTAATTGTTGCAGTCACTCCGATCCCCTTTGTTCTTGTATATTGTGGCTATAGTTGCGTCACGCATGTCCTGTGGGACAGGACCTGTTTCCCATCAGCGGCAGAGGATAATATAGAGTTCAGGGAGCAGGAGTGATTCGTTGACTTTCACTACTTCCACTGGTATACCATCACTCCCAGGAGATTTTCTATTTTTTATGCAGTTAATTGCTTTTTTAAGGTCACTAAGGCTCGGAAGATCATCTAGACATTCCAGTACAGGAAGATCTGGTACAGAAGCCAGGGCGACATCGTCTACTTTATTCTGTGTGGCAAAGACTTCGAGGTAGTGTTCTGTCTATCGTTCTAGCTGCTTGGTTTGATCTGTAATTTTTTTTCTCCTGATTTGGATAGAAGGGGGGCAGGCTTAGACACTGTTGGGCCCAGGGCCGCTTTAATGCCATCAAATAGAGCTTTGCTATTTCCTGAGTGGAGACTGTCTTGGATTCTGTTGCAGGTATCCCTCCAAAAGTTGTTAGCACATTTTCTAGCCATTTGTTTCGCCTATTTATTAGCACTTTTGAAGGCCTCCAAAGATCTTGGACTTGGCTTTGTCTTGTGAGCGAGGTGTGCAGATCGCTTTTTCTCGATGCAAGGTTCCATATGTGCTAGATTCGCCTCAAACCAGTCTACATTTTTGTGTTTTTGAGGCCCAAAGGCGGTGATTGCCGAACTGTAGATTACATCTCTTAATTTCTCCCATCTGATAGAGATGTCTTCTTCATCACTTAACGAGGGGATTGAACTGTTCAGGAGCTCGCCAAAGAGTGCACACTTCTCTGGGTCACCTACATGGTTGACGTTAATTCGCCTAGTTCTGGGTTGAGTGGAAGTATAAGCCTTCTTGAGAAGTAGTTTGATTTTGCTTAGCACTAGTGAATGGTCTGAGTTGCAGTCCGCACTATGGTATGAACGGGTGTGTATGACACTTTTCAGATCCATCCTTCGGGTGATGCAGAGGTCAAGCTGGTGCCACCTTTTTGAGCGTGGGTGCTGCCAAGAGACTTTATGGCGTTCCTTGCCAGAGAAGAATGTATTTGTTACACACAGCTCATGAGAGCTACAGAACTCGAGTAGCCTTTGGCCATTGTCATTGATTTTGCCAACACCATGAGGTCCCAAGCATTGTGGCCATGCATCATTTCCATCACCAACACGGGCATTAAAGTCTCCATTTATATAGAGGTGCTTCTTATTTTGGAATACTTTTAATTACGTCCTCTAGAGCTTGAAAGAATCTATCTATTGTATAACTTCTCTATATCACTCTTTCTCTCTATGCATCCTTTTATCTCTTAGTGTATCCCCCATCTCTCTATGAGCGTGCAAGTGTTTCATTGTATAATATAAGTATTAATATTAAGTAAGATAGATGTATACTCTTCTATTTTCATCCAGCAAGTAGTTTTGGGGGAGCGATTTCTCCTCGAGTCTACAACGCCTTGTCCTCGTAGTAAGAAGAGCGCCTGTAAAAAATTTAAAATAATAATAAAAATTTTATTTTTTTTTAAGTAAAGCTTATCTAAGGGGAAGAAATGCAAATCAATGCCATATATATTAATGCTGCAAGGTTTACTTCACCTTTTTATAAAAAACAAACAAAATTATTCAATTACCATTAATTAATTAACTTTTATATTTTATTTTACTCATTTATTGTCATGAACAATGCAAAATATCAAAAAGTAACAAGTAACAAGGTTACAAAGGCAGTTTGTGTGGAAACACAAACTCAAAATCGGCCCCAGAAGTGGTTAACAGGCAGGTAAAAAGGCAGGTTTCAATATTCTCAGAAAGAATATCAGAATGAAATTCTATCAAAAAAAATGACAGAAAATAATGGAGATTAAAGGTTGACAGATCTTGTGTGGTGCCCCAACGGTCCAGTAGACCAATAAATTGGTGAAAGTGAAGGAGAAGTTCGATGTAAACCTGGCATAACTGATGCTATATAATGATTACCTTATTGATCTAATAGTTCTGCAAAGGGTCAATCTCTTATTCAAAGCCTCAGGGAAAAAAAATTTCCGTAAATAAAATAAAAAATTCTCCCCTTCCTTTAGTACAGTGTACTATGAATGTATTGCGGCGCTGCAGTTCACGCGATGATGTGAAAAACTACTTATAAATTACCTCCTGCAGTTTCCAAAAGTGGACTTGATGTATGCTTGGGTCTGTATTTTCTTTTTTAAAATTAAGAAGGGATAAATTTAATTTGGGTTTATTCACCAACCAAGTATGGTTCTGTGGGATTTCTATTTTAAGAAATTTGGTCAATGGGTGGGGGTAAATTTTGGACGGATTCTCTCATTCGAAGGCCCAACGGCTGTATGACGTTAGGCCTTCGATTGTATAGTTCTACCTCTGTAGGGTTAAATATAGAGTCGAGAGCAGGGTTCGTGGGGTTGGATTTTAGCGTGATTATATACTGCATTGGAAGCTTTTTCATTCTTATGTCCATGAGGAGTTCTCCAGCCTTCACATGGAGACATGGGATAGGTGATGCACGAAACGCGCCGTGACAACATTTTGTATGGGCTCCAGTATTTTTAGGAACGATTTCCTAGCTGCTACATATATTATGAAAAAGAAAAAAATAGCCGTTTGAATGGTCTAAAATATTGTGATGTCGGATTTTCAATATCTTTTCTAGTTTACGTGATCTAAATGGGACGGACAGTTGGACGGATAGACAGACCACACAAAACTAATAGCGTCTATTCCCCTTTAGGGGGCTGCTGAAAATTAGTACCAGACAGATAGTCCGACAGATGGAGTGTGTTAACATATGCTTTGTAAAAAAAAAATGATTGGTGGGCTGATATTGGATTTTGTTTCAATCATAGAGCGCTAGTCCTTCTAGTAACAAACAAATGTCGTATGCCTAATAAAAGAAGGAGGCAGCACTGCTATAATGTGAGACACATTCAAGCTAAATAAGCATGAGCGTCGTAAAGTCATCTGCGTGTAAAGGAAGATGTCTTGCCGCGGACATTGGTATTTTATTGGCACACAAAAATATCGTCGTCTTAACGTTGCAAACAGTAGGAACAATTTCGAACATCCTGAATCAAGAAAGTAGTGAAGAATCACGTATGCGGAGACGTTCTGAAATGTCTTCTTTAAAATTTTTTTATTTGATTTTGTTACAGACTCCTTATTAGAAGATGAAAAAAACGTCTCCTACGTAAAATGTCTTTAAAAAATTTTTGCCACTGGTAAAAAGGTCATTTTACTTGTTAAAAATTCTAACATGGAATTGATAACTAGAATGAAAATTCAACCCCTTGAAATGTCGACCATACATAAAAATATAAGAGAAACATCAAAAATAATTTTAAAAAAACAACAACAAAGCTTATACGAAGTGTAATTGTATGAATTAGCTTGGATCAGTCATGTAATTAAATGTGTAATAAATCTAGACCAACAACAATAAATCAGTGCGATTAGAAATATTTTTACCAAGCTTCTATCAACAATAGATCAGCAATAAATAAAATGTTTAAAGTAAATAAAAAGCTTGTCATCATTTCACGTGATCAAGTGTTACAAACACAAGGAAAGTGAACACCTAGTTATGTACACATACACTCAATTCAAGTTAGGAAACAAGACAGGAAGTGAACACCTAGTTATATATAAATGTCATTTCTCTTTACTAATGAGGTACATTTTCAAACAGACCCCCCCCCCTTTTTTTTTCCCCCCTACATTTTTTAATAGCTGAACTTTTCGTCTATTGACGCAATAGAAAAACAAGAAAACATTAAAACAATCATTAAAAAAAATCCTTCTATCAAGTGTAGGTAATTGTATCAATTAGTTTGGGTCAGTCATGGGATTTGAATTTGTAATAGATCTAGACTAACAAGAATAAATCTGTGCGATTAGAAATATTTTTATCCTTTGTTTTAATTCTATTTCATGCTTTCAGCTTTCTCATTGCGCTATGATCCTATCACTTTCTCAATGCGCTATGATCCTATCACTTTCTCAATGCGCTATGATCCTATCACTTTCTCAATGCGCTATGATCCTATCACTTTCTCAATGCGCTATGATCCTATCACTTTCTCAATGCGCTATGATCCTATCACTTTCTCAATGCGCTATGATCCTATCACTTTCTCAATGCGCTATGATCCTATCACTTTCTCAATGCGCTATGATCCTATCACTTTCTCAATGCGCTATGATCCTATCACTTTCTCAATGCGCTATGATCCTATCACTTTCTCAATGCGCTATGATCCTATCACTTTCTCAATGCGCTATGATCCTATCACTTTCTCAATGCGCTATGATCCTATCACTTTCTCAATGCGCTATGATCCTATCACTTTCTCAATGCGCTATGATCCTATCACTTTCTCAATGCCCTATGATCCTCTCATGTTTGGACCAGTTGGGAAGGGGGAGAATAAGGTAGGCCCCTACCTAGTGAATGTTACCGTGATCGCTTTTTAAATGCGTAAAAAAACGTGTTCACTCAAGGCTCAAGCCCCCACAACTTATTCAACTAATATCCCCACATGTGTCAAGTACAATTTCTTTCCCTCCTTCAATACCAAACAAAATAATTAATTAGCAAATGTTAATTAATTACTTGTTGGTTTTTTTTTGTTTGTTTTTTTAGCGGCCCCCGAAAGGGGATAAGACGCTATTAATTTTGTGTGGCCTGTCTGTCCGTCCGTCCGTCCGTTCCGTTTATACCTCAGAAACTAGAAGAGTAATTGAAACTCGGACATCATGATATTTTAGATTATTCAAAGTTCTGGTGCATTAACGGCTTTTTTCTTTTTCGAAAGTGAACCATCTAATTTTAAAAATTATATATGCAAGCAGATTTTTAAAAAAATTACACCTCTTTTCAGTGAGAAACTTTAGGGGAGGTGACTTACTTTTAAAATGTCATGGACTTTTTCATTAATAACTCAAGCTTCATTCATATATTCGCTCATTGGTTTACAAATTTGCATATAAAGTCACAATGGTAAAAGTGTCAATGGTTCATTATAAAATATATTTTCCATTTATTAACTAACTCATTGAATAGAATTCTGATTCAAATGTTGTTTTTGAAAAAGAATTTTGATACCAACTTCGTTTTAGTTTTAAGTTTGAAAAAATAACAAACTACTTTTATAGCGAGCAGTTTTGACATGTCTTCATTATAGGGGCCTAGACTTGACAGTCTAAATAAGACTAAATAGATTTTATCTTTGGGGACACGACAATTCGTTCACTGACATTTCGTTTACCGACAAATCGTTCACGACTTTTCGTTCACGCGACAATTCGTTCACCCGACTATTCTTCACCAGACAGTTCGTTCACCCGACATATCGCTCACCGACTATTCGCTCACAGATAACTTGTTTAACCAGCTGTCGGTGAACGAAATGTCAGTGAACGAATTGTCGTGGAACCTATCTAGACTTAGGATGGCTGCCTGGTCGTGCGGTTTGCACGCTGGACTGTCGTTCGGATTTATCGATGGTCCCGGGTTCAAACCCTACCCGCTCCCATCCCCCGTCGACTTGGACCAGACATTCCCCTCACAAAATAAAAATTAATATCTCCATTGTCATTTGTCATACAAACTAGACATAGATCAAGCTAGATCTAAACCTAATTTTAGATCTAAATCTAGATTCAAGATCTAAGTCTAGGTCTAGAATTAGATCTAAGTCTAGATCTAAAAAAAAATCTGTCTACTCGTCTAGTCTAGAATTATATCTAAGTCTAGATCTAAAAATAAATCTAAGTCTACTCGTCTAGTCTAGAATTAGATCTAAGTCTAGATCTAACAATAGGTCTAAGTCTACTCGTTTAGTCTAGAATTAGATCTAAGTCTGTAAAATGTTTGTTTTACATGTTTCGGATGTTCCTTCAGAGTTGAAGATAGTTTACTTCCTAGTCCAAACCTCCCGCAGGACGACAGAGGATGGGAGCGGGCAGGGTTTGAACCCGGGACCATCGATAAATTCAAACGACAGTCCAGCGCGCAAACCGCAAGCCCAGGAAGGTTAATAATTATTATATTTAAAAAATGTAAGTGTACTCTAAATGAATATATGGAGATGCTGTGGCTGAGTGGTAAAGCACTTGGTTGGAACCAGAAGCCTCGTGTTCGAATCTGGTGAAGACTCTAGGTAGACCACTTAGGGGGCCGATTTTGAGTTTGTGTTTCCACACAAACTGTCTTTGTAACCTTGTTTTTAATTGTTTCTTGATTTGCCAGGTACAAGAACTAATTGCACAGCCTTTTTACTTGATCCGAGATTGGATGATGGCTGAGTGGTTTAATTTTTAACTTGGAGTCCTGGGCTCAAATCTCGGTGAAGACTGGGATTTTGAATCTCGAGATTTTTAGGGCGCCCCTAAGTCCATCCAACCCTATTGGGTACCTGACTTTAGTTGAGGGAAAGTAAAGGCGGTTGGTCGTTGTGCTAATCACATGACACCCTGCTCGTAAACCGTTGGTCAAAGAAACAGATGACCTTAACATCGTCTGCCCTGTAGACCGCATGGTTTGAAAGAGAAACGACTTTTTTTTTTCTCGCTTTCACTTCTGTGACTCTCTCTCTCTCTCTCTCTCTATATATATATATATACTTCTATTTGGTGAATCTTGTCCTCACTCTCTCTCCGACTTCTTTTATTCAGCTCTCTCTCTCTCTGTCTTTCTGTTATATCCCGTCTCTCTCTCTCTCAGTCTTTCTGTGATATCCCGTCTCTCTCCCTCTCAGTCTTTCTGTTATATCCCGTCTCTCTCTCTCTCAGTCTTTCTGTTATATCCCGTCTCTCTCCCTCTCAGTCTTTCTGTTATATCCCGTCTCTCTCCCTCTCAGTCTTTCTGTTATATCCCGTCTCTCTCTCTCTCAGTCTTTCTGTTATATCCCGTCTCTCTCTCTCTCAGTCTTTCTGTTATATCCCGTCTCTCTCTCTCTCAGTCTTTCTGTTATATCCTGTCTCTCTCTCTCTTTCACGCACTCTCTCTAAATCAATTTCCTTCTTTTGTCTTTTCATTTTCTTTTCACTCCCTCGTCTCGTTGTCTCTATTTGTGTCTTTCCTCTTATCATCTAGTCTTTCTCTTCTCTCTTCCATCTTTATTACATCTTAAAACTTTTCTGTTTCTCTATGTCTAATTTTTCCCCCTTTTTCGCCATTCTCTTATTTTAATCTTCATTTCTCTTTCTCTTACTTCCAACCCGTTCTTTTCACATCTCGTTCTTTCTCTCTCTCATTCTCTGTTTACTTATTCTAACAAATGTTGACTATTTAAAGTATTTTGAAAACAGCAAAAAGTCGAACGTATCTATTTCCAAGTACCGGAAGTTGTCATTAGCCTCAAAAAAAAACGTGCGTGCATGAGTAAGGAATATAAGTATATGTAACTATAGTCTGTGTGTGTGTTGATTAAGACATATATTCATGTCAGTGTGTGTGTGTGTTGATCAAGACATATATATATATATATTATGTTAGTGTGTGTGTCTTGATCAAGACATATATTCATGTCTGTATGTCTGCGTTGTATATAAGACATAGTATATCTTTTAAAAAAAAAATAGCTCAAACTGTGTAGCATCTTATCGACTCGTCTAAGTTTAGCACATCTAGACTAGACTGTGTAGGTTAGTGTTAGATAACTGTAGTTTTGTAGGAGTCTCTATTGTCAAATTAAAATACCATTTCTTTATTGATTTCCATGTGGCATTTATGTCTCGAGAGATGATCTTTTCCCTTTGCAACTTCTTGTGTGACTAAAGAGGCCAATCCTTGATACACAGCTGCAATCGCAGGTTGGGCATATATAATCACCAGGCGCCGTTGCATTTTCACCCTTCTTTCTGCTTCTGTTGTGTGCAATCCGTGACCCTTCCTTTATGCTCTCTCTCTCCATGTGGATCTATCCAGTGCCGCTTCTTCCCAGCTGCCAGTGTCGATTTTGAAGAGCTTCATGTCGCGTTTGCATACATCCGTATAACGTAAAAGTGGGCGACCAGCGGCTCTCCTGCCTCTATTAGATCGCAATACAGGATGTCCTGTGGAAGTCGACCTACTGGCATTCTACGAACGTGGCCAAGCCAGCCAAGGCGTCTGCTGCTGATAGCAGAGCGGATGTCCTGGCACCCTGCTCTTTGTAGCACTTCCTCATTGGTTATCTTATCTTGCCACCTTATTTTAAAGATCCGCCTTAGGCATCGGAGGTGGAAGACATTCAGCTTTTTTTCCTGCCATGAGTAGGTTGACCATGTTTCACTTCCGTACAGCAAGGTGCTCAACACACAGGTCGGTAGACTAGGGCTTTAGTACTGCCAGTCAGCAATATGTTGTCCCAGACTCTTTTCAACCGTGACATGGTGGCCATTGCCTTGGCTATCCTGTTGTTAATGTCTTAATCCAGTAGAGTGTTGTTGGATATGATGGAGCCAAGGTAACAAAAGAGATCAACAATTTCTAGTGGTTGGCCATTAATGCTTACTTGAGGTGCAGTGTTTGTTTTTTGGACAAGTATCTTAGTCTTGCTTTGACTGATGTTTAAGCCGAACTTCTCGCAAGCAGCAGATAGTTTGTCAACCAGGGACTGTAGCTGAATATCAGAATCAGCCACAATAGCTGCATACAGGAGTTCCCTGATGAGTAGTTTCCTAACCTTGGTTTTTGCCCGAAGCCTTGATACATTAAATAGTTTTCCAGAGGATCTTGTATGGAGAAACACACCTTCGTTTATGTCGTTGTACGCATAATGCAGTAGACAGGAAAAGAATATGCCAAACAGAGTAGGTGCGATCACACATCCCTGCTTGACACCACTGCAAACCTCAAAAGGTGCTGATTGGGCTCCATTGAATTTGACAGTGCATTTAGTTTCCTCGTGAAAGCACTCAATGAACCTAAATCAAGCAGATTTGCTTGCGTTAAGTTCCAAGAGACAAATAAAAGCTCTCCCCCTTTTTTTTTTTTTTTGAATCTCTCATTTTCTCATTTTTCTTTCTCAGTCCAACTCTCCATCTACTTTTGTTTCACAAACACATTTGCACAATCAAACATCCCCAAAGTCATGAACTAAAGACTAAGCGCTAAATACGAGTACGCCTACTATCAGGATACTGCCTGGGAGACCAAACAATGTTTCTATTTTTAATCACAACCATTTTTTAAACCACGTGTGTGCATCGCTCTATACATGCCAAGAATATCTATGTTCATTGGATGACAACTAAAGTGCATCTGGCCTCAACAAAAAGTCATGGCGATTGACCTGTGTGATTTGACTGACGATACTTTGGATATAACAAACACAGACAATGATCGTAGCATGACATACTGGGGAATGCAATGTGAATGCACACGTGTTAGTGAAACAAATTGGTGGACAATAGTGGACATAGAAATACTTCATAAAAGTTATCGTTTAAATCAACAATCTTTAGCATCAACCTTTTCTTACATAACTCATGAATAGCCTACCAGAGACATATAATATGCCTATAGGCTACTAGACTTATGAATGAATAGCCTACTAGACTCATGAATGAAAAGCCTACCAGAATCATATATTAGGCCTATAGTCCACTAATGAATGAATAGGCTACTGGACTCATGAACGAATAGTTTACTAGACTCATGAATGAATAGCCTACCACAGTGATATATTAGACATATAGTCTACTAGACTCATAAATGAATAGCCTACTAGACTCATGAATGAAAGCCTACCAGAGTCATATATTAGGCCTATAGGATGGCCTACCTGGCGCAGTGACTAGCGGTAAAGCGGGGGACCCGGGTTTGAATCCTGGTGACGACTGGTATTTTTAATTTCAGGATCTTTGGGCGCCTCTAAGTCCACCCAGCTCTAATGGGTTGACATTAGTTGGGTAAAAGTAAAAGCGATTGGTCGTTGTGCTGGCCACATGACACCCTCTTCAACTGTCGGCCACAAAAACAGATGACATTTACATCATCTGCCCTATAGACCACAAGGTCTGAAAGGGGAATTTTTACTTTATAGTCTACTAGACTTATGAATAAATAGCCTACCAGAGGCTATAGGCCTATAGCTTACTAGATTCGTGAATGAAGTCTACTAAAGTAGCTTTACACTTCAGATGTATCAACGTATTTTCTTGTTTGTTTCAGACACCCTATGGATTGTGTGACCTGTATATTGATGGGCATGTGTATGCTGTGTGAACCCGGCATTGGTGGGTCTAACACACAGGCTAAGTTAGATTCCGGTAGATGTCATCTTGTAGTTCTGTCTAGTTATAGACTTTTTGGTGTAGCATTTGTTTTGTACAAGTTTACTTATTTGTCTGATCAGAAAATTAAATACATCATCGATCATAAGTAAAGTAAAAAAAAAAAAAAAGATTGCGCAAATGTGACCATTTTAGAGTAGAAGATAATATATTGAGGTCAAAAAAAAAAAAGACAGTCTACTAGTTGCATAGTGACGACACAATTTGAAAAGAAATTGGTAATAATTGTGACAAGAAATGATAATAATTGAAACAAGAAAAAACATCAGAAATACATTTTTCAAAATACTTTTAAAGAAAACAAAGCTTATATGAAGTGTAATTATATCAATTACTTTATCTGGACCAGTTGTAAAAATGGGGTGAGGGGAGAGAGAGGGTGAGATATGGGTGAATTTCTCGTAATCAGTTTTTAAAAGTATCTACACAAAAAAAGGGAGGCGACCAGAAATCGAACTGATGGCTCTAGCCTCCTCTGGCTAGAGAAGATTGTATTGTTTGCTTCAAACTTACTTTAAAGCGACGACCTATAAAGGGGACTAATTCATCATTTCAGTCAAGTACAATTTATTTCCCTTGTTCTAGAAACCAAACGAAATATTTACCAATAGTTAATTGACTTATTGGTTATTTTTTGTTATAGATTATTGTGTTGTCAGGTAAAAGAAACAATTCTGTAAAATTTCAGATTGTTCAGAAATTGGGCGTCTGAAAAATTAGGTGTGCAAAACTTTTTAACAAACAGAATGAGTTGATACCTTTGTTGAAGACAATACACTTGTTTTACAAAACTTATGGAGCTATCTGTTTCTCTTAGGCCTAATAACTAATGAATGTTAAATTTAAAAAAAAATGAAACATTTACTCCGTTCAAAAAAATATTTTCTCGTTCTTTAGCCAAATTTAAATTTATTTATTTTTTTACTTTGAAAAATTATAGCGGTCAAACTAGATTTTTTTTTCAGCGTGGCCAACGAGCTAGTAATTCTTTTTCCAGCGATAGACAACAACTGTCAAATTTCTAGGTAATCCTTATAGCAGTTTTTAAGATCCGTGTCCAATTCCACCATAAAGTTGTGACATGAATAGAGGCATTGTAAAAAGAAAGCGAGAATAATATTTGAAAGAAAGCAATAGAAATTGTGGTAGGAAAATAATAATAATTTGAAAAATGATTCATTTTAATACATCCCCAGCCTTTTATGAGACCTGATCATTGTTTTAGAAACTTAACTAAAGTGTCTCTTGTAGATTTTCTATGATAAGCTGATATAGATTTAGAAAACAATATATCTATTCAAATATGTATGAACTGATTACAATGTGACTATTCAAATATGTATGAATTTAGTACAATATGCTGGACATATGTCTAGAAATGTTGATCCATTTTTTCCTCCTGGCGTCAATCCAATCAACTCATCACCAAATCATTGAGTCATTCAAACGTTGATCATCTCCAATATCTTCAACATTTCCTATTGATGTTCATTCAATGTAGCAGTAGTCTGGTGCCGGTTTTAGAAAGGCGGGTGGATAATGAGTGGATTGGCGCCTCCACGGAACATTTAGAATTTCGAAAAATGAGTGAGGAAAAAAAAAACTAAATAAACATACAAGGACAAAAATGCTATTCTTAAATTATTATTAATACTGAGGCTTGTCTTCGAGTCCGAAGATTAATGAGGAATGCAAGCATAACCATTGTCCGCAGGTGGTCGATTTAGATTTTCTTTTCGCCGTCTGCGTCTGTCCTCGGCAGCGGATTTTCTTTTGGTCTCAAATATGTATCCGCGGCCTTTGTGAGTGACCCTTAGCTGTCTCGTTCTGAGGCCGCATGCAGCCAGACGCTTTCTTCTATGTCTGCTAAGGCAGGTTGGCGCCTACGCTGGTCTTTGAAGCGTTTCCGCGGGAAGCCTCTGTTACTTCGACCACCTTTTAGCTCCGGCATACGTTCGTTCCCCATACGGGATAGGTGCCCTGCCCAGCGTAACTGTCAGACCAGCAGAAGTCCCTCTATACTAGTCTATACTGTCCATACCGGCGTTCGCAAGGATATCGCTGTTTGAAATGCTGTCTATCCACCGTATGTCCATGATGGAGCGCAAGCATCTTTGTCGAAAGCGTTCAAGTAGTCTTAGTTGCTTTCTGTATAAAACACATGTCTCAGATCCATATAGAAGATTTAGAGAACCACTGCTTGGTAGACACTTTTTTTTGTAGGCAGGCGGAGCGATCTATTCAGCCAAATTCTCACCTGGAGTCCAAAAGCACTACTGGCCCTGGCCAGACGGTTATCAACTTCCTTAAAAGCGAGGTGTCATTGGATACTATGCTTCCTAAATATGTGAAGTGGTCTACCATGTTAAGGGGACGTCCATTTTCGGTGATCTTTGGGGCTGAGTAGGTTTTATTGGGTCATTTCTGGAACATGACTTCTGTTTTCCCGAGGTGTCTAATCTGGCTTTTTTGTCCCACGTTGTAGTTGGGCATTCGAGCCTGGCAAAAATCCTCCATAAATGTCTCACAACGGCTGATAAGAGAAATCAGGTATAAACATCCGGAGAAAACACGTGACCCTTTAACTCAAGAAAACATTAAGAAATTAAAACAGATACATAATAGTGACATTCATAACAAACGAATATTCGAAAATTAATTACAGTAGCACCTTTTTAAAAACACTTTATCATTAAAAGTTTTAAAATCACTAAATGTTTTATTTCTACAATTATTTTTGTGTGTGAAAATGTGAATCGGAAAATGGAAAATGCCGGGTACTTGAAGTAAGCTAGTCCTAAAAAAATACACAGATGTTGGGTAAAAAATTCCTCAAATAAACTACTGTAAATTTGTAGTTTCACACGCTTGTTTCAGGTCTTTATTTTTAGACCCTTTAATCAGGTTTGATTCCCATATACCCGTATTTTTGTGCAGAATTTTTTTCTCTATCAGGTACACTTAAATTCACAGCCTAATAATGTCAATTTAATTTAAAATGAGAATTGAAAAATGCAAAAGATATAATATATAAGGAAAATTGTACTTCTGGACCAATTTACTAATTCTAGTTTTAAACCAAAGAAACGAAACGCATAAGTGCAACAGAGCTCATTAATTCACATTCATGCAAAATTGCACATTTGCTGTCATGGAATTTTAAATTCGACTAGCACTGATGGACATCTTTTTTTATGTAGGCCTATTTATGTATTATAAAAAAAAAGTGTAGCTTATTTATAAGTAAAGCATACAGAGAAATATCTCACAAAGAAAAACACTACAAACTGTAAAAAGTTAAAAACACACTAAATATGTGTGCATTCATGACGTGACTAAGAACAGCTGCGTCATTCTAAAAAAAATGGAAATTAAGCTACGATCATAGACGTAAATAAATATAGACTGGCCAATTAAAGAGTTTTATGAAACGAAAATTTGTGACTTGCAATTTTGTGTACTTTATTATAAAGCATTTATGAGCAGTATAAAAGTGCTTTTTTAACTTTGATACACACCTATATATATTGTAAATAAGGAGGCAGTGTAGCTTTGTTTAATCTCTAAGAATGAAGATCATGCAACTTTTCATAATTCGGAAATCCGAATACAATAGATGTACATGTTTTCAAGTTACATGAAGTTACTTCCTTTTTCCAGTCTATAT
Organism: Biomphalaria pfeifferi; assembly: GCA_030265305.1. NCBI lineage: Eukaryota > Metazoa > Mollusca > Gastropoda > Planorbidae > Biomphalaria > Biomphalaria pfeifferi. The sequence continues at coordinate 818,402 of JASAOG010000025.1, forward strand.
TTATTTATGTCTATGGCTACGATGTGCAATCACTAAAAAAAAGTTTTGAAACGTTTACAAAAGAAAGATAGACAATTAGATAGAGATAGTAGGAAATAGTTATTGCTAATCGCCCCTTGAATTAGAAGATTAGATTGTTAGTACTTAGTGTAGAAAAAAACAACAACAATATTTAACTTTTTGTTAACAAACAAAAAATTCTAAGTAATAAATCAGTGGCTGTTTTTAGATCTTTTGGTGTGAGAGTTATAATAATCTATTAGAATGGGCTACAGCATCAACATGTCACAAAGAGTCAATATGCATAGGCCTACACAATCACTCACGAGTTAACATTAAAGTCACAAAATTATGAACAGAATTATCTGCTTCTAAACAAATTTTCAAAATTAATGAAGTTACTTTTGTTACAAAGCTTTTATCAACTATTCTGTCTGGTCAAACTTTTCTACACGTTCTTTCACACCCTTTCTCGGATCATGTTGAAACTTTGCACAAATATTCATAGGCTTAGACAGGACATGAAATAAAAAAGGAAATTACCAGTTAGTCAATTAACTAGGCCTACTGGTAATTAATTATTTTGTTTGATAACAAAAAAAGGAAATTAATCCTTCAATATTCACAGATAAGACTAAATATTTAGGGTTTCGTCCCCTTAGAACACATTATTTCTCCCACACTCATTCTTGTAACAAGTTGAAACTTAATTTTTTTTATTGTACCTAAGAAAACATGAATCAATTTTTAAAAATTAACCGATTTGTCGATTAATTATTTGTATATAATTATTTTGTTTGATATCCAATATGGGAAATAACTTCTAGATCATTGAGAGATGTATTTGTTAGTGCGGAGTTCTTTCCCTTAGATAAGCTTTGTTTTTTTTTAAAGAGGATTTATTTTAGTTTGCTTGTTTCCTATTACTGTCATTCGACTATTTGGGTAACTTTTCTAATAATGCCATTTGACTGTTACACAGTTATATGAACATATTTTAATTTCAGGTACCGATGCACCAGGGAGATCCTTAACTCAAGAAGAAGTAGCCAGCGCCCTCCAGAAAGTGTTGATCAAGTATAAAAATGACATAGCTCATCAACATCCCAGAGCTGGACCAAACAATCGCAGAAGTTTCATCCCGGACCTCAAATTTTCTAATGCCGGTATCGGCAAAAGGAACGACTTCACGGAACACCTTCGACCAGCGAGTTCAGATTGTGGTCAGACGTCGAATAAAAGAGAAAAGACAGACGCCGTGAATCAGGCGTCGAGTCTAGTTGCACCACTGATATCAATAAGATCCCCAAAAGACTATTCACCTCTGCATAATACTCAAGCCTTTAGGAGAAACCTAATTCAAGCTTTCCCAGAAAAGTTCACCACAAGAATGCTTATGAATACATTGTTGCATACTAGATCAAAAGTGAAATGAAAATAAACGATGCAAAGAATTCTATACATAGTATACAAGAGTTGACGTTTTATTTGAATGAAGTAACACATTTAAGAAAAAGAATAAAGAGTTAAAAAGAGAACAAAAAAAAAATTAAATACTATTATTCTAGTATTGAACTATTGTTTGCCAACATTTGAATGATTTTGAAATTGTACCCAAATACATCTTTAAATCTACGTATTATACGTTATTTATATCAAATCTTTTTCATTAAAAAAAAATAGAATAAGTATTCTGGCAATGTAATTTCAGGAGAAACTATATGATCATTTTGAAAATAACACTAGATATATATAGGTTTAAAAAAAACAACTCAAATTTGTTTTTCTTTCATGACTTTGGGTGGACTATGTAGTCTACTGTCTACATCTGTTTAAGTAACTTGTCTACATTTGTTCAAGTAACTTATCTACATTTGTTTAAGTAACTTGTCTACATGTGTTTAAGTAACTTGTCTACATGTGTTTAAGTAACTTGTCTACATGTGTTTAAGTAACTTGTCTACATTTGTTTAAGTAACTTGTCTACATTTGTTTAAGTAACTTGTCTATATCTGTTTAAGTAACTTGTCTACATTTGTTTAAGTAACTTGTCTACATTTGTTTAAGTAACTTGTCTACATTTGTTTGTGTGACTTGTTGGCTATGTAGTCTACGTTTGTTAATGTTTTGTTGTTTGTTTTGCTTATACAAAGTGGTTAGTGTTAAAGTGCTTAAGGGCAGTCCTATAAAAAAACTAAACCAAACGTAGAACGATTCAGATGGTGTCAGGTTCTGTTTTAGCAGTTTTTGTCCGCGGCTACGATACATTACTTCCCCTCAGACTTTAAGATGTACAATGAAAAACGAACTGCATCATGGAACATTCACACAATAAAATTCTATTGACGACTATGGAAAAAAATATGATTGAAATTTAAATATATAAGTGGACATCTGTCTCTGTACGGCATAACATTATTACTAACATGAATAAGCATATTGATAACATATATCAATATAATTACCTGTAGGCTACGTATCAATGAACAAAAAGAAATATACATATCAACAAAACAATAACGTTCCAGTGAACAATATATATATATATATGCGTATCAATGATCACAAATGCGATTAACTGTAGACCTAAAATGTTAACTCCGCACCTTGAACAAAATGCTTGTACCAAACTGTCAAAACCTATAACTGCCCTTACTGCACAGCCAGACCGTTGATGACGGCCATGCTTTGGTCACGATGCATCCAATGCTGGCTCTCTACTAGCCCACCATGCTTCCATGGAGAAAGAAGTGGTATTTTAAAGTTTGTCTTTGATGAATTATGTAACTATGACCAACTGATGTCACAGTATTAGAACCTGCGAAAGTATATTCAAATGTCGCCACAGTTGACTATTCTGTTGAGCAGGGTTTAAGGCCAAGAAAGAGAGGGGTGAGGGACCTTCTTTCCATTTTATATTAAGTCTACGAATAATTTCATGTTTTTATTGGGAAGGGGGCTCGACATTATACATGAATGTGTTTGAAATATCAAAATATAATTAAAATAACTATTTTTTTTTAACACGTTGTGTAATTTTTCCACAAAAATACGACCCACCCCACCCTCCCCCAAAGAATTATGATCGGTCAAATACTACAATCACCACTATCTTTTTCCTTGCAGCTTAAAAGTGGCGGGCGGTTGAATAGCGTACCCTCTACCCCTCAATTTGTAAACGATCGATATCCACATTAGAAAGAGTGCGACACAAATATAAGACTGTGTTGAAGTATCAATAACAACATATAAGTAACTAATTTCTTACACAATTTGTATTATTTCTTCACAAAAAATACGACCACCCCTTCCTCCGAAGAATTAGTGTGGCCGCCAATGTTATTATCACCATATTATTTTTGTTCATGATAGAATGGGGTGGGGGTCTATCAGGTCCCAATCAATATCAATAATAGGTGCACTTATTTACTGAAATGACTTTTTACTTACGTTCGTTGTGTAATTTCTCCAATAAGGATACAATGAAATTATATAAACAATGAAAACAAGATGAAAAGTAATTATATAGTGGACACCAGTCCCTGGTATTAGAAGTTTTGGAAAGTGTGTGTGTGGGGGGTGGTGCACAAATGACATTAGGGACTACACCTACTTGGTTGTAAATAAATAGATCTATGTGAGGAATATTTCACAGAGTACTTTATCATTGAGATACTTTATCATACTTACAGAAGTACTCAAACTTATAGTACTTTGTCAGTGAGATACAGAAATACTCAAATTTGGAGTACTTTATCATTGAGATACAGAAATACTCAAACTTGGAGTACTTTATCATTGAGATACTTACAGAAATACTTAAACCTTGAGTTGTATCTTGCAATTTATCATTGAGATACTTACAGAAATACTTAAACCTTGAGTTGTGTCTTGTAATTTATCATTGACATGAACAAGGAAACTGTAAACCAAATCCAGAGGACCTAGATGAGTTTGCCTTTACTGAATTGTGCACTGTAAATTTACAGACAAAAAGAAGACAACGAAAAAGGTTTGTATTTACACTAAATTTGGCCTGTGATCTTTATAGGACACAAATGTTGAGAAGACATACCCAGAAAGGAAAACAACTAAACCAGTGTTAGGATTTATAATACAATGGAAGCTTTTAAAAAAAAAAACTAAAATAGAGAGACACTTGAAAGCAGAACACGAATGCAGTGAACTACTAAATCTAGATTGTTCCATTATAGTAAAATGCCAAATTTAAATTACAAAAACGAATTTTCACGTTTCCCTAAAGAAACACAATTATTGAAATAAAAAAATCACTCAACTGAGACATTTCAGGACAGAAGAGTACAAAGTAAAGTAACAATACATCAAACCACAACTTACAAACACAGAAACACAACCTAATCAAATACTCAAAAGGACATAGAGATTTTGCTAAAAAGGTACATTTCTTATCCCATACGCCAGGATAAAGTTACACAAGTGCTCCTTCTTCCCAAAAGCATCAGGTAAACCAACGACTTGGCAGAGTAAAAGTCTTCATGCACGACTAGATATACAATGAATAAGAATAGAACATAATTCTCTTCTTTTTTTGAAGGAATCTCTGTAATTTATAAGATAAGTGACATCATTTAAGGATGTGACTTTGTTCTCTTCCATGCAATGCAAATACAAAGATTTGTTACAAGTTTTAAAAGCTCTAATATTTATCACTGCAACACATTAACACTTGCCTTTTAATGTTTTATTTCCATATATGCATGTGATTTCAAACTATGAATGTAGAGTATAAAAACAAAAACCTGCAATGCATTTCACACTAATTGTGTGTCATCATCTAAACGTTTATATCGATTAACACAGAACAGCTTAATTAATACTGATTTTAAAAATGAAGCGTTTTAAAAAAAAATGGATTTTCTATTCAGAATACAGATCTAAGACAAGAACAAATTATTTCGCTTGTGACACTATACACGCTTGTGACTAGCAGGCCCTTTTTTTCTCTGGTTTACACTGTGACAGGTGAACATACCTATAGCATAGCATGTCTCTGAGCAGGTTTAAAATAATAACAAATGATGTTTTAAAATTAATAGTAATTCTGCTATGTGTCTGTGTAATGTGAGCTTTATAAGTGTGGTGTCTGTGTTTTATGACTGAGTGTGTGTGCCTTGAAAAATACATAAGTAAAACTTAGAGAAAAACCGATACAAGTGTGATGCATTAAATAACAGATACAATGACCCTTATAAACTGTTGATAATGTTATGTGCTCCAAGTCTTAATACTTACACATAAGGATCACAAACTAATTCACCTGTTTAGGCTACAAGTCACAAAATAAAATCAATATGTAGTGATATCACTCCATTTATAATGACAACAATTCAACAAAAAGGATTCAATTCAAAATAAATTTTTCCTTCAACTGTGTGTTGTTGTTTTTTAAGGCTAATAAAAAGAAATGAACAATAAGACACTGATATTATAGGCCTATTCCTATATGGGCATAAAAACGGTGAATTTCAAAAATAGGGAAAGAGTATTTTAATGCTTTGACCATTAAAACAACTACTCAAATTGTAAATGAATTACAAATATAATTTCGCCTCTAATTACAGAATTGCCTATTGCCATTCTACACATACACATAGACATATATAACTATACAATGAAGAAGGCAGCAGTGATACTGAAGTATGCAAACTGAAAGAGGAAGTTAGTGTCCATGCTGTAATGGGAGATAATAGGCTTCAAATAACTAATAGAAAGAAAAATAAATAATGATGTATCTTGCTATGTGTGTGTGTGTAAAAGATGGTGTATGGTTACAATTAAACTACCTCATACCTTTTTTCAAAATAAAAGATGTACTCCTCAGCCATTAGTCTATGTATTTTAGATATATATATAAAGAATATTACTCTTTCTTAACAAGTTGTTGTTGCTTTGGAATAAGAGTTACAGAGACCAAATTATATAATATACATATGAAATGTAACTGTTACAATACTGGTTTTTAATACATAAAAGATTATATATAAATATTCAATGACATATTTGTACATCTATACCCATTTTGTAAGGGCTATAACTCCCTTTCTAAAATATTATAGTGCTTTTGTCCCCTAAGGTCAGTTATTAAGACAAATATTTTAATACTTCTAAATAATGTTGGTGTTAACCTTACCAAGATGTTATAAACAAAGGAGAAAAACTCATTTCATAGCAACACTAAAGGAGAACTCCTAAATTTCTAGCTAATGATTTGTAAAATAGCATATTAAAGAAAACATTTTAAAATATTTTTCATTACTTAAATTTATATAGCTTGTTATTAAAATACCATCAAATAGTGTATAAAGTGATGTAGGCCTACCTAAAAAATATGGATGTAATATTATATTGTCCTAATCACTTAGTACTTTGTAAACGTGTATGTGTTACCCAACCAGCCAATTTTCTAATAAAATCTATCATTATTTTTAAAGCCCAGAAATATAAAGATATTTTTTTTTATTGAGTGACCACTCTTTAAAAAAAATATTGAAAATTACTTTGGGATTTTTACATATAAAGAAAGACAAATTGAGCTGTTATTTCATCTTTCTTTTTAATATCTCATTGTAGTTATCTAAAGGGAAGTAACTTTCTTGAGACAATTACCGTAAACAACAACACGAATGGAAAATATCATGAATACAAAGCTTTTTTTCATCAGAGGGGAATACATAAATTCACAGTGGAAAGATTAGGCCTACATCCTACACATTCATATTTCTCACACATGTTCATGTTAATTAGATTTAAACTTTACTTTGTCATTGTTTTCCTGGCTGAGTCAGCAAACCTATTCCATGCTCTATTGTCTGTATGAAGAAAGAGTTGGCCTATATTTATACACTTATATATGTATATATATATATATAATATATATATATCTTTTTGAATTGGTCCTAGCATATGGTGAAGGAAATGTGCATTTGTGTGTGTGTCTTACTGGTATTTTCTTAAATTTGAAAATTATGGTTTTGTATTTTGTGTATGGTCACTATTTAACATTTTAGTTTTCTATCCTGGAGTGTCTCTAAAGTAAATGTGAGTTATAAACCTCATGGTTTTAATCTACTTTCTTTTTTGTTTGCTTGAAATGAGGGATTCCAAATAAAGGGTGCATGAAACAAATCGATCTTTGCATTATATTTATTCAAGAAATTAAATTGTTAATTTAGGCCTATTTCCCTAACAAAATGTAGTTGCTTCTATCAATGGTGGGTAGGGGGATTATAACATTTATTTTATTGCTAAAGCAAGAAAAAAATAATAATTCTAAAACTGTTCTACATATTGTTTACTCACAGTAAGACCTACTTTAAAAATCAAAATTAAAAAATCAGATATTTATGAATCAATATTATATACATGCATTATACATAAGGAAAGCCAACTTACATCAACACAATGTTTACAGTAGGAAATAATAATAATTTAAAAAAAAAAAACACAACAGAGTATCATCCTTTCAATACAGTATGAAAATCTAGAACCTAATTTTGTATGATTTGTGTCATGCCAAATTTTATAGGTACTTTTATGTAGACAGTATTAACAATATAATCTTAGACTGGGTTGTGTTGACTTTTCATAATTACAGGTTTAAGAATTCTTGTTTAAATATAAAAGAAGTCTTATAATTGAACAATATATATTGAAATGCTCCGTAAGAGTTATTTGCACTGAACTTGGTCACATCACACACACACAAAAATGAGAACTTCTTTTTAGACACTTCAAAGTAATTTACTTGAATGGAAAGGCATGAATTTTGAGTAATGAAAACAAGTTTTAATCCTTAAGGCAAGAAGCTGAGAAACAGCAAGGAGGGGAGTTTTAAGCAATATGTTTGAATGCTTAAATTTGGAATGTTTTGGAGGTGTGAAGAAAAAAGTGCTCTTAAGAAAACTGAGATCAAAGTACTCAAAGTATACAAGAAAAAAATATTACAAAATCAGTATAGGAAAAAATTGAAGGAGGATGGTCTGATATCTCAACTGGTAGAGATAAATGATCGAGATATGAGGAGAAGCTTATTTCTTTATGACTTGCACCAATGAGCAGTAACAGATGATCATGAGGATGATTATGAAAATACTGGGTGTAGCCACTCTCTTTTACATACAATTACAATTGTGAGCAAAAATCTAATTACCAATACTCATACAACTTAATTTTTTTTTATTTACTTATAAAATATATATTTTTATTGATTTTATATATTTCTTCTATACTTATGATATTTAGTATTTTAAATTGGTCTTATAGAAGGTTGATACATTTTGACCAAATATGGAATTTTACAGCTTATGTTAATGGTACCATATTATATTACAAATACAATATGCTGCAGGGCAAAATTAAACCTTAATAGTTTCACCAAATAAATTTGTGTTAGTATTTCACTTGCACATAAATATAATTACTAAGTATCCATATACAGTCAATAACAATATAAAACCTCTTGAGAAAAAAAAAACTTTTAAAAAGTCCAAACATAATGAGTAAAATGGATTAAGGATCACACAATTTTAAGGCATATAATAGGTAATAAATAGGCTGCTCTTTGAGGGCTATTTTACATTTTACAAAACAATTTATAATATTCATAATAATGTCACAAAATTAGCAAAAGAACAAAAAAATAAATTACTAATGAAATATGCACAAAACTTCTTCAAACTAAATAATTTGTTTACAGACCTCTAATGCAAAAAATTTTAAAATCTCAGTAAAAATTTCCATTGAGCAATATACATTAATAGCTTAGGATAGGCTATATGCAAATATGAAAATGGCAATTCAATTCTGTTTGTAGACACCTTGATGAGATATTTTCTTGAGATTCTGGTGACAAGTAAAAAGTATACGTTCAACTTGTAGAATAATTCACCACATTTAATCCAAAAAAAGAAAGTTACTATTATATATATATATATATATATATATATATATTACTACAAAATTTGATGACAATGTTCTTTATAATACGGAAATATTATTTACAATCAGTCACAATTCCGTTTCTGGTATAGAAAGTGTCCTCAACTATTTTGGTCCTGCCAAATTTCGGTTTCTTAATGTCTTCTTTCTTGATAACTTCTCCAAGCCTCCAGCCATACTCCCATGATGAACAAGTTGGAAAAGCAAATTTTTCTTCTGGAATCGTGTGATAACGCTGTCTGAGATAAATGTAACGACCCTTCCCTTCTTTGGTGAAGCCATCGTAAAGCAGTTTTCTAACAGTGGGTGATGGTGCTATCATTTCAGGAGAATCAAGAACAGAGCTGTTAGCTAAAGTAGCTGATGATATCCTGTTTAGATCGCCTTTCTTTCTGTTAAACTTCACATCAGATGAGATTGCCGGAAGTTTTTCTAAAAGAGTATCTGAAGGTTTGTTGTCTTCTATTTTTTTACGAAATACCTCTAACTGTCGTGGCTTATTTCGTTCTAGCCCTTTCATTTTAGCAAAGGTTTGTAACCGAGCGGCTGCTTCTTTTTCCACAGTTTCCTTCCAAAAATTCTGCATTTGCGTATTAGCGTAAGGATTTCTCGCCATTTTTAAAAGTTAATTTACAATTAAAATATCTTTGAAAAACGTACGAAAGAAAAGCAACTTGCCAAAAAAATTGCTTGATAATTCGTCTGTGATTATAACACAGTATCAACGTCGTCAGGCCAACGGGACGTCATATCTCGCGAGAAAGTGCAGTATATACATAGATCTATATACACAAGCAAAATGGCACCCCTTGGCCTATGTTGGCCTGACGAAGTTGATGTTTTTTCTGTACCACATTCAAGAATGAAAACTCTAGTCGATACTTATAAAAATTTGGTAAACGTAGTCTAGATCTAAATACCCCACGCCAAAAAAAAAAAAAAGAAGAATATTGTGTTATACTAGATCTATATAATATATCTAGTCTTCTAGACTAATCAGACAGGTCACAGACTTCTCTAATCTAGTAGAGGATTCTTAGCATTCTAGAGTTAGACTTATGTTAGAGTTTTTGTTTTAGACTAAATTTAGTTTACACTAGTTTAGAGTAATTTAATTAGAGTTTTAGTTTAGAGTAGACTCCTCTCAGTACTAGAGGGAGTAGAGTAGTTTATAACAAAGTTATGCTTTTTGGACACCTATTGCAGGCTATTGTCATTCTACTAATTCTAGAGTAGTTTATTTAATCTGGACATTACAATATATAGACTACATGAATTCGGACTGTGCTAATATTATATGATATTACGTCATTGTTTGTTGTTTATGTTTTGTGTGAAAGCAAAGGATCAGACGGAAATCAAAGATAGTTATATATGTCTACCTTGATAAAGGCAGTCTCGTTATTATCACTATTAATTAGTAACGTCTACAGTAATTTATTATTAATCTGTGACAACAGAACATATTGGTCATTTAAAGACAGTATTCATGAAGAGAATGGAATAGAATTGTTTATGAGAACAGAATTATAATTCCTTCAAGTATGGGAAATGAAATTCTTGACAAGTTGCACATAGGTCATTTTGGTCTTGAGAAAACCAGATCGAAGGTAAAACAGAGTGTGTTTTGGTCAGGATTGTCCAAAGATATTTTTTCGACAATAATGAAATGCGCAACATGTGCAACGTTCATAAGAAATAATGTGAAGAAAAAAATTGCTACCTCATGCTGTACCAGACAGACCATGGAAAAAGGTTGCGACAGATTTGTTTGAATTGCGAAACAATGACTATTTGCTAGTTGTGGACTATTTCTCTAAATACCCTGAAATAAAACGACTGGAGAACAAAACAGCAGAATGTGTTATCAGGGCAATGAAAGGTATTTTTGCTAGACATGGCATACCAGAAGAAATAGTGAGCGACAATATGCCATTCAATAGCTATCAATATAGAGAGTTTGCTTCGGAATGGGGTTTCAAGATAACAACATCAAGTCCCAGGTACCCTCAATCAAATGGACAAAGTGAGGTGTATGTTGGTATTGTATAAAAGCAGATATTCAACAAAGCATAACATCTCTGGATACTATGATACCAACGAAGACAATGAACAGCAAACTGTTAGAACACACGAAACAGACAATTATAAACCAACAACTAGAGAACTTGTTGTGCCGGTCAAGACAACCAGAAGTGGTCGAGTTGTCAAAATTCCTTGTAAATAAAGGACTTAAGAACTTTAAAAGGAAGGATGTGATAATAGCTTCAAAAGGAAGGATGTGCTAATATTATATGATATTACGTCATTGTTTGTTATGTTTTGTGTGAAAGCAAAGGATCGGACGGAAATAAAAGATAGTTATATATGTCTACCTTGATAAAAACAGTCTCGTTATTATCCAGATTAATTAGTAACGTCTACATAAATTTATTATTAATCTGTGACTCAGAACACGGACACTCGCTGTTTTTGTGGTCATTAAATCTTTATTTTGATATATTGTATTTAATATGAAACTATCGTGCTGTATAAATAATAATAATGTGCTTGTCCATTTGCCAATGATTCTGACCCAATTTCCTTCCATTTAGATCTAGCTGTCTTTTTATGTAAGAAAAAAGAATTTCAAATGTGTAAGTCAGGTTGCTGTTTTTTCCTGTTACCCCGGATGACTTTAGCTCTTCCTAGGGTTTTTTGGTTGGCTAAGTCTATGCTAATGAGCCCAGCAATATTTATTCTGTTTTTGGAGCTGTTTTATTTGATTCATAAGCCAAGTTGTTTGATTGCTCACAAAACAAAAATTAATAGGGTGTTTGAATTAAATTATGATTTTCTTACCAAAATTTATTTCAAACAGCCTTTTACATCATTGTTAATGATCTTATATTATATTTGTTTGTTTGTTGTTTTTTTTTATAGAGAATAAATGGGCAAATGTTTGGAGTGAGTTTGGTACATTGATTGAAGTTAAATGCCTAGATCTAGACCTACTAGATAGATTTAGATTTATACAGAGAGAATATAGAGGATTCAGCTACTAGGCAAGAATGGCTATCTTAACACTAACCATTATCTAGATCTAATAATGCACTGTCAAAGTCAAACGTTTAAATTTTGGCAGATCTATGATTAGTTGCAGGTGGTACACTATTGTAACAATATTGACTATTGACAATATGTCCTATTTTCTTAACCGAGTGATTCTTGTATGTATGTAAACCTATATCTATACATAAATTTTATTTCGAAAACGTTTCTAACAATTATTTTGAAAATTTTAAGGTATATATGTAGTATATAAATGAGAAAATAAAATCTCAACTCATTGGTCGTATTGCAAAACTTGAGGTTGACCGTTATATTGGTTTAAACATTAAATTAATTTCGGCAAGACATCTTTTTATGAATGGAAGGGTTTTGAATGATGTCTAGGGAAAAAGCTTGACACTGCTTAGGTCACTTGGCCTACAGCAAGAAGCAGGGGGAAAAAAATATAGTATATATTGTTACGTTTCTCTCTCTCTCTCCTAATCAGACCTTTTGTAACCACTGTGCCCACATAGCACATCTAACACAAGAACTTAACAACAAGAGTTCCAAATTTTCTGGTAGCTTAAAGAGTAAATAAAATAGCCAATACAACGCTATTGGCAACACAATAAACTGATTACACTGTACATCACTGTACTGTTGTACTAAACTCTACTCTCTCTCATCCTGGACTTGTAAACTTGAATCGAGGACTCCACCAAGACAGACTTCATGGACAACTAACATTCCCAGTCTCCTCTCTGTCCTGTACTGAACTGCCTTACACACTCTATCTCTGATCCACCAAGACTTCTGCTCACATGATCATAACTTGGGTCATATTTACATGCAAAATTCATACCAGTACTGTCCCTTGTCCATCGACAAAGCACGCTAAACTGTATTACTGGCCTGTGTCACATGTGTCAGCTGATCGTACACAGTTTATCTTATCACATCACCAATAGGGTTACAACAATATATATTAAGTATGCTGCTGTACTCAAGCCCAGTGCTAAAAATTGTGGGCTCAAAACCTACAACTACTGATCGTTCTGTTTTTCCTCTGCATTCCTAGGCTTTTCCATGTTTCCTTAGTTTATTTGTGCCATTTGTAAGAATATGTTACACATACCTTTTTTTAGTACTATGATTTTTTTGAGAACATAACAGAATGGTAGAAACATGTTGTTTTTTTTATTAGTTGAAACTAAAACACCTGAAAGTTAACCAAGATCTTAATCAGTATATAAATCAGGGAAAGTTAAGAGAGTTGTAGTTGACCACACACAACAAATTTCTATGCGGGAAATCTTTCTGTATTAGAGATGGCTTGGCATAAGTTACAAAGATACTTTTGATGTTTTCCATAAATATTATAGAACTGCTCTTTTACTGTTTTTGCTATCAGATTACTTCAACAGATTTCAGTGATGGACAAAATCTTCAAGTACTCTTGAGAAATCTACAAAATGTTTTCTCAGAGTTTAAAGCACATGAACACATCGAGAATAGTTTAATAATGAAGAGGCTGAAAATAAAGTTGCGCGCAGCTTCAGTCACAAATGCAGCTGTCTGTAACTGTCACAATGACAATAGACTGTCTGAAATGCTTCACCTGGTTCTGGATGGCTACAAGTAAGAACAAATTTTGTTAGGGTAGCATTTGAACCTTTGAACATTAGGCTTTAGCTGTAAGTCAGTGATACAAAATATCAACTCTTTTCCTTCTTTAAAATCAGATTAACTCAGAAAACCAAAACAGAACGTCAGAACTATGGGGACAGACTTAAAAAGGCTTTGGAAGACTTTACTAAAAAATTTATTCCGCACATGGAGGAAGAAGAAATGGTAAGCTTTTACTTAAATTACTTGTGTAATCTTGTTCTTATTTAATTTTATGTATAGAATCGTTCCTGTCTTATTGTGTGTATAATAGTATAATTCCTTTTAGAATATGTGTATTATATAGTATTATTCTGTTCTGATTATGTGCTTTGTCCCAAGTCAGTCTGCAAGCCTAAGTGGCTTAGCCTTGTTAACAGTACAGTATGTACAGTAAATATTGCAAGTAGAATGACATCATTCACTAGTATTCTAGCAAGAGGAGGGAAAATTTGATCGAATAACTTGTCTTACATCACATGTCTTGTAATATTGAGAATAAGAGACTAGTAAAATAGTGTTTCAGTTTAATTTCTATTACTAGTTTGGCTTTTAAGAAAATCAATGTTATGGTTAGTCAATATTGTGACTGAAAGTGATCATTATTCTAATTGAATTTATCTGTATTAAATTTACACCTGTGGATTGTTATTCTGTGCTTTATTCATTATGACATTGTATTTATGTGAGCACAAAGAATCTGCTAAATCAATCATTGCAGTTTGAGATCTACACAAATCAGAAATAACACAACATAACATGCCTAGTATTTTTCTGTCTGTATATTTTTATATGTCATGATGCGAGGTCTTTTAACTGTTGATGATTTCTATTTTTTGGTTATTCTTCAATAATGCAGGGACAAGTTACATTAAAGCAGTTTCAGTAGATTTATTATACAAATATTTTTACAAAACAGCTCCAACTCCATTCTCTGTACGACTCTGTATAACTTCTACAAGCTCTCATTCTCACTACAAGTTCTAGCTCTACTTTCGCTCACTAGGTTCTCTCTCTACAAGCTCCAAGTTCTAACTCTCACTACAAGCTCCAAGTTCTAACTAACTCTCTCTACAAGCTCCAAGTTCTAACTCTCTCTACAAGCTCCAAGTTCTAACTCTCTCTACAAGCTCCAAGTTCTAACTCTCTCTACAAGCTCCAAGTTCTAACTCTCTCTACAAGCTCCAAGTTCTAACTCTCTCTACAAGCTCCAAGTTCTAACTCTCTCTACAAGCTCCAAGTTCTAACTCTCTCTACAAGCTCCAAGTTCTAACTCTCTCTACAAGCTCCAAGTTCTAACTCTCTCTACAAGCTCCAAGTTCTAACAAACTCTCTCTACAAGCTCCAAGTTCTAATTCTCTCTACAAGCTCCAAGTTCTAACTCTCTCTACAAGCTCCAAGTTCTAACTAACTCTCTCTACAAGCTCCAAGTTCTAACTCTCTCTACAATTTAGCTCCAAGTTCTAACTAACTCTCTCCACAAGCTCCAAGTTCTAACTCTCTCTACAAGCTCCAAGTTCTAACTAACTCTTTCTACAAGCTCCAAGTTTTAACTAACTCTCTCTACAAGCTCCAAGTTCTAACTCTCTCTACAAGCTCCAAGTTCTAACTCTCTCTACAAATAGCTCCAAGTTCTAACTAACTCTCTCAACAAGCTTTAAGTTCTAACTCTCTCTACAATTTAGCTCCAAGTTCTAACTAACTCTCTCTACAAGCTCCAAGTTCTAACTCTCTCTACAAGCTCCAAGTTCTCTCTCTACAAATAGCTCCAAGTTCTAACTAACTCTCTCTACAAGCTCCAAGTTTTAACTAACTCTCTCTACAAGCTCCAAGTTCTAACTCTCTCTACAAATAGCTCCAAGTTCTAACTAACTCTCTCTACAAGCTCCAAGTTCTAACTAACTCTCTCTACAAGCTCCAAGTTCTCTCTCTACAAGCTCCAAGTTCTAACTAACTCTCTCTACAAGCTTCAAGTTCTCTCTCTACAAGCTCCAAGTTCTAACTAACTCTCTCTACAAGCTTCAAGTTCTCTCTCTACAAGCTCCAAGTTCTAACTAACTCTCTCTACAAGCTCCAAGTTCTCTCTCTACAAGCTCCAAGTTCTAACTAACTCTCTCTACAAGCTCCAAGTTCTCTCTCTACAAGCTCCAAGCTTTAACTAACTAGCCCTAACAAAATCAGGCCTTAAATACCTTTTTGTTCCACTCATTCTTTTTCACATGTACTTGTTCCAACACACCACATAGACACTTTTATTGCCTCGTCTCTCACAGTCACCCACCTGTATCTTACCACCAAGACCAGAACATCATTCTCTCATCCAGACATTGACACATGCACCCTCTCGTATCTCCAGTCTTTACAATACAGTATTGCAGTGATCCAACGTTTATTGTTGAGATGCATTCCAGGACCACCTGCGATAACCAAAGTGCAAAGCAGAACTGTTAGATTTATTTTAGCCTTTATATTCCCCCCCCCCCCCCTTGCATTCATGCTTCATGAACTTACTGCTCATAAGTCAAAATACATTAATAATAGATCAGTAACCCTCTCTCTCAGGCGCTGGTTATATAATGTAAGCAAGTAACCAATCTTTTTTTGGTTACAATTGTGAGTAAGCACATAGCATCTCATCTTAGAATTAATATTAGTAATATATATTTTTACACATTTTTTTCCTGTAAACATTCATAAAAGATAATTATTTCCACTGATTGAATTAACTAACTCTCTCTACAAGCTTCAAGTTCTCTCTCTACAAGCTCCAAGTTCTAACTAACTCTCTCTACAAGCTTCAAGTTCTCTCTCTACAAGCTCCAAGTTCTAACTAACTCTCTCTACAAGCTCCAAGTTCTCTCTCTACAAGCTCCAAGTTCTAACTAACTCTCTCTACAAGCTCCAAGTTCTCTCTCTACAAGCTCCAAGCTTTAACTAACTAGCCCTAACAAAATCAGGCCTTAAATACCTTTTTGTTCCACTCATTCTTTTTCACATGTACTTGTTCCAACACACCACATAGACACTTTTATTGCCTCGTCTCTCACAGTCACCCACCTGTATCTTACCACCAAGACCAGAACATCATTCTCTCATCCAGACATTGACACATGCACCCTCTCGTATCTCCAGTCTTTACAATACAGTATTGCAGTGATCCAACGTTTATTGTTGAGATGCATTCCAGGACCACCTGCGATAACCAAAGTGCAAAGCAGAACTGTTAGATTTATTTTAGCCTTTATATTCCCCCCCCCCCCCCCCCCTTGCATTCATGCTTCATGAACTTACTGCTCATAAGTCAAAATACATTAATAATAGATCAGTAACCCTCTCTCTCAGGCGCTGGTTATATAATGTAAGCAAGTAACCAATCTTTTTTTGGTTACAATTGTGAGTAAGCACATAGCATCTCATCTTAGAATTAATATTAGTAATATATATTTTTACACATTTTTTTCCTGTAAACATTCATAAAAGATAATTATTTCCACTGATTGAATTAAGCAAAAAAAATTTTTCGAAAAATTTAAGATATGCCAATTATTTTTCTCATTATTTTCTTATTTTAAAAAATTCCAAATGTCCAATGCTGAATTGCAAAGTGATGAGGGATCACTTTATTCCTGTCTAAATTTAGACTTGTAATTATTTACTAAGTATTATCCTCTTTTTCTTCTTTTTTCTATTTTTTTTTACATTTTATTGACCAATGGTCTTCTGACTCTTATCCAAATCTTCTTTCTCAGGTATTTCAGCCAATGCTCATGCAATATTTTAGTTATGATGAGTTAAAGGAATTAAAGGCAAAAGTAATTGAGCAACATGATATGTCCAAAAGCCAAGAAGAAAGCATTCAGGAAAAATATGTTGACGACTCTAAAGAATGTTAGTATTTTAAGATATTTTCGAACACAGTCTTAAAGTCACAATTACTTTAAAACAAATTTTAAAAAATTACTGACAGTGATGATTTTACAGATTGAACATTCTGACAATTCTTTCATCGTATTGTAATGAAATGTAATTATTTTTCAGCTGATGGTGAACAAAATAGGGTTGAGAAGGAAGATCATTTCTCCAAGCTACCAAATGAAATCTGTCAACAAATTTTTGCTCTGCTTAGCCCAAAAGATTTAGTGAAGATTTCTCAGGTTTCTAAGAGATGGCAACATCTGAGTAAAGACCCAGCCCTTTGGTGTCGTCTCTATCCAGTTCACTGGGCTCAAGGTATGGAGACAATAGGGTTCTCCTGATTATAAAAGTTTAGAAACTTTCAAATTGCAATGTAATACAATACATAATATAGTACTTGAACGCTTATAATGTTTTTTAAAGCTAATCTTGTTAATGGTTTTTTTTCTTAAAAGAGAATAGATATGGAATAATTGGTTTCTGTTGTCAGGGAATTGGAGTTTTTATCCTGAGCCTCAGGGTGGTGTTGATGGACCTGGAGTAGATGTCAAAGTACTGAAGAGGTTCTCTGAACTAGGTTCCTATTCTTGTCTTGATGAAGATGCAGACTTTGATGACTCTGAAGATAGTGATGGAGCTGAAGTTGATGACCCTGAAAGTCATAAGCAGGTACATTGATTATGTCATTAGCTGTTGTTTTTTTTTAAATTTTTATTATCTTATTTGATGTAATCAATGACATTATTTTGATTAGTGCTGTTTATTTTCCTTGTAGATTTTATCAGAGGCCAAAATGTTAACTGCTATAGTCAAATATTTGCTGCCAGTGGTTGGTGAAGGTGTAAAAGTTTTTGACTTAGCTTATAGTCGAGGACTCAGTAATAGCTTGGTATGACAATGTTTTCTTTGTATTTTCATGACTGCCTCTTGTTATTCTTGTGTTAAAACTGTACTGGAGATGTTCACACTAAAGTAAATCACAGTAGCTCTTTGTTAGCAATTTCATTGTTTAAGATCCCATTGACATTTTTAAGCAATGACAGAACAAGAAAGAGAAAGAAATATAAAGAAATGTGGGGATGATATAACAGAAAGTAATGAAAAATGTTAAAAAATAAGAGGATAATATTGAAAAAAATATTATTATTATTGTTATAGCTTTTATATAGCACTACATTCATGCTTATAGCATGCTCACAGCGCTTTTGGTCCAATCTCATTTGTGGATCAGTGGGGGGGAGGAGGTATCTAGGAGTTGGTTTTCCGTGCTGCCTTTAGGCGCTCAGTAAACACAACTCTGCCCGAGTCGGGTGTCGAACCTCGAGCCCCCTTCTAGGTAGCCAAGCCAAGTTCAAGCGCACTTGGCCTCTCGACCACCACAAACTTAACACCTTATTGATAGATCACTGGGGTTTCTCTGCCAACTAAATCATACAAATGACTCTGTGCTACAAGCAAAAGAGTTTAGACATTTGATGCTACAGTTCTGAAAAGTGCTTACTAGTTATTATAATGTTTATTAAAATGCTTTGCTTATCAATACTGGACACAGGATACACTAAAACAGATTAAAAGATTGCTATTTATGGATTTGCCTTAATGTATGAAAATCTGGAACAGACACAATTTGTAGTCTACACTATCTAGAATTTTGACATTTGTTTTCTTAATATTTAGGTTCACAAGATTCTAAAGCTGTGTCCTAACTTAGAAGTGTTTGATTTGACTCATACAAAAGTTGGAGATGATGCATTTAAAGAGTAAGTCTATTTTTTTTTATTTATAAAAGAACTAATTTTAGACCTGGAGGGGAGAACCAAGAAGGAAAAGACTTGGAGGTCTCTGCAATTTTGTTTGCTGAAATTTAAATTAGTAGTCATTTGGTGATTGTTTGGTATAATTTAAACCTTGTAAACAGTTGAATTATAACATACTTGGTTTTTGTAAACATATGAAGAAATAACATTACTGCATTTTAAAAAAATGTATAAACGAGAAATAATTTTAAAATAATGTACCTTGTTTCAATTATACCATCAGACCTGTCGGTTGTATGATTATCAACTTCATACCTTAATTTTTAGTTGTTTTTTTTTTGGTTCCATATAATGTTAACACACACTCAGACAGTAAGATAGAATTAATTTAGCAACTCATGAGTTGACTACTATTTTATTGTAAAAGAAGCATTTAGATATATCTATGATATGTAATGCATGTGACTTTGGCATGCTCTCCTATGCAGTCCTATTAAAGTTACTTATGCATGATGAGCAAATCCAAAACCAATTTACCTCTTAACCTTAGAACATGCCATGTTACATACCTATAATATAGAAGTGCTCCTGCATGTTTGAAGTCTACTCCAGAACATCCCATTGAAGCAGCACACATAGGTGGATCCTCAAAAATGTCTCAACACTGGCCTGTCAGATGGATCTTGACACTGGGTGCACAGTCGATCTTAAAAGTATGCAAAGATTTGAGGCGCTTACTTCTACTCAAATTAGTAGCATTAATGCAGCCTCAAGACACTGGAAAACTAGTAGCAAATACACCTGAAACAGGGTTAAAAACTTCTGTTATCAAACACTGTACCAGATTTACCAAACAAAGTCCAACACATTGGCTTGTAATTCCATAAAGTGCTTTAATGGGGAAAAACACTGAAGACTTGTTACACTTAACAAGTACACTTCTAACTATTATACTTAGCATGAATAGTACACTTGGAAATATTGTCAGCTTAAAAGTGATGATATTTTAGTAACTTAATTTACGAATTTCTCATGCACAGTTTTAATTTATGATGAAGTATTAAAATTTATTAGACTCAGGAAATCTATGATTAAGTGTAACTTTTAGTATGTAAATTTAACAGAGCTAACAAGAAAAGTAAAATCTCTTAGTTGTTCATAGAGAATATGAGAATTAAATGTATGCCTTAAGTTTGGTACAAGACATCATATTTAGCTTAACAAAATATAGTTCTAAGATTTTTAAAAGACTTGTGCTTACTAATGAATTCATTTTTGTGTTTAGGCTCTAATAAATCTAAATTTTACAATGCAATCCTTGAGTTGGTAGAATCTCCTGATCATAAATTTGGCATTATTTATTTGTCCCTTCTACGTTATGTTTATTTATTCTATCTCCTTATTCTTGTAGTGTAGTGCAGAAAATGTTTATTTAAAAAAATCAATGTTTATGGCTTGCACAACAATGCATCATGGATGTCAAATGACATTTTAGGTTATTTGCTAATGCTATCAGATTAAGTAATAATGCTTCGATAATTTTATATGATGTTTCTATTTATTAACTAAAATTTAGATTTTAAAAATTTCTTTCAGATTTGGGGCTAACAACAAATCATTCAAACTGCGTTACTTAGATCTAACAGGATGTGATAACATAACTGATCTCACTTTGTTTAGTTTGGCCAACAAAGTTCTCTCAGAAGACACAAACCATCAGGTAGAAATTGAAAACTTGCCGTACAATTGTCCTCTACGTCAGTCTCTTTGTTGCAAAAAGTATCCATCTGCTGTTAAAGAAACTATTTCCTACAGTAACCATACTGAGTGTACAAACACAGAGAATGTTAAGTCTAACATTTGTGAAGAAAATTTTGTGTCAGAGACATGCGACTTAAGCTATGTTTATTTGGACATGCTCATCGAGTCTGATGGAAATCTACTCCCTCCTAGCTCAACAACTTACCAGGACAACGTTTCAAGGCTCAGCCAAGAGTTTTGCTGTTTAAATTGTGTTGGCACTGTGGACCAAACTGGCCTCTCATTGTCTCCAAAAATATGTGGCACTGGGTGCAAATGTCCTGGCCAAACAGTTTCAGTGACAAATGTGTGTGATACTCAACAATCTTTATTTGATAAAAATTCATCTCATGCTATGAAAGGTTTGTGTAGCTTGGAATTCCTCAGTTTAAATGGCTGCTACAGAATTTCAGATAGTGGTTTATGGTAAGTACATTATGTTAACACCATTAAGATTCTCTATCTCTCTTTAAAGCTATTATTCAAAATATATCTCTAGAACAAAAAAAAAGAACTAACTCTAGCTACAGTCTTGACAAATGCAATTTAAAACTACATGAAAACAGTTTGTCTTGTGTGCTCTAACCTTGCCCCCTTTTACAGATGAATGTGTGTATGTATGTATAATCTATTTTTACATTCTGCATAAATGTTGCCAGAGGTTGATAAGAGAGACCAGTAATGCAGTAAAGCTGATTAAAGTTTATGTGTTTGATCTAGTGGTTTCATTGTTTTATTTTGTTAACTATAACTGAACCAGGGACACCTAGACGTATTGAGACCTAAGGTAGATTCTATCGAGTTATAATTATAAATAGAATAGGAAAGCTGTGACACCCCCCCCCCCCCTCCATCCATCATTTTTTTCTATGCTTTGAATTAGAATTCAATACCTTTTCTAGGAATAAAAGTTTATGCTCTAGGTTACACCTCTAATTTCATTATACCTTATAGATGCTATACATAAAAAATAAACCACAAGGATATGTATGATCCTCTCATGCTGTTTGGTGCATAGGGCAGCAAGCTATATCCACAGAGTCACAAGGGATATCCACAGCCTCTTCTCTTGTAATGCCTACAGATTTTAGGTCATGTAAGAAGGTGGGACACCCAGTCAGATAAATTTGGCCCTGTTTTCATCTTTTATCATTTGTTCTTGGTGTTATCACTGTTATGGCGGTCTTTGGGAAATTTTTGTCATCCTGTCTATGTATGATATGTCCAAAGAGTTTCGTTTGATATTCAAAGATTTCTCAATATGATCTCAGTAAATGCTTTCTCTAAGATCCTTCTCATCCATCTCTGCTGAGCCACATTTAGCCTCTTGTCAACCTTTATGAATAACTTCCTTTTTTTTTGCAAGCCGTAGATCACCATTGGCACAATAAATGTATTGAGAAGATGGATCTTAGTCACCTGGCTAATTGTTTTAATTTTTTAAGCCAGCTCCTTCTTTTCCTATTTATCATGCTGCATTGTGATATATGCGTTGCCATTGCTTGTAATGATACTGCCTAAATAAGTGAATTTTTCAATGTACCTATTCATTCTTGTCTAGCCTACATTGACTGGGGTACTAAATGACATGTGGCCAATATATATAACTTTGGTTTTGTTGAGGTTTATCTGGAGGCCAACTTTTGGGTGTGCCTCTTTCTTTGTCATCTCTTGTATACATTTAATTTTAGTACAGAGATGTGCTATATCATCTGCAAAGTCCAGGTCTGTCAGTCAGTTTGATTAGTGCCATGGGATACTAAAGTTTGTTTAGGGATATTAGGTAACACCAAAAATTAAGTTTTTAACACACATACACACACCCCATAACAAATCAACAAAACTTTTTCAAAACCCATGGTAAGTGAAAGTCGGACCCCACTAAAGTCGAGGGACCAATGTACCTTTTAGAAATAATAATTTAAGTTATAATTTATTTATTTGTTTACAAATATAATGTAGGCTTAAGTTGCTGAGATAAAAATCAAAACATAAACACAGTAGTAAAAATTGACAAACTGATCTAAAAAAAAGGTTAGTTATTTCTTATTTCATTTGAATATTTTTTTTGTTACATAACAAATCTTCAGACACCCCCCCCCCCCCCCCCGTAACAAATAATGACAAATTTTTATACCCCCCCCCCCCCCCTTTAGCCTTTATTAAATGTAGTATTCAAATGTTCCCTGAGTTGTTTTTTTTTTTTTTTATTACATATGAACAGGGATTATGCACCCTTGTCTCAGACCCATCTCAGTGTTGAAAAAAGTAGTTATTCCTTTGTCCTGATGCAGCAGCTGTTTTTGCGGTAGAGATGCTGCGGTAGAGCTGAAAGATGCCATATTCTTTTGCTATTTTCCAGAGTGCTAAGTCCATGAAACTAATCTTGAGCTTTAGTTAATCTTTCAGTTTTTGCTGGATAATGTTTTGCAGGACAAAAATGTCTTCAGTGGATGATCTGCTTCTTCAGAATCCAGCAGTGATCAGCATAAATGTCTTATTAACTTCAAGATCATTTCTAAACAAGACAAAATTTAAGCTAGTTCTCAATAATAATATTTAATGAAAATCTTTTAAATACTAAATTGTGTGGCAAAAAGAAACATGCCTGACAAAGTACATGGCTTGTAAGACTGATATCATTTTGTAAGTAATTAAAATGATTAACGTAATAAGACTTTGTTCACATCAATGACTTGACAACCTGGTGACTGGACAGGCTTGAAAAAAAAGAAAGTTGGTAATTGGTTTCATACATGCGTAATTGAGATTAAATTGAGGCAGGAGAATAGGGTGAATCAGGTATGAGAAGGAGTCATGTGCCTTATGGAGCTAAACGCTTAGGAATTCCTGCCACTCTGGCATCAAATGGATTGTTTTTTGCTAATTTTCATATAATATTTTTTTCTTTGAATACTATGTAATAATTCAATCCACCAAGTTGGGTTTAAAACAAAGACTCACTCTTCATAGAATGTTTTATTAGCAATGTCTAGTATGTAATGACAATGTTGAGTTAATACTTCATCTATTGTTTTTTTTAAGGCTTGTTTATTTATTCCGTTTAGTGCTCTAGCCATCGGACAAGGTACACCTAATCTTACTCATCTGGATGTCTCAGGGTGTATTGCAATATCTGGATATGGTTTATCTAAGCTTGTCTCAACCTGCCTTAGACTTGACCATGCGCATTTGTTTTACTGTGACAATATTAAAGATGATCCCTACAGAAGTGCAGCAAGTGGTTGTAGAAATGTTGAATGTGGAAGCAGATTTTGTTGCAGCATGGGCTAATGATTGGTAAGTACATTTATCAACAAATTTGAATCATTTTTGTTGTAGAAACCAACTATATATATTAGAAGTGATGTAGTGGCAAAATAGACAAGCGCTAATCTACTAAACCAAGGGTCTGAAGCTGAAAACACAATGGTGGCTGGATTTTTAATTTAGGATGTCCTAGAGTCAGCCCATTGCTCAGGAATACAGAACATTTGTTAAAGAAAGTAAAGATTGTAGAGTGTTGTGCTGTCTAAAGGAATCTTGTGTTAATTCTTAGTCATACTTTCTACACCCCCTCCTTTCTTTGGCATCTCAGTTCTATATAATATTTATTCTATATCTTGATTGAGATTCTAACCCATTATAACATTTGAATTCATGGGTTCATACAGCTGTTTTATATCTTGAAGAAAAGTGTTTGCAATCCCAAGTTTACATACTAGAGAGTGCACTTCATGGCTTTCTGTGAAATTAATTTAAAAAAGAAATATTTTGTACTATTTAACATTTGTATTTGGACATAGAAATAAAGAAAACATCTTCAGTTGTTGGTTTGAAGTATTCCAGTTTCTACCTTACTCTGTCAGACTATGTCAATGCCAGACGTTGATCAGGAGACATGAAAAGTACCAAGATGCCTGTGTGTAATCACTGAATGAACTCTTTATGTTGTCTGTTCTATTTATGTGTATGTTTTAGTTGTGTTGTCTTTATATGAGAAAAGAGTCCTTGTAATCACAACAAATTTCCAAATCAATCAATAAAGCAGTCTTGGTCTTATTCAAAATATACATTAAGTAATAACTGGTGAAATTTTAAAAAAAAATTTTTTAAGGCTAGCAACGAAGAGTTTATAAAGGCTAAAAATAAACTGAGAAAAGCAATAATTGAAGGGAAAAAAACATACAAAGAAAAAAATGAGAATTTCTTTGCCAAGAACAACTCAAAGCAATGCTGGGAGGGATTAAAGAAAATAACAGGCTGCGCCTCAAAACGAAAACAAATTTCAGTGGCTGATGATGAGAAATTCGCTAACGAACTAAATTATTTTTATTCTCGTTTTGACAAAGAAGATTTTGTTGATCTACACAAAGAACTTTTCAACACTCTGTCCAAAGGAAAACAAGAGCCCTACGTCAATTTTGTAACTGAGGATGAAGTGACCTTGTTATTTAAAAGAGTAGACGTAACAAAAGCTTCTGGACCAGACAAAATTAGTGGCAAGCTGATCAAGCTATGTGCGGAGCAAATCTCTTCTATCTTCTGTCATATCTTTAACCAGTCATTGCAAACGTGCGTAATTCCACACATCTTGAAAACTTTCAGAGATCATACCAGTGCCTAAGAAACCAAAAATAGATTGCTTAAATGATTTCTGAAATGTTTTGAAAAATATATGCTTAAACAACTTGTAGCAAAAGTCAATAACAGCCTAGACCCTCACCAATTTGCATACAAAGCAGCTAGAGGAACTGAGGATGCCATTCTATTGCTTTTGGACCAGCTTTATAAGCATCTCGATATACCCAAAACATATGCTCGAGTCCTCTTCGTAGATTTCTCCTCTGCTTTCAATACCATACAGCCACATCTAATGATAAACAAACTGAGTAACTTAAATGTAAGCCCTTACTTACAAGCATGGGTTCTAAACTTTTTAACCCAACAGCCCCAGTATGTTAAAGTCAACAACTATGTACAGGTGCTCCACAAGATGTGTACTTTCTCCTGTACTATACACTCTTTACACTAATGACATAAGAAGCATCTATGACTCAGTTAAGCTCATTAAATTCGCTGATGATACTGCCATAGTCGGTCTTATTTCAGGAGACGAAACTCAGTATCGAAGCTCGATAGAAGAGTTTACAAACTGGTGCACCGACAACTTTCTAGAACTGAATGTAACAAAAACTAAAGAACTTATAATAGATTTTAGAAAGAAAAAACAAACTATACATGAACTGCAAATAAACACTACATCTATAGAACAAGTAAAGGCATATAAATATCTAGGCGTTATCTTAAACAACAAGCTTTCATGGGAAGACCACCTTGGAACTCTGACAAAAAAAACAGCTCAGCGACTCTTTTTTCTATACAAACTCAATAGCTTTAAACTAAACAAGAAGATCCTTGAGACATTTTACGGCGCGCCTATACAAAATCTGCTAACAAACGGAATAAGTTGTTGGCAAGGCAACGCCTCATCTAAACTGTTGCGACGTCTAGAAAACATCATTAAAAAAGCATAAAAAATTACACTCACAACATTACCACATTTAAAGGAACTTTTTGAACAAACGTGCCTAAGAAAAATCGAAAAAATCTTGGAAGACAACGGCCACCCTCTCCATCAGAACTACGCCAGGTCGTCGCGAAGTGGGCGACTGCTGTCAATCAAAACAAGAACGAAGCGGTACAAAAACTCGTTCGTACCTCACTCTGTCAGACTCTATCACCGCCACTCATTGATCAGGGAACATGAAATGCACCAAGATACCTGTGTGTAGTCGCTGAATGAACTCTTTATGTTGTCTATTGTATTTATGTGTATTTTTCTGTGTGTTGTCTTTATATGAGAAACGAGTCCTTGTAATCACAACAAATTTCCGTAAGGATCAATAAAGCAGTCTTAGTCTTAATCCATACTTTGTTCCCCATCTCTATCCCTTACTTTGGAGAATCAGTCATAATTGAGTCACTGAGCTAGTGATTTGGTTTCAAATGCATTGTATTGCATAACCTTCAAGTTGAACTCAGTTAACTGCACTGATATTGCTTTTAAGATCCATGTAACTAGCTTGTCTGCCAAAAGAAAACAATATTAAAAGGTTGGGAAGAAAGTAAGAAACACTTCATCAAAGAATATACTTATACCATTCTGATCAATTAAGTTATAAAATAACACTAAATTTACGTATTACCAACCAAGTAGTGAAACATATTTGTTCATTTAATTGTAAATCATTAAGTAAAACTTAAAACACTTGTAATCTTTTGAACATATTCATTTGAATATGATATGAAAAGTGAAACCCTCTACAGTGTCTTATCAATCTAAAATGATATCTAGGCTGACATACTTGCCAAGACTGTTAATAATTGAACTAATTGCCAAGTCAGAGCACTTTTCTTGAAAAAAATCAATAGTGAGACCAGAGCTGTAGTGTCCATTAGAGGCTGGTCAATAGCTAGTCAGGAGCTCGATTAGAACTAAGTTAACTGAGTGCAAGTGTTTCACTTCAGTCCACCATTCCATAATATTGTGTCTATTTTTAAAACTTTTGTTTCTCCATAATATGTTGATTTCGTTTGTTACCCTCTACAACAGCCAATGGACTGGAGTATTATCATGACTTTATGTATTCAATTATTTTTTTTAGCTAAGTGTTTGGGCTGTGAGTCATTTTAATTTCAGCTGTGATTTGAAATGTTTCAGTGAAGAAAACTTTTGAAATTATAAATGAGACAAGTGTAAATTCATTTTGAACAAAAATTAGTCTAAGAGTTAGTAGAGAAGGGGGAAACAAGTAATGCTCAGATTCCATGGAGAGGGTAATAGTAATTACTAAAAAGTAATAGTACTAGTTTTAAAAATCACTTATTCTTCAGTATTAAAAAAAAATCACAATAAAGAAAACATTTCAATTAATTGCAAAAGACAATATATATTTACATTAATAGTACCTAAGTTTTATTTGTTGCATTTAGCATCAATATGTAAATAGTTGATGTTTCAAACCAAAGTTTATTCATTTCAGTTGATGCTCTGTATTCCACAATGATGAGGGGGAAGTTAGGTGAACATCAGTAACGGATTCTTACATATTTTTTTTAATTGGCAAACCCATTACAAATTACCCGATGTTCTAGCACAACTAATGGATGTCTACTTCTCTCTTCTACATTTGTGCATGCCATGTATACTGTTAGTAGTGATGTTTAGTCTACAGCTTTTGGAACTAAGGTAAAATGTTCCTAACAAAAGGAAAGATATTAAAGCTTTGCTTAGGTTGTAGCTACCAAGTACCTTTCACTTCTTTGCATGTGTTAATAGGCTTAATGTTGACATCAACATATTGCTTTTGTATGATTTTTTTCAACTTGATAACAAAAATAGAATAATTAGGGCATGTCGAGATTTTGTTTTTGAAACTTTTAATAATAATAATCTTTAATGTCCGTAGGCAATTTGTGCATAAAACATAAATGTATATATTATATGGCTACAGTTAATGCCAGAGTTTGCTTATATTTCTGCACATTACATAGAAACAATTTTCATTATTGAAAATCTCTGCTACTAAATTATCATTATGTAATAATTATTGCTGAAATGACCTTTGACTATATTTTTTAGTTTTATATGCATCAAGCCATCTATAAGTCTATAACAGAATTGATTTGGTTGTGTAGGCATATATCTTCAAACAATCTATGCAGAATTACTTTATTCTTACTTTGTTCTGTATTGAGTTGTTCATTGTGCTATGTATGATAAATAAAGTTTTCTCGTTACTCAAATCTATGCAAATAGTTATTTAGTCATTTGGGTCTTCGGCTTGTGTACATGAGATGAAACAATTGAGGAACACCATCACATACATAAATACTTTTTATTGTCTCTAGTAGTTTCATTAGCATCAAATACTTGCTTCCAGACAGGTTCACACCATATACAGAGCTCAGTTGTACACACTCTTATCAAGAGAAGCTTATCTTAAGAAGAAAGATTGGAATCAACTTTGTCTTCACACAATGTTTTAGTGTACAGTATTTACTTGAAGCATAAAACATGTATGTCAAGCTCTGAACAAAATCATTCATCGAGAATTTTAAGACAAATGGACTTTCTGCTTTAAGTAATATAATGTCTTATCTATGTGACATACCAAAAACTGTACATAAAGCAGAGGAACAAATGTGTGCTTGTGATGTCATCTTAATCATTTAGTTGTATCTTAAACACAAATTACAAGAGAAAGTCTTCTAAACAACTTGAGGTCAGTCATTGTCTTCAGATTACAACCTCAAATTTGTTAAGTTTGTTACCAGCAACATGACATCTTGTACAGATGTCATATAAAACATGATCAACTTTTGAGTCAAACAATGGGAGTGTTTGGATGTACACTAAATCAGATACTGTATGGTACTGAAGGTTAACATTTAAAAACAATGACAATACAGTATGAATAGCAACACATCTAAATACAAAACCAAATTGAGCCAAGGACAGGGTACATGGATTTCAATCTACTATACAGATAGCTCTAAGGGAAATAAAACAACTCAAATATAATGTTTGTTACAATAGAAGATAGTCACTCTTTGAATACAATAAATAATGTTATAATTTCACTCCAAACTTTGCAACAAACAAAATCAGAATATCTGTATCATTTTCAATTCAAAGAAGGAAACAAAAAATATCAATGACAATGGATAGTCTATCTAGATAATAATAGTGAAAAATCATTCAGTGAAGCACTTCAAACAGCTATTGTAACAAAATATACAAGATTTGAACTTGGGAATGGAGCTTGGGGAAGTTCAAAACGATTTCAATTGTATATACAATAACATTGTTTTCATATAAGTAGGCTGGGAAATGTGTCAATATCTGCAATATGTTTGCAGTCCTTTTTTTAATAATTTTCTACTAACTATGGAATATCTTAGTAGAGGATGCATATCTTCATAAAGTGACATAATCATTGAGATGAATAACACACAAGAATGAGAACAAGTGCCTTTTGAACCTTATCTAGTAGATTGCAAGACATTTGGGAGAACACTAAATAAAATAATGTTTATTTTAGTGTTTCTATTTCATAACAACACTACAGACTGTGGAGATGGATTTGGTCCAATTATATAAGTAACAAAATAATGCTTTGTTATCAATAAGTCTGTAGATATGCATTATAAAGTAACTAAAATTGTTACATTAGAAATTAAATTTTACCAATTTAATAATGAGATAATTTGGAGTAGTGTTGTTTTTTTTTTTATTTTTTGAGTACAAATTAATTTCATAGAGGCTGTATATTAATATTTATATTATAATGGTTCAGAAATATAAGCACACCAACAAATAGAACATGGAATCGGGCTATTGTGTTGTATAAGGAGAAATGCTTTAAGTGCAATGATTTAAGGGTTTTATCATTTTGAACAAAAGGATTCCAGGATTATATAGGTCCTGTATCAGAACTTTTTAAATTGACCTTATAGCTACCAAGGTCAGAATATTCAGCTTGTAAATGAAATTTTCACTCATTCAGACAGGAAAGCTCTGATATATAAAGTCACAGCCCTGTATTCTACATCTAGAAAATAAAAGCAAATGAGACTGTGTAGAACTCATATTTTAAGGAATAATAAGCATCTCTTTCCCTGATTCAACAACAGATCAAATATATGGAAATTCACTCAACATGGAATGGTATCAGAGAGAAGTAATCAAGAAATTTCAACATTGTATTTAATGCTCAGCATAGGATAAAATAGCTAACTGGTAATAAATAATGTCAGAGATTCCATAAATAGCTTTAATAAAAGATCTCTTGACACAAAACCTCAATGATACAAATGTTACTCTGTTTGATTTATTCTGCATTCAGATGAAAATTTGTATAAAAAAAAATAGAGCATAAATAGAAAACCTGGTGATAGATCATACTCAATAATGAGATATGAAATGACTTATAAACTTTACTGTGGATATTGTGAAGTACATCTTGTGCAAACTAATCTATGACAATAAATTGGTCTATTTGGTTAGTTGTCACAGTGCTTGTATATCTTTTAATTGTTTATGTACAACTTCTACAAAAGGTTCTGGAAAATAAAGTGCTTAATCTTGATTTTCTGACTCAATCATTACATTATTCAAGTAAATGGCTATAAACATTTAATAAGATAGATATAAAGCAATGTAAGTTTGGTCATAAAAACAGTGTTTAGTATTGTAGGTCGACAATGATAGCCCATTTTTTTTATCACTTGAAAAAATTAACTTATTATGACTAAGAGCACATTTTTCTACCATTTTACAATGAAAAAAACAACTTTGTATTGGAGTATTATAACCCTTAGAATATTAAATACAAGATTCTTTCAACTATATAATTTATATAATTCCCAATATTAGTAAGGTTTTAGAAATCCTCTCTTCTTTACACTTCCACTATAGCCATTTTCAAAACTTGAGCTCATTGTATCCCCTAGTGCATAGGTACTTTCTAACAGTTGTCACTTGGAAATCTTTTGTAACATTTTTAATCTTTGACTTGCACACTGAGCAAGACATGTTTTGATCTATTTTAATAAAGACCATTGTAAAAATTAGAGAAAAAAAAAGATTTCTTTAAAAAATGTATTGATCCCAACCAATAGTGAAAGTCTTAAAATATGGGACATTTGTTTAAAAAAAAAAAGCCTTATGAGAACCAAGAATAATCAACTAGGGAGAAGGTTTCTGATTTATCACAACCTTTTAATTCATTTTCATGCACTATCAGCAGCAAGACCTTTCATAAATGAGTTGTCAATGTGATCATGGTCAACAAAAGGACCTAACAATACTCAATATAAACATTGGCATGTATGTAAGCAAAAAGAAAACAAAATCATACACAAAAAAAAACAACCTTCTCTGAAACAAAACATAATGATATTATTTTGAAGGTATATGACATCTTAACTCTACAATGATGATCAAGGTTTAAAACACCAAGAATAGAATTATTTCAAAGCAATGTGTACTATGTTATAAGTACAGTGTTACCATTTTCACACAATTTTATTATCAGAAAAAGGACATTAAAGTTGAGATGTTGAAACTTATAAAATAAATAGGTACATAGACCATAAATGAGTAATGAATACATATCATATACACACACACAAGCGGATAAGAATATTGCTGTTGATGGAAACACACTAATGTTTTGAATACAATTAAAACTAGGACTATTTCAGTGTATGGAGGTGGGGGGAGATAGGGTGAGTTTAAAGAGAAAAAAAAAGGCCATTAAAAATCATGGCTATCACAACAGTGCTCAAGGATATAAAAGGGTGGACGGCATCTAAGAAATGACTTTAGATTATATACTGGCAATGACTATTACCCAATCATATGACTTACACTGGAAAAAAAATTGAACACATGGTTCTCTAGCTACCAATGAAATGTTAGGTGGAGTTCTTTCAACAGCTGCTTTGAGTAATTCCAATGAAATCACTTGCTATGACAATTCTGTTAGTAAAATGGTAGAACTATCAGTTATTGTATGGATCCTAACAGCCAACGGATACATTCAAAAGTCATCATATTAAAATTCATGAATTCATATATATCCTTTTGGAATAGTTCAATAGTTCTTAGTTTGATATACCTGTTCATTAATGGCTGGACTGAATTGATAGATAGAATCAAAATTTTATTTAGTTTTTTTTTTTTTGGTACTGTTTTAGCGTGTTTTGGATGTTTTAATAAATGTTTCATCAGATATTGATATAATATAAAATAGAGCATGACTACAAAAAGGTTTCAATGTCAAAATAGATAAAAGTGAATTTCCCATGGCTAAGAAAGAGTTTAGACTAAACTTTATGGACTGGTAAACATGTACTTGTTATAAGCAAATAGTCACATGTTAAAAAAAAAAAGTTAGGTTAGTAATTACCAGTAATTACCGGTACTATCTCTGCTGGCTAGAGGCCAAATTACCTAAAAGCAATTGTTTCTATTTTCAAGTTAATTTTAATTCTTTTATTTTGTATTGCCATTTGATAGCAAATTTAAACAGTGCAATTTATTTTTTTAAATGTACAATATCTACTGGTGTATATATATACGAATATATACATTATAATTGCAACCTATTGGTTCGTTGGTTAAGTCAGTCTGAAATTTTAAAAAAATGGATGCTAAAACAGCAATGTTAAATGTGATTTTATACTTAACAAAATAGTTATATTACAGAATAGGATGACTTGTACTTTTAATGTCAAACAAAAACAGGTTATGTCTACTCTTGAACTTTAAAAACAAATACAATACAAATAACACAGAGTTAACAAACATAAATTAAATTTTTTATCTATAGAGTATTGTTCTTCAATAGTGACATAAACGATTGATACTATTTTTATTGGCAAAAAAAACTACAATAATTTACAGAGCAGAGAGTTTTTGCTGTCAGATAATTTAGTCAAAATTATTTTTTTTTGTCATATCAGATAATTTAGTCAGAATTTGTGTGTGTGTGTAAAATATATTTCTAATAAACCTAAGCTATAAGCAATTTATAATTATAAATTCTTTAAATTGGTTTGTAAATTAAAATTTTTAAAAATGTATATGAAATATATGTAAACTGCCTCCAAAAAAAAAAAAAAAGGTTCTAAAAATGAAGCAAATGAAACTGGATAAACATTTTAATTTTGAAATTACCGTATATTAAAAAAAAACAAAAACTTGATGTGGAAGTGTAAAAGCTAAACTGAATAAAAATTTAACAAATAATAGTGGTCAGATAATTCAGAAATAAAAATGTATGTATGTTATGGTTTTCTTTTGTGTTGATATAAATATTCACCCAATGCTAATTACAACTGGTCTGTTAAATATTTTAATTATAACTGGAGATTCTAAGATTTTTTTAAACTAAAAATTGACCATTATTTATTGATGCTAAAAAAAAAAAAAAGATAAAAATAAACATGGAAAAAACAAGTCTAAAGACAAAATTTAATAGTAAAATATCTAAAAAAAATTAAAACCAGACATAAATTTTTGTATTAGACTTTAAAAGAATTGGTTTAAAAAAAAAAAAAGAAATAAAGCAACATTAAAATAAGAACATGCTTGTATATCCTATTGATAAGAAAGATTGTAGAGGACAAATGTATATCAATGACAACGTAAAAAGGATCAAAACACTATGCAAAACAAAATGGTTTATGTAAAATTATACATTTCACAACATTTCCTTTTTTGTACTTTAGAAAAAAAAATTGTTCTACATTGTAGATCCTATCTGTGGTAGCTTTGTCCTAGTATTAAGCTGCGAAGCTAAATCATCTTGAATAGCAAGTTGGCGGGATTTCCCACTTGCTGTTGCTATTGTTCCGTTTGCCAATTTCGGCATGCCTGTACTGCGATTACCGGAAGAATTCCTTCTCAAAGCAGATTCAGACTTAGCTTCACCATTGTAAGCTGGAGGTCTAGGCAGACGACGTCTCAACCAAGAGTGACGTAGAGCCTGTGTAGGGGTAAGGCGATTCTGCGGATCCCAATCCAAGGCTCGCTTCATGAAATCTAAAAACATTGGATCATCACAGCCTTTCAGAGCTGTAATTAAGTCTTTGCTACCTGGAGGGCCGCGTGTTTTACCTCGCCGTGAGCGACCACCTTGTAACACTGAGCTGCCATCTGGCAAAGTGCTGACTGTGCAGTACCTAGGGTAACCTTTAGATGAGATGAAATTGCGAGCTCTTTTAGCCTGATCTAGAAGTTTTTGTGGAGGCATGCCTAGGAGCTCAATGATGCAGGCCAGTTGGTCACCTTCATCTTCACCAGGAAAAAGAGGGTAACCTGTCAAAAGTTCTGCAAGAATGCAGCCTAAACTCCACATGTCAATGGGCATTCCATACTTAGCTCCAACAATAACTTCTGGAGCTCGATAAAATCTAGACTGGATGTAGGTATAAATTCTCTGATGTTCATAGCAACTGGATCCAAAGTCAATAACCTTTATTCCACTACGACCTTGCTGTTTGAGAAGAATATTCTCAGGTTTGAGATCACAATGAATAATTCGATTTTTGAAGAGAGCATCCAGGCACTGCAGAATTGAGTGAGCAAACTTTCTGACCAACTGAAGACTAAAACCCTGGAATTTGTTCTTTTTGATCAATTCATACAAGTTCATACTTAACAATTCAAAAGTAATACAGATGTGGTTCCTAAATGTGAAGTTTTCATACATGTGTACAATATTCATATTATTATCCTTATCTTGCTTTTTTAAATGTTCCAATATTCTGATCTCTTCTTGTGCTTGACGGTGAAACCTTTTTTCATTCCTAACCATTTTTAATGCAACATGAATTTGATTTTTATGATCATAAGCTTTAACGACTTGGCCAAAACTACCTTTACCAATAACTTTTAAGACTTCAAATCGATAGGATATATGATCATGAGGAACATGAACATAAGATCCATTTTCATCATCGTATCCATTATTGTTAGCCCCACCTATGACCCCTTGTTTCTTTTTTGCATTTTGTCCCACAAAGTATATATCAGGAAAACTGAAAATTTCATGATGTTCATAAGAACTGAGTTTATGCATGTATTGCTTCATAGCGAATTCTGGACTCATTCTATTGCCTCTCCTAACACCAGAGCCTTTGCTCCCAGTACTGCCAGCACTAGAACTTGGACGTGGGACTTGAGATAGAGACTGGTCATCGCCACCTCCGCCATTTTGAATAGCTTCGCGTTTTTCTGTATGATGTTTATGGTCTTCAAACAACTGCTGGACTCTGACACCTTGTCCACTTCCACCACCTCCAACAGTTTGACTTGTTAGAGGCGGTAGGTGGTGTGAATGGCCACCTTCTACAGTATGTGTAAACATTGTATTAGATATCAGCGGTCGACGCTGCTGCACAAGCAGAGTTTTAATATCAGTTGTCATAATTCCATAGTTTAAGAACAAACTTTTGTCTCCCACACCACATTTCCCTTCAATACCACTACATTTTGTTAATACTTGCTCTTATATCCAAAAGATGAATGAATAAAACAATGTTTTATTTTAGCGTTGAAATGAGCGATATTAAATCGCTCCACTGTTGCTAAATCAAAGAATGGCCTCCGGTTGCCAAGCACGACCCCTATCCGCCGACGTCATGATGGTGACGTCATGGAAACTGTGGATCACATGGGATCAACATTGTGATAAATAACAATTAAAAAATAATTATTACAAGATACGATCTAATTAATGTAATATTTAAACTGAGAATTGAAAAAAAAAAATTTAAAAAATCTAAAAGAATTCTTTACATCTGTATTTTACAAAAATATTTGCTATACTATTTGCTAGATCTAGAATTTCGATATAGTATCTAAATTAAAATAATTTAAATGGCATGAAAATGCGTGCGTGTGGAGTGAACTCTTTGGCACTGAATGGTTGAATTGTTAAGTGTTAGTTAAATAGCAATAGCTAACCAAGCGTGTCCTTCATAATAATAATAATAATAATCTCTATTGTCTATATGGAAATTTGTCTTACAATTTTACATGTGACAAAGTTTATATCAGATTGTTATAATGTAATGATTTGATTGCCAGGGGAACAAATGAGTGTTTGTGTCTGTTTGTCTTTGCCATCGGTGTCTTGTATCTCTTTTGTGATGGTAAAATCACAAAATCCTGACACAAAGAGTGATTCTTTATTTCGAGGATCTTGTTAGCTTTTTTATAGATGTTTGTCTCAAAGAACTGCCCAAATGGGGTTTGTTTTTTGCCAATGATTTTACCAGCAGCATTTAGGATTCTATAAAGTTTATTTTTATTTTTAATGCTCAGATTACCATACCAGACAGTGATATTGAAACTTAAAATATTGCAGATGTGAGCGTGATAAAACATAGCCAAAGCCTTTTCGCTAACATTAAACGAGGACAGTTTTCTTAGTAATCGTAATCTTTGCTGCCTTTTTTTTTTCAGATATAATCAGTATTTGCAGTAAAATTTAGTTTATTGTCTAGGATAGTACCAAGGTATTTAAAGGTTTGCACTATTTCAATAGTCTCTCCATCTACAGAAACAATATCATTTTCCTTCTTTTCCCTACGAAAATTGATTATCATTTCTTTGTTGTTTTTTTTTACATTTAATAATAAAAAATTAGCTTTACATTATTTTTCAATGTATTCTATTTCTCTGAAATACTCATTTACGTCTGAGCTCTCTGAGAGCAGGGCAAGAAGAGCCGCATCATCAGCGAATTTTGTGAAGGAGCAAAAAAGACCATCGGATTGAAAATCATTGGTGTACAAAATGAACCACAATGGGGATGTCACAGCCCCCTGGGGCACCCCTGTGTTAACTATGCGTTGATTTGATATAACATTGTTTTCCCTAACCCTCTGCGATCTCTGGGTCAAAAACTCATTAGCCCATAGTATTATGTATGGACTAATCTTCAACGCTTTTATCTTTCAATGAGCAAATAAAGTTGTATAGTGTTAAAAGCTGATGAGAAATCAATAAAGAACAATCTTACATAAGTGTTAGGTAAGTCCAGATGTTTGTAGACACAATTTAAAATATTTAGGATGGCATCGTCTACACTTTTACCCTTTTGGTAAGCAAATTGTAAAGGGTCTAACTTACAACAAAGATCATTTAGAAGAAACATTTTAACCAATTTTTCTAAACATTTAGACAGAATGGAAGTAAGTGAAACAGGTCTATAGTCATTCCTTTCCTTCGGTTTGGAAACCTTTGGCACAGGTTCAATTATAGATGACTTCCACACAGGTGGTATCTCATGGTTTAGTCATGAAGTAGAAAAAATATCTTGGAAAGGTTCAGCTAGTTGTTCAGACTTGTTGAGCAACCCCCAGCCTAGATCTATGTTTTATAATTTATCAAGATTAAAAAAAAAGGAAAACAACTTCGATGCTTGCATTTAATTGTTACCCATTTAATAATACTCTTAAACTGGAGCTAATTCTAAAAAAAATTTTAAAAATAATAAAAGATTAAAAAAAAACGAACAATTCATATTAGAGAGATCTAGCTGCTTATTAATGGATGTCTTATTGGGAACCACTGCTTTAATAGACATTGAATTTTGTTGGTAGTAGAAGGAAAGACCCGGTGCTTTTTTTTTGTAACAGTACGCACCGGTACGCAGCACCGGCACCTTTTTCAATGTGGGGAAAATTATTACTTTTCTTGTATTTTAAAGTTTATTATTAATTTAATAGTAGTTACAAGTTTGGCAATCCATCACTGAGTAATGACACCAATTTTTTTACACACACACACACACACACACAAAAGCACTGGTTCATTTTGAGGCGAACCAAAAAAAAAAAAAAAAGAGCCTGGAGGTTGGAGAAATTTTAGAAATTTAAGGTCTAGTGACCTAATGAAATGTAACGAAGACAGGCGTAGAAGACTGTTAAAGAAAGAGAGACAGACAGACAGACAGAGAGAGAACTTGATTAAAAGAAGTAGAGCTCCCGATGGATAACTGCTTTGATTTGTAGCTTTTGTCAGCGTTTATTTTATTTAAATGAAAAGAACGCAACTGGGTCACGTCAAATACCGCATTCTTTTTAAATATTCTGGCTTCAAGGAAAGGCAATGTATTAATTATTTTCTTAAACACAGTGCCTTGCCGGGTGAGTAAAGCTTATCTGTATTATCTTCTTATCTTATCTTATATAATACAGACGTTACTTCAAAAAAGAAGATGATTACGTCCTACGCGTCATGCATTTAGTCATGCATATTAACCAATGACTTAAATAACTTAATATAAGATAAGATTGAAGTAGAATACATTTAGATATCTAATCATGATCAAAACATTTATTTCTAGATATAGATAATGTATATCTATATAAAATACGAAAAAAAAAAAACCTCTACAAAGCGACGGAGCAATTTTTAACGTTTACAAGATAAAAACAGGAAATCGGAGTGCGCTTGCGTGAATGTAAACTAATATTTCTGTGACGTGTTCCATCGCTAGACTTGATTCTACTTCTATCTAGATCTATATTGTCACAAATTACTTCAATATTGAATATTAGCTCGTATATCTCGAACTAGAGTAATAATTAAGTCTGCTTAAAGATGTTGTCTTTGAAAAGAGATAAAAAGGAGGAAGAAGATGGTTAGGAAATTCCTATATATGCTTGAAATTGAATCGGCTCTTTTCATTTATCATTATATTATAATTAGTAATTACTAATTACATGACAAATGATGACATGACTATTGAGTATGATACTATTACTATGACTATGATTGACTATATTAGTGGGAAACGTGGTCGAGAGGCCAAGTGCGCTTTAACTTGGCTTCGACACCCGACTCTGGCAGAGTTGTGTTTACTGAGCGCCTAAAGGCAGCACGGAAAACCAGCTCCTAGAAATACCCCCTCCGGAGTTTTTCTGGTGAAAACTGAGATTATTTAGGAATTTTTAGTTTCAGGATTCTGGGGTGCTTGATTGTTGTGCTGCTCTGTAAGCTATATAAAAGCTATAATAATAATATTACCAATGATTAGTGTCATCAGTATAAATATACTAATATAGATCTATAATTTAAAAGAAAGCTTGACTCCCAAACTGGAGGTCTCTGATTTGAATCCTGGTGAAGATTATTTGGGATTTTTAGTTTCAGGATTCTGGGACTGGGGTGCTTGGTTGTTGTGCTGGCGACATACGATTAATTTAGATCTAGAAAATAATCTAGTTAATATTAATAAAAAATAGTGTAAAAATGCTTTAGACTTTAGAAAAACAAATTTGAAGGTTAATGTGATTAAAATATGAAATGGATGGACTATATTTATTATGTTCATGTGTTAAAGTTATTTAAATTTAAAGTATAAAATTATCTTTGCAAAGTGTAGTTCTTAAAATCTGGGTGGTTGGCCAGCACATGACACCCTATAATAATTTAGTGTAGCGTTTCTCACTATGTAGGCTCTGCAAACTACACCACATTCAGGGCTCCAAATCACAGCCAATACTCCATATGATGATATATATATATACTCCACCTTTCCTGGACTTGTACTCAATTCTCTGTTCCTGACCGACTTCACACAGTGCTGGTTCTTGACTTTGACTTATACTTGTGAAATTGTGAGGTAATGTGAAGTGACTGACTCTGACACATTTGCTCTTATATAGAGTCTATGAGCCTGATGGTTGATCACATGGCTACATTTGATGTGAGTACTATTCACAAAAGAGATCCTTCCCGAAATGCAGTTTACTATAACTCATTGCGGCTGGCCTGTGGCGAATGCGTTGGCTAAAAACACTCGGCATTACCCCCATCTGTGTCACCACTAGGTTTATGACAATAGATTAATTTGCGTATCATTGATATAATCACTGATATAGAAACAATTTTCAAAAATAATAGTGTTAAAAGTAAAGCGAATGCACAAATATAAAAATATTATGAATGGAGCTTTAAAAAAAGCTAATCGATCTACTTAAGGCTTGTAAGTTTTCTGTTCGGTGCATGCGTGAACTTTCTAATGTAATGTAATAGGCGATTGACATCGAGCTATTGGGCTAAGTCGCAGCTATAGCATATATAAAATAGTGTAAAAATGCTTTAGAAAAAGAAATTTCAAGGTTAATTTGATTAAAATATGAAATGAATAGACTATATTTAGTATGTTCATGTGTTAAAGTATAAAAAATATCTTTGCAAAGTGTAGTTATTAAAATTAGATCTAGATTCTTTTGATCTTGTCTCATGTAAACATCGTAGGAATGTTAAAATTTAAAAAAAAAATTATTTTAAGAATCTTGTTGTATCATATGTTGTAAATTTGAAAGAGCTTTATAGATTTATATAAATTATGGTTGAAAAAAATATAAATTTTTTTTGTGTGCTTGTGAGATTTGATTGTGTTGAATAAATATGCTTGCCATGTCTTACATATAATATTAACTCTTTCTCTCCTAACTAACGATACCAACGTTGTGGTAAATAATTATGGAGAGAAAGAGTTAATAACTAGTCCAATAATATGTTTCAAAAGAAAGTTTATTTTTATTAAAATATGTGAACACAAAGCTGCATATTATATACTCATTAGATCTAAATCTATATCTTTTTCAAAATACATAATTACATAAATCAATGTCAGCCATTTCGACACCATTTCAGTCCTAAGTTGTTTTTGTAATAATATGGTGAATTCAAACCTAAAATTACTATATCTATTTTATATAGAGTCTAGATCTAAATCTAGAAATAAAAGTAGAAAGACTTGATTTTGATATTAAAATTAGAATTAGAATGAAATTGCTAGATCTATTTTATATAAATCTAGATGATCTAGTTCTAAATTTAGATCTAGAAAGACTTGAATTTGAACTGAGTTGAAGTTGATTATTATTGATTAAATTGATATTAAAATTTTAATTTAAAATTAGGACTAGACCTAGATTTAGACCATAAATCTAGAATAGATTAGATCTAGACTAGTAGAATGTCTAACTTAAGAGTTAGACTTAGACTTAGTCATCAAATGAGTACAGACTTAGACTTAGACAGATTGTTAGATCTATCTAGACTCATTATACTAATTATAGAGACATATAAGACAGTGACAGTACTGTACTAATCTAGTGTCTCTAGATCTAGAGTCTAGATTTTAATCTAGATCTAGTTAACTAGTCAGTACAGTCTTAGACTTAGTCAAGTTAGTCTTTAAATTTAAGATTTTAACTGTTCCACATGTTAGTCTTTAAATTTAAGATTTTAACTGTTCGACATGTTAGTCTTTAAATTTAAGACTGTAACTGTTACACGACTCACAGAATCACTAGCAGTGACTAGCTATACAGCTATATAGTATCTATACTATATTCTATATATAAACTTAGTCTTAGTTACATATTAAACTAAGTGACTTAGACTTAAATTTAGTTACTTAGTGCGTGACAGTCACACTTAGTGAGTGACAGTCACACTTAGTGAGTGACAGTCACACTTAGTGAGTGACAGTCACACTTAGTGAGTGACAGTCACACTTAGTGAGTGACAGTCACACTTAGTGAGTGACAGTCACACTTAGTGAGTGACAGTCACACTTAGTGAGTTAGATTTAGAATTCTACATCTGTATATTGTATACTAGACTACTAGACTCTATAGATTGTATATATACTAAATTTTACTAAATAGCAGTCTAATATAGATACAATCTATCATCTAGTAATAAGTCTAGTACTAGTCTAAAGATCTAGTAGCCTATTCTAGCCTACATAGCCTGACCTATAGTAAAGATATAAATCTAGATATAATCTACAAAGTTAGTATTATAAAATTTTAATTTATAGATAATGATATTAGAGTAAATCAATTTATTTAAAAAACAACTTCTAAAGTTTCCCTATCAGACCTTACGATCTATGGGGCAGATGATGTTAAAGTCATCTGTTTCTATGGTCAACGGTTAACATGCAAGGTGTTATGTGGCCAGCACAATGACCAACTGCCTTTACTTTACCCAGCTAAAGTCAGGTACCCATTAGAGTTGGGTGGACTCGGGGACGGGGGCCTAAAATTCAGAAATTCAAAATCCCAGTCATTACCGAGATTCGAACCCAGGAGCCCAGGTTTCAAAACCGAGCGCTTAGCCACCAAGCGATTGTGACCCTAATTTAGATTTAGTAGATAATATAGATCTAGATGTCTAGCTAAACTCTACCTCTGAGT
Organism: Biomphalaria pfeifferi; assembly: GCA_030265305.1. Classification (NCBI taxonomy): domain Eukaryota; kingdom Metazoa; phylum Mollusca; class Gastropoda; family Planorbidae; genus Biomphalaria; species Biomphalaria pfeifferi. The sequence continues at coordinate 861,358 of JASAOG010000025.1, forward strand.
ACTCTCAACTCTATAGATTGAGTTGAATTGATATTGATAGTGTGTTATACATTGCCATTTGTTTTTAGAGATTTTAATTAATTCCTAATGCTGACTTAGAAAAGGAATATATGTATAGAGAGAGAGTAGTGCAAATAGGCTTATTGGTTTAACAGTACTTTTTTTCCTCAACCAGTTACTTTTGAATTTGCTAATTTGAAAAAAAACAACTTGTAATTTTATACATATGTTGGTTCTTATATTTATTACTAAATATATAGTTCGCGTCAAGTTTTTTATGCTCCTGAAATCTAATATTTTCTCCTGGAAATCTCCTGAAATCCTAATCTTAGAATGGTGGGGGAACCCTGTATATGCTAAATTGATAAATTCACTTTAAAAAAAAAAAGATTTTCCACGAAGGGTGGCACAAAGAATTGTATCATCAGGGGAAACAGTTTCACTTTAATGTGGGTTTGAATCTGTGTACGCTGTCATAAACTCTGGGCATTACTAACTAATCTGTGTACTCTGTCCTAAACTGGGCATTACTAACTTGCTTCATTACTTTGTTCAATATCAAGGGACCAAACCTTTAGTTGCTTCAGATTCGGTTCTTGCACATGTGCATTTTAGGTCATACAAAAAATAACCTTCTACTCCACATGGGAAAGCGTAATTTATTTTACTGTCACCATTTTTATTGGTCAATCAAATAGCTCTTTTAAAAAGAAGTATTCAATAAATAGGTTTATTTTGTGCGCCTTTGACTTGTGTCCCAAAATGTCAGAAAAAAATAAAAACATTTTTTTTTACTTAAAAAAGGGGTGTGTCACCGGATATTGTAACATCGCTAAAACATGGCTATAATGACCTAGATCCATGAAATAGTAATACTTTCATAGAGTTGGGCAGCTTTTTTTTTTTAGGGTCTTTAGTTTGTTTTAGAGCTACTTTACATATACGCTACGGTTCCAGTTAGTACCCAAGGAACATTTATGCCAAGCTACATACATACATACATACACCTTACTTTCTGCTTTTTAGTATATATAGATAGACTAAAGACTAGTAATATATAAAATATTTTTATAGACTATACTGTCTATACTATACTGACTAACTATTACTTTAAACTAATAACTTAAAACATGTCAATATCTAGATCAAAGTCAAGATCTAGAATAATCTAAATCTATTTAAAGACATATTCTTTACAATTATATTTGAATTTTGAATAGTGTTTTCCTTTTTTTTTTCTCAATCATTTTTTTTTCCTTTTGACATTTTTTTTAAAGAACAATTTTTACATTAATAAAAAAAAAAAGGTTCAGTGTCAAGTGTCATAGGAATTTAATTAAAACTCTTTACCAGGGGCACTTAAAAGAGAAATAAAAATGATTTAGAAATATTTATAGATTACCATTCAAATTCATTATTATTTTTTTTTTTTTAATCCATAAGGAGGTGGCAATCCATTCAACAATTTAGAGAAAAGCACAGTATTGCAGGAAGTGAGTATTAATTTGAACTCTTAAAGAATCTTGTGCTGTAGTTGTTTTATACTTTGATTTAATAATTTCATTTCTTATATACAGGCCAGAACATTTAATGAAACTCCTATTAACCCAAGAAAATGTGGAAATATTTTGACCAAAGTTTTGTATATCATAAACCAGGTAAATATAGACATGACTTATATCTTGTGCTTGCTTACAATTTACAGGCCAAAGAAAACTGTGTGTGAAAGTAAAGAGGACTAAATTGTAAAAGCCTGTATATCTATAAATGTCCATAGATTACATATATATATATTAGTGGTGCACCGGATAGTACTTTTTGATATCCGGCCAGGGCCGGATATGACCGGATAGTAAAATCTGATATTCGGCCGGAGCCGCATACATAAGTGTCTTGTTAATAGCTTGTGTTGCTGAACATTTTACGAAACTGTTAAATAAAATACCTATATTGGTTGGTTTTATTTTTTTTCCTTTTATATACCTTATTGTTTTAAACTCTGTTACTGATTGATTTATTGAAACTTAACAGTATTTCTAAAAATCTGTATAGCATGAGTGTGTCTGTGTGTATTTACGATGCCACCAACTGTAAAGGATGTGTGTAGGAAGGTCAATGTAAATAATATATTTAACTAGTTACTAATGTAAATCTCTCATAAGTAAAGTGCAATCTTCCTTGTATAGTGGTTGGATGTATGTGTTCATGAATTTCAGACCAACAACCTGGTCAGATATACCTAGTGAGTCTACACATGTAGTCCTAGTGTAGTGTGTATAGTTGTTTGTGTTAACCATCAAGCATTGTTTTTTTCCGTGAGCATACGCAATAGAGTTGACATGGTCAGTCAAGCATATAGATAAATTATATCCGTCCACTAGTTAGAGGTCAAGGGTTGTTTTTTTTTTTTTTACGCTCCAGCATATTATTTCTTTGTTTGCTAGATCTAACTGCGGTATTATTTTACAATTTATTTTATGTGATTTAAAAATTTACCGTAAGGTTTTCCGTTATTTATTAAGTCAAAAGAATTAAACAATGAAATTAGCTTTCTTTCTAAAGGTTTTAATACAAGGCAAAAAAATACACACACGCAAACATGCACATCTTTGTTTTATTTTATTGTGCAAAGAACGTACGTAAGAAACATTAAATGCAAAGAACATATGTTAAAAACATCTTCCTTAATTATTACTTATTAATTATTTTATTCGTGGTTTCGTAACCGTTACAAAAGGGAACGATAGTAAGCCTATGGATGTCAGGTGTGTAAAAGTCGTCCTAGCCTGATACACAGTGGCTAAGTACGCATCTTAAGTAAAAAAAAAACTAGTAATAACAAGGAGTTAATTGACTGTCACTAATTATTAAGAATATTGTTATCAAATCAAGACACTTAACTGCAGGAGTAATATTCAAATTAACACATTAGAAAAATTATTTAACCGTAATATTTATTGACAGTGTAATATCCTTTGCTTGTGTTTTTTCATTCTGGCTTAAAAACGGTCATGTCTATCAATAAATTGGGTGTCAAGGACCAAAGAAATAAAATAAAGAGTAGGGGGTGTTTAGCTCTCCATTTAAAGATAGCCCTGGTTGTGTCTTCTACAAAATAATTAGTTACTGGCTTACTGGGCTATATAATGTCGAGGTTCTGTGTAGCTAAAGATCACTCGTTTAGATGCGTGATCTTTAGTCCAGCTTACTAATTGAGATTTATGGTAAAGTAACTCGGCACACTTGAAAAGGTGTGGCCTCTAGCCCAACCATGTGATTAAGATTTTTCTCCAAATAAGCAAACTCTTTGTCCGGATACCCGTGTAGATGTTTGGCTTGAAGTCCAGTCCACCCCCCCCCCCCCCCAATTAAGATTAACTACTAAGTAAACAAACATAGTTCCCTTGAGTGACCTCTAGAGAGTGCTTACGTCCATCGTATCTGACTTGGGGTCACCTGTCAATCAATGAACTCAATGTGGTGAACGAAACAAATAAAAGGGAGGGAGTTGTTCATCTGGAAATATACCTTGTTACCTTAGAGGTGTGGCTCTTGTAGATTAACTAAATTAAGATTAACTACTAAGTAAACAAACTCAGTTCCTTCAAAAGGTGTGACCTCTAGAGAGTGTCAATACGCTGACATTAAACCTACGTCCATCGTATTTAACTTGTGGTCACCTGCCTATAAAAAAAACTCAATGTGATGGACTAAAGGGGTGGGAGTTGTTCATCTCTACCTCTGGAGATATACCCGCATAGCTAGACAGACGTCTGGTCAGCATGACGTAGTCAAGGAATGCAGCATTTTAACATGTTAACTAACCTACTCAAAGGTCAAGACAAATTGAAAAAAGTGCCAACCATTGCTGCTCTGTATGTAAAACGCATTTATGATGTAAAGTTTCATTTTTATTTATATTAAGTTATTAACACACCTTGTCTTTATAATAAACTATGTTTGGTGCATATTCATAATGGCTCTATTTTTAAGCACCTTATTTTGTTTTAATATAAATATTAATACATTCTACAACAGACATTAATGGAACAAGGTCCACTTTATGCATATTAAATAGGTGTATTTTTTTACTATCCGGTAGTGATATCCGACCGAAGCCGAATAGCACCGGATAGTAAAAAATGCCGGATATTCGGCAGAAGCTGGAGCCAGAGCGACTATCCGGTGCACCCCTAATATGTATATATAGTTCCAATGTTATTTATATATATATAATGAAGAACCTGAGGAATATCTTTGTTTTTGCTAGGGTAAGGGGTATTTATACATGACATCTCAAGCTCTGTTTTATTAACTAGGTAGTGTATCTTTAAGGGTAACTGATGAGTGAATAAGTTTGTGAGTATTAAAGTTGACCAGGCAAGGGTGGAATATTGCCTTATAATTAGATTCAAATGAGAATTATCATCACAGTAGTTAGTGTCACTTTTATTCCATTGTATTTCCTTTTCTTCTTTATTCATCCTTACTCTTGAACTGAAAGTTTCTTTTGCAGCAGTATTTCTATCTTTCTCAGATTTAGGTAATCATATTTTATGTATCAAGTCAAAATATTTAACCTCACAAATGAAAACTATCTGTCTCTAAGGGTGAATCTATTGGGCAGACTGAGGCTACCGAGGCATTTTTTGCTATGACTAAATTGTTTCAATCAAAAGATGTAAGTATGATGTAAAGTTAGACTTGTCAATAATGAAGAAGTCTACATAATGGAAGACATAAGAATGCATTCATATTTTTCTCACTATTCTATCTGTTTTCAGCCTATCCTTCGTAGACTGGTCTATCTTGGTATCAAAGAGATGTCAAAAATTGCCCAAGATGTGATTATTGTTACGAGCAGGTATAAAGATCTATATTTGTGTACACTATTAGATAATTGTTTGTAATTTTCATTAAATAATTTGATGTGTTAAACCTGTTTTTTTTTTGTGTGTGTGTCTAAAGCTTGATGAAAGACATGACAGGCAAAGAAGATCAGTTTCGTGGGCCTGCTATCAGAGCTTTGTGCTCTGTGACTGATGTAAGACTTGCCTCATCTTTTTAGACAAGCTCTAACTAAAAAGCTAGACAAAACAAATGATTGCACTCTGTTTATTTATTCTTTTATTTTATTTATAACAGCACTCCATGCTTCAAAGCATTGAGCGTTACATGAAGCAAGCCATTGTGGATAAAGTGCCAGCAGTATCCAGTGCAGCCTTAGTGTCAGCTTTGGTAATAATGTACACAAAGGATATGTTAAGTTTGTGCTATGCATTCAAGTAAATTGTACTTCTCTAAAATATATTGATTGTCCTTTGTATTTCAGCATTTAGGAAAAGGTAGCCAAGAAGTTATCAAGCGCTGGGTAAATGAAGCTCAGGAAGCTGTCAACAGTGATAATGTCATGGTTCAGGTTAGCTGATATTTTTAACTGTTGTCTTTATTTGATTCCTTTTGGTTAATATTCATTTTGTGTCTTAATTTATTGTGTTAAGCTTACTTACCACAAATGTTGCTCATAATGTCACTAAGAATTCAATACTAAGAAACATTTCTCTGTGATGTACATTAATGCTATGTAAATTATTTGATTTTAGTTCCATGCACTAGGACTTCTCTATCACATTCGTAAAACTGACAAACTGGCTGTTAACAAATTGGTGAGCAAGTTTAGTAAGCAGAGTTTGAAGTCTCCATATGCCTACTGTTTACTGGTGAGTTTATTTGGTCATAGTCTAAATATTGTGAACTTAATATTCATTAGTAAAATATGTATAGTAGATTTATTTAAAAGACAGAGAGTTCAAGCTTAGTTCCAATGTTATTTATTTTCACTTATATAGTATTTGTATTTTATGTTCTAGTTGTTACTGGTGTTTTGAACTAATTGACCTGTTTGACTGTTTTGATAGATTCGAATTGCTGCTAAATTAATTGAAGAAGAAGATGCTGGCTCAGAGAGCCCCATGTTTGACTTCATTGAAAGCTGTCTGCGACATAAGTCTGAAATGGTGATCTATGAAGCAGCTCATGCAATTGTTCAGCTGAAGAACACTACAGCTAAAGATTTAGCCCCAGCTGTATCTGTGCTGCAACTCTTTTGTAGTTCACCGAAACCAACTTTACGGTTCGCTGCTGTCAGGACATTGAACAAGGCATATGAATTAATGCTTAATGTTTTAAAATTGTTGGTACTATTTGAACTTGTCTCAGGGAATCTTAAAGCTTCAATTTAGTTTGTTTCAAAGAATCTATAAACTATAAACAACACAAATACATTTTAAAATACATTTTTTAAAAATAATTTAAAAATTAGTTTTTAATTACTTCAATCTTACCTCGTTTTAAACAGAAATGTGTCTGTTAATATGTTAATGCCACTTATTAAAGTAATAAGTTAAACTCACGCTGGTGCATTTATTGTCTATCAGTACCCAAAACATATTGTGTTTCTTTTTAGAGACTTTCTTTGTTTATTTTGACAAATTGATTTTAATAAGAAATAAAAAAAAAGTTTTTGTCTGCCTACAACTAATTAACTAATACAAAAAATCTTTGAACCAAATGTTTTAGGTAGCCATAAAGCACCCTGCTGCTGTGACAGCCTGTAACCTTGACCTTGAAAACTTGATTACTGATGTGAATCGCAGCATTGCAACTCTAGCCATAACAACTCTCCTGAAGACTGGCAATGAGAGCAGTGTGGACAGACTCATGAAGCAGATATCAACCTTCATGTCAGAGATTTCTGATGAGTTCAAAATTGTTGTTGTCCAGGCCATTCGTTCCCTCTGTTCCAAGTTCCCTCGCAAGCACAATGTGCTCATGACTTTCTTAGCTCAAATGTTGAGAGATGAGGTCAGTCATTTCTATCATATAATTTCTTTTTACATTATTTTTTAAAATTGTATATTAATGACTTTAACCTTTTATGCCAATATTAAAAAAAACATCAGCACTTTCCTCCCTAGATAAATGAAAGGTTTTGTCTAAGTCCATATCATGAACCTCTTGTGTTGAAATCATTACATTTTATTTTTTTCACTGACCTATGTTTCTTTTCACATGTACATTCTGATTATAGTCTACATTTATTGAACAGGGAGGTTTTGACTACAAGAAAGAGATAGTTGACTGTATCATCACAACCATTGAAGATAATGTTGAAGCTAAAGAGGCTGGTGAGTAAATAAATCCATGTCTATGTTTATTTTGCTCCCTGTGATGACTTGTGATATTTATGGTCAGTTTGTGACCAATGTTTGTCATAATTGTATTCAATTGATGAGTAATGTAGTCATGAATGTGTTTGAGATCAAGTTTGTATGATTGTTAGTTGTCTTCTTCAGGCTTGGCTTATCAAGTTTGTTTGATTGTAAGTTGTCTTCTTCAGGCTTGGCTCATCTGTGTGAGTTTATCGAGGATTGTGAGCACACTGTGTTGGCAACAAAGATTCTACATCTATTGGGACGAGAGGGCCCACGCACACCAAGTCCTTCCAAATACATAAGATTCATCTACAACAGAGTCATTTTAGAAAATGCTGCTGTTCGTGCAGGTATGTTGGGAAAAAATATTTCAGGAACTAAACTAGCAATAAGTTAATAATATATTCTTACTAGTTTGTGCAGTGATCAGAATTTTCTGAAAATTTCATCAGATGCTTTTTTTTTCTGATACAAAACTATTTTGTTCCCCTGGCAATCAAATTATGAAATAGAAACTATCTGATATAAACTTTTCGTATGTAAATTATGAGTGAGTCTGGTGTGAATTATGATATTTTTGTTTTCTATAGTTATAATGATTTCTTTTGGTGTTATGCACAAATTGTAAGACAAATTTTTTTATGGATAATGAAGATTATTATTATTACTTCTGATACAGAGTACTAATACTTAATACTGTCATTATAATAGATATAATTGGATCCCCTGTCATTTCCTGCTGTCCTTAAAGAGGTTTGAACTAGGACCTAATAATCTTTATTTCTGAAAGAATTGGTAATAGATCTAGATCGATCTAGACTTAGACTAGGTCTAGATTCTTTACATGACAAATGCAGTTTTTTGTTTCCAAGAAGACTTAGACTTGGATTTAGGCCTGGTCTATACTCTAGTATATAGGACAAGCACTGGGGTTAGAAAGCATTACTTTAATATAGAATAATCTAAATATCAACTAGATTTACATCTATTATCTACTAATATAAGCGCTAATCCATATCTTTTGTTTTGCTTCTAGCGATCTTTCAGCATTTAATGTTATCATTTGTTGTCAATAAAATCTAGATCTATTACAAAGTTTTCATTTCTTATTCCTTCGATCATTCTTTTTTTTTTGTCCTTGAATTTTATGTTGTTGTTGGTATGTTAAAGTGTAAATGTTATGTTGTTGTTGGTATGTTTAAGTGTAAATGTTATGTTGTTGTTGGTATTTTTAAGTGTAAATTTGTTAACAGTGCTTTATAAATAAAATTATGAAATGTTATGTTTTTGTTGGTATGTTAAAGTGTAAATGTTATGTTGTTGTTATGTTAAAGTGTAAATGTTATGTTGTTGTTGGTATGTTTAAGTGTAAATGTTATGTTGTTGTTGGTATTTTTAAGTGTAAATTTGTTAACAGCGCTTTATACATAAAATTATTAAATGTTATGTTGTTGTTGGTATGTTTAAGTGTAAATGTTATGTTGTTGTTATGTTAAAGTGTAAATGTTATGTTGTTGTTGGTATGTTTAAGTGTAAATGTTATGTTGTTGTTGGTATTTTTAAGTGTAAATTTGTTAACAGCGCTTTATACATAAAATTATTAAATGTTATGTTGTTGTTGGTATGTTTAAGTGTAAATGTTATGTTGTTGTTGGTATTTTTAAGTGTAAATTTGTTAACAGCGCTTTATACATAAAATTATGAAATGTTATGTTGTTGTTGGTATGTTAAAGTGTAAATGTTATGTTGTTGTTATGTTAAAGTGTAAATGTTATGTTGTTGTTGGTATGTTTAAGTGTAAATGTTATGTTGTTGTTGGTATTTTTAAGTGTAAATTTGTTAACAGCGCTTTATACATAAAATTATGAAATGTTATGTTGTTGTTGGTATGTTAAAGTGTAAATGTTATGTTGTTGTTATGTTAAAGTGTAAATGTTATGTTGTTGTTGGTATGTTTAAGTGTAAATGTTATGTTGTTGTTGGTATTTTTAAGTGTAAATTTGTTAACAGCGCTTTATACATAAAATTATTAAATGTTATGTTGTTGTTGATATGTTAAAGTGTAAATGTTATGTTGTTGTTATGTTAAAGTGTAAATGTTATGTTGTTGTTGGTATGTTTAAGTGTAAATGTTATGTTGTTGTTGGTATTTTTAAGTGTAAATTTGTTAACAGCGCTTTATACATAAAATTATTAAATGTTATGTTGTTGTTGGTATGTTTAAGTGTAAATGTTATGTTGTATTCACATCCAATGCATGCTCTTCACAGCTGCTGTAAGTGCTATAGCAAAGTTTGGGGCTCACTGTGATGACCTTCTCAACAGCTGTGTTGTACTTTTAGAGCGGTAAGAGTCTGTTTCTATTGGCTTGCTTTTTAGTTGACATTCACATTGAAATCTTTAGAACTAACATTCATTTTTCATTCACACAATGAATTTTTCTTTCTCTAGCTGCCAGTTAGATACAGATGATGAAGTTAGGGATAGAGCCACTTTCTATGTGAATGTTTTGAAGCAGAAACAGAAGGCTTTAAGTTCAGCATATATCCTTAATGGTACCAGTTTTTCATCCTAACACAATTGTATTAGCTGAATTTGTTACACCAACATGTTTTGTAGAGATTATTAAATGATGCATCTTGTTTTTTTTTGTGTTGGTCAGGACTTCAAGTCTCTGTTGTGGGTCTTGAGAGGGCTCTGCACCAGTACACACTGGAACCTAGTGAGGCTCCATTTGATCTGAAGTCTGTGCCCCTTGCCACACAGCCCATTGCTGAACAAAAAGGTAGAAAGTTGACTTGTTTTGAAGTGATACACCTAAAATAAACTAATCCGATCAAACATAATGTGTATCCTACTGTTTATGTCCTCAGTCCGAGATGTGCCAGGGGAGGTACCAAGCTCCAAACCTACTCAAGATAAAGTTGCAGCCTCCAGACAAGATGTCTATCAGGAACAACTGGCTCAGGTCATTTCAATAAATAACATATTTTTCTAAAAAAAACTGATGTGTAAAAGAAGTTTTACTTAGATTTTTTGATCTAAGTCCTAATTATTTTGTGTTAAATGTGTAGGTTCCCGAATTGGCCAACTTGGGTGCTTTGTTCAAGTCTTCCAGCCCTGTAGAAGTAACAGAGTCTGAGACAGAGTATTATGTCCAGTGTATCAAACATACTTTTAACAATTACATTGTATTTCAGGTAAGTCTCTTAAATATAACCAAATAATTGCACTTAAGAAACATATGCTTTAAAAAGCTATACATTTTAAACAAATAATAAAAAAAAAAATTAAATGCTGATCTTAGCTCCTGTTTCATCATTGGTTTCTCACCAAGTTGTTACATTTATTGTTCCTTAAGGGGGTCATCTACCTTGAAAACTTTTTTTTTTTGTTTTTAACATTTTAGGCTTTTTAATGTATTCCAATGATGTATTTGACCATAGCAACACATAATATGCCTTTAAAAAATATTTTTTAAATAAAATTCAACTTTTTTTTTATCATAAGGGGGTGTCGAGGGGTCAAATCATCTCATTTCTAAGAATGTGTTTCTGAAATAACCATTACAGCTACAGGTCTGAAATTTGGTATATTGATAGGCACCCTATCTCTTTACAGGATGACAGAGAGACATTTTAAAAAATATATATAGATTTTTTTTTTTAATTTTTAAATTTTACCCTCTTCTGCGGACAGCGTTTTCAGCCATTGTAACCAATTAAAATGTCTTTTACTCTTTTTCTGTAAACATTTTATGACATTTTCTTCTGTCATCCTGTGCTAAGACCATATTTAAACATGTATACCAAATATTATTATAATTGACTTGATAGTTTTTGAGAAAAGTGATTCTTAAGAACACATAGCTATGTAAAACTGACATTTTGAGAAAAATCAAAATTAAAGTTTCAATGAGTGAGAAAAACAAGATATGCATGTCTAGTGTTCAAAGAGATGTTTTATTTATAGCTCTTGTAACATTTAGGAACAGAAGCAAACACAGAATTGATTAAAATATTGTTAAAATTTATTATTAATGGCTTCCCCATACAACCCCCCCCCCCCCCCCCTCCCATCCGGCGCAAAAAAAAAAAATTGACCCGGAGACAAAATAAGTCCAAATTTACTTTTCAGACATTAATGTAAGCCCCAAAACAACTAAAAATCAAGATAAAGTATCCCTTAATTATAAATACATGCAAATAATAAGTAAATAAATAGTTAAAATATAATTAATAACGGGTATATGAATGTGGTTTACACAAGAATTTTTTCAAAGTAAAAAAAAAATTACCTACACCAGTTCAAATAATTTGAAATCTAGTATTTCTCAGGTTTCAGGCCTGCATTTTTTCATAAGCACCTAATGTAATTTGTACTCATGCTAGTGGTTTGATAAGAGTACACACAATAATAAATCCAGTAAAGAATGGCACCAGTATTTGAAAATAAATGCAACTTGTATATTTTAGGTGGCTGAATAATTCTAGAGTGCAGTGCCTTTATAGTAGATAGTCCTTCATTGTAATATGATATGGCTTTTTATATATATAGCCATTGAACTGATAATGCTCATATGTATGCTGTGCAGTATAAATGTTATAGATCATAAGAAATGTTGATATAATGTGACATGGCGAGACTGAAGCTCATTGCACGTGTACAGCTACAACGACAGAAAAACTCTGGTCCTTATTTATGTTGAAACAGTAGCTGATGATAAATTGGTTCTCCAGGAACCATGCAGTGCTTGATGATGAATCTTGTAATGAAATAAGTTAGGTAGAACTTTATAATGATGTAAGAGTCTTTGTAACTGGAGGTGGTGGTGGAGGTCATGTTAGCATGATATACCGTATTTTTCGCCATATAAGACGCTCCGGCATATAAGACGCACCCAATTTTAAAGGAGGAAAATCTAGAAAAAAAAGATTCTGAACCAAATACTGTACTAAAATATTTTATATCAACTGTATAAAGTAAACAGCAGTTTAAGAACAATTTTATGTCAACCATGTAACATATTAAGAACAATCTTTACTCTCATTAACAGTCAGTAAAGTCAGTAAACAGTGAAAGTAACAAAAATCAGTCTGTAATGTTTTTATTTGAACCCCAAGAATTCCTCGTCTTCGCTGCTATCAGAAATGAGGAAGGACAGATCCTCGCAGTCATTGTCATCACTTTCTTCCTCACTGGTGTCAAATAAGACGTCGTCTTCTGTTCCGTCCAAGGCATTACTAATGCCACACTTCTTGAAGGATTTTACAACAATGTCCTCCTCCACGGAGTCCCATTACCTTTTAACGCATTCACACACTTGTGTGATAGTGGGCCTCTTCATCCGCCCAGTAGGTGTCAGATCATGGTTCCCAGCTGCCATCCAGGTGTTCCACTCCTCACGCATCAGAACTTTGAATGGCTTGTTAATGGAAACGTCCAGAGGTTGCAGCTGGCTAGTGAGGCCACCAGGAATCACAGCTATTTGGGTTTTAACTTCCTTAAAGTTCTTTTTAGTATTTTCCGTAATGTGCGCTCTAAACTGGTCAAGCACCAACAAGGAAGATTTCCTCAGAAGACCGCCAGGACGTTTGGACCACACTTTGTCAATCCACAGCCTCATGCCATTTTCGTCCATCCACCCTTTATCGTGAACATGCACGACGACTCCCCGTGAGATTGTTTCTTTTGGGAACGTTTTCCTTTTAAAAATCAACATCGGAGGCAGTTTGGTACCATCCGCACAGCAGGACAGCACAACCGTGAGACATGAGGAGACGCAGCCTGCGCTGATGGATGGAGGTACCGGCAGTAAGCTCAGCATGATGCCCGTGCAGCACATGGTTAGACTGTCGGGAGGGGGGCATGGCGCGCTATGGGAGGGAGAGGGAAGCCCGAACACACACAGCCTGGCCGTGCAGGGAGGGTCACAGAAGTCACCACAGCCCGCAGTACGTGCCCCAAATCCAGCCCGCAGCACACACTGCATAAGGAAAGGACTGCGAGTAAGCGCCACACAAAGTTGGGGGCAGTTTTAATGCATGTAAAATGTGTCTTTGCCGTATAAGACGCACCTTTTCCCCCCCAGTTTTGGAGAAGAAAAAGTGCGTCTTATACGGCGAAAAATATGGTAGATCAAAGGTCTATAAAGTGGAAATTATTGCTATATATGTGATAAGCAACATGTGATGTGGTGTTTGATTATGAAGTACTTCTATGTCATACTGCAGTATTTAGGCAGCTTTCAGACAGGGTAGATGGTTGACGAGGTACTATTGTGTGGTGATGTTTTCTTCCAACAAGAGTAAGGGTCAGTGTACTGCAAGTGTTGTTTTGATCTGTTGATATAAAGAAAATGAAAATATTAATTAAATATTATGAAAATATTCAAATGATATGTATAGCAGTAGTGTTATTTACTCAATATATAATCAAGAACTAAAAAGAATGATAGAAAAAAAATGAATGGACAAAACTTTTTTTTTCTTACCTACAATTCCGAAAGTGTGTAGATGTATGTCTATATCCTTGTAACAGATTAGGTAGATCATTACTTCTAATTGTAGTCAGGAGAACCTGAGACTGGAAATAAAAGGAAAAAGTTAATGTATGCATGTCATTGTAGCCCAGTAAAATTTAGATCTAGAAATCTAGTAAATAAATCTACACTAGCAGGACTCTCTCATTACTCATTTATTCACTACTCAGACTATTTATTCTTGAGTCATCAAAGTTATTTTAGATCTAGAAAAAGCAACAACTAGATCTAAACTATATTAGATGTATAGATCTAGATCTAATATCTATTCTAGAATCTGATCATCTCTTCTGCAGTGGATACGATCTTACTGCTCATGAAATGGAGATCTAGATCTAGAATCTAGCTAGACTAAAGTAGACAAGATAGATGATAGATCTATATAGATCTAAAACGAAAGTTTCTAGATCTATTTTATAGAACTTGATCAATCCAAATAAGGCATCTAGAATATGAATCTAGCTCTAGATCTACTATCTAGGGTAGCCTTAGAGTGCCTTAGACTAGCCTAGCGGCCTAGCCCCAAGTCTAAGTGTAGTAACTAAAACTAGATGTAGTACGACCTAAACACTGAATATGTGCTTGTCCGACCCCTAGATCTATGTTTTTATGATATTGCTATATCTAGTTCTATAAAAATATTAGGAAACATGTACTTTCTGTAAATAATAATGGCAAAGATAGCATACAATATCCAAAAGGGTCTTCTATCGATTCACAGACGCCATCATTGTTGCTGTAAACATCTGAACCACATGGCCGGAAGGAACCAATCAAAATCGTTTATTTCATAAATACACATCATGATCCAATCGGATTTGAATGGAGACACGTGTAGTGGTCTAGTTTGAACTAGTTTCAAGGCTATGGTTATTTTTAGAAGAATGAGTCATTGAAATGGACTTGTAGAGCTGACCGTAAGCTTTAAAAAGACACCAAACAGACCCAGTTATATGGCGTGCTACACGGTAATCGGCATCGTAAAACAGCGATTTTTTCAACATTTAGAGCAAAATTAGCTTACCCCTACCCCTTTCAAACTCATTTTTTACATTAAAATACCTTTATTTAAGGGATTTTAGCTAAACTATATCGTTTATAAGATATTATTCTAACATAATATGCAACTTTTGAAAAATCGATTTTTTTAATGAAAAATTATTATTTTTGACCCGTTGACCCCCTTAAACATAGTTAAGAATTTTAAAAAAATAAATATAAATAATTATAAGCCTATTAGAAATGAATATATTCACTGATTTTGAAAAACTGTTTTATTTTTGTGTAGTTTGACTGCACCAACACCCTGAACGACCAGCAGCTAGAGAGAGTGACTGTTGAGATGGAACCTGCAGAAGGATTTGAGGTTATTAAATATATACCTTGTCCTTTATTGACCTACAACAAACCTGGTACCACCTACACATTGGTCAGATTGCCCAGTGAGCCTACACAAGGTAAAAATATTGTTTGGGGTTGTTTTTAACTAATATAAGTTTATACATTTGGTGGAATTTTCCCTAGAAACTAAGCGTGAACCAAATAATAAATAATGGCTAGCTTCAGAAATTTTGCAGTGCTAAAAAGTACTTGTCCTATGAACACTTCCTTTATTTTATACGCTGGATACATTAAAAAGCTATTTATGGTTTTTCCCTCATAGATGAACATCTTTAATAGGTCTGACTAATTCTGTGTTTCTACTTGAATCTAGACACAAGCAGAAAGCATATAAATGATCAAGTAATAATTTGTTCTTCTAATCTGTTTACATCACTAGTGACTGGAACATTTGCATGTGTTCTCAAGTTTTTGGTGAAAGACTGTGACCCACAGACAGGAGAGCCTGACGAAGATGGTTATGATGATGAGTATGTGGTATGTAACTCTTTACCTAATTAAAAAAAATTTTTGTTTTCCCAAATAGTCACAATATTTGTCACAGATGATTGTAATTACTCATTATTTGTATCAAATTGTTAGAAAAGATTTTTTTTATGATGCAAATTTGAAATTTTCATGGTGGATGGACAGTAAAGTGCTTGAATCTTGGTAAAGACTGGGGCTATGAACTTGAGGAGTTTTAGGATACCATCGAGTCTGCTCAACTCTAAAGGGAAAGTAAAGGGGGTAGGTCATTGTACCCTCATTAGCTGTCGACCATAGAAACAGATAGTTTTACATCATCTGCCTCAGATTGCAATAGACATACTGGCCAAAGATGGAAGAATGAACAAACAAATGAAAATCCCTCTCTACCCAGAAGAAATGATGAAAATAGAGTGTAGAATAAATGAGAATCGGACCAGCTCACATCCCAATCACAAGAAAAAGGACGCCTATTATAAGCTATCTCGACATGAACAACGCATAATTTTTCGACTCAGAACCAGACACAACAGAATGAGACAACATATGTTCCAGAAGCTAAAGTTGGGACTAGCGAAACATGCCCTTGTGGAGCATCACCAGAGAATGCTGACTATGTCCTTCAAAGCTGCATACTTTATCAAGAGGCCTGAACAAGACTCTGGCCCCAAAACCCTCCTATAGAAGAAAAACTATACAGAGAACTGCCTGATCTGGAAACCACTGTGCGGTTCATCTCAGATATAGGATTACTGGTCTGAACCCTCCGACATGTAAAATGAGAACGAAGAAGAAACAGATTGCAAAGTCTGAAAGAGAACTAACTAAAAAAACCTTTTAAATGTAATCTTGACATCCTAATTTATTACATGAACATTTGTTATTATTGAAGATATCTAGTTAAGTCACAGCCCTTCAGCTTCCATTAGTCCAAGCTAGATTTGACTTAAAAAGAAATCTTTTTTTTATTTGACATTTTTTACTGCTGTAATAAATAAATATGATCGCTGTAAGTGCTTTAATTAGTAACCTGAAAATGCCAAATAGTTTACAATGGCCAACGAATTAAAAATAGAGACAATATTTATGTCTTGTTATAATACATTTACTCTACCTGTATACTTGTTTAGCTGGAAGATGTAGAAGTATCAGTGGCTGACCATGTACAGAAGGTGATGAAACCCAACTTTGCTGCTTCATGGGAAGAAGTTGGTCCAGAAAATGAATTGGAGGACACATACGCTCTGTCAAATATGAGTACTTTAGAGGGTTAGTATGTCATTAGTTTTGTTCTAAACCCTCCACATTCATAATTCAGCATAAGTGCTTGGCCATCTACTTTTGTTGTAATCATTTGACTTGACCATTCACAAGCGGTGGCTGAGTGGTAAAGAGCTTGGCTTCTGAACCTGAGGATCCCAAGTGTGAATCCTGGTGAAGACTAGAATTTTTTCTTGCAGGATTTTTAGGGCACCTCTGAGTCCACCCAGCTGGCATTTTAGTTAGGGAAAAGTAAAGGTGGTTGGTTGTTGTGCTGCCCACATGACACCCTCATTAACCATGGGCCACAGGAACAGATGACCTTTATATCATCTGCCCTTTAGACCCCCTTGGTCTGAAAGGGGAACTTTACTTTTTTTTTTTTAAATTCTCATTTTCTAGTGATTATTGACCTGATGTTCTGGTGTATTTTATCATTCCAGTAATTTCTACTTGGCCCATTTGAGATGTTTTCCCTGTCTAATTTAGTTCACACTCTAGCTGCTTTTGTCTTAATTTTCTTTTTAGCAAGGCCACTTTTCAATGATTTTCTTGATCTAAAACTAACTTAAAATTTTAGATTTCAGATGTTTTGGCCTGTCTTATTTGATTTAATCAACATTATCACATTATTATGTATATTGAACTTGCTTGTTTTAGTGTTAACGTTTCATAATTGCTATATCACCAGAGGCCATCACGAACATCATTCAGTACATAGGTTTGCAGCCATGTGAACGTTCTGATAAGGTGCCAGAAGGAAAGAGTGCCCACACCCTCTACTTGGCAGGTGTGTTCAGGGGTGGTCATGATGCACTAGTGCGTGCTAAGTTGGCGCTGGATACATCTGGTGTTACAATGCAACTGACTGTAAGGTCAACAGACCCACATGTTTCTGAGGTGCTTGCGACTGCTGTGGCCTAAACAAGTCAACCCTTCCTATTGTCAGACAAGTGTGATGTTTTTCTGCTTTAGAATCAATTTGTTTGCATTATTTAATGTTACATTGCAGTCTTATGTGATTGTAGTCATACACTACACATTTTTCTTGTTTTTTTTTGTTTTTTTTATTGTTAAAAACATTCAAAAAATTTAAAAAAAAAAAAAAAAAAAAAAACTCAATTGAAAGTTACTTTAAAAAGAACAAAAATGTAAGCTCAGTTAACAAAAAAATAAATAGCTGTTATGGGTTGTTTATATTTCTTGTGCTTTTCAACAATTATTGTAGCTTGACGATATTTACACAAGTGTCAAAGAGATATAGCAAAATGATTTGTCTTTTTATTTAAGTATTACTATCACTTTGAATATATCATGTTGATCAACTCATTTCATGATCTAACTTCTGAAAACCTTTTAAATTGAGTATTTATTCATCAAGGCTGTTTGTTAGTGCTTTCATAGAACAAGATTGACTTATGAGAAAATAATAAACTTGTAGTCTTAACTGTAAAATTGTTTTCATACTTGTTGGTACCTATAACATTACTAAATAACAAACTAAGGGTTGTAGGGATAACACTTTTTAATTATGCATACACCTTTTCAACTCAACTTTATACAGCAAATTGCACATAAATAAACACAGCTTGTGGCTAATACATAGGTATGAAATGGGAAAAATTCTCCTGATGATTCCCTAGCCACAGAAAGCACCTGGAATGATATCATTAAGGACCATATATATACTGTTACAAAATAAGACTACAGCCATAAGCTGAACATTCCCATTCCAATAATTAGAATGTTGGTTAGCCCAGCAATAACAATAGTAATCTTACATTTTCATGTCATTCAATGGTTATAAATAGAACTCATACCAAGGTGGATTCATAATTAGCTGCTCTACTCTTGTCAGCTAGAATGTCTAATACATAGGGAGATGCAAATTAAGCACTTAACAAACAAAAACTTGTATATTATCCACATCACTGTCCAATATTACTTTATACTAAACAATTTTAAGCATTAAATTAAAAGTTGATAGTAATGTAACATAATGATGTTTCTTTAACAAGCTAAGTAGTTTAAAGTACTGTTTCTAGTCATAGCAGATAGGAGTGGTGAAATCAGTGAAACATTGAAATAGAAATATTTGTCCAATATTACTTTATACTAAACAATTTTAAGCATTAAATTAAAAGTTGATAGTAATGTAACATAATGATGTTTCTTTAACAAGCTAAGTAGTTTAAAGTACTGTTTCTAGTCATAGCAGATAGGAGTGATGAAATCAGTGAAACATTGAAATAGAAATATTTCATCTCATGAATAAATAAATATTGAAAGCTGCTAACCCAGATTAGAACTAAGATTTAAAAAATGATGTATTTTTTTAAAATAAAATTTACAGATGTGGATCGCTGTAAAATATTAGCAATAAATAAATTAAATAAATAACGGGTATCCTAAGCCAATCAGCTGTAAAACATTATAAGTTAAAATATTGAAACTAATTCTTCTAGACACCTAAAGTAGCATTGCACATTCAATATAAATTTAATATTTCTAGACATTTTGAAAAAGCAACAATGATAGGGTAACAAATTGGTAAGAAAGTCATAATAATGGTAAACAAAATACTCTTCATTTAAAAAGAAAACTGTTACATTAGGTTTCAATTGGTTGAAAGTCTGTAGAAATAATTTCCCAAAGAACTGTTATGATGATCAAACAATTTTGTACAAAATGAAGGAAAGATCCAACAAAACAAAATGTTCTAATTCCTTGTCACACATGATTAGTTCAACAATCTCAATGTATTGGACTCCCTTTAGTGTCAGCAAAGAACTGATTCTGAAACTCACAATGTGTTGTACTTAACCTAAGCCCAGCTTATTCTTGTGACCAGTTGCAAGGAATGCTAATGATGTTTGAGACCACACAAGGAATGTTGCACAGATATACCAATACTTTCTAACAAGCAAAATACACAAAAAGTTAGGACCATAGCATCAATAAGTTTTAGCATTTGTAGACAATGAAACTACTTTCAATGCATAGAGTAACAGCTAGGTTAAGTGACATCTCATTTCATTCAATCTAAAGCTACAAGAAACATTAGATAATGACTAGACAATTTGTTTGGGAGATTGCAGAGCAAACAGCAAAATAACAATGAAACTACTTTCAATGCATAGAGTAACAGAGCCAGGTCAAGTGACATCTCATTTCATTCAATCTAAAGCTATAAGAAAACATTAGATAATGACTAGACAATATGTTTGGGAGATTGCAGAGCAAAAAGTAAAATAACAAGTCAATGTATACACAGAAAATGTAATGAACATAATATACGGCAACTCTATTTCCCTAAACAGTTATTCAATGTGAATTAACAAAATGGTTATTTTCATATCTTTTAATTTTTTTAAGAGCTTGTTATTTTTACCTACGTACACAAATATTGGGAGGGGGAATTAAACCTTATGCTTGTTACCCTAATCTAAGTAGTAAAATAAGACATTTATAGAAGTGGCTTAGAGAATGGGTTGTACTTTCAACCAGATACAAACAAGACAAGAGTGCTTCTGAATAAAATAACTATTTCTTTCAAAGCAGTAGATTTTGTACAAAAAAACATGCAGGGTATGAACCCAAGACAGTCCTGTCAACAATCTAAAGTGTATACCACATAGACATCTCATTTTGAAAAGTAGACTGAACATAACATCTACTTCTCCAGACCTACAATTAGATGTACAAAGAAAGTAGGAAGATACAATTGGATGACAACTCAAAGCTACAATAAATAAATAAAGTCACATGATAGAGCTTTTTTTTTTGGATAGACTTTTATTATAGAATGATTGAATGACTGAAATGAACAGAACTGAAGCATATTTGTTTTTTTTAATTCTATTTACATTTTTTAACTGTTCTCAAATTGTTTCTAAATGCTACTCTCATCTACAAGTGTTAACAGTTTGATGCAATAAAAAAAACACCTGAAAGCTTTTTTGACCAAATCAATAGCTCATATTCTTCACCCATCCCAATGTCACAACAGCCCATAGAGGGCCCTAGCCTACTCTTAACACATCTTTTCATTCTGATCTCTCCCACGCTTTACGTCTCCATGCCCAGACTTAGTTGTTGTAAAGCTGCCTCTGCATATCAGCCATTGTACTCGTGGTCTGCCTTTGATGCCTGCTTTTTGTTTTTTTCTGGTGAACAATCTTTGCTCCTCTGGGTCAGAAGGTCACTAAGGTAAATTGCTTAAAACATTATTAAATAAATATTTTGAAATGTTAAACTTTTCACAATTGCAATCAAAGCAAATACTTTCTCAAAGAAATTCTTACTGAAGTATATGTTAGTGTGCTATTAGTATACATACATATACATAGTATAGATATATATATTACTGGCCTTGAATTTTTTTTTATTACATCATTTTAAAAGAGAATTGAACAAAAGTTACATTTTGGACTTTCATATTTAATTTTGAGATTATTATAAAAAACTCTATTCACATTAAAAAATTGGACATGAATTTATCACTGAGCAAATGAGAATCATGAGTATTGTGGACCAAATAAAACAAACCTGAAGGAACTAGAACTAATATTACAGTAAGTCTACATGGAAAATACAAAACAGTTATAAAACATCATTACCATTGGGAAGAAGTGAGACAACTGCAACATTTCTTGTCCTGTGTTTTTGTCCAAAAGTTTTACTGATCATTTATTATACAGAAGGACATGTTTTTAAAACAAAAAGATAACATTTTTTTTTTTTAGGAAATTCCTCTTTTATGAAGCTGATGACTTTAGATAACAGCAATTACTTTGCTCTTAAAAGCTAATGAATGATAGATTTTTAAAAAAGGAACATTTATTAACCAGCCCCTTCCCCTGAAAAAAATCCTGGTTATGCCCTTGTATAAATCTACTCAGAATAAAAAATTCTAGGTTGGTGATATAGATTCAGACTTGGAAGCATTAAAAGACAGTAATCTAGACTGAATTCTACATAAGACAGTATGCAAAATGATCCTGAAATCCATTCTAAGTCAAAAGTTTTCCTGTGTGGCCAATTAGCTAGTAATGTTTTTCAAAGATATACATAATCTTGTCAAATTTCTAGGAAAATCTATTAAAGCTGTTTCCAAGATTCCTGTCTGCCCACCAATGAAGAGTTTGCAAGCTAACAAGAGGATCCTAACTTGAAACAATATGTAGTCAGGAATACTTCACATTAAAAAACTGATTCTGAGCAGAATACAAGAACACATCAAAGATGCTTGGATTAGGCTTAACTGTCTCAACAGTACTTCACATTTAAATTTAAAAAAAAAACAGATTCTGAGCAGAATACAAGAATATATCAGAGATGCTTGGATTAGTCTTAACTGTCTTAACAGCTATATGTGAAAACCTAATCTGTCACGACACTTTGTCAGTTTTATCACCTGAAGCTGAAAACAATTTTTTTTTTAAATTTAGAATGTTATTAGCTGAGCCTGTATATAAAAAAAAGTGGAATAATTTGAGCTCCATACAATAATTGACAAGTAGTCCTATTTTCCTTTATGTCTTATCTCAATATAAATGTTCACTAGCTTTAAAAACAAATGGCTGTTAAATAAACTAAAAACATATTGCAAATTTCTTTATCATTTTCAAGACCATTTCTTACATATTGGACAGGCTAATTAATGATGAGTTAAAGCTCATCTAGAATGAGGGAGAGAAAAAAAATGTTGCTCTCCATACAAAGTAGTAAATGTAATAAATAATAAAACATGGATACACTTTGGCAAATAAATTAAAACCACTGAACCCGTCATTTTGGATACTGATATACAAATGTAAGATAGATACACAAAATTTAACAGCTAAATCCTAAATCTTCAACATCTTTATCTTTTTCCATATTAGATTGTTGTGCCCGCAGATACTCTGTGTACAATTGTCGGGCATTGTGTAATGCTCTGGAGGCATCATGCCTGCGTACAAGTTTGTCAAAATGCATGGCAATGTCTTCATAAAACATTCCTTGTTGTATTATTTTGTCCCGATGCTGAACCAGAAGAGTTAAACAAAGAAACATCAGAAAAGGATTTCCCTCTCCAAATTCTTGAGGTGGTGGAAGCTTAGATGGATCTCGAACTGAACTAGCAGCTCCACCTCCATTAGTTGCAATGCCCTCGATTGATTCTGATGCATCCTTACAATCTGCAATGTTTCCATCTGAATAGTTTTTCGCTAGCTTTAGTCCCATTTCATGATCTGGGCTGAGTATAGGAGCTGATCCTTGTTTATGTAAAGGGCCACCTGACATTCTAGGTGATGCTTGAGGGGACACATCTGTAGGTTTTTTTTTGGGAGAAGAAAGCAAACGTTTCATGCTCTGAAAGATTCCTGAGTTGGATTCAGTTGTCTCTCCTTGTTTGCCATTACCTACATCCCTTGTAACTTTCTCCAAGATGTGGGGTTCGTTACCTTTGTCAGAGTCATAGCTGTGTATAGTGTGAAGCTCAATGTTGTCAGTGGAATTATTAGCGTTGGAGTCTAGAGAGAGCTCAAACTGAGTTGGGGGATCTGAAAAATCAGAAACCACAGAGTTGACACTCCAGCTGCGCTCATGGTTTTCTTCCTCCACCAGTATATTAGTGAAAGTAAAGCTTTTACACTCTTCTACTGGTAAGCTGATACAGCTGCAGTGTCCACTGTCTACTCTGTTCAATTCTTCCTCCCCAGCACCTTCTTCCAGTTGACTTGAATCACTTGAACTACTATCACCAGAACTGTTGTCAGCATTCCTGATGGTACTGTACTCTTTGCCATACAAAGACCCATCCTCCTGAAGAATCTGATCAATGCTGTTAGACTTCATTTGCATGGACCTTGTCATGGGGTTATCCACCTGGGGGAAGTCTGAGCCATGATCATCTGTATCTACAGGTGAGGCATCATAAGAAGAGATAAGTGTAGGGTGAAGAAGCACTTGATTGTCAGAACTGAGTCCACCTGCTGGTTTCTGTTTGATGGGAAGGGGGGCTTGTGTGGCCAAATGAAGGGCACCAACTCTTCTCATAGCCAAAAGCTTGGCATACATGGCTTGCTGAATGGTGAAAGTTGGAGAACAGGGAGAACTAGAGAAAAGCTTGCAAGAATAATCAGCATCTACCAGCTCCAGCTCAACAGGTGGCGGAGATGGAGGCAATGTGGCCCACATGACTTCTAAAACATATAGAGCATCAGTGAATGGAAACTCTCTTTTCAATTCCAAGAGAAACCAGCGATAACAAAAAAACAAATCTCCAGCATTTTTTTGCAAAAGATATGAATGCAGAACAGGATCATACATGGCCAAGAGCTCTGACAAGTGCTTAAACTTTGTCATGATGGCATTCCCTTCCACTGTGAAATTACTTCTTAATCTGTTCATAAGAGCGCAAAAACATATGTAAGCCTGGCCTTCATCCTTCTGAGTGACAAGAAGAGGAGATGCCAAATCACTCATGCCTTGACAATAGGAAACATCAGGGTGTGTCAAAGCATATGTGACTAAGATGTGAAATAGGGACAGAGTATTCTCATTCTCATCACTCCCGGCATAGAAACCATGGCACCTATCTGTCCTCAATACATCTTTCTTCACCATACTAGCCACATACTTCACTTCCTCTGTGGCTGTGTTATTCTTGAACCGTTCCCGCCACTCCTCTCTCAAACGCCTGTACTCTTCCTCTTTACGTTTCATATAGTCAAATCGATGTTGGCCGGACATATTGACTGGGAAAATATTGAGCAAGTGCCTCCAACCCACCCGACGGAGAGATGGTTCTATACCACCTTGATATACAGACAATCGAAATTCATTTGGTCGGATCATATGCCCTTCACTGTCAAGGTAGTTTTTAAACTCCATGTCAGACATCGGAGGCTTTAAAGGCTTTATAACTTCATCAGCATGCTTTAAACCTAGGAAGAAAAGAGTTTTGTAAAAAGGTTTCATAAAAAAATTGTAGATTTCAAATACACGTGAAAAGTCATAAAAATAATCAGAAAATTTTAATTTCAGAGATTTTCTATACATGTTTTTAATTTAGATTGTTCTAGTTCAAGAGGCTATGTTCATTAAATTTTCAAATACATGTAGGGCCTTCATACAAATTGCTTAAAGAATGACAATGTTCCCTTATATTTCCATATACCAAAAAAATCCCTGAAGCATTAAATGGTATAACTTGTGGGAAAAAAGGACATTAAGTGGAAGGGTTCAAATTCGAAACTTTGTTGGTCGATTATATCAGACGCCATTTTATTTTTGTGGTGTCCCAGCCTATATAATCAGCTGACTTTGGATAGCTGATTTTCTATTCCAATCTATGTTTTTAAAAAGCCATTTTTAACTCCAAAGCCATTAAACATTCTTTTTTTTTTTTACAATCAGCATCAAAAATATCACTTTTTTCTTCTTTTTTTTTCTGTGTGTGTTTATAAGCTGGTTATTCATCAGCTAAGAGATTATTTTCAAGCAGCCCAGGTCCATGAGATGTTACAATACATAAAGTTTCTAATATTTTTAATTTTTAAATAATAGGATTAGATCTATATCTAGTGACACTGAGAATATTCTTCATGTTAGATCTAGATCTAGTGATGAAGAGGGTGATGTATCAATGAATTCAATGAGTCTAGATCTAGACTAGAGACCTTGATCTAAATTTATTGAAATTTAAGAAGTTTTATAAGTGAACTGAAGCATCTAAATGATATTATTGATTTCTTTATATTTTAATTATTCTATGGCAATTTTGAAATACTTTACCTCCTGAACTTTGCCTTTGAATTGAAAGGATGACCAATTTACAAAAAAAAATAATAATTCGAAAAAAATCTATCAACATGAACAAAACAACCAGTATACATATTTGGAAGGAAAATGAATGGGATATCCATTAAATCATTTTTGTTATAGCCCTAAAAATATTTCTAACAGAGGTCTTTGTTAATTCGAAAATTACTTATGGAATCTGGTGTTTAATACTATTCCTTGTCCAATTATCTCATTGTATATATATAATATATATAATTTTTATATATAGTTATAAAGCTATCAATCTTTGTTTTATGCCACAAACAGTGTAAAAATAATAAGTAGATTTAAAAAAGTGACAATAGCGACAAGAGACTTTATGAAAGTGAATATTTCTGAGAGTAACATTTTACCAAGTGTACATATGGGTTACTTAGGTACTCAGTGAGAGAGAAACCTTAACTCTATGTACTTAGTTGTCAGTGAGAGAGAAACTTTAACTCTATGTACTTAGTTGTCAGTGAGGGAGAAACTTTAACTCTATGTACCCAGTTGTCAGTTACATAGTAACTGCTGTAATACCTAGATAATTAATTCAATGCAAAAAAGAAAAGGTACTATAGTGTGTTTTGCAGTATGTTATGTACATCTAAGAAATTTTTAACAAATACATTTTTTTAGGCAATAACATTTCTATTTATCAATAACTAAAGCCTAGTACCTTTATCTTCTGGCAAACAAATGTTAAATAGCAGAATTGTACTTCTAATTATTCTTGTTCAAATGTCTGTTCACCAACAGAAATTCCCATCTTATCATATAGAGTATCAATTCACTATCTTAGTTTTCTGTTTTACAAATTCTTTCATCACTATTATGTTGTCCATTTCTTTTTTTTTCAAGCAATTTGATCAAGTTGTGAAACAATTTTGTTCTTTAAGTTTTCAAGTAATAAAGATCAATGACTTTTTCTTACCTATAGCTCTTTGCATTGTGTTGACTGTCTTCCCAAGATTATGTGTGATAGTGCCAGTTATAGTTCCTAAGATAGAACCTTTATCCAGCAAACTTGTTATTCTATGTTGTGGGATCTCTGCAGGAGCTATGACATCCCAATCTTCCAATTCTGGTGGGACAATTTGAAAGTACTTAAGAACCAAATGTTCAAATATAATTTTACAGAATTTTTTAAAAACTGAAATATGATTTTGAATCTGAAATGTGATTTTAAAATCTAAGTATGTGATATGAACATAATGATAACAGAGTCGAAAACCATGTCCGTTTAGTATGGCTTTAATACACTGAATGACTACACAACACACATTTCGTGAAGACATTCTTACGGACAAGTTACAAGCACATGTAAACATAAGAACGACAACTGATACAGCATATAATTTTCATAACATTCACCCCCAGTTTAAATTGTGCTTACTAGTATTATTGACAATGAAAGAATGAAGTAAACATAGAACAGTAATACAGGTTCAAGTCAACAAACAAATGTAGAATAGCATGACATGCTGTAACAAATAAAACATGATAGATCAAATAGCTTATTAAAATATAACATAATAAACTAAATATCATATTAAAGTCAAGTAACAAAGTAAAATTAAGATAGTAAAATAAACAAATGTCATTTTGGAGACTAGTATTGACAAACTGAATGTCAACTTAAGAGTTCTAGTAAGTTGATGAGCTTTTACACATTGTAATTGGGCCTAGTTCTCCTTACTCTAAGATTGTATCTATGTGTAGTTTCATCTGCTTGAGCTTGACGGTCTGGCTATGGCTTCGGTGGTGCTGGTGGTTTCTTCAGCCATCCTAGAATCAGTAGGTTGATTCCTGGGACATGAGCTTTGGACAGGGCAGTCAGTATCAAGTTTTGTTCCACTCAGATTCTCATTTTCTATAACTTTTGTTCCTCCCTAGGGGCTAACATTCGCAATGACACTATTTCCTCTATACCGTTTGGTGTTCGGATAATAGCGTACTGAGCGTTGCATGTTACTAAATCAACTTCTGTTATGGGATCATATTTAGACGATCTATCGTTCTTCTTCAGCAGGACAGGACCCGAACTGGTCAACCATGTTGGCAGAGAGGTTCTGGAACCACTTCTTTGGTTGAACCCAAGAAGTTGTTCATGTGGTGTCCTGTTAAATGCAGTGCATAGAAATGACCGGATGGACTGCAGAGCATCATTTAGTACTAGTTCCTATTTGGCTATGTCCAGTTCCTTAGAATGTAAAGCCAAAGTGATGGCTTTCCTTAAATTACCGTTAAGTCTCTCTATTTGTCCATTTCCTCTCGGACTGTAAGGGGTCGGACTACTAGTCGCGATTCCTCTCTTGTGGAGGAAATGCTGCACCTCTGTAGACATAAATGAAGTTACCCTGTCAGTGTGAACGTACGCTGGAAATCCAAGTACGGCAAATAGTTCATTGAGACATTTAACAACAGTAGAGGAAGACATAACGGGACATGCAAATGCAAATGGGAATCTAGAGATTTCATCTATAATGGTAAGTAGATATTTATTTCTTGAAACAGAAGGGAGAGGTCCCTTGAAATCCATACTAATTCTCTCAAAAGGTTGAGTCGCTTTAATCAGCTCTCCGGTCGGCTGTAGAAAAAAACAGGGCTTCAGCTCTGCACAAGTTTGACATTGCTCTATCACAATTCTGACGTCATCAGAGGAAAATGGAAGATTTTTAGCCCTTATGTAGTCCAATAGTCGAGTAACACCCGGATGGCAAAAGACTAGTATGCCACAATTTAAGGTCATTGCGAGTGATGGCAGATAGATAGACAGTGTTCTGCTTGCCAGGGCGAAAGATGACGTCATAGTGGAAAAACACGAGAGTTCTAGTTTTCACCTCTGGATTTTTTCATTTTTAATTTTTCCCTTGTTTGACCTGTTATACATGAAAGAGACAGATCGCTGATCCGTAACAAGTGTGAACGCTTTACCAACTAAGAAATGTTTCCATTTTCTCAAAGACTCAACAATGGCATATACTTCTCTTTCAACGGAAGAATGTTTTCTTTCACTTTTGTTAATGAGCCAGAGAAGAAAGCAATGGGTCGGGCATCTTGGTTGAGGGTAGCCGCAATGGCCATATCAGAAGCATCCGTATCAATTTTTAAAGGGCAATTCGTATCAATGGTTAAAGGGCAATTCGTATCAATAGTATTTATGGCGGCATTTTCAAGCTCATTTTTCAAACGTTCTTTTGACTTCTTCAGTGTTAACAAGCTTACTTTTGTTGAGAAGTTAGGTATCCACTGTGAGTAGTAAGCCAGAAGACCCACTACTCGTTTCTGTTCACGCATGTTCACTGGTAGGGGTAACTCCCTTTGAGCACAAAATCTCTCAGGATCCGGCTTAGGTTTCCTTTGGAAATCTCGTATCCTAACAGTCTCACTTTAGTAGTGCTAATTTCACTTTTTGTTTCATTCAAAGTGATTCCATACTTTTGAGCACTATCAAGAAAGCGCTGTAGGTTTCGGTTGTATGATTTAGAGTCCACACTGCAGATGGTCACATTGTCCACATAAGCAAAAGTATTAGTGAGTGCTTTGGTCTTCGATGATTTTGTCAATCGTACGCTGAAAATAGGCGACTCCATTCGTAACGCCAAACGGAATTGATAGTTTCCCACATGCTTTGAAGGCTGTGGGTTGAGTTTTGACTTTACGCACATCGGCATAATTTAGGCTATGTCGTGCTCGAAGGCTGTGAACGGTCTTTCCTCTTCTTTTATGGGATTCTGATGGTATGCAATTTTCAGATCTAAAGTGCTAAATACAGAGTCCTGGGAAATCTTTTCTGCTAGTTCATCAATTCTGGGCATAGGGTAGATGTCTAGTAGAGTGAACCGAATGATGGTTTGACTGTAGTCTATAACCATTCTTTTCTTATGTCTGTCATTTGTTATGACTATGACTTGTGCATGCCAGGGAGACTTAGATGGTTCAATAATCTCATCCTTTATCAGTTGTTGAATTTTCTTCTCTATAAACTTTCTATCTGGAATTGAGTATCTGCGAGACTTTGTAGCCACTGGGGTACAGTTTGAAAAGTCCCCCCCCCCCCCCCCACTGTTTTGTTTCTTAACCAAATAAATTACCATTCATCAATTGACAGATTGTATCCCCATTCTACATTAATGTAGAGGTACTTTGACAAACAAAAGCCAAACTAGAGTTCAACATTATAACTGCAAAATAAAAACAATTTGTCCACATACAAGACTAAAGTACTGACCTTCTTCAAATGGTCTCAGGTCAACTTTAAGTTTTAAACATGGATCTGCTGCACACTGGAAAGCTGCATCCATGTCCCAGTCTGATAACATTGACAGATAAACAGCCTGGCCCTCTGAATCTATGGCCAGGTAACAAATGGTAAAATCACTGGGGAAATAATTAGAGCAACTTTTTGAACCTTAAGAAAGAAGTATGAATGCTGGACATTATAACAGATAGTGCCCACCAAAAGAGAACAAAAAATAGGTTTATGTGGTCTGTCATTGCATTTACATCTGAAAAACAAAAAGGACTATTGAAAATTTACTTTCAACATAATTAGCTGCATTAAGTGCAATGGCTATGCCTTCTGGAAGCAAACCTTTTTGCTTTTAAAATTAATTATGCAAACCACTTTTCATACAAAATCTATTTTAAAGCAAAGCTTATGCAGTAATTTCAATTAATAAATGTGTCACTAGTGAACAAGACCTAAAAAAAAGCCCATAAAAAGTTCAAAGGAGCTGAACATAGTTTTACGCTATGCAGAATCTAAATATTTCTAGATCAATTCTTAGATCAAAAAGTATAATTTATTTCACTGAAAAATGAACTATACCAATAATAATTTAAATGTAACAACAAGTTTTTGGACAATAAAATTATACCTGTTAATTTCGAAAGCTCTGGCTAAGATGCCCTGAAGCATTTCAAAAGAAGTTATCTGTGGGTCGATAGAAAATTTCTTATATTCTGGCTTCATTCTTCCATCACATTTCTATAACAAACAAAAAAATATATTGTATTGGTCACTTCCATTAAGAAACTCTAAATTTTAGTTCATTACCAAAGAAACACTTATGTATGTTACTTACTAGTTTAGTTTTAGTTGTTAGTTATTAGAAAAAAAGAATGGGGGAAAAATACTCTGAGTTTGTCTATCCTAAATTTAAAAAAAAAAAAAGGGAACATGCCTGTGTGAGAGTGCTAGTTATAAAAAAAAAAATTTCTGCATAATTTTAAAAATATGAAAAGGTAAAAAAAAAATGCTGAACAAAAAACCAACAAAAGTACAAAGTCAACAAATGTTTTACTCATAATCAGAAAGTAATCACTTCATTATCTTGAGGTCATTGACATCTAGTAGATAATTTTTTTTCTAATAGCAAAGATATAGCTATTACAAATAGTAGTTCTAAGTAATTGCTAAAATGATGAGTATAATAAATAAATAAATTAAAATATACTAGCCTTCCCTCTGGCAACACATGTTGATTTGTTCCCAGGCTATATATTGTTTATTTTGACCAGTAACCTCCCCCCTTTTTTTTTCTTTTCCTTTTCCACTTTGAATGAAACAGTAGGAAACCTTTTTTTTAATTGCATCCTGCGCATGTTTCCCCTCTACCAAATAGTTTTCTGGTGGGGAACCCCCCCCCCCCCACCTCCTTTTTTCATTTCCAATGA
Organism: Biomphalaria pfeifferi; assembly: GCA_030265305.1. NCBI lineage: Eukaryota > Metazoa > Mollusca > Gastropoda > Planorbidae > Biomphalaria > Biomphalaria pfeifferi. Next base: position 892,738 of record JASAOG010000025.1, read on the forward strand.
AACAGTTGCATTTTGTCTCTTCCCAAATATCCTTTTTTGCCCATAGATTCTAATATCTATTAATACTGCATTGGATCAATCCACTTTATACCAACCCCACACACAACCACTTACTTTTGGGATATAATAAATAAGGAGGTGTTGGGGGTGATAGGGAATGTTTATCACCATTTTATTTTATAAAATTGTGTGTTGGTTGTTCATCTCAAGGGAATGGATATGTTTAACATGTAAATAACTTTGTTTTGTGTTTTATCATTGGATTGTTGTATAGCCTACTATCTTAAGTGCAATTAAAACAAACAGATTAAGATAGAAATAATTGCAATCCCTTTTCAACTACTACAAAGTAAATCTAACTATAAATAATTAATGGACAGCTGCTGCATGGCCAAGTGGTCTGCGCTTCACACTGCTACCTTCTGTTCCAAACCTGCCAACCATCATATCTTAAAATATATTGTAACTTAGAAATAATTATTTTTTTAAGGAGTGTCTGGTTGCTACAAGTCCAATAATGCACAAGGGTGGACTAGCGCCAATTTCTACTACACAAATTGACTATTTCAACTGTATTCAAGGGTGACCCGTCCAAATAGCGCGAAATTTCCCGACAAAATAGCGCAAGACAAAATAGTGCGGACTTATACATGATGTGTATAAAAGTACCAGATTATTAGTAATTTAATGTCATGGGCATCATTTTTGTTGATCTTTTTCAATATTAAAACATCTGAAATAATGCAATATTCGCAGAGAACGAGAGTACTTTAAATTTTATATCATTCCCTTTTTTCACCTTTGATTAAAAAGTATAACTTGCTAAAAATAGGATCTTGAAATGTGGTGACCCGACAAAATAGGATAGGAAATAGAAAGTGTGTTATACTATAATTAGAAATCTGAGGCACCTTTCTTTAATCAAAACAGGGCGTAAGGAATTTGTGTGACTATTGAGAGGACAACTGTATTGGTCGCCAGAGACGAAACCGCAGAGTGAATCCAAGATTTCTGATAGCATTATGGAATGTTAGAGATTGAGTACAGGACAATCTACCACGAACAAACAATTCAGTGGAGGGATGGCACCAAGCATTTCAACTGTCTATTGACGGTCATCACTCCAATGTCTACAAGTTAATCTCTCGCTTTCTCAGAGAACAGGAGAACACTGAGAACAAGATTCTGAGGTGCATTGAGGGAGAACGAAGTGAAGCTGCAAGCAAGAAAAGTACCTCCAACTTAACAGATGAGTTGAAGCTATATTGCCAATGTACGGAAACAAGCCAGTGATGGAATTTCTATGTGACATTTCCTACAATCTTTGTGAAAGTTTGTGTGTGTATGTGTAAATTTGACAAGTATCTTTGCGTGTTTTCTTAGTACACTTTTACTTTTATAATGTAAATAAATGCTATATTTTGAAATTATTCATTTTACCTTTTTTTTTATTTATGTTTTAAGATATCTAAAGTGTTTCCTTCAAAATGACTGAAAAATTATGATTACTTTGAAACAAAAAAAATATTGGCTCTATTCATATTTTACGATATCTAAAGTATTTCTTTCAAAGTGACTAAAATATTTTTTTTTTCTGCGCTATTTTGACGGGGTACCGTATTCAAGACATTTAGTTTCCTTTCTTTATGAAAAACTACTCCTACTTAATTCTTTAAGTAAAAAAGTCACTACCAAATGCTTCCAGATCACTGACAGGAGTCTAAAGCTATGTGCATGAGATGCAACAGTTTGAAATAAGTGTGCAACAAATCATTGTAAATCTAGAACAAATCTTATTTATACCAATTCAAAAAAGGAAGAAAAGTTATCTTCTAAAAAATATGTAATTTTAGAGACAGAAAAGTTAAAAATTAAGCTATACAGAACTAATGAAACATACTATTAAGTCTCCCCCCCCCCCCCCCCCCCATGCCAACAACACAATTTCAATCAATTTACATTGCTATTCGCCAGTCTCTGATCTGCCTTCCCACTTTGCACCTTGGCTGAGTTTTTAGGCTTTGGCCATAATGTAGCAAAACATAATTTAAAAAAAAAAACATGGTAATATATAGGACTATCAACTTAAATTTTTAAATAAATAATGCAATCAAGTTAAGAATCTATATTTGGATTTCATGAGGTGAATGAAATTTAAAATAAGACTATAAACTTACTTTTACTTTAATGCGTATAACTTCCTTGTGATCAAGATTATAAAACCCAGCCATGATGTAGAACTCTAGATAGTTAGAAAAAAAATTAATCGGGTCTGTGAAAGAAAGAAATAAAATAGTCTGTTCCACAAAAATATGTTTATCTAGAATCTAGTGTTCTGACATTGACAGTATTTGTATTGTAATTCTGATGATTTAAATTCTATCTATATCTAGATGATAGATCTCTAGCTAGCCAGGCTAAAATTAGTCAATTAGTATGAATTAGTGGTAGTCAATCCAGTCTATAATAGACTAGATTTAGATCTATAATCTAGACATTTCAGATGAGTATATAATACCCTAGTATAATACAGTACTTTAGATTTACTCAGTTTTAGTAGATCATAGAGCTATTATAGACTAGAGCTTCAAGATTCAGCTATCTAGATCTAAAAATGTAAAGCTAGAATCTATTATTAATTAGATCTAGATCTAATAACTAATATTAGATTTTTAATTAGATTTAGATCTAGACATTCTAGACCATCTGAACTAGTAGATCTATTTATGTGTATTATTCAACATTAATTATATATGATCTAGATTCTAAGTCTTCTAAGTCTAAAGTTAAGTCAATATTACTTACGCCTACACCAAGTCAAACTTCAAACTGACTGAGGTGTTACTGAGTCTGTGTTAGGCCCCACTTGTCAATCTTGATATCTACAGCTGCAAAATTTTTAAAATTTTTCTCACCAGACATAAAGTATAATAAACTCAACTAGATTTTTACTAGATTACTAGATCTACAGATCCTAACTGATGAAATAAATCTACCAAAATCATTAACATAAACCAGCCCTAAGTTTGGTACTAGTCACTAGTGGTACACTAGATCTAGACTATAATTATATCTATATAGATCTATAGTATACAGAGTTGAGAGTTAAGACAGTAGAGACTATAGACTCTAGTTAAGACTCTGCAGTAAATGATTAGATCTAGATCAGGATTATTTTTTTCTTAATAATATATATTAAAATATTATACATAATAAGAGTCTAGATCTACCGTATTTTTCGCCATATAAGACGCTCCGGCATATAAGACGCACCCAATTTTAAAGGAGGAAAATCTAGAAAAAAAAGATTCTGAACCAAATACTGTACTAAAATATTTTATATCAACTGTATAAAGTAAACAGCAGTTTAAGAACAATTTTATGTCAACCATGTAACATATTAAGAACAATCTTTACTCTCATTAACAGTCAGTAAAGTCAGTAAACAGTGAAAGTAACAAAAATCAGTCTGTAATGTTTTTATTTGAACCCCAAGAATTCCTCGTCTTCGCTGCTATCAGAAATGAGGAAGGACAGATCCTCGCAGTGCCCGGGAGATATGCAGAGAAGCGGCGAAATTGTGCCCACACTGCCCAGCAAGGAGTGAGACTGCTCCGGGAGACATGAGGAGACGCAGCCTGCGCTGATGGATGGAGGTACCGGCAGTAAGCTCAGCATGATGCCCGTGCAGCACATGGTTAGACTGTCGGGAGGGGGGCATGGCGCGCTCTAGGAGGGAGAGGGAAGCCCGAACACACACAGCCTGGCGTGCAGGGAGGGTCACAGAAGTCACCACAGCCCGCAGTACGTGCCCCAAATCCAGCCCGCAGCACACACTGCATAAGGAAAGGACTGCGAGTAAGCGCCACACAAAGTTGGGGGCAGTTTTAATGCATGTAAAATGTGTCTTTGCCGTATAAGACGCACCTTTTCCCCCCCAGTTTTGGAGAAGAAAAAGTGCGTCTTATACGGCAAAAAATACGGTATATATTTTGTCTGTCTTGAGACTTAAAATGTCAAGATAATAATCATAATTATTTAATGATATATTAGCTAACATAATCACTATCATAATGATAATAATAATCTACTCTACTGATCTAGATTCTAGATCTAGGATAAGACTAGCCTGCCTAGACATTTAATATATTCTATTCTACATATGACGCCATTGACGGAGATCTAAATCTAGACTCTATAATAGTCTATAACTATAGATAATAGAGTGTATAGATTGTACTAATTGTAGATCTATAGTCTATAGATTAATAGATAATCATGATTAACAGATTATCATTCATTATTCATAGAATGTCACAGTTACTAACACTGTAACAGAGGTAAAGTTAATTAAATTAATTATTAACACTTAGTCACTATTTACCATTAATAACTATTAACAGTTACAGTGAACAGAATCAGGACAATTGAGTCGATTGTTACTCATACTGGTTGTAGTATTGTAGATTCTAGATCTAGACTCTAAATCTATTAGATTTAATTAGATCTATGATGATAATAATAGTATAGACTAATAACACTAATAACGATTCTAAAAACAATAATTGAATAATATTGAATAAGTTGAATAACTATATATTAAACTAATAAGAATTAAAGAATAACAAATTAAATATTGAAATGCCTCAAATGATGACAAATGCCAATATGATATTAATAATTAATATGGCTCGCCTGTCCTATAGCCAGTATAGTATAGCCTGTATAGGCAGGCTATGCCTAGTAACTCTAAGTAAGTAGTATCATGTATGGGCTATCATCGGCTATGCCTATGGCAGGCTATGGATGGGCAATGGGTCTTCGATTGGAAGTTTTACCGTATTCGTATAATCATTATATATAGATCTGGAAGGCTTATGTACATCTATCAAACTGTATGTAGATCCATCAGGAGCTAGATCTATATAGATCTAGGCATTCTAAGACCAGATTAAATCTAGATCTAGAGTAGTAGAGTTGGTAGAGTGTAGCTTTAAAAATATCAACACTACATTTAGTAACATTACAAGAGTGAATAGATCTGGCCTCGATTTCAGAGTAAAGGTAGATAACTCCAAAAAGGTTTTCTTCGTTTTATAAAACCTAGGAAAAAAAAAGATTTATTGCTTCAGGGGTAACAACTGTTTATTCATTTTTCACGTCTATTGATTCTATTGGGTGATCTATGTGTGTCTATTTCGCATTTTACAATACTTTTATCATAGACATCTGTCTGTGTCATTTTACGTCTCGAGAGACTATCTTTTCTCTTTGCAACTTCTTGTGTGACTATAAAGAGGCCAATCCTTGATACACAGATGCGGTCACAGGTTGGGCATATGAAATCATCAGGCGCCGTTGCATTTTCAACCTTCTTTCTGCTACTGTAGTGTATGACATCTGCAATCCGAGACCCCTCCTTTATGCTCTCTCTCCACGTGGATCTATCCAGTGCCACTTTTTCCCAGCTGCTAGTGTCGATTTTGAAGAGCTTCATGTCGCGTTTGCATACATCCGTATACCGTAAAAGTGGGCGACCACCGGCTCTCCTGCCTTCTATTAGATCGTCATACAGAATGTCTTGTGGAAGTCGACCTACTGGCATTCTACGAACACGACCAAGCCAGCCAAGACGTCTGCTGCTGATAACAGAGCGGATGTACTTGCACCCTGCTCTTCGTAGTACTTCCTCATTGGTTATTTTATCCTGCCACCTTATTTTAAAGATCCGCCTTAGGCATCGGAGGTGGAAGACATTCATTTTTTTTTCTGCCATGAGTATATACAGGTTGACTGCAAGCCACAAGGAGCAGATGTCCCTTATATTTCATTTTGTGGATGTATCAGATAGAAATTCAAGGGGAAAAAAGTCAGTCAAAGAATAAGACGCAAGAAATTAAAACAATTCGATTAAGAGATTATAGACGAATCAACATTTTCGCCAACAGCGCACGAGCCCTTTAGCGTGATGAGGTACGATGCTACGATATATATATATGGCCCCGCATATGACACTCGCCCACTGCCCCGCGCACTGCTAGGACAGCCTCTGTGTTAGTGTATGATGTATACTATTGTTCCTGAGACACGTAATGTCACCTGTGTTAGTGGCAAGATAGAGAACACTGTTGCAACGTTAAGACATAGGCGGCAACAGTGAATGGTGTATGTTAGTGAAAGGCAGCGGCGGAGACAGTGAACACAGCAGGCCAGAGCAGCTAAATAAACTCATAGACAACAAAAAACATTGATGTTAATTATGATCTTGTAAAAAAATATATTGTAGATAAACATCTCTCATCTCATCACCTTAATCCTTCGTTGAGTGTTTGTCCTCGATTAGTTACAATATTATTAAATGTTTTGGAGACGTTATTGTATTACTTATAGCCCTACGATCCTATCACTTGTCTGGACCAGTTGGAAAGGACTGGGTGATGAGAAAGAATGCGAAATGCGTAGGTCTATTTTATAAAACTCTTCCCGTACCTCTGGGGGTACGCATACCATACTCTGAGAAACACTGGCCTAAATTTACATCTAGATCGAGATCTACGGTTTTTATCGTTAATCGACAATCAACCGAATATAAAAAAGGAGCGATTGTGTATCATAGTTTATAACAGACCTTCGAGTGATCAAATTTTATTATTAGATCTTGATTTAAGATCTATTTAGAATCTAGATATGATGTCTAGATCCAGAGTGTGAATGAAAAAATTATCATAAACAATCTAGATGATCTAGAAGTAGATAGATATAGTATAGTTATAGTAACTAAATAAATAAGTTCAGACTCTTGGTCTTGAGTTCAGAGTTGAGTTTGAGACAGTCACACTCACATCACACTGTGAGTCACAGTCCACTCGACTTTTCACTTATCTTTTACTAAAAGTTTTAGTCTTTACTACAAGTCTTTAGTCACAGTTTAGTGATTAGTGTCTTTAGAATCTTAGGAGACTTAGTCCTAGATCTAGAATCTATTATGATATATTATATTTTTATATTATATAGTTAATATAGATTATACTCAAGTAGTCAAATAATAGTGATAGTCTAGTGCCCCCAGTCTAGTCCCTCTCACTACTCTTAGGCAATCTAGATAATCATAATATACAATATATAGATCTACTATGACTATCATATTATTTCATATAGTGAAAAAAACTGATATAGATTATTACACTATAGACATAGTATCTCATATATATACAATATACATAGAATACTTAGACTTAGAGTCTTAGACTCATTAATTAGAGATATAGTCAGTTAGTTTGTTAGTCAACTTAAAATTAGTTTCTTAGTAGACTTAGATTATGTAAACATTTATTTAGAATCTCTATCTAGATTATAGATTATCTATCTCATATATATATATACAATATACATAGAATACTTAGACTCATTAATTAGAGATATAGTCAGTTAGTTTGTTAGTCAACTTAAAATTAGTTTCTTAGTAGACTTAGATGTCTTAGATTTTGTAAACATTTATTTAGAATCTCTATCTAGATTATAGATTATTTAACTAAATGATCTAGATCTGTCGTCTATGATTTGTATTTATAAATTGAAATATAGAGTAGATTTAAATCTACACGAGACCTATATCTAGATCAAGACTTGTTTAGTGTCCCATGAAGCACCACAAACAATGATAAAACAATAAGGTTTACATTAACTTAGATTGAAAAATAGTATTCTATGTATTCTAGATCAAACTTGATAACAATAAGTTTAATTCTTATTATAATTCAAAACTTTGGTGAGAAAAATACTTATATCTAGATCTCTGAGATTTTCTGGTATGATTCAACATGCAGTGTTTCGGGTGCAATAGTGAAAAAATGAGGCACATCATGTCTATTAATGTCTCCTGTTAATTACTATACATGTAGCCTTTTTCCCAAGAAAATGGGGCTAATTATGTACTAAGCAGTATCAGAGATACCATTAAGTAATCCCCATCACATTAATAACTTTGGTTAAAAAAATATTGTTCTTTTTGTCAAGCGCGTTTGAGGTGCTTCACCTGGGACACCAAGACCTATTTTACTAAAATTATATACATTTTTACAGTATTAAAGAAAAATTACACTGTATCAATTAATCATTGATGCTTTTAGTAACAGAGACACAATTGGGAGCAGAATCCTTTACTTTGTTTACAATTGAGAAAGGTTTAAAATTTCAAGTTTAGTGGGACACCATGTGATGCACCTGTGACGCATTTTTTACCTCGACATCTAAGTAATACCAAAGTAAATATAAAATAAAAAGATATAGATAATGCAATAACATTATATTGTTAACCTATTTCAACAAACATGTCTGCTCAATAATCCTTGCTTTTAGTAGAATATTACTTCAGCCAAAGCCAGGTGTTCCATGTTACATCAAAAGATGCCATTTTGTGCACTATTTCACACATTTTCTACAATTTTAAAATTCCACTATGCAACTTTCAAGCTCTAAATATCACAATTTATACAAAAACCATTTCTAAGTGCAATGAAAAGAAAATTCTGACTTTTAAATAAGAAGTTTTTGAGTTATAGACTTTTTAGAGAACCAATACCTATTAGAGATGGGAATCGAACCCAACTTTTAAAGTTCGGGTTCGGTTCGGTCAGATTTAAGTTCGAGTTCGATGACGAGTATAGTTCGGGTTCGGTCAGGTCTAAAGTTCGGGTTCGGCTCGGTTCGATGTTATGAAATTATGTAATAGCAAAATTAAGTTATAAGGTTTAATGCAATTTATAAGTTAAAACTTTTTTATTTGAATTTTTACATAAAACAAATACTTTGCAATATATAATAGGCCTATGGGCAATACTTTTGCCAAAATAATGTTGCCTACATACATTAAAAGCGTTGTAAAAATTTCTTAATGGAGATAGAAATGAAGATGCGGCAGGTTTTTGCTCAAGTTGGCAAGTGGTTTAATTCAGGGCGTGACTCGGCGCTAAGCAAATTTTTTTAAAAGGCTAATATCGATGTGCTTTCTTTCAGAACGCACTATTCATCATAATAAAAAAAAAGTCGAGGGCCATATTAAATCTAATAATAAAGAGGCAGACCAGGCTAATAGAATTATGCAAGGGACATTCTAGGTAGCCCTACATATTGCGCATGTACTTCTATAATGAGCGTGATCTTTTTAAAGAAATATTCTTCGTGTAAAGACGTCTCTATCGAGGATTTTTTTTCACACATAAGTCGTCACTATTATAAACTGCAATATACGGAAGAAATTCAACTATTCTGAGATAAAAAAAAATGCAGAAGAATCACACTAGCGGAGATGTTTTAAAATGTTTTCTTCAAAACGTTTTGACCCATATTGTGCATACGTGCCTCGCTAAAAGCAGTCTTCAGTTGACAAGGTCTTAGAAGATAAAATGACATCTCCACTTAATATATTTTAGTTTTTAAACATGTAATTATACTAATATTCAGATAAGTTACAATAAAAATTAAACTTTTTTTTTCGATGCCCCCTCTCTTTGTTAGTTGGTTGTTGGTTTGTCCCTTACAAACAGCTAGTACAATTGAACCAATAGAGGTGTTTTATATTTTTACCGGTAAGGAAAGTATAGATGGACTTCTTATGGTCCTACAGTTACGCTGGGCAGGGCACATATCCCGTATGGGAGACGAATGTATGCCAAAGGCAATCTTTTTTTTTTTGGTGAGCTAAAAGGTGGTCGACGTTACAGAGGCGCCCCACAGAAATGCTTCAAAGACAAGCTTAAGCGTCAACTTTGCTTAGCTGACATAGAAGAGAGCACCTGGTTGCATGCTGCCTTAGAACGAGTCAGTTGGAGTTCACTCCCGAAGGCCGCGAGATACACATTTGAGACCAAAAGAAAATCCGCTGCCAAGGACAAACGCAGACGCGAAAAGAAAAACTAAATCGACCACCTGCGAACAGTGGGCCTGCGCAGCCATGGGAAAAACTGCATTCGGACTCGAAGACAAGCCTTATAATAATATATAAACTTTAAAATAAAGCTCTTATGTGAACAACTCAATATAGCCTAACTGTTATTACAATATTCACATATTTAACTTGAGATAGAACAAAATCTAGGTCACCACTAAACAACGCTGTTTCACATTTGCATTACGCTAATTTCATCATTCTTAATGCATAAACACCAATCAATCGCTTAACCTCTTCTTACCACCACCAGAAAAAACACACACACACTCTCCAAAATTAGATAAAACTTTAATTTAATGTCAATAAATCACAGCCAATACTGAACATTTGGAACACATAACACTGACTGTACAAATATTTCAGGGTTAACAACCATACCGTCATATAAACTCTTGTACTGTTGTATCAACTCCACTGGCCTCCAGCTCTTCCTGGACTTGTATTCAATTCTCTGTTCAAGACGGCTTAACACTGAACTGTTTCTTAACTCTTACTTTGACTTGTATTTGTGAAGTTGCGAGGTAATGTGAAGGGACTTGACTCGTGACACCTTCACTCTTATACGGGGTCCCTAAAAGCCTTCTAGAACGTCACTCGTCTTTTCTAGTTGATCACATGACTATATGTGACATGACTGGCCTGAGTATTATTCACAGCACAGATCCTTCCCAAACCATCGTGTTGACACTTGTCGTGGCTGACCGTCGCTCATAACACACACACTACTACCCCTATCTGCACAACTACCAGAGTTATAACAATATATGTAGATTATGATTAAATACTATAGATTTAGATATCTAGAATCTAGGTCTAGACTCTATGGTCTACTAAAAGACCTAGATTATTAGATTCTAGTTGCCAAATTGGTAACATTGTTCAATAATGAATTATTGTAACAACATAAACAATAGATAACCTATCATAAATGATACAGTCTATAGACCTAGATCTCTCATATCTATTTTCTAGACCTAGATTTTAGATTATATATCTAGCTAGCATTTCTGAACCAATTCATCAATAGCACTGACATTCTGCAAGGAGTATTGCCGCAATGCTGTGAACAAAATGCAGTTACAATTTCAAAGAAGCATTTGATTATGATGGAACACCTCTCTTATGAAAAGAAATATGACTTCAAAGCAGGATGTAATTTTAAATAATCTCTCCACAGAAGTCTTCACAGCTTACCACTTGGTCTTTCCATAACCAGAAATTCTTCTATATTCAGGGTTCGTGCGGCCTCCTGATTATTCAGGAGCTCCTGGAAATCTCCTGAAATTGCAAAATATACAAAAATGTCCTGGAAATCTCCTGAAATTATTAAAATTCTCCTGAAAAGTCATAAAAAAATAGACAAAATTCTCTCTTTGGGTGTCATTCAATATGAAAAATGCTGATCCTACGGGCGATTAAGAAAAAAACGGCATTGTCGGCTTTCATTTAATAAAAAATGTAATAATATGGTGAATTCAAACCTAAAATTACTATATCTATTTTATATAGAGTCTAGATCTAAATCTAGAAATAAAAGTAGAAAGACTTGATTTTGATATTAAAATTAGAATTAGAATGAAATTGCTAGATCTATTTTATATAAATCTAGATGATCTAGTTCTAAATTTAGATCTAGAAAGACTTGAATTTGAACTGAGTTGAAGTTGATTATTATTGATTAAATTGATATTAAAATTTTAATTTAAAATTAGGACTAGACCTAGATTTAGACCATAAATCTAGAATAGATTAGATCTAGACTAGTAGAATGTCTAACTTAAGAGTTAGACTTAGACTTAGTCATCAAATGAGTACAGACTTAGACTTAGACAGATTGTTAGATCTATCTAGACTCATTATACTAATTATAGAGACATATAAGACAGTGACAGTACTGTACTAATCTAGTGTCTCTAGATCTAGAGTCTAGATTTTAATCTAGATCTAGTTAACTAGTCAGTACAGTCTTAGACTTAGTCAAGTTAGTCTTTAAATTTAAGATTTTAACTGTTCCACATGTTAGTCTTTAAATTTAAGATTTTAACTGTTCGACATGTTAGTCTTTAAATTTAAGACTGTAACTGTTACACGACTCACAGAATCACTAGCAGTGACTAGCTATACAGCTATATAGTATCTATACTATATTCTATATATAAACTTAGTCTTAGTTACATATTAAACTAAGTGACTTAGACTTAAATTTAGTTACTTAGTGCGTGACAGTCACACTTAGTGAGTGACAGTCACACTTAGTGAGTGACAGTCACACTTAGTGAGTGACAGTCACACTTAGTGAGTGACAGTCACACTTAGTGAGTTAGATTTAGAATTCTACATCTGTATATTGTATACTAGACTACTAGACTCTATAGATTGTATATATACTAAATTTTACTAAATAGCAGTCTAATATAGATACAATCTATCATCTAGTAATAAGTCTAGTACTAGTCTAAAGATCTAGTAGCCTATTCTAGCCTACATAGCCTGACCTATAGTAAAGATATAAATCTAGATATAATCTACAAAGTTAGTATTATAAAATTTTAATTTATAGATAATGATATTAGAGTAAATCAATTTATTTAAAAAACAACTTCTAAAGTTTCCCTATCAGACCTTACGATCTATGGGGCAGATGATGTTAAAGTCATCTGTTTCTATGGTCAACGGTTAACATGCAGGGTGTTATGTGGCCAGCACAATGACCAACTGCCTTTACTTTACCCAGCTAAAGTCAGGTACCCATTAGAGTTGGGTGGACTCGGGGACGGGGGCCTAAAATTCAGAAATTCAAAATCCCAGTCATTACCGAGATTCGAACCCAGGAGCCCAGGTTTCAAAACCGAGCGCTTAGCCACCAAGCGATTGTGACCCTAATTTAGATTTAGTAGATAATATAGATCTAGATGTCTAGCTAAACTCTACCTCTGAGTACTCTCAACTCTATAGATTGAGTTGAATTGATATTGATAGTGTGTTATACATTGCCATTTGTTTTTAGAGATTTTAATTAATTCCTAATGCTGACTTAGAAAAGGAATATATGTATAGAGAGAGAGTAGTGCAAATAGGCTTATTGGTTTAACAGTACTTTTTTTCCTCAACCAGTTACTTTTGAATTTGCTAATTTGAAAAAAAACAACTTGTAATTTTATACATATGTTGGTTCTTATATTTATTACTAAATATATAGTTCGCGTCAAGTTTTTTATGCTCCTGAAATCTAATATTTTCTCCTGGAAATCTCCTGAAATCCTAATCTTAGAATGGTGGGGGAACCCTGTATATGCTAAATTGATAAATTCACTTTAAAAAAAAAAAGATTTTCCACGAAGGGTGGCACAAAGAATTGTATCATCAGGGGAAACAGTTTCACTTTAATGTGGGTTTGAATCTGTGTACGCTGTCATAAACTCTGGGCATTACTAACTAATCTGTGTACTCTGTCCTAAACTGGGCATTACTAACTTGCTTCATTACTTTGTTCAATATCAAGGGACCAAACCTTTAGTTGCTTCAGATTCGGTTCTTGCACATGTGCATTTTAGGTCATACATTTTTTTAGCATTTTGAAAGTGTAGTCCATTGATTGAAAAATTTTATTATGTAAAACTGAATGATAGGCAAAAGTACCTTTAGAAGCTTTGAGTTGACCTATCAGAGAATTTTTTAAATGTTGAAGTACCTTAATGAAGCTTCCAATTGAAATTATGATCTGTATTAAGATCTTTGGTTTTATCCACATATGCCTTAGAAAACTGTGATTGACATTTCTACCAACACACTAGCTGTGGTTGTTGATTTTTCAACAGGAACTGCCTGTAGGTTCCTATGAACTTTGATGTCTGTGATTTTTCTTACTCTGTCATTGACTTGAACAGAAGGAAAGCCAAGAGTAGGAATACTGTATGCTCAAATTGATTAACAGAATCAGCGAGAAATATGCGGAATGGCAACACATTAAAAGTAAAAAAGAAAATGTGCTGACGTCAGTTTCTTAGAAGAAAACAGGATGCAGCGAACATGAAATTAAGATCACGAAAGAAACGCCGCAAGGTGGTACTTTTGAATTATAAGTCAAAAGATTAATAAAGATTTAAAAATAAAAGTGTGACATTGTTTGGGAATGGGCGATCCCGCCAGGACACTTCATGAAGAGCGTGACAGCCAGTCCAAAGCAGGACTGTCGCGCCTAAGTCGGGATGTCTGGTCACCTTACCCTAGTCTACCAGTAGTGAAACATGATCAACCTACTCTTGGGCAGGGAAGAAACTCAATATCTTTCACCTCCAATAATTAACTTCCTTAAGGTAGATTTTTAATATATGGTGGCAAAATAAAATAACTAATGAGGAAATGCTGCAAAGAGCAGGCTTCCAGGACATCCACACTGTTATCAGCACTAGACGCCTTGGCTGGCTTGGTCATGTTCACACAATGCTTCAAGGTAGACTCCCACAAGACATTCTGTATGGTGATGTAATAAAAGGCAGGAGAGACACTGGTCGCTCACTTATAAAGTATGCTGATATTTGCAAATGCAACATGAATCTTCAAAATTGACACTAACAGTTGAGGAAGAGGCATTGGAGAGTAAAGTTACCCTTTCAGACCTTACTATCTTTAGGGCAGATGATAAGGTCATCCACTCTGCTTTTTGAATTCCAATGAAATGGCCTGTATTTATTTGCTCCACAAATACACTTTTGGCCTGTAAATCATAGTATCTGTTATGTTCAATTTAAACAATCCAATTTATATTGCTCCCCTCTACAGAAATATTTTGGAGCACACATCTTGAAAACACTGTTTGATAATGTCAACCCTGGGAAGGTACTGGGCTTTGTCTAGGAGGTGGGGTTGTCTGCAAAGGTTTGATTTCTGATAGGGCAAAGAAATTGTGAAAATGTAATATTTACAACAGATTTTTATTAAATTAATAATATTTTACTATTTTAACTGTGAATAGACCTTGCTTTTAATGAATTAACTGTATGCAATTTAGCTCTTGTGATATGAAGGGAGATTAACCCTTGAAGGATTACTGGGATGACATTGCCTTAAATTGTGCCGGTGCCAAAAACTCAAACTCCCCCTCTATACACCTACTTTTGGCCCATGAATTCAAGTATCATTTTTCTCTTCTCCTCCCTGATTATGAATATGTTTATTTGTCACATCCTTTAGTATGCGCTCTAAACAAGTAATCAAACCTTGCCACTGTCTTGCGCCGCCGTCTTCTTTTGGGAGGTTTGGTCTTGGTTATAATAATCCTTAATTGTGACTGAACTTCCCAAACATGAAAACAGCCATGTTGTGCCTATTATCCTTCAATTACTATCTCATCTATTCCTCTACCTAGCCAAACTTAAATGGGATGCTTGATAATAATGGAATAATACAAACCTACACTTCCAATCTGCTCTTAGATTTTACTGCCTTCCTTCTTTTTGTTTTGTCTTGTTGTCTTTTCACCACTCAATTATGACAAAGCTTATATCCACTCACTCTGTCTGTCTGATACATACATATTTGACAAAACTCTTTCTGTCTGATACATATATATTTGATAAAGCTTATATCCACTCACTCTTTCTGTCTGATACATACATGTTTGACAAAGCTTATATCCACTCACTCTTTCTGTCTGATACATACATGTTTGACAAAGCTTATATCCACTCACTCTTTCTGTCTGACACATACATGTTTGACAAAGCTTATATCCACTCACTCTTTCTGTCTGATAAAAAGTTTGTACACATTATTTCTCCCACAGTCAATTTATGATTGTATATTGCGCCTAACAAAAACAAATTGGTAAAAATATTTCTTATCGCACAGATTTATTGTTGTTAGTCTAGATCAGTGACTAAACTTCTTCCTTATTGGAACACTTTGCATATTCTGATTATTTAACAGAACACTTTCCTTTTTTTTTGGACATATTAATTCAAGTGGTGGCCTACTTGGCTAATTATTCAAGTATTTTGTGGAACACATATTCAGGCCTCGCAGAACACAGTTTGGGAAACACTGGTCTAGATCTATTACAAATTTCATTACATAACTGATAAAAAAAAATTGATATAATTACATTTAATAAAAGCTTTGTTGTTTTTTTTAAGTATTTTGTCTGTTTTTCTTGTTTCTTTTATAAAATGGGTTTATAACTAACCTCAAATGTTAGGGATTTCAACCCCTCCCCCAATTTCTGGCCTTTCACTATGCAGAACCAGAAACAGTCCCCCAAGATTAAAATAAGAAAATAGGAAGAGAGAAATAATACTTCTTCAACTTAAGTAAAAGATATTATTAGGGCACATCCATTGTTTCTTGAAACAGCTATATTCTAAACCAATTTTTATTAAGCATAATTTAAACTTTGAAAAAACTAAAAAGTTATTGATTAAATAAGAAAATGTGCTTTGTAAATTGGCCCTAGTATTTTTACAGATGGTAGGGAAAAAAAAGGGAGGAAATGCTTCATATCCAGCTAGCTATTCAAAATAATTCAGTTCTTGTTTTGTTTTGTAAGATTTAATAAAAATAGCAACTTTTTAAATTGGTCATTATTTTTTTTCAGAACTTTGAAACATTTGCCTGCTTTTATAATTTGGTGACATTTTAAAACTATAAAACACTCTGAATCAAAGGAAATGTCTGGCGAAAGTTCAGACCCCTTACTGCATGAGACAGTCTGGTTGAATCAGTTACAGTATGAGAAAGCAGAAGCAGATTTTCAAAAGCTTTCTTTGGAAGATGTTAGAATTGATATTGGTGATTCCAAAAGAGACACATTTAGATATGTAAGTTCATCTCTTAAAATATATTGTTTTTCAAAAAGGGACTAACAGTGCAAACATTGCTATAAAATGGTTGTATTTCCATGCAATTTACACATGGCATGTTAATATGACCATTCAGAATTCCAATCTTGTTTTTTTTTATTTGTTCATGCTGAAAATACATGTGCCTTTTTAATGACACTTTTACTGCTTTATAAAATTTAAATCTCTAATAGCTATTTCTTTTGTTCCTTTCCATCTAGGACGCTTCTGGTCTTAAAGAAGAAACTATTTGGTTTAAACAGAACTTTTATGAAAATGAAGAAGCTAATTATTACATGTACCTAGCTGGCACTTCCGTTGTTTCATCTACATTGATACCTGGCACACCTGTTAAGGTAATGCTATTTGGGTCTTAATATTTAGCTTTCCAATCAAGCCATTTTATCTAAAGGGAAACTTCATTAATTTTTCTAATTTGAGTTATTAGAACAAAAGAAAGTTGTTATAGTAAACATTTTACAGTTGTTTTTTTTTATTAAATTGTTTAGAAACATTTATATTTAATAAAATAGACAGTAAATTCTTGACATCTAAAAAAAAACAGGGTTCTTTGATATTTTGCTATTAGATTCAGCATGTCACTTCCCTCATCAATACTGAAAGCAAATCTAGATCTAACCAATTGGATTGCTTCATTCTTACAGTGGCTGTTAGGCTTAGTGAAGTCCATAGCTATGTGAGAGGATATGTTAAGGTGTCTCATGTTATGATGTGTTACTTGATGTTATGATAACAATGATGAGATTGTGTTGATCAGACAATGTATTTCTGATGTTCTAATTTTGTATAGTTCTTTCCCGAAGCAGGACGTTTTGGTGCCGCCGTTTTGGCGCGAAGGTCGTTTTGGCGCGAAATACATTATTTACAGTTATTGTATTATTTCTTTTAAAAGAATTATTCATATCTATGTTTTGCATGAGTGTTTGTGTTAAGACATATTTTTTATGTACTAAATGTAAATGTGTGTTTGTTTTTCACATCATTTTCTTTAATAAACATTTTGGCTTGTGTATGTGTGTTTATTAAGACAACCCTCAACAATCAACCCTCAAACAATATCCTGATGCTGGAGATACAAACGTAAACCATAAATTCAAAACTGAGATCCTTTAACAATAAATACAAAGCCTGGCAGATCCTGCTGGGCTAATGATCCCGAACTGTATTGGATATTCCGTTCCTTTGGTCACATCAGCTGCATGGAGAGGGGGGAACTGCTGTGTGGGTGACATTGTTCCGACCATAAACAATGCCCAGGCTTTCATCTCACTTCTCTGAGATGAACCATAGTCGATCTACGACTGAAGGAGGCCAATGCCAATGAAATCGGCTTTGCACACTTCTGTTCGTGACGCTATGATAGTCACTGGTACAGTTATGAAAAAAATCTAAAAGCATTAGGATAATCAACTCGAGGAAAAAAAGTAATATTTTCATCCACACCCCTCCCTGTCCCAAAAAGTAAATAGATCGTGTGTCTTACTGATTCTAACAAATTGGTCAATGTAAGGCTAGCCTAGAACTTTAGTAGACGACGTGTAGTCGGTCATGACAAGACAGCCATGCGATAGTGTTTGTTGTATGTTGAGTGATCAGGTGAGAAAATACACACTGACATCGTTAGTCAAGCATGTAGAACTACTCTAAAAACATTTTTTTTTCTGTGCTTACAAGACCTAGATCTATTTCTTTTACAAGGTTGTAAACTTTACTGTATGGTCTTCTGTTATACAGTAAGTCAATAACATTTTTAAACAATGAATGTAGACACTTTTCTGAAGATTTTAATCGAAGGGGGCAAAAATAAACATATATAAAATTCATTCTTTTCTATTGTGCAATAATATTAGTAACACACATCTTTCATAGATATGTGGTGCCGAAACATATTATATTAATAGATGCTATCATACCAGTCAGTACTACTGAGATCTAAGTCTACATCTACAATCATTTAGATCTATTCAAAGCATTATAATAACTAACTCTAGTGGAAAAAAGCATTTTCATCCACACCCCACACCTCCCTGCCGAAACATTAAATAGGCTGCAAGCCAGATTGATGTTAACAACCAAGTCAGATATATGTTTAGATCTATTCAAAGCATTATAGTAACTAACTCTAGGGGAAAAAAACAGATATATGTAGACTACACATTTAGGATGTCACATAGAAACCTGATAAAAGTCTGACCATTTTGGATGCGCAGAAAAATTACATCAGAAAAACGTCAGTTACCAAGTTATTATTGAAAATAAAATGAAAAGAATAATATATTCCTTATCTATAATTTAAAGCACACATTAAGTCAAAAATTGTCAAAACCATCTCAGAGTTTCCCTTTTCACTGCTCTACTTTTACTTGAATTAGACAGATAGTAATCTACAGTTAATTCACTGTCAAGATTCTTTTCATTTTACTATAAAGTATTTTTTTTAAGTAATACTATAAACAGGTAACAATGTGAGATTGTGGGTGAAGATTAAGTTAAATAGGACCTGTTTATTGTTGTGTTTACTGGATGACTTTAGTGACCTTTAGGTATTGGACCACTGTGACACATTGTTAGCCTTGAAAAAGTATTGTGGATTAAAATATTAATAAGAATGTCTCTGGATGTAGATAATTGAATGCTAAGTAACAGGTAAGGCTAGATTCTATACAAAGAAAGACTTGTACATTTGAATAGAGCTAGTGATTTTAAATGGTAGATTTTAGAAGAGAGCTGTGTACTGGTCAAAATAAAAGTTGAAGTTGTAAAAACGAATCATAGCTTTTAAAAAAAAAAGTACTTGCACATACCAATACTTTATTTTTAACTTGTGTGTAAATATTTTTAAAAAGTACTTGCACATAACAATGCTTTATTTGTAACTTGTAAATATAAAAAAAAGTACTTGCACATACAAATACTTTATTTTTAACTTGTAAATATGAAAAAAAAACAACAAATTACTTACTCATTCATTTGTTACTGACTTTAAATTCTTTATTAACTAGTCGTTTATGCTGGTCTCTTCATTGACAACTTGCTCCTATCATCTGAATTTTAAATTGTGTTAATAGTGTATTTAAAATAAACTCTCATGTACTATTAGTGTTATATAAATTCTGCTCACAGAAGGATACCATTGTTTTTAAGAAATATTTTGTGACTCTGCATTTCAGCGTCTTCATAAACAGGAAGAGAAAAAACAGCCTAAAAAACAACGTCAAGACATTGATACTAAAGGAGAAGGTGTTGAAAAAAAACTTCAGATGAACATTGCAATACTATCAAAGACAGTCAAAACTATGCGTGATCGTCTTGGGGACTTTCACAAAGTAAATTGAGTTTTCTTTTATACTTAATTTCTTTAAAGACATGAACTTACTAGACAAAATGCAAGCTGACCATTCCCACCCAATCTCAAATTTCAGAAAATTGTAAACAAAAAAAATAAACTTAGTATAAGTTTTTTTAATGGCTGATAAATATATCAAATTATGGTTTTCTTCTTCTTTCTCCTCGTTCTCATTTTCATGTTAGAGCGTTCAGATGACTAGACCAATATATCCTCATCATGGTTTTCAATTATAAGAGGCTAATGAAAAAAATAAGAAATAGTGTGTTTTTTTTTTTTTAACTTTACTTACTCTATATGCAACATTTAGAAAAAAAATGTTTAATAATGGCAAGGTTTTCCTATATCTAGTCTAGCAGTTACTACATAGTTAATCTCACCTCATTATTCCATCTTTTATTAGGCTCAAATAATTTTTTCCTTTACTCTTCACCATCTGATAACCTAGTTGTATACATCACCCACCTAGGTTGTCCCTAATTAAGCCCTAATAAAATTGTATTACTGGTACTTGGCCATCATCATAACAATAAGGGTTATTAATTAAGTTCTAACATCAGTAGTAAAATATCCACTGCTAAACCAATGAGGGCCAGAATTGGAATGATTGTAGCACAATAAGGGTTATCCCCAAAGAAGCGTCTTCGTTTAAAAAATATTTTTTTTTGTAAAATCGTGTCATTCAAAAGAAAGAAAGATATAAAAAATTTGTTGATTGTCATTCTTTTTACTATATTTTTTATATATTTGTTAACAAAAATAAATGGCCTGTTCTAATATTATTAAAACAATAAAGCTTATATATATATATATATATATAGCACCAGAAAAAATATTTTAAACTACATCCAAACATATTTATTAGTGTTCCAAATTAATTTTTTTTTGTAAAAGAAAATGTTCCAGATCTGTATATCTACTTGAAATGTGCATTTTAGAAACCCATCAGACACTCTTAACTCAGAACTAAGTAGTTAACTAATTTAAAATGGTATTTTGTCTGAGTAGGTCTTTAAGTAGGGGAGAAAGGTAATGGATTTGTTTTCACTCTCTACAGGTACAGCAACGCAAGGCTCAAGCTATTCGTGACACTATTGAGCGCTTAACTTCTACTCTTGAAGCTTGTCAAACTCAGTTACAAGAGGAGGTGGCTAAAGCATCAGCACAGCTCAATTCATTTACCTCTGTCCTTGGGGAAATAGATTCCCTGATAGATACAACTTATACTATTCTAGACGAAGAGTCTTGGGAAAGTTACAAAAGTCACAAATTGTTTTGTCAGACAATGGCTGAGCGCATTTCAAATTTAAATGGAGAAATATCTCAGTGTTCTGACATCATTCATTGTTTTCAACCAGATACTCCAAAAAGTGATATAAATAGAATAGTTGGAGAAATAGCCAAACTATCTTTATTGAAAAAATATTCTGGCCTTGATAAGTTCATTTCTAAAAAAGAAAGTATTGCCAAAAGTATAAAAGATATGCTTGATCCAGGTACCTTCAAGCATGATAAGGCTTCTTCTTCTGAAGGAAGTCTAGAAGGCAGTGGATCCATTTCTGACAACTCTGAAAGTGAACCAGGAGCTAAGTCTACTATAGCTTCTAAAGTGAAAGCATCCAAGAAGCTGAAAGAGAACAAAGTACGCAATGGCAAAGCCAATCATAATAATAGTTCACATTCAGCTAACAAGTCACTAGCTAGTTATCAAAGTAATAGAGGGAAGACTGAACTAAGTTTTGCTCAGAATGTATCTGCTGCTACTTCAAAGAAAAGAAATGCTCAAGGAACACAAAATGCTGCACAGAAAAAGCAAGAACCCTTCAAATTTAAAGGAGTTTCTCCTACTTCTAAAAATCCTTTTATGCACCAGCCTGGACTTCTTGGCCCAAGACCTAATCTCATGCAACAAGCCCCTAACCATCCAACTTCATTTAGGTTTTCCAATTTAAACACATTGGCCCAGCAACAACAACGGCCTTCCCTTCAAAACTTCTGTGCATTTCAGAATCCAGTTTCTACAGGAAATCAGTCAGTTTTCGGAAACCTTAATTTCAACTTTGCAAGTCAGCATTGTGGTACTAACAGCAACGTATTGCTCAATCCACCAATAAATTTCAATAGTTCTCGAGGACAAGTGAGCTCTGTCCCAAATATGGGTGGAAGTACAAGACAGTCAAAGATGTTTCAACAAAACCATACCCAGAATAAGAACATGAAAGGGACTGAACAGTTTGGAGCTCAGTCTAAAAATGCTGGATTTTCCTATCCATTCCAAAGAACCTCAATAGGATCAGGATTATTGCAAAATGCACAGGGCAATTTATTAAATACCTTTACAGGATTACCTCAAGGAAATATGGAGCAGCAGTTGAATGAAATGTCTCAAAAAATTCAACAAATGCAGCTTTCTGCTAGCCAAAATTTTCAACTTCAGCGACTAATGCAAGAGACTGAAAGATTAAAACAAATGGTTGCTCAGAAACAACATCAGCAGCAAGATATGTTTCAACATCAGTTTCAAGGACTCATCAATGCTTTCATGCAACAGCAACAGCAGCAATTGACCCAAGGCCCACAATCTAAGGTAGCAAAATCTGTGATGTTTCAAAATTCCCAAAGACAGCGTCTTATTCAAAACCGACAGCATCAGCTTCAACAGCAAAAAAAATACAAACAGCAGCAAAATAAAGTGCAGCAAGTGCAGTTGAACAACCCATTGAAAAAATTGAAACCTGACATTTCTAAAAGCTCAGAACCTTACAGAAGTGGTGCTGTATCTGGGGACTATAAGTCCAATATCACTTCATGTATGCGTAAGAAATTACCAAGAACTGACTCTCTAATCACAAGGCTAGGAACTTTTGACCCACAAGCCCCTGGAGATAAGCACAGGGCAGGCATCAGTTCCATGGTTGTATTGGATGAATTAGGCTGCATTGTCCTTACTGACATCATCAACAGTTGTTTGAAGATGTATGAGGTCACAAGAACACATGTGCCCTCTAGTGAGTACTCACACAGCTTTGTCACCAGACTGGAGCTCCCAAGGCCATTCTACATGAGTAGGTTGAAGGAAGACATACTAGTCATTAGTAGAGAAGGAAAGAAGCTAAGCTTGGTTAAGGTATCCAGGAAGAGGTTAGAGTTTCTCCGGGATGTTATCACTGATGTCCAGTACTATGGTGTGACCTCTATCAGGGATAATCTCCTTGCTTGTGCTGCTTACACAGACAACAGAATTGACCTGGTGAAGATCCTGGATACTTCTGTTCATGTTTCCAGTCTTACAGAACGTAGGAGAGGACCAGAACTTGTCTGCAGTATTTCCCTTACTGGGTCCATTCTGTACCTTGAGCGAGAGTCTGACATTGCTGTGAGATTGTTCTGCATCTCTCAGAAAAATGTAGAGGAGTTTGTTGTTGATTTAAACTCTAGAGCGTCTGATGTTTGGAATTTTACATCCATTGAAGATGTAATCATCTGTAGCAACAAGCAGAGTAATGAACTTAAACTTTTTTCAATTACTGGCAACTTTTTGAGTGATCTTAAGTTTCCTGCAGGCTTGATCAATCATCCCTTTGCAATGGCTTTTTGCCGCAATGGAACACTTTACATAGCCAATGATGGAGACTGGGATAGTGAATATGGGCATTTCATAACTACAGAAATTAATCTGTTTGAGTTTTCATAAATAAGGATTCTTGTGTTGCAGAATATTTTGTTTTGAATGTGATTACTTTGTGTAGTGATAAAATAATATTTACCAATGAACTTCATTAATTGCTATTTTTTACAATTGTATTAATTTTGAATGATTAAAAGAAAAGTATTTAAAACAATCAAGCATTGAGTAAAAGGTATTGCTGAAAAATAGACAAAATAGTTGTGAACACAATAATTGTGTTCTTTATAAACGTAGTACCTTAATATTTTTTGCACCTAAAAACATGCTATATATGTATATCATCGATTATTAAGGGAAAATGGGGTATTATCAGAGCTTGACATTTGTTGCTGTTAAGTTTTAAACCTTTCAAATAATTATTTGTTTTACACACTATAACAATAGTGTTTTAATTAACTATAAAAGAAATACATAACTGATATAGTGAAATTAAATATACTTTAAATATATATTTTATTATTATTAAAGACCAGATAGGCTAGATTTTCTTATTTTATACAGTATAGGTTTTCAAAATAACATAGATACTACAAAAGTCTTTTAATCCTGTTTCATTTTTGATACTTGCTAAAAACCCAATAAACAAGAAAGCTATTAAAATCATAATTAATTAAAAAATAATTCATTCTATTTAAATCTAGATTTACTTAATTCATTTTCTTCTACTATGGAACAAAGAAAATTGCATATTTAGTTTTTATAATCAAGAACATTTAGGTTCATGGTGACCAACCTAGTGATCAAATATAAAATAATCTAGCTAGTTGAAACTTCAGTTTGTAGTGGCTGAATCCAAAATGTACTGCAACCAATTAATGATTACATTTGTTATCAGACTTGTAGTGCATTGTATTTGTACTAGTGGGTTGGATAACTATATATTTTTAACCTAACCCAGAGGGACCACTAATAGAAAAAGAAATTAATCCAAAGATTGGGTTTGACATAATCCTTGTTGTATCTATGTTGTATTGTAGAACTTTAGGTGACCAACAATTTTATTTTTTTTACTTTTTAAGCAAAATGAATTTAATATACACTTGTCTTTTGCTTTCTGTTGAGAAGCTCATTGTTGTTTGTATTTGCCGTATACTGCCGTTATGATTTCTTCTTTTTATTTTTACACCAAACTTTATAGCATTTAATAATTGTCAAGCATTTCATGAAATTCCCTGTTGATTTTCACTTTGATGTGAATGGTTCATTTCACTTTACATCCCTTTCTGCTTTTTTTTTTCTGTTCAGCAATTGTCATATTACTTTTCATTTTTCTTGAAGGATATGTTGGCCAGAGTTTGTCAGTTTGGAAACATTTAACGCAATAGGAATAAGCTTTAATGACAGCATAGACATTTAGAGTATTATGGAATAGGTTCTTGGCTATAGGAAACCTATAGTTATTCCTATCAACACGGCTCTAGGAAACCTTTAATTATTGCTAACAACTTGGCCAAAGATGCATCGAGTTACCTAATTGAAAACCCAATCTAACTCTTTCTTTCCTAATTGACGATACCAGCGTTGATTTAACCTAATTAAATTAATGTTTAATTTTATCAACTTTAATTTGCGTTATATAAAAAGAGCATGCAGTCCCCTTTAATTCTATACCAAGTAAAACATTTTCTAATAAAAAACAATAAAACTATTGAAGCTGAATCATAACGGGGGAGAAATAGTAATGAGTAAAATGAAGAATCCTGTCGAAACCTGGAAAAATAATTATGGAGAGAAAGAGTTAAAATCATGATGGTGTCTTGATTATAGGTTGCTCTTCAGTCCAGCCATCTCTAATGGGCAACTTGTATTTAGTGAGAAAAATAAAGATACTTGGGTCCCATAGAAGTTTGGCTAATTTTTTAGCAAAGAAACAGCTAAATGTGAAGAAAAGCTTATTTCAACTGCCTCATTATACCTCTAATAGATTTTACAAACACTTGTATAAATATACACATTAAATCCCCTCGAAGCACTAGGTGTTGAATATTGTTAACTTCATTTCACATGGCCCTGTATCAATATTGTTAACTTCATTTCACATGGCCCTGTATCAATATTGTTAACTTCATTTCACATGCCCCATGGACCTGTATCAATATTGGCCCATGGCCCTGTATCAATATTGTTAACTTCATTTCACATGGCCCTGTAACAATATTGTTAACTTCATTTCACATGCCCCATGGCCTTGTATCAATATTGTTAACTTCATTTCACATGGCCCTGTATCAATATTGTTAACTTCATTTCACATGGCCCTGTATCAATATTGTTAATTTCATTTCACATGCCTCATGGCCCTGTATCAATATTGTTAACTTCATTTCACACGCCCCATGGCCCTGTATCAATATTGTTAATTTCATTTCACATGGTCCATTGACCTCCTAAAACTGGTGGAAACAAGTTCTATTTTGTTGAACAAATGGAATATGGCCATATGTAAAAATAGACACTGTTAAATCATTTCATATACAAGTGTCAATAGTAATATAAATATATTGACACTTGGCCATTTTGTCCATGTCATTGTACTTGTTCCTATTTTACTGTAAGAATATTCATTTTAATATTCATCTTCGTAGTACTGTTTTGTGTTTGTTACATTCTAAGTAGTGCTAATAAATTTGTTTCTGCTTTGCTCACTTTTTTAAAAACCATTTTCTTATTTCTCCAGCTTTAGTCTAGCTAACTCCATTTTCTTGTTTACTTGTATACAGTTGTAATAATTTGTAATGAAATAACAGGAGATTTAGAGTTAGGACCTTAGTTGATGTAACACATTATTTTAGAATGAAGTTTGTCAAAATCAGATGTTATTTTAGAATTAAATCATATGAAAGTGCAACATTTTATTTTCAATTGTAGCTCCCTGTAATAAATGTAACACATTATTTTAGATTGAGCCTGTATGTCAAGGTAAGGCATTGTTGTAAAATGTGGCTTTATTTCAATGTCATACATTACCTATAGATTGCCACCTTAGTAATAAAATAAAGAGTATTAATGAAATGGTTTGTAAACAAGTATGTAGAAATTTTTGTTTCTTTTAGTTAAAATAAGAAAGGGGGTGTGGAAAAAAAAATCAACTGGACATATATTTAATGGCATTATTATTCATGGTACCCAAGTTTATTTTATCAATGTGTTTAATCATCTAGTTTTTTATGTTGCCAGATTTTGGTTCCAAACTAGACCACTGTATATGATAGTGATGGAGTTATTTTTACTTAGATTATGATTTTAGGGGAGCTCCCCCAGGCTCCTTAGCTGGCAAGCGAGGGGTAACTACTTTCGTTCCACAACTACACCATTTGAAATTGTCGTGTAGAGTTGTGCATTGCACTTGGAACCCTAAGGCCAACAAGAGCTTCCTTCTATCGGCCTGAATGAACGAAGTACACCTCACATACACCATTCTGTCTGGTGACAGGCCGCTGTGGGAGCTCTTTTCCATCCCCGCACGGTGCACTGAGGTTGTTCTCACTCCCTCTTAGGCACTCCCACGTGAGCCTTGTTGTTGTTGTTGTGCTACCCTTTAGCCTAGTCGTCCCTTCTCACGGACGTTTCCACCCGGGCGCCACAGTGAGGCAGGGCAGCGTGTTCCACAACTCCAGAAATCTTATCCTATGGTATAAAGACGTACTGGATGTTATGAAAATTATTTACATGTACCGATGTATATATATATATATATATATACATGGTGAAAAAAAATTTATAAGTATGTATGTGTGAGTGTGTGTATAATCTTTATTACATTCTAACCCTTCATTCTTTCGGGAGACGTTTATTGTGCCCTAGAATGTTTCTTCCTAGAGTTAGTGGAAAAATTGTAGACTCCCCGCCATTGCTAGCAATGGGGTCTGGGGGAGCGCTAGGAGCTCCATGCACTATTTCTGATATTGAAAGCCAACAAAATGCATATTCTGAGGTATCTACAGTGCATTTTAATGCTTTTAAAAAGTTTTATTTCAAAAACCTAATGTGCTATTCTTACTGACTTAGACCCTCCCGCGCCGTTCAGCGCATTTGCCGTCAAGCTGTTTCCACAAAAATCTGTCACTGGTAATGTCTGAAGCCTCTTCCCACCTGCTCCGAGGACCTCCATGAATGTGTGGCGCCAAGTTTTACTAGGATGTCATCGCAACTCTATTATGTGTAATTCATTTTGTCGGAGAACATGACCCGCAAACCTCATGCGACGCTCTGTCAAAATCTTACTAACGGGTCGACTCCCAGTTTGGCATAGGATTTCCTTGATTTAGACCCCATCTCTATAACTGACTCCTAAAATCTGTCTTGGCCATCTTTGTTGAGCCACATTTAGTGTTTTTCAATTTCGGCAGATGACTATTCACTGCACTTTATGAATTGAGCCCCGCCACTGGTAGAAATGTGTAACCTCTCTTGAATACGCTCTTGGAATTAAGTGATTATAGTTTGCTTTAGATTTTATATCGAAGGGGAAGTTTTATCGTTCAAATCATCTGTTGGGGGTTTTAAACTAAAAAATCTTTGGAGTTATGTTGTTGTTTTTTTAATTCAAAACCCCATTTGGCTACGGTCATAGAATTTAGTGACTGTAGTTTGCTTTAGAATAATATTGAAGATGGAGGTTTTCCACCTCAAAACTATCTGGAGGGGTTTTAAACTTTAAAAAAAGCCATCTATAGGAGAGAGATTTAAACTTAAAACCCCCAATTGTCTTGGCTACACTCAAATTATTTTAGTGTGTAATTAGCTTTTTTTTTTTTTCTATTGAAGAGGTAATTTTTTAGCATCAAACCACTCTGAAAGGGGGTTTTAACTCAAAACTCCATTTGGCAACGCTCATAGATTTCTGAGTGTGTATTTTCTTTTTTTTTATATTGAAGATGTAATTTTTAGCTTCACTCCACTTTAACTCCACTGGAGGGGAATTTAAACTCAAAACACCTTTGAATATGCTCATAACATGTTGAGTGTATAATTTGCTTTGTTTTTAATACTAAAGAGGTATTTTTTACCTTCAAACCCAGCTGAAGGGGGATTTAAATTCAAAACTGATTCAAAACCCATTTAGCTACGCTCATAACATTTTGAGTGCGTAATTTGCGTTTTTTATACCGGGTATTGAAGATGTATTTTTTAGCTTCAAACCCTACTGTAGAGGGAGTGGGGGTTAACTCAAAACCCCTATGGCTACGCTCATAGCATTTTGAGTGATTAATTTTCTTTTTTCATATTGAAGAGGGGGTTTATCATAAATTTTGGAGGGAGTTTAAAAATCAAAATCTTCCTGAACTGTGCTCGTGAAGTTTGGTGTATTGTCGTTTACATTTTTTTTGTTTTGTTTTATAGAAGAGGGGAATTTAAATGCGAAAACCCCTGGTAGGGGGGTTTTAAACTTGAACCCAACTGGTAGGGGGTTTTAAACACGAACCCCCCCCCCTGGTATAGGGTTTTAAACTCAAAAACCTCCTTTGCTGTGCTGGTGCAAGTGATAGTTTACTATTAAAATCTCACCTAAAATAAACAAAATCAAAGCAAAAATCAGTCACTAAATACTGATCCCCCCCCCGCAAGAACCCCCCTAGCTACGGCCATGTATATATATATATATATATATATATATAAATCACCCCGCTCTCCCAAAAAATCCTGACGATTTAGTTGATGGTAGGGTTTATGTTAATTACAGTAGAAACGATCAAAGACCAATGTGTTGACAAATGTAGCGATATTGAGCAAGGGAGTCTGGGGACAACGGGGGAGGGGGATCAAAGCGAGAACGTTTATTATGAAGGCTTCATCTTTGACCTTCAGGGTTGCAACATGTGGGCAGTGGAGACAATATAGCTCGTTGGGCAGTGGAGACAATATAGCTCGTTGGGCAGTGGAGACAATATAGCTCGTTGGGCAGTGGAGACAATATAGCTCGTTGGGCAGTGGAGACAATATAGCTCGTTGGGCAGTGGAGACAATATAGCTCGTTGGGCAGTGGAGACAATATAGCTCGTTGGGCAGTGGAGACAATATAGCTCGTTGGGCAGTGGAGACAATATAGCTCGTTGGGCAGTGGAGACAATATAGCTCGTTGGGCAGTGGAGACAATATAGCTCGTTGCCACGTCAAACAGACCTGCTCGGTACAAAAAACAACAACAAAAAAACGAATGAGGAAACCAAGAAATATACCAGCTATATGTAGACCTCCATAGTGACACCCACATAGAAATATACCAACTATATGTAGACCTCCATAGTGACACCCACATAGAAATATACCAACTATATGTAGACCTCCATAGTGACACCCACATAGAAATATACCAACTATATGTAGACCTCCATAGTGACACCCACATAGAAATATACCAACTATATGTAGACCTCCATAGTGACACCCACATAGAAATATACCAACTATATGTAGACCTCCATAGTGACACCCACATAGAAATATACCAACTATATGTAGACCTCCATAGTGACACCCACATAGAAATATACCAACTATATGTAGACCTCCATAGTGACACCCACATAGAAATATACCAACTATATGTAGACCTCCATAGTGACACCCACATAGAAATATACCAACTATATGTAGACCTCCATAGTGACACCCACATAGAAATATACCAACTATATGTAGACCTCCATAGTGACACCCACATAGAAATATACCAACTATATGTAGACCTCCACAGTGACACCCACATAGAAATATACCAACTATATGTAGACCTCCACAGTGACACCCACATAGAAATATACCAGCTATATGTAGACCTCCACAGTGACACCCACATAGAAATATACCAGCTATATGTAGACCTCCATAGTGACACCCACATAGAAATATACCAGCTATATGTAGACCTCCATAGTGACACCCACATAGAAATATACCAGCTATATGTAGACCTCCATAGTGACACCCACATAGAAATATACCAGCTATATGTAGACCTCCATAGTGACACCCACATAGAAATATACCAGCTATATGTAGACCTCCATAGTGACACCCATCAAGAAATATACCAGCTATATGTAGACCTCCATAGTGAAACCCACATAGAAATATACCAGCTATATGTAGACCTCCATAGTGACACCCACATAGAAATATACCAGCTATATGTAGACCTCCACAGTGACACCCACATAGAAATATACCAGCTATATGTAGACCTCCACAGTGAAACCCACCAAGAAATATACCAGCTATATGTAGACCTCCTCCATAGTGACACCCACATAGAAATATACCAGCTATATGTAGACCTCCTCCATAGTGACACCCATCAAGAAATATACCAGCTATATGTAGACCTCCACAGTGACACCCACATAGAAATATACCAACTATATGTAGACCTCCATAGTGACACCCACATAGAAATATACCAGCTATATGTAGACCTCCATAGTGACACCCATCAAGAAATATATTAGCTATATGTAGACCTCCATAGTGACACCCACATAGAAATATACCAGCTATATGTAGACCTCCATAGTGACACCCACATAGAAATATACCAGCTATATGTAGACCTCCATAGTGAAACCCATCAAGAAATATACCAGCTATATGTAGACCTCCATAGTGACACCCACATAGAAATATACCAGCTATATGTAGACCTTCATAGTGACACCCATCAAGAAATATACCAGCTATATGTAGACCTCCATAGTGACACCCACATAGAAATATACCAGCTATATGTAGACCTCCATAGTGACACCCATCAAGAAATATATTAGCTATATGTAGACCTCCATAGTGACACCCACATAGAAATATACCAGCTATATGTAGACCTCCATAGTGACACCCATCAAGAAATATACCAGCTATATGTAGACCTCCATAGTGACACCCATCAAGAAATATACCAGCTATATGTAGACCTCCATAGTGACACCCATCAAGAAATATACCAGCTATATGTAGACCTTCATAGTGACACCCACATAGAAATATACCAGCTATATGTAGACCTCCATAGTGACACCCATCAAGAAATATACCAGCTATATGTAGACCTCCATAGTGACAACCACATAGAAATATACCAGCTATATATAGACCTCCATAGTGACACCCATCAAGAAATATACCAGCTATATGTAGACCTCCACAGTGACACCCACATAGAAATATACCAACTATATGTAGACCTCCACAGTGACACCCACATAGAAATATACCAACTATATGTAGACCTCCACAGTGACACCCACATAGAAATATACCAGCTATATGTAGACCTCCATAGTGACACCCATCAAGAAATATATTAGCTATATGTAGACCTCCATAGTGACACCCACATAGAAATATACCAGCTATATGTAGACCTCCATAGTGACACCCATCAAGAAATATACCAGCTATATGTAGACCTCCTCCATAGTGACACCCATATAGAAATATACCAGCTATATGTAGACCTCCACAGTGACACCCACATAGAAATATACCAGCTATATGTAGACCTCCATAGTGACACCCACATAGAAATATACCAGCTATATGTAGACCTCCATAGTGACACCCATCAAGAAATATACCAGCTATATGTAGACCTCCATAGTGACACCCACATAGAAATATACCAGCTATATGTAGACCTTCATAGTGACACCCACATAGAAATATACCAGCTATATGTAGACCTCCATAGTGACACCCACATAGAAATATACCAACTATATGTAGACCTCCATAGTGACACCCACATAGAAATATACCAACTATATGTAGACCTCCACAGTGACACCCATCAAGAAATATATTAGCTATATGTAGACCTCCTTAGTGACACCCACATAGAATTATACCAGCTATATGTAGACCTCCATAGTGACACCCATCAAGAAATATACCAGCTATATGTAGACCTCCATAGTGACACCCATCAAGAAATATACCAGCTATATGTAGACCTCCATAGTGAAACCCATCAATAAATATACCAGCTATATGTAGACCTTCATAGTGACACCCACATAGAAATATACCAGCTATATGTAGACCTCCATAGTGACACCCATCAAGAAATATACCAGCTATATGTAGACCTCCATAGTGACACCCACATAGAAATATACCAGCTATATATAGACCTCCATAGTGACACCCATCAAGAAATATACCAGCTATATGTAGACCTCCACAGTGACACCCACATAGAAATATACCAACTATATGTAGACCTCCACAGTGACACCCACATAGAAATATACCAACTATATGTAGACCTCCACAGTGACACCCACATAGAAATATACCAACTATATGTAGACCTCCACAGTGACACCCACATAGAAATATACCAACTATATGTAGACCTCCTCCATAGTGACACCCATATAGAAATATACCAGCTATATGTAGACCTCCACAGTGACACCCACATAGAAATATACCAACTATATGTAGACCTCCACAGTGACACCCACATAGAAATATACCAGCTATATGTAGACCTCCACAGTGACACCCACATAGAAATATACCAACTATATGTACACCTCCACAGTGACACCCACATAGAAATATACCAACTATATGTAGACCTCCACAGTGACACCCACATAGAAATATACCAGCTATATGTAGACCTCCACAGTGACACCCACATAGAAATATACCAACTATATTTAGACCTCCACAGTGACACCCACATAGAAATATACCAGCTATATGTAGACCTCCTCCATAGTGACACCCATCAAGAAATATACCAGCTATATGTAGACCTCCACAGTGACACCCACATAGAAATATACCAGCTATATGTAGACCTCCACAGTGACACCCACATAGAAATCTACCAGCTATATGTAGACCTCCTCCATAGTGACAACCACATAGAAATATACCAGCTATATGTAGACCTCCACAGTGAAACCCACCAAGAAATATACCAGCTATATGTAGACCTCCTCCATAGTGACACCCACATAGAAATATACCAACTATATGTAGACCTCCTCCATAGTGACACCCACATAGAAATATACCAACTATATGTAGACCTCCTCCATAGTGACACCCACATAGAAATATACCAACTATATGTAGACCTCCTCCATAGTGACACCCACAGAGAAATATACGAACTTCATGTAGACCTCCTCCATAGTGACACCCACATAGAAATATACCAACTATATGTAGACCTCCTCCATAGTGACACCCACATAGAAATATACCAGCTATATGTAGACCTCCACAGTGACACCCACATAGAAATATACCAACTATATGTAGACCTCCACAGTGAAACCCACCAAGAAATATACCAACTATATGTAGACCTCCACAGTGACACCCACATAGAAATATACCAACTACATGTAGACCTCCACAGTGACGTCCACCAAGAAATATACCAACTATATGTAGACCTCCACAGTGACACCCACCAAGAAATATACCAGCTATATGTAGACCTCCACAGTGACACCCACATAGAAATATACCAACTATTTGTAGACCTCCACAGTGACACCCACCAAGAAATATACCAACTATATGTAGACCTCCACAGTGACACCCACCAAGAAATAAACCAACTATATGTAGACCTGCACAGTGACACCCACGAAGAAATATACCAACTATATGTAGACCTCCACAGTGACACCCACATAGAAATATACCAACTATATGTAGAACTCCACAGTGACACTCACATAGAAATATACCAACTATATGTAGACCTCCACAGTGAAACCCACCAAGAAATATACCAGCTATATGTAGACCTCATCCATAGTGACACCCACATAGAAATATACCAGCTATATGTTGACCTCCACAGTGACACCCACCAAGAAATATACCAACTATATGTAGACCTCCTCCATAGTTACACCCACATAGAAATATACCAGCTATATTTAGACCTCCACAGTGACACCCACATAGAAATATACCAACTATATGTAGACCTCCACAGTGACACCCACATAGAAATATACCAACTATATGTAGAACTCCACAGTGACACCCACATAGAAATATACCAACTATATGTAGACCTCCACAGTGACACCCACATAGAAATATACCAACTATATGTAGACCTCCACAGTGACACCCACATAGAAATATACCAACTATATGTAGACCTCCTCCATAGTGACATCCACATAGAAATATACCAGCTATATGTAGACCTCCACAGTGACACCCACATAGAAATATACCAACTATATGTAGACCTCCACAGTGACACCCACATAGAAATATACCAACTATAAGTAGACCTCCACAGTGACACCCACATAGAAATATACCAACTATATGTAGACCTCCACAGTGACACCCACATAGAAATATACCAACTATATGTAGACCTCCACAGTGACACCCACATAGAAATATACCAGCTATATGTAGACCTCCATAGTGACACCCATCAAGAAATATACCAGCTATATGTAGACCTCCATAGTGACACCCACATAGAAATATACCAGCTATATGTAGACCTTCATAGTGACACCCATCAAGAAATATACCAACCATATATAGACCTCCACAATGACACCCATCAAGAAATATACCAGCTATATGTAGACCTCCATAGTGACACCCACCAAGAAATATACCAGCTATATATAGAATCCACAATGACACCCATCAAGAAATATACTAGCTATATGTAGACCTCCTCCATTGTGACACCCACATAGAAATATACCAGCTATATGTAGACCTCCTCCATAGTGACACCCATCAAGAAATATACCAGCTATATGTAGACCTCCTCCATATTGACACCCACATAGAAATATACCAACTATATGTAGACCTCCTCCATAGTGACACCCACATAGAAATATACCAGCTATATGTAGACCTCCACAGTGACACCCACATAGAAATATACCAACTATATGTAGACCTCCTCCATAGTGACATCCACATAGAAATATACCAGCTATATGTAGACCTCCACAGGGACACCCACATAGAAATATACCAACTATATGTAGACCTCCACAGTGACACCCACATAGAAATATACCAACTATATGTAGACCTCCACAGTGACACCCACATAGAAATATACCAACTATATGTAGACCTCCACAGTGACACCCACATAGAAATATACCAGCTATATGTAGACCTCCATAGAGACACCCATCAAGAAATATACCAGCTATATGTAGACCTCCATAGTGACACCCACATAGAAATATACCAGCTATATGTAGACCTTCATAGTGACACCCATCAAGAAATATACCAATCATATATAGACCTCCACAATGACACCCATCAAGAAATATACCAGCTTTATGTAGACCTCCATAGTGACACCCACCAAGAAATATACCAGCTTTATGTAGACCTCCATAGTGCCACCCACCAAGAAATATACCAGCTATATATAGAATCCACAATGACACCCATCAAGAAATATACTAGCTATATGTAGACCTCTTCCATTGTGACACCCACATAGAAATATACCAGCTATATGTAGACCTCCTCCATAGTGACACCCATCAAGAAATATACCAGCTATATGTAGACCTCCTCCATATTGACACCCACATAGAAATCTACCAGCTATATGTAGACCTCCTCCATAGTGACACCCACATAGAAATATACCAGCTATATGTAGACATCCTCTATAGTGACACCCACATAGAAATATACCAGCTATATGTAGACCTCCTCCACAGTGACACCCACATAGAAATATACCAGCTATATGTAGACCTCCAGAGTGACACCCACATAGAAATATACCAGCTATATGTAGACCTCCACAGTGACACCCACATAGAAATATACCAGCTATATGTAGACCTCCACAGTGACACCCACCAAGAAATATACCAACAATATGTAGACCTCCTCCATAGTTACACCCACATAGAAATATACCAGCTATATGTAGACCTCCACAGTGACACCCACATAGAAATATACCAACTATATGTAGACCTCCACAGTGACACCCACATAGAAATATACCAACTATATGTAGACCTCCTCCATAGTTACACCCACATAGAAATATACCAGCTATATGTAGACCTCCACAGTGACACCCACAAAGAAATATACCAACCATATGTAGACCTCCACAGTGACACCCACATAGAAATATACCAACTATATGTAGACCTCCACAGTGACACCCACATAGAAATATACCAACTATATGTAGACCTCCACAGTGACACCCACATAGAAATATACCAACTATATGTAGACCTCCTCCACAGTGACATCCACATAGAAATATACCAACTATATGTAGACCTCCTCCATAGTGACACCCACATAGAAATATACCAACTATATGTAGACCTCCTCCATAGTGACACCCACATAGAAATATACGAACTATATGTAGACCTCCTCCATAGTGACACCCACATAGAAATATACCAACTATATGTAGACCTCCTCCATAGTGACACCCACATAGAAATATACCAGCTATATGTAGACCTCCACAGTGACACCCACATAGAAATATACCAACTATATGTAGACCTCCACAGTGAAACCCACCAAGAAATATACCAACTATATGTAGACCTCCACAGTGACACCCACATAGAAATATACCAACTACATGTAGACCTCCACAGTGACACCCACCAAGAAATATACCAACTATATGTAGACCTCCACAGTGACACCCACCAAGAAATATACCAGCTATATGTAGACCTCCACAGTGACACCCACATAGAAATATACCAACTATTTGTAGACCTCCACAGTGACACCCACCAAGAAATATACCAACTATATGTAGACCTCCACAGTGACACCCACCAAGAAATAAACCAACTATATGTAGAGCTGCACAGTGACACCCACGAAGAAATATACCAACTATATGTAGACCTCCACAGTGACACCCACATAGAAATATACCAACTATATGTAGAACTCCACAGTGACACTCACATAGAAATATACCAACTATATGTAGACCTCCACAGTGAAACCCACCAAGAAATATACCAGCTATATGTAGACCTCCTCCATAGTGACACCCACATAGAAATATACCAGCTATATGTTGACCTCCACAGTGACACCCACCAAGAAATATACCAACTATATGTAGACCTCCTCCATAGTTACACCCACATAGAAATATACCAGCTATATTTAGACCTCCACAGTGACACCCACATAGAAATATACCAACTATATGTAGACCTCCACAGTGACACCCACATAGAAATATACCAACTATATGTAGAACTCCACAGTGACACCCACATAGAAATATACCAACTATATGTAGACCTCCACAGTGACACCCACATAGAAATATACCAACTATATGTAGACCTCCACAGTGACACCCACATAGAAATATACCAACTATATGTAGACCTCCTCCATAGTGACATCCACATAGAAATATACCAGCTATATGTAGACCTCCACAGTGACACCCACATAGAAATATACCAACTATATGTAGACCTCCACAGTGACACCCACATAGAAATATACCAACTATATGTAGACCTCCACAGTGACACCCACATAGAAATATACCAACTATATGTAGACCTCCACAGTGACACCCACATAGAAATATACCAACTATATGTAGACCTCCACAGTGACACCCACATAGAAATATACCAGCTATATGTAGACCTCCATAGTGACACCCACATAGAAATATACCAGCTATATGTAGACCTCCATAGTGACACCCACATAGAAATATACCAGCTATATGTAGACCTTCATAGTGACACCCATCAAGAAATATACCAACCATATATAGACCTCCACAATGACACCCATCAAGAAATATACCAGCTATATGTAGACCTCCATAGTGACACCCACCAAGAAATATACCAGCTATATATAGAATCCACAATGACACCCAT
This sequence comes from Biomphalaria pfeifferi, assembly GCA_030265305.1. Taxonomy (NCBI): domain Eukaryota; kingdom Metazoa; phylum Mollusca; class Gastropoda; family Planorbidae; genus Biomphalaria; species Biomphalaria pfeifferi. The sequence continues at coordinate 931,490 of JASAOG010000025.1, forward strand.
CAAGAAATATACTAGCTATATGTAGACCTCCTCCATTGTGACACCCACATAGAAATATACCAGCTATATGTAGACCTCCTCCATAGTGACACCCATCAAGAAATATACCAGCTATATGTAGACCTCCTCCATATTGACACCCACATAGAAATATACCAACTATATGTAGACCTCCACAGTGACACCCACATAGAAATATACCAACTATATGTAGACCTCAACAGTGACACCCACATAGAAATATACCAACTATATGTAGACCTCCTCCATAGTGACATCCACATAGAAATATACCAGCTATATGTAGACCTCCACAGTGACACCCACATAGAAATATACCAACTATATGTAGACCTCCACAGTGACACCCACATAGAAATATACCAACTATATGTAGACCTCCACAGTGACACCCACATAGAAATATACCAACTATATGTAGACCTCCACAGTGACACCCACATAGAAATATACCAACTATATGTAGACCTCCACAGTGACACCCACATAGAAATATACCAGCTATATGTAGACCTCCATAGTGACACCCATCAAGAAATATACCAGCTATATGTAGACCTCCATAGTGACACCCACAGAGAAATATACCAGCTATATGTAGACCTTCATAGTGACACCCATCAAGAAATATACCAACCATATATAGACCTCCACAATGACACCCATCAAGAAATATACCAGCTTTATGTAGACCTCCATAGTGACACCCACCAAGAAATATACCAGCTATATATAAAATCCACAATGACACCCACATAGAAATATACCAACTATATGTAGACCTCCACAGTGACACCCACATAGAAATATACCAACTATATGTAGACCTCCTCCACAGTGACATCCACATAGAAATATACCAACTATATGTAGACCTCCTCCATAGTGACACCCACATAGAAATATACCAACTATATGTAGACCTCCTCCATAGTGACACCCACATAGAAATATACGAACTAAATGTAGACCTCCTCCATAGTGACACCCACATAGAAATATACCAACTATATGTAGACCTCCTCCATAGTGACACCCACATAGAAATATACCAGCTATATGTAGACCTCCACAGTGACACCCACATAGAAATATACCAACTATATGTAGACCTCCACAGTGAAACCCACCAAGAAATATACCAACTATATGTAGACCTCCACAGTGACACCCACATAGAAATATACCAACTACATGTAGACCTCCACAGTGACACCCACCAAGAAATATACCAACTATATGTAGACCTCCACAGTGACACCCACCAAGAAATATACCAGCTATATGTAGACCTCCACAGTGACACCCACATAGAAATATACCAACTATTTGTAGACCTCCACAGTGACACCCACCAAGAAATATACCAACTATATGTAGACCTCCACAGTGACACCCACCAAGAAATAAACCAACTATATGTAGACCTGCACAGTGACACCCACGAAGAAATATACCAACTATATGTAGACCTCCACAGTGACACCCACATAGAAATATACCAACTATATGTAGAACTCCACAGTGACACTCACATAGAAATATACCAACTATATGTAGACCTCCACAGTGAAACCCACCAAGAAATATACCAGCTATATGTAGACCTCCTCCATAGTGACACCCACATAGAAATATACCAGCTATATGTTGACCTCCACAGTGACACCCACCAAGAAATATACCAACTATATGTAGACCTCCTCCATAGTTACACCCACATAGAAATATACCAGCTATATTTAGACCTCCACAGTGACACCCACATAGAAATATACCAACTATATGTAGACCTCCACAGTGACACCCACATAGAAATATACCAACTATATGTAGAACTCCACAGTGACACCCACATAGAAATATACCAACTATATGTAGACCTCCACAGTGACACCCACATAGAAATATACCAACTATATGTAGACCTCCACAGTGACACCCACATAGAAATATACCAACTATATGTAGACCTCCTCCATAGTGACATCCACATAGAAATATACCAGCTATATGTAGACCTCCACAGTGACACCCACATAGAAATATACCAACTATATGTAGACCTCCACAGTGACACCCACATAGAAATATACCAACTATATGTAGACCTCCACAGTGACACCCATATAGAAATATACCAACTATATGTAGACCTCCACAGTGACACCCACATAGAAATATACCAACTATATGTAGACCTCCACAGTGACACCCACATAGAAATATACCAGCTATATGTAGACCTCCATAGTGACACCCATCAAGAAATATACCAGCTATATGTAGACCTCCATAGTGACACCCACATAGAAATATACCAGCTATATGTAGACCTTCATAGTGACACCCATCAAGAAATATACCAACCATATATAGACCTCCACAATGACACCCATCAAGAAATATACCAGCTATATGTAGACCTCCATAGTGACACCCACCAAGAAATATACCAGCTATATATAGAATCCACAATGACACCCATCAAGAAATATACTAGCTATATGTAGACCTCCTCCATTGTGACACCCACATAGAAATATACCAGCTATATGTAGACCTCCTCCATAGTGACACCCATCAAGAAATATACCAGCTATATGTAGACCTCCTCCATATTGACACCCACATAGAAATATACCAACTATATGTAGACCTCCACAGTGACACCCACATAGAAATATACCAACTATATGTAGACCTCAACAGTGACACCCACATTGAAATATACCAACTATATGTAGACATCCTCCATAGTGACATCCACATAGAAATATACCAGCTATATGTAGACCTCCACAGTGACACCCACATAGAAATATACCATCTATATGTAGACCTCCACAGTGACACCCACATAGAAATATACCAACTATATGTAGACCTCCACAGTGACACCCACATAGAAATATACCAACTATATGTAGACCTCCACAGTGACACCCACATAGAAATATACCAACTATATGTAGACCTCCACAGTGACACCCACATAGAAATATACCAGCTATATGTAGACCTCCATAGTGACACCCATCAAGAAATATACCAGCTATATGTAGACCTCCATAGTGACACCCACAGAGAAATATACCAGCTATATGTAGACCTTCATAGTGACACCCATCAAGAAATATACCAACCATATATAGACCTCCACAATGACACCCATCAAGAAATATACCAGCTTTATGTAGACCTCCATAGTGACACCCACCAAGAAATATACCAGCTATATATAGAATCCACAATGACACCCATCAAGAAATTCACTAGCTATATGTAGACCTCCTCCATTGTGACACCCACATAGAAATATACCAGCTATATGTAGACCTCCTCCATAGTGACACCCATCAAGAAATATACCAGCTATATGTAGACGTCCTCCATATTGACACCCACATAGAAATCTACCAGCTATATGTAGACCTCCTCCATAGTGACACCCACATAGAAATATACCAGCTATATGTAGACATCCTCTATAGTGACACCCACATAGAAATATACCAGCTATATGTAGATCTCCTCCACAGTGACACCCACATAGAAATATACCAGCTATATGTAGACCTCCAGAGTGACACCCACATAGAAATATACCAGCTATATGTAGACCTCCACAGTGACACCCACATAGAAATATACCAGCTATATGTAGACCTCCACAGTGACACCCACCAAGAAATATACCAACAATATGTAGACCTCCTCCATAGTTACACCCACATAGAAATATACCAGCTATATGTAGACCTCCACAGTGACACCCACATAGAAATATACCAACTATATGTAGACCTCCACAGTGACACCCACATAAAAATATACCAACTATATGTAGACCTCCTCCATAGTTACACCCACATAGAAATATACCAGCTATATGTAGACCTCCACAGTGACACCCACATAGAAATATACCAACCATATGTAGACCTCCACAGTGACACCCACATAGAAATATACCAACTATATGTAGACCTCCACAGTGACACCCACATAGAAATATACCAACTATATGTAGACCTCCACAGTGACACCCACATAGAAATATACCAACTATATGTAGACCTCCTCCACAGTGACATCCACATAGAAATATACCAGCTATATGTAGACCTCCATAGTGACACCCACATAGAAATTTACCAGCTATATGTAGAGCTCCACTGTGACACCCACAAAGAAATATACCAGCTATATTTAGACCTCCACAGTGACACCCACCAAGAAATATACCAGCTATATGTAGACCTCCTCCATAGTGACACCCACATAGAAATATACCAGCTATATTTGGACCTCCACAGTGACACCCACATAGAAATATACCAGCTATATGTAGAACTCCACAGTGACACTCACATAGAAATATACCAGCTATATGTAGACCTCCTCCATAGTGACACCCACAAAGAAATATACCAGCTATATGTAGACCTCCACAGTGACACCCACATAGAAATATACCAGCTATATTTAGACCTCCACAGTGACACCCACATAGAAATATACCAGCTATATGTAGACCTCCACAGTGACACCCACATAGAAATATACCAGCTTTATGTAGACCTCCACAGTGACACCCACATAGAAATATACCAACTATATGTAGACCTCCACAGTGACACCCACATAGAAATATACCAACTATATGTAGACCTCAACAGTGACACCAACATAGAAATATACCAACTATATGTAGACCTCCACAGTGACACCCACATAGAAATATACCAACTATATGTAGATCTCCACAGTGACACCCACATAGAAATATACCAACTATATCTAAACCTCCACAGTGACACCCACATAGAAATATACCAACTATATGTAGACATTCACAGTGACACCCACATAGAAATATACCAACTATATGTAGACCTCTACAGTGACACCCACATAGAAATATACCAACTATATGTAGACCTCCACAGTGACACCCACATAGAAATATATCAACTATATGTAGACCTCCACAGTGACACCCATCAAGAAATATTCCAGCTATATGTAGACCTCCACAGTGACACCCACATAGAAATATACCAACTATATGTAGACCTCCACAGTGACACCCACATAGAAATATACCAACTATATGTAGACCTCCACAGTGACACCCACATAGAAATATACCAAATATATGTAGACCTCCACAGTGACACCCATCAAGAAATATACCAGCTATATTTAGACCTCCACAGTGACACCCACCAAGAAATATACCAGCTATATGTAGACCTCCACAGTGACACCCATCAAGAAATTTAACAGCTATATGTAGACCTCCATAGTGACACCCACCAAGAAATATACCAGCTATATGTAGACCTCCACAGTGACACCCACCAAGAAAAATACCAGCTATATGTAGAACTTCACAGTGACACCCATCAAGAAATATACAAACTATATATAGACCTCCACAATGACACCCATCAAGAAATATATTAGCTATATGTAGACTTCCACAGTGACACCCACCATGAAATATACCAGATATATGTAGACCTCCACAGTGCCACCCACCAAGAAATATACCAGCTATATGTAGACCTCCACAGTGACACCCACCAAGAAATATACAGGTATATGTAGACCTCCACAGTGACACCCAACAAGAAATATACCAACTATATGTAGACCTCCACAGTGACACCCATCAAGAAATATACCAGCTATATGTAGACCTCCACAGTGACACCCACCAAGAAATATACCAGCTATATGAAGACCTCCACAGTGACACCCATCAAGAAATATACCAACCATATATAGACCTCCACAATGACACCCATCAAGAAATATACCAGCTATATGTAGACCTCCATAGTGACACCCACCAAGAAATATACCAGCTATATATAGAATCCACAATGACACCCATCAAGAAATATACTAGCTATATGTAGACCTCCACAGTGACACCCATCAAGAAATATACCAGCTATATGAAGACGATCTCCATAGTGACACCCATCAAGAAATATACCAGCTATATGAAGATCATCTCCATAGTGACACCCATCAAGAAAGATACCAGCTATATGAAGACCATCTCCATAGTGACACCCACCAAGAAATATACCAGCTATATGAAGACCATCTTCATAGTGAACCCCATCAAGAAATATACCAGCTATATGAAGACCATCTCCATAGTGACACCCATCAAGAAATATACCAGCTATATGAAGACCATCTCCATAGTGACACCCAACAAGAAATATACCAGCTATATGAAGACCATCTCCATAGTGACACCCACCAAGAAATATACCAGCTATATGAACACCATCTCCGTAGTGACACCCACCAAGAAATATACCAGCTATATGAAGACCATCTCCATAGTGACACCCACCAAGAAATATACCAACTATATGAAGACCATCTCCATAGTGACACCCACCAAGAAATATACCAATTATATGAAGACCATCTCCATAGTGACACCCACCAAGAAATATACCAGCTATATGAAGACCTCCTCCATAGTGACACCCACCAAGAAATATACCAACTATATGTAGACCTCCTCCATAGTGACACCCATCAAGAAATATACCAGCTATATGAAGACCATCTCCATAGTGACAACCACCAAGAAATATACCAGCTTTGTGAAGACCATCTCCATAGTGACACCCACCAAGAAATATACCAGCTATATAAAGATCATCTCCATAGTGACACCCACCAAGAAATATACCAACTATATGAAGACCATCTCCATAGTGATACCCACCAAAAATATACCAATTATATGAAGACCATCTCCATTGTGACACCCACCAAGAAATGTACCAGCTATATGAAGACCTCCTCTATAGTGACACCCACCAAGAAATATACCAACTATATGTAGACCTCCTCCATAGTGACACCCATTAAGAAATATACCAACTATATGTAGACCTCCTCCATAGTGACACCCATAAAGAAATATACAAACTATATGTAGACCTCCTCCATAGTGATACCCATCAAGAAATATACCAACTATATGTAGATCTCCTCCATAGTGACAACCATCAAGAAATATACCAACTATTTGAAGACCATCTCTATAGTGACACCCATCAAGAAATATACCAACTATATTAAGACCATCTCCATAGTTACACCCATCAAGAAATATACCAACTATATGAAGACCTCCTCCATAGTGACACCCATGAAGAAATATACCAACTATATGAAAACCATCTCCATAGTTTACACCCATCAAGAAATATACCAACTATATGAAGACCATCTCCATAGTGACACTCATCAAGAAATATACTAACTATATAAAGACCATCTCCATAGTGACACCCAACAAGAAATATACCAGCTATATGAAGACCATCTCCATAGTGACACTCACCAAGAAATATACCAGCTATATGAACACTATCTCCGTAGTGACACCCACCAAGAAATATACCAGCTATATGAAGACCATCTCCATAGTGACACCCACCAAGAAATATACCAACTATATGAAGACCATCTCCATAGTGACACCCACCAAGAAATATACCAATTATATGAAGACCATCTCCATAGTGACACCCACCAAGAAATATACCAGCTATATGAAGACCTCCTCCATAGTGACACCCACCAAGAAATATACCAACTATATGTAGACCTCCTCCATAGTGACACCCATCAAGAAATATACCAGCTATATGAAGACCATCTCCATAGTGACAACCACCAAGAAATATACCAGCTTTGTGAAGACCATCTCCATAGTGACACCCACCAAGAAATATACCAGCTATATAAAGATCATCTCCATAGTGACACCCACCAAGAAATATACCAACTATATGAAGACCATCTCCATAGTGATACCCACCAAAAATATACCACTTATATGAAGACCATCTCCATTGTGACACCCACCAAGAAATGTACCAGCTATATGAAGACCTCCTCTATAGTGACACCCACCAAGAAATATACCAACTATATGTAGACCTTCTCCATAGTGACACCCATTAAGAAATATACCAACTATATGTAGACCTCCTCCATAGTGACACCCATCAAGAAATATACCAACTATATGTAGACCTCCTCCATAGTGATACCCATCAAGAAATATACCAACTATATGTAGATCTCCTCCATAGTGACAACCATCAAGAAATATACCAACTATTTGAAGACTATCTCTATAGTGACACCCATCAAGAAATATACCAACTATATTAAGACCATCTCCATAGTTACACCCATCAAGAAATATACCAACTATATGAAGACCTCCTCCATAGTGACACCCATGAAGAAATATACCAACTATATGAAAACCATCTCCATAGTTTACACCCATCAAGAAATATACCAACTATATGAAGACCATCTCCATAATGACACACATCAAGAAATATACCAGCTATATGAAGACCATCTCCATAGTGACACTCATCAAGAAATATACTAACTATATGAAGACCATCTCCATAGTGACACCCACCAAGAAATATACCAGCTCTATGAAGACCATCTCCATAGTGACACCCATCAAGAAATATACCAGCTATATGAAGACCATCTCCATAATGACACCCACCAAGAAATATACCAGCTATATGAAGACCATCTCCATAGTGACACCCACCAAGAAATATACCAGCTATATGAAGACCATCTCCATAGTGACACCCACCAAGAAATATACCAGCTATATGAAGACCATCTCCATAGTGACACCCATCAAGAAATATACCAGCTATATGAAGACCATCTCCATAGTGACACCCACCAAGAAATATACCAGCTATATGAAGACCATCTCCGTAGTGACACCCACCAAGAAATATACCAGCTATATGAAGACTATCTCCGAAGTGACAACCATCAAGAAATATACCAGCTATATGAAGACCATCTCCATAGTGACACCCATCAAGAAATATACCAGCTATATAAAGACCATCTCCATAGTGACACCCATCAAGAAATATACCAGCTATATGAAGACCATCTCCATAGTAACACCCATCAAGAAATATACCAGCTATATGAAGACCATCTCCATAGTGACACCCACCAAGAAATATACCAGCTATATGAAGACCATCTCCATAGTGACACCCACTAAGAAATATACCAGCTATATGAAGACCATCTCCATAGTGACACCAACCAAGAAATATACCAGCTATATGAAGACCATCTCCATAGTGAAACCCATCAAGAAATATACCAGCTATATGAAGACCATCTCCATAGTGACACCCATCATGAAATATACCAGCTATATGAAGACCATCTCCATAGTGACACCCACCAAGAAATATACCAGCTATATGAACACCATCTCCATAGTGACACCCACCAAGAAATATACCAGCTATATGAAGACCATCTCCATAGTGACACCCACCAAGAAATGTACCAACTATATGAAGACCATCTCCATAGTGACACCCACCAAGAAATATACCAATTATATGAAGACCATCTCCATAGTAACACCCACCAAGAAATATACCAGCTATATGAAGACCTCCTCCATAGTGACACCCACCAAGAAATATACCAACTATATGTAGACCTCCTCCATAGTGACACCCATTAAGAAATATACCAACTATATGTAGACCTCCTCCATAGTGACACCCATCAAGAAATATACCAACTATATGTAGACCTCCTCCATAGTGACACCCATCAAGAAATATACCAACTATATGTAGATCTCCTCCATAGTGACAACCATCAAGAAATATACCAACTATATGAAGACCATCTCCATAGTGACACCCATCAAGAAATATACCAACTATATGAAGACCTCCTCCATAGTTTACACCCATCAAGAAATATACCAACTATATGAAGACCATCTCCATAGTGACACCCATCAAGAAATATACCAGCTATATGAAGACCATCTCCATAGTGACACTTATCAAGAAATATACTAACTATATGAAGACCATCTACATAGTGACACCCACCAAGAAATATACCAGCTCTAAGAAGACCATCTCCATAGTGACACCCATCAAGAAATATACCAGCTATATGAAGACCATCTCCATAGTGACACCCATCAAGAAATATACCAGCTATATAAAGACCATCTCCATAGTGACACCCACCAAGAAATATACCAGCTATATGAAGACCATCTCCATAGTGACACCCACCAAGAAATATACCAGCTATATGAAGACCATCTTCATAGTGACACCCATCAAGAAATATACAAGCTATATGAAGACCATCTCCATAGTGACACCCACCAAGAAATATACCAGCTATATGAAGACCATCTCCATAGTGAAACCCATCAAGAAATATACCAGCTATATGAAGACCATCTCCGTAGTGACACCCACAAAGAAATATACCAGCTATATGAAGACTATCTCCGTAGTGACAACCATCAAGAAATATACCAGCTATATGAAGACCATCTCCATAGTGACACCCATCAAGAAATATACAAGATATATGAAGACCATCTCCATAGTGACACCCATCAAGAAATATACCAGCTATATGAAGACCATCTCCATAGTGACACCCATCAAGAAATATACCAGCTATATGAAGACCATCTCCATAGTGACACCCACCAAGAAATATACCAGCTATATGAAGACGATCTCCATAGTGACACCCACCAAGAAATATACCAGCTATATGAAGACCATCTCCATAGTGACACCCACCAAGAAATATACCAGCTATATGAAGACCATCTCCATAGTGACACCCATTAAGAAATATACCAGCTATATGAAGACCATCTCCATAGTGACACCCATCATGAAATATACCAGCTATATGAAGACCATCTCCATAGTGACACCCACCAAGAAATATACCAGCTATATGAAGACCGTCTCCATAGTGACATCCACCAAGAAATATACCAGCTATATAAAGACCTCCTCCATATAGACACCCATCAAGAAATATACCAGCTATATGAAGACCTTATCCATAGTGACACCCATCAAGAAATATACCAGCTATATGTAGACCATCTCCATAGTGACACCCATCAAGAAATATTCCAGCTCTATGAAGACTATCTCCATAGTGACACCCACCAAGAAATATACCACCTATATGAAGACCTCCTCCATAGTGACACCCATCAAGAAATATACCAACTACATGTAGACCTCCTCCATAGTGACACCAATCAAGAAATATACCAACTATATGTAGACATCCTCCATAGTCACACCCATCAAGAATTATACCAACTATATGTAGACCTCCTCCATAGAGAAACCCATCAAGAAATATACCAACTATATGTAGACCTCCTCCATAGTGACACCCATCAAGAAATATACAAACTATATGAAGACCTCCTCCATAGTGACACCTATCAAGAAATATACAAACTATATGAAGACCATCTTTATAGTGACACCCATCAAGAAATATACCAACTATATGAAGACCATTTCCATAGTGACAACCATCAAGAAAAATACCACTTATATGAAGTCCTCCTCCATAGTGACAAAAACCAAGAAATATACCAATTATATATAGACCTCCACAATGACACCGATCAAGAAATATACCAACTATATGAAGACCATCTCCATAGTGAAACCCATCAAGAAATATACCAACTATATGAAGACCATCTCCATAGTGACACCCATCAAGAAATATACCAGCTATATGAAGACCATCTCCATAGTGACACCCATCAAGAAATATACTAACTATATGAAGACCATCTCCATAGTGACACTCACCAAGAAATATACCAGCTATATTAAGACCATCTCCATAGTGACACCCATCAAGAAATATACCAGCTATATGAAGACCATCTCCATAGTGACACCCACCAAGAAATATACCAGCTATATGAAGACCATCTCTAAAGTGACACCAATCAAGAAATATACCAGCTATATAAAGACCATCTCCTTAGTGACACCCATCAAGAAATATACCATCTATATGAAGAACATCTCCATAGTGACACCCACCAAGAAATATACCAAATATAAGAAGAACATCTCCATAGTGACACCCATTAAGAAATATACCAGCTATATGAAGACCATCTCCATAGTGACACCCATCAAGAAATATACCAGCTATATGAAGACCATCTCCATAGTGACACCCATCAAGAAATATACCAGCTATATGAAGACCATCTCCATAGTGACACCCATCAAGAAATATACCAGCTATATGAAGATCATCTCCATAGTGACACCCATCAAGAAATATACCAGCTATATGAAGACCATCTCCATAGTGACACCCACCAAGAAATATACCAGCTATATGAAGACCATCTCCATAGTGACACCCATCAAGAAATATACCAGCTATATGAGGACCATCTCCATAGTGACACCCACCAAGAAATATACCAACTATATGAAGACCATCTCCATACTGACACCCACCAAGAAATATACCAGCTATATGAACACCATCTCCATAGTGACACCCACCAAGAAATATACCAGCTATATGAAGACCATCTCCATAGTGACATCCACCAAGAAATATACCAGCTATATAAGGACCATCTCCATAGTGACACCCACCAAGAAATATACCAACTATATGAAGACCATCTCCATAGTGACACCCACCAAGAAATATACCAATTATATGAAGACCATCTCCATTGTGACACCCACCAAGAAATATACCAACTATATGTAGACCTCCTCCAAAGTGACACCCATCAAGAAATATACCAGCTATATGAAGACCATCTCCATAGTGACAACCACCAAGAAATATACCAGCTATGTGAAGACCATCTCCATAGTGACACCCACCAAGAAATATACCAGCTATGTAAATACCATCTCCATAGTGACACCCACCAAGAAATATACCAACTATATGAAGACCATCGCCATAGTGACACCCACCAAAAATATACCAATTATATGAAGACCATCTCCATCGTGACACCCACCAAGAAATATACCAGCTATATGAAGACCTCCTCCATAGTGACACCCACCAAGAAATATACCAACTATATGTAGACCTCCTCCATAGTGACACCCATTAAGAAATATACCAACTATATGTAGACCTCCTCCATAGTGACACCCATCAAGAAATATACCAACTATATGTAGACCTCCTCCATAGTGACATCCATTAAGAAATATACCAACTATATGTAGATCTCCTCCATAGTGACAACCATCAAGAAATATACCAACTATATGAAGACCATCTCTATAGTGACACCCATCAAGAAATATACCAACAATATGAAGACCATCTCCATAGTGACACCCATCAAGAAATATACCAACTTTATGAAGACCTCCTCCATAGTGACACCCATGAAGAAATATACCAACTATATGAAGACCATCTCCATAGTTTACACCCATCAAGAAATATACCAACTATATGAAGACCATCTCCATAGTGACACCCATCAAGAAATATACCAACTATATGAAGACTTCCTCAGTAGTGACAAAAACTAAGAAATATACCAACTATATATAGACCTCCACAGTAACACCCATCAAGAAATATACCAACTGTATGTAGACCTCCATAGTGACACCGACCAAGAAATATACCAACTATATGAAGACCATCTCCATAGTGACACCCATCAAGAAATATACCAACTATATGAAGGAAATCTCCATAGTGACACCTATCAAGAAATATACCAGCTATATGAAGACCATCTCTATAGTGTCACCCATCAAGAAATATACCAGCTATATGAAGACCATTTCCATAGTGACACCCATCAAGAAATATACCAACTATATGAAGACCATCTCCATAGTGACACCCACCAAGAAATATACCAGCTATATGAAGACCATCTCCATAGTGACACCCATCAAGAAATATACAAGCTATATGAAGACCATCTCCATAGTGACACCCATCAAGAAATATACCAACTATATGAAAACCATCTCCATAGTGACATTCACCAAGAAATATACCAGCTATATGAAGACCATCTCCATAGTGACACCCATCAAGAAATATACCAGCTATATGTAGACCTCCACAGTGACATCCACCAAGAAAAATACCAGCGATATATATAGACCTCCACAGTGACACCCATCAAGAAATATACCAGCTATATGTAGACCTCCACAGTGACATCCACCAAGAAAAATACCAGCGATATATATAGACCTCCACAGTGACACCCATCAAGAAATATACCAGCTATATGTAGACCTCCACAGTGACACCCACCAAGAGATATACCAGCTATATGTAGACCTCCACAGTGACACCCACCAAGAAAAATACCAACTATATGAAGACCATCTCTATAGTGACACCGACCAAGAAATATGCCAACTATATGAAGACCATCTCCATAGTGACACCCACCAAGAAATATACCAGCTATATGAAGACCATCTCCATAGTGACACTCACCAAGAAATATACCAGCTATATTAAGATCATCTCCATAGTGACACCCACCAAGAAATATACAAACTATATGAAGACCATCTCCATAGTGACACCCATCAAGAAATATACCAGCTATATGAAGACCATCTCCATAGTGACACCCACCAAAAAATATACCAGCTATATGAAGACACTCTCCATAGTGACACCCACCAAGAAATATACCAGCTATATAAAGACCAACTCCATATTGACACCCACCAAGAAATATACCAGCTATATGAAGACCATCTCCATAGTGACACCCACCAAGAAATATACCAGCTATATGAAGACCATCTCCATAGTGACACTCACCAAGAAATATACCAACTATATGAAGACCATCTCCATAGTGACACCCACCAAAAATATACCAATTATATGAAGACCATCTGCATAGTGACACCCACCAAGAAATATACCAACTATATGAAGAACTCCTCCATAGTGATAAAAACTAAGAAATATACCAACTATATATAGACCTCCTCCATAGTGACACCCATCAAGAAATATACCAACTATATGTAGACCTCCCTCCATAGTGACACCCATCAAGAAATATACCAACTATATGAAGACCATCTCTATAGTGACACCCATTAAGAAATATAACAACTATATGAAGACCATCTCCATAGTGACACCCATCAAGAAATATACCAACTATATGAAGACCTCCTCCATAGTGACACCCATGAAGAAATATACGAACTATATGAAGACCATCTCCATAGTGACACCCATCAAGAAATATACCAACTATATGTAGACCTCCTCCATAGTGACACCCATCAAGAAATATACCAACTATATGTAGACCTCCCTCCATAGTGACACCCATCAAGAAATATACCAACTATATGAAGACCATCTCTATAGTGACACCCATTAAGAAATATAACAACTATATGAAGACCATCTCCATAGTGACACCCATCAAGAAATATACCAACTATATGAAGACCTCCTCCATAGTGACACCCATGAAGAAATATACGAACTATATGAAGACCATCTCCATAGTTTACACCCATCAAGAAATATACCAACTATATGAAGACCATCTCCATAGTGACACCCATCAAGAAATATACCAACTATATGAAGACCTCCTCCATAGTGACACCTATCAAGAAATGTACCAGCTATATGAAGACCTCCACAGTGACACCCACCAAGAAATATACCAGCTATATGTAGACCTCCACAGTGACACCCACCAAGAAATATACCAGCTATATGTAGACCTCCACAGTGACACCCATCAAGAAATATAAAAACTATATATAGACCTCCACAATGACACCCATCAAGAAATATACGAGCTATATGTAGACCTCCACAGTGACACCCACCAAGAAATATACCAGCTATATGTAGACCTCCACAGTGACACCCACCAAGAAATATACCAGCTATATGTAGACCTCCACAGTGACACCCATCAAGAAATATACCAACTATATATAGATCTCCACAATGACATCCATCAAGAAATATACCAGCTATATGTAGACCTCCACAGTGACATCCACCAAGAAATATACCAGCTATATGTAGACCTCCACAGTGACACCCACCAAGAAATATACCAACTATATGGAGACCTCCACAGTGACACCCATTCAGAAATATACCAAATATATATAGAATCCACAATGACACCCATCAAGAAATATACCAGCTATATGTAGACCTCCACAGTGACACCCACTAAGAAATATACCAGCTATATGTAGACCTCCAAAGTGAAACCGACCAAGAAATATGCCAACTATATGAAGACCATCTCCATAGTGATACCAACCAAGAAATATACCAGCTATATGAAGACCATCTCCATAGTGACACCCATCAAGAAATATACCAGCTATATGAAAACCATCTCCATAGTGACACCCACCAAAAAATATACCAGCTATATGAAGACACTCTCCATAGTGACACCCACCAAGAAATATACCAGCTATATGAAGACCAACTCCATAGTGACACCCACCAAGAAATATACCAGCTATATGAAGACCATCTCCATAGTGACACCCACCAAGAAATAAACCAGCTATATGAAGACCTCCTCCATAGTGACACCCATGAAGAAATATACCAACTATATGAAGACCATCTCCATAGTTTACACCCATCAAGAAATATACCAACTATATGAAGACCATCTCCATAGTGACACCCATCAAGAAATATACCAGCTTTATGAAGACCATCTCCATAGTGACACTTATCAAGAAATATACTAACTATATGAAGACCATCTCCATAGTGACACCCACCAAGAAATATACCAGCTCTAAGAAGACCATTTCCATAGTGACACCCATCAAGAAATATACCAGCTATATGAAGACCATCTCCATAGTGACACCCATTAAGAAATATACCAGCTATATAAAGACCATCTCCATAGTGACACCCACCAAGAAATATACCAGCTATATGAAGACCATCTCCATAGTGACACCCACCAAGAAATATACCAGCTATATGAAGACCATCTCCATAGTGACACCCATCAAGAAATATACAAGCTATATGAAGACCATCTCCATAGTGACACCCACCAAGAAATATACCAGCTATATGAAGACCATCTCCATAGTGAAACCCATCAAGAAATATACCAGCTATATGAAGACCATCTCCATAGTGACACCCATCAAGAAATATACAAGATATATGAAGACCATCTCCATAGTGACACCCATCAAGAAATATACCAGCTATATGAAGACCATCTCCATAGTGACACCCATCAAGAAATATACCAGCTATATGAAGACCATCTCCATAGTGACACCCACCAAGAAATATACCAGCTATATGAAGACGATCTCCATAGTGACACCCACCAAGAAATATACCAGCTATATGAAGACCATCTCCATAGTGACACCCACCAAGAAATATACCAGCTATATGAAGACCATCTCCATAGTGACACCCATCAAGAAATATACCAGCTATATGAAGACCATCTCCATAGTGACACCCATTATGAAATATACCAGCTATATGAAGACCATCTCCATAGTGACACCCACCAAGAAATATACCAGCTATATGAAGACCATCTCCATAGTGACATCCACCAAGAAATATACCAGCTATATAAAGACCTCCTCCATATAGACACCCATCAAGAAATATACCAGCTATATGAAGACCTTATCCATAGTGACACCCATCAAGAAATATACCAGCTATATGTAGACCATCTCCATAGTGACACCCATCAAGAAATATACCAGCTCTATGAAGACTATCTCCATAGTGACACCCACCAAGAAATATACCACCTATATGAAGACCTCCTCCATAGTGACACACATCAAGAAATATACCAACTACATGTAGACCTCCTCCATAGTGACACCAATCAAGAAATATACCAACTATATGTAGACATCCTCCATAGTGACACCCATCAAGAATTATACCAACTATATGTAGACCTCCTCCATAGAGAAACCCATCAAGAAATATACCAACTATATGTAGACCTCCTCCATAGTGACACCCATCAAGAAATATACAAACTATATGAAGACCTCCTCCATAGTGACACCCATCAAGAAATATACAAACTATATGAAGACCATCTTTATAGTGACACCCATCAAGAAATATACCAACTATATGAAGACCATTTCCATAGTGACAACCATCAAGAAAAATACCACTTATATGAAGTCCTCCTCCATAGTGACAAAAACCAAGAAATATACCAATTATATATAGACCTCCACAATGACACCGATCAAGAAATATACCAACTATATGAAGACCATCTCCATAGTGAAACCCATCAAGAAATATACCAACTATATGAAGACCATCTCCATAGTGACACCCATCAAGAAATATACCAGCTATATGAAGACCATCTCCATAGTGACACCCATCAAGAAATATACTAACTATATGAAGACCATCTCCATAGTGACACTCACCAAGAAATATACCAGCTATATGAAGACCATCTCCATAGTGACACCCATCAAGAAATATACCAGCTATATGAAGACCATCTCCATAGTGACACCCACCAAGAAATATACCAGCTATATGAAGACCATCTCTATAGTGACACCCATCAAGAAATATACCAGCTATATAAAGACCATCTCCATAGTGACACCCATCAAGAAATATACCATCTATATGAAGAACATCTCCATAGTGACACCCACCAAGAAATATACCAAATATAAGAAGAACATCTCCATAGTGACACCCATTAAGAAATATACCAGCTATATGAAGACCATCTCCATAGTGTTACCCATCAAGAAATATACCAGCTATATGAAGACCATCTCCATAGTGACACCCATCAAGAAATATACCAGCTATATGAAGACCATCTCCATAGTGACACCCATCAAGAAATATACCAGCTATATGAAGATCATCTCCATAGTGACACCCATCAAGAAATATACCAGCTATATGAAGACCATCTCCATAGTGACACCCACCAAGAAATATACCAGCTATATGAAGACCATCTCCATAGTGACACCCATCAAGAAATATACCAGCTATATGAGGACCATCTCCATAGTGACACCCACCAAGAAATATACCAACTATATGAAGACCATCTCCATACTGACACCCACCAAGAAATATACCAGCTATATGAACACCATCTCCATAGTGAAACCCACCAAGAAATATACCAGCTATATGAAGACCATCTCCATAGTGACATCCACCAAGAAATATACCAGCTATATAAGGACCATCTCCATAGTGACACCCACCAAGAAATATACCAACTATATGAAGACCATCTCCATAGTGACACCCACCAAGAAATATACCAATTATATGAAGACCATCTCCATTGTGACACCCACCAAGAAATATACCAGCTATATGAAGACCTCCTCCATAGTGACACCCACCAAGAAATATACCAACTATATGTAGACCTCCTCCAAAGTGACACCCATCAAGAAATATACCAGCTATATGAAGACCATCTCCATAGTGACAACCACCAAAAAAAATACCAGCTATGTGAAGACCATCTCCATAGTGACACCCACCAAGAAATATACCAGCTATGTAAATACCATCTCCATAGTGACAACCACCAAGAAATATACCAACTATATGAAGACCATCGCCATAGTGACACCCACCAAAAATATACCAATTATATGAAGACCATCTCCATCGTGACACCCACCAAGAAATATACCAGCTATATGAAGACCTCCTCCATAGTGACACCCACCAAGAAATATACCAACTATATGTAGACCTCCTCCATAAAGACACCCATTAAGAAATATACCAACTATATGTAGACCTCCTCCATAGTGACACCCATCAAGAAATATACCAACTATATGTAGACCTCCTCCATAGTGACATCCATTAAGAAATATACCAACTATATGTAGATCTCCTCCATAGTGACAACCATCAAGAAATATACCAACTATATGAAGACCATCTCTATAGTGACACCCATCAAGAAATATACCAACAATATGAAGACCATCTCCATAGTGACACCCATCAAGAAATATACCAACTTTATGAAGACCTCCTCCATAGTGACACCCATGAAGAAATATACCAACTATATGAAGACCATCTCCATAGTTTACACCCATCAAGAAATATACCAACTATATGAAGACCATCTCCATAGTGACACCCATCAAGAAATATACCAACTATATGAAGACCTCCTCAGTAGTGACAAAAACTAAGAAATATACCAACTATATATAGACCTCCACAGTAACACCCATCAAGAAATATACCAACTGTATGTAGACCTCCATAGTGACACCGACCAAGAAATATACCAACTATATGAAGACCATCTCCATAGTGACACCCATCAAGAAATATACCAACTATATGAAGGAAATCTCCATAGTGACACCTATCAAGAAATATACCAGCTATATGAAGACCATCTCCATAGTGTCACCCATCAAGAAATATACCAGCTATATGAAGACCATTTCCATAGTGACACCCATCAAGAAATATACCAACTATATGAAGACCATCTCCATAGTGACACCCACCAAGAAATATACCAGCTATATGAAGACCATCTCCATAGTGACACCCATCAAGAAATATACAAGCTATATGAAGACCATCTCCATAGTGACACCCATCAAGAAATATACCAACTATATGAAAACCATCTCCATAGTGACATTCACCAAGAAATATACCAGCTATATGAAGACCATCTCCATAGTGACACCCATCAAGAAATATACCAGCTATATGTAGACCTCCACAGTGACATCCACCAAGAAAAATACCAGCGATATATATAGACCTCCACAGTGACACCCATCAAGAAATATACCAGCTATATGTAGACCTCCACAGTGACACCCACCAAGAGATATACCAGCTATATGTAGACCTCCACAATGACACCCATCCAGAAATATACCAAATATATATATAATCCACAATGACACCCATCAAGAAATATACCAGCTATGAGTAGACCTCCACAGTGACACCCACCAAGAAAAATACCAACTATATGAAGACCATCTCTATAGTGACACCGACCAAGAAAAATGCCAACTATATGAAGACCATCTCCATAGTGACACCCACCAAGAAATATACCAGCTATATGAAGACCATATCCATAGTGACACTCACCAAGAAATATACCAGCTATATTAAGATCATCTCCATAGTGACACCCACCAAGAAATATACAAACTATATGAAGACCATCTCCATAGTGACACCCATCAAGAAATATACCAGCTATATGAAGACCATCTCCATAGTGACACCCACCAAAAAATATACCAGCTATATGAAGACACTCTCCATAGTGACACCCACCAAGAAATATACCAGCTATATAAAGACCAACTCCATATTGACACCCACCAAGAAATATACCAGCTATATGAAGACCATCTCCATAGTGACACCCACCAAGAAATATACCAGCTATATGAAGACCATCTCCATAGTGACACTCACCAAGAAATATACCAACTATATGAACACCATCTCCATAGTGACACCCACCAAAAATATACCAATTATATGAAGACCATCTGCATAGTGACACCCACCAAGAAATATACCAACTATATGAAGAACTCCTCCATAGTGATAAAAACTAAGAAATATACCAACTATATATAGACCTCCTCCATAGTGACACCCATCAAGAAATATACCAACTATATGTAGACCTCCTCCATAGTGACACCCATCAAGAAATATACCAACTATATGTAGACCTCCCTCCATAGTGACACCCATCAAGAAATATACCAACTATATGAAGACCATCTCTATAGTGACACCCATTAAGAAATATAACAACTATATGAAGACCATCTCCATAGTGACACCCATCAAGAAATATACCAACTATATGAAGACCTCCTCCATAGTGACACCCATGAAGAAATATACGAACTATATGAAGACCATCTCCATAGTTTACACCCATCAAGAAATATACCAACTATATGAAGACCATCTCCATAGTGACACCCATCAAGAAATATACCAACTATATGAAGACCTCCTCCATAGTGACACCTATCAAGAAATGTACCAGCTATATGAAGACCTCCACAGTGACACCCACCAAGAAATATACAAGCTATATGTAGACCTCCACAGTGACACCCACCAAGAAATATACCAGCTATATGTAGACCTCCACAGTGACACCCATCAAGAAATATAAAAACTATATATAGACCTCCACAATGACACCCATCAAGAAATATACGAGCTATATGAAGACCATCTCCATAGTGACACCCATCAAGAAATATACAAGATATATGAAGACCATCTCCATAGTGACACCCATCAAGAAATATACAAGATATATGAAGACCATCTCCATAGTGACACCCATCAAGAAATATACCAGCTATATGAAGACCATCTCCATAGTGACACCCATCAAGAAATATACCAACTATATGAAGACCATCTCCATAGTGACACCATTCAAGAAATATACCAGCTATATGAAGACCATCTCCATAGTGACACCCACCAAGAAATATACCAGCTATATGAAGACGATCTCCATAGTGACACCCACCAAGAAATATACCAGCTATATGAAGACCATCTCCATAGTGACACCCACCAAGAAATATACCAGCTATATGAAGACCATCTCCATAGTGACACCCATCAAGAAATATACCAGCTATATGAAGACCATCTCCATAGTGACACCCATCATGAAATATACCAGCTATATGAAGACCATCTCCATAGTGACATTCACCAAGAAATATACCAGCTATATGAAGACCATCTCCATAGTGACATCCACCAAGAAATATACCAGCTATATAAAGACCTCCTCCATATAGACACCCATCAAGAAATATACCAGCTATATGAAGACCTAATCCATAGTGACACCCATCAAGAAATATACCAGCTATATGTAGACCATCTCCATAGTGACACCCATCAAGAAATATACCAGCTCTATGAAGACTATCTCCATAGTGACACCCACCAAGAAATATACCACCTATATGAAGACCTCCTCCATAGTGACACCCATCAAGAAATATACCAACTACATGTAGACCTCCTCCATAGTGACACCAATCAAGAAATATACCAACTATATGTAGACATCCTCCATAGTGACACCCATCAAGAATTATACCAACTATATGTAGACCTCCTCCATAGCGAAACCCATCAAGAAATATACCAACTATATGTAGACCTCCTCCATAGTGACACCTATCAAGAAATATACAAACTATATGAAGACCTCCTCCATAGTGACACCCATCAAGAAATATACAAACTATATGAAGACCATCTTTATAGTGACAATCATCAAGAAATATACCAACTATATGAAGACCATTTCCATAGTGACAACCATCAAGAAAAATACCACTTATATGAAGTCCTCCTCCATAGTGACAAAAACCAAGAAATATACACATTATATATAGACCTCCACAATGACACCGATCAAGAAATATACCAACTATATGAAGACCATCTCCATAGTGAAACCCATCAAGAAATATACCAACTATATGAAGACCATCTCCCTAGTGACACCCATCAAGAAATATACCAGCTATATGAAGACCATCTCCATAGTGACACCCATCAAGAAATATACTAACTATATGAAGACCATCTCCATAGTGACACTCACCAACAAATATACCAGCTATATGAAGACCATCTCCATAGTGACACCCATCAAGAAATATACCAGCTATATGAAGACCATCTCCATAGTGACACCCACCAAGAAATATACCAGCTATATGAAGACCATCTTTATAGTGACACCCATCAAGAAATATACCAGCTATATAAAGACCATCTCCATAGTGACACCCATCAAGAAATATACCATCTATATGAAGAACATCTCCATAGTGACACCCACCAAGAAATATACCAAATATAAGAAGAACATCTCCATAGTGACACCCATTAAGAAATATACCAGCTATATGAAGACCATCTCCATAGTGACACCCATCAAGAAATATACCAGCTATATGAAGACCATCTCCATAGTGACACCCATCAAGAAATATACCAGCTATATGAAGACCATCTCCATAGTGACACCCATCAAGAAATATACCAGCTATATGAAGATCATCTCCATAGTGACACCCATCAAGAAATATACCAGCTATATGAAGACCATCTCCATAGTGACACCCACCAAGAAATATACCAGCTATATGAAGACCATCTCCATAGTGACACCCATCAAGAACTATACCAGCTATATGAGGACCATCTCCATAGTGACACCCACCAAGAAATATACCAACTATATGAAGACCATCTCCATACTGACACCCACCAAGAAATATACCAGCTATATGAACACCATCTCCATAGTGAAACCCACCAAGAAATATACCAGCTATATGAAGACCATCTCCATAGTGACATCCACCAAGAAATATACCAGCTATATAAGGACCATCTCCATAGTGACACCCACCAAGAAATATACCAACTATATGAAGACCATCTCCATAGTGACACCCACCAAGAAATATACCAATTATATGAAGACCATCTCCATTGTGACACCCACCAAGAAATATACCAGCTATATGAAGACCTCCTCCATAGTGACACCCACCAAGAAATATACCAACTATATGTAGACCTCCTCCAAAGTGACACCCATCAAGAAATATACCAGCTATATGAAGACCATCTCCATAGTGACAACCACCAAGAAATATACCAGCTATGTGAAGACCATCTCCATAGTGACACCCACCAAGAAATATACCAGCTATGTAAATACCATCTCCATAGTGACACCCACCAAGAAATATACCAACTATATGAAGACCATCGCCATAGTGACACCCACCAAAAATATACCAATTATATGAAGACCATCTCCATCGTGACACCCACCAAGAAATATACCAGCTATATGAAGACCTCCTCCATAGTGACACCCACCAAGAAATATACCAACTATATGTAGACCTCCTCCATAGTGACACCCATTAAGAAATATACCAACTATATGTAGACCTCCTCCATAGTGACACCCATCAAGAAATATACCAACTATATGTAGACCTCCTCCATAGTGACACCCATTAAGAAATATACCAACTATATGTAGATCTCCTCCATAGTGACAACCATCAAGAAATATACCAACTATATGAAGACCATCTCTATAGTGACACCCATCAAGAAATATACCAACAATATGAAGACCATCTCCATAGTGACACCCATCAAGAAATATACCAACTTTATGAAGACCTCCTCCATAGTGACACCCATGAAGAAATATACCAACTATATGAAGACCATCTCCATAGTTTACACCCATCAAGAAATATACCAACTATATGAAGACCATCTCCATAGTGACACCCATCAAGAAATATACCAACTGTATGAAGACCTCCTCAGTAGTGACAAAAACTAAGAAATATACCAACTATATATAGACCTCCACAGTAACACCCATCAAGAAATATACCAACTGTATGTAGACCTCCATAGTGACACCGACCAAGAAATATACCAACTATATGAAGACCATCTCCATAGTGACACCCATCAAGAAATATACCAACTATATGAAGGAAATCTCCATAGTGACACCTATCAAGAAATATACCAGCTATATGAAGACCATCTCCATAGTGTCACCCATCAAGAAATATACCAGCTATATGAAGACCATTTCCATAGTGACACCCATCAAGAAATATACCAACTATATGAAGACCATCTCCATAGTGACACCCACCAAGAAATATACCAGCTATATGAAGACCATCTCCATAGTGACACCCATCAAGAAATATACAAGCTATATGAAGACCATCTCCATAGTGACACCCATCAAGAAATATACCAACTATATGAAAACCATCTCCATAGTGACATTCACCAAGAAATATACCAGCTATATGAAGACCATCTCCATAGTGACACCCATCAAGAAATATACCAGCTATATGTAGACCTTCACAGTGACATCCACCAAGAAAAATACCAGCGATATATATAGACCTCCACAGTGACACCCATCAAGAAATATACCAGCTATATGTAGACCTCCACAGTGACACCCACCAAGAGATATACCAGCTATATGTAGACCTCCACAATGACACCCATCCAGAAATATACCAAATATATATATAATCCACAATGACACCCATCAAGAAATATACCAGCTATATGTAGACCTCCACAGTGACACCCACCAAGAAAAATACCAACTATATGAAGACCATCTCTATAGTGACACCGACCAAGAAATATGCCAACTATATGAAGACCATCTCCATAGTGACACCCACCAAGAAATATACCAGCTATATGAAGACCATCTCCATAGTGACACTCACCAAGAAATATACCAGCTATATTAAGATCATCTCCATAGTGACACCCACCAAGAAATATACAAACTATATGAAGACCATCTCCATAGTGACACCCATCAAGAAATATACCAGCTATATGAAGACCATCTCCATAGTGACACCCACCAAAAAATATACCAGCTATATGAAGACACTCTCCATAGTGACACCCACCAAGAAATATACCAGCTATATAAAGACCAACTCCATATTGACACCCACCAAGAAATATACCAGCTATATGAAGACCATCTCCATAGTGACACCCACCAAGAAATATACCAGCTATATGAAGACCATCTCCATAGTGACACTCACCAAGAAATATACCAACTATATGAAGACCATCTCCATAGTGACACCCACCAAAAATATACCAATTATATGAAGACCATCTGCATAGTGACACCCACCAAGAAATATACCAACTATATGAAGAACTCCTCCATAGTGATAAAAACTAAGAAATATACCAACTATATATAGACCTCCTCCATAGTGACACCCATCAAGAAATATACCAACTATATGTAGACCTCCTCCATAGTGACACCCATCAAGAAATATACCAACTATATGTAGACCTCCCTCCATAGTGACACCCATCAAGAAATATACCAACTATATGAAGACCATCTCTATAGTGACACCCATTAAGAAATATAACAACTATATGAAGACCATCTCCATAGTGACACCCATCAAGAAATATACCAACTATATGAAGACCTCCTCCATAGTGACACCCATGAAGAAATATACGAACTATATGAAGACCATCTCCATAGTTTACACCCATCAAGAAATATACCAACTATATGAAGACCATCTCCATAGTGACACCCATCAAGAAATATACCAACTATATGAAGACCTCCTCCATAGTGACACCTATCAAGAAATGTACCAGCTATATGAAGACCTCCACAGTGACACCCACCAAGAAATATACCAGCTATATGTAGACCTCCACAGTGACACCCACCAAGAAATATACCAGCTATATGTAGACCTCCACAGTGACACCCATCAAGAAATATAAAAACTATATATAGACCTCCACAATGACACCCATCAAGAAATATACGAGCTATATGTAGACCTCCACAGTGACACCCACCAAGAAATATACCAGCTATATGTAGACCTCCACAGTGACACCCACCAAGAAATATACCAGCTATATGTAGACCTCCACAGTGACACCCATCAAGAAATATACCAACTATATATAGATCTCCACAATGACATCCATCAAGAAATATACCAGCTATATGTAGACCTCCACAGTGACACCCACCAAGAAATATACCAACTATATGGAGACCTCCACAGTGACACCCATTCAGAAATATACCAAATATATATAGAATCCACAATGACACCCATCAAGAAATATACCAGCTATATGTAGACCTCCACAGTGACACCCACTAAGAAATATACCAGCTATATGTAGACCTCCATAGTGAAACCGACCAAGAAATATGCCAACTATATGAAGACCATCTCCATAGTGATACCAACCAAGAAATATACCAGCTATATGAAGACCATCTCCATAGTGACACCCATCAAGAAATATACCAGCTATATGAAAACCATCTCCATAGTGACACCCACCAAAAAATATACCAGCTATATGAAGACACTCTCCATAGTGACACCCACCAAGAAATATACCAGCTATATGAAGACCAACTCCATAGTGACACCCACCAAGAAATATACCAGCTATATAAAGACCATCTCCATAGTGACACCCACCAAGAAATATACCAGCTATATGAAGACCATCTTCATAGTGACACCCACCAAGAAATATACCAACTATATGAAGACCATCTCCATAGTGACACCCACCAAAAATATACCAATTATATGAAGACCATCTGCATAGTGACACCCACCAAGAAATATACCAACTATATGAAGAACTCCTCCATTGTGATAAAAACTAAGAAATATACCAACTATATATAGACCTCCTCCATAGTGACACCCATCAAGAAATATACCAACTATATGTAGACCTCCTCCATAGTGACACCCATCAAGAAATATACCAACTATATGTAGACCTCCCTCCATAGTGACACCCATCAAGAAATATACCAACTATATGAAGACCATCTCTATAGTGACACCCATTAAGAAATATAACAACTATATGAAGACCAACTCCATAGTGACACCCATCAAGAAATATACCAACTATATGAAGACCTCCTCCATAGTGACACCCATGAAGAAATATACCAACTATATGAAGACCATCTCCATAGTTTACACCCATCAAGAAATATACCAACTATATGAAGACCATCTCCATAGTGACACCCATCAAGAAATATACCAACTATATGAAGACCTCCTCCATAGTGACACCTATCAAGAAATGTACCAGCTATATGAAGACCTCCACAGTGACACCCACCAAGAAATATACCAGCTATATGTAGACCTCCACAGTGACACCCACCAAGAAATATACCAGCTATATGTAGACCTCCACAGTCACACCCATCAAGAAATATACCAACTATATATAGACCTCCACAATGACACCCATCAAGAAATATACGAGCTATAAGTAGACCTCCACAGTGACATCCACCAAGAAATATACCAGCTATATGTAGACCTCCACAGTGACACCCACCAAGAAATATACCAGCTATATGTAGACCTCCACAGTGACACCCATCAAGAAATATACCAAATATATATAGAATCCACAATGACACCCATCAAGAAATATACCAGCTATATGTAGACCTCCACAGTGACACCCACCAAAAAATATACCAGCTATATGTAGACCTCCATAGTGAAACCGACCAAGAAATATGCCAACTATATGAAGACCATCTCCATAGTGATACCCACCAAGAAATATACCAGCTATATGAAGACCATCTCCATAGTGACACCCACCAAGAAATATACCAGCTATATTAAGACCATCTCAATAGTGACACCCACCAAGAAATATACCAATTATATGAAGACCATCTCCATAGTGACACCCATCAAGAAATATACCAGCTATATGAAGACCATCTCCATAGTGACACCCACCAAGAAATATACCAGCTATATGAAGACCATCTCCATAGTGACACCCACCAAGAAATATACCAGCTATATGGAGACCATCTCCAAAGTGACACCCACCAAGAAATATACCAACTATATGAAGACCATCTCCATAGTGACACCCACCAAGAAATATACCAGCTATATGAAGACCTCCTCCATAGTGACACCCACCAAGAAATATACCAATTATATGTAGACCTCCTCCATAGTGACACCCATCAATAAATATACCAACTATATGTAGACCTCCTCCATAGTGACACCCATCAAAAAATATACCAAGTATATGAAGACCTCCTCCTTAGTGACACCCATCAAGAAATATACCAACTATATGTAGATCTCCTCCATAGTGACACCCATCAAGAAATATACCAACTATATAAAGACGATCTCTATAGTGACACCCATCAAGAAATATACCAACTATATGAAGACCATCTCCATAGTGACACCCATCAAGAAATATACCAACTATATGAAGACCATCTCCATAGTTTACGCCCATCAAGAAATATACCAGCTATATGAAGACCATCTCCAAAGTGACACCCACCAAGAAATATACCAACTATATGAAGACCATCTCCATAGTGACACCCATCAAGAAATATACCAGCTATATGAGGACCATCTCCATAGTGACACCCACCAAAAAATATACCAGCTATATGAAGACACTCTCCATAGTGACACCCACCAAGAAATATACCAGCTATATGAAGACCAACTCCATAGTGACAGCCACCAAGAAATATACCAGCTATATGAAGACCATCTCCATAGTGACACCCACCAAGAAATATACCAACTATATGAAGACCATCTCCATAGTGACACCCACCAAAAATATACCAATTATATGAAGACCATCTGCATAGTGACACCCTACAAGAAATATACCAACTATATGTAGACCTCCTCCATAGTGACACCCATCAAGAAATATACCAACTATATGTAGACCTCCCTCCATAGTGACACCCATGAAGAAATATACCAACTATATGAAGACCATCTCCATAGTTTACACCCATCAATAAATATACCAACTATATGAAGACAATCTCCATAGTGACACCCATCAAGAAATATACCAACTATATGAAGACCTCCTCCATAGTGACACCTATCAAGAAATGTACCAGATATATGAAGACCTCCACAGTGACACCCACCAAGAAATATACCAGCTATATGTAGACCTCCACAGTGACACCCACCAAGAAATATACCAGCTATATGTAGACCTCCACAGTGACACCCATCAAGAAATATACCAACTATATATAGACCTCCACAATGACACCCATCAAGAAATATACGAGCTATATGTAGACCTCCACAGTGACACCCACCAAGAAATATACCAGCTATATGTAGACCTCCACAGTGACACCCACCAAGAAATATACCAGCTATAAGTAGACCTCCACAGTGACACCCATCAAGAAATATACCAACTATATATAGACCTCCACAATGACACCCATCAAGAAATATACCAGCTATATGTAGACCTCCACAGTGACATCCACCAAGAAATATACCAGCTATATGTAGACTTCCACAGTGACACCCACCAAGAAATATACCAGCTATATGTAGACCTCCACAGTGACACCCATCCAGAAATATACCAAATATATATAGAATCCACAATGACACCCATCAAGAAATATACCAGCTATATGTAGACCTCCACAGTGACACCCACCAAGAAATATACCAGCTATATGTAGACCTCCATAGTGAAACCGACCAAGAAATATGCCAACTATATGAAGACCATCTCCATAGTGATACCCACCAAGAAATATATCAGCTATATGAAGACCATCTCCATAGTGACACCCACAAAGAAATATACCAGCT
Organism: Biomphalaria pfeifferi; assembly: GCA_030265305.1. Taxonomy (NCBI): domain Eukaryota; kingdom Metazoa; phylum Mollusca; class Gastropoda; family Planorbidae; genus Biomphalaria; species Biomphalaria pfeifferi. The sequence continues at coordinate 962,875 of JASAOG010000025.1, forward strand.
ATATTAAGACCATCTCCATAGTGACACCCACCAAGAAATATACCAATTATATGAAGACCATCTCCATAGTGACACCCATCAAGAAATATACCAGCTATATGAAGACCATCTCCATAGTGACACCCACCAAGAAATATACCAGCTATATGAAGACCATCTCCATAGTGACACCCACCAAGAAATATACCAGCTATATGAAGACCATCTCCAAAGTGACACCCACCAAGAAATATACCAACTATATGAAGACCATCTCCATAGTGACACCCACCAAGAAATATACCAGCTATATGAAGACCTCCTCCATAGTGACACCCACCAAGAAATATACCAATTATATGTAGACCTCCTCCATAGTGACACCCATCAATAAATATACCAACTATATGTAGACCTCCTCCATAGTGACACCCATCAAAAAATATACCAAGTATATGAAGACCTCCTCCTTAGTGACACCCATCAAGAAATATACCAACTATATGTAGATCTCCTCCATAGTGACACCCATCACGAAATATACCAACTATATAAAGACCATCTCTATAGTGACACCCATCAAGAAATATACCAACTATATGAAGACCATCTCCATAGTTTACACCCATCAAGAAATATACCAGCTATATGAAGACCATCTCCATAGTGACACACATCAAGAAATATACCAGCTACATGAAGACGATCTCCATAGTGACACCAACCAAGAAATATACCAGCTATATGAAGACCATCTCCATAGTCACACCCATTAAGAAATATACCAGCTATATAAAGACCATCTCCATAGTGACACCCATCAAGAAATATACCAGCTATATGAAGACCATCTCCATAGTGACACCCACCAAGAAATATACAAGCTATATGAATACCATCCCCATAGTGACACCCATCAAGAAATGTACCAGCTATATTAAGACACTCTCCATAGTGACACCCACCAAGAAATATACCAGCTATATGAAGACCATCTCCATAGTGACACCCATCAAGAAATATACCAGCTATATGAAGACCATCTCCATAGTGACACCCACCAAGAAATATACCAGCTATATGAAGACCATCTCCATAGTGACACCCACCAAGAAATATACCAGCTCTATGAAGACCTCCTCTATAGTGACACCCACCAAGAAATATACCAACTATATGTAGACCTCCTCCATAGTGACACCCATCAAAAAATATACCAACAATATGTAGACCTCCTCCATAGTGACACCCACCAAGAAATATACCAACTATATGAAGACCATCTCCATAGTGACACCCATCAAGAAATATACCAGCTATATGAAGACCATCTCCATAGTGACACCCATCAAGAAATATACCAGTTATATGAAGACCATCTCTATAGTGACACCCATCAAGAAATATACCAACTATATGAAGACCATCTCCATAGTGACACCCACCAAGAAATATACCAGCTATATGAAGACCATCTCCATAGTGACACCCACCAAGAAATATACCAGCTATATGAAGACCATCTCCATAGTGACACCCACCAAGAAATATACCAGCTATATAAAGACCATCTCCATAGTGACACCCACCAAGAAATATACCAGCTATATGAAGACCATCTCCATAGTGACACCCACCAAGAAATATACCAGCTATATGAAGACCATCTCCATAGTGACATCCACCAAAAAATATACCAACTATATGAAGACCATCTCCATAGTGACACCCATCAAGAAATATACCAATTATATGAAGTCCATCTCCATAGTGACACCCACCAAGAAATATACCAGCTATATGAAGACTTCCTCCATAGTTTTACCCACCAAGAAATATACCAATTATATATGTAGACCTCCTCCATAGTGACACCCATTAAGAAATATACCAACTATATGTAGACTTCCTCCATAGTGACACCCATCAAGAAATATACCAACTATATGTAGACCTCCTCCATAGTGACACCCACCAAGAAATATACCAACTATATGTAGATCTCCTCCATAGTTACACCCATCAAGAAATATACCAACTATATGAAGACCATCTCTATAGTGACACCCTTCAAGAAATATACCAACTATATGAAGACCATCTCCATAGTGACACCCATCAAGAAATATACCAACTATATGTAGACCTCCTCCATAGTGACACCCACCAAGAAATATACCAACTATAAGTAGATCTCCTCCATAGTTACACCCATCAAGAAATATACCAGCTATATGAAGACCATCTCCATAATGACACCCATCAAGAAATATACCAGCTATATGAAGACCATCTCCATAGTGACACCCATCAAGAAATATACCAGCTATATGAAAACCATCTCCATAGTGACACCCACCAAGAAATATACCAACTATATGAAGACCATCTCCATAGTGACACCCACTAAGAAATATACCAACTATATGAAGACCATCTCCATAGTGACACCCATCAAGAAATATACCAGCTATATGAAGACCTCCTCCATAGTGACACCCATCAAGAAATATACCAACTATATGTAGACCTCCTCTATAGTGACACCCATCAAGAAATATACCAACTATTTGTAGACCTCCTCCATAGTGACACCCATCAAGAAATATACCAGCTATATGTAGACCTCCACAGTGACACCCACCAAGTAATATACCAGCTATATGTAGACTTCCAAAGTGACACCCATCAAGAAATATACCAGCTTTATGTAGACCTCCACAGTGACACCCATCAAGAAATATACCAGCTATATCTAGACCTCCATAGTGACACCCACCAAGAAATATACCAGCTATATGTAGACCTCCACAGTGACACCCATCAAGAAATATACCAACTATATATAGACCTCCACAATGACACCCATCAAGAAATATACCAGCTATATGTAGTCCTCCACAGTAACACCCACCAAGAAATATACCAGCTATATGAATACCTCCTCCATAGTGACACCCACCAAGAAATATACCAGCTATATGAAGACCATCTCCATAGTGACACCCACCAAGAAATATACCAGCTATATGAAGACCATATCCATAGTGACACCCATCAAGAAATATACCAACTATATGTAGACCTCCTCCATAGTGACACCCATCAAGAAATATACCAAGTATATGAAGACCTCCTCCTTAGTGACACCCATCGAGAAATATACCAACTATATGTAGATCTCCTCCATAGTGACACCCATCAAGAAATATACCAGCTATATGAAGACCATCTCCATAGTGACACCCACCAAGAAATATACCAGCTATATGAAGACCATCTCCATAGTGACACCCACCAAGAAATATATTAGCTATATGAAGACCATCTCCATAGTGACACCCACCAAGAAAAATACCAGCTATATGAAGACCATCTCCATAGTGACACCCACCAAGAAATATACCAGCTATATGAAGACCTTCTCCATAGTGACACCCACCAAGAAATATACCAGCTATATGAAGACTATCTCCATAGTGACACCCACCAAGAAATATACCAACTATATGAAGACCATCTCCATAGTGACACCCACCAAGAAATATACCAATTATATGAAGACCATCTCCATAGTAACACCCACCAAGAAATATACCAGCTATATGAAGACCTCCTCCATAGTGACACCCATGAAGAAATATACCAATTATATGAAGACCATCTCCATAGTGACACCCACCAAGAAATATACCAGCTATATGAAGACCTCCTCCATAGTGACACCCACCAATAAATATACCAACTATATGTAGACCTCCTCCATAGTGACACCCATCAAGAATTATACCAACTATATGTAGACCTCCTCCATAGTGACACCCATCAAGAAATATACCAACTATATGTAGACCTCCTCCATAGTGACACCCATCAAGAAATATACCAACTATATGTAGACCTCCTCCATAGTGACACCCATCAAGAAATATACCAACTATATGTAGACCTCCTCCATAGTGACACCCATCAAGAAATATACCATTTATATGAAGACCATCTCCATAGTGACACCCATCAAGAAATATACCAACTATATGAAGACCTCCTCCATAGTGACACCCATGACGAAATATACCAACTATATGAAGACCATCTCCATAGTTTACACCCATCAAGAAATATACCAGCTATATGAAGACCATCTCCATAGTGACACCCATCAAGAAATATACTAGCTATATGAAGACGATCTCCATAGTGACACCAATCAAGAAATATACCAGCTATAAGGAGACCATCTCCATAGTCACACCCATCAAGAAATATACCAGCTATATGAAGACCATCTCAATAGTGACACCCATCAAGAAATATACCAGCTATATGAAGACCATCTCCATAGTGACACCCACCAAGAAATATACCAGCTATAAAAATACCATCCCCATAGTGACACCCATCAAGAAATATACCAGCTATTTTAAGACACTCTCCATAGTGACACCCACCAAGAAATATACCAGCTATATGAAGACCATCTCCATAGTGACACCCATCAAGAAATATACCAGCTATATGAAGACCATCTCCATAGTGACACCCACCAAGAAATATACTAGCTATATGAAGACCATTTCCATAGTGACACCCACCAAGAAATATACCAGCTATATGAAGACCATCTCCATAGTGACACCCACCAAGAAATATACCAGCTATATAAAGACCATCTCCATAGTGACACCCACCAAGAAATATACCAATTATATGAAGACCATCTCCATAGTGACACCCACCAAGAAATATACCAATTATATGAAGACCATCTCCATAGTGACACCCACCAAGAAATATACCAGCTCTATGAAGACCTCCTCTATAGTGACACCCACCAAGAAATATACCAATTATATGTAGACCTCCTCCATAGTGACACCCATCAAAAAATATACCAACTATATGTAGACCTTTTCCATAGTGACACCCACCAAGAAATATACCAGCTATATGAAGACCATCTCCATAGTGACACCCATCAAGAAATATACCAGCTATATGAAGACCATCTCCATAGTGACACCCACCAAGAAATATACCAGTTATATAAAGACCATCTCTATAGTGACACCCATCAAGAAATATACCAACTATATGAAGACCATCTCCATAGTGACACCCATCAAGAAATATACCAACTATATGAAGACCTCCTCTATAGTGACACCCATGAAGAAATATACCAACTATATGAAGACCATCTCCATAGTGACACCCATCAAGAAATATACCAACCATATGAAGACCATCTCCATAGTGACACCCATCAAAAATAATACCAACTATATGAAGACCTCCTCCATAGTGACAAAAACCAAGAAATATACCAACTATATATAGACCACCACAGTGACACCGATCAAGAAATATACCAACTATATATAGACCTCCACAGTGACACCGATCAAGAAATATACCAACTGTATGTAGACCATCTCCATAGTGACACCCATCAAGAAATATACCAGCTATAAGAAAACCATCTCCATAGTGACACCCATCAAGAAATATACCAGCTATATGAAGACCATCTCCATAGTGACACCCATCAAGAAATATACCAACTATATGAAGACCATCTCCATAGTGACACCCACCAAGAAATATACCAGCTATATGAAGACCATCTCCATAGTGACACCCACCAAAAAATATACCAGCTATATGAAGACCATCTCCGTAGTGATTCCCACCAAGAAATATACCAGCTATATGAAGACCATCTCCAAAGTGACACCCACCAAGAAATATACCAGCTATATGAAGTCCATCTCCATAGTGACACCCACCAAAAAATATATAAGCTATATGAAGACTTCCTCCATAGTTTTACCCACCAAGAAATATACCAATTATATATGTAGACCTCCTCCATAGTGACACCCATTAAGAAATATACCAACTATATGTAGACCTCCTCCATAGTGACACCCATCAAGAAATATACCAACTATATGTAGACCTTCTCCATAGTGACACCCACCAAGAAATATACCAACTATATGTAGATCTCCTCCATAGTTACACCCATCAAGAAATATACCAACTATATGAAGACCATCTCCATAGTGACACCCACCAAGAAATATACCAATTATATGAAGACCATCTCCATAGTGACACCCACCAAGAAATATACCAGCTATATGAAGACCTCCTCCATAGTGACACCCATGAAGAAATATACCAATTATATGAAGACCATCTCCATAGTGACACCCACTAAGAAATATACCAGCTATATGGAGACCTCCTCCATAGTGACACCCACCAAGAAATATACCAACTATATGTAGACCTCCTCCATAGTGACACCCATCAAGAAATATACCAACTATATGTAGACCTCCTCCATAGTGACACCCATCAAGAAATATACCAACTATATGTAGACCTCCTCCATAGTGACACCCATGACGAAATATACCAACTATATGAAGACCATCTCTATAGTGACACCCAAGAAGAAATATACCATTTATATGAAGACCATCTCCATAGTGACACCCATCAAGAAATATACCAACTATATGAAGACCTCCTCCATAGTGACACCCATGACGAAATATACCAACTATATGAAGACCATCTCCATAGTTTACACCCATCAAGAAATATACCAGCTATATGAAGACCATCTCCATAGTGACACCCATCAAGAAATATACTAGCTATATGAAGACGATCTCCATAGTGACACCAATCAAGAAATATACCAGCTATAAGGAGACCATCTCCATAGTCACACCCATCAAGAAATATACCAGCTATATGAAGACCATCTCAATAGTGACACCCATCAAGAAATATACCAGCTATATGAAGACCATCTCCATAGTGACACCCACCAAGAAATATACCAGCTATAAAAAGACCATCCCCATAGTGACACCCATCAAGAAATATACCAGCTATTTTAAGACACTCTCCATAGTGACACCCACCAAGAAATATACCAGCTATATGAAGACCATCTCCATAGTGACACCCATCAAGAAATATACCAGCTATATGAAGACCATCTCCATAGTGACACCCACCAAGAAATATACTAGCTATATGAAGACCATTTCCATAGTGACACCCACCAAGAAATATACCAGCTATATGAAGACCATCTCCATAGTGACACCCACCAAGAAATATACCAGCTATATAAAGACCATCTCCATAGTGACACCCACCAAGAAATATACCAATTATATGAAGACCATCTCCATAGTGACACCCACCAAGAAATATACCAATTATATGAAGACCATCTCCATAGTGACACCCACCAAGAAATATACCAGCTCTATGAAGACCTCCTCTATAGTGACACCCACCAAGAAATATACCAATTATATGTAGACCTCCTCCATAGTGACACCCATCAAAAAATATACCAACTATATGTAGACCTTTTCCATAGTGACACCCACCAAGAAATATACCAGCTATATGAAGACCATCTCCATAGTGACACCCATCAAGAAATATACCAGCTATTTGAAGACCATCTCCATAGTGACACCCACCAAGAAATATACCAGTTATATGAAGACCATCTCTATAGTGACACCCATCAAGAAATATACCAACTATATGAAGACCATCTCCATAGTGACACCCATCAAGAAATATACCAACTATATGAAGACCTCCTCTATAGTGACACCCATGAAGAAATATACCAACTATATGAAGACCATCTCCATAGTTTACACCCATCAAGAAATATACCAACCATATGAAGACCATCTCCATAGTGACACCCATCAAAAATAATACCAACTATATGAAGACCTCCTCCATAGTGACAAAAACCAAGAAATATACCAACTATATATAGACCTCCACAGTGACACCGATCAAGAAATATACCAACTATATATAGACCTCCACAGTGACACCGATCAAGAAATATACCAACTGTATGTAGACCATCTCCATAGTGACACCCATCAAGAAATATACCAGCTATAAGAAAACCATCTCCATAGTGACACCCATCAAGAAATATACCAGCTATATGAAGACCATCTCCATAGTGACACCCATCAAGAAATATACCAACTATATGAAGACCATCTCCATAGTGACACCCACCAAGAAATATACCAGCTATATGAAGACCATCTCCATAGTGACACCCACCAAGAAATATACCAGCTATATGAAGACCATCTCCATAGTGACACCCACCAAGAAATATACCAGCTATATAAAGACCATCTCCATAGTGACACCCACCAAGAAATTTACCAATTATATGAAGACCATCTCCATAGTGACACCCACCAAGAAATATACCAATTATATGAAGACCATCTCCATAGTGACACCCACCAAGAAATATACCAGCTCTATGAAGACCTCCTCTATAGTGACACCCACCAAGAAATATACCAATTATATGTAGACCTCCTCCATAGTGACACCCATCAAAAAATATACCAACTATATGTAGACCTTTTCCATAGTGACACCCACCAAGAAATATACCAGCTATATGAAGACCATCTCCATAGTGACACCCATCAAGAAATATACCAGCTATATGAAGACCATCTCCATAGTGACACCCACCAAGAAATATACCAGTTATATGAAGACCATCTCTATAGTGACACCCATCAAGAAATATACCAACTATATGAAGACCATCTCCATAGTGACACCCACCAAGAAATATACCAGCTATATGAACACCTTCTCCATAGTGACACCCACCAAGAAATATACCAGCTATATGAAGACCATCTCCATAGTGACACCCACCAAGAAATATACCAGCTATATGAAGTCCATCTCCATAGTGACACCCACCAAGAAATATACCAGCTATATGAAGACTTCCTCCATAGTTTTACCCACCAAGAAATATACCAATTATATATGTAGACCTCCTCCATAGTGACACCCATTAAGAAATATACCAACTATATGTAGACCTCCTCCATAGTGACACCCATCAAGAAATATACCATATATATGTAGACCTCCTCCATAGTGACACCCACCAAGAAATATACCAACTATATGTAGATCTCCTCCATAGTTACACCCATCAAGAAATATACCAACTATATGAAGACCATCTCTATAGTGACACCCTTCAGGAAATATACCAACTATATGAAGACCATCTCCATAGTGACACCCATCAAGAAATATACCAACTATATGTAGACCTCCTCCATAGTGACACCCACCAAGAAATATACCAACTATATGTAGATCTCCTCCATAGTTACACCCATCAAGAAATATACCAGCTATATGAAGACCATCTCCATAATGACACCCATCAAGAAATATACCAGCTATATGAAGACCATCTCCATAGTGACACCCATCAAGAAATATACCAGCTATATGAAAACCATCTCCATAGTGACACCCACCAAGAAATATACCAACTATATGAAGACCATCTCCATAGTGACACCCACCAAGAAATATACCAACTATATGAAGACCATCTCCATAGTGACACCCATCAAGAAATATACCAGCTATATGAAGACCTCCTCCATAGTGACACCCATCAAGAAATATACCAACTATATGTAGACCTCCTCTATAGTGACACCCATCAAGAAATATACCAACTATTTGTAGACCTCCTCCATAGTGACACCCATCAAGAAATATACCAGCTATATGTAGACCTCCACAGTGACACCCACCAAGTAATATACCAGCTATATGTAGACTTTCAAAGTGACACCCATCAAGAAATATACCAGCTATATGTAGACCTCCACAGTGACACACCTACCAAGAAATATACCAGCTATATCTAGACCTCCATAGTGACACCCACCAAGAAATATACCAGCTATATGTAGACCTCCACAGTGACACCCATCAAGAAATATACCAACTATATATAGACCTCCACAATGACACCCATCAAGAAATATACCAGCTATATGTAGTCCTCCACAGTAACACCCACCAAGAAATATACCAGCTATAAGAATACCTCCTCCATAGTGACACCCACCAAGAAATATACCAGCTATATGAAGACCATCTCCATAGTGACACCCACCAAGAAATATACCAGCTATATGAAGACCATCTCCATAGTGACACCCATCAAGAAATATACCAACTATATGTAGACCTCCTCCATAGTGACACCCATCAAGAAATATACCAAGTATATGAAGACCATCTCCATAGTGACACCCATCAAGAAATATACCAACTATATGTAGATCTCCTCCATAGTGACACCCATCAAGAAATATACCAGCTATATGTAGACCTCCTCCATAGTGACACCCATCAAAAAATATACCAACTATATGTAGACCTTTTCCATAGTGACACCCACCAAGAAATATACCAGCAATATGAAGACCTTCTCCATAGTGACACCCACCAAGAAATATACCAGCTATATGAAGACCATCTCCATAGTGACACCCACCAAGAAATATACCAACTATATGACGGCCATCTCCATAGTGACACCCACCAAGAAATATACCAATTATATGAAGACCATCTCCATAGTGACACCCACCAAGAAATATACCAGCTATATGAAGACCTCCTCCATAGTGACACCCACCAAGAAATATAACAACTATATGAAGACCATCTCCATAGTGACACCCATGGAGAAATATACCAATTATATGAAGACCATCTCCATAGTGACACCCACAAAGAAATATACCAGCTTTATGAAGACCTCCTCCATAGTGACACCCACCAAGAAATATACCAACTATATGTAGACCTCCTCCATAGTGACACCCATCAAGAAATATACCAACTATATGTAGACCTCCTCCATAGTGACACCCATCAAGAAATATACCAACTATATGTAGACCTCCTCCATAGTGACACCCATCAAGAAATATACCAACTATATGTAGACCTCCTCCATAGTGACACCCATGACGAAATATACCAACTATATGAAGACCATCTCTATAGTGACACCCATCAAGAAATATACCATTTATATGAAGACCATCTCCATAGTGCCACCCATCATGAAATATACCAACTATATGAAGACCTCCTCCATAGTGACACCCATGACGAAATATACCAACTATATGAAGACCATCTCCATAGTTTACACCCATCAAGAAATATACCAGCTTTATGAAGACCATCTCCATAGTGACACCCATCAAGAAATATACCAGCTATATGAAGACGATCTCCATAGTGACACCAATCAAGAAATATACCAGCTATAAGAAGACCATCTCCATAGTCACACCCATCAAGAAATATACCAGCTATATGAAGACCATCTCCATAGTGACACCCATCAAGAAATATACCAGCTATATGAAGACCATCTCCATAGTGACACCCACCAAGAAATATACCAGCTATAAAAAGACCATCCCCATAGTGACACCCATCAAGAAATATACCAGCTATTTTAAGAAACTCTCCATAGTGACACCCACCAAGAAATATACCAGCTATGTGAAGACCATCTCCATAGTGACACCCATCAAGAAATATACCAGCTATATGAAGACCATCTCCATAGTGACACCCACCAAGAAATATACTAGCTATATGAAGACCATTTCCATAGTGACACCCACCAAGAAATATACCAGCTATATGAAGACCATCTCCATAGTGACACCCACCAAGAAATATACCAGCAATATGAAGACCTTCTCCATAGTGACACCCACCAAGAAATATACCAGCTATATGAAGACCATCTCCATAGTGACACCCACCAAGAAATATACCAACTATATGACGGCCATCTCCATAGTGACACCCACCAAGAAATATACCAATTATATGAAGACCATCTCCATAGTGACACCCACCAAGAAATATACTAGCTATATGAAGACCTCCTCCATAGTGACACCCACCAAGAAATATAACAACTATATGAAGACCATCTCCATAGTGACACCCATGGAGAAATATACCAATTATATGAAGACCATCTCCATAGTGACACCCACAAAGAAATATACCAGCTTTATGAAGACCTCCTCCATAGTGACACCCACTAAGAAATATACCAACTATATGTAGACCTCCTCCATAGTGACACCCATCAAGAAATATACCAACTATATGTAGACCTCCTCCATAGTGACACCCATCAAGAAATATACCAACTATATGTAGACCTCCTCCATAGTGACACCCATCAAGAAATATACCAACTATATGTAGACCTCCTCCATAGTGACACCCATGACGAAATATACCAACTATATGAAGACCATCTCTATAGTGACACCCATCAAGAAATATACCATTTATATGAAGACCATCTCCATAGTGACACCCATCATGAAATATACCAACTATATGAAGACCTCCTCCATAGTGACACCCATGACGAAATATACCAACTATATGAAGACCATCTCCATAGTTTACACCCATCAAGAAATATACCAGCTAGATTAAGACCATCTCCATAGTGACACCCATCAAGAAATATACCAGCTATATGAAGACGATCTCCATAGTGACACCAATCAAGAAATATACCAGCTATAAGAAGACCATCTCCATAGTCACACCCATCAAGAAATATACCAGCTATATGAAGACCATCTCCATAGTGACACCCATCAAGAAATATACCAGCTATATGAAGACCATCTCCATAGTGACACCCACCAAGAAATATACCAGCTATAAAAAGACCATCTCCATAGTGACACCCATCAAGAAATATACCAGCTATTTTAAGAAACTCTCCATAGTGACACCCACCAAGAATTATACCAGCTATGTGAAGACCATCTTCATAGTGACACCCATCAAGAAATATACCAGCTATATGAAGACATTCTCCATAGTGACACCCACCAAGAAATATACCAGCTATATGAAGACCATCTCCATAGTGACACCCATCAAGAAATATACCAGCTATATGAGGACCATCTCCATAGTGACACCCACCAAGAAATATACCAACTATATGAAGACCATCTCCATACTGACACCCACCAAGAAATATACCAGCTATATGAACACCATCTCCATAGTGAAACCCACCAAGAAATATACCAGCTATATGAAGACCATCTCCATAGTGACATCCACCAAGAAATATACCAGCTATATAAGGACCATCTCCATAGTGACACCCACCAAGAAATATACCAACTATATGAAGACCATCTCCATAGTGACACCCACCAAGAAATATACCAATTATATGAAGACCATCTCCATTGTGACACCCACCAAGAAATATACCAGCTATATGAAGACCTCCTCCATAGTGACACCCACCAAGAAATATACCAACTATATGTAGACCTCCTCCAAAGTGACACCCATCAAGAAATATACCAGCTATATGAAGACCATCTCCATAGTGACAACCACCAAGAAATATACCAGCTATGTGAAGACCATCTCCATAGTGACACCCACCAAGAAATATACCAGCTATGTAAATACCATCTCCATAGTGACACCCACCAAGAAATATACCAACTATATGAAGACCATCGCCATAGTGACACCCACCAAAAATATACCAATTATATGAAGACCATCTCCATCGTGACACCCACCAAGAAATATACCAGCTATATGAAGAACTCCTCCTTAGTGACACCCACCAAGAAATATACCAACTATATGTAGACCTCCTCCATAGTGACACCCATTAAGAAATATACCAACTATATGTAGACCTCCTCCATAGTGACACCCATCAAGAAATATACCAACTATATGTAGACCTCCTCCATAGTGACACCCATTAAGAAATATACCAACTATATGTAGATCTCCTCCATAGTGACAACCATCAAGAAATATACCAACTATATGAAGACCATCTCTATAGTGACACCCATCAAGAAATATACCAACAATATGAAGACCATCTCCATAGTGACACCCATCAAGAAATATACCAACTTTATGAAGACCTCCTCCATAGTGACACCCATGAAGAAATATACCAACTATATGAAGACCATCTCCATAGTTTACACCCATCAAGAAATATACCAACTATATGAAGACCATCTCCATAGTGACACCCATCAAGAAATATACCAACTGTATGAAGACCTCCTCAGTAGTGACAAAAACTAAGAAATATACCAACTATATATAGACCTCCACAGTAACACCCATCAAGAAATATACCAACTGTATGTAGACCTCCATAGTGACACCGACCAAGAAATATACCAACTATATGAAGACCATCTCCATAGTGACACCCATCAAGAAATATACCAACTATATGAAGGAAATCTCCATAGTGACTCCTATCAAGAAATATACCAGCTATATGAAGACCATCTCCATAGTGTCACCCATCAAGAAATATACCAGCTATATGAAGACCATTTCCATAGTGACACCCATCAAGAAATATACCAACTATATGAAGACCATCTCCATAGTGACACCCACCAAGAAATATACCAGCTATATGAAGACCATCTCCATAGTGACACACATCAAGAAATATACAAGCTATATGAAGACCATCTCCATAGTGACACCCATCAAGAAATATACCAACTATATGAAAACCATCTCCATAGTGACATTCACCAAGAAATATACCAGCTATATGAAGACCATCTCCATAGTGACACCCATCAAGAAATATACCAGCTATATGTAGACCTCCACAGTGACATCCACCAAGAAAAATACCAGCGATATATATAGACCTCCACAGTGACACCCATCAAGAAATATACCAGCTATATGTAGACCTCCACAGTGACACCCACCAAGAGATATACCAGCTATATGTAGACCTCCACAATGACACCCATCCAGAAATATACCAAATATATATATAATCCACAATGACACCCATCAAGAAATATACCAGCTATATGTAGACCTCCACAGTGACACCCACCAAGAAAAATACCAACTATATGAAGACCATCTCTATAGTGACACCGACCAAGAAATATGCCAACTATATGAAGACCATCTCCATAGTGACACCCACCAAGAAATATACCAGCTATATGAAGACCATCTCCATAGTGACACTCACCAAGAAATATACCAGCTATATTAAGATCATCTCCATAGTGACACCCACCAAGAAATATACAAACTATATGAAGACCATCTCCATAGTGACACCCATCAAGAAATATACCAGCTATATGAAGACCATCTCCATAGTGACACCCACCAAAAAATATACCAGCTATATGAAGACACTCTCCATAGTGACACCCACCAAGAAATATACCAGCTATATAAAGACCAACTCCATATTGACACCCACCAAGAAATATACCAGCTATATGAAGACCATCTCCATAGTGACACCCACCAAGAAATATACCAGCTATATGAAGACCATCTCCATAGTGACACTCACCAAGAAATATACCAACTATATGAAGACCATCTCCATAGTGACACCCACCAAAAATATACCAATTATATGAAGACCATCTGCATAGTGACACCCACCATGAAATATACCAACTATATGAAGAACTCCTCCATAGTGATAAAAACTAAGAAATATACCAACTATATATAGACCTCCTCCATAGTGACACCCATCAAGAAATATACCAACTATATGTAGACCTCCTCCATAGTGACACCCATCAAGAAATATACCAACTATATGTAGACCTCCCTCCATAGTGACACCCATCAAGAAATATACCAACTATATGAAGACCATCTCTATAGTGACACCCATTAAGAAATATAACAACTATATGAAGACCATCTCCATAGTGACACCCATCAAGAAATATACCAACTATATGAAGACCTCCTCCATAGTGACACCCATGAAGAAATATACGAACTATATGAAGACCATCTCCATAGTTTACACCCATCAAGAAATATACCAACTATATGAAGACCATCTCCATAGTGACACCCATCAAGAAATATACCAACTATATGAAGACCTCCTCCATAGTGACACCTATCAAGAAATGTACCAGCTATATGAAGACCTCCACAGTGACACCCACCAAGAAATATACCAGCTATATGTAGACCTCCACAGTGACACCCACCAAGAAATATACCAGCTATTAGTAGACCTCCACAGTGACACCCATCAAGAAATATAAAAACTATATATAGACCTCCACAATGACACCCATCAAGAAATATACGAGCTATATGTAGACCTCCACAGTGACACCCACCAAGAAATATACCAGCTATATGTAGACCTCCACAGTGACACCCACCAAGAAATATACCAGCTATATGTAGACCTCCACAGTGACACCCATCAAGAAATATACCAACTATATATAGATCTCCACAATGACATCCATCAAGAAATATACCAGCTATATGTAGACCTCCACAGTGACATCCACCAAGAAATATACCAGCTATATGTAGACCTCCACAGTGACACCCACCAAGAAATATACCAACTATATGGAGACCTCCACAGTGACACCCATTCAGAAATATACCAAATATATATAGAATCCACAATGACACCCATCAAGAAATATACCAGCTATATGTAGACCTCCACAGTGACACCCACTAAGAAATATACCAGCTATATGTAGACCTCCATAGTGAAACCGACCAAGAAATATGCCAACTATATGAAGACCATCTCCATAGTGATACCAACCAAGAAATATACCAGCTATATGAAGACCATCTCCATAGTGACACCCATCAAGAAATATACCAGCTATATGAAAACCATCTCCATAGTGACACCCACCAAAAAATATACCAGCTATATGAAGACACTCTCCATAGTGACACCCACCAAGAAATATACCAGCTATATGAAGACCAACTCCATAGTGACACCCACCAAGAAATATACCAGCTATATGAAGACCATCTCCATAGTGACACCCACCAAGAAATATACCAGCTATATGAAGACCATCTTCATAGTGACACCCACCAAGAAATATACCAACTATATGAAGACCATCTCCATAGTGACACCCACCAAAAATATACCAATTATATGAAGACCATCTGCATAGTGACACCCACCAAGAAATATACCAACTATATGAAGAACTCCTCCATTGTGATAAAAACTAAGAAATATACCAACTATATATAGACCTCCTCCATAGTGACACCCATCAAGAAATATACCAACTATATGTAGACCTCCTCCATAGTGACACCCATCAAGAAATATACCAACTATATGTAGACCTCCCTCCATAGTGACACCCATCAAGAAATATACCAACTATATGAAGACCATCTCTATAGTGACACCCATTAAGAAATATAACAACTATATGAAGACCAACTCCATAGTGACACCCATCAAGAAATATACCAACTATATGAAGACCTCCTCCATAGTGACACCCATGAAGAAATATACCAACTATATGAAGACCATCTCCATAGTTTACACCCATCAAGAAATATACCAACTATATGAAGACCATCTCCATAGTGACACCCATCAAGAAATATACCAACTATATGAAGACCTCCTCCATAGTGACACCTATCAAGAAATGTACCAGCTATATGAAGACCTCCACAGTGACACCCACCAAGAAATATACCAGCTTTATGTAGACCTCCACAGTGACACCCACCAAGAAATATACCAGCTATATGTAGACCTCCACAGTCACACCCATCAAGAAATATACCAACTATATATAGACCTCCACAATGACACCCATCAAGAAATATACGAGCTATAAGTAGACCTCCACAGTGACATCCACCAAGAAATATACCAGCTATATGTAGACCTCCACAGTGACACCCACCAAGAAATATACCAGCTATATGTAGACCTCCACAGTGACACCCATCAAGAAATATACCAAATATATATAGAATCCACAATGACACCCATCAAGAAATATACCAGCTATATGTAGACCTCCACAGTGACACCCAGCCAAGAAATATACCAGCTATATGTAGACCTCCATAGTGAAACCGACCAAGAAATATGCCAACTATATGAAGACCATCTCCATAGTGATACCCACCAAGAAATATACAAGCTTTATGAAGACCATCTCCATAGTGACACCCACCAAGAAATATACCAGCTATATTAAGACCATCTCCATAGTGACACCCACCAAGAAATATACCAATTATATGAAGACCATCTCCATAGTGACACCCATCAAGAAATATACCAGCTATATGAAGACCATCTCCATAGTGACACCCACCAAGAAATATACCAGCTATATGAAGACCATCTCCATAGTGACACCCACTAAGAAATATACCAGCTATATGGAGACCATCTCCAAAGTGACACCCACCAAGAAATATACCAACTATATGAAGACCATCTCCATAGTGACACCCACCAAGAAATATACCAGCTATATGAAGACCTCCTCCATAGTGACACCCACCAAGAAATATACCAATTATATGTAGACCTCCTCCATAGTGACACCCATCAATAAATATACCAACTATATGTAGACCTCCTCCATAGTGACACCCATCAAAAAATATACCAAGTATATGAAGACCTCCTCCTTAGTGACACCCATCAAGAAATATACCAACTATATGTAGATCTCCTCCATAGTGACACCCATCAAGAAATATACCAACTATATAAAGACGATCTCTATAGTGACACCCATCAAGAAATATACCAACTATATGAAGACCATCTCCATAGTGACACCCATCAAGAAATATACCAACTATATGAAGACCATCTCCATAGTTTACGCCCATCAAGAAATATACCAGCTATATGAAGACCATCTCCAAAGTGACACCCACCAAGAAATATACCAACTATATGAAGACCATCTCCATAGTGACACCCATCAAGAAATATACCAGCTATATGAAGACCATCTCCATAGTGACACCCACCAAAAAATATACCAGCTATATGAAGACACTCTCCATAGTGACAGCCACCAAGAAATATACCAGCTATATGAAGACCATCTCCATAGTGACACCCACCAAGAAATATACCAGCTATATGAAGACCATCTCTATAGTGACACCCACCAAGAAATATACCAACTATATGAAGACCATCTCCATAGTGACACCCACCAAAAATATACCAATTATATGAAGACCATCTGCAAAGTGACACCCTACAAGAAATATACCAACTATATGTAGACCTCCTCCATAGTGACACCCATCAAGAAATATACCAACTATATGTAGACCTCCCTCCATAGTGACACCCATGAAGAAATATACCAACTATATGAAGACCATCTCCATAGTTTACACCCATCAATAAATATACCAACTATATGAAGACAATCTCCATAGTGACACCCATCAAGAAATATACCAACTATATGAAGACCTCCTCCATAGTGACACCTATCAGGAAATGTACCAGATATATGAAGATTTCCACAGTGACACCCACCAAGAAATATACCAGCTATATGTAGACCTCCACAGTGACACCCACCAAGAAATATACCAGCTATATGTAGACCTCCACAGTGACACCCATCAAGAAATATACCAACTATATATAGACCTCCACAATGACACCCATCAAGAAATATACGAGCTATATGTAGACCTCCACAGTGACACCCACCAAGAAATATACCAGCTATATGTAGACCTCCACAGTGACACCCACCAAGAAATATACCAGCTATAAGTAGACCTCCACAGTGACACCCATCAAGAAATATACCAACAATATATAGACCTCCACAATGACACCCATCAAGAAATATACCAGCTATATGTAGACCTCCACAGTGACATCCACCAAGAAATATACCAGCTATATGTAGACCTCCACAGTGACACCCACCAAGAAATATACCAGCTATATGTAGACCTCCACAGTGACACCCATCCAGAAATATACCAAATATATATAGAATCCACAATGACACCCATCAAGAAATATACCAGCTATATGTAGACCTCCACAGTGACACCCACCAAGAAATATACCAGCTATATGTAGACCTCCATAGTGAAACCGACCAAGAAATATGCCAACTATATGAAGACCATCTCCATAGTGATACCTACCAAGAAATATATCAGCTATATGAAGACCATCTCCATAGTGACACCCACAAAGAAATATACCAGCTATATTAAGACCATCTCCATAGTGACACCCACCAAGAAATATACCAATTATATGAAGACCATCTCCATAGTGACACCCATCAAGAAATATACCAGCTATATGAAGACCATCTCCATAGTGACACCCACCAAGAAATATACCAGCTATATGAAGACCATCTCCATAGTGACACCCACCAAGAAATATACCAGCTATATGAAGACCATCTCCAAAGTGACACCCACCAAGAAATATACCAACTATATGAAGACCATCTCCATAGTGACACCCACCAAGAAATATACCAGCTATATGAAGACCTCCTCCATAGTGACACCCACCAAGAAATATACCAATTATATGTAGACCTCCTCCATAGTGACACCCATCAATAAATATACCAACTATATGTAGACCTCCTCCATAGTGACACCCATCAAAAAATATACCAAGTATATGAAGACCTCCTCCTTAGTGACACCCATCAAGAAATATACCAACTATATGTAGATCTCCTCCATAGTGACACCCATCAAGAAATATACCAACTATATAAAGACCATCTCTATAGTGACACCCATCAAGAAATATACCAACTATATGAAGACCATCTCCATAGTTTACACCCATCAAGAAATATACCAGCTATATGAAGACCATCTCCATAGTGACACACATCAAGAAATATACCAGCTTCATGAAGACAATCTCCATAGTGACACCAAACAAGAAATATACCAGCTATATGAAGACCATCTCCATAGTCACACCCATTAAGAAATATACCAGCTATATAAAGACCATCTCCATAGTGACACCCATCAAGAAATATACCAGCTATATGAAGACCATCTCCATAGTGACACCCACCAAGAAATATACAAGCTATATGAATACCATCCCCATAGTGACACCCATCAAGAAATGTACCAGCTATATTAAGACACTCTCCATAGTGACACCCACCAAGAAATATACCAGCTATATGAAGACCATCTCCATAGTGACACCCATCAAGAAATATACCAGCTATATGAAGACCATCTCCATAGTGACACCCACCAAGAAATATACCAGCTATATGAAGACCATCTCCATAGTGACACCCACCAAGAAATATACCAGCTCTATGAAGACCTCCTCTATAGTGACACCCACCAAGAAATATACCAACTATATGTAGACCTCCTCCATAGTGACACCCATCAAAAAATATACCAACAATATGTAGACCTCCTCCATAGTGACACCCACCAAGAAATATACCAACTATATGAAGACCATCTCCATAGTGACACCCATCAAGAAATATACCAGCTATATGAAGACCATCTCCATAGTGACACCCATCAAGAAATATACCAGTTATATGAAGACCATCTCTATAGTGACACCCATCAAGAAATATACCAACTATATGAAGACCATCTCCATAGTGACACCGACCAAGAAATATACCAGCTATATGAAGACCATCTCCATAGTGACACCCACCAAGAAATATACCAGCTATATGAAGACCATCTCCATAGTGACACCCACCAAGAAATATACCAGCTATATAAAGACCATCTCCATAGTGACACCCACCAAGAAATATACCAGCTATATGAAGACCATCTCCATAGTGACACCCACCAAGAAATATACCAGCTATATGAAGACCATCTCCATAGTGACATCCACCAAAAAATATACCAACTATATGAAGACCATCTCCATAGTGACACCCATCAAGAAATATACCAATTATATGAAGTCCATCTCCATAGTGACACCCACCAAGAAATATACCAGCTATATGAAGACTTCCTCCATAGTTTTACCCACCAAGAAATATACCAATTATATATGTAGACCTCCTCCATAGTGACACCCATTAAGAAATATACCAACTATATGTAGACTTCCTCCATAGTGACACCCATCAAGAAATATACCAACTATATGTAGACCTCCTCCATAGTGACACCCACCAAGAAATATACCAACTATATGTAGATCTCCTCCATAGTTACACCCATCAAGAAATATACCAACTATATGAAGACCATCTCTATAGTGACACCCTTCAAGAAATATACCAACTATATGAAGACCATCTCCATAGTGACACCCATCAAGAAATATACCAACTATATGTAGACCTCCTCCATAGTGACACCCACCAAGAAATATACCAACTATAAGTAGATCTCCTCCATAGTTACACCCATCAAGAAATATACCAGCTATATGAAGACCATCTCCATAATGACACCCATCAAGAAATATACCAGCTATATGAAGACCATCTCCATAGTGACACCCATCAAGAAATATACCAGCTATATGAAAACCATCTCCATAGTGACACCCACCAAGAAATATACCAACTATATGAAGACCATCTCCATAGTGACACCCACCAAGAAATATACCAACTATATGAAGACCATCTCCATAGTGACACCCATCAAGAAATATACCAGCTATATGAAGACCTCCTCCATAGTGACACCCATCAAGAAATATACCAACTATATGTAGACCTCCTCTATAGTGACACCCATCAAGAAATATACCAACTATATTTAGACCTCCTCCATAGTGACACCCATCAAGAAATATACCAGCTATATGTAGACCTCCACAGTGACACCCACCAAGTAATATACCAGCTATATGTAGACTTCCAAAGTGACACCCATCAAGAAATATACCAGCTATATGTAGACCTCCACAGTGACACCCACCAAGAAATATACCAGCTATATCTAGACCTCCATAGTGACACCCACCAAGAAATATACCAGCTATATGTAGACCTCCACAATGACACCCATCAAGAAATATACCAACTATATATAGACCTCCACAATGACACCCATCAAGAAATATACCAGCTATATGTAGTCCTCCACAGTAACACCCACCAAGAAATATACCAGCTATATGAATACCTCCTCCATAGTGACACCCACCAAGAAATATACCAGCTATATGAAGACCATCTCCATAGTGACACCCACCAAGAAATATACCAGCTATATGAAGACCATATCCATAGTGACACCCATCAAGAAATATACCAACTATATGTAGACCTCCTCCATAGTGACACCCATCAAGAAATATACCAAGTATATGAAGACCTCCTCCTTAGTGACACCCATCAAGAAATATACCAACTATATGTAGATCTCCTCCATAGTGACACCCATCAAGAAATATACCAGCTATATGAAGACCATCTCCATAGTGACACCCACCAAGAAATATACCAGCTATATGAAGACCATCTCCATAGTGACACCCACCAAGAAATATACCAGCTATATGAAGACCATCTCCATAGTGACACCCACCAAGAAAAATACCAGCTATATGAAGACCATCTCCATAGTGACACCCACCAAGAAATATACCAGCTATATGAAGACCTTCTCCATAGTGACACCCACCAAGAAATATACCAGCTATATGAAGACTATCTCCATAGTGACACCCACCAAGAAATATACCAACTATATGAAGACCATCTCCATAGTGACACCCACCAAGAAATATACCAATTATATGAAGACCATCTCCATAGTAACACCCACCAAGAAATATACCAGCTATATGAAGACCTCCTTCATAGTGACACCCATGAAGAAATATACCAATTATATGAAGACCATCTCCATAGTGACACCCACCAAGAAATATACCAGCTATATGAAGACCTCCTCCATAGTGACACCCACCAAGAAATATACCAACTATATGTAGACCTCCTCCATAGTGACACCCATCAAGAATTATACCAACTATATGTAGACCTCCTCCATAGTGACACCCATCAAGAAATATACCAACTATATGTAGACCTCCTCCATAGTGACACCCATCAAGAAATATACCAACTATATGTAGACCTCCTCCATAGTGACACCCATGACGAAATATACCAACTATATGAAGACCATCTCTATAGTGACACCCATCAAGAAATATACCATTTATATGAAGACCATCTCCATAGTGACACCCATCAAGAAATATACCAACTATATGAAGACCTCCTCCATAGTGACACCCATGACGAAATATACCAACTATATGAAGACCATCTCCATAGTTTACACCCATCAAGAAATATACCAGCTATATGAAGACCATCTCCATAGTGACACCCATCAAGAAATATACTAGCTATATGAAGACGATCTCCATAGTGACACCAATCAAGAAATATACCAGCTATAAGGAGACCATCTCCATAGTCACACCCATCAAGAAATATACCAGCTATATGAAGACCATCTCAATAGTGACACCCATCAAGAAATATACCAGCTATATGAAGACCATCTCCATAGTGACACCCACCAAGAAATATACCAGCTATAAAAAGACCATCCCCATAGTGACACCCATCAAGAAATATACCAGCTATTTTAAGACACTCTCCATAGTGACACCCACCAAGAAATATACCAGCTATATGAAGACCATCTCCATAGTGACACCCATCAAGAAATATACCAGCTATATGAAGACCATCTCCATAGTGACACCCACCAAGAAATATACTAGCTATATGAAGACCATTTCCATAGTGACACCCACCAAGAAATATACCAGCTATATGAAGACCATCTCCATAGTGACACCCACCAAGAAATATACCAGCTATATAAAGACCATCTCCATAGTGACACCCACCAAGAAATATACCAATTATATGAAGACCATCTCCATAGTGACACCCACCAAGAAATATACCAATTATATGAAGACCATCTCCATAGTGACACCCACCAAGAAATATACCAGCTCTATGAAGACCTCCTCTATAGTGACACCCACCAAGAAATATACCAATTATATGTAGACCTCCTCCATAGTGACACCCATCAAAAAATATACCAACTATATGTAGACCTTTTCCATAGTGACACCCACCAAGAAATATACCAGCTATATGAAGACCATCTCCATAGTGACACCCATCAAGAAATATACCAGCTATATGAAGACCATCTCCATAGTGACACCCACCAAGAAATATACCAGTTATATGAAGACCATCTCTATAGTGACACCCATCAAGAAATATACCAACTATATGAAGACCATCTCCATAGTGACACCCATCAAGAAATATACCAACTATATGAAGACCTCCTCTATAGTGACACCCATGAAGAAATATACCAACTATATGAAGACCATCTCCATAGTGACACCCATCAAGAAATATACCAACCATATGAAGACCATCTCCATAGTGACACCCATCAAAAATAATACCAACTATATGAAGACCTCCTCCATAGTGACAAAAACCAAGAAATATACCAACTATATATAGACCACCACAGTGACACCGATCAAGAAATATACCAACTATATATAGACCTCCACAGTGACACCGATAAAGAAATATACCAACTGTATGTAGACCATCTCCATAGTGACACCCATCAAGAAATATACCAGCTATATGAAGACCATCTCCATAGTGACACCCACCAAAAAATATACCAGCTATATGAAGACCATCTCCGTAGTGATTCCCACCAAGAAATATACCAGCTATATGAAGACCATCTCCAAAGTGACACCCACCAAGAAATATACCAGCTATATGAAGTCCATCTCCATAGTGACACCCACCAAGAAATATACCAGCTATATGAAGACTTCCTCCATAGTTTTACCCACCAAGAAATATACCAATTATATATGTAGACCTCCTCCATAGTGACACCCATTAAGAAATATACCAACTATATGTAGACCTCCTCCATAGTGACACCCATCAAGAAATATACCAACTATATGTAGACCTCCTCCATAGTGACACCCACCAAGAAATATACCAACTATATGTAGATCTCCTCCATAGTTACACCCATCAAGAAATATACCAACTATATGAAGACCATCTCCATAGTGACACCCACCAAGAAATATACCAATTATATGAAGACCATCTCCATAGTGACACCCACCAAGAAATATACCAGCTATATGAAGACCTCCTCCATAGTGACACCCATGAAGAAATATACCAATTATATGAAGACCATCTCCATAGTGACACCCACTAAGAAATATACCAGCTATATGAAGACCTCCTCCATAGTGACACCCACCAAGAAATATACCAACTATATGTAGACCTCCTCCATAGTGACACCCATCAAGAAATATACCAACTATATGTAGACCTCCTCCATAGTGACACCCATCAAGAAATATACCAACTATATGTAGACCTCCTCCATAGTGACACCCATGACGAAATATACCAACTATATGAAGACCATCTCTATAGTGACACCCATCAAGAAATATACCATTTATATGAAGACCATCTCCATAGTGACACCCATCAAGAAATATACCAACTATATGAAGACCTCCTCCATAGTGACACCCATGACGAAATATACCAACTATATGAAGACCATCTCCATAGTTTACACCCATCAAGAAATATACCAGCTATATGAAGACCATCTCCATAGTGACACCCATCAAGAAATATACTAGCTATATGAAGACGATCTCCATAGTGACACCAATCAAGAAATATACCAGCTATAAGAAGACCATCTCCATAGTCACACCCATCAAGAAATATACCAGCTATATGAAGACCATCTCAATAGTGACACCCATCAAGAAATATACCAGCTATATGAAGACCATCTCCATAGTGACACCCACCAAGAAATATACCAGCTATAAAAAGACCATCCCCATAGTGACACCCATCAAGAAATATACCAGCTATTTTAAGACACTCTCCATAGTGACACCCACCAAGAAATATACCAGCTATATGAAGACCATCTCCATAGTGACACCCATCAAGAAATATACCAGCTATATGAAGACCATCTCCATAGTGACACCCACCAAGAAATATACTAGCTATATGAAGACCATTTCCATAGTGACACCCACCAAGAAATATACCAGCTATATGAAGACCATCTCCATAGTGACACCCACCAAGAAATATACCAGCTATATAAAGACCATCTCCATAGTGACACCCACCAAGAAATATACCAATTATATGAAGACCATCTCCATAGTGACACCCACCAAGAAATATACCAATCATATGAAGACCATCTCCATAGTGACACCCACCAAGAAATATACCAGCTCTATGAAGACCTCCTCTATAGTGACACCCACCAAGAAATATACCAATTATATGTAGACCTCCTCCATAGTGACACCCATCAAAAAATATACCAACTATATGTAGACCTTTTCCATAGTGACACCCACCAAGAAATATACCAGCTATATGAAGACCATCTCCATAGTGACACCCATCAAGAAATATACCAGCTATTTGAAGACCATCTCCATAGTGACACCCACCAAGAAATATACCAGTTATATGAAGACCATCTCTATAGTGACACGCATCAAGAAATATACCAACTATATGAAGACCATCTCCATAGTGACACCCATCAAGAAATATACCAACTATATGAAGACCTCCTCTATAGTGACACCCATGAAGAAATATACCAACTATATGAAGACCATCTCCATAGTTTACACCCATCAAGAAATATACCAACCATATGAAGACCATCTCCATAGTGACACCCATCAAAAATAATACCAACTATATGAAGACCTCCTCCATAGTGACAAAAACCAAGAAATATACCAACTATATATAGACCTCCACAGTGACACCGATCAAGAAATATACCAACTATATATAGACCTCCACAGTGACACCGATCAAGAAATATACCAACTGTATGTAGACCATCTCCATAGTGACACCCATCAAGAAATATACCAGCTATAAGAAAACCATCTCCATAGTGACACCCATCAAGAAATATACCAGCTATATGAAGACCATCTCCATAGTGACACCCATCAAGAAATATACCAACTATATGAAGACCATCTCCATAGTGACACCCACCAAGAAATATACCAGCTATATGAAGACGATCTCCATAGTGACACCCACCAAGAAATATACCAGCTATATGAAGACCATCTCCATAGTGACACCCACCAAGAAATATACCAGCTATATAAAGACCATCTCCATAGTGACACCCACCAAGAAATATACCAATTATATGAAGACCATCTCCATAGTGACACCCACCAAGAAATATACCAATTATATGAAGACCATCTCCATAGTGACACCCACCAAGAAATATACCAGCTCTATGAAGACCTCCTCTATAGTGACACCCACCAAGAAATATACCAATTATATGTAGACCTCCTCCATAGTGACACCCATCAAAAAATATACCAACTATATGTAGACCTTTTCCATAGTGACACCCACCAAGAAATATACCAGGTATATGAAGACCATCTCCATAGTGACACCCATCAAGAAATATACCAGCTATATGAAGACCATCTCCATAGTGACACCCACCAAGAAATATACCAGTTATATGAAGACCATCTCTATAGTGACACCCATCAAGAAATATACCAACTATATGAAGACCATCTCCATAGTGACACCCACCAAGAAATATACCAGCTATATGAACACCTTCTCCATAGTGACACCCACCAAGAAATATACCAGCTATATGAAGACCATCTCCATAGTGACACCCACCAAGAAATATACCAGCTATATGAAGTCCATCTCCATAGTGACACCCACCAAGAAATATACCAGCTATATGAAGACTTCCTCCATAGTTTTACCCACCAAGAAATATACCAATTATATATGTAGACCTCCTCCATAGTGACACCCATTAAGAAATATACCAACTATATGTAGACCTCCTCCATAGTGACACCCATCAAGAAATATACCATATATATGTAGACCTCCTCCATAGTGACACCCACCAAGAAATATACCAACTATATGTAGATCTCCTCCATAGTTACACCCATCAAGAAATATACCAACTATATGAAGACCATCTCTATAGTGACACCCTTCAAGAAATATACCAACTATATGAAGACCATCTCCATAGTGACACCCATCAAGAAATATACCAACTATATGTAGACCTCCTCCATAGTGACACCCACCAAGAAATATACCAACTATATGTAGATCTCCTCCATAGTTACACCCATCAAGAAATATACCAGCTATATGAAGACCATCTCCATAATGACACCCATCAAGAAATATACCAGCTATATGAAGACCATCTCCATAGTGACACCCATCAAGAAATATACCAGCTATATGAAAACCATCTCCATAGTGACACCCACCAAGAAATATACCAACTATATGAAGACCATCTCCATAGTGACACCCACCAAGAAATATACCAACTATATGAAGACCATCTCCATAGTGACACCCATCAAGAAATATACCAGCTATATGAAGACCTCCTCCATAGTGACACCCATCAAGAAATATACCAACTATATGTAGACCTCCTCTATAGTGACACCCATCAAGAAATATACCAACTATTTTTAGACCTCCTCCATAGTGACACCCATCAAGAAATATACCAGCTATATGTAGACCTCCACAGTGACACCCACCAAGTAATATACCAGCTATATGTAGACTTTCAAAGTGACACCCATCAAGAAATATACCAGCTATATGTAGACCTCCACAGTGACACACCTACCAAGAAATATACCAGCTATATCTAGACCTCCATAGTGACACCCACCAAGAAATATACCAGCTATATGTAGACCTCCACAGTGACACCCATCAAGAAATATACCAACTATATATAGACCTCCACAATGACACCCATCAAGAAATATACCAGCTATATGTAGTCCTCCACAGTAACACCCACCAAGAAATATACCAGCTATAAGAATACCTCCTCCATAGTGACACCCACCAAGAAATATACCAGCTATATGAAGACCATCTCCATAGTGACACCCACCAAGAAATATACCAGCTATATGAAGACCATCTCCATAGTGACACCCATCAAGAAATATACCAACTATATGTAGACCTCCTCCATAGTGACACCCATCAAGAAATATACCAAGTATATGAAGACCATCTCCATAGTGACACCCATCAAGAAATATACCAACTATATGTAGATCTCCTCCATAGTGACACCCATCAAGAAATATACCAGCTATATGAAGACCATCTCCATAGTGACACCCACCAAGAAATATACCAGCTATATGAAGACCATCTCCATAGTTACACTCACCAAGAAATATACCAGCTATATGAAGACCATCTCCATAGTGACACCCACCAAGAAAAATACCAGCTATATGAAGACCATCTCCATAGTGACACCCACCAAGAAATATACCAGCAATATGAAGACCTTCTCCATAGTGACACCCACCAAGAAATATACCAGCTATATGAAGACCATCTCCATAGTGACACCCACCAAGAAATATACCAACTATATGACGGCCATCTCCATAGTGACACCCACCAAGAAATATACCAATTATATGAAGACCATCTCCATAGTGACACCCACCAAGAAATATACCAGCTATATGAAGACCTCCTCCATAGTGACACCCACCAAGAAATATAACAACTATATGAAGACCATCTCCATAGTGACACCCATGGAGAAATATACCAATTATATGAAGACCATCTCCATAGTGACACCCACAAAGAAATATACCAGCTTTATGAAGACCTCCTCCATAGTGACACCCACCAAGAAATATACCAACTATATGTAGACCTCCTCCATAGTGACACCCATCAAGAAATATACCAACTATATGTAGACCTCCTCCATAGTGACACCCATCAAGAAATATACCAACTATATGTAGACCTCCTCCATAGTGACACCCATCAAGAAATATACCAACTATATGTAGACCTCCTCCATAGTGACACCCATGACGAAATATACCAACTATATGAAGACCATCTCTATAGTGACACCCATCAAGAAATATACCATTTATATGAAGACCATCTCCATAGTGACACCCATCATGAAATATACCAACTATATGAAGACCTCCTCCATAGTGACACCCATGACGAAATATACCAACTATATGAAGACCATCTCCATAGTTTACACCCATCAAGAAATATACCAGCTATATGAAGACCATCTCCATAGTGACACCCATCAAGAAATATACCAGCTATATGAAGACGATCTCCATAGTGACACCAATCAAGAAATATACCAGCTATAAGAAGACCATCTCCATAGTCACACCCATCAAGAAATATACCAGCTATATGAAGACCATCTCCATAGTGACACCCATCAAGAAATATACCAGCTATATGAAGACCATCTCCATAGTGACACCCACCAAGAAATATACCAGCTATAAAAAGACCATCCCCATAGTGACACCCATCAAGAAATATACCAGCTATTTTAAGAAACTCTCCATAGTGACACCCACCAAGAAATTAACCAGCTATGTGAAGACCATCTCCATAGTGACACCCATCAAGAAATATACCAGCTATATGAAGACCATCTCCATAGTGACACCCACCAAGAAATATACTAGCTATATGAAGACCATTTCCATAGTGACACCCACCAAGAAATATACCAGCTATATGAAGACCATCTCCATAGTGACACCCACCAAGAAATATACCAGCAATATGAAGACCTTCTCCATAGTGACACCCACCAAGAAATATACCAGCTATATGAAGACCATCTCCATAGTGACACCCACCAAGAAATATACCAACTATATGACGGCCATCTCCATAGTGACACCCACCAAGAAATATACCAATTATATGAAGACCATCTCCATAGTGACACCCACCAAGAAATATACTAGCTATATGAAGACCTCCTCCATAGTGACACCCACCAAGAAATATAACAACTATATGAAGACCATCTCCATAGTGACACCCATGGAGAAATATACCAATTATATGAAGACCATCTCCATAGTGACACCCACAAAGAAATATACCAGCTTTATGAAGACCTCCTCCATAGTGACACCCACCAAGAAATATACCAACTATATGTAGACCTCCTCCATAGTGACACCCATCAAGAAATATACCAACTATATGTAGACCTCCTCCATAGTGACACCCATCAAGAAATATACCAACTATATGTAGACCTCCTCCATAGTGACACCCATCAAGAAATATACCAACTATATGTAGACCTCCTCCATAGTGACACCCATGACGAAATATACCAACTATATGAAGACCATCTCTATAGTGACACCCATCAAGAAATATACCATTTATATGAAGACCATCTCCATAGTGACACCCATCATGAAATATACCAACTATATGAAGACCTCCTCCATAGTGACACCCATGACGAAATATACCAACTATATGAAGACCATCTCCATAGTTTACACCCATCAAGAAATATACCAGCTATATGAAGACCATCTCCATAGTGACACCCATCAAGAAATATACCAGCTATTTTAAGAAACTCTCCATAGTGACACCCACCAAGAATTATACCAGCTATGTGAAGACCATCTCCATAGTGACACCCATCAAGAAATATACCAGCTATATGAAGACCATCTCCATAGTGACACCCACCAAGAAATATACTAGCTATATGAAGACCATTTCCATAGTGACACCCACCAAGAAATATACCAGCTATATGAAGACCATCTCCATAGTGACACCCACCAAGAAATATACCAGCTTTATGAAGACCATCTCCATAGTGACACCCACCAAGAAATATACCAATTATATGAAGACCATCTCCATAGTGACACCCACCAAGAAATATACCAGCTCTATGAAGACCTCCTCCATAGTGACACCCATCAAGAAATATACCAACTATATGTAGACCTCCTCTATAGTGACACCCATCAAGAAATATACCAACTATTTGTAGACCTCCTCCATAGTGACACCCATCAAGAAATATACCAGCTATATGTAGACCTCCACAGTGACACCCACAAGTAATATACCAGCTATATGTAGACTTCCAAAGTGACACCCATCAAGAAATATACCAGCTATATGTAGACCTCCACAGTGACACACCTACCAAGAAATATACCAGCTATATCTAGACCTCCATAGTGACACCCACCAAGAAATATACCAGCTATATGTAGACCTCCACAGTGACACCCATCAAGAAATATACCAACTATATATAGACCTCCACAATGACACCCATCAAGAAATATACCAGCTATATGTAGTCCTCCACAGTAACACCCACCAAGAAATATACCAGCTATATGAATACCTCCTCCATAGTGACACCCACCAAGAAATATACCAGCTATATGAAGACCATCTCCATAGTGACACCCACCAAGAAATATACCAGCTATATGAAGACCATCTCCATAGTGACACCCATCAAGAAATATACCAACTATATGTAGACCTCCTCCATAGTGACACCCATCAAGAAATATACCAAGTATATGAAGACCTCCTCCTTAGTGACACCTATAAAGAAATATACCAACTATATGTAGATCTCCTCCATAGTGACACCCATCAAGAAATATACCAGCTATATAAAGACCATCTCCATAGTGACACCCACCAAGAAATATACCAGCTATATGAAGACCATCTCCATAGTTACACCCACCAAGAAATATACCAGCTATATGAAGACCATCTCCATAGTGACACCCACCAAGAAAAATACCAGCTATATGAAGACCATCTCCATAGTGACACCCACCAAGAAATATACCAGCTATATAAAGACCTTCTCCATAGTGACACCCACCAAGAAATATACCAGCTATATGAAGACCATCTCCATAGTGACACCCACCAAGAAATATACCAGCTATATGAAGTCCATCTCCATAGTGACACCCACCAAGAAATATACCAGCTATATGAAGACTTCCTCCATAGTTTTACCCACCAAGAAATATACCAATTATATATGTAGACCTCCTCCATAGTGACACCCATTAAGAAATATACCAACTATATGTAGACCTCCTCCATAGTGACACCCATCAAGAAATATACTAACTATATGTAGACCTCCTCCATAGTGACACCCACCAAGAAATATACCAACTATATGTAGATCTCCTCCATAGTTACACCCATCAAGAAATATACCAACTATATGAAGACCATCTCTATAGTGACACCCTTCAAGAAATATACCAACTATATGAAGACCATCTCCATAGTGACACCCATCAAGAAATATACCAACTATATGTAGACCTCCTCCATAGTGACACCCACCAAGAAATATACCAACTATATGTAGATCTCCTCCATAATTACACCCATCAAGAAATATACCAGCTATATGAAGACCATCTCCATAATGACACCCATCAAGAAATATACCAGCTATATGAAGACCATCTCCATAGTGACACCCATCAAAAAATATACCAGCTATATGAAAACCATCTCCATAGTGACACCCACCAAGAAATATACCAACTATATGAAGACCATCTCCATAGTGACACCCACCAAGAAATATACCAACTATATGAAGACCATCTCCATAGTGACACCCATCAAGAAATATACCAGCTATATGAAGACCTCCTCCATAGTGACACCCATCAAGAAATATAACAACTATATGTAGACCTCCTCTATAGTGACACCCATCAAGAAATATACCAACTATTTGTAGACCTCCTCCATAGTGACACCCATCAAGAAATATACCAGCTATATGTAGACCTCCACAGTGACACCCACCAAGTAATATACCAGCTATATGTAGACTTCCAAAGTGACACCCATCAAGAAATATACCAGCTATATGTAGACCTCCAAAGTGACACACCTACCAAGAAATATACCAGCTATATCTAGACCTCCATAGTGACACCCACCAAGAAATATACCAGCTATATGTAGACCTCCACAGTGACACCCATCAAGAAATATACCAACTATATATAGACCTCCACAATGACACCCATCAAGAAATATACCAGCTATATGTAGTCCTCCACAGTAACACCCACCAAGAAATATACCAGCTATATGAATACCTCCTCCATAGTGACACCCACCAAGAAATATACCAGCTATATGAAGACCATCTCCATAGTGACACCCACCAAGAAATATACCAGCTATATGAAGACCATCTCCATAGTGACACCCATCAAGAAATATACCAACTATATGTAGACCTCCTCCATAGTGACACCCATCAAGAAATATACCAAGTATATGAAGACCATCTCCATAGTGACACCCATCAAGAAATATACCAACTATATGTAGATCTCCTCCATAGTGACACCCATCAAGAAATATACCAGCTATATGAAGACCATCTCCATAGTGACACCCACCAAGAAATATACCAGCTATATGAAGACCATCTCCATAGTTACACCCACCAAGAAATATACCAGCTATATGAAGACCATCTCCATAGTGACACCCACCAAGAAAAATACCAGCTATATGAAGACCATCTCCATAGTGACACCCACCAAGAAATATACCAGCTATATGAAGACCTTCTCCATAGTGACACCCACCAAGAAATATACCAGCTATATGAAGACCATCTCCATAGTGACACCCACCAAGAAATATACCAACTATATGAAGGCCATCTCCATAGTGACACCCACCAAGAAATATACCAATTATATGAAGACCATCTCCATAGTGACACCCACCAAGAAATATACCAGCTATATGAAGACCTCCTCCATAGTGACACCCACCAAGAAATATAACAACTATATGAAGACCATCTCCATAGTGACACCCATGGAGAAATATACCAATTATATGAAGACCATCTCCATAGTGACACCCACAAAGAAATATACCAGCTTTATGAAGACCTCCTCCATAGTGACACCCACCAAGAAATATACCAACTATATGTAGACCACCTCCATAGTGACACCCATCAAGAAATATACCAACTATATGTAGACCTCCTCCATAGTGACACCCATCAAGAAATATACCAACTATATGTAGACCTCCTCCATATTGACACCCATCAAGAAATATACCAACTATATGTAGACCTCCTCCATAGTGACACCCATGACGAAATATACCAACTATATGAAGACCATCTCTAAAGTGACACCCATCAAGAAATATACCATTTATATGAAGACCATCTCCATAGTGACACCCATCATGAAATATACCAACTATATGAAGACCTCCTCCATAGTGACACCCATGACGAAATATACCAACTATATGAAGACCATCTCCATAGTTTACACCCATCAAGAAATATACCAGCTATATGAAGACCATCTCCATAGTGACACCCATCAAGAAATATACCAGCTATATGAAGACGATCTCCATAGTGACACCAATCAAGAAATATACCAGCTATAAGAAGACCATCTCCATAGTCACACCAATCAAGAAATATACCAGCTATAAGAAGACCATCTCCATAGTCACACCCATCAAGAAATATACCAGCTATATGAAGACCATCTCCATAGTGACACCCATCAAGAAATATACCAGCTATATGAAGACCATCTCCATAGTGACACCCACCAAGAAATATACCAGCTATAAAAAGACCATCCCCATAGTGACACCCATCAAGAAATATACCAGCTATTTTAAGAAACTCTCCATAGTGACACCCACCAAGAAATATACCAGCTATGTGAAGACCATCTCCTTAGTGACACCCATCAAGAAATATACCAACTATATGAAGACCTCCTCTATAGTGACACCCATGAAGAAATATACCAACTATATGAAGACCATCTCCATAGTTTACACCCATCAAGAAATATACCAACCATATGAAGACCATCTCCATAGTGACACCCATCAAAAAATATACCAACTATATGAAGACCTCCTCCATAGTGACACCCATCAAGAAATATACCAGCTATATGAAGACGATCTCCATAGTGACACCAATACAGAAATATACCAGCTATAAGAAGACCATCTCCATAGTCACACCCATCAAGAAATATACCAGCTATATGAAGACCATCTCCATAGTGACACCCATCAAGAAATATACCAGCTATATGAAGACCATCTCCATAGTGACACCCACCAAGAAATATACCAGCTATAAAAAGACCATCCCCATAGTGACACCCATCAAGAAATATACCAGCTATTTTAAGAAACTCTCCATAGTGACACCCACCAAGAAATATACCAGCTATGTGAAGACCATCTCCTTAGTGACACCCATCAAGAAATATACCAACTATATGAAGACCTCCTCTATAGTGACACCCATGAAGAAATATACCAACTATATGAAGACCATCTCCATAGTTTACACCCATCAAGAAATATACCAACCATATGAAGACCATCTCCATAGTGACACCCATCAAAAAATATACCAACTATATGAAGACCTCCTCCATAGTGACAAAAACCAAGAAATATACCAACTATATATAGACCTCCACTGTGACACCGATCAAGAAATATACCAACTATATATAGACCTCCACAGTGACACCGATCAAGAAATATACCAACTGTATGTAGACCTCCTCCATAGTGACACCCATCAAGAAATATACCAACTATATGTAGACCTCCTCCATAGTGACACCCATCAAGAAATATACCAACTATATGTAGACCTCCTCCATATTGACACCCATCAAGAAATATACCAACTATATGTAGACCTCCTCCGTAGTGACACCCATGACGAAATATACCAACTATATGAAGACCATCTCTAAAGTGACACCCATCAAGAAATATACCATTTATATGAAGACCATCTCCATAGTGACACCCATCATGAAATATACCAACTATATGAAGATTTCCTCCATAGTGACACCCATGACGAAATATACCAACTATATGAAGACCATCTCCATAGTTTACACCCATCAAGAAATATACCAGCTATATGAAGACCATCTCCATAGTCACACCCATCAAGAAATATACCAGCTATATGAAGACCATCTCCATAGTGACACCCATCAAGAAATATACCAGCTATATGAAGACCATCTCCATAGTGACACCCACCAAGAAATATACCAGCTATAAAAAGACCATCCCCATAGTGACACCCATCAAGAAATATACCAGCTATTTTAAGAAACTCTCCATAGTGACACCCACCAAGAAATATACCAGCTATGTGAAGACCATCTCCTTAGTGACACCCATCAAGAAATATACCAGCTATATGAAGACCATCTCCATAGTGACACCCACCAAGAAATATACTAGCTATATGAAGACCATTTCCATAGTGACACCCACCAAGAAATATACCAGCTATATGAAGACCATCTCCATAGTGACACCCACCAAGAAATATACCAGCTTTATGAAGACCATCTCCATAGTGACACCCACCAAGAAATATACCAATTATATGAAGACCATCTCCATAGTGACACCCACCAAGAAATATACCAGCTCTATGAAGACCTCCTCTATAGTAACACCCACCAAGAAATATACCAATTATATGTAGACCTCCTCCATAGTGACACCCATCAAAAAATATACCAACTATATGTAGACCTTTTCCATAGTGACACCCACCAAGAAATATACCAGCTATATGAAGACCATCTCCATAGTGACACCCTACAAGAAATATACCAGCTATATGAAGACCATCTCCATAGTGACACCCACCAAGAAATATACCAGTTATATGAAGACCATCTCTATAGTGACACCCATCAAGAAATATACCAACTATATGAAGACCATCTCCATAGTGACACCCATCAAAAAATATACCAACTATATGAAGACCTCCTCTATAGTGACACCCATGAAGAAATATACCAACTATATGAAGACCATCTCCATAGTTTACACCCATCAAGAAATATACCAACCATATGAAGACCATCTCCATAGTGACACCCATCAAAAAATATACCAACTATATGAAGACCTCCTCCATAGTGACAAAAACCAAGAAATATACCAACTATATATAGACCTCCACTGTGACACCGATCAAGAAATATACCAACTATATATAGACCTCCACAGTGACACCGATCAAGAAATATACCAACTGTATGTAGACCTCCTCCATATTGACACCCATCAAGAAATATACCAACTATATGTAGACCTCCTCCGTAGTGACACCCATGACGAAATATACCAACTATATGAAGACCATCTCTAAAGTGACACCCATCAAGAAATATACCATTTATATGAAGACCATCTCCATAGTGACACCCATCATGAAATATACCAACTATATGAAGATTTCCTCCATAGTGACACCCATGACGAAATATACCAACTATATGAAGACCATCTCCATAGTTTACACCCATCAAGAAATATACCAGCTATATGAAGACCATCTCCATAGTCACACCCATCAAGAAATATACCAGCTATATGAAGACCATCTCCATAGTGACACCCATCAAGAAATATACCAGCTATATGAAGACCATCTCCATAGTGACACCCACCAAGAAATATACCAGCTATAAAAAGACCATCCCCATAGTGACACCCATCAAGAAATATACCAGCTATTTTAAGAAACTCTCCATAGTGACACCCACCAA
This sequence comes from Biomphalaria pfeifferi, assembly GCA_030265305.1. Lineage (NCBI taxonomy): Eukaryota > Metazoa > Mollusca > Gastropoda > Planorbidae > Biomphalaria > Biomphalaria pfeifferi. The sequence goes on from JASAOG010000025.1 coordinate 1,002,395, forward strand.
GAAATATACCAGCTATGTGAAGACCATCTCCTTAGTGACACCCATCAAGAAATATACCAGCTATATGAAGACCATCTCCATAGTGACACCCACCAAGAAATATACTAGCTATATGAAGACCATTTCCATAGTGACACCCACCAAGAAATATACCAGCTATATGAAGACCATCTCCATAGTGACACCCACCAAGAAATATACCAGCTTTATGAAGACCATCTCCATAGTGACACCCACCAAGAAATATACCAATTATATGAAGACCATCTCCATAGTGACACCCACCAAGAAATATACCAGCTCTATGAAGACCTCCTCTATAGTAACACCCACCAAGAAATATACCAATTATATGTAGACCTCCTCCATAGTGACACCCATCAAAAAATATACCAACTATATGTAGACCTTTTCCATAGTGACACCCACCAAGAAATATACCAGCTATATGAAGACCATCTCCATAGTGACACCCATCAAGAAATATACCAGCTATATGAAGACCATCTCCATAGTGACACCCACCAAGAAATATACCAGTTATATGAAGACCATCTCTATAGTGACACCCATCAAGAAATATACCAACTATATGAAGACCATCTCCATAGTGACACCCATCAAAAAATATACCAACTATATGAAGACCTCCTCTATAGTGACACCCATGAAGAAATATACCAACTATATGAAGACCATCTCCATAGTTTACACCCATCAAGAAATATACCAACCATATGAAGACCATCTCCATAGTGACACCCATCAAAAAATATACCAACTATATGAAGACCTCCTCCATAGTGACAAAAACCAAGAAATATACCAACTATATATAGACCTCCACTGTGACACCGATCAAGAAATATACCAACTATATATAGACCTCCACAGTGACACCGATCAAGAAATATACCAACTGTATGTAGACCATCTCCATAGTGACACCCATCAAGAAATATACCAGCTATATGATGACCATCTCCATAGTGACACCCATCAAGAAATATACCAGCTATATGAAGACCATCTCCATAGTGACACCCATCAAGAAATATACCAACTATATGAAGACCATCTCCATAGTGACACCCACCAAGAAATATACCAGCTATATGAAGACTATCTCCATAGTGACACCCACCAATAAATATACCAGCTATATAAAGACCATCTCCGTAGTGACACCCACCAAGAAATATACCAGCTATATGAAGACCATCTCCAAAGTGACACCCACCAAGAAATATACCAGCTATATGAAGACCATCTCCATAGTGACACCCACCAAGAAATACACCAGCTATATGAAGACCATCTCCATAGTGACATCCACCAAGAAATATACCAACTATATGAAGACCATCTCCATAGTGACACCCATCAAGAAATATACCAATTATATGAAGTCCATCTCCATAGTGACACCAACCAAGAAATATACCAGCTATATGAAGACTTCCTCCATAGTTTTACCCACCAAGAAATATACCAATTATATATGTAGACCTCCTCCATAGTGACACCCATCAAGAAATATACCAACTATATGTAGACCTCTTCCATAGTGACACCCATCAAGAAATATACCAACTATATATAGACCTCCTCCATAGTAACACCCACCAAGAAATATACCAACTATATGTAGATCTCCTCCATAGTTACACCCATCAAGAAATATACCAGCTATATGAAGACCATCTCCATAGTGACACCCATCAAGAAATATACCAGCTATATGAAGACCATCTCCATAGTGACACCCATCAAGAAATATACCAGCTATATGAAGACCATCTCCATAGTGACACCCACCAAGAAATATACCAACTATATGAAGACCATCTCCATAGTGACACCCACCAAGAAATATACCAACTATATGAAGACCATCTCCATAGTGACACCCATCAAGAAGTATACCAGCTATATGAAGACCTCCTCCATAGTGACACCCATCAAGAAATATACCAACTATATGTAGACCTCCTCTATAGTGACACCCATCAAGAAATATACCAACTATTTGTAGACCTCCTCCATAGTGACACCCATCAAGAAATATACCAGCTATATGTAGACCACCACAGTGACACCCACCAAGTAATATACCAGCTATATGTAGACCTCCAAAGTGACACCCATCAAGAAATATACCAGCTATATGTAGACCTCCACAGTGACACCCACCAAGAAATATACCAGCTATATCTAGACCTTTATAGTGACACCTACCAAGAAATATACCAGCTATATGTAGTCCTCCACAGTGACACCCACCAAGAAATATACCAGCTATATGAATACCTCCTCCATAGTGACACATACCAAGAAATATACCAATTATATGTAGACCTCCTCCATAGTGACACCCAACAAGAAATATACCAACTATATGTAGACCTCCTCCATAGTGACACCCATCAAGAAATATACCAGCTATATGAAGACCATCTCCATAGTTTACACCCATCAAGAAATATACCAGCTATATGAAGACCATCTCCATAGTGAGACCCATCAAGAAATATACCAGCTATATGAAGACGATCTCCATAGTGACACCAATCAAGAAATATACCAGCTATATGAAGACCATCTCCATAGTCACACCCATCAAGAAATATACCAGCGATATGAAGACCATCTCCATAGTGACACCCACCAAGAAATTTACCAGCTATATGAAGAATATCCCCATAGTGACACCCATCAAGAAATATACCAGCTATATTAAGACACTCTCCATAGTGACACCCACCAAGAAATATACCAGCTATATGAAGACCATCTCCATAGTGACACCCACCAAGAAATATACCAGCTATATGAAGACCATCTCCATAGTGACACCCATCAAGAAATATACCAGCTATATGAAGACCATCTCCATAGTGACACCCATCAAGAAATATACCAGCTATATGAAGACCATCTCCATAGTGACACCCATCAAGAAATATACCAACTTTATGAAGACCATCTCCATAGTGACACCCACCAAGAAATATACCAACTATATGAAGACCATCTCCATAGTGACACCCACCAAGAAATATACCAGCTATATGAAGACCATCTCCATAGTGACACCCACCAAGAAATATACCAGCTATATGAAGACCATCTCCATAGTGACACCCACCAAGAAATATACCAGCTATATGAAGACCATCTCCATAGTGACACCCACCAAGAAATATACCAGCTATATGAAGACCATCTCCATAGTGACATCCACCAAGAAATATACCAACTATATGAAGACCTCCTCCATAGTGACAAAAACCAAGAAATATACCAACTATATATAGACCTCCACAGTGACACCGATCAAGAAATATACCAACTATATATAGACCTCCACAGTGACACCGATCAAGAAATATACCAACTGTATGTAGACCATCTCCATAGTGACACCCATCAAGAAATATACCAGCTATATGAAGACCATCTCCATAGTGACACCCATCAAGAAATATACCAGCTATATGAAGACCATCTCCATAGTGACACCCATCAAGAAATATACCAACTATATGAAGACCATCTCCATAGTGACACCCACCAAGAAATATACCAGCTATATGAAGACCATCTCCATAGTGACACCCACCAATAAATATACCAGCTATATGAAGACCATCTCCGTAGTGACACCCACCAAGAAATATACCAGCTATATGAAGACCATCTCCAAAGTGACACCCACCAAGAAATATACCAGCTATATGAAGACCATCTCCATAGTGACACCCACCAAGAAATATACCAGCTATATGAAGACCATCTCCATAGTGACATCCACCAAGAAATATACCAACTATATATAGACCTCCACAGTGACACCGATCAAGAAATATACCAACTGTATGTAGACCATCTCCATAGTGACACCCATCAAGAAATATACCAGCTATATGAAGACCATCTCCATAGTGACACCCATCAAGAAATATACCAGCTATATGAAGACCATCTCCATAGTGACACCCATCAAGAAATATACCAACTATATGAAGACCATCTCCATAGTGACACCCATCAAGAAATATACCAACTATATATAGACCTCCTCCATAGTGACACCCACCAAGAAATATACCAACTATATGTAGATCTCCTCCATAGTTACACCCATCAAGAAATATACCAGCTATATGAAGACCATCTCCATAGTGACACCCATCAAGAAATATACCAGCTATATGAAGACCATCTCCATAGTGACACCCATCAAGAAATATACCAGCTATATGAAGACCATCTCCATAGTGACACCCACCAAGAAATATACCAACTATATGAAGACCATCTCCATAGTGACACCCACCAAGAAATATACCAACTATATGAAGACCATCTCCATAGTGACACCCATCAAGAAGTATACCAGCTATATGAAGACCTCCTCCATAGTGACACCCATCAAGAAATATACCAACTATATGTAGACCTCCTCTATAGTGACACCCATCAAGAAATATACCAACTATTTGTAGACCTCCTCCATAGTGACACCCATCAAGAAATATACCAGCTATATGTAGACCACCACAGTGACACCCACCAAGTAATATACCAGCTATATGTAGACCTCCAAAGTGACACCCATCAAGAAATATACCAGCTATATGTAGACCTCCACAGTGACACCCACCAAGAAATATACCAGCTATATCTAGACCTCCATAGTGACACCCACCAAGAAATATACCAGCTATATGTAGTCCTCCACAGTGACACCCACCAAGAAATATACCAGCTATATGAATACCTCCTCCATAGTGACACACACCAAGAAATATACCAATTATATGTAGACCTCCTCCATAGTGACACCCAACAAGAAATATACCAACTATATGTAGACCTCCTCCATAGTGACACCCATCAAGAAATATACCAGCTATATGAAGACCATCTCCATAGTTTACACCCATCAAGAAATATACCAGCTATATGAAGACCATCTCCATAGTGACACCCATCAAGAAATATACCAGCTATATGAAGACGATCTCCATAGTGACACCAATCAAGAAATATACCAGCTATATGAAGACCATCTCCATAGTCACACCCATCAAGAAATATACCAGCTATATGAAGACCATCTCCATAGTGACACCCACCAAAAAATATACCAGCTATATGAAGACTATCCCCATAGTGACACCCATCAAGAAATATACCAGCTATATTAAGACACTCTCCATAGTGACACCCACCAAGAAATATACCAGCTATATGAAGACCATCTCCATAGTGACACCCACCAAGAAATATACCAGCTATATGAAGACCATCTTTATAGTGACACCCATCAAGAAATATACCAGCTATATGAAGACCATCTCCATAGTGACACCCATCAAGAAATATACCAGCTATATGAAGACCATCTCCATAGTGACACCCATCAAGAAATATACCAACTATATGAAGACCATCTCCATAGTGACACCCACCAAGAAATATACCAACTATATGAAGACCATCTCCATAGTGACACCCACCAAGAAATATACCAGCTATATGAAGACCATCTCCATAGTGACACCCACCAAGAAATATACCAGCTATATGAAGACCATCTCCATAGTGACACCCACCAAGAAATATACCAGCTATATGAAGACCATCTCCATAGTGACACCCACCAAGAAATATACCAGCTATATGAAGACCATCTCCATAGTGACATCCACCAAGAAATATACCAACTATATGAAGATCATCTCCATAGTGACACCCATCAATAAATATACCAATTATATGAAGTCCATCTCCATAGTGACACCCACCAAGAATTATACCAGCTATATGAAGATTTCCTCCATAGTTTTACCCACCAAGAAATATACCAATTATATATGTAGACCTCCTCCATAGTGACACCCATCAAGAAATATACCAACTATATGTAGACCTCCTCCATAGTGACACCCATCAAGAAATATACCAACTATATGTAGACCTCCTCCATAGTGACACCCACCAAGAAATATACCAACTATATGTAGATCTCCTCCATAGTTACACCCATGACGAAATATACCAGCTATATGAAGACCATCTCCATAGTGACACCCATCAAGAAATATACCAGCTATATGAAGACCATCTCCATAGTGACACCCATCAAGAAATATACCAGCTATATGAAGACCATCTCCATAGAGACACCCACCAAGAAATATACCAACTATATGAAGACCATCTCCATAGTGACACCCACCAAGAAATATACCAACTATATGAAGACCATCTCCATAGTGACACCCATCAAGAAATATACCAGCTATATGAAGACCTCCTCCATAGTGACACCCATCAAGAAATATACCAACTATATGTAGACCTCCTCTATAGTGACACCCATCAAGAAATATACCAACTATTTGTAGACCTCCTCCATAGTGACACCCATCAAGAAATATACCAGCTATATGTAGACCTCAACAGTGACACCCACCAAGTAATATACCAGCTATATGTTGACCTCCAAAGTGACACCCATCAAGAAATATACCAGCTATATGTAGACCTCCACAGTGACACCCACCAAGAAATATACCAGCTATATCTAGACCTCTATAGTGACACCCACCAAGAAATATACCAGCTATATGTAGACCTCCACAGTGACACCCATCAAGAAATATACCAACTATATATAGACGTCCACAATGACACCCATCAAGAAATATACCAGCTATATGTAGTCCTCCACAGTGACACCCACCAAGAAATATACCAGCTATATGAATACCTCCTCCATAGTGACACCTACCAAGAAATATACCAATTATATGTAGACCTCCTCCATAGTGACACCCATCAAGAAATATACCAACTATATGTAGACCTCCTCCATAGTGACACCCATCAAGAAATATACCAAGTATATGAAGACGTCCTCCTTAGTGACACCCATCAAGAAATATACCAGCTATATGAAGACCATCTCCATAGTGACACCCACCAAGAAATATACCAGCTATATGAAGACCATCTCCATAGTGACACCCACCAAGAAATATACCAGCTATATGAAGACCATCTCCATAGTGACACCCACCAAGAAATATACCAGCTATATGAAGACCATCTCCATAGTGACACCCACCAAGAAATATACCAGCTATACGAAGACCTTCTCCATAGTGACACCCACCAAGAAATATACCAGCTATATGAAGACCATCTCCATAGTGACACCCACCAAGAAATATACCAACTATATGAAGACCATCTCCATAGTGACACCCACCAAGAAATATACCAATTATATGAAGACCATCTCCATAGTGACACCCACCAAGAAATATACCAGCTATATGAAGACGTCCTCCATAGTGACACCCACCAAGAAATATACCAATTATATGAAGACCATCTCCATAGTGACACCCACCAAGAAATATACCAGCTATATGAAGACGTCCTCCATAGTGACACCCACCAAGAAATATACCAACTATATGTAGACCTCCTCCATAGTGACACCCACCAAGAAATATACCAGCTATATGAAGACCATCTCCATAGTGACACCCACCAAGAAATATACCAGCTATATGAAGACCATCTCCATAGTGACACCCACCAAGAAATATACCAATTATATGAAGACCATCTCCATAGTGACACCCACCAAGAAATATACCAGCTATATGAAGACGTCCTCCATAGTGACACCCACCAAGAAATATACCAACTATATGAAGACCATCTCCATAGTGACACCCACCAAGAAATATACCAGCTATATGAAGACCATCTCCATAGTGACACCCACCAAGAAATATACCAGCTATATGAAGACCATCTCCATAGTGACACCCACCAAGAAATATACCAGCTATATGAAGACCATCTCCATAGTGACACCCACCAAGAAATATACCAGCTATATGAAGACCATCTCCATAGTGACATCCACCAAGAAATATACCAACTATATGAAGATCATCTCCATAGTGACACCCATCAATAAATATACCAATTATATGAAGTCCATCTCCATAGTGACACCCACCAAGAATTATACCAGCTATATGAAGATTTCCTCCATAGTTTTACCCACCAAGAAATATACCAATTATATATGTAGACCTCCTCCATAGTGACACCCATCAAGAAATATACCAACTATATGTAGACCTCCTCCATAGTGACACCCATCAAGAAATATACCAACTATATGTAGACCTCCTCCATAGTGACACCCACCAAGAAATATACCAACTATATGTAGATCTCCTCCATAGTTACACCCATGACGAAATATACCAGCTATATGAAGACCATCTCCATAGTGACACCCATCAAGAAATATACCAGCTATATGAAGACCATCTCCATAGTGACACCCATCAAGAAATATACCAGCTATATGAAGACCATCTCCATAGAGACACCCACCAAGAAATATACCAACTATATGAAGACCATCTCCATAGTGACACCCACCAAGAAATATACCAACTATATGAAGACCATCTCCATAGTGACACCCATCAAGAAATATACCAGCTATATGAAGACCTCCTCCATAGTGACACCCATCAAGAAATATACCAACTATATGTAGACCTCCTCTATAGTGACACCCATCAAGAAATATACCAACTATTTGTAGACCTCCTCCATAGTGACACCCATCAAGAAATATACCAGCTATATGTAGACCTCAACAGTGACACCCACCAAGTAATATACCAGCTATATGTTGACCTCCAAAGTGACACCCATCAAGAAATATACCAGCTATATGTAGACCTCCACAGTGACACCCACCAAGAAATATACCAGCTATATCTAGACCTCTATAGTGACACCCACCAAGAAATATACCAGCTATATGTAGACCTCCACAGTGACACCCATCAAGAAATATACCAACTATATATAGACGTCCACAATGACACCCATCAAGAAATATACCAGCTATATGTAGTCCTCCACAGTGACACCCACCAAGAAATATACCAGCTATATGAATACCTCCTCCATAGTGACACCTACCAAGAAATATACCAATTATATGTAGACCTCCTCCATAGTGACACCCATCAAGAAATATACCAACTATATGTAGACCTCCTCCATAGTGACACCCATCAAGAAATATACCAAGTATATGAAGACGTCCTCCTTAGTGACACCCATCAAGAAATATACCAGCTATATGAAGACCATCTCCATAGTGACACCCACCAAGAAATATACCAGCTATATGAAGACCATCTCCATAGTGACACCCACCAAGAAATATACCAGCTATATGAAGACCATCTCCATAGTGACACCCACCAAGAAATATACCAGCTATATGAAGACCATCTCCATAGTGACACCCACCAAGAAATATACCAGCTATACGAAGACCTTCTCCATAGTGACACCCACCAAGAAATATACCAGCTATATGAAGACCATCTCCATAGTGACACCCACCAAGAAATATACCAACTATATGAAGACCATCTCCATAGTGACACCCACCAAGAAATATACCAATTATATGAAGACCATCTCCATAGTGACACCCACCAAGAAATATACCAGCTATATGAAGACGTCCTCCATAGTGACACCCACCAAGAAATATACCAATTATATTAAGACCATCTCCATAGTGACACCCACCAAGAAATATACCAGCTATATGAAGACGTCCTCCATAGTGACACCCACCAAGAAATATACCAACTATATGTAGACCTCCTCCATAGTGACACCCATCAAGAAATATACCAGCTATATAAAGACCATCTCCATAGTTTACACCCATCAAGAAATATACCAGCTATATGAAGACCATCTCCATAGTCACACCCATCAAGAAATATACCAGCTATATGAAGACCATCTCCATAGTGACACCCACCAAGAAATATACCAGCTATATGAAGACTATCCCCATAGTGACACCCATCAAGAAATATACCAGCTATATTAAGACACTCTCCATAGTGACACCCACCAAGAAATATACCAGCTATATGAAGACCATCTCCATAGTGACACCCACCAAGAAATATACCAGCTATATGAAGACCATCTTTATAGTGACACCCATCAAGAAATATACCAGCTATATGAAGACCATCTCCATAGTGACACCCATCAAGAAATATACCAGCTATATGAAGACCATCTCCATAGTGACACCCATCAAGAAATATACCAACTATATGAAGACCATCTCCATAGTGACACCCACCAAGAAATATACCAACTATATGAAGACCATCTCCATAGTGACACCCACCAAGAAATATACCAGCTATATGAAGACCATCTCCATAGTGACACCCACCAAGAAATATACCAGCTATATGAAGACCATCTCCATAGTGACACCCACCAAGAAATATACCAGCTATATGAAGACCATCTCCATAGTGACACCCACCAAGAAATATACCAGCTATATGAAGACCATCTCCATAGTGACATCCACCAAGAAATATACCAACTATATGAAGATCATCTCCATAGTGACACCCATCAATAAATATACCAATTATATGAAGTCCATCTCCATAGTGACACCCACCAAGAATTATACCAGCTATATGAAGATTTCCTCCATAGTTTTACCCACCAAGAAATATACCAATTATATATGTAGACCTCCTCCATAGTGACACCCATCAAGAAATATACCAACTATATGTAGACCTCCTCCATAGTGACACCCATCAAGAAATATACCAACTATATGTAGACCTCCTCCATAGTGACACCCACCAAGAAATATACCAACTATATGTAGATCTCCTCCATAGTTACACCCATGACGAAATATACCAGCTATATGAAGACCATCTCCATAGTGACACCCATCAAGAAATATACCAGCTATATGAAGACCATCTCCATAGTGACACCCATCAAGAAATATACCAGCTATATGAAGACCATCTCCATAGAGACACCCACCAAGAAATATACCAACTATATGAAGACCATCTCCATAGTGACACCCACCAAGAAATATACCAACTATATGAAGACCATCTCCATAGTGACACCCATCAAGAAATATACCAGCTATATGAAGACCTCCTCCATAGTGACACCCATCAAGAAATATACCAACTATATGTAGACCTCCTCTATAGTGACACCCATCAAGAAATATACCAACTATTTGTAGACCTCCTCCATAGTGACACCCATCAAGAAATATACCAGCTATATGTAGACCTCAACAGTGACACCCACCAAGTAATATACCAGCTATATGTTGACCTCCAAAGTGACACCCATCAAGAAATATACCAGCTATATGTAGACCTCCACAGTGACACCCACCAAGAAATATACCAGCTATATCTAGACCTCTATAGTGACACCCACCAAGAAATATACCAGCTATATGTAGACCTCCACAGTGACACCCATCAAGAAATATACCAACTATATATAGACGTCCACAATGACACCCATCAAGAAATATACCAGCTATATGTAGTCCTCCACAGTGACACCCACCAAGAAATATACCAGCTATATGAATACCTCCTCCATAGTGACACCTACCAAGAAATATACCAATTATATGTAGACCTCCTCCATAGTGACACCCATCAAGAAATATACCAACTATATGTAGACCTCCTCCATAGTGACACCCATCAAGAAATATACCAAGTATATAAAGACGTCCTCCTTAGTGACACCCATCAAGAAATATACCAGCTATATGAAGACCATCTCCATAGTGACACCCACCAAGAAATATACCAGCTATATGAAGACCATCTCCATAGTGACACCCACCAAGAAATATACCAGCTATATGAAGACCATCTCCATAGTGACACCCACCAAGAAATATACCAGCTATATGAAGACCATCTCCATAGTGACACCCACCAAGAAATATACCAGCTATACGAAGACCTTCTCCATAGTGACACCCACCAAGAAATATACCAGCTATATGAAGACCATCTCCATAGTGACACCCACCAAGAAATATACCAACTATATGAAGACCATCTCCATAGTGACACCCACCAAGAAATATACCAATTATATGAAGACCATCTCCATAGTGACACCCACCAAGAAATATACCAGCTATATGAAGACGTCCTCCATAGTGACACCCACCAAGAAATATACCAACTATATGAAGACCATCTCCATAGTGACACCCATGAAGAAATATACCAATTATATGAAGACCATCTCCATAGTGACACCCACCAAGAAATATACCAGCTATATGAAGACCTCCTCCATTGTGACACCCACCAAGAAATATACCAACTATATGTAGACCTCCTCCATAGTGACACCCATCAAGAAATATACCAACTATATGTAGACCTCCTCCATAGTGACACCCATCAAGAAATATACCAACTATATGTAGACCTCCTCCATAGTGACACCCATCAAGAAATATACCAACTATATGTAGACCTCCTCCATAGTGACACCCATGACGAAATATACCAACTATATGAAGACCATCTCTATAGTGACACCCATCAAGAAATATACCATTTATATGAAGACAATCTCCATAGTGACACCCATCAAGAAATATACCAACTATATGAAGACCTACTCCATAGTGACACCCATGACGAAATATACCAACTATATGAAGACCATCCCCATAGTTTACACCCATCAAGAAATATACCAACTATTTGAAGACTATCTCCATAGTGACACCCATCAAGAAATATACCAACTATATGAAGACCTCCTCCATAGTGAGAAAAACCAAGAAATATACCAACTATATATAGACCTCCACAGTGACACCGATCCAGAAATATACCAACTATATGAAGACCATCTCCATAGTGACACCCACCAAGAAATATACCAGCTATATGAAGACCATCTCCATAGTGACACCTATCAAGAAATATACCAGCTATTTGAAGACCATCTCCATAGTGACACCCATCAAAAAATATACCAGCTATATGAAGACCATCTCCATAGTGACACCCATCAACAAATATACCAACTATATGAAGACCATCGTTATAGTGACACCCACCAAGAAATATACCAGCTATATGAAGACCATCTCCATAGTGACACCCATCAAGAAATATACCAGCTATATTAAGACCATCTCCATAGTGACACCCATCAAGAAATATACCAGCTATATGTAGACCTCCTCAGTGACACCCACCAAGAAATATACCAACTATATCTAGACCTCCATAGTGACACCCACCAAGAAATATACCAGCTATATGTAGACCTCCACAGTGACACCCATCAAGAAATATACCAACTATATATATAGACCTCCACAATGACACCCATCAAGAAATATACCAGCTTTATGTAGTCCTCCACAGTGACACCCACCAAGAAATATACCAGCTATATGAATACCTCCTCTATAGTGACACCCACCAAGAAATATACCAATTATATGTAGACCTCCTCCATAGTGACACCCATCAAGAAATATACCAGCTATATGAAGACCATCTCCATAGTGACACCCACCAAGAAATATACCAGCTATATGAAGACCATCTCCATAGTGACACCCACCAAGAAATATACCAACTATATGAAGACCATCTCCATAGTGACACCCACCAAGAAATATACCAATTATATGAAGACCATCTCCATAGTGACACCCACCAAGAAATATACCAGCTATATGAAGACGTCCTCCATAGTGACACCCACCAAGAAATATACCAACTATATGAAGACCATCTCCATAGTGACACCCATGAAGAAATATACCAATTATATGAAGACCATCTCCATAGTGACACCCACCAAGAAATATACCAGCTATATGAAGACCTCCTCCATAGTGACACCCACCAAGAAATATACCAACTATATGTAGACCTCCTCCATAGTGACACCCATCAAGAAATATACCAACTATATGTAGACCTCCTCCATAGTGACACCCATCAAGAAATATACCAACTATATGTAGACCTCCTCCATAGTGACACCCATCAAGAAATATACCAACTATATGTAGACCTCCTCCATAGTGACACCCATGACGAAATATACCAACTATATGAAGACCATTTCTATAGTGACACCCATCAAGAAATATACCATTTATATGAAGACCATCTCCATAGTGACACCCATCAAGAAATATACCAACTATATGAAGACCTCCTCCATAGTGACACCCATGACGAAATATACCAACTATATGAAGACCATCCCCATAGTTTACACCCATCAAGAAATATACCAACTATATGAAGACCATCTCCATAGTGACACCCATCAAGAAATATACCAACTATATGAAGACCTCCTCCATAGTGAGAAAAACCAAGAAATATACAAACTATATATAGACCTCCACAGTGACACCGATCCAGAAATATACCATTTATATGAAGACCATCTCCATAGTGACACCCACCAAGAAATATACCAGCTATATGAAGACCATCTCCATAGTGACACCTATCAAGAAATATACCAGCTATATGAAGACCATCTCCATAGTGACACCCATCAACAAATATACCAACTATATGAAGACCATCTCTATAGTGACACCCACCAAGAAATATACCAGCTATATGAAGACCATCTCCATAGTGACACCCATCAAGAAATATACCAGCTATATGAAGACCATCTCCATAGTGACACCCATCAAGAAATATACCAGCTATATGAAGACCATCTCCATAGTGACACCCATCAAGAAATATACCAGCTATATGAAGACCATCTCCATAGTGACACCCATCAAGAAATATACCAGCTATATGAAGACCATCTCCAAAGTGACACCCATCAAGAAATATACCAGCTATATGAAGACCTCCTCCATAGTGACACCCATCAAGAAATATACCAACTATATGTAGACCTCCTCCATAGTGACACCCATGACGAAATATACCAACTATATGAAGACCATCTCTATAGTGACACCCATCAAGAAATATACCATTTATATGAAGACCATCTCCATAGTGACACCCATCAAGAAATATACCAACTATATGAAGACCTCCTCCATAGTGACACCCATGACGAAATATACCAACTATATGAAGACCATCCCCATAGTTTACACCCATCAAGAAATATACCAACTATATGAAGACCATCTCCATAGTGACACCCATCAAGAAATATACCAACTATATGAAGACCTCCTCCATAGTGAGAAAAACCAAGAAATATACCAACTATATATAGACCTCCACAGTGACACCGATCCAGAAATATACCAACTATATGAAGACCATCTCCATAGTGACACCCACCAAGAAATATACCAGCTATATGAAGACCATCTCCATAGTGACACCTATCAAGAAATATACCAGCTATTTGAAGACCATCTCCATAGTGACACCCATCAAGAAATATACCAGCTATATGAAGACCATCTCCATAGTGACACCCATCAACAAATATACCAACTATATGAAGACCATCTCTATAGTGACACCCACCAAGAAATATACCAGCTATATGAAGACCATCTCCATAGTGACACCCATCAAGAAATATACCAGCTATATGAAGACCATCTCCATAGTGACACCCATCAAGAAATATACCAGCTATATGAAGACCATCTCCATAGTGACACCCATCAAGAAATATACCAGCTATATGAAGACCATCTTCATAGTGACACCCATCAAGAAATATACCAGCTATATGAAGACCATCTCCAAAGTGACACCCATCAAGAAATATACCAGCTATATGAAGACCATCTCCATAGTGACACCCACCAAGAAATATACCAGCTATATGAAGACCATCTCCATAGTGACACCCATCAAGAAATATACCAACTATATGAAGACCTCCTCCATAGTGACAAAAACCAAGAAATATACCAACTTTATATAGACCTCCACAGTGACACCAATTAAGAAATATACCAACTGTATGTAGACCTCCATAGTGACACCGACCAAGAAATATACCAACTATATGTAGACCTCCTCCATAGTGACACCCATCAAAAAATATACCAACTATATATAAACCTCCTCCATCAAGAAATATACCAACTATATGTAGACCATCTCCATAGTGACACCCACCAAGAAATATACCAACTATATGTAGACCTCCTCCATAGTGACACCCATCAAGAAATATACCAACTATATGTAGACCTCCTCCATAGTGACACCCATCAAGAAATATACCAACTATATGTAGACCTCCTCCATAGTGACACCCATTAAGAAATATACCAACTATATGTAGACCTCCTCCATAGTGACACCCATCAAGAAATATACCAACTATATGAAGACCATCTCCATAGTGACACCCATCAAGAAATATACCAACTATATGAAGACCATCTCCATAGTGACACCCATCAAGAAATATACCAACTATATGAAGACCATCTCCATAGTGACACCCATCAAGAAATATACCAACTATATGAAGACCTCCTCCATAGTGACAAAAATCAAGAAATATACCAACTTTATATAGACCTCCACAGTGACACCAATCAAGAAAAATACCAACTGTATGTAGACCTCCATAGTGACACCGACCAAGAAATATACCAACTATATGAAGTCCTCCTCCATAGTGACACCCACCAAGAAATGTAGACCTCCTCCATAGTGACACTGACCAAGAAATATACCAGCTATATGTAGACCTGCATAGTGACACTGACCAAGAAATATACCAGCTATATGTAGACCTCCATAGTGACACCCACCAAGAAATATATACCAATTATATGAAGACCTCCTCCATAGTGACATCCACCAAGAAATACACCAGCTATATGTAGACCTCCATAGTGACACCCACCAAGAAATATACCAGCTATATGAAGATCTCTTTCATAGTGACATCCACCAAGAAATATACCAACTATATGTAGACTTCCTCCATAGTGACATCCACCAAGAAATATACCAGATCTACAATAGCTAAAATTCAGGGCATGGAGTCGTAAAGCCTAGGATATATCATAATGGAGAGATATGCTAAAGCAAGCCAGGGCCCTCCATGGGCAGAAGTGCCACATGGATGTATGGTTAGTGTTGCTTTTTTTTTTTTTACTGGGGGTTGTTAAACGAATAACAATGTAATACTACTAAAGTACATGTATAAAGTATATATATATAAAATATGTACAGCCTACATCTACACTATACACTTTCTCGTCCTGACTACTCATCTATTCACTCAGGATAATGATCACTGATTCTGTCCGTGGACGATAAAATACTGAAATTGAACCTGCTTTCTCAGATGAAGCCTATGACAACCACTAGCCCCCTTAGGGGGTGGCAAGTGAAGCAACCTCGCCTGAGGGAGGGCTCGCGATCGGATATCCTATTGTCACTTTCAGCTTCGAAAACCAGATCATAAACTTTGACTTGTTACTCAATAATTTTGAAGCCTTTGAAAGACGACAACTTAATGTCGATATATAGATCTACAAGTCAAAAAGTATAAAACAGGAATTACTTCCGCTTAAGCACTTATTAACATTTTTTTTAGTGCGTAGCTTTAAATTACTACCATAGACTTATAGATAAGTCTATTATGATTCCTACGTTCCATTAAACTAAAAAAAAAACATTGGCTAGTATTATAAAGAAGATGATTACGTCCTACGCGTCATGCATTTAGTCATGCATATATGCATATTAACCAATGACTTAAATTCTGCCAAGTCACTGGTTTTTCTGGCTAGCTCAGGCAACCCATTCCATGCTCTAATAGCACTAGGGAAGAAGGAGTATTTGTACAAATTTGTCCTAGCATAGGGGACGAGGAATGTGCCTTTATTTTTGTGTCTTTCAGAGTATTTTATTAAGTTTTGTTTTTGTATTTGAAGACTCTGGTGTTTGAACGTGCTTTAGGTTTAGATTGAAGACTCAGGTGTTTGAACGTGCTTTAGGTTTAGATTGAAGACTCTGGTGTTTGAACCTGCTTTAGGTTTAGATTGAAGACTCTGGTGTTTGAACCTGCTTTAGGTTTAGATTGAAGACTCTGGTGTTTGAACGTGCTTTAGGTTTAGATTGAAGACTCTGGTGTTTGAACGTAAAAAAAAAAAAAAACTCTGGAGAGGGAAGTAAACTCACCCCCCCCCCCCCCGGACAAGTGATGTTTTAACATTAAAATATCACCTACAAATGCCTACAATAAACAAAATTAAAGGGAAAACAGTCACTACCCCCCCCCCCCTCTGTGAGGGTACATGTACATGTATTTAATTTCGGGGGGGGGGGGGGTGAACTCCGGGGGCGTGGAGCTGTGTTGGGGGGGGGGGGGTATAAATGTTCCTTTTTCTGTGGTTGTTAAATTCTACAAAGATCTAAATCTTATTCTCATCTAGATCAGTGATGCCCAAAATACAGATCTGGTTCCATCCGAGCCCTCCGAAATGCCGAACAAATTGTAGAAAATCCGCTACCCCCCCCCCCCCCACTCCGGAAAAAAAGTTAGCAAAATGTTTCTTTACCTACGTTAGGGCCCTCATTTTTTCTCCGATTGATTGGTGTATTGACCCTTTAACATTTGTGCGTTTATGAAAAGGGAGAATCTACCAGAAGAAGTGAATGGACTTTAACTTTTTATTTGTTGAACATGATGATAAGCCAAGCTATTTGATTTGTAAAGAAAGTTTGGTTGTTTAAAAAAAGAACAACATATAAACGGCATTATAAAACAAATTTGACGGCATTCTTGGTTTGAACACTGAATTAAAAGATTGTTTAACTACGTCTAGCGACTGAAGGATTGATGAGAATATTGACAAAAAAGAGACAAGAAAATGAATTGTTGGTAAAGCTAGCTACACTTGCTAATATTTTTAGTAGAGAAATGAAGCCGTTTTCAGTCGCATAAAAAAAGATAATAGTATCCCATTAATTAATATAAGAACTAGATCCACATATACTAGATGTAAGAAGTTTCAGAGGAGCAGATGCTGACTCAAACCACCTACTAGTAAAAGCTAAACTTAGACAAAGAATAAATACCAAACACAATTACTAAAGAAAAAGAGCACGGCAATATGATAGTCAAAAATTCAAAAAGGATCCACTTGTGGCAGAAACTTATAGAATTGCACTCCAAATGCAACTAACAACATTGGAAATGGACAGTGAAAATAACATAAATGAGCATTGGGAAATAATAAAACATACTACCAAAAGAGCAGCAGAAGAGGTGGTTGGATTTAAACAAAAGAACGATACAATCGGATGGTATGATGATGAATGCAGACAAATTATAGAAGAGAAAAATAATGCTACAGAGAGAAACCAGAAACATTAGACAGCAATACAATGAAGCAAGAAGAAGGGCCACAAAAGTTGTGAGAAAGAAAAAAACAGGAATGGGAAAAATCTAAGATTACTCAAATTGAGGAACTAGCTGTTAATTAAGATCTAGGCTCACAGTCAGCAATAAACATACAACCATTAGTGTCAATGGCGGAGAACGATACTTTATTATATTGAACGCGTGCACCTTTGCGCACCATATCAACATCCCCTTTTCTTTTAAAAAAAAAAACATTTCGGGGAGTATCATATAAAAAAAAAATAAAACAAAACCACAACAACATAAACAACTAAACATAACATACATATATACGCTTCAATGAATTTGAAACATATCACATTTAAAAATCAACATTCAATACTTCATTAAAACACAGTCATTGAATCTTGTCGGTTTCTTCAACTGATCCCTTGGTCGCAGGGAATAATGAGTTGATGAGTGACGAATGAGTTGATTATGAGTTCTATTGTCCTGTAAGTTGTCATCAGTGTCGAGAAATATATCTTGTGGTTCTGTTTCTCTGTTCGGGTTGATATGCACTCTGTTTCTTTGGTACACTGCACCATTGTCACCTGAAATAATGTAAGCTCTCTGGTTGACTTGAGACTGGATTCTTCCACGTCTTCATGTAGGGTCATTAGGAGATTGGAAATAGACCATCTGTCCAGTTCTCAGCTGACTTAAATTTATTCTCTTATTATAAGATGTTTTTACACTCATCTGACGTTTTTCTTTCCTTCTCATAATGTTCTCTTGACATGTAGAAATCTTAATGTTACTCCTTTTGTTTGGTATCAGTGTTCGAGTCATCTGACCAAATAACATCTGAGCTGGGCTTAGATTTGTGTCTTGCCTTAGAGTATTTCTAAATTTCAGAAGAGCTTCATAAGCATCTGACTTTGATTTTCTAGATTTTTTCATTATGTTCTTCAAAATTTTAACTGCTGACTCAGCCTTTCCATTGGATTGATGGTGTCCTGGGAAGGATTTCAAATGAGTCACTCCCCATTCCATCATAAATTTGGAAAAATATTCCGATGTGAACTGAGGTCCGCTATCAGATATACAGACTTTGGGCACCCCATATCTTGCAAATAAAACTTTCAGTTTCTTTATAATTGCGTGTGTTGTTGTCAACTGCATGTTTTCTACCTCTATGAAATTTGAATAATAGTCCACTATAAGATATTGTTAGTCACACATTTTGAATAAATCTATTCCAATTTGTCCCACGGATTAGAACCTATTTCGTGCTGTATTAATTCTTCTCTCTGATTCTCTGGTTTGTTTTTCTGTCAGATGTAGCATGAGTTGGCTATTTCCTTTATTCGAGCTGATAATCCAGGACAGAAAACGGTTTCTTTTGCTCTTCTTTTCATTGAGTCTACTCCCAGATGTGCTGCATGGAGTTTTTCTTCTATTTCCTTCCTAAGTGATATCGGTATGATTATTTGTTCTCCTTTCAACAAGAGTCAATCTTCGTATGTTAACATGTCTCTTAGTGAAAAATGTTGTTTGAGTTCAGGTAGACTATGATGTTTGTCTGGCCATCCATTTAGGATATACTGAATCAGTGTTTGCATCGTTCTATTTTTCTCTGTCTCGATTCTGACTTTCTCCAGCACTGCATCTTGTCAGTCCCACTGTATTGACACAAACATCAGGGATATCACTCTTTTCCTCTGATGGGTCTCTACTCAAAGTATCAGCTATGAACAGATTTTCGTCTTTGACATATTGAAACTGAATATCGTAACGATAAAGACGCATCATTTGACTTTGTAGCCTTTTCGGAGCAGAACTGAGTGGTTTTTGAAGGATGTTTTCCAGTGGTTTATGGTCATTCTGAACTATAACTGTCCTGCCATACGTATACTGGTCAAAACGTTCCAAACCAACAACCACTGCCAACAATTCTTTTTCATTCTGTGCCCATCTTTTCTGAGTATCAGTTAATGATCTAGAAGCATATGCTATTGGACTGCCATCTTGTAATAACGCTGCTTCAACCCATTTTGGTTACTATCTGCTTGTAATGTAAGCTCTTTGTTAGGGTCAAAATATATCAGTGTGCCATGAGTCGATATTTTCTGTTTTATCTTGATGAAAGCTCGTGTGCATTGATCAGACCAAACAAATGGTGTGTTCTTTCTGATTAACTCTGTTATGGGCTGTAAATCTGTCGACAAGTCTGGAACAAATCTTGCAAGATATTGAACCATGCCACAGTATCTCCGGACCGATGAAATATCTTTTGGAGCATTCAAACTCAAAATCGCAGATACTTTGTTCGGGTCTGGTTTTATTCCTGCTTCTGTAATAATATGACCCAAAAATTAATTTCAGCTGTTCTAAAAACAGACTTTTCGTGGTTCAGTTTAATCTTCTTTTTTTGACATCTCTTTATCAGCTCTCTTAGGTTAATATCATGATTTCTGAGTGCTTCTTCTTTCGTTCTTCCTCTTCCTACCACTATAATATCATCAACGTTATTGAAACAGCCTTTCAGTCCTTCTAGTGCTAGATTTAATCTTCTCTGAATAATTTCTGAACTCACTTTCAGACCAAATGGTAATCGCTTCCATTTGTATCTACCAAAAGGAGTTATCACTGCTGTCAAATTAGTTGACGCTGTGTCTAGCCTGACATGCCAGAAAGCTTCTTGCACATCCAATTTTCTGAATATTTTGGCATCGTTCAAATCTGCCAATATGTCATCTAAAGTAGCAAGATTATAGAATTCCCTTAGTAAAACTTTATTCAGGGCTTGTGGATCTATGCAAATCCTAATTTTTCCATTAGCTTTTTCCACAATTGCCATCTGACTCACCCACTCTGTGGGCTATATCAATAGTTCTATGATTCCTCTCTGCACTAGGGTCTTTAACTCCTCCTTAACTCTTTCTTGCAAAGCAATAGGGATCTTTCTACACGGCAGAACCTTGGGCTTAATGCTGCTATCAATCTTTAAAGACACTTCTCCTAAGTCACCCAAATCACCAGTAAACTTTGGACTACAGTCTTCTTCTTGGTTATTCACTACTGATGCTATGAATCTATCTTTATTGACTTTGATTAACTTCATTCTTGTTAAAGTTTCATGACCTAGAAGGCATGCTAGATTATTTGGTACAACTATATATTCCACCTCAAATGTTTCGTTAGTTTTCTCATTTCTCGTCGTTAGAGTGGCTTTCTATCTTTGCCTTCTTTTTGACGTATTTTTCCTGGATGGTATTTACATCAGCTCCACTATCCATTTGAAACCTTACACGGTGACCATTCACTGTCATAACTGCTGTCATCCTTTTCGTTTTGCGGTTCTCCAAAAACATCACCCATTCATTTTTTACCATCATGACATCATTAGAGATATCATCTGACACCAGCTGAATTTTCTTTTTGCACATAACGGCAAAATGATGTCTTCCCTTGCAAACTATGCACATTTCACCCCATGCAGGGCACTTTTCTTTAATGTATTCGTGAATCCTTCCACAATACCTGCATTTACCTTTCTGAATATTTCTTCTTGATGGTGTTGATACTTTCTCAATGATTGGAGCGTCGGCTTGTATTTGTCTCAACTGTTTGTTGGCGGTCTCGTATGCTCTGCAAATATCTCTGCACCTTTCCAAAGTGAGATTACAATCCTGTAACAATTTCATTTTGAGGCATTCATGTCTAACACCAAGAACTACTCTGTCTCTAATCAAGCTATCTTCCAGGCGTTCAAAACTACACGTTTTTGCTAGTCTTCTCAAATTTGTTATGTACTTTTCAATGTCCTCGCCTTCTTGCTGTTCACGAGTATTGAAAACAAAGCGCTCATATGTTTCATTCGTTTTTCCAATGCAAAAAATTTCTTCCATCTTTCTTTCTTTTCCCTTCTCAATTTCAAGACCTTCATATATGTCCATCGCTTTTATTCCTATAATTGTTAGAAAGGTGGCCACTCTGACCTCCTCTGATTCTTCCGACAATTTAGTGGCTAACTCATAGATTCGCCAGCTTCGGTGAAACTTTTGCCAATTAGCGGCCATGTTACATTATCTCCCTCGAGCGGCTCGCGTACAGGAAGGAAATTTCTAGCTGCCATTGCACGGCGTAGCCCTGTAATTGTTGCCTATTTATTATTGCAAACAATAAATCTTTATATACAGATTAATGATTACCTCTAATCATTAATACACCGCTGCCACCATGTTAATTAAGATATAGGTTCACAGTCAGTAATAAACATACAATAACCATTAGTGTCATGGCGGAGAACGATACTTTATTATATTAAACGCGTGCACTTTTGCGCACCACAAAAGTTGTGAGAAAGAAAAAAACAGGAATGGGAAAAATCTAAGATTACTCAAATTGAGGAACTAGCAAAGGAGGGAGAAATGAGAGCAATGTATATGAAAATTGAAGATGAAAAAAATGGATTTCTAGCTAGAACACACATGTGTGAGAACAGAAAAGTTAAACTTATTACAGAAAACAGCAGGGTCATTGAGAGATAGGCCAAATACTTTGAGGGGATCCTAAATACGATACAACAAACTCAGGCAGATTGTGGCGGATGTCAGGTGGCCGCCCACATCTAAGTGTCTCACAAGGCGTGGTAGAACGACCATGTCCAGACTTAGGATTGGACACACCTACATCAAGCATTCCCTTGTGCTGAAGAAAGAGGAATCCCCATTTTGTGAGTACTGTGACTCTCGCCTCACGGTGGATCATATCCTCATTGATTGCCCCAGATATCAGGATGTTAGAGGAAAATTTTTTAGAGCGCACAACTTAAAAACACTATTCGATAATGTCGACCCAGGGAAGATGCTGGGCATTGTCCGGGAGGTGGAGTTGACTAAGAAGATCTGATTTGTGAAATTGTGACCATATAATATTTACATAAGATTTTTACTAATTATTAAATTTTACTATCTTTACTATTTTAACTGTGAATAGACCTCGTTTTTAATGATTTAACTGTATGGAATTTAGCTCTTGTAAAGGAGAGTAATCCTTGAAGGATTACGGGCACGACATGGCCTAAATTGTGCCGATGTGCCAAATCTCAAACTCAAACTGAAGATGGAGACAATGGAGAATATGAACTGCCACTGGGAGGACCACATCCCTTAGTGAACCCACCAACACTTTCTGAAACATCAGAAATAATTAGGACCATAGAGAATGACAAAGCACCAGGAGAGGATCAAATTACAGCAGAACTAATTAAATATGGAGGGATAACTTACATTCCCAAATACACAAATATCAAGAATTTGGGAAGAAGAAGTAATACCAACAGAATGGGAAACAGCTCTTAAAAAAACAATACACAAAAAAAGGATCCAAGCTAAAGTGCTGTAATTACAGAGGAATCTCTCTACTAAATGTGACATATAAGATCCTGTCTAAGCTTATAACTAAGAGACTTGAAAAATACTCCAAAGATATCTTAGGTGACTACCAATGTGGTTTCAGTCCCAATAAATCCACAACCGATCACATCTCACACTTAGATGTATACTAGAAAAATGCCATGAATACAACATATTGTTACGAATCTCACTATCCAGGCTCTCTGCAAACTTCACCATACACCAGCAACTTAAAGAACTTGACAACTCAGGGCTCCAAATTAACGTAACACTTTAATAGTTGAATAAAAAACAGCCAATACTGTACAATTGGCAGCACGTAACACAAGACTGTACAAATATCTCTCCGATAACACCGTACCGCCGTATCAACTCTTGCACTGGCCTCTCCGTCTCGTTCCGGGCTTGCACTGGGTTCAACAGTTCAGGACTGACTTCACACACTAGGCTCGTTGTGTCGGACTCGATCGCAGACCAAGATCAAGACGCCAGTCGTCTCAACTGTACTTGACAGTACTCCGCACTGAACCGTCGTAATGCTCCGTACAGGACCACACCGTTGAACTGTGCTGTAGTCGACCGTGTTCTGAGCCCTGACGTGAACCTTCTGTCGTGTACCATCTGTCGTGAAGCGTCTGTCGTGAACCGTTTTGACTGTGTCACCTCCACTCTTTATATAGGGTCCCTGCTGGCCTTCTAGAACCGGGCAGAACGCCGCTGGACCATTCTGGGTGATCAGATGACTACAACCCTCGTGACGCTCCTGAGCTCTGTTAAACGACGTCGATCCTTCCCGAACCATCATGTTGACACTCGTCTTGGAAGATCGTCGTAACTCGTCACGGTTGACCGCTCGTCTAGCGCTGGCCTGGGGCGATTTGCGTCGGCTGACTACACTCACACCACTACCCCCATCTGTGCCACCACCAGGTTTATAACAATACCAATCCACCAACTCTATATAGATTATAAAATGGCTTATGACAGTATCAAAAGGAAATATCTATATGACACTCTACAGGATTTTGGAATACCTAACAAACTGACAAGACTTATACATATGACATTAAACAACTCAAAAAGTAAAGTCATAATACAAGGAGAACAGTCACGGGATTAAGAGTTTTTAAGACAATGTGTCTCACTTTCTTGCATGCTCTTCAGTTTGACACTGGAGAGAGTTATAAGAAATATACACATAAACAGAAGGGGAACTATTACTAATTACTTCAGGAGAGAAAACATGGGTCCACAACCAGCAGCGACGATATACAGCCAACCTCTACAATACCTTGCTCATGCCGAAGACATCGCCTTATTGGGTAAAGATACCTCTGACATTGCTAGAGCTTTCACACAACTAGAAGAAGCGTCTCGACTAGCAGGACCTAAGGTCAATGACAGTAAAACCAAATGCATCACAATGACAAGAGACAATCAAACAGAGGGACAATATATCAAAGACCACAAATTCGGAACTGTCCAAACTTTAAAATATTTAGGAAGTACAATTGATTTTAAAAAATGAACTACTAACAGAAAAAAAGGAAAGAATAGCAGAAGGCATCAGAGCATTTTATAGCACCCATCATCTACTTATACTTAAGAGCAAACCAATATCAAGGAAAACCAAGAAAATCATATACAAAAGCATGATAAGACCAGCAGCAATGTATGCAGGGGCGGACTGGGTATCAAAATTGGCCCGGGCATTACCGGTCCACAACAAATGGCATGTCATATCATGAGCGTAACCGGAATTTTTTTCGATGAGAGGAGTGGGTGATTTTTTTTACCCCCTCCGCAATATATATATAAATATATATATATCTATTAAATATTAAACGTACGGTCTATCGTTTTGCAAATGATATACAGTGTATAGTGTACATTTGTTGATATTCTTGTTGAATTTCAAACAAAATTAATTGTAGTAATAATAATAAAAAAAAACACAAGAAAAAGTGTTCTGGCATCTGTGTCTTGCTGCTGTCACTTTTTTTTTTAGTTGTCTGCATTTAAAAAAAAATCTTTGGTCTCAAACAGACCGGCCCATTTGGTACCGGCCCACCGGGCCTTTGCCCGTTTGCCCATATAGCTAGTTATGTATGGAAGTGATACCTGGAGCAGGAAAATCTGTGGTGCTATACAGGATGAAACAGGGTGGAGGACACGCACTAATCATGAGCTATAACAACTGTATGAAGATCTACCGATAGTGACAGAATAAAAAAAAAAGAACAGACTACGTTGGGCAGGTCATCTTGAAATAATGTCATATGACAGAGGAGCGAAAATTGTATACAGGCAAAAACCAAAAGGCAGGCGACCCAAAGGCAGACCTCGAATGCGATGGATTTGTGATGTGGAAGCAGATCTACAACAGTTTGGAGTTAGGGCGAGGAGACGAAAGGCCTAGCAGAGATCTGAATGGAAGGATGTGTTGAAGCAGGTCAGAGCCCTCCATGGGCTGTAGCGCCACTGGGGTGGATGGATGGACTAGATCCACAGGTTTCTAATCAATTTTTTTCAGATTTTTGTACATTTTCGTTTATGTCGCCTGCGACACCAGTGTCGGAAATTAAAATGGCCACAGGTTGAGTTACGTTGGCCATCAATGATCTAGTTGATTGTCAAATTGAAGTAATTAAGCGCTGTAGCCTATTAGGCCTATAGCCAACTAATTTCAACTAAATATATATATGACGGCTGCCTTGGCGGTAAATACACTGGAGGCATTTCTGCTATAAAAAATTGTAAAATACCACTGACTGGCTCATTCATCGCGAGATCTCTTAAACCATTGATGCTCAACCTTATTCGGCGGCGGGCCATTTTAATTTTCGACACTCGTGTCGCGGGCCACATTAACAAAAAGTTAAAAAAAAAAAAAAAAAGGAAATAGACAATGAACCATTTTTATTAGAAACTCATAATTACATTACATTAATTCACGAGTTTCATAAAACTGTTTATGTTCTTTCAAAAGAGCCACTCTTTCTTTATAAAACAAATATGTTGGCTTATTATCAGTATCAATCCATTTACCCTAACTTAGCCTTACTTAGGTAAAGATTTTTTTTAAAACTTTTTGTCTCGAAGCAGGACTTTTTGTCGGCGCGTTTTGGCGCATGGGACGTTTTGGCGCGAAATGTTTTAGTCACATAATTTACGTTCATTGTATTATTTCTTAAAAAATAATCCTACATATCTTTGTTTTATATGTGTGTTTGTGTCGCACGTAGTTTTCATGTACAGAACAAGAGATACATTGGTCCGTTATTTTGGTCATTAAGTTTGTTATTTATATATTGTTAATCACTAATATTACACAAGACCAGGCTGCCATCCATACTTCACAGTATGCGTGCAGCATGAAATAGTCAAAGATATTAAGAGTAGAGTAGAGTAGAATGTATACTTTGTTTATCTTGGTATAATATAGTGGAAAAATCTGTTTATTATACATTTTTTAACACACTTTTAAGCGAAAAACATGAGTAGTTTTTGTACATTATATATATAAGTTATTTAAGTAATTATTTTTTATATCTGCTAACAAAACTTATATTATGTGAACTATTAGAAGTCCATTAATCAATGTGACTTATGGTTTACTGCATGTAAATGTGTGTTTTTGTTTCACATCATTTTCTTACTAAACCTTGGGCCGCTCTCGGAAGTAAAGATTAAGATTATAAATTCACACGTTGTGATGTCAAGAGGAGTGCTAGGAACAGATTATCGTCTTACCCACGAGAGAGGGAAGGGGTGGAGGAAAGAGTATATAGGCCTACAAGGAGTGAAATGTGCCCAGAGGTTTGCTAGGAAATCAAAAAGTACAGGTGCTACGTGACACCGGAAGCACATCTATATTAATCAAGAAATGTTTTGTCAATGTGACAAGAGGGACAATAAGGGTGGCTACCTTTATTTTTTATGAGAGTTAGCCACCTTTATTACTTGATTTAAGTCCCTGTCAGCTGTTTACAATTGCCACTTCCTCTTCAGTCTTTGAGCTGACCACTGTACATTATTGTGAACTAAATCTCCATAATGTTTATATGATAGTTTTGATGTTCTGCTCTGGCTGTGTTAATCAAGAGGAGTGTGCCACATTATGGGAATGTATCTTTCACTAACGAGCTAAGTAGACTTCATTTATTTGTTGTTAATAAGTTGGTTTATGTAAATATTATGTCTACTTAGTCTCTTATCCTTTCCTGTATGTGTTCTTTTTATAAGGACCAGATTTGGGTCGTATGTAAAAGACCAAATTTTACCTTGAGAAGAGACAGTTGTGTATCTCATTGACTATTTTGATTCCTGTATTATATTATTGTTATCCATTGTTTGTTTTGAGCTGAGAGACTATTGTGCCTCTGTGACGGCAGTTCTATGATTATGTTGAACTGAACCGGCCCTACTATTTTGACTTTTTCTTCATTATTTGACTTGCCTTTGTTGGCCATTATACCCATTTTCTTTGAATTATTTTTCTTTTGTTCTTAATAAACTCTTTATTAGTTGTAATGAAATCTCAAAGTTATTACTTGTATGTCTTAGTAAGTTATATATCTAGAGGTTATAATTAATAGCCTGGGTAGTCTAATTTGGGACCACAAAATATCACTAGACTAACTTGCCAGTACAGCAGAAGTCACTGGTCTTATGACCTATTCTATTACAAGGTCACAGTCAAGTAAAACTAACTAACAGGCAAATCAGTTCAAGCCACAGCATTCAATGGCACTGTTAGCAGTCTACCAGAAGCCATAATACACATTAAGACGCCATTTTTTAGTGGTCCAACCGAAGCCTTTGTTGTCTGCAACTTACCAGTAGACTTAATCATTGGCAACATTGAAGGAGTCAGAGACTGCACCCCACAAGAACTTTTAGAGTGGGCAAATAACATTGAACTAAATCAAGAATGTTATGCAGTAGTAACCAGATCAATGACCAAACCAAAAGAACATTTTGAATCCGAACGAGCAAGCCAAAAAGAATCGATACCTAAGACACAAGTACAGACCATTGAAAATGAAACAGACCCAGTGATCAGAACATTACCTGAAAATGACGATGAACTGCCACAATTCCAACATCATACATTCAAATATGAACAGAAGATCGATTCATCATTGCAAAGACTTTACAAGAAGCCGCAAGAAAACAAACAATCAAAATTCACAGATGAACCATATTTTCAGAATGGTATTCATATGAAGAACAGTCACAATAAAAACGAAACAATACAACAAGTACTTGTACCTCAAAAATACAGAAAAGAAATATTGGCAACAGGACATAATCTTCCACACGCAGGTCATATGAGTGTAACCAGAACGAAGAAAAGAATCCTTCAAGAATTCTATTGGCCAAGCATCACCAAAGATGTCAAGAAGTATGTCAGCTCGTGCCATGTTTGCCGAATGAAACGTCGCAAAGGCAATACAATACAATTAAGTCAAGCCACGAAGCTAATAAGCAAGCCAACATGGACATCCCTACTCACTGAATGCCCATCCCTACCTATCACAAGTCCATCCCCATCTCCCACATGTCCATCCTTAACCATTGGCAACAAAGACTCAATATCTCAAGTCTTATACAAGAATTCAAGAACACTATCCGTTAGTGCTGCACTATACAGAGACAATTTATACGACAAACAAGATAGCCTATGTAACAATGCATATATCAAAGAATCCACAATACAACCAGATTCAAACTCATCAAAGATAGAAAAAGCATGTCAGCAAGCCTCAAATACCAAGAACTTTGTCATATCAGCATGTGAACAAGCTAAAGAAGCCACAGATAAAGCAAACAGAAATACTTAAGCTAGAGTCAACAAAACCAAAAAACTCAGACAATTTGAACCAGGAGACAAAGACAGCAGACCTGGATTAGTAGTTGATTATGATATTATCCCTTGGTCTATCAGACCATGAGATCATAAAAATACACAGTCAGATAAAAGCAGTAGCCAATACAAAACCCAAAAGAAAAATCTTACTCTGGAATAAATGTAACCTAACACAACTACACCAAGCTGCATTAAACTTTCAACAAACATTCTTATTAGAAAAAGACATTAACCAACCAGTCGATGACCTCTGGAATTTCATTAAAAACCATCTTAAAAGCATTATAGAAAATCATATACCAACTAAATACATATTAAACAAAATAAATAAATGCTGGTTTAATAATAGACTAAAGAAGCTTTGTAAACAGAAGGAAATCCTAGGCAGAAAGAGTTTACAAAAAGTATATAAAAATTAAACACCTAACCCAAAAAGTAAGCAGACAGCTGCAGAGAGAATACATAAACAATGTAATATCTAAAGATAACAACAAAAACCTATGGTCATACATTAAGTCTAAGAAAATGGAAACAACAGGAATAGCGCCATTAAAAGATGAACATAACATAATACATAATGATAATGAAACTAAAGCAAACATCCTAAACAAATACTTTGCATCAGCATTCTCAGCCCCAGGAGACAAAGACATATTTCTTAATTTGAACCAAGTAGACAACATAGAAGATATAGTAGTACAAGAAAATGGAATTCAAAAACTATTAGCCAACACCAAACCAAATAAAGCGTCTTGACCTGATGGTATTCCAGCTAGATTACTCAAAGAACTAAGCAATGAGCTAGCCCCAGTGTTCAAAATACTCTTTCAGGCATCGCTTAATCAGGGCAGAGTACCAAAGGACTGGAAAAAGCTAATGTCACCCCCCTATTTAAAAAAAGGAAAAAAATCTGATCCAGGAAACTACAGACCAGTATCACTTACCAGCATCACATGTAAAATCCTAGAACACATAATATGTAGGAACATCATAAACCACTTAGACAAACATAATGTCCTCACCCCATACCAACATGGCTTTAGGAAATATAGATCATGTGAAACACAACTAATAGGACTAATTGATGATTTTTCAAAAGGTTTAGATAATAGTGAACAAATAGATGCTATCTTACTAGATTTTTCCAAGGCTTTTGACAAAGTTCACCACCATAGTTTGCTTAAAAAATTAAAATATTTCGGCATTAATGGTCCACTGCATCAGTGGATTAAAGATTTTCTGATAGGGAGAGAACAAATTGTAATAATAAATGGCTCTAAATCAACACCAATAACAGTAAACTCAGGTGTACCTCAAGAAACAGTCTTGGGTCCACTACTATTTTTAATTTACATAAATGATTTACCAAATTGCATTAGTTCAGGAACAAAAGTCAGATTATTTGCAGACGATTGCATAATATATAGAACAATAAAAACAACACAAGACACAGATA
This sequence comes from Biomphalaria pfeifferi, assembly GCA_030265305.1. Classification (NCBI taxonomy): domain Eukaryota; kingdom Metazoa; phylum Mollusca; class Gastropoda; family Planorbidae; genus Biomphalaria; species Biomphalaria pfeifferi. Next base: position 1,034,427 of record JASAOG010000025.1, read on the forward strand.
TTTTACAAAGAGAATTAGATGAATTACAGAAATGGGAATCAAATTGGAGCATGTCTTTCCACCCAGAAAAATGTCAGTTGTTAAGAGTAACAAAAAAACTAAAACAAATTAATTCCACTTATCTTATTCATGGCAAACCAGTAACACAGACTAAAAACGCAAAATACCTAGGTGTTATAATAAATGAAAAACTGTCATGGAATCCACATATTGATGAAACTATAAAAAAAATCCAACAAAGCATTAGGATTTATTAAAAGAAATTTCTATAAATCAAATAAGAACATAAAACTAAAATATTATTTAACCTTGGTTAGGCCAATAATAGAATATGCATCCACCGTTTGGGACCCCTCAACTCAAGAAAACATTAAGAAACTGGAACAAAGACAAAATAGAGCAGTGAGATTCATAACAAACGAATATTCACATTTGACTAGAGTAACACCATTAGTAAAATCACTAAATTTAGAAAGCCTTCAGGACAGAAGACTCAAAAGAAAAGTAGCAATTATACATAAAACACTGAACCATAATCTTCAAATACAAAAACAAAATTTAATAAAATACTCTGAAAGACACAAAAATAAAGGCACATTCCTCGTCCCATATGCTAGGACAAATTTGTACAAATACTCCTTCTTCCCTAGTGCTATTAGAGCATGGAATGGGTTGCCTGAGCTAGCCAGAAAAACCAGTGACTTGGCAGAATTTAAGTCATTGGTTAATATGCATGACTAAATGCATGACGCGTAGGACGTTATCATCTTCTTTTTTGAAGTAACGTCTGTATTATATAAGATAAGATAAGGTTTATTGTTACCAGACAAGAACAACAAGCTATTTATCAAATGGCAAGGTCCATTCTCAGTACTCAGAAAAATCACAGATGTTGATTATGAAATTGACATTCATAACAAGAAGAAAATATACCATATCAACAGGCTACAAAAGTACAATACTGAAACAGATGATGATACAAGTACAGAAAAAACAGAAAGAGTTATGTCATGTTTAGCAGTCATACCTGAAGAAGAAGAAAATGATATGGATGATTGCAATGATTTCATAATGCCAGATACACCGCCGAAGCAAACTGAATTTTGGCATGATATCAAAATTGATAAATTATCACCTCAAAGACAAAAAGAATTGACAAACATTCTCAAAGAACATTCAGAAATATTCACAGATGTTCCAGGAAAAACTTCTATTGTCGAACATGAAATCATACTTACAGATTCCAAGCCTACAAAATCAAGACTTTATCCTTTACCAATACACTACAGAGATTTCCTTCAACAAGAAATTAATCAACGTTTAGAACAAGGCATCATAGAACATTCTAATTCACCATATGCTGCACCAATTGTACTTGTCAAACGTAAACAAGCATCAACTCCAAGAATGTGTGTCGATTTCAGACAATTAAACAAAATAACTCGCCTCGATTCATATCCCATGCCTAACCCTGAAGATCTTATGACACAATTTTCCGAGGCAAGATTTTTCACCAAACTAGATTATCTAGAGGTTATTATCAGATACCTAGGAAGGAAGCCTTTACAACAGCTTTCGGACTATTCCAGTTCAACTACATGCCATTCGGATTGGTCAACGCCAGCAGCACTTTTAACAGAGCTATACATAGAATACTTAACCAACGAAAAGACAGTATCTTACATAGATGACATTTGCATATTCCATAAAACATGGAGTGAACACATGAAAGGATTACATGAAGTCTTCAACATAATACAACAATACGGCTTCACGATAAAACCCAGTAAGGTTGAATTGGCCATGACTGAAGTATCTTTCCTAGGTCATAGAGTTAGCTACAATTCACTTAGACCACAAAAAGATATCATCAAACGCATTTTAGACATCAAAGTTCCCACCACTAAGAAGCAAGTTAAAAGCATTCTGGGACTGTGTAATTTTTACAGAACATTTATTCCTAATTACACAGCACTCACATCAACATTGACCAACCTCACAAAGAAAGGTCAACCTATCAAGATTCCATGGTCTACGGAACTACATGACACAATTGAGAATATCAAAGCAACTTTTTCCAGAGACAGTATACTCAAACTTCCGATACGAGAAAAGCCTTTTCATCTCGCCACCGACGCATCTTCATCAGCCATAGGAGCATGTTTAATGCAGGATTACCAAGGGACTTTACATCCTGTATTTTTCATCAGCAGGAAACTCTCACCAGCCGAAACTAGATACTCCACTATTGAACGCGAATGTCTGGCCATTGTCTGAGCCATTTCCAAATTCACCAAATATTTATTGGGTGCACACTTCACACTACTTACAGACCATGCACCACTAGCTTTCCTAAATTCGAAGAAGATGGCAAACGGACGATTAACACGTTTGAGTCTACAACTCATGGACTATCAGTTTGATGTCAAGACAATACCAGGTCACTTGAATGTATTTGCTGACACACTGTCCAAATGTATATAGTTAATTACTTAGTTTCGTCATTACATTTTCTCTTCACAGATATTTTATTATCAGATTGTTAAGTATGTAATATGTTTATTACAGATCCAAAGTACCTTCGAAGAAAAGATGCTCATCTTTATCATATATCATTATAGTCTTATTTCATTTCGAATGTGACATCAAGTGTACAGTAACTTGTTATTTTTAAGGACATTACACATATTTTTTTATAAACCATGACTACAAATGTAATTATTCATTGCTTACATATTGCAACTTACTGTGCAACTATAATCATCTTGTAGTATCTCAAACATTTTTTATATTTAATGTTTTTAGATGTGTACATTTTCACATTAGTACTAACCACATGAGTTATAATGTCATAATTATTTTTTATATTTCAAAATGATGACATTTTAAATGTATTATTTTATACGCATTTCTATTACCATACAAATGCTTAAGAAAGCGGGGGGTAATATGTCACGTACGCTTAGTCTATATTTAGCTTGTCGGCAGAATTTTAGCTACCTCGGGAATTTTACATCACGCAGCAGAATTATGTGGGATGAATGTGATTGGTTGGAGGTATTAATTATTGCACTTTGAGCTGCATTTATTGGTTGGCCATGCAGCGGAGAGATGTTGGTCACGTGGTAACACCCAAGCTTTGAAAGCTGAGAGATATTACCGCCAGTCTTGTGCGGAACGTGTTAGATATAACATGAGTTTAGTGTTAGAACTCAAGAAAGAAGAAATAATTATATTATTGTGTGAATCACTTATTCTATTCAAGTACATTTAACCATTGTAATTATTTGTGAATAGCTTTTCCTAGTTTTGAATTAAAGTATTTGTTTTAGACGAAGAGAAGTTTCTTCATTGAATATATAATAATATATTTAGATCGTCTTGTCAACTAGTAACTTCTAGATGATCCTCTTATCAACTGGCAACTTCTAGATGATCCTCTTATCAACTAGCAACTTCTAGATGATCATCTTATCAACTGACGATTTCTGAATCCTCAGCAACCACGATCATTGATAGTGCGATATAGATCAAGATAATCTTCAACGTGACATTAGCACTATTGATGATTCGTGACAACCCTATTAGTTTTGTGCGAAATGTCCGTCCTCTGTCCGTCCGTCCTGTTTAGAGCTCGTAAACTAGAAATGATATTGAAAATCCGACATCACAATATTTTAGACCATTCAAAGTTCTGATGCAACGGCTACTTTTTTTTTCTGAAAACGAAAAATCTAATTTTTAAAATCAGTTATACAAGGAGTTTTTTTTAAAGAGAAAAAGCTAATTAAGTTAGACCTAAATTGAAACGAATAGTAATCTTGTAAACTTTATTTTCGTGAACTTTTTTTTATTGCGAAATTTTTATTTTGAGCATTCGAATAAGAGATTGAGCCTTTTCAAAACAATTACATCAATTATAAGAATTCAGTTAGGCCAGGAGAGGCGCGGTAGCTGAGCGGTAAAGCGCGTTAGTCTTCCGAACTGGGGGCCCTGGGTTCGAATCCTGGTGAAGACTGGGATTTTCAACTTCGGAATCCTTAGGTGCCTCTGAGTCCACCTAGCTCCAATGGGTACCTGATATTAGTTGAGGAAAAGTAAAGGCGGTTGGTCGTTGTGCTGGCATCAAGACACCCTCGTTAACTGTAGGCCACAAAAACAGATGAACTTTACATCATCTGCCCTATAGACCACAAGGTCTGAAAGGGGAACTAGTTAGGCCAGGTTCACATCTAACTTTGCATTCACTTGCACCTATCCTTTGATCTGCTGTACCGTTGGGGCACTACACAAGATCTGTCAACCTTCTTTCTCCATTCTTATCTCTCATTTGTCTTTGATATAATTTCATTTGGATGTTCTTTCTGAAAATATTGAAGCCTGCCTGGGTGGACCACTTCGGGGGCCGATTTTGAGTTTGTGTTTCCACACAAACTGTCTTTGTAATCTTGTTTTAAAATGTCTTTTGGAAAGAAATCGAAGAATGCCCTCCAGTGAGCTTATAGCAGGACTCACATATAATTAAAAGGGAGGGGATAGCATGTCATTACCATTCAGGAATCTGACTTATTATATATTCATGAAATAAGCAAAATCTTTATTAAAAAAATTAAAACATTCGCTGGACGGTGTAAGAATTTATAATATACATACATTATTATAGTAGAGTGAAAGAAATATTGTTATAAAAGCTACGTGCGTATTAAATTATCATCAAATTATATCTCGCGCCAAAACGTCCCCGGCGCCAAAACGGCTCGCGAGATGAGGGCTTCGCCAAAACGTCACGTACCTTTTTTTGTGTGGAGAGGGATTTTCTACACTTTGAACCGACGTTTCGGCGGGCCGAATTGAATCACCTCGCGGACCAAATGTGGCCCGCGGGCAGTATTTTGGACTACACTGTCTTAAACTATCTTACGTATCCACATCAAATTTCGTACACAGAATTCTTTACCTCCTAGGTGCACACTAAAAACGCTTTTTGACATATTGCAACCTGAGTCTTCCTTTTTTACATTCTTTGGCTACTTAACACGAGAAAAAGGCGTTGCTAGAAGAAAGACTTTCTGAAGCTGAAAACAGAGTACGCTCAGCGCCTGCTCCCGGCACCTAAATCAGACCCCTTGTTGACTTGAGTAGAAACCCGCCGAATGTTCAATTCTATCTCCAAGACTCCAGAAATAACTTTCTACAGCACTTAAAAATTTTGTAGGCAACACTATTTCCAAAAAAAAAAATTAAAAAATATTAAAAACTATCAAAAAACAAAGGACTAGTTTTAGTGAAATTTCATTATGTAAATTTGGATTCTAAACTTAGTGTTAAATAAATATAAGTGAAAAATAACAAGGTTACAAAAGACAGTTAGTGTGAGTACACTAACTCTAAATCGGCCCCCCGAAGTGGTCCACCCAGGCAGGCTTCAATATTTTCTGAAAGAACATATGAATGATATTATATCAAAGACAAATGAGAGATAAGAATGGAGAAAGAAGGTTAACAGATCTTGTGTAGTGCCCCAACGGTACAGCAGATCAAAGGATAGTTGAAAGTGAATGTAAAATTAGATGTGAACGTGGCCTAACTAGTTCCCCTTTCAGACCTTGTGGTCTATAGGGCAAATGATGTAAAGTTCATCTGTTTTTGTGGCCTACGGTTAACGAGGGTGTCATGTTGCCAGCACAACGACCAACCACCTTTACTTTTCCCCAACTAATGTCAGGTACCCATTAGAGGTAAATTCCTAAGGATTTCGAAGTTGAAAATCCCAGTCTTCACCAGGAGTCGAACCCGGGATCCCCCGATTCGGAAGCCAAACGCTTTATCGCTCAGCCACCGTGCCTCCCCTGGCCTAACTGATGTCTTATAATTGATGTAATTGTTTTGAGAAGGCTCAATCTCTTATTGAAATCCTCAAAAGAAAAAAAAATGTTTGCAATAAAAAAAAGTTCAGGAAAATAAAGTTTACAAGATTACTATTCGTGTTAAATTAGGTCTAACTTATAATGCATACTAGTTAGCTTTTTCTCTTTAAAAACTGCTTGCATAATTGATTTAAAAAATTAGATATTTCGCTTTCAAAAAAAAAAAGTAGCCGTTGCATCAGAACTTTGAATGGTCTAAAATATTGTGATGTCGGATTTTCAATATCTTTTCTAGTTTACGAGATCTAAACGGTACGGACGGACAGACATTTCGCACAAAACTAATAGCGTCTTTTCCCCTTTCGGGGGCCGCTAAAAATTAATTATTGTGTTAAAATTATAACGACGCTTTTGTTCTTTTTCATTACATTCTTAGAAAAACTCACCGATCTCACAGTGGGAGCCTACATCGCTGCTCTAGGTCCCCAACTTCTAAGGGGATGCAAACGAAAATTTTGTTATGTAGGTAGCCGCCATCCGGAAATGTTTGAGAATAACTGCCATAATGTGTTTTATTTCAAGTCATTGTATAAGTGACTTGTACTTTGGATTCTGTGGCATTTTACGTCTCGAGAGACTATCTTTTCCCTTTGCAACTTCTTGTGTGACTAAAGAGGCCAATCCTTGATACACAGCTGCGGTCACAGGTTGGGCATATGTAATCAAAAGGCGCCGTTGCATTTTCAACCTTCTTTCTGCTTCTGTTGTGTATGACATCGGCAATCCGTGACCCTTCCTTTATGCTCTCTCTCCATGTGGATCTATCCAGTGCCACCTCTTCCCAGCTGCAAGTGTCGATTTTGAAGAGCTTCATGTCGCGTTTGCATATAATGTCCTGTGGAAGTCGACCTACTGGCATTCTACGAACGTGGCCAAGCCAGCAGAGGCGGACTGGCTATATGGGCAAACGGTCAAATGCCCGGTGGGCCGGTACCAAATGGGCCGGTCTGGTCGCGACCAAAGAATAAAAAATTCAATGCAGACAACTTTTTAAAAAAAAGTGACAGCATCAAGACACAAAGTTGTTTTTTTTTTTTAAATTATTATTACAATTAATTTTGTTTGAAATTCAACAAGAATATAATTTTAAGAATTACACTATACACTGTACTTATTATCATTTGTAAAAACGTTAGACCGTACTTTCTGCTATACACGAGCGGCATGGCCTTCAACACTACTTTGATGTCTTCGAGACTGTGTTTGGCCTGATCATTTTGCTGGTCGTCATGGGCCTTTGATGGCATTCCTATTTTTGTTTTGTTCCTTCCCTCACCCGTTTTTTGATGGTTCCATTGAAAGTTAACGAAAAAGTGGAATGGGAGAGGTGAAGTTAGACAACATTGTATATAAGGGGAGACAATTAGCTCGTTAACAATACTTAATAGAAGTTAACTTAAACACATATACACAACCTCGAAATTGCAAACCAACCAACTTATTCATAACCCAATAAAGGTAAAAAGTACTACTTTTTGCTATTTGAAAAAAAAAAGTAAGTTTCTTGTTGTTTATTTGTAATTACAAAGATCTAAGAATACTACACTTAAGGCTTAAAAAAAAAAAATTATTGAATTAAAACATAAATCTAGATCTAAATCAATTCTATACCGTTATGATTAATAGCAGACTTATGCTTAGTATGAAGTCATTAATAATGAAATTATTACAATAATTACAATAATTTATATAGCGCTGTCACATCCGATATTTAATGAAAGGATTTTTAGAATCATGTATATTTTAAATAATACTAGTCGACCGGCGGCGTAGCATACGTCGCTATTTTGCAGGGCCGGCCTTAGGCCACTGCAACCTATGCGACCGCAGTGGGGCCCGCACTTTCATAGGACCCGCTCTAATTCAAGGTGTATATATCTTTATTAAATTAAACAATTTTATAGCAACAAATTTCCAGCGCCCTCCTGTTGAGCTCTTGGAAATCTCCCGAAATCGCAAAATATACGAAAAAGTCCTTAAAATATACGGAAATATATACACAAAAATTGTCATTTTGGGGTGTCATGCAATATGAAAAACGCCAATCTTACGCGCGGCATTACGCATAAGCCGTAATTGTGTAATCTGGTGAAAGAAGCTTCTCGCGCCTCAAACTAATGAAGAATTACTGGAGGTCAACAATTTTCAAAGATAGATTGAAACATTTGGTAATTCTTGCTATTGAGCGAGATCTATGTAGGAAACAGAATTATTATGATATACTGTAGGACTTCGCTACACGCAAGGCTCGTAAAGTAATTCTGTACGTAGTTTTGAAATAATATTGTTATAAACCTGGTGGTTGCACAGATGGGGGTAGTGGTGTGTGTGTAGTCAGCCGACGCAAATCGCCAGGCCAGCGCTAGACGAGCGGTCAACCGTGACGAGCTACGACGGTCAGCCGAGACATGAAGGTTCGGGAAGGATCGCCGTCGTGAACAGAGCTCAGGAGCGTCACGGGAGATGTAGTCATGTGACGAAGCTAGAAACGTCGAGCGATGTTCCGTCCGGTTCTAGAAGGCCAGTAGGGACCCTATATAAAGAACGGAGGTGTCCAGTCAAGACGGTTCACGACAGAAGGTTCACGTCAGGGCTCAGAACACGGTCGACTACAGCACAGTTCAACGGTGTGGTTCTGTACGGAGCATTACGACGCTTCAGTGCGGAGTACTGTCAAGTACAGTTGAGACGACTGGCGTCTTGATCTTGGTCTGCGATCGAGTCCGACACAACGAGCCTAGTGTGTGAAGTCAGTCCTGAACTGTTGAACCCAGTGCAAGCCCGGAACGAGACGGAGATGCTCGTGCAAGAGTTAATACGGTGTTATCGGAGAGATATTTGTACAGTGTACGTGTGCCAATTGTACAGTATTGGCTGTTATTTATTTATTTCAACTATTAAAGGGTTACGTTACTCTGCAGCCCTGAGTTGTCAAGTTCTTTACGTTGGTGGTGTATGGTGCAGTTTGCAGAGAGCCTGGATAGTGAGATTCGTAACAATATATTCATATACAAATCGCGTTTTTGAGAATGTACTAGGACGAAGCAAGAGCTTTTCACATTTAGAAGTACCTCTCAAACCGTTCTGCTTTCTTTTATCTTTTAAAGGAATATATATATATATAGATCTCTCTCTCTCTCTCCATCATCCAGGGGGCTGAGGGCTTTGCACTGTGGTTTTATGTCTCCTCGTGTGGCTGGTGAGACCTATGTGAGCCTGGAATGTTTGGCCGCACACTAGGCAGGTTATTCCAGCTGGAGCTAGTGTCATTGGCCTTGCTTTTCTTCTCTGGAGTTTTTCTTCTGCCAGCTTTGTTCTCTTTTCCTCAGCAACCTGTGCGCCGGTTTTCACAGCGCGACGTCATGATGCTCTTTCATGTGCCTCTGTCTCCTAGGTGGCTGGGTCTATGCTGAACGCCTTCAGAGAAATTTTGAGGTTGTCCCTGAAGCGCTTTCTTTGACAACCTTTCGAGCGCTTTCCTTCACTTAGTTGGCCATACAAGAGTCGTTTAGGAATGCGGTGGTCTTCCATTCTGCATACTTGTCCTGCCCATCGCAGCTGGGACTGCATCAGGATTGTGTGGATGCTTTGCAGACCCGCTCTTTGAAGGACTTCAGTATCTGGTATTTTGTCTTGCCATTTGACATTCAGTATTTTTCACAGACATGTCATGTGGAGTGATTTAGTTTCTTTGCATGTTAACTGTACACTATCCATGTTTCTCAGGCATAGAGCAATTTAGGGAGGATGACGGCTCGATAGACCCCTAGTTTTGTATTTGTGGTGATACCACTTTAAAGGAATGGGTTGCCTGAGTCAGTCAGAAAAACCAATGATTTAGCATATTTTAAGTCACAGATCAACATGCATGACTAGATTGATATGTAAAATGCGAAGGACCAAATTATTTCCATTTTTTGTTTTGAAGAAACGTCTGTAATCTATAATTAATAGCAAAAAGTTTGAAACTCATTAAGGCTTCTATTGTAGTGTTTATAGTTTTCAGACTACATACATGTGTAAATAGAATACATTATGTAAGCCTACGAAAGCATGCATCCAGTTTTCGATGCGTTATCAAACTTTATATATTTTGAATAGAATTAGGCTTACGCCTATGATAAAACACATGGGCGTAGCCGAGAGGGGAGGAGTTCAAACCATCACTGGCCTCAGATCTCATTGTCTGAAAGGGAAACTTTACTTACTTCCCAGTGCAGCCAACTTAAGCAAACTACAGTCACCGAATTTCATGAGCGTAGCCAAAAGGGGTATTGTGATTTCCCTTCCCCCCTCCAATACAAAACTAAAGCATTTTACCAGTCGCTGGACTCCAGTGAATAGAAGATTTATTTTTTGATTTTTTTAGCGAAGAGTAGCAGGCTAATTGCACTGTAGATACCTCAAAATATGCATTTTTTTTAAAGCTTAAAATAACGGAAATAATGCTTGGATCCGGGGCTTCGCCCCGGACCCCACTGAGGGAGCTTACAGCGCTCCCCACAGACTCCCAAGCTGTCTCTTGGCGGTGTGTACTGCCTTTCACTAATTATAGGAAGAGAGTATTCTAGGGTAGAAAAAACGTTTAAAAGAATGAAAGATAAGAGTGTAATGAAGATTAATTACATATACACACACTAATATATATATATATATATATATATATATATATATATATATATAAATTGCGGAGGGGGGATTTTACCCCCCCCCCCAAACCGAAAATATATGACATGCCATTTGTGGGCCGGTTTATATGATAATGCCCGGGCCGATTTTGATACCCAGTCCGTCCCTGCAAGCCAGCCAAGACGTCTGCTGCTGATAACAGAGAGGATGTCCTGGCACTGCACCCTGCTCTTCGTAGCACTTCCTCATTGGTTATCTTATCTTGCCACCTTATTTTATGCATCAGAGGTGGAAGATATTCAGTTGTTTTTTTCCTGCCATGAGTAGGTTGACCAATGACTTGGCTATCCTTTGTTAATGTCTTTATCCATTAGAGTGTTGTTGGATATAATGGAACCAATGGTGGTTGGCCATCAATGCTTACTTGAGGTGCAGTGTTTGTGTTTTGGACAACTATCTTAGTCTTGCTTTGACTGATGTTTAAGCCAAACTTCTGGCAAGTAGCAGATAGTTTATCAACCATTGACTGTAGCTGAATATCGGAATCAGCCACAATAGCTGCATCATCATATACTGGAGGGATACCTGCAACAGAATCCAAGACAGTCTCTACTCAGGAAATTGCAAAGCTCTGTTTGATGGCTTTAAAGCGGCTGTCAAGACTCGTTTCCTCTCTACTATAAGTATGTGTATTACTAAATGTACCCAAGTCCTGGGCAATACCATAACGACACATACAACGACATACTAAAAATTCAGAATGCCAATTCACAGACATATAACACGTTTATTACATTATCTGTACTATAATACAGAATCAGTTCAGACATTTGAAATATCCAGTATCAATTAAAAAATATAACAGCTTAATATTCCATAGACTGAATAGTGACAACACAGCAAAATAATTAGAGTCTACACTTCGACTATATCTATATCCAAAAGTCCAACTGTCCTGGACTAGGAACAAAACCACACTGCCTTATTGTGAGTTACATTATATTCAACAAAAACATCTCACCAAGTAAAAACAATCCAAAACAATAACAGTTTTGAAGTCAATAACCTGAATTGCCCCCCTTCTCCTCTACAGTAAACAGGAGACCCAGGCTGACCAGAACTCAGTCCTGACATTTCTCCCCCCTCTAATTTTTGTCTGTTTCTGGGTTCATTTCAAACGGGCGACCTTCCAATAAAGGGATTTTCAAAACGTACATATATCAACATGCAAACAAAAGTAATCTTGGTATTAAAACATAGCCTACTGGTTGTAAAAAAAACTATTAAAAAAAACGATGCATCCACATGAAATGTCAATACTATACACAATCTGCTAGGCAATTATAATTATATATATATATATATATATATATATATATATATATATATATATATATGTCAACATGTAAACAAAAAAATAGTGAACAAGCATATTTTTCTTTTTCTTTTTTACATTTTGTAAGAAAAAAAAAGTTATATCCATCTGAAATGTAAATGTTATATACAACATACTAAGCAATCATAATTATATATATATATATATATATATATATATATATATATATATATATATATATATATATATATATATCAACATGAATAGTGTGCAAACATATATTCTACCTTTTGTAAAAGGCGATTAATTACATATCCCCAATCCTAGCAAACAAATAACTTTGAAATGAATAAACATTAAATTTAAGTTATCTGTAATCAATGTCATGTTGGTCTATTCTGTTAGTCTAGATAGAAAGTCAGCAATTACATTTAGTTTGCCCTTTAGATGTTCTACATTAAATTTAAATGATTGTAATAATAGAGCCCAACGACAAATTCTATTATTCCCATATGTCGCACTCTTTAAAAAGGCCAGTGGCCTATGATCACATTGAATTGTGAATTTAGCGCCATATAAATATCTGGACAAGCGTTGTACCCCCCCCCCCCACACACACACACAATGGCAAGGCATTCTCTCTCTAATACTGAATACCGTTGTTCTCTGGGCAACAGTTTTCTGCTTAAGAACTTTACAGGATGGAATGTTCCTTTTACTTCTTGCAGTAATTGGAAATACTATTTCCGCAAAGGCTGGAATAAATCAGCTATAAAACATTAGCAATACCTAGCAAACATCGAACCTCTTTTTTCGTTTTTGGTGCTTTTATATTTAAAACCTTGTCTCTGTTATTGGGTTCTGGGTATATGCTTCCATCACCTACAATATTACCCAAGAAAGTTATTCTAGGATACGCGATTTCAAGTTTGCTTGGCTTGATAGTAAACCCATATTCATTAGCCTGGACAACACTTTCTCTAGTGCTATTAAGTGTGATGTCCAATCATGCCCGAATACACAAATGTCATCAAAATAAAACACAACATTTTCCAGTCCTTTAAGAATGGTTCTAACAGTGCGATTAAAAAAACTAGGAGAATTAAGCAGACCGAACGGTAGATATTTAAATTGAAAGTGACCACTTGGTACCCTGAATGCAGTGTACTTCCTACTATTCTCTTCTATTGGTATTTGCCAGAAGCCTTTTGTTAAATCTATCATTGTAAAAAATTTGGCACTATTAAGTTGTAAGAAAAGATCTTCTTGGTCTGGAATAGCCTCCGCGTCAAATTTGGTAACCGCGTTTAATTTCCGAAAATCTATGCAAGTACGTACTGTTGAATCTTTTTTCTTAACCAAAACAACAGGAAATGCATAGGGCGATTGAGACTCTTCAATAATGTCCATTTGAATCATGTTCTCTATCTCCTTGTCTAAGACATCTCTCATATGAATAGGAACTGCGTATGGCCTCAGTGTAATAGGCTTTTCTGTTGTGAGCTCAACGTTGAATGCTTTAACCTTCGCTTTACCCGGTATATCAGTAATTATATCTTTATACTTCTCAATTAGAGTCTGAATTTGTTCTCTTTGTGATTTGGTTAATTCAGTATTGATATTAATATGTTCCCTGGAATTTGTACTCTCAAGAGTAGGTAACTCTGTAACTTTATCCTCTTGGTTATCATCTTCCTGGTCGGTTACAAGGGACGCTATGCATGCATGAATAATTCTTCCCCTTGACCCCCATACGAGACATGTGACGCAGTTCCCGAGAGTTGTAGATCACTATTTTCCCTAACCGTACATTCAGTGTTGTTTTTTTCATATTTTTTTACAAGTCTGTTAACATGAAGAATTTTTGCTCGATTGCCTTTCTTTATTTTTACATTAAACTTGTTAATTCTTTTTTCTACTTTATAAGGCCCCTCCCAGTGCAAGGCTATAACTTATTCTGTCTCTGTGGTTTTAGTGAAAGCACAGAATCACCTGTTTGAATATCTTTTTCTTTGCTATTTCTATCATAACACCTTTTATAACTTTCCTTACATTTTGAGCTATTATTCTGAGCTATTTGACAAGCCACAGCCAGCCTACTTTTTAGGTCTAATAAATAGTCAAACACATTCTTTAATTCTGGTTCTACCTTTTGATTAGTAAAAAGATCTTTTAGAATTGACATAGGCCCCCTGACTTTCCTTCCTTACAACATTTCATAAGGGGAAATGTTAGTAGACTCATTTGATACCTCTCTGTACGCAAACAGAAGTGCATTTATAACTCTATCCCAATTCTTAGGTTCTGCTTCGGCCGTCTTTCTCAGCATGCACTTCAAAGTCCCGTTAAAGCGTTCTACGCCCCCATTTGACATGGCGTGGAATGGGGTTGATTTAACAATCTTTATTTAAAAAAACGGACATATTTCTTTGTATAATTCGGATCTGAACTGAGATCCATTATCAGAGAGTATCCTATTCTAGTAATAATAGCACTTAGAGCTTCTATTACTACTGGTGTTGTTGTATTAGGTAGTGGTACAGCTTCCGGCCATCTTGTTGCCAAATCAACCAACGTTAAAATGAATCTATTCTTCCGATCTGTCATTTGGTGTGGTCCTATGATATCAATAGCAACTTTAGTAAATGGAGTGGAAATAATATTCATGCGCCCTAGTTCTACTTTTCCAGCTTTTCCTGGGTGTCTTTGACAAAGGTCACAACATTTAATGTATGTTTTTATATCTTTATCTACCCCAGGCCAAAAGAAATGCGAATATACTCGATACTTGGTTCTATTTATAGACATATGTCCAGCTAAAGGTGTAGAGTGTGCTATTTCTAATATTAGTTCACGTCTATTCGTAGGGATTACAAGTTGTCGCTCTTTTACCCCAGGGCTATCCTTTCTGTCAAATTCTTTGTACAGTACAATAGACCTTCTTCCACTATAAACGATACCAATCCCTTCCTCTTATCTTCGACCGTTCCTGCATTTGCTTTTTCCCATAATCTAAATAAAGAACTATTTCTTTGATCCTCTCTAAAATCACTGTCCAATTCCATCCACTTACTTAAGCCAATCCTGTCATTATCTTCCGATTTGACTCTAGTGTCTTCTGCTTTCGCAATTGCCCTAGTAACAGCATTCCCATATAAAATGCTTTAGCCTGATCAACATTTCCAATAATAATATCTGCTATCGGGTCCTTGAACATGGCCGCTACAAAGACTCCTTTTGAAAATGGAGTATCAATGTCTATCCAAGCAAGTGGATACTGAAAGGTTTGTCCAGCTATTAATTTTAAAGTAAAAAAAACATCTATCTTCTGACTTTCTTCTATTAAACTTTCTCGGACCCCAATTATGCTCGCCCCTGTATCTCGTAGAACAGAAACCCTTCGATCTCCTAAAAATCCCTCAACTATTTTCAATCCACCAACTGATTTATCTTTAAAATCTAAAAAATTCAATATATCAGTGTGATATGCAAACAATCCCACTTGTTGCCCCCTTTCTGGTAATACTCTTAGTCATTGCTGTGTTGGACCTCTATTCTCATTTAGCTTTACCCGACACCATCGAGCAATGTGTCCGCCATTTCCACATCTATAGCATATCACTTGTGTCCCCTCTGTGTTTATATTATTCGGGCGACGACTGTTAGATTGACCAGTGGCACCAAATGCTACATATGGGATATCGTTACTAGTTACTTTCCTTTACAATATGTGTAGATCCTTTCGTGGCATCTCTTAATTGATCAATACCGTTTAAGACCTCTTGAGCTGAAGTAGGCTTTCGTAGCAAAATATCTTTCAGTGTCTCAGAAGAGAGCACACTGTAAAGTCTGTCTCTCATTATAAGGTCAATTATACCGTCTACTGTCATTGGGGTTTGTGATGTTTTAAGCCAGTTGTCAAATGTCCTTTTCAAATGGACATAAAATACTTTCATATCGTCCGTCTTTGGGGAAAGTTCATGCCACAGTGTTTGGCAGGCTTCTTCCGTGAGTTGGGCTTGTTTTAGGAGCTCCCCCTTAACAAAGTCATAGTCAGTGTTATGTATCAGTTTTGTTTGTATCATAAACAATTTTAGTTTTTCATTAAATTTGTGAGTGAGGACAAGTGGCCATCTTGTCTTGGGTATGTCGTTAGCAGTAGCAGTCGTTTCGAACAGTTCTAAGTAGAATAACAAGTCCTCGTTGTCTGTCATGCATTTTAGGTTTTTGTCTAACTGTTTATTCTGTTGGGGGTTGTCGTTAACTGTCATGTCTTTCTTATCCATTTCATGTTGTCTTGCTAGTTGATTGTCCTCCATCTCTCTTATATGTCTTCTCTCCTCCGCTTCCCTTGTCAGTCTATCTAAGTCAATTTTCTGTTGGGCCTCTATAAATTTCTTTAACGTTTTGCCCTTAAACCCCAACGTCTGAGCCTGGACTACTATCTCCTCAAATGGACGAGGCATAAACTCTGACATTTTCCTAGAGCAGTGTCCTTTATTACAATATTACCTCACAAAATGATATACATACAAAAACAATTAAAGCGAAATTAAAATAATACTAATACCTCTGCTTCTACTAATGTTCAACTGGTACTCCAACAGGTTAAAGGCAATAGTCCAAGGTTATCCAATAATGTGATTTCTCTTAGTCTATTTCAGGTAGATAATCCAACAGGTAATCTCAACATGGCTTCATACCTACGCGCGGTACCAGTACTTGGAATGTACCACAAACGTTAAATTCATATTAGTATTAGATCCAGCAGCAGCTTCTTCAGTATAATCCAAATGGAATGTACCACAAAAGTTAAATTCATATAAGTATGAGATCCAGCAGCAGCTTCTTCAGTATAATCCAAGGAATGAGTGTATTGGTAATCCAATTATGAGGGACGAAATTGCCCTTGCATATACACTTATGTTTAGAATTACTAAGGGTGCTACTATTACTTGCTAATAGTGAACACATTAGGCATGTTAAATCATTATTATTAGATAGTAACAGCTTAAAATACAGCCGACGAGTTTCCGCTCCTTATGGACTTGAACTCTTTCATCAGTATGTGAGCTGGCGCTCCTAGATCTAATTTTTGACCTAATTTTATTTAATTTTTATTATTTACATAGGCCATGGCTATGATGTTTGTAATTTAGTGTCCTTTTTAATTTTTATAGTTCAGTGCTGTGTATTTTGTAGTTTCCGCTATTTATAACTTTCTGCTAGTTTTAGTCTTTTTCTGTTATTTGTCTTTTACTCGTAGAGGAAAAGTAGTTTTTAAAATAGTTAACTAGCCTTAGAGCTGTGGATGTTATTTCCTATTTTTTGTCCCTGGTTAGTTCTGCTTATTTTTGTCTTTGGCATTAGCGTTGGATTGGTTGTTATTTTTTAATATCAGTTTATGTGCAGGTCTGTAAACGGTATAGAGCCCCCATATGAGTTTAGAATAGAAATAACTTTTTATCTTCCTTTTTGTATTTTTGTAGATTTAAATTTTAAGATTCTCTTTTTAATGCTGTTTAATTTGGTATATAATGTTGTGTAGTCCGTGTCTTTAGTAATTTGCTAGATTTTATTGTGTGCAGCTAGGTACAAGTTAGGGGAAATAGGTAGTCCAGTTTAGTTTTAGATAATTAGCGTGACGTCATGCTCTCCGATATGTTCGCGCTGACCAGTTATAGCTAGCTCCGGGACCACGTTGAGCTCTCTTTTGTCTGGACCAGTGGTCAGTGCTGACAGTGGCGCCTGTGTAAAGTTATTTTTGTGTAGTGTAATTTCAGCTGGGACCGCCTGAAAATTGGAAAATGTTTTTATTTTTGCTTTCTTTCGTTTGTATTTGTATTGATTGTTTCTGCATCTATTGCTATAGTCTAGATGCAGACTGATTAGTGTAGTGGCATCACTGGCTAGTTGATTAGCCATGATTACCTCTGATGGAGCCGGAAGTTCTGTAGACTTGGGTAGCGTCACCCCTTTAATACTTTTGCTTTCCTATACTATGTCTATGTGTAAATATTTTATGTTTCCTGTGTATTTTTATGAATATTTTATCGTTAGGATAACCACTCTATTTAAGTTGACATTTTGTCCTACTTTTTAATGTAAAAGATGGCTGCGGCCTAAGCATCGCTGTCATGGCGGCTTGTTTAGTCTTATCTACTATTATCTAGATCTAGCTTATGTTTATTGTAGTCTAGCCTGACCTGTGTTGGTTGTGGCTGGGACTTTAATAACTCACGTATTGCTTTTATTAGCTACATGTAGGTAATTGAAATTACCTCATGCTTGTATTATGTGTATGCACTAACTAGGTCTAGACCAGTCCAGTCTAATATATGTGTTATAGTCCATTATTACTTATTTTTTGAATATTGTCTTATGTTTGTTTATTTTGTAATTGCAGGCTATAATTCCTGCCTTACGCCTAACTGCCTTACGGCCTAACTGTCTGCCGCAGTTATAGCTGTTGTTTTATTACTGCCTAACTGCCATTATTTCGGCTGTCTAACTGTCTGCTGTAGTTCTGCTTTACTGCTGCTAGTAGTTTACTGTTTAGTGTTGGGGTAATTTAGGTTATCTGATGGTTGGTTTAGTTAGTAATAGTTGTAGATTTAGCAACATAGACCCAGAGGCAGCTAGAGACTGTCGCCAAAAAGGGTTTTGGTTAGTGGAGTTGTTACGTTCAGTTAAGTAGGGTTGATTAATTATTTAGTAGTGCTTATATATAGTTTTTGTTTATTTCTATGTTTATTTTCGTATTCACCTATATTTTTATTGCTTTGTAAGTTGGTTGTAAATAAAGTGTATATAACTTTGTTTTATAATTGTAGTTTGTTATTTTCTCTTTAGTTAGCTAGTTTCGTTTAGTTTAGTTTAATTGTGCTGTCTGGTTGCTTAGGCTACTATAGCCCCTGGGTCGCAGACCGAGGTGCACAGATTGGGCTCACCCAGTAGAGCTACCACCTGCCTACTGTTTTAAATGAACAAATGTTGAGCAGCAGCAGATAACCAAAAAGGGCTCACTCAGTAGCGCCACCCTGACCTGCTCACAAGTACATACTCGGAGATATGCGCTGTCTGGGTGCAGCAGATACTTCAGGTTATAGTACTAGAGATATGAGCTATCTGGATGCAGCAGATGCTTCGCTGGAGATAGATGCATCCATCGCATGTAGTTGTTTTGGACAGGCCCACAAAATGTCAAGACTCGTTTCCTCTCTAATATACGTATGTGTATTACTAAATGTACCCAAGTCCTGGGCAATACCATAACGACACATACAACGACATACTAAAAATTCAGAATGCCAATTCACAGACATATAACACGTTTATTACATTATCTGTACTATAATACAGAATCAGTTCAGACATTTGAAATATCCAGTATCAATTAAAAAATATAACAGCTTAATATTCCAAAGACTGAATAGTGACAACACACAAAAATAATTAGAGTCTACATTTCGACTATATCTATATCCATAAGTCCAACTGTCCTGGACTAGGAACAAAATCACACTGCCTTATTATGAGTTACATTATATTCAACAAAAACATCTAAGTAAAACAATCCAAAACAATAACAGTTTTGAAGTCAACAACCTGAATTGCCCCCCTTCTCCTCTACAGTAAACAGGAGACTCAGGCTGACCAGAACTCAGTCCTGAAAGCTGCCCTGGGTCCAACAGTGTCTAAGCCTGCCCCCCCCCCCCTTCTATCCAAATCTGGAGAAAAAATTACAGATCAAAACAAGCAGCTAGAACGTTGGACAGAACACTACCTCGATGTCAATGCCACACAAAATATAGTAGACAATGTCGCCCTGGCTTCTATACCAGATCTTCCAGTATTGGAATGCCTAGATGAGCTTCCGAGCCTTAGTGACTTCAAAAAAGTAATTAACTGCATGAAAAATAGAAAATCTCTAGGGAGTGATGGTATACCAGTGGAAGTAGTTAAGCCAACTAATCACTCCTGCTCCCTGAACTCTATATTCTCCTCTGCCCCTATTGGGAAACAGATCATGTCCCATAGGACATGTGTGACGCAACTATAGTCACGATATGCAAGAACAATAGGGATCGGAGTGACTGCAACAATTATAGGGGTATCTCTCTCCTCAGTATAGTGGGCAAAATCTTTGCTAGAGTGGCACTATCCAGGCTGCAAGTGATAGCTTCTAGAGTCTACCCAGAGTCTCAGTGTGGATTCAGGAGTGGTAGATCCACTAAAGACATGATATCTACTACTGCAGTGTGACAGGTTGGGGAAATAGACGTGTGTTTTGCGCGTTTAATGTCTAGGGGATGATTATTTTTGAAACTATCACACACCAACCCGTCAGCATATAAATCGGGAGCAGGCACGCAACGAAACAAGCAATGAAAGAAAGATACAAAGTTAAAAATGACGAATATTTATTTACATAAATATTTACATAGAAGAATAAAAAGGGGGGGAGGGTTTGCATCTATCTCTAAGCCATACTATATTTAATCATCACTCTTGCACTTAATAAGAGAGTATGTCATTTTGTCTTCTGAACTTAGCTGGTTGTCCTGTTGATGTCGCAGTGTCCTGGCTTAAGGTTCTGCAGCTGGAGGTGGCGCTCTAGCGGGTAGAGGGACGCCAGTGATATAGTTCTTGTGGAGTCTCAATCCAAAGTTCTAATATCTGTAGTGGGCACAGTAGGGCGGGTGGCTGGCTACCGTGGGCACAAGAGTACTGCGGGCAAAGCTGATCTGCCGGGGGCAGCGTAGTTAACAGAATAAGTCCAGTGAGTTGCATAGGGTTGGCGTAGCTATGACGTCTCGCACAGAACTGGGTCTATAGGGACGTCGCACCTAATAAGTTGACAGGTGGGCTGTCGAATAGGCGGGCAAATAGATCCGATAGCACCAAGTAGTAGATTTGAGATCCACGTAGGCAGTAGATGATGCTCAATAGCTAGTGGGCAATAGTGCAGTGGTGAATAGCACTAAGTAAATAGGCTATAGTCAGTTGACTAATGCCAAATAAATAGGCAGGTAAATGATCCAAATAAATAGGCAGGTGAGTGATCCGATAAATAGCAAATAGGCAGACACCTGAGGGAGGCTGCGGATAAATAAAGACAAGTTAGGACAAGTCTCTCATGCATCTTATCGATGCCCTCGACTGAGGTGCATTCGTCAGATTGGTAAAATTGCTTTAGAGCATAATGGGGAGATGATGACAAATGGGATTTGGAAAATAGATGGCAGATAGTAGCAATATAGAAATGTACATAAAAGGGGAAATAATAATATAAAAATGTACATATAAGGGGAAATAATAATCTCAAATAATCAACACAAGTTGGAAGAAAAAGGGGGGGGGATGGGCGGTGGTCAGCGACCATGACGGTTTGTTTACATACCGTCGGCCGAGAACAATGGAGAGCGCTTGAATGGAGAGGGTGTCCATTCAAGGGGCGCAACTCTCGTTCAAGTAAAATGACTAAAGGGAGAGATAATCCATATATCTTCTCTAAGCGCAGTATTGGTGCGTTAGGAAAATTATCAAGGCTATCACGGTTACGTCAACGATCAATTGAGCAACCTAGCATTAATAGATTAATGCAATACATAAATATATACATATGCCATGTTTATGTTTTCTACTTACGACAGTGAGAAATACACAATGGACTAATTAAACATAAGTGAAATAATAAAATGCACATGATAAAATCCAGTGAGAAATATGCACACAAAGTAATTAATATGGAACTTGTGATTAAGTTCGGCTTACCACCAGGTATTCCTCTAAGAATAAGAATAAATGAAGTAGTCCAGACTCGATTGACAGCGATAGAGAAAAAAAGGGTTTGGATGAGTTAATTTGCCTTATAAAGGCCGGGAACAGGAAATGTCCTAGGCTAAGAATTATCTTACACGTGGTTGAATTTGACTCGAGGTGGGAGTCGTACCTTGGAAAGATCAATTGGCGTGTTGGTCCGAGTGATCTCCTAGATCAAAGTGAGACGTGGGAGAAGGGGGGGGGGTGACTTGCATTCACCCAAGGTGGTGTCAGCTGCGCCCGTCAGACATCCGGCCGGTAAGATCAAAGAGACTGTGTTTATCTTTACCCCGGTCAAGGGAAGATAAGTGAAAAGCCGCCAAGGTGGTGGACTCAGTCTAGTGTGACGAGGAAAAGGTGGGGCGGGTGAATAAAGTGGGGATAGGACTGTGAAATAATTAAAATAAAATAAATAAATAATGAATAATAATGATCAATGTTGTGATAAATTTGAGTGACTCGAGAGAGAGACAGACCCCTTTACATCGTTTTTGTTGATCTGACTAAAGTCTTTGACATGGTCAGCAGAAGTGGCCTTTTTAAATACCTAAGGAAAATAGGTTGCCCTCCCAAACTACTGAATTTCATTGAGTGCTTTCATGAAGAAACTAAATGTACTGTCAAATTTAATGGAGCCCAATCAGCACCTTTGAGGTTTGCAGTGGTGTCAAACAGGGATGTGTGCTCACACCTACTCTGTTTGGCATATTCTTCTCCTGTCTACTGCATTATACGTACAATGTCATAAACGAAGGTGTGTTTCTCCATACAAGATCCTCTGGAAAACTATTTAATGTATAAAGGCTGCGGGCAAAGACCTAGGTTAGGAATCTACTCATCAGGGAACTTTGGATTATTTTTTATATTGATATAACTGCCGTGCGCACCGCCATACAGGCTAGTACAGAGGTGCGCACTGTTATAGACTGGAGAGGATGTGAACATTAAAAGAGGAGAACGCCCAAGTAGAGAGCCAATGTGGAGAGATTGTGCCTAAGATAGATGTTGTTTTGTGTACCTGTGATGTCGTGTAAATAAACGTCTATGTCTCGTTGAGTTGCCTCACTTAAGTTATTACAATATCAATTCAAGAAAAATACTCAGCGCTGAGTTGCTTCATTTTGTCCTGGTGGTGTGTTGATTTTGAAAAGAAGCCTTAGCAATCATTTATAGAATTAATAATTATCGGCAATGTCTCGCTTTTAAAGGATCCACAAAAAGTTTGACACACACACAAAGGGTCTACAAAAATACATTTAAATCACTGGGCGCTTTTGGTACAAACTCAGTCGTAATACATTTTTTTTAGAAAAAAAAAAGGGGGGGGGGGCGGAATTTTTAATTTCGCACGCAGGCGGCCACAGCCCTCCTAGATCTCACTGGAGCAAATAGTGGACATGGAGCACCGATAAAAGACAAGCAAGGCAAAACTTTGCTAACGAAAGAAGAACAGGATGCAAGATGGGTAGAGCACTTTAAAGAGACCCTTAACCAACCGTCTTCAGATCTGACTTACACATTTAAGGACCCCTCTCCGGACAGTGATCTCAAGGTCAAGACAGACCTAATAACTGCAGAGGAGGTTACCATGGTCATTGCGTCATTGCAGTGCTGCTAAAGAACAACAAAGCATCAGGGCTAGACATGGTGTCAGCAGAAATGCTAAAACATGGGGGGGGGGGGGGGCAGCGCATTGTTAACAGAATGACTGATCTCTTAAATCTCTGTTGGCGAACTTCTAAAGTCCCTGAGGACTGGCAAAAAGGAGACATTGTAAAGCTTTCAAAAAAGGCTACTTGGCAGACTGCAACAACTGGAGGGGGATTAATCTCCTCTCTGTCACAGGCAAAGTTTTCAGCACTGTTTTGTTGAGACGGCTTCAACAGTCTGTAGATGAGAGGCTTAGAGAAGTACAGGCAGGCTTTCGAAGAGGCAGATCTTCGTTCTGCGAAATATCATAGAACAAAGTCTTGAGTACCATCAAAAATAAAACGATCAGTTTCGTAGACTTTAAGAAAGCGTTTCATAGTGTCCACCGAGAATCACTACGGAAAATAGCAAGAGAATACGGCATCCCAGAAAAATTCGTCCAAATCCTACGACACCTATACAGTCAATCTAGTTGCTGCATTAAAATAGAAGGAACAACCGAGTTTTTTTTAGCATCGAGACAGGTGTGAGACAGGGGTGCAACCTATCTCCCTTCCTATTCCTCCTAGCCATCGACTACATCATAAGGAGAGCAATGAACCAGACTGCCTTTGGTATTCCATGGCGTGAGCAAAATCAAATGACGGACTTGGACTTTGCCGATGACAATGCACTCAAATAAAAGCTTACAAGAAATGACGGATAGCCAAGATAAAGAAGCACCCAAAATTGGCCTCCGCATAAACTTGGATAAGACTAAAATTTTGCGAGTGGGATATAAGGCAAAAGGTGCCCCCGTCAGACTTGGCAAGTCAAAGCTTGAAGAGTTGGATAAGTTCACATACCTTGGCACCGTCATAGCAAAGGATGGGGATGCCTACCATGACGTAGCGTGCCGAATAGGAAAGGCGGAGAGCATTTTCCAAAGGCTGCAGCCTATTTGGACAAGCTAAGCCATTGGACTTGAGACAAAAATAAACCTTCTCAACACAATCGTCATCACAACAGCAACATATGCATGTGAGACATTGAAGTCGTCTGTCAAAATTGAGAAAAGACTAAATGTGGCTCAACAAAAATGGCTGAGACGGATTTTGGGAGTCAGTTACACAGATCGGGTCTCAAGGAAATCCTATGCCGAACTGGGAGTCGAACACTTTGTGAGGTTGTGACAGAGCTTCGCATGAGGTTTGCGGGATATGTTCTCCGACAAAATGAACTACGCATTCCAAGAGTTGCGATGACATGGAGGCCAATACGAGGAAAGCGCAAACAGGGACGTCTTCGTATAACTTGGCGCCATACCTTCATGGAGGACCTCAGAACAGTGTACACCAAGAGGGAGGATGCTTCAGGCATTGCCAGAGACAATTGACGCCCTATACGCCGAACGGCGCGGGTGGTATGTAAGTATGTAGAACTCTAGGATCTTTAATTCAAAATGCCCTCCTATAATTTGATTGGTTATCTACAATGTTACCTTATAATGACGTTTACGAAGTAAAAATGAATTAGAATTTGTTAATAATATTATAATTTTATGTAATTCATTTTAAACTAAAGCTTCATTATTATCATACTAAAAGGTATCAATAAAATTGGGCAGAATGGTTAAATGTAACACCGAAGTACTAATTTCCAAGCCTAAATAAATGTTATTAAAATGAGATTTGGCGGATGAGTATATGCATTTTACTAAAATTAATATCTTTCTTACTGCGCATGCAAAATAGAAACCCAAAATAATATTTTTACACTAATGAAATTACAAAACTAAATGAATAAATAAAAACATTTAAATAAAAAATTAGACATATAATAAACAATTTAAAAAGTATAATTAATTCAACAATTTTCAGAGAATTCTTGGACGAGACTTTGTGAGACTGCGCCACTATTTGGTTGGCGTCCACCACCATTTGCGCGCTCTTTTACACTAACGTTTGTTGGAAAGGCGAGCGAGCTTAGCGTTCTTCTTGTGGTAAGGAATAATTTGTTTTCTAATGCATTTACAAATCAATTTATCTGTGTGTAATTCCTGCATATTTTACTTAAATTAACCAAGACATCGTTGCACATAAGTTAAGTTGTTGCTGAGAAAGCATTAATTTCATTCTTAGTTCTCCGTCGGGCTCAGCATTTTCATCTTGAACCACCATTTTTATTACCGGCTCTGATTCTGATAATTCATCATAAACTATGATAAAACTAATCTACTAAATTACCTATTTTATTATCTAGGCTAGAATCATAGGTCTAGATAATAAAATTGCTTCCTTTAGATAAATTCTAGATCTAGAATTTATAGAACTATAAAGACAGCACTATGAAATTTGTACTGGCACTGGGGCTACTGGTAATAGGTATGTGACAAAATTTTTAAAAACAAAAAAAAAATATATCAGATTGTTAAAGTGCTTTTTCTGAGCTTTCCAATGATATATAGATTGTTGGTATAGGTGCAGCGAATAAAAAAATATTTTTTTTACGCATTTTCATTTAACATGAAGTCAATGGAAATGATGACACCAGATTTTATGAAAATTGAAGGAAAATTGCTAATATTTTCACCAATTTTCAAAGCACATTTAAAAACCATATATCAAAATAAAGCTCATAGTGTGCTTAATTGAAGTATGGTATTGTTTTATAAAATTTATTTATAAAAATTTTTTTCTTAAGTAAGCCAATATGACATTGACGACATTGTTATTTTTAATTTATTAAATAAAACTTTAATTTATTTTTATTTTTAAATTTTATGAATAGTATAATATTAAACCACTTGTTCTGAGCTTTCCATTGATATATAGATTTTTGCTATAGGCTCAACGGTTAAAAAAATATATAATTTTAACGCCTTTTAACTTATATTGTAAAGGGTTTTCGAAAATGTGTAACAGTTCGCTAATTTTTTACCTCACAGCTGAAAGCTTTGTATATATATTAAAAGATTAGGATGTGCTTAATTAAAGTATACTGTGTTTTTTTACATTTCGATTCTATTGGGTGCAGGTGACAATTAAGTTCATTTAAGGTTTTGTCCCATACTGCACTTAATCTTACGATAGAAGCATGATTAACAGATGCCCGATCTGATCTGATTTTTATAGATTCAATTAAGTGTTTTTCATAATCCTCTGCCCTCCCACCACTCAACTGATTTAAAGCTATAACAAAAGTATCAGTTGGAGTGGTGAGATGTACTGAGTTGACAAGTACACCCTCTTGGGTTGTGGCATCAAACCCAAGAGTTAGATGTGGTGTTTTCATGGCAACTTCATCGGCTTGTAGGTCTGAAATAACACCAAGTTCTCTTACAAAGTTGTCTACTGAGGTTCTGTGAGGGACGCAATCGAGAACACCCAATCTCTGTGATACACAACTTACTATAGGGGAGATAGAAGATGGTGGGGCTTGGTATAAAAGACAATTAAAAAACATTAATCTAGTCATTACATCATAAGTTTTTTTAAGGGACCTAGCTTTTTCTTTTAATTTTTTAATTTCATCTTCAAGATGTAATTTATCACTTTGAAGGGATGTAATGATTGCGTCCCTCTAAGCAAGTTCTTTATTGTATGAGGATTTAATTTTATTAACAAGTTCTTGGTGAGTTTTATTGTGTGCTAGATGTTTTTTACATTTGAAACATTTTCTTTTTAGAGATTGAATTTTAGATTCATGTAATTTACCTAGTAGATTTTTTATTCTTTCATTTTTTCTTTTGATAGATTGTCTAAGAGTTTTAATAAGGGTTGGCTGGGAGTTGATTTGAGATTTTAATAAACATATTTTTTTTATATATATACTTTTGTCTTCACTTCTTGCCTGTGACATTAAAGAAAGGCGTCTTTTTAATGTTCTTCTACGAAGGGTTAATTCATTATTGCTTCTTAAATTTGATGAAACAGTATTTAGTTCAGTTGGCTGATTAATATTTGAAATATCTAGAGCTTTAGCTGGAGTTAGATCAGGGTTAGGAGCAGTTGTATTTGGTAACTGATGAAAAATTTCACAACAGATTTTTTTAAATTTCCGGCAAATATGTTGTAATTTTTTTTTTGTACTTTTTAATGGTTTATTCAATTAAATTATGAACTTTTAGAGTTAAAACTGGAGTAAAGGGAAATCCAAATGTGGAAGCAACAATTTCAGCTGTTGATGTTTTGGAGGATTGATTTTGCAAATAAATGAGTAGTACATATCCTTTAAGGCATAGTTTATAAGTATCATCAGATGCAAGTTGTGAGTAGTTAAAATTTTCAAATAGAAACTTGTACAAAAGTGTCTTCCACATTTTTAAATGATGAAAGCTTTCTTTGTCTTGGCATGATAGTAATCTGATAGTAGCATATAATTAGGATGTGTTAAAGAAGAGTCCAGTAAACAATCATAAAATTCTTGTTAAGTCTTGATATTATATTTTAATGTAGATCTACATCAAGTAATTATTTAAACATTGAAGTAGTCTAGATTAAGAAAATAAAAAAGAAATATTAAATGTATATATCTAATATACTGAGATATTTATATTTTTACAACTGACACTAAAATTTTATACAATCTTGAATAAGTATCACTAGTGATACTTGAAGTAATTTAATTATATAAATTTTAAAAAATCCACGAGTCATAAAGAAAAATAAGGTATTAAGGTCAATAGAGACAATTTTTAAATTGTCAATTACCATCATTTAGAAAAAAAAACAACTTATACAAGCCTAATTAGTCACAATTTAAAGTAAATTTATATATAAACCAATATAAAGATTTAGCATGATTTCTTTATTTCTTTTTCTTAAAAAATAAATTCTAGATCTAAACTAGACATATAATGTAAAGATAATTATATTCTATATAGCTACCCAGTATAGATATAACAAGACAGTGAATGCACCGCAAAGTTATATTATAGATTTACTATATATATGGAAGCGTGGTAGAGAGGCCAAGTGCACTTGAACTTGGCTTGGCTACCTAGAAGGGGGCTCGACACCCGACTCGGGCAGAGTTGTGTTTACTGAGCGCCTAAAGGCAGCACGGAAAACCATCTCCTAGGTTAAAATATTATAATTTTCATCTTATTATTCTTAGTTAGAAACTTTAGTTTCCTATGTCTAGTCTATGGTCTATACTTAGTAGACTCTAGTTATAACTTATTTATTAGGTTTAGATCACTTTAGTTTCCTATGTCTATACTTAGACTCTAGTTATAACTTATTTATTAGGTTTAGATCATCATGACTCCTGATGATTGATTTAGAATCTAGATTTTAATTTAAGATAATTAGATATATCATAAAATCATATACACTATGTGACTATATAGATCTAGAGTAGAGTATAATTAGATCTAGATCTATAGTATTATACTATTCTATACTGACTATGACTATACTGTAGATTTAGATCTATTAGATAATTAGTATTGGAGTATTGCTAATAAATAATTATTATTTATTATGATCTCATATGATGATATGTCTATAGTCTAGATCTAATAATTCATCTACCTACACTGTATTGATCTTTCACTAAGTCAATACTATATATAAATTCAACTTATTACTGAATAAACAATTTGATCTAGAACCTAGACCTATATCTAGTATTTAGATCTAAGATCTTCCATTCTCAAATTGAATGTTTATACCTGACTACGGGGCAAAATTGTATTTTTAATCATGTGATCAAATAATTTGTATTCACCTTTTAACATATAACCTGTATGATTAAAAAGTAAATAGGAGCATTTGTGCATTTTTAAACATATAAAAACCATATAAAATAAATGCACAAATGCATATTCTACACAATGAAATCAATTTCAATGAAAAAAACAACACATAAATGTATTTATTTCAGATAGGACTATACAATACGGCAAGGTCATGTTGATCTGTCCCATTGGACGCCATTTTGTAAACTAGCAACTTGCGGTCACCTCACAGAAATCAAAATAGAATTAGATGTGCTATAGATAGGATAGTTACTTTTCACTGATTATATGGTTGCATTAATTAACTACACAAAAAACAAAGCTTCTAAACAAAAAATTCAACCTACATTTTGTGGTAGCTCTGCAAAAATGACAAACTTTTGTCGAGATTATGTAAAAAAAAATAATTTTACATAAATTTTTTTTCGTCATTTTTTAAATTAATTATTTTAGAAAATATGTTCCCACTTCTAAAATAACAGTTGAAATCCTTTCTAACACAACTATTTATTTATAGTTAAATAAAAATCAATAGCACCATTACTTCAAATAAAAATAAAAGTTCAAAATGGCGGCACACTTTTCGCGCCACTCAAAATTAGTAAACATCTGGGGAATTTCGCATAGCTACTGGTAACTGACTTATCATGACTTTATTCTAGTTATGGTTATGTCAATATGTCTATGTCACTTATGATTTTTTTTATCATATTAATATCAATATGCCTACTTTTAACCAGGCTTAGCTGGCCTTGTCTACAGAAAGTCCAAGTGTAGCGCGAACCTTTTTATTTAGATGTAGTGAATCTATCATTCTATCAATTCTATGCGTTCCCCTACATCCTTTTTTTAAAGCTGGTCAAGCTGTTCATACCATTCTCATTGGTTGTCAACTAATGATGTAGACTAGAATATTCTAGTCGAGTAAAAGAAGTTAATCAGACAAGCTAAGCCAATCCCCGGGCATTTTTTGCGTTCAAAATTCATAACTCCGTAAAAGTTGAAAAAACTGTATGATGGTGTTAATGAATTTGTCATCCTTTTTTCTATAACAATAGCTATTTTGTAATGTATCACTAGATTCTAGATATCTAGATCTACTCATAGTTAAATTTAATTCTTATGTGAAGAGGGGTAGGGCCGGTTTTCTCATGCGCAAAAGTTTTCTACTTGATTTTTTTTTTCCCCTGCAAAAGTTGTTGGCTGGTTTGGAAATTGATGGCACATCAACTGAAATAGATCTTTATATAAAACATTATTATTAAG
Source organism: Biomphalaria pfeifferi (assembly GCA_030265305.1). NCBI lineage: Eukaryota > Metazoa > Mollusca > Gastropoda > Planorbidae > Biomphalaria > Biomphalaria pfeifferi. The sequence continues at coordinate 1,064,782 of JASAOG010000025.1, forward strand.
AAATTTCATTCTTAATTTTATTATGTTGTACTATAGCAAAACGACAAGCCATTGTCACTTTTCCCACATTCAATATTTTCATTCTCAGCTTGTAACTGACTTCACACCAAGGCCACCACTTTGGGCTTAACCCAGCTGTTCATGCTAGGGAAAAAATCGTCTGTTATGGGGGCTATGAGGAGGAGTCTTCTCTCTACCTTTTTGTCTCTGCGGTATTTTTTTCCCACAACTCTAGTTATTTCCCTTTGACTCGCGTCATATGACAATATGTTTTCTTATTCAGAAAAGGTAAAAGTTATTGGGCCCCTCCCCTCCCCATTTACATTTAAGTGGGAAATGAGTCTGGGTTGTGAAATGTATCTGTTGCTATGTCTATTTAGAAGCATTATATCTGGGTTTTAAGTGGCTAATGCATCTAGAGACTTCAGTTCTACAGTAGTCTACTTTGACTCCAGATAAACTACTTTCTCTCAATGTAAAAGGGAGCTGTATGTGTCGGAAGAGTGACGATATGTTGCATGCGCAATATTAATTAGGAAATTGGGTAGTAAAGAAGATATAATAAAGCATTGGTGTCCGTTAAGCAAGATGAAACCCGGGTGACAAACATCTTTTACTCTTGATATCGAGACATCAAGATAGATATAAGTGTCAGAAATTAACACGCTAAAATTCGCTATAGTAGTTTAATTCCCAATTAAATAGCTTCAGACTCAATGCACAACATATTTTATATAAAACACTTGTTTCATTATGTGTTTTTATGCTAAATTTACAAATATACAAGTCTTAGTTCTGATTAGTTATCAGACTTGGGGGCGTACGTAAGCCAGTGGCCCTTCTCCTTCATTTCTGGAATATAAAAATTCCATTCTCTTGATGTTTGACCTGATCTTGAACTCTGCCTTTACGAGAAAAACATGTCGGAAGTGAAGAAAATGGGTACATGCACAGTAGCAATATAGGTCCTGTTGTAAACTTTCAAATAAATTTGAGTAATAATGTGAACTAAGAGTGTACACAAATCTTGACTGTTCCAGCCCTGTCCTTTCTCCTGGTCTAGTCTTGTATCTAGTCATTGCTTCATAGATCTTTTTTTTTTGTTGCAGTGATTAAAAAACAGACAATGCCTAAAAGGAAAGTCGCAGCCGCTGCCCCAGCAACTGATTCTGCTGCAGATGCAGAGGTAAATAAGCAATTTAATTTTGTAGGTAAATATTAGATTTTTAGATATAAGAGTTTACTTGATTGTGGAGTACAGGTTAAGCTCCTTTGGTCTTTTGTAAGGCCAAATATACATTTTAGCATAGTATTATATTAACCTTTTTTTAAAAAAAAAAAATAGTCATCACTGTTAAGTACCTAAGTTTGATAATTATGGAACACGTGTACTAGATTTGGTTCATTTTATTTACCTATTGTCTGTCTTCTAGCCTGTAGCTGATGCTGAAGCTCCTGCCCCTGAGTCCCCAAAGAAGACCAAAGAATCTCCTGCTAAGGTAAGTATTTGTCTTATTTTATCTACCTACCATTAATTCTATAAGTACTTTTGAACAGATATATTATTAACATTTTTTTTAACTAGGAAAAACCCAAACAGAAAGAAGCTGAAGAGAAACCTAAATCAGCCAGAGGTAGAGGTAGACCCAAAGGTTCCACTGGAAGCAAAGTAAGTTTTGTTTCTTCCCATTCATAACTGAAAAGTACAGTAATACCTTAAGTAAATTACTACCTACCTTGTAATTCTTGTAGGTTTACTGTGCTTTTTCTTGTTTACTAATTAAAAGTATAGCTTTTATGTTCTATGCTATTTTAATTATTGCTATTTAGTGAGGTAGATTTTTTCTTCTTCTAGTGCATGAGTAAAGTTGGCATTTGTGACGTATTCCCTCACATGGTGCAAACATTCATATATTGACTAGCCCGTGACTTCTGTAACCCAAAATTTAAATTATTAAACTTAATTCTTTTGTGAGTGCATTAACATTTTTATGCCGAAGCACTTTTCACACACTGTTATGCAATTGGTAGAGATAAGTTTCTAAATAATGAGTATTTATCATAATCACCAAAACGAAAATGAATTTTTAGGATTCAACCGCTAAAAAGCCCAAGGTCCCAGGACGTGGTCGTGGCAGGCCCAAGGGAGCATCAAAGAAAAGTAAGCGCTTCCCTCCCCTCCCCCCATGACATTTAATGACATTAGCATGTTTTGACTAAGTTAGCTACTAATACATATTAACAATAACATTCTTGTTACTTGACCCTGGTAATAAAACAAGCTTTAAATTTTAACATAGAATCAATCAAAGTTAAACACTTCAAAACTATTTTAAGATTTTAATATTGTCCTGTTACATTACACATTGCTTAAACATGTTGGTTTTGCTGTTACAATTCAGTAGTCATCCAATTAACTAGTACTGTCTGTTGTACTAAATTAGTTATCAAAAGTAATTTAAGCTGGAAGTAAAACTATTGATTTTATCCTTTAAGGAAAGGAAGAAATTGTAAAAGATATAAATATGGAGGCTACACTTTTTCTAACATTTATTTCTTCACTTTCTCAATCTTGCATACTAGCAAAGTAAGATAAAATGAAGGGGAGAGTTGGCGGGACTTACTAACATTGTTATACTAATTTGTGTTTTCTCATAACTGACCTGTGTTCATCACTCTAAAAGGTTCACAAAAGTAATGGATTGTTATTTAGGGTATGATAGAATATAAATTAATCAATATAATGCTTTTTTTTTTTTTTTTTCTCGTTGTTACATAAAATCTTAATTTATACACTTTGTTAGATAGTAACTTAAGTGTGACCATTTAAAGTTTTCTAGTATACAAAAACAACTTTTTGGCAAGTAATTTAATAATGGTTTTATTCAAAATATGCTTACTAATATGCCAAATTATTGGTAAACACCAGGTCTCACAGCAAGTTATAAAACTCCATTCTTAGAACTAGCATCTTTATAGACATTGTATAGCTATTGTGTAAATGGTTTGTATAAGAAACTTTTTTTTGTTTTCCTTAGAAGAAGAAGAGTCCTAAAAAGAAGTGAGCATGGGAGCTCTTCTAATTGGCAGCTTCAAGAAGGAACCCTGGGATACAACAAAATGAGAGACAATTTCAAGACTATTTTTAACCTGGAATATGTTTGTGTAGCTAAGTATTGTGCTGGCCTGTTGTAACTTTCTTGTAAGTGCATTTTTTTTTACTGTCAATACTATTGTTAAGTGCCATGGAATGTGAAGACGTGCTGCATTTATTTAGTTTGATTCCATGGAAACATATGTGCACAAGGTAAATCAGATATTTAACAAGATATGAATAGAATTTTTAAGTTTTGTTTTTTTTTATACATCTACTAGGCTTAAAATAAAAGCCTTTTTTTTTTTTTTTATTACATAATCAACTTTCATTTTAGGACATTTTCATACATAAGATTGCTATATGCCCTGAGATTTTTATTTGCGCCATTTTTCTATTTAAAAAAACACATTTGTGTGCATGTTTTCAATTGACCTCTCGTATAAGATCCAGTCCCTTTTTGTTTCTGCTGTTGATGCATTGTTTACACCAGTCATTATCATATTTGTTGTATATTTTTTTTTCCTTTAGATAGTAATCTCAATGTCTCCATTGATTTTTCTCTCATTGTATTATAGTCATTGTTTGCATCATGTATTTCCTGTAGTTTTGTTTTTAGGCTTGTCACACTGCCAGCCTGATATTGGTATAGAAGTTTATATCATCCATGTAGGGGGAATTTTCTTTAACTGTTATCTAAATGCTGGAATTGGAGAGTTGCATTTTTAAACATTTTAAGAGAAACTTAGGGCATGTTTTCTTGTATTTTTTTTTACCATTGACACAGTTCATTTTTAATCACTTTGAATAAATACACTGAAATAATCTAAAGCTTGTTGGTTTTATTTCATTATAATTATTTATGGTTGTTTGAAATTAATAGCAATGATTATCATGAAAATATAGTATTTGTCTAGGTGCAAGGAGAGCCAGATTTGGCCATGGAATGTGAATTGTTGAATTTTATCAAACCTGAAAATTTTTTATTTAAATTAACTTACAGGATCTGACTTTTAAATTAATATTTGTATAGGGCAAAAAAATAATATTGTTCTATGTTGGCTACTATTCTAGTAGTGCAGTAATTGACTATCCATCAGTAGTCCTATTGAATTCACAGTATATTAAATATAAAAATAACTCTTAAGGTGTGCATCATCTTAATTTTTTTTTTTTCAATGAAATATTGATTACATTTTTTGCAAGCAACTAATAGACTAGCCATCCATGATGTAAGTTCTCACATTCAGATGTTGGCTACACAACACTAGTTTTATAAATATACTAATTAACACATTTGAGAACTTAATAGACTACTAGTAATTCCCAAACACTTTTCACACAAAGTACAACCCTTTCATGTTAATCACTAATGTGTCAGATGCATCAACTAAATTATATATGGTACTAAAATGTGAAATTTATCATGTATAAAATCCAGGTTTTTCCACTGGTGAATTCAGAGGGGCGTATTTTAGTGGAGAAATTACATAGTTAACAGAAGCTCACTATAAATGTATGACCTTGATTGTTTTACCAGCCCTCCTCCATGTCAAATGCAATTATTAGCAATAATAAAATGGAAATAATTAATAGTTTATATTCTTCCACCCCTTCCCATTTACCACACACAAAAAACAGGCTTACAGCAGTCAGTTTTAATGGAATTCCTCAGGATCTAAAATTTAATATTTAGGCATGAATTTGTTGCAATTAAGGATTTATTTTGGGAAATAAAGAATTCACAAGAAACTTTCAAGGGGAACAAGTGAGATTGAAGCCCAAATACTTTTTCCTGGTCCTTTTCTGAATCTAAGATTTTTCTTAATAAATCAATTTAGGCCTAACATTAAATTAATGTGAGCATATTTCATGAAACTCAATCTAAATCAGCTTTTCTCACTTGTGGGCCACATTTTTACTGGTGTGGCTTAAAGGTATCTTTTTCCTAAGGGAAAAACTTGGTTATATTTGCAATGTAGTTATGACCTATATATTTATGTTTGAATATTTATCAAGTAAAAGCATTTTTCAAAAGGTTTTAATGTGTATCTGCCAGACCAATTTTGCTCGTTTGGTACATATTAAAGGGTGAAATTTCCCCAGAGTGTTTAACCATGGTTACGGAAATTCTGCTGACCAAAATGGGCATATTACAAGAGGTTTTGCTTAACATGAAGATCATCTTGGTATGAATATGCCAATAAAGATATACTTATGCTACATGGGGTCTTGATTGTCACTGACACTTTCCTCTCATCTTAATTTATTTCACTTCATAGGTTGGAAAATGGACTGTAGACATCAGGAGATTTGGGTTTGAGTATGCAAGAATGCAAAAAACGCTTATTGTCAAGGCTCCACTCTGATCTCCACTGGGGAGCTTACAGCCTTCCCCCAGACCCCTAGCAGTAAAAAAAGGATGGGCATCAACGTAACTTTTTCTTCTGTAGAAGATTTAGAAACACTGATCTAAATTTATATATATATATATATACAGTTCTTTTTTTTGTGAAGGTACGCACAGGTATGGTGTACCGGCACCTTTTTCAATGTCAGGGAAAAAATTTTAACGTTTATTAATAGTTAAAAGTTAGGCAAACCATCACTGCGAAGCAGGACGTTTTGGCTCGAAGGTCATATTTATTTACGTAAATTGTATTATTTCTTTTAAAAGAATAATACATATCTATGTTTTGAATATGTGTTTGTGTTTAGACATTTTTTTTGTACTGAACAAGAGATATTTTTGGTATCAAAGTTTATTTAATTATTGTTAAAGCACTAACATTATACAAGACCAAGCAGCCATCCATACTTCACAGTACCGGTACGCGTGCATGAAATAGTCAAAGTTATTAAAACATTTTTTATCTTGTGTGTGTGTGGCCTGGGGGGGGGGGGGGATGTATACTTTGTTTACATAAATATAATATATTGAAAAATATATTTGTAAACACATTTTTAAGCGTAAAATATTCATACCGGTAGTTTTTATACATTATGTTTGTAATAAGTTATTTATTTTTATATAATAAAATTTGTTTTATGTTAACTTTAACAATGTCCATTAATCAATGTGACTTATCATTTTGTGTTTTCCTCGTTTTGACTGGACTTTTCTCATTGTTTATAAAGACTGCCATGTGTTTTCAGTTAGAAATATAATAGGATGAAATGGTGAAAGTTTTGCCAGTCTGTCAGCAAGCATGACAAATGATTAGTGAATGTTCCAAACTATGCGAGCTTATAAAGACGTAGGGGCAAATAGGTTGAAAGAGAGGGGTAGGCCTTGGGCCGCTCTTGGAATTAAAGATTAAGGATTATGAATTCACACCTAGGGAGTCAAGAGAAGTGCTAGAAACAGATAATCGTCGTACCCGTGACGGAGTAATATGTGCCCAGAAGAGAGGGGGCGGGTTAGGTATCACAGGTAAGTCAGAAGGCGATGATCACCAGTGCTCGGTGCTGGTCGTCTTTATTTGTTAGACTTTTCCTGTGTCAAGGGGAGATGTGTCACATAAATCACCCCTACCCACTTTCTGAAGCTATATCTTGTAAAAGTATCTTAGCTTGTTGGGATATTAAACTGATGTAAATTCTTTTTTTTTAATGTCTTTTGGAAAGAAATTGAAGATTGTCATCTAGTGCGCTTAGCAAAACCTTTCATATAATTAAAGGGGAGGTGCATGTCATTACCATTCAGGAACCTGATTTATAAATTCATGAAATAATCAAAACTAAACAATTCGCTGGATGGTTTTAGAATTCGTACTATACATTGTAAGGTTAAATAAATAAACGTTGTTACAAAAGCTAGGTGCTTATTAAATTATCGTCAAATTATATCTCGAGCCAAAACGTCACATACCGCCATCACCTGCACCTATTTCATTTTACAAAAAAGCACTGTATATATATAAACCTATAAAGTATATACTGTATGTGTATATATAGATATACCAGTGCTTTACATGGCATTTGGGTTTGGAAAAATTTTTGGGTCTGAGCTAGCTAGGAAAATTGTGTCCAACAAACAAACAAAAATTAAAATTTCATTGTATGATGTACTGGTACCAGAAAAAAAAAATTTCTTTGTAAATTAAAAGTGTACAGTAAATTAGAAAAATGGCTGCATACATGTTAGGAATCCCAGGCTTATATGTACAGCATATGAAAATGAAACATCAATTTACCCGGTACTACAAGTGAGAACATTATCTGTATTATACCAGAAATGAAAATAAAGTTTGAAACCAAAATGCTTAAAGTAGGAAACTTTTGTAAAAAAGGCCTATATATAAATTGTTTCTAGAGTTCATTTGTTCAAAAATAACACAAAACTAAGGTTGCACCGAATAGTAGCTCTGGCCAAATATCACTGTTGGCCAGATAGTAAAAAGTACGTCACATTGACTTTATAGATAGCAGCACAGGTGACCACATGATGACACTGTCTAGAGTCACATCTTATAAGGAAATGGAGATAAATCTCAATTAGGGGCTGGAGTACACAATGCACCCCTACTACTGTTACACAAACTATATATAACAATATTTTATTAGTGATGCTAACTGAATCAAATTTTAGAAATTAAAGTATAACTAAGTTTATACTTTGAAAATAAAGTTATATAATCACCATTTGAAAAAAAGTTAACTAAAAAAAAATATTAAAGTTTGAGAACTTTTCTTAATTTTGTGTTGTTTGAACTAGACATAGCAAATCTACCTGACTGTAGGCCTACGGTTCGATATAATTCTTTTATTATTGCAGGAAGTTTTTCTCCAAAAATAAAATAAGGATGAGGTTTCTTACATATTATCTTGCACAATAAAAAAAAAAGTTGTGGTGTGTGTTTAGTTTTGCCTTGAATTAAAACATTTAAAAAGAAAAGGCTACTTTCATTTTTTAATACTATTGACTTATTCTATAACAGAAAACCTTACAGTAAAGTTCAAAATCTCATAAGATTGAGTCATACATTTACATCTAGTAACCAAAGAAAAAAAAATAGGCAGAAGTGTTAAGAAACCTCTGTAACCTGTAAAGGATAGAATAGATCTACATGCTTGACTAACCATGACAATGTGTTCTTTTATTGCCAGACCACTCAACGTACAACAAACACTATTGCATATCCCTAAGGAAAAAACATTTGATGGTCATCACCATCATCAACTATACACATTACACTAGGCATTACATGTGTAGGTTGACCAGGTTGTTAAAATCAGACATGCTTCGGCACCATCAAAGGTTGAAGCCATAAAATGGTGTAACGTACTTGAGGTTCCTACTGTTAATAAAATATATTAATGGTTAATGGTCTGAAATACATGAACACAGGGACACGACTTTTTTGTTCACGCAACAACTTGATTCTCTCAACTTGTTCACCTGACATATCGTTCACAGAACAAATTGTTCAAAACAAGTCGGTGAGCGATATGTCGGGTGAACAAATTGTCAGCTGAACGAAAAGTCGGGTGAAGGAAAAGTGGTGAACGAATTGTCGTGGAACCCATGAACACATACATCTACCCACTATACAACCCAGACTGCACTTTACCTTTGAGAGATTTACATTAGTTAAATATACATTTACATGTATGTACATTGACCATCCACACATCCCTTTTACAGGTGATGGCCTCATAGATACACACGACCCTCATCTTACACAGATTAGCTTGTGATGGTCAATCTGTTAATAAATGTTTTTAAACTTTAACTCATTAATCAGTACTGTAATTGTTAAAACAAATATAAAAGTAAAAAAAACTTAATATGAATATAGGTATGTTATTTAGAAGTTTTGCAAAATTAATTACAAGACATGTAGGTATCCGGCTCTGGTCGGATATCATATTTTACTATTTGGCTCCAGCCGAATATAAAAAAACTACCATTTGGTGCAACCCTACTATAAACTAAGTGACACTAAATTACAGAAATGAAGCTTAAGTCCAAGCCTAAAACCTCTGCTGCATGGGAGCAGAGTTCAAACTTAACACCACTGTGACAACAGTCTTATATTAATAATTACAAATCAAACCCAATCATTACACTTAAGAAAAATATAAAGTCATCTATATCTCCAGTGCTACATGTAAAAACAACACCACCATTGTACAATTCCCATGTACAGTGTACACTACCTAGACAAACATTAACTATCGCTAAATGTTTTTTTTCTTGTATGTACATTTATCTGTTCCTGTTTTAACAATCACATCTTTCACCTGATGATCACAGCAAATAAATACATAAACACACTAATGAATGAATAATACACAATATGCTTTGTATATGACTCATAAAAAGATCACAACCAAACCAAAACAAACAAGAAAGATGGAATGGTTTATATTTATATATATATATATTTTAAAGAAACCTTTGAGCTTCTTGTACATCGGATACAAAATTGAACATAATGGTAATGGGGAAAAACTAAACTTACTGTTGCTATAGCTGTTATGGAAGAGAAGAGTAACTTGTTGTGAAGAACTACTTTGTGGTACACATACACCCGTGATTGATATGGATATCAATTCATGAGAATACAAAATAAACAAATGCTAAAGCACATGTAACTTCAGCTAAAAAAAAATAATTTTAAAAGGCTGATGAGTCATTGCCTCAAGCTCCCAAAAGTGAAGTAACAAGTAAAACTTCAACTAAACTGCCATTATTTAAATCAGTGGTTTCTTTTTTTTTTTATATAATTGAATTTAGATTTTTTTTTCAATAAACATTTTAGTGTCAGAATTCCTGGGGGATGGTTGGGGAAGACATTGATAGTGCAAATACCGGTAAACAAAATTCCAATCCCATGATTAAACTGCAATCCAAACTGCACATGATACCACTGGCCAGCCAGCCAAAAATTGTGGAACTCTGAATTAGAAGTAATTATTTTATATCTAACAAAATATTTTTAACTATGTCTAATGTATTTTTAAATTTCTGTTTTGTGTTATCAACTGCATGTCACATAGAATTAAATATTTCAATAACTATCTGGCTTACACTCTCTATAGTTTTTAGACAGATAATTCAATTATTTAGAGATTTCTAACATTGAGTTCTAATATTGTCTCAGTAGTAGCATAACATAAAATATCACTTCTATATCACATTTACTGATTACGATAAATATATAAAATTACTCTGTGTATAGTTGATGAAACCTTTATGTACAAACACAAACAAATTGACCTACATATTTAAAACATCTTTCTAGTTTCTTTTTTAGTTTTTTTACATTCAAAATATGTAAGAGTTGAGCACAATACTTAAATACTAGAAAGAGTTTTTCGACTTACACACAAGATATTTTACAACTTATGCAAAATGAAGTGAATTACTCACCAAAAATAATACATATATGTATAACCAACATTTATAAAGTTAATAATAATTTACATATAATCGTCAAAAAAAATTTTTACAGCAAAGATCTCGAAATACATAATAAGCTCTAACACTGAACATTTGCTACATTCTCTCAGTCGATCCAAAGTGCATCAATCCAAATGTTTTAAAATTCAAATTTTATTTGTCTGTCCCTGGATGAGTCATTCATGCATTGCAAATATCAATCTTTAAACAAATATAACATTTAGTACAGCTATAGTAATATAAATTTATACAGTAGTCCATCCTTTTATAAGTCTTGTTTCATTTTATATCTGTTACGACTCTAAAATAATTCATAATATTCTTGAACTTTTCTTTAACTTAATGGTATCATTTATTGTAATCATTTTGATTAAATTAAAATATTGGACCTAAACATTCAAAGATTGAACATTTTACTTTATGGGAGAAATGTCAAATTACTTTGACAGAAAATCTTGGGTCAAAGCTTTTTATTGCATTGTCAAAAAAGGTAGATAAAATTCACCAGAAATATAATTTGTTAACATATAATACCAGTAATTTGTAATAATAATTTTAGGGTCCTGGTGACTGAATGGTACATCTCTTGGCTTCCAAACTGAGCTATCCTGGGTTCAAATCTAAGTCAAGACAGGGATTGTTAATTTCAGGAATTTTAGGACGCCCCTAAGTCCACCCAACATTAATGTCAACCTGACATTAGTTGGGGAAAAGTTAAGGTGGTTGGTTATTGTGCTGGTCACATGACACCTTTGTTATAGAAACAGGTGACCTTTACTAATGATCACAAAGTCTGAAAAGGGGCACTTTACTATAATTTTTTTCCCTCAAATCAAATTGCCTATTAGAATTTCAATAATGAAACAAAAAATCATGTAAATCCAAAAAAATCTTGCTTGTATTGTTTCACACTTGCATATTATTAAGAAAGAAAATAAAAATTGAAGTTTAATATTAAAGAACTAAATTAAGCAGGTTTAATTTTTTTACTTGTATTAAAATTTAAAAAGTGGAGGCTAGTGTAAACTATTGATTATAATGCCTTACAAGGTAATCAAGGTCATCTTCATCATCTGTAGAGAAGTCCATTTGATCGAGTCTTGATAGGAGATTTTGTCCCTCGAGGTCTCCTGGGAGGTATGGGGGAATTTGTGGCAGATGATATCTCGCGGGAAGCCGAGGTTTCATTAGCATCTAAGGAAAAAGAAAAGAAAACTATATTGTATTTAAATTCAAATCAACTTGAGGAATACTCAGCAGATCTTACTCTGACAAAGTTACTTGAAATCATGCAACAAAATACAAAAAATAAGTCAAAAATGAATTTAAATTTTGAAAGTTATTTCACTAATTAAAAAAAAATTTTTTTTTTAAACTTTTAAAGTAGCCACTCCTCTTAATGTACATCATTTACACTGCCAAAAAAATGTATATTGAACCTTTTTTTTTTCTTCTAAATAACTCCAACTAAATAAAAAATAATTAAAATACAGGTACTGGTATATAAAAATAACAATTTTCAAACTACTTTTCGGATAGGGGATGAAAAAGAGTTAATTCTACAAAAACAAACCTAAAAAGAATTGACCAGGCTGATCTGACCTCATTTAAGATCACTGTTTGATTTTTGATTTTAGGCACATCAGCACAATTTAGGCCATTTAAGATCACATGGAAGGTGTTATTACTGGTATGTGATGTGTGCAATGATAATAACCCATAAGGCTGAGAAAGTATACAAGACTTAAGTTAGTAATTTGGGAAACAACTTTTACTCAATGAACAGAATATTTTTAAAGTGTAAATACAAAATATTTCATTTAAATGTGCTTTGCCATCATGTTTTTTTTATTCACATTGATTTTATAATGTAAAATGTGTGTTTGTTTTAAATGTTTCGGATGTTCCTTCAGAGTTGAAAATATTATTTACTTCCTAGTTCAAACCTCCCCCAGAATGATGAGGAATGGCAGGGTATGAACCCAGGAACAAGGCAGCCATATTAAAGAAAAGCAATTGTTTTTAAATTAGTTAAAAAATATATTTTAAATGGAATTTCCAATTGTTTAGCACAAGCTTTCCTTGAGCATAGAGTGAGTAGAGAGATGGAGCTAAATATAAATTGACCTATAGACTGTAGATGTAGAATGTATCAGAAGTTTTGATTTCATCGAGAAGAATCTATTTCAAATACTGAATTTTCATTTTTTTAAAATTTTGTTATGTTTAAAACTTTTTTCCCCCCATTGGATTTGACACTTTAAAAATACAGAAATATTATTAAATACCTATTAAATATCTCATCTTTTGATTATAATGTAAGATAATCATAATCATATCCTACACACATCCATGTTTTAATATTGTTCTTCTCAATAGTTAAAGATTTTCTACCAATAAGTTAATAATTTTAAAAAGAAACAGCATGCAATATAACAGTACATAAAAAAAATATTTTTTTTAGAAAATAAAGTTCTGTATGAAAAGTGTATTGCATTATTAACTTGTATTCAATCTGTTCTTCTTGCTTTGATTTAGTGAATTGGAATAAAACTAATAACTGTTTCCTGAATAAGCTCTATTTTTGTGTTAAAAAAGAAAAGAAATTTTTAAGGCTTTCAAAATATTAAATCTAAAATATAATATATACAGTACCATCCTACATAATACCGATAGTCTGTTCATTATAGGCAACTAATATGGCCATATCAAAGAGCTTTGAGCATTTTATTAACATAGAAACATATACATGTTCTCAGAAAAAAAAATATTGATAAATCTATTTCAATTCATGCAGAAATTATAAACAAAGAAGCAACTTCATCAATCTATATCAACCCAAGAAAACCCAGATGATCAAGATGAGAGCATTGAGAAGGTCCTCAATTTGTTCTTTCTAACCCTATAGGCCTAAACAAGGCTACACATTGATTAACTACAAAAGAAAAGAGGTAAAAAAAAAAAAGTAATCTCTCTACCATTTAAAACAAAACAAAAAACTAAATTCCACCTTAAATAAATAGAGGACAACAGCATAGACACTTTTTTCCTTTAAAAGAGAAATATGCAATCTGACACATATTATAGTATAATAATGGAGATAGCTCAAAGAAATATCTTGCCAAAATATTGAATGCATTAATTCATGCAGTTAATTAGAATCAGTTAATAGAAACTGATATCATGCAGAAAATAAAATGTAAATCAATCTGAATATATGCCACAGTGTAATTCATAAGTTGAAACAAACTCAAATGTCAAACAGAGAATAAAAATAGGATTCCCAGAAAGCTGCACATGTAGAAGAACATCTACCTTTTCTGGGTGAACGAAGTGAAAGCAAGACAGGAAAGATGAGATGAAATGCCTGACTGCAACATCTGGGGTGCCCTTTAGAGACACGTCTGCTTTCACATCATTGAAAACAAAAATGTCAAGGATAAAAACCTCACAGGTTTGATTCAATTGATTGACTAAATTTGCTGGGGTCTAATCTAAAACATTCATTAAGTGAATTGAAAATCAATTTATAAAATAGACTATTCCAAAATTTTACACAACTGAATGATATTCATCTGTTTTCAAGTCTTAAAATAACAGCTTAATAAGGAAGGGTATATAAGGTCAAGCCAATAACAATCTTTTAACTATCTGATAGAATTTTGTAGATCTATAGGCTACATTTATAATTAAGCTTTGTAAAGTGAACTTAACTATCAATATTTTCAGTTAAAAGGATCTAGATCTATATATTTAATTGTACACTATTTTCCTTTGCTTTGGCTAAAGTAATAATTTATTTACTTTGAATTTTTATTGCAATTATGTAGAAAATGACTGAAATGAGAAAAACTGAAGAAAAAAGTTAAAACACTGGAAATATTAGGCCTACTGTTAGCATTATCAGAACTACCCAAATTTTCTTTTATAAAAAAAAAAAAATGAAAAGCTTAGGCTAGTACTTACTGTTTCCAGAAATAGTTCCTAATGACCTTCTTCTTTGGGCCTCACCATCAGTATGTAAAGCTTCTTGTGGGCGCTATTCCAATGAAGAAAACAAAACTGGATATAAATATGTAGACCATACATATGGAAAATACTGATCAGTTACAGTGCTAATACAATTAACATTAATTCTAATAGAATTTAAATTTAATGAGGTTCAACCATATATGTAAGAGGTTTACCCTACACAGTGGTCTATAGAATAAGAAATAACAGAGATTCATTGCTAAAGATTGAAAACCATAAAAAGATACAGCAGTAAGATTAATAAAATAAAAAAATTGGTTTAAGAACATTTGTAAAATTCCACTATTAAACTAAACCTTGAATATTAATACAATATGATAAATAAATCTATTGGTAAAATACTAGAGGTAAAAAGATAATAAGATAAATTATGTATTTTAAATGTAGGAAAACTACATACACACACTACTTATATACCACTATAAATGATAACTAGCTGCTTCTTTGCAAGTGCCATTTATGTATGTTAAAATCTTATCTTATCTTATCTTATATAATACAGACGTTACTTCAAAAAAGAAGATGATTACGTCCTACGCGTCATGCATTTAGTCATGCATATTAACCAATGACTTAAATTCTGCCAAGTCACTGGTTTTTCTGGCTAGCTCAGGCAACCCATTCCATGCTCTAATAGCACTAGGGAAGAAGGAGTATTTGTACAAATTTGTCCTAGCATATGGGACGAGAAATGTGCCTTTATTTTTGTGTCTTGCAGAGTATTTTATTTAATTTTGTTTTTGTATTTGAAGATTATGGTTCAGTGTTTTATGTATAATTGCTACTTTACTTTTGAGTCTTCTGTCCTGAAGGCTTTCTAAATTTAGTGATTTTACTAATGGTGTTACCCTAGTCAAATGTGAATATTCGTTTGTTATGAATCTCACTGCTCTATTTTGTGTTTGTTCCAGTTTCTTAATGTTTTCTTGAGTTGAGGGGTCCCACACGGTGGATGCATATTCTATTATTGGCCTAACCAAGGTTAAATAACATTTTAGTTTTATGTTCTTATTTGATTTATAGAAATTTCTTTTAATAAACCCTAATGCTTTGTTGGATTTTTTATAGTTTCATCAATATGTGGATTCCATGACAGTTTTTCATTTATTATAACACCTAGGTATTTTGAGTTTTTAGTCTGTGTTACTGGTTTGCCATGAATAAGATAAGTGGAATTAATTTGTTTTAGTTTTTTTTGTTACTCTTAACAACTGACATTTTTCTGGGTGGAAAGACATGCTCCAATTTGATTCCCATTTCTGTAATTCATCTAATTCTCTTTGTAAAATATCTGTGTCTTGTTTTGTTTTTATTGTTCTATATATTATGCAATCGTCTGCAAATAATCTGACTTTTGTTCCTGAACTAATGCAATTTGGTAAATCATTTATGTAAATTAAAAATAGTAGTGGACCCAAGACTGTTCCTTGAGGTACACCTGAGTTTACTGTTATTGGTGTTGATTTAGAGCCATTTATTATTACAGTTTGTTCTCTCCCTATCAGAAAATCTTTAATCCACTGATGCAGTGGACCGTTAATGCCGAAATATTTTAATTTTTTAAGCAAACTATGGTGGTGAACTTTGTCAAAAGCCTTTGAAAAATCTAGTAAGATAGCATCTATTTGTTCACTATTATCTAAACCTTTTGAAAAATCATCAATTAGTCCTATTAGTTGTGTTTCACATGATCTATATTTCCTAAAGCCATGTTGGTATGGGGTGAGGACATTATGTTTGTCTAAGTGGTTTATGATATTGCTACATATTATGTGTTCTAGTATTTTACATGTGATGCTGGTAAGTGATACTGGTCTGTAGTTTCCTGGATCAGATTTTTCTCCTTTTTTAAATAGGGGGGTGACATTAGCTTCTTTCCAGTCCTTTGGTACTCTGCCCTGGTTAAGCGATGCTTGAAAGAGTATTTTGAACACTGGGGCTAGCTCATTGCTTAGTTCTTTGAGTAATCTAGCTGGAATACCATCAGGTCCAGACGCTTTATTTGGTTTGGTGTTGGCTAATAGTTTTTTAATTCCATTTTCTTGTACTACTAAATCTTCTATGTTGTCTACTTGGTTCAAATTAAGAAATATGTCTAGGTGATAACCATACATTCATGAAGAATTTCAAAGATCATAGTTTAAATCTCTAGTAAACATGAATGGTGTAATCTTTTTTTTTTCAGAAAAAAATTCTGTGTATTATAGAGAGGGCAATAGATTGGACTTAATATTTGATCAAAATAATTTCCTGATAGGGCCTATATCTTTCTCAAAAAATAAACTTAGATTTTATTTTTTTTTTGAAATGGTTTATTTGCTTATGACACTGCCTTCTCATTATAAATGCAGATTGGATAACAGTTAACTTTACCAGAGAGGAGATGCCATGTTTCTTTCCCTGTCGATGTGACCTTGTCTGTGTTTTGGTAATTTCTGCAGGCTTTGGAGGGTTAGGGTTTTATTTTTGTTTAGAAATGGTTTATTTGCTTATGACACTGCCTTCTCAATATAAATGCAGATTGGATAACAGTTAACTTTACCAGAGAGGAGATGCCATGTTTCTTTCCCTGTCGAGGTGACCTTGTCTGTGTTTTGGTAATTTCTGCAGGCTTTGGAGGTGCAACAGTAGACTTAGGCAATTCAAAGCTTTGCATTGTCACATGTTCTTTCAGTGGATACCAGTGGGGTTTGTTATCAAGAAAAGCAAATTCTAAACAAGAAACAATTCAATACAGGCCAATTAATGAAGCTTTAGCTTTTTTTTTTTCTTTTTTAGATTGTTTTAAAATAAAAACTCAATTTACCATTGGATAACCACAAAGATAGAAATAATCTCTCTTTAAAAATCTATTAATCCTTTCTTGAAATCACTTCTCATAGTAATGCTGATGCATTTGTATAACAGTACTAGTTGATTTTGAGAGATTTATTCACATTGTTTTAAGTTTTTCTGATTTTGATATACAGTGGGCATGATGCATTTTTATTGTGTTTTAGTTTGAGAACATATATTTTTGTTTTTTCATCCTTTGTATGTTTCCTTTGGTTGATTGGCTTAATGTGAAAGAATGACATAATATGAATGCAGCAGGGACACAATAAAAGGCAGTAGATCTGTTTTGGTAAGTGCTTGGATTTAAAATACTTGTTTTTTTAATGTGACCGTGTAATTATAATACTGCAAGATCTCATATCATACTCACCTCGTAGTTCTATAATAAGCTCTCCCAAGAAGTCATTTGCTTTAAATCTATCATAGTCCCAAACTGTTATTTCTAAAACTTTATTCTGCAGTTCCAGTCTGGCAACATCTTGGAACATCACAGTTTGATGCCACTCTGGGTTTAATGTCCTGGCTATATGTTTTGTACGTCGTTTGTTTTCAGGCCTTTTGATGACAATGAGATGTGTATTTCATTTTTAATTTGCAGCATAACAACATCTAATGCTAACAAATTTTTATTCATTCCTTATCATTTCAACCCAGTCTAATATCTAAAAGTTTCTTTATTGTAAGAATTTTTTTTATCATAAATGGCCTAAAAAAATTAATTTCTAATATACAATAGTTGAACATATTCTCTTTGACTAAAAAGCTTTCTTGTCTGAAAGCTAGTTATCCGAGTTGAAATAGTGTGATAGAGTAGTCAAAATAAAGACATTAATTGACAGAATTCAGGCTAAATGGAAAATCTTGTATTAACTAATTTTTAAAAAATTTCTTAAACTTTATAGATTAACAGTATATTATCAGCATAATGGAGCAATACAAATCAAATTCCTCAGTAGTCAGTATCAATGTTCACTATGTGGAGAGAAATGGTGACCAAGAAAATTATGGACAGCTAAAAGCATGGGCCTCAGCTCTGGAAGAAATGCAAGACAAAGGAAAAGTGAGTGGCTCCTCTACCATCAAACCTAAAGCCACCTAAACCTGCACTATATGTGGACTGGAGTGTCTCTCCCAAATAGGGCTCCACAGTCACATGAAAAAGTGTTCTACGAGATGAACCGTTGTTGTTACGACTGAAGGAGGCCAATAACAACAAATTAAATTATTATTATCATCATCAAGACAGAGATCAGTGCAGTCATAAACATTACTTGATAAAGTAGCTCTATAAATAGGCATAGAAATTGTGCAAATATTATATAGGGAAGAGTGCAGTGTTTTATGTAGATACACCAACCCAGCTACATAAGTTGTTACATATGAAGCAGATAAGGCCATTAAATCTGCTGCTGTGGATAGGCCTTCAGTTAATGGTTAAAAGAAGACCTTCTTAAAAAACTTACCCTCTGCCAGGTAAAAGGTATAGCTTGACAAAAGGGTCTGATAGACCATTTAGATCACGTGGACGTAAATTTCGAGCCTGTATCACATGTACATTCAGTGTGTTGTCAAAATCATCATGGCTAATCTGAAGCTAGATTGGGAAAGAGCAATGTGAAAATATATTTAAAGCTTTTGTTTAAAATATCCCATGATCACTACATTAATTTTTAACATTTTTCACCAGGTACCTATAAATCTTCTTATTTAAGAATGTTTCACTAGACAAACAAAACGATGTATTCTTCATTCTATGTTATAATCTATAGTCATTTTTGATAATTAACCATGTATATTGCATTAATTTGTTATTATGACTGGTTCAGGCAAACCATGACTCAGGGCAAGAAAGAATTACATTTTTGCCAAAGCATAAAATTAATAAGAAATGTGTTTTTATCTTCTTGATTTTTTAAATACTTTATTAGGTTATTTTTATACATGAGTAAATTATCTACTACATATAAGCAAAAATACCACTCATTGATATACAGGTGCTTACTAAGACCAGGTTTTGACCAGATTCACAACTGGACCATCGCAACTCACACACTAAAAAATGCAAGCTTTCAATCCAACCTTTGTATTTTATTTTCAGTATTTCCCCAAAAGGCCCCAGTCTGTATATTAAGCAACAAAGAAATAGCTCACAAATTCTGTATTTTTAAAGCAATTTTTTTTCTTTTTCCCAAAGTCTACTTATTTTTTAATATATAAGCCCTACGTCATTTCCCCTTCCTTTTAGACACAGTTTAAATTTAAAAAAACAAAAACAATCATAATAATCATAATTTAAAGACAGATTTCAAGTCTTCTCTTATGATTAAAGGATGCCAAAAAAAAAAGGTTAAAACTAACCATAGATGTTATATACGTAGATTTAAAAGCTGAAAAGTGTGTTTTGAAGGGTCGATCAATTGGAGAGGATGCTATTTGTGTGTTGGGGGATTGTTAAAATGTGGCCTGTTTATTGGAATATTCAAAAAAACAAAAAGGATTTTCCACCATAATAAACAATATAAAGCCTGGGAAAAAATCAACGGGTGTAACCAGTGTTTAAATCTAGTATTATGTGTATTAATGAATTGTAGCCTAACTAATTTTTCTATATAGCTTATAAAACTCTTTATTACTTTCCATTTTGTAATGATTTTTTTTTTAAAATTTGATCCTACCTGTATTTCTCCTAGGCCATAGTCTTCCCCACGTTCAGGCTAAAAAGATAATTTATTTATGTCAATGGTATTTAAATCAAGATGGTTCAATATGAATTCAATGAATTAAAAGAAATTGTTTAACAATTTCAAATGGTTTTACATTAATTATAATAATGTTTGAAAGATTAAAAACAGTTGTATACAACTATATTAAAATGCAGCAATTTTTATACTTTAAGCTTTATATCTTATAATATTCTATAACTTAGGAGTAACTTATAGAGTTGCCTCTGCAATGAATTGATTTTGATATTGAAGATTTATGTAAATAATTTTGAAGAATCTTAGAATTTCTGACAAAATTATAATTTTCATACATAATTACCTCTTGTAATATTTTTGTGGGAAAAACAAAATTATCTTTCCCTTTTTTGGAAGGTCGGGCTTTGATTGAGCGACGAGTGTCTAATGGAGGGGATGCCCGCAGTCGATCATTGAGTGCAGGACTTGAGCAGGAACTACTATCTGGTTGGTCAAAAGCACTTGATCTGGATTTCTCTTGAGCAGTGCTGGTCATAGGGTTCGAGTCTTTTTTTCTCCTGGTGACTGGCACTTGTTCAGTCTGCGCTGCATCAGAGCTTGCATTGTTTTGTTGTGAGCTGGCTTGCTGCCTTAGAATGTAAGGAGGTGGAGGGGAGGGTTGCAGAGGTTGAGATGTGGACATCTGTTGCTTTTGGGGAGAGCCTTGCTGCTGAGTGGATTTCCCAGGATTAGGTGAATGTTTTCGTCTCTGTCTACTTGTCGGTCGATCTGTAGTGTGTCTATCTACAACCTTTCAATAAACAATTTATAAACACTTTTAGCTTCCCAGAAATACATAATAATACAAAAACAAGACAAAAAATTAATTAATATTGAGTATACTTGAAGTTAAATAACATATAAAAATATTGAAATTTTAAGATAAAAAGTTTCATTTTAACAATCTGACAGACATTTTTTTTAAAAAGATATATTTTATTATTCTAAATTACTTTGCTAATTAGGAATCTGGTAGCCAAATGTAAACTAATGAGTAGCTGAGCTATAGATCCTGCTACAAGCTGGAATTAGTGTTTATTTCTAAGTATCTAATCATTTTCTTAGCTGAATATTTTTGTTGGGGCCAGTGATAAGCATTAATGACCAAAAAAAAAAAAAAAAAATTGAACTTACCTGTTTTATGAGTCTCAGAGATATTTATTTAGCAAAGCTTTTAATACAAAAATGTTTTGAAACAAATATCTATTTAACTTTAATAATAGAAACTAATAGCAAAACTTACTTTCTCTGGTCTATCGGCACTTCTGGAGGACGGTGGCTGCTGTCTATCAGATGATGTGCTAGTGGGGTCAGATCTAGGAGTACTACAGGGGGATGAAATCGAAGGTGTGGCTACATCCTGATGAGAGGAGCTGGGGGAATTTTCAGCAGGCGAGACAGCCTCCCGTATCCCCTCCAGTTGAGCAGCAAGTTGACGGGGGTCCACACCCTGCCTGTTGTTCACCTGTGCTGACCCGGTCATTTGTCTCAGTAGGTAGGGCTCCTTCACTGGAGCAGACCATTGCAACATTAGTCCCAATTGACAATTTAAAGGAAATTAATAATGTAGATTTGGCCTACATATTACCATAATAAATGTTCAGTGACTTATACTCATAACAATATTAATCACTAGTACCCGGTATGCTTTCTCAGTGTAAGTTGTACATGTATACAAGTCATGGAGACTTAGAAATGTACTTTGATACCAGGGTACTAGTTTATTCATTTGAAACTATTAACCTGTCATTGAATCATTTATTTCAAAGTGTCAATGAAATTTTGTTTTCTCAAGCACATTGAAGGTTACCTTGCTATTTATCACTCAAAATATATTATTAAAATTAATATTCAATTTTTACAAAAACAAAAGTTTTTGCACAATTGATGTACCTGATTCCTCATAGGATGGCAGAGCTAAGTTATCATAGGATGATCTGCAGCTCTCTGGTTGTGCTGTTAACTCTGTCATCAATAGTGGAATCATTTGACTAGAGAAATATACAGACAGAAGTATTAAAAAACATTAATATTAGAAAATTGACAAAATGAAATCCAAGTCAATTTATGAAGGTATTTAAAATTACAAAGAACGAAATCTAATTCTATTTTCTATATAATTAAGGAATTGTCAGGAGCAGGGGTGTGTAAGATGTCAGATTATGTTTTTTAAAAATTTATTTGTTGTGAGTAGTGAGTTGAGTTTTTAATTAACATGGGTTATTCAAGGGGGGTAATAAATGGTCAGTGTGTCAGTTGGAGTGCTTATCTGGTCCTGGTCAGGAGTACTGTATATATTTATGTTCTTATGTTTTGTGATGTACAGCTCTAAGCCTGTTGACTACTTCTGCTTTTATTATCATTACCTAGTTTTGTATCACTAGTGCAAAACACCCAGGTGCTCTCAGTATTACTTGGTGCATTTAACTGTTTCATTATTATTATTGAAATATATTGCATGCATATGTGAAATAGTCTTGTAAATAAATTCATAGTTTGTTAGTATGTTCTAACTAAATTGCCTTAAAATAGTCAGACTAGGTAACATCTTCTTCAATTATATGTAATACCCACTCTCAGAATCATACCTCAAATTGAGGCTATTGTATTTACTGAAGGACCAGCATCACATCACATTTGGAGTCCATCTACACCGTGTATAAACACTCTAAATCCCACTCTTTACAGTAGGAAGCACAATTAAACTTTTCTACAAGGTAACCAAATCATTTAAATCACTCATTAATTTCTAGAACAAGATTGTATTAACTACATGCAGGGGGAATAACTAGCCTAGATCTTTTAGGCCATTCTGTAATTTCAGTGCTACAGATATGACATATGTTAAGGGGAGGAAACTAACTTTTTTATATCTAATCTATCATACATAATTTCTTTTTGTTATCAAAACATTGTCTATTTGTTTCTACTATGTAATCTTCTACTGTCAATATCTGTTGACTGGTCCAAATAATTAGTTTTGTTAAACTTAGCATAATAATGTTTAGGTGCTAATTGGTAGGTGTGACATTATTTAACATTGGACCAGCTTACAATTTGAAGTTACATGATTTACATAAATGAAGTGTTTGTTTCTCAATAGGTCACTTATTTAGTCGATGTTTGTCTTGTATTTCAAATGTCACTGCAAATATCATTACAGATAATGATCCGAATTGGACATGAATCCGCAGTTTTATGTAAATATTTGTTTGAATTTACTAAGAAAGGTTTTTAGAATATCTTTGTTCTAGTAAATGGATTTGTTTTTTTTAATTTTAGTTTCTTTGTTCATATTTCCTTTTATTCTAATTTAAAATAAAACTTTCTGCAATAAAATTTTAAAAAAAAAGCAAATTTAACAATAGGACCAATTCTCATGTCTATGCAGTTTGATCAATAATTTCTTCAAATTTTCTTCTAAGAGATACTCACGCCCTGACCACCATTTCTATTTCTCCATTGGTCTGGGAGATAATATCTTGCACTTCATCAGCAGACAGTCCAGTCAGATAAATTCCATTCCATTCTAGCACTTGGTCTCCTGAGCATGGAATTACTTTGATGTCAACTTTAAGTTACATAAATCCTTTCAATAAGATCGTAAAACAAACTTTTGAAATAAACACGAACACAAACACACCCAAATATGAACTCACCAACGTCAAGCTCGCCATGAAGTTGATCCGCAATGATAGGATAGATGGCAGTGACATAAGCTCCAATATCATTTGTGCCAGGTATTTCTTTACCTCCTACTATTTTCATGCCTAGCCCACTGCCTGTTTGCCATTTATGGAATGAAAAAAAAAAAAAAATTTGAAAGCTGCTTTTAGGGACATGGATTGACAAAAAAGTAAGTGATGGGAGTGAGCGCCCCTGAAGTGAAACTTTGTTCAATTGAATAGAAATAAAAATTGTAATTCTGTAAAAGACTAGAACAATACACAAAACTATTTTATTAGACTGTAGTTAAAAACATTTCATTAGATTTGTCTGATAATTTAAAGTGTTTCAATAATAGACTAGTTCAATAAGTGCTGCTTTAATAATTCTCTGCAAATCACTGTCATTTTTAATAAAGACATGTACAATATAGTTTGTACAAATTTTTAAAAAGAAACAAAATTGTTTCATTTTGTTAATTTCTATATTTGTTGAGAGAATGGATTTTGTTTTTTCATTAAATATTTCTTTAAAAAAACAACATTTATTATTTTTATTAAAAGCAGTAAAATATTTCTTAAGGTTCACCTGTTATAGATTTGTCTTTAGCATCCCGGGTAACCAAAATTCTTTTGATAGGAAAATCATATCGATGAGGTTCCACAGGAGCAGGCTGTAGAAACACAATAAACTGATACATATTATTATAAATTGACCTCTGCACTGTTAACATAATTAATTGTGCAAAGAACTATTATTATTATTATTATCATATAGCTTGACTTCGTGTTAATTTAGTATGATCCATGCCTGATTACTTACCCTTTTCTTTCTGTCAATTTGTTTGAGGATGGTTACACCCCCTTCAGTCATATGTTTCATAATGGGCTCATCAGCATCAACACTATTGTCACTCTCCACTCTGTACATGCCATTGAGCAAATCTGAAACATTATGCAGATATATTTATTAACATATCATTTAGAAATATTTAGTAACATTTGTTTACAACATATGAAATTGTACTATACACCATTTGTTAAAAGGCCACTCTGATAAAACAGATTTCATTTGTTCATTTAGATTGAACAGACTTTATTATTATTTTTGTAAAATCATCTTATTGCTACAACCTGTATTACTTACTTTGTCATGCAGATACAGTAGACTTAATTTTGAATGGATTATTTAGCTACTGGTTTTAAAAGAGATTTTGAAATATTATTTTCATATACCATAGATTTAAATTGTTAATAGACCATTAAACTACAATAGCCAGTCTTTATTCATCAGTACATTATTCAGGTTCTTGAGACTTTATTTACTACAATATCATTAAAATACAATAAATTGAATTAGTCCAAACCACTAAAAGCTACAAAATAGAGCAGTGAGATTTATAACAAACAAATGTTCCAATTTGATAAGATAACACCATTAGTAAAATAACTTAAGTTATAAATACTTCAGGACAGAAGAATAAAAAGTAAAGTTGCTATAATACATACAACACTAAATCATAACTTACAAATACAAAAAAACAACTTATGAAATACTCAGAAAGACACAAAGATAGAGGCACATTTCTTATTCCATACACTAGAACTAATTCATACAAGTGCTCCTTCTTCCCTAGTGCCATAAGACTATCATAAGAGAATGGGATGGGTTGCCTGAATCAGCCAGGAACACCAACAAAATTGCATAGTTAAAGTTATTGATTAACATGCATTACTAGATTGACACATGAAATGCATAGCATTCTTCTTTTTTTAAGTAATGTCTGTAATATATAAGATAAAAAAGACGATAAGAAAAAACGTTTACACAGGCTAATAGGATTTATATAATAATGGGTAGCAGTTTCATATGCAACCAATATGGCAATTTCTTTTGGTTGCCCATGCTAGCTATCCACACCATTTGCAGTGATCTTTCTTCTAGCTTTGTTTAAGCACCCACCTTCAAGATCTCCAGCACTGAACTCTGCAGACACAGGCCGACTACCACTTCCAATATTCCGGATGATGGTTCTGGATTTAGTTTTGACGTCATCCAGTAAAGGCATGGCTGGTGTGATATCACTGGCTGGACTTCCATCTGTATCAGATATACTTGTGCTGATGTAATTCGGATCTCTGATTAAATAAAAAAAAAGAAGAAAACCAAAGGTCAATGATTGCACTGTATATCCCATAAGGTAGTTTTTCAGATGGACCTAGGTCTTAATCTAATTTTAGTTTGATTGATTAATAAAATGTTAACAATAGTCAATTAACAGTGCTTATTACGCAGTAAGCTTATAATATAGAAAAAATCATTCAATCATAATAATCATATTTATTCGAGCATTATGTAAAATGATGACTCAGAAACAACAGTGGATAAAAATAAAACTACCTATTAAATTGAAAAGTATGTCAAAGGAACATTATTGTGTCAACCAGAGGTGGGCCAATTAGGGGTCACAAGCTGAAAAGTCAAACCTACCTAGAGTAGTTTATGCTATTCGGACACCTATAGGCCCAAATTTGAAAGTTTGACTTTGACAGCCCATTATTTTACAATGGTTTGACATAGAAAAGAAAATGACGTATCAAAATCTTCTTTAGTTAAAGAAGAATAAGGATAACTACTTACATTTGTTCCCCTAACCTATATTTGTTATTATATTTAAGGTCAAAGAGGCCGTGTGTTTTCATTTAATTCGGACAAATTTGACCCACATTATTTGATTCCGGACACCATAATTTATTTCAGACAGTCTCTATATTTAGGCATCAATAAACTCAGATTTTAATTCTATATTAACATTATTTAAATTTTAAGATCCCCTCACATGAAATCATTACGATGTTTTCAAACTATACATAAATACGAACACAAAAAATAAAAATATGAACACACTTATTCTACCAAAATTAGGTCACTGGGATAGTGACTTCTGCACCGACTTTTAGACTTATTTTATGTTTGCATGATTAGATGTGTGTTGAATGTTTGGGGTTTGCATGATTAGATGTGTGTTGAATGTTTGTGTTTTTTTGTTTATTAATTTAATAAATTTCTAATACAGATGATCTTTTGTAGTATAGTACAGGTTAGGATAGCCATTCTTGCCTAGCTGAATCCTCTATATTCTCTCTATATAAATCTAGATCTATCTAGTAGGTCTAGATCTAGGCATTTAACTTCATTCAATGTACCAAGATCACTCCAAACATTTGCCCATTTATTCTTTTTTAAAAAAACAACAACAAACAAACAAATATAATATAAGATCATTGACATTGATGTCCAAAACTGGCTGTCCGAAATAAATTTTGGTAAGAAAATTGTAATTTAATTCGGACACCCCATTAATTTTTTTTTGTATGGAATTAAAAAACTTGGCTTATGAATCAAATAAATCAGCTCCAAAATAGAATAAATATTGCCGGGCTCATTAGTATAGACTTAGCCAATCAAAAAATATAGGAAGAGGTAAAGTCATCCGGGTAACATAGGAAAAAACAACAACCTGACTAAAATATTTGAAATTCGTTTTTCTTACATAAAAAGACAGCTAAATGGAAGGAAATTGGGTCACATTATACAGCGCGCTAGTTTTATAATAAATATTAAAATAATTATTTAATGACCACAAAAACAGCGAATGTAATGTCCGAAATAAATAAACTACTATAGATCTAGACTGGACGCGTCGAGCTCTTTAACACTACACTCAAAATGTGAAAAACTTCTAAAAGCTGAAACAAGGTGTTGCTTAGTAAAGTAGTTATAAGAAGTTGTTGTTTTTCAAACCTAACCTATGTAACATATAGATTTAATACTAGATTTAATAGGCCTATTTACTAATCATTATAACAGGTGTCGACGTAACAGAGGCACCCCACGGAAACGCTTCCAAGACCAGCTTAGGCGTCAACTTTCCTTGGCTGACATAGAAGAGAGCACCTGGCTGCATGCGGCGTCGGAACGAGACAGCTGGAGGTCACTCACGAAGGCCGCGGGATACACATTTGAGACCAAAAGAAAATTTGCTGCCGAGGACAAACACAGACGACGAAAAGAAAATCTAAATCGACCACCTGCGGACAATGGTTATGCTTGCCCTGGATGTGGCAAAATATGCAGGTCACAGCTGGGGCTGCGCAGCCATGGGAAATACTGTATTCCTCATTAATCTTCGGACTCGAAGACAAGCCTTATTATTATAACATTTAATTTAGTAATTGAAAACCGTAGGCAAATAAAAAAAAGCACACTCATCTCAAAATTATTATTTTGCAATTTTTTTGATCCAGAAACTAGAACGCACCTACATTAATACCACAATTGCACAATATCTATAAAATTCTAGTTTTGATCTAGGTAGTATATCTATTTAAATGTAGGCTAAAATCTAAAATCATAAGAACAGGCTTGAATTATTTGAAATCTAGATCTAGGATTGTCGAAACATGGCTTGATATCATAGATTTGCGTGAGTATGTACTTTATGTAGGCCTAGTTCTGTGATTAATAGTAGACCTACATTTTATTTAAAGTCCGCAAAATGGGATAGCATTATTTTTAAACTTTGAAAACTAAAGATCATTACCTTTCTAAGACAGAAAAGAGCGAGCTTCCAAGATTCAGGTCGAATTCCCTTACAACTTACATACTTAACAATCGGCTACAAATTTGGCTTTGTTTTACAAGTTTAGGTAAAATCTCCACCCATAGACTTCTATAGGTCTGTGTCTCCACCATTGGTTACACTTGCTTACCCAATAACACTAGGTTATAAGAAAAGTGGTATAATTACTTACGAATGGATTGTGTAATGGGAATGACAATAATTCAACATCATGAATAGGAAAGAAGCTATTAAAGATGCTACAGAGGAAAACAAACTATTTTAGCATTGATATTATAGATTGCAATTGTAAACTTCAACTCCCATTGTTTCTACTAAATGTAGCCTACCTCACCGAAGTCTATGGTCGCCTCTAGCAAAATTATTAAACATTCAAGTTGAACAAATTATTTTGTAGAAGATGAAATGTCTTACCTATAGGGTCCTACTGGCCTGAACTCTCTGTCCATTCTTTTGGCATAAATGTTGGGTAATGTAACACTAGACACAATGCCAGGCTCTTCACGTCGCGATACAGCCTGAACAGTGTCCAGCCGTTTATTGAGCACTGGTTGAGAAAAAGCTTGAACAGGAGCCAGTGTCTCACTTGGATAATCTCCAGCAATCCAGCCTTGAGATCCATACTGGATGGCTTCATCCATGTACCTTCTGGTAGCCGACTCCTGTTTGTGGACCAGATACTCAGTGGAACTGTAGTTGTTCACAACCTTAGTTTCCTGCGTTGAATGTTGTTGACCACCACTGTGATGACGTGTACGTGGTTCACGGCCACGCTGTTCGGGCTTAGCTATATTGTCCAGAGAGCTATCTCGAGCTTTGACCAAATCTCGGTCAAGGTCATCGCAACTTTCTCTTGACCTTTCGCGTGACCTCTCTCTGGAATGCTCTCGTGATCTCTGTTGGGAATGTTCCCTCGATCTTTGCTGAGAATGCTCCCTTGACCTCTGCTGGGAACGTTCCCTGGATCTCGACTCGTCGAGCACATCATACAACACATAGGCTTCGTCCTCAATAGGCTTGATTATTCCCCTAGGAACAGGCCTCTGTGGAGCTACGGACCCAGCGTAATGCCTCGGAATGTCATCATAACTACTGGCCATGGTTTGACGTGCTCGCGCCAACTTTAGAAGCTCAGACTTCAACCTCGCTGTCTCTTCTAACTGCTGTTTTCGTTTCATGATCTCATATTGTAGCAAGAGTTTCTTTTCTTCACGGTACTTGGATTCCTCGTCATCAGAGTAATACAAGGCAGACCTATTGCTGGTAGAGAGCTGCTGCTCGGACCTACTTCCTGATAAAGGCTGAATACCACGATCGTATATGCTAGAATCGTAATCAGAATACTGCAATCGATCAGTTGATCCCCCCACTGCGCTTTTCTGGCTATACAATATTCTAGAGTAATCTGAGGGTTTGATTTTACTGTACCGAGCGTCTCTGACAGGTTCTGAGCGCGTGCTTTCAGCGTCACTGATACCTGACTGTGAACTATCGTCTGTTTGATATTTCAAAGAGCGGCCATCCAAAGGTTCGAGAGACCTGTTCTGGAAATCGGATTCAATATCTTTATCTTCTTTAATGGGCGAAAATTTAGAAATCATGGGGTCTGACGACTGGCGTTTGTGTCGCTGACGTCTCGGCGTCACTTGAGGTGATGATCTTGGAGTCAAGGACGAAGTGGTCTGTGAAAGAGATGCCCCACGTTTGCGACTGTCTTGCTGAGAGTCAGTTTGATACTGTAGCCCTGGTGAACGTTTCCCTGCGAAAACTCGACTTCGGGCGTCGGACTCCATCTTAAGTGCGCCAATTTGCATCTGTAAGGCTCTTATCTCTTCTAGCTCTTCAAGTTTACGTTTTCTGTCTTTTGTCACCCGACGAAGTTCCTCTTGTAGTCGCTTTTTCAGACATTTCATTGCTTCCGTACAAGGGATGCCGTATATGTCAATCAGTGCGTCTATAATCTCATCTGTTTCGTCTTTTGGCCCTTGTCCCAAGGAAGCTGTTCTTTGCATCGGCGGCTTCATTCTCTGCCCTTCGTTGAGATCACGACGAGGTCTGGAGTATTCTGAAGAATCCAGACTTTTGGATTTCCCGGTGTCAGCTAGAATGGTCTTCTTTTTGGGCGATACATTTTCTTTCTTGGTGGTTAACCGGGCGACTTCCAAGTCGTCGTCGTTCATTTGGTCATCTCTGTCTCTGTTAACACGCTGACCTACGCTATAGCCATCTCTGTCTCTGTTAACACGCTGACCTACGCTATAGCCATCTCTGTCTCTGTTAACACGTTGACCTACGCTATAGCCACTCTCAACCCCGTGAACCGTTACTCTAGGTGTCGCCACCACGGTTTGGTCCTCCTGATCAACACCCTCACTACGTTTGACTGGCGTCTTTTGCCGCCTATTCTTGGACTTTGGGGTCACCACGGGATCTTTCCCAACAGGGATGGGTGGCAGCTTTCTCCTGATCTTTTTGCCGTCCTTAGTGGCTTCTTTGTCTTGTGGTTTGCTCTGCTCGCCGGAAGATTTGCTGTTCCATGTCTTGCTACTACTCCCACTGCTGCTGGTGCTACTCTCGCTGTCGGCACGTTTATCTTTCATGACATCTTTTCGAGGTTCTGGAGGAGGGGGCACTACCTTTGGCTTACTGTTGATCTGGTGAAAAATGCACAAAATGGAAGTCTTCCATTATTTTCTTACAATTCTAATAACACTATTTCACAGAGACGTTGAAGAAACAGAATTGAAAAGACACTTTAATACTCTCAAGACACTTTAATACTCTCAAGACACTTTAATACTCTCAAGACACTTTAATACTCTAAAGACACTTTAATACTCTAAAGACAATTTAATACTCTAAAGACACTTTAATACTCTAAAGACACTTTAATACTCTAAAGACACTTTAATACTCTAAAGACACTTTAATACTCTAAAGACACTTTAATACTCTATTGATAAGTCTAAAAATAAGAACATACAATTTTTTAATATTATTTTTTCCTGAATTCAGTTTTGAAAATGTTTCACGTTTTGTTGACCTACATTGTTAATCTAATGCTAGAAAAGATGATCTAGATAAAAATAATGAGTATCGTAGAGGATGAGATAAAGAAAAGAAAAATTGGAGAGAGAGAGAGAGAGGCTTAAGAAAAAGACATAAATACATCCTGTGTAAGAAAAAACAGAGAAAATAAAGGCAGAAGTAAAAAAAATAAGAAGAGAGAGAGAGGCGTTCTAAAAGATAGAATGACAAACATACGAAACGAAATAGATTTACATCCAGGGTAGTAATGACATTTTAAATCAAAAAATTTATGTCAAGATAACGTGTAATTGTAACATGTCTATTGAAAATGTCTATGTAACAAATTTTGTCTTTTTAGCATGTCAATGTGACATGTCTATTTAACATTGTCTATGTAACATGTCTCAAGCCTTTCAAACAATTGAACAATATATATGTTTTAAAAATTGGAAATAATAATTGTTGTTTCCTACTTACACATTTGAGTGATCTCTATAGAATAAACATGTTTTCTTTGTTTTTAAATTTACTAAACAATATTAACTCGGTATTAAAACATAGTTCTCCTTTTTTAATTAAAAAAAAAATACTTATTATCATAGACATAAATAAATATAGATTGGCCGAAGGAAGTAACTTCATGTAACTTGAAAACATGTATATCTATTGTATTCGG
Organism: Biomphalaria pfeifferi; assembly: GCA_030265305.1. Lineage (NCBI taxonomy): Eukaryota > Metazoa > Mollusca > Gastropoda > Planorbidae > Biomphalaria > Biomphalaria pfeifferi. The sequence continues at coordinate 1,096,903 of JASAOG010000025.1, forward strand.
ATTTCCGAATTATGAAAAGTTGCATGATCTTCATTCTTAGAGATTAAACAAAAATATTGTAATACTTATATAGGTTATGGCTGAAATAGATATGAATACCTAACTTTTATACTGCTTATAAATGCTGTATAATAAAGTACAAAAAATTTCAAGTCACAAATTTTCGTTTCATAAAACTCTTTAATCGGCCAGTCTATATTTATTTATGTCTGTGCCATAGACATGAATAAATATAGACTAGCCAATTAAAGAGTTTTATGAAACGAAAATGTGTGACTTGCATTTTGTGTACTCTATTATAAAGCATTTATGAGCAGTATAAAAGTGCTTTTTTAACTTTGATACACATATATATATATATTGTATATAAGGAGGCAGTGTAGATTTGTTTAATCTCTAAGAATGAAGATCATGCAACTTTTCATAATTCGGAAATCCGAATACAATAGATATACATGTTTTCAAGTTACATGAAGTTACTTCCTTTTTCCAGTCTATATTTATTTATGACTATGGTCTATGCTTATTATAATTCCTCCATTTTCGTGCAAAGAAAACAAAATCCTAAAAAACAACAGAACAAATAAAAAAAAAATTAAAAAACCAACACGAATTATAGATAAATAAAAATATCTTTAAAAATAAACTTTATATATATATTTTTTATTTTTTTATTCACCTATTTCCCCAAGACATTGATAGATTTATTTGAAAATAAAACTTACTGTTTTCATAAACAAACATTTAAACACAGAAACCATAATAGCAGATAGTCTCTCGGCGTCTAGAGACCGAACTGTTAAGATGTATTGCTTCCTAAAGAAACACGCATAAAGTTTTTTTTTACTTAGACACAATTGGCCTTATTGCATCTACCACCATCAATGTTCTTGGGTCCTGACACTAGCAATGCAGCACATTACACACACAGCAGCAACATTGGCGGCACACACACTATAATATAATGTATTATTGCATCAACAAAGACACGCCATTTTTTATCAACCTTTTGGTAGTTAGTAACATTTTAGTCACCATTAATTCTATCGGGTTTTATAAAACATCTCTAATGAGTTGTAGATCTATATAATCTAGATCTTGAAAGAGTACTCTCAATAACTATCCATAATTACTAACTCATAGGCAGAGCTAAATGCATTTGGATTCATTAAACCTGAGTTTGCTATAACGTTGTTTGAGAGTAAAGAATTTACATCAGGCCACTTAACTATTTGAAGAAGCATAGGCAATGTCTGGCGTGTGATAGACGCATGGTGTAGGGGTGTAAGATAATCGATTGAAAGCTGCAGCAAATGTGACACACCAACTTCTGGCTGTGTTCCCTTCAGGCATCAAGCCAATAGATCAAACAGAGGAATTAAATGTGACAGTCTTTAGTTTTCTGGTCAGTTGGTTCGCTAAGATCGATACAGGACACTATTCATGTATACAGATCTACTAGACAATACCGGTACTGTAGAGATGGTATTGTTCAATTGTGCTGCTGAGTTAAAGTAAAGATTCCTTTGTACTTGGGTGTAAAATCTTTTCTTTTAATTTACAGGCGTTACTTTAAAAGAGAGGACAGTTACGTCCTATGCTTAAAATTACGGCCTACGCTTATCCATTTGTCAATGGACCTCATTCACCAATCGTAAGCAAACAACATTTAGCCGTGATGATTTTGATAAAACAATGAAAATTACGTATCACGTGACAGCCTTTATGGATTGCGTAATTTGTATAGAAGATATAGAGAACCACGTGGTAAAATGTTGTTTGTTTACGATTGGTGAATGAGGTCCATTCTAGTCATGCTGAAACTCTGCCAAGTTGTTGGTTTTCCTGGCCGATTTCGGTAACCCATACTATGCACTAATGGCACTTGGGAAGAAGGAGCACTTGTATGTGCTTTTATCTTTTTGAGTTTTTTTTTATGGTTCAGTGTTATATGTATTATTGTCACTTTATTTGACTACCTTATAAAAAAACAACAACACGAAGAATTTAATGACCATTTTTGTACTAGCAACTGTATGTGACGTTGTCTGGCTGAAGTAGACACTGAATTACAGAATTCATAGATGCGGGGCCGAATTAAGATTGACTAGTCGACCCGCGGCGTAGCATACGCCGCTATTTAGTGACGGGTGAACACTTCCTGAAAAACAGTTTTCCAAATGGGGGAGAGAGGGAGGGCGCGGTTGCTGGCGGGTGGATGGTTGAGCGACGTAGAGAATTATATATACAGAGAAGATTACTTGTTCTCTCCCCCCCCCCCCCCCCCCACTCTTTTTTTCTGAGTCGCGCTCTTTGTCGCCGCGAAAACTACGTTCAATTTGCAGAAGAAAAAAAAAAAGCACCTTTCCATGACTTTTTCATCAATGGTTAGAGAGTAGAAGTGCGTGCATGGTGTCCCCCATGGTTGGGCGACGTTGAGAATTATAAATATAGATGCCGCAAGTACCTTTGGAAGAATTGAAGACAGGCGACATGAGGTATGCTTTTCTTCAGGTGAATGCAGGTATCACTGAGGTACGATATGATTTTCCATTTTTTTTACACTCTAATAGAGTACATGTATTTAGTCTGCATATCACCCATGACGGGTCTACCGACATTTATGGTATTGCTCAAAATCCTGATATATTTAGGTACAATCAGGCTATGAGGATTATGCATGGGGCCATCACCACTGGCGAAGTCCAGAAGTTTCAACCATCACAGAAGATGGGAGAAATTAGTGGGTGTGACTACTGAATGTGGTTGTATGGTTAACAGCAAGAGTTATTAGAAATTTGTCGAGTCAAATAATACCGAGCCTCTGTGGCTTCACCCACAAATCTATGTGGCAAGGTGTTCAGTCGGACCATGACATGATGATCTTGTTCAGTCAGGACAATGTGATGATGATCTTGTTCAGTCAGGACAGTGTGATGATGATCATGTTCAGTCAGGACAATGTGATGATGATCTTGTTCAGTCAGGACAATGTGATGATGATCTTGTTCAGTCAGGACAATGTGATGATGATCTTGTTCAGTCAGGACAATGTGATGATGATCTTGTTCAGTCAGGACAATTTGATGATGATCTTGTTCAATCTAGACCATGTCATGATGATCGTGTTCAGATTGAACAACACTCGCCACTTCAAAATCCATCTGCGGTCAATCTGTGTCAAGTGCCCAGTCAGAGCTGCAACTGGAACTGTGACTTACAAGAGAAAAAAAGTAGTACAGTACCCCTTTCAGGTCATGTGATCTATAGGTCAGATGATGTTAAGGCCATCCGTTGCTTTGGCCAACTGTTAACGAGCAGGATGTCATGTGATCAGCACAACGGCAAACCGCCTTTTCTTTCCCCAACTAAAGTTAGATACCCATTAGAGTTGGGTGGACTCAGGGGTGTCCAGTCTTCACAGAGATTCAAACCCTTAATAACAGGTAGGAAGCCAAGCTTTTAACCATTCAGGCACCCCGCCCCCGATTGACTAACAAAGCTTGACAAATTTCAAGTGACGCAGACAGTGGACTTCTCTTCCGTGTTGCTTGCAGACACACATTTCTAAACGCAGACACATTTCTTAACTCCAACACAAGCGTCAAAGATGATCACAATAATAACAAGCAACTTATTTGTGAGGACAAACCATTTCAGTGAGAAATCAGGCGAAACCAATGTTAGTTAATCATCTCACGAACAAACATCTATGCTGCCGGACACATGAATTAACGTACCTACTTGATTCACGGGTTTCTAAAAAAAAATGGATTATTGTCTATTTCCTTTTTTTAAAAACCTTTTATGTTGATGTTGCCCGCTTCAAGAGTGTTCGGAATTAAAATGGTCCGCAGTCTGCAGGCTATGTAAGGTTGAACATCACTGGTTTAGATGATCAGAATAAGTCGACTGAAAGTCACATAATATTTAAGTTTTAAAAAATATGTATGTATGTTTATGTATGTATGAATGCACGCATGTATGTAATAAAAGATGTATTATGAAATAAATAAGTATATGTATATATATATATATATATATATATATATATATCATGGGCGTAGCCAGGGGGGTTTGGGGGTTCTACCCCCCCCCCGAAATGAAATTCCCCCCATCAGGAGGGATCGGAATTCAGTAATTGATTTTTTGCTTTGATTTTGTTTATTTTGGGTGACATTTTATACCATCACTTGCCCCAGCGCAGCCAAAGGGTTTTGATTTTAAAACCCCTATTAGGGGGTTTTGAGTTTAAAACCCCCTACCGGGGGGGGGGGTTTGAGTTTAAAACTCCTACCTGTGGGTTTTGAGTTTAAAACCTCTATTAGGGGGTTTTGAGTTTAAAACCACCTTCCAGTGGGGTTTGATGTAAAAACCCCTGACCAGGGTTTTTTGCAGTTAAATCCCTCTCTTCTAAAAACAAAAAAAAAACAAAAAAAAAGCAAACGACAATCCCCAAATTCCAAGAGCCACAGTTATGGAAGATTTTGATTGTATAACTCCCCTATTCAATATTAAAAAAAAGCAAATTACACACTCAAAATTCTATGAGCGTAGCCAAAGGGTTTTGAGTTTAACCCCCACCCCTTTTTTTAAAAGTAGGGTTTGAAGCTAAAAAATACCTCTTCGATATAAAAAAAAAAGGCAAATTACGCACTCAAAATGTTATGAGCGTAAGTAAATGGGTTTCGACCGAGTTTTGAGTTTAAACCCCCATTCAGTGGGGTTTGAAGCTAAAAATACTTCTTCAATATGAAAAAAAGCAAATTACACAATAAATTTATTGGAGCTTAGCCAAGCCATTTAGGGTTTTGATTTTAATCCCCTTTCCTACAGATGGTTTTGAGGCGGAAAACCTCTATCTTCAATATTATTCTAAAACAAACTACAGTTACCAAATTCTATGACCGTAGCTAAATGGAGTTTAAATTTAAAAAACATAATTTTTTAGTTTAAAATCCACAACAGATGATTTTGACGATAAAACTTCCCTTTTCGATATAAATCAAATCAAAAGCAAACTACAGTCACCTAATTCCATGAGCGTATTCAAGAGAGGTTACACATTTCTACCAGTGTCGGGGCTCCATTAATAAAGTGCATTGAATAGTCATCTGCCGAAATTAAAAAACACTAAATGTGGCTCAACAAAGATGGCTAATATATATATATATATATATATATATATATAAAAATATATATATACAGAGCTTTTTTTGTAAAAAAAAACCCATAGGTGCCGGTACTCAGTAGTTGATTGTATAACTTTTAACTACTAAAAATTATTAATATACGTTAAAATACAAGAAAAGTAATATTTTTTTCAAAAAGGTGCAGGTACGCTGTACCGGTGCGTATCGTCACCAAAAAAAAGCCATAAATATATATATATAGTGAGAGTAAGAGAGATAGCTAGGGTAAGGAGACTAAAAGGAAGGAGTTAGTAGAAGTAAAAGGAAGGAGTTAGTGGCAGTAAAAGGAAAGAGTTAGTAGAAGTAAAAGGAAGGAGTTAGTGGCAGTAAAAGGATGGAGTTAGTGGCAGTAAAAGGAAGGAGTTAGTAGAAGTAAAAGGAAGGAGTTAGTAGAAGTAAAAGGAAGGAGTTAGTGGCAGTAAAAGGATGGAGTTAGTGGCAGTAAAAGGATGGAGTTAGTGGCAGTAAAAGGAAAGAGTTAGTGGCAGTAAAAGGATGGAGTTAGTGGTAGTAAAATGAAGGAGTTAGTGGCAGTAAAAGGATGGAGTTAGTGGCAGTAAAAGGAAGGAGTTAGTAGAAGTAAAAGGATGGAGTTAGTGGCAGTAAAAGGATGGAGTTAGTGGCAGTAAAAGGAAGGAGTTAGTAGAAGTAAAAGGAAGGAGTTAGTGGCAGTAAAAGGATGGAGTTAGTGGCAGTAAAAGGAAAGAGTTAGTAGAAGTAAAAGGAAGGAGTTAGTGGCAGTAAAAGGAAGGAGTTAGTGGCAGTAAAAGGAAGGAGTTAGTGGCAGTAAAAGGATGGAGTTAGTGGCAGTAAAATGAAGGAGTTAGTGGCAGTAAAAGGAAGGAGTTAGTGGCAGTAAAAGGATGGAGTTAGTGGCAGTAAAAGGATGGAGTTAGTGGCAGTAAAAGGATGGAGTTAGTGGCAGTAAAAGGAAGGAGTTAGTGGCAGTAAAAGGAAGGAGTTAGTGGCTGTAAAAAGAAGGAGTTAGTGGCAGTAACAGGATGGAGTTAGTGACAGTAAAAGGAAGGAGTTAGTGGCAGTAAAAGGACGGAGTTAGTGGCTGTAAAATGATGGAGTTAGTGGCAGTAAAAGGATGGAGTTAGTGGCAGTAAAAGGAAGGAGTTAGTAGAAGTAAAAGGAAGGAGTTAGTGGCAGTAAAAGGAAGGAGTTAGTGGCAGTAAAAGGATGGAGTTAGTGGCAGTAAAAGGAAAGAGTTAGTGGCAGTAAAAGGATGGAGTTAGTGGCAGTAAAAGGAAGGAGTTAGTGGCAGTAAAAGGATGATGTTAGTGGCAGTAAAAGGAAAGAGTTAGTAGAAGTAAAAGGAAGGAGTTAGTGGCAGTAAAAGGATGGAGTTAGTGGCAGTAAAAGGAAGGAGTTAGTGGCAGTAAAATGAAGGAGTTAGTGGCAGTAAAAGGATGGAGTTAGTGGCAGTAAAAGGATAGAGTTAGTAGAAGTAAAAGGAAGGAGTTAGTGGCAGTAAAAGGATGGAGTTAGTGGCAGTAAAATGAAGGAGTTAGTGGCAGTGAAAGGATGGAGTTAGTGGCAGTAAAAGGAAGGTGTTAGTGGCAGTAAAAGGATCGAGTTAGAGGCAGTAAAAGGAAGGAGTTAGTGGCAGTAAAAGGAAGGAGTTAGTAGAAGTAAAAGGAAGGAGTTAGTGGCAGTAAAAGGATGGAGTTAGTGGCAGTAAAAGGAAAGAGTTAGTAGAAGTAAAAGGAAGGAGTTAGTGGCAGTAAAAGGATGGAGTTAGTGGCAGTGAAAGGATGGAGTTAGTGGCAGTAAAAGGAAGGAGTTAGTGGCAGTAAAAGGATCGAGTTAGAGGCAGTAAAAGGAAGGAGTTAGTGGCAGTAAAAGGAAGGAGTTAGTAGAAGTAAAAGGAAGGAATTAGTGGCAGTAAAAGGATGGAGTTAGTGGCAGTAAAATGAAGGAGTTAGTGGCAGTGAAAGGATGGAGTTAGTGGCAGTAAAAGGAAGGAGTTAGTGGCAGTAAAAGGATCGAGTTAGAGGCAGTAAAAGGAAGGAGTTAGTGGCAGTAAAAGGAAGGAGTTAGTAGAAGTAAAAGGAAGGAGTTAGTGGCAGTAAAAGGATGGAGTTAGTGGCATTAAAAGGAAAGAGTTAGTAGAAGTAAAAGGAAGGAGTTAGTGGCAGTAAAAGGATGGAGTTAGTGGCAGTAAAAGGAAGGAGTTAGTAGAAGTAAAAGGAAGGAGTTAGTGGCAGTAAAAAGATGGAGTTAGTGGCAGTAAAAGGAAAGAATTAGTAGAAGTAAAAGGAAGGAGTTAGTGGCAGTAACAGGATGGAGTTAGTGACAGTAAAAGGACGGAGTTAGTGGCTGTAAAATGTTGGAGTTAGTGGCAGTAAAAGGATGGAGTTAGTGGCAGTAAAAGGATGGAGTTAGTGGCAGTAAAAGGATGGAGTTAGTGGCAGTAAAAGGATGGAGTTAGTGGCAGTAAAAGGATGGAGTTAGTGGCAGTAAAAGGAAGGAGTTAGTAGAAGTAAAAGGAAGGAATTAGTGGCAATAAAAGGAAGGAGTTAGTGGCAGTCAAAGGAAGGAGTTAGTGGCAGTAACAGGATGGAGTTAGTGGCAGTAAAAGGATGGAGTTAGTGGCAGTAAAAGGATGGAGTTAGTAGAAGTAAAAGGAAAGAGTTAGTAGAAGTAAAAGGAAGGAGTTAGTGGCAGTAAAAGGATGGAGTTAGTGGCACTAAAAGGAAGAAGTTAGTGGCAGTAAAATGAAGGAGTTAGTGGCAGTAAAAGGATGGAGTTAGTGGCAGTAAAAGGAAGGAGTTAGTGGCAGTAAAAGGAAGGAGTTAGTGGCAGTAAAAGGATGGAGTTAGTGGCAGTAAAAGGATGGAGTTAGTGGCAGTAAAAGGAAAGAGTTAGTAGAAGTAAAAGGAAGGAGTTAGTGGCAGTAAAAGGATGGAGTTAGTGGCAGTAAAAGGAAGGAGTTAGTGGCAGTAAAAGGATGGAGTTAGTGGCAGTAAAAGGAAAGAGTTAGTGGCAGTAAAAGGATAGAGTTAGTAGAAGTAAAAGGAAGGAGTTAGTGGCAGTAAAAGGATGGAGTTAGTGGCAGTAAAATGAAGGAGTTAGTGGCAGTGAAAGGATGGAGTTAGTGGCAGTAAAAGGAAGGTGTTAGTGGCAGTAAAAGGATCGAGTTAGAGGCAGTAAAAGGAAGCAGTTAGTGGCAGTAAAAGGAAGGAGTTAGTAGAAGTAAAAGGAAGGAGTTAGTGGCAGTAAAAGGATGGAGTTAGTGGCAGTAAAAGGAAAGAGTTAGTAGAAGTAAAAGGAAGGAGTTAGTGGCAGTAAAAGGATGGAGTTAGTGGCAGTGAAAGGATGGAGTTAGTGGCAGTAAAAGGAAGGAGTTAGTGGCAGTAAAAGGATGGAGTTAGTGGCAGTAAAAGGAAGGAGTTAGTGGCAGTAAAAGGATGGAGTTAGTGGCAGTAAAAGGATGGAGTTAGTGGCAGTAAAAGGAAAGAGTTAGTAGAAGTAAAAGGAAGGAGTTAGTGGCAGTAAAAGGATGGAGTTAGTGGCAGTAAAAGGAAGGAGTTAGTGGCAGTAAAATGAAGGAGTTAGTGGCAGTAAAAGGATGGAGTTAGTGGCAGTAAAAGGATAGAGTTAGTAGAAGTAAAAGGAAGGAGTTAGTGGCAGTAAAAGGATGGAGTTAGTGGCAGTAAAATGAAGGAGTTAGTGGCAGTGAAAGGATGGAGTTAGTGGCAGTAAAAGGAAGGTGTTAGTGGCAGTAAAAGGATCGAGTTAGAGGCAGTAAAAGGAAGGAGTTAGTGGCAGTAAAAGGAAGGAGTTAGTAGAAGTAAAAGGAAGGAGTTAGTGGCAGTAAAAGGATGGAGTTAGTGGCAGTAAAAGGAAAGAGTTAGTAGAAGTAAAAGGAAGGAGTTAGTGGCAGTAAAAGGATGGAGTTAGTGGCAGTGAAAGGATGGAGTTAGTGGCAGTAAAAGGAAGGAGTTAGTGGCAGTAAAAGGATCGAGTTAGAGGCAGTAAAAGGAAGGAGTTAGTGGCAGTAAAAGGAAGGAGTTAGTAGAAGTAAAAGGAAGGAATTAGTGGCAGTAAAAGGATGGAGTTAGTGGCAGTAAAATGAAGGAGTTAGTGGCAGTGAAAGGATGGAGTTAGTGGCAGTAAAAGGAAGGAGTTAGTGGCAGTAAAAGGATCGAGTTAGAGGCAGTAAAAGGAAGGAGTTAGTGGCAGTAAAAGGAAGGAGTTAGTAGAAGTAAAAGGAAGGAGTTAGTGGCAGTAAAAGGATGGAGTTAGTGGCAGTAAAAGGAAAGAGTTAGTAGAAGTAAAAGGAAGGAGTTAGTGGCAGTAAAAGGATGGAGTTAGTGGCAGTAAAAGGAAGGAGTTAGTGGCAGTAACAGGATGGAGTTAGTGGCAGTAAAATGAAGGAGTTAGTGGCAGGAAAAGGAAGGAGTTAGTGGCAGTAAAAGGATGGAGTTAGTGGCAGTAAAAGGATGGAGTTAGTGGCAGTAAAAGGATGGAGTTAGTAGAAGTAAAAGGATGGAGTTAGTAGAAGTAAAAGGAAGGAGTTAGTGGCAGTAAAAGGAAGGAGTTAGTGGAAGTAAAAGGAAGGAGTTAGTGGCAGTAAAAGGAAGGAGTTAGTGGCAGTAACAGGATGGAGTTAGTGGCTGTAAAATGATGGAGTTAGTGGCAGTAAAAGGAAGGAGTTAGCGGCAGTAAAAGGATGGAGTTAGTGGCAGTAAAAGGATGGAGTTAGTGACAGTAAAAGGAAGGAGTTAGTGGCAGTAAAATGATGGAGTTAGTGGCTGTAAAATGATGGAGCTAGTGGCATTAAAAGGAAGGAGTTAGTGGCAGTAAAAGGATGGAGTTAGTGGCTGTAAAATGATGGAGTTAGTGGCAGTAAAAGGAAGGAGTTAGTGGCAGTAAAAGGATGGAGTTAGTGGCAGTAAAAGGATGGAGTTAGTGGCAGTAAAAGGATGGAGTTAGTGGCAGTAAAAGGATGGAGTTAGTGGCAGTAAAAGGATGGAGTTAGTGGCAGTAAAAGGAAGGAGTTAGTGGCAGTAAAAGGAAGGAGTTAGTGGCAGTAAAAGGATGGAGTTAGTGGCAGTAAAAGAAAGAAAAGAAAAATGATAAAAATAAAACATTAGCTCAAACAGAATAGAAAATACAACTTGTTGAGTTATATTCTCTTCACATCCAAAATATATTCATGCATTATTCCTAACATGCAACATTGAATGCAACATATCATGCAGTTACTGAACATTGCACTCTATTTGACACTCGTGTCACTGGAACCAACCCTTTACATTCTATTTTCAAGCACATTAATGTAAAATAATTAGTATACAAATAACAAACAATTTAGTTTCAATTAAAACTATTATGTTTAGGATTGCTTTTTGGACCCCCCCCCCCCACACACAGTGGAGAAGGAGAACAAGCTCTACACAATGTTCATTTTGGTGTCTACACAATGTTCATTTTGGTGTCTACACAATATTCATTTTGGTGTCTACACAATGTTCATTTTGGTGTCTACACAATGTTCATTTTGGTGGCCAGTTTGTTGGCTCTAAGGGCAGAAACAAAAATATTTTGAATTCATTTGACTCAGTACACGCAAGACTTATACACAAAAATTGTTTTAATTTTTTTATTTATCAATCTAGTATTTCACATCTAGAATTTCATTCTATTTATAGTTATGCCGTTTTTTTTTTCTTTGCGGCTATTTTCTTCAGTAGAAAAGAATGAACTATAACACTAATTTTTATGTTATGGATTTCTGAAGTAGTAAAATTCTCCAATAAAAATAATAAATTTGAAACGCCCACATTCTAATTCATATTTTTTTTTTACTGACAACAGGACACACAACTTTAAATTTCCAGAAAAATATAATAAACCCGAGACCCCGACCATTCTCCGGACATTGCACAATTAACTTAATTGTCGGACATCTTGTAGAGTGTCACAGATGCTACCGGAAGTAAAAACAACACAAACCTAAAAAATAAAAACATAACTATTCTGGGAGTGTGAAGTTAAAAAAAAAACCCAACAAAAACCCAGCACGCTACTACTGCATGGACCAGAAAACAAAAGAGCTCCACAGCTCAGCAGCAAAAAGCTGGCTAGAAGAAGAAGAAGAAGACGAAGAAAACGTCCATTTGTGGCTTAGTTCAAACTTTTGATTGAGAAACAGATTCATTTGAATATCTAAAAAGGATTAAAACAGAAAACTCAATTCATTGCTCAATTCTTTACCAAGAGGCCCGTATAAGACACTGGCCCCTAAACACCCCTTAGAAAGAAAACTCTATGGAGAGCTCCCTGATTTGGAAACTACCGCGCAGTTCATCTCATGTATTGGTCTAGACATCTGAACACTCCAACATAACAATGAGAACGATGAAGAAGAAGATTGAAGTTAAATCTGGAATGAAACAATTAGCCTACTGTAATAGACTACGATGTGTTTCATTTTGCGGCACCACTGTCCTTCCAAATGGAAATTAATTTGATTCACCAGTCATTTATTTCACCAGTCATTTATTTCATCAGTTATTTATTTCACCAGTCATTCATTTATTTCATCAGTCATTTATTTCATCAGTCATTTATTTCATCAGTCATTTATTTCACCAGTCATTTATTTCACCAGTCATTTATTTCATCAGTCATTTATTTCACCAGTTATTTATTTCACCAGTCATTTATTTCATCAGTCATTTATTTCATTAGTTATTTATTTCATCAGTCATTTATTTCATCAGTCATTTATTTCATCAGTCATTTATTTCATCAGTCATTTATTTCATCAGTCATTTATTTCATCAGTCATTTATTTCACCAGTCATTTATTTCACCAGTTATTTATTTCACCAGTTATTTATTTCACCAGTCATTTATTTCATCAGTCATTTATTTCATCAGTCATTTATTTCATCAGTCATTTATTTCATCAGTCATTTATTTCATCAGTCATTTATTTCATCCGTCATTTATTTCACCAGTTCATTCAAAATTTATTATTACGCAAAATGCAGGGACCCCCAGAGGCCAAGCCCCCCCGTGCCCCCAAACGATAGAAAATTCATAGCTACGCCCCTGTTTGTTTCAATAGTCCTTTGTTAAATCAGCCCTTTATTTCATCAGTCCTTTGTTTCCTTGTAAGATTCGATTATTAAGTTCTTGTGGCACTTAGTGGCTAGACACTTCCACGCAACATGTGCTTGCCCTCGCCGTTTTGGTGATGAAAAATATATTTAAAATGATTCATTACTTTGACTTCTTTACTTTTTCATTACTTTGACTTCTTACTTTTCATTAATTTGACTTCTTACTTTTCATTACTTTGGCTTCTTTACTTCTTCATTACTCTGAATTCTTACTTTTCATTACTTTGACTTCTTACTTTTCATTACTTTGACTTCTTACTTTTTCATTACTTTGACTTCTTACTTTTCATTACTTGATTTCTTACTTTTCATTACTTTGGCTTCTTTACTTATTCATTACTCTGAATTCTTACTTTTCATTACTTTGACTTCTTACTTTTCATTACTTTGACTTCTTACTTTTTCATTACTTTGACTTCTTACTTTTCATTACTTTGATTTCTTACTTCTTCATTACTCTGAATTCTTACTTTTCATTACTTTGACTTCTTACTTTTCATTACTTTGACTTCTTACTTTCTCATTACTTTGACTTCTTACTTTTCATTACTTTGATTTCTTACTTTTTCATTACTTTGACTTCTTACTTTTTCATTACTTTGACTTCTTTACGTTTTCGTTATTTTGACTTCTGACTTTTTCATTACTTCGATTTGTTTACTTGTTCATTACTTTTACTTCTTTACTTTTTCATAAATTTGATCTATTCCTTCCTTTATTAATTTGAATATTCATTCATTAGTCTGCATAGGTCTGTGAAATGGACTCTAGTAGCCATCCACTTTGGACCTGGGGCTATACTACTTAGGTCAATCTTTGTTTTCGTTACTTCTTGAGTCCTTCTGCCCTAGATGCAAGCCACATAGAAGCCAAGACAACAAGCATGCAGCTAATCAATAGTCAGCAGTGTATATGTGTGTTTGTGTCTAGGTGTGTGGGGTACTGCGCATGTCAATGCTGCGATATGCGTGTCCATGTGTGTGATGAAGTATGTGCTCTGTGTTCAAATCTTAGATTCACTTTTTAATGCATACACGAAACTCTACACAACTGTAACATAAAAAAAAATCTGGGGCTCTGTCTACTCAGTCTATGAACTCACCCTTTTTCTCGGGACGGGAGGCTAGGAATAAAAAGTGACCACAAGATGACCATCGAACATTGACACCACAACACAGATGAGGAAATGGGTGAATGACATTGGCTCTAATATCACTGAAGACATTATTGTAGGTTGAGTTGACATTGAGGCCAGAGCTGAATTTAGACTTTATTAGGCAACAGAATGCAATTTTCCTATGCTTCCTTCAAAATTATTGATAATACCACTACAAAACAATTTTTTTAGGGGGGGGGGGACTAAGATATAAATTGTGTTGCAGGTAAATCCAGAACTGATGGAGGCCTACGTATTGTCTTCCCACATTAATAAGTCATTTCATAATCGGACACTCACACACACAAGTGTTTTCTTTTTCAAAGCACCAATCGTTAGAGAAGTGATCTTTTAAACCAACGTTTGCAAGAAGAATTGTTTTAAACAAACTTTTATAGAAGAGGTCTTTTAAATAAACTTTTATAGAAGAGGTCTTTTAAATAAACTTTTATAGAAGAGGTCTTTTAAATAAACTTTTATAGAAGAGGTCTTTTAAACAAACTTTTATAGAAGAGGTCTTTTAAACAAACTTATATTATATAGAAGAGTTCTTTTAAATTAAAAAAACTTTTATAGAATAGTTCTTTTAAACAAACTTATGTTATATAGAAGAGTTCTTTTAAATTAAAAAAACTTTTATAGAATAGTTCTTTTAAACAAACTTATGTTATATAGAAGAGTTCTTTTAAATTAAAAAAACTTTTATAGAATAGTTCTTTTAAACAAACTTATGTTATATAGAAGAGTTCTTTTAAATTAAACCAACTTTTATAGAAGAGTTCTTTTAGACCTCCAACTTTTATGAAGAGTTCTTTTAGACCTCCAACATTTAAGGAAGAGTTCTTTTAAATTAAACAAGCTTTTATAGAAGAGTTCTTTTATATGCCGAAGTTTTGTTGCGGTCCTATGCTACACTGGGAGTCAAAAGGATAAAGTTAAGCCTTTTAAACCAACTATTATAGAAAAGTTACTTAATTATCTTCCTTTTACTATTGCGTATACCTAAATATAAGGACAAAATATAGAGAGAGTATAAGTAACAAGATCGAAGTTGCCTCTTGACCCTCGGATAATGTGAAACTGAAAAGTAATGTAGAAGCTAGACATCCTGTGGGACTTCAATCGAACGAAATCTACCCGTACAAAGGGAAACAACACCATGGAATAAGGTTATCGGAAATATATGTATAATTTAAAAACGCTTTTCTAAATGCTAGTGATTAACTATCCAGAATATTTGTATTAGAGCGTACTAACAGGGGTACCATGTGAAATAATGTATTCAGTGACATTATTCCAGAATTGTATGCTATTGTACTAGGTATCAATTATAATATAGCTATACACAGTGATTCTCAAACTAAGTTACCTCCCCGTAGAGTGGTAACTACAGCTAGTTGGGAGATATTGGCTGCTATGGCACTGAACAAAATGTTCAAAATAATCTAGGACGTTTAGGTTTTAGTCACTGAAGCTGTAGATGACACCACCCGACTTTATCGAAAATTTGAGAGGCTCATGACTGTGTCTTGGTGACTAGACTAGATAGGAATGTCATGATACTTCAAATGACATGTCCAAATGTCATCACAGCTCGAATGACATGTCAAAATGTCACCACAACTCCAATGACGTGTCTAAATTCTTAAAATGTAAACATCTATCTTTACCTTGTCTAAAAACATATTGGTATTAAAGGAAATTTTAACCTTATATCAGATCTAATGGGCATCTCACTATCTAACGGACTAGTCTTCATGCTGACAGAAAATTAGATAGCAAGATGATATTTCATGTCATCTGACTATTTGTCTATTTGACATCATGTGTGATATTTACTTGATATACCTCTAGAATCTATACGTTACAAATGTTTGTCATATTTCGTCAATATTAATGAGGTACTTCCAAAACGTATGCATGAAAGAGGTCTTTAAGCCACAAATAATTGTGGACGCCTTAAAACTCTTCAACACAGAGATGATGCTATTGTGGGACTTCACTAGACAACTTCGGAGAACAATGGCTACACAAACGTGCTGATTACCTCTTCAAAAGCTCGAATCTTATCCCTTACACTCGTCGAGGTAGCAGATTCTTGGTCGGTAGAGGCAGACCGGGGACGAGCTGAGGGAGCCTCCGATTGAACAGACTCTTCGTTAGCAGACGTAAAGGGAGCTGAACTACTCCTGCCCCGTCCAGGAAATTCCCCAACAACAGGGTAAGTAAATATTTCGGTATGCTGGCCCAGCGTCAGAGAGGGAAACTGTCCCAACTTGGAAGGAGCGATATCATAGTCGTTTAGGCCTTTCTGCTTAGTTAACCCTAGCCCTAAGGATCTGATTTTGTATTCATTCAAGGAAGAGATGTGTTCAAGATCCAGTTCTTCAGAGTAATCCTGAGTGCTTACATCCTTGACGTATTCGTAAACGGGGCTACCATTCACTGTCTGGTCGTCCAACTTTCTGATGCTTTTCCTTGGGGAAATGGGTGGTCTGATCTGGTTCTCTTGCCTGGTACTTGCTGGGATTGCATAATTATCTTCACACGAGCCTGGTGCCATGTCGTATCCAGCACAAGTGGGCGGGCTGGACACGACTGTGTTTGTTGAGGTATAAGCTGTATGCACAGGTCCAGAGGTGAACGTGGGCTTGGCGTTGTCGTAGGGGCTTGTACTTCTATAGCCGTAAAGCCTACGAGCAGCCTCAATGTCCTCGTCTAAATCTGTGCCAGGGGAGGATGGTGAATGAGGCTTGGGAGGAGAGGAATCCGAGTCAGGAGGGGTAACTGGTGATGGAAAGGCGTACACGTCCTGGTCCGGAGAGGAACTCGGAGATACAGAAGTGCTGTCAGAAAATTCTCGTTTGATTGTTTTGGTCTCGGGCGTGGGCGGTGACTCCATGACTTTATAATGCGGGGACACTGACTGCTCCTCAGCTTCAATGTGCTGTATCAGGATGGGGCTCGGCTTGGCCTTTAAATCTTTTGCTTTCTTTTTTTCTCCCGAATCTTGCCTGGGCAGATGTCTGCTGGATGAGCCCTCCTCGAAAGATCCGTCCTGGCTCCCGGAATCGCTTGGTGCCTCAGTTTTAATGCTAGGGATGGATTTTTGATCAGTGTAATCCGAGAAGTAAGATGGGGGCGGTATCCCGTTGCCATACTCCGGGTCAGGTAATCGTCGTTTTGGTTTCGGCGGTGGTATCGGCTTCATGTTTGCCGCACCACGCTTGACAATGTTCTCCATATCTTCTGTAATCTTATGAATCTCGTCTGAAATCATGGACTCAAACGCACGGAGCTGTTTCGTTCCTTGTTCTTCCGTCTGACCAAATTGCCGGGCCGGAGCTTGAAACGTGGATACGGTTGAACTGAGGCAAGGCGCGGAGTGTGGAATGCTGGAAGCTTGGCTAGTGCACGAGAAGAAGGGCGCATCAGTAAATCCCGCATCGATATCGCGAAGGTCAATGTCGTCTACCAAGCGATCGTCTGCTGTTAAATCAGAGGTGTTTTTAATCAGGGAACTGTCACTTCCTAGTCTGCTGATGTCCTCGAAATTCCCGCATCGCCTCAAAGTGCTACCGAAGGGGAACGATCCATCGTCTTTCAGACTGTCCTCTTCATCGTCATATTCTTCGTTTAGCTGTTGCTTGAGTTTCTTAGCAGATGGAGGGGGAGGGATGCGTGGAATTACTGCTTGAGACTGTGTAGGTCTTACAGGGGAAGTAAGGTCTTGATTGGCAAAGTAAGATTGATCACAACTTGTTCCTACTTCTTCATCATAATCTTCCTCAGCAGCATTGAGTGACCTTTGTCGCTCTAATTCTTCCATCTGTTTAGCAAGCATGTCTTCCTGTTCGGCTTCTTCCACAGAAGGGGACACATCTAGTATTGGCGATAGGTCAATTACGGGTGACCAGTCCGTGGAAGGGGGTCTTGCTTTCTGCCTCTTGGTGCCTTGGAAGTCTATAGATTTGGAGGAAGGGTCTGCCAGCTCAACCTCCTCAATGTCCTCGTTTGTGGGCTGAGTGTTGTCATAGTAACCAGGAGACACCGGGGAAGGGCAGCTGGAGTCTGCACTGTCCGGACTCATGGGCTCAGCCATCTGGAGTTGAGGTGGCGTGGTGTGAGGTAGCAGATTGGTGGGGGACACGCTCATGGAGGTCAAGCTGGCCGTGCTGTTAGCAATGGTGGCGGCGTAGGTGGCCAAGTCCATCACAGGCGCCGAGTGTGGCATGGAGAAGGCCATCTGAAAGTTATTATGGTGGAGCTGAGCGCCAATGCTGGTGGGAGGCTTTGCTCGGTTCGACGGAATATCAAACGAAACAGTTTCACCCATATGGGTCATAAGGGAATCATTTATTTCCTCGGGCGAAATAGGAGACGGCTTCTGAGGTACTTGCGATCCAGCAATGCCGTTGTCAAGGAAGGAACCAGTTGCAGACGAGTCTCCATAGAGCTCATCTAATGACAGCTGTCTTGATGGTGGAGAAATATCCGTGTATGTGAAATGAGTTTTTTTCTCCTTCGGAGACAAAGAGCCTCGACGTTTGCCGGGATACGAATCTCGACGACGAGGAGAGAACGGTGGGCTGTCTAAGCCTTCCCTCCAGCTAGGAGATTTAGGCGGCGTCGGGCTATCGTGCAATACGGAAAAGTTGGACTCCTTCCCCGAGTAGCCTTCCGTGACCAGACCTCCATTTTGTTTTTTATCACTCCGATCAGTGAGTAAGAGTGTGCCCAAAGCAAGTTTATCAGACCCCGCCTCTCGCTGAGACTCAGGCGGATCTAATTTCTTGTCACTTCCTCCGGAGCTGGCTCCGTCTTCCTCGTCGGATGAGGTGTGGCTATGAGAGCGTGACAGGGTCAGTGATTTCGGCCTGTGTTTTTGTTTTTTGTGTTCTTTGCGTTTACTTACACTGGAGCCGTCTCTATAGCCGTCGTCTGTACTAGAGCCTCCGTCTGGACGACTGCGCTCTGAGGCCAGTTCATCAAAGTCTAAATCAGAAGTTAAGTCAGAGAACTCATCTGATTCGCTTTTCGGTAAATTGGCTCCAGGTCCTGGGAATGTTTTAAATAAAAGAAAAGATTAATAATAATCAAATCAAAGAGAGGAATTATACTACAGAAAAATAATACATTTTTAAAAAGTACTTATTTTAGGTTATGAATGAACCAAGATAGTCTTTGTATTTTATACAAGTAATCAAACGTACAAAGAGATGTTAGCCGTGCAAGAATGATCAGACATGCAAGAAAGGTTGTCACATTGTCAGACATGCAAGAAAAGTTGTCACATTGTCAGACATGCAAGAAATGTTGTCACATTGTCAGACATGCAAGAAAAGTTACGTGTGTAGTTGTCAGACCTGCAGAAATTGTAATGTCCGTTGTTTGCAAACAACATCAAACAGTATTGGAACAAAAAAGCTATAAATAACTTTGACGCGACATTAACTTCAAAAACGAGGTTGCTATGACCTTTGCTCTTTGATTTTAAAGTATCGAGAGCAACGAATCTTTGGAAGTTTACAAAAAACTAAACTGAACTTGAGAAAGTGTAGAATCAAAAATCTGGGACTCAACTGTAGGCCATTTTGTTTCTTTTACCTTTATCTTTCACTTAGAGAACTTAAGAAACGGATTTTTTTGGAGTTAGAAAGTATCAAACCATCACAATTATTATTTTTAGCTTGTTAGTTTTAGAGACATTAAAATGGCTGCCAAGTTAGCATATTCATTCTTTTCATAAAATTCTGTCAAGGAAAATGAGCATTTCTAGCATAGAAACTTCTCTTGGTTAATTCTACACTTTCCCATATCAGTTAGTCTGGTAGAAACAATGCTTCAACAATGTAGATCTAAACCAAAGCTAAGAAATTATATTATAAATACCAATACTGTTTTAAATATAAGATTTTTTGAACAGAATACAATAAATCATTTTGAATGTATTTTAATTTGTCAATATCTGAAATATTATCGAATCTACTAACGTTCATAACATGTTTAATTTAATTGAGACAATTATTGTGAATGTTGGAAGTCAGCATACATATTCAGCTTCTATTCACAATCTATTACAGAACAAAAACTGTGTAAATAGAAAAACGAACTGCTCTATTCACTTTGTTATACACAAGTATACTAGACACATGTTGGCCACTAGTGGCTACCTTGCATGTAAGATAGGAAAGCTGAAAGCAGAAAGCTGATAGAAAAAAAAATTCAACAACACTGTATACAAAATACAATGAACAGTGTTTACAACACATAAAACAGCTGGTCTTTGTCAAGAATTGTCTCCGGCAATAATTGATGTCTTATATCTAGAGTGATGATTGATTTTTTTTCTGATTATTTGTCATTTGGGTGTAATTAGTCTTAAACAAGTACTTGTTACCTTGCCAGCCATTTTTATGGGCCGTAAAACTAACCAATTAAAAAGAGGACTTGCGTTGTTGTGATACTTTCTAACTAAAGAAAAAGTTTCTTAAGTCCCTACACTTTATTAGCATCATCTTTTAAAATGTATATGTCAGTAAAGACCTAAATAAAACAACAAAATGCTTACTCTGGAAAAATAAATGTTTCCAGTGCAGGCTCTCGTGTTTCGGAAGTTGTTGGAAGAAGTGTCATGTCTGTGGGAGGACTTTGAGGAAACTATTGATTTCTTCACTTTTTAAATAGTTTTCTAAAAAACTGGCTCAATTCTTTCTTCATGAAACGTAACAATGTAATGTACTATGTCTGCATTGACAGCTTAGTGGATATGTATTTTGTTTGATGCTATAATATTATGCTTAGAATGAGTAAAAAGTTAGGCTAAAGCTGTCCCTGAAGTCCACAAATATTTCTGTTTTGAATGTTGACGGTATGTCCATCAATCTGTCTTTGTACAGACCTCACACAACAACGCCACGACATCTAGCGACAACAACTAAATCAATTGAAATATCAATAATCACCACAAGGTCCCATCATGTACATCAAGATCCCTGTCAAAGTGTGCACAAAGAGAAGGAAACAAAGCGTTAGGTCACACACATACACACACTTAGTGGGAAAAAGAAAGGAAAGGTCTTTCAGAAAACATACAACAGTCAACACCAAATGTTCAAGACTTTTGAAAACACTTTAGCCACAGGCAGTCAAGTGAACAAACTAGCAGCCTCCATTACGACGTAATCATGTTGGGTTCAGAAAGGTTCAGAAAACTGGTGCTACCTTCAGATAAATACCGACATACACGACTCTATTGGTAATTCCAATCTATGCCTTGGCTATAAATAGCTCGCTTGTTAGTGTATCCAGTGAACAGAATATTTAAAAAAAAACATTGTGGTAATCTACGAATTTTACAAAGTTTACGGTATTTTGTATGTGCACTTTTTCACCTTCTGTTGAAACGTTTGGGCACCACACATGATCTGTAGACCGTCTTTCTCCCTTCCTCTCTGTCTGACTAGAATCTCTTTCAATGACAGGCTCGTCCATTCTTTAATGTTGTCTTCCCATCGCTTTCTCTTTCCTTTGTCCGGGTACTGTTCTTTGAAGGAAGGTCTGTGCTAGCCGTGATGACCTCGTGACATGGTCGTACATTTTTAGTTTGAGTTTTTTTGTTGACAGTGAAATCAAATTGAAAACTCTTTTGCTTGTAGCACAAACACATGTTTGTAACCTGGCAACAGTGAGACTTCAATATGGCGTCCTTGACATTCTTTAGTTTATTTATTTCAAAAGCTCTCCCAATCTTCCTCGTTTTATCTTCATACATGTTACTTCAGGTTACCTTGACTCGTCCCCATATGTATACATATAGCTTTTACTTTGTGACTAGTAGACAGTATTTTACTGCTTAAAGGATATAGGCCTGAACCGGAAGTGAAGATCTCAAAATGTCAACAAAGAGAAGATTACCGTGTTTAAAATTTATCTCGCGAATCCTCGGCTAATATTCTTTTTAATTAGAGCAAGCACTAGACGAAAGATGTGCAGTGTATTCTAAGTTAGGAGCCAATACAAATAAAATAAGAATTAAGAAATTAAAAAAAACATAGCTAAAGCAGACAGTAGCGTGTATCTAGGTCAGTGCTCTGGTCATGTCACGTGACGTTTGTGAGCAGACTAAAGAAGAATTACCAACTCGGCAAACCAACCAAAAAAAACAAAAAAAAACCGTTAAAGTTTAGATAAACATTTCCAGAGTTGTTTTTTTTTAAAGTTTTCTTCTAAGGACATCAAGTGAGCAACTATGCAGTGAATACAGAGTGAGAGGCTAGTGGTGAAGTAACTTGAAGTAGTTTATTTACTGACATATCCATGCATGATCATACATGATTTGAGCTTTCGAGATTTTGATCATGTAATTACATGTACACACACACAAACACGTATCTAGGCACAACACACACACACACATACAGAAGCAGTACACACGTTCTAATAAATCTTGTCTTATAAATTACAGACGTTTCCCTTTAGAAGCAAATTAGAACCTCCTTCCTTGCTCCAATGCGAGAAACAATGTCAAACTAAAGACTTGCTACGAGGGCAAGAAACACACGATTGTTATTTCTCCGATGTAGTGGTAGAAATTAATTATTAAAAGAATTATTTACAAATCATATAAAAACATAATAAACTTGGTGTGACCAATATTAGATTATGCATCCTATGTTTGGGACCACACAACGGAAGAAAGCATGAATTAGAACAGGCGGAAAGGATTTCGTGACAAAAAGTAAAATAGTATTAAAATATAAAAACTAAACCGTAACATACAAAAAAAACAACTAATAAAATACTCAGAAAGACACAAATATAAATACAATAAAATTTTATTTCATGTGTTAGGACAAATTGTTTTAAATGCTCTCTCTTCCCTAATGCCGATAGAGCATGGAACGTGTTGGATGGCTGCCTGGTCGTGCGGTTTGCGCGTTGGACTGTCGTTCAGATTTATCGATGGTCCCGGGTTCAAACCCTGCCCGCTCCCATCCCCCGTCGTCCTGCGGGAGGTTTGGACTAGGAAGTAATTATCTTCAACTCTGAAGGAACATCCGAAACATGTAAAACATTTTACAAACATTTTGCCTGGGTCAGCCAATGATTTAGTAGAAGTTAAGGTTCTGATGAACGTATGGATACGCTTAGACGTATTTTTTTAAAAAGGAAAATCTGTAATTGATAAGATAATTTATACGATAAGTTACTTTTCTGAATGTTGAGATTGACCACACTTTAGTTCCCTAGAACTTAGAAAGGCTGAAAGAGTTGTTATTTGGTAGTTACACTCTTTAAAAAAAGGATTCTTTCCAGAATCCAAAGTCCCATCTATACGTATGTGTCATTCTGATGCGACATGAAGAATTCAATGTCTTGTACTTCACAATGAAGAATTGTGTGCCAAGATGACAGACTCACACATATTCACACAGACTCTTACATAGACATAGACTCACACACACACATACTCTTTTCAATAAAGTCTACGTTCTATGTCTACCCTATTTATTTATCAACTCACAGTCACGTTACCTTTCATTCGATTCTGTTCGTACACCTGTCTGGCGAACTCCGAGTTTTGACTTGAGGCCAGGGAGAGGCTACTCAGGTCTAAACTTAGGCCACTGTCCCCGCCGCATCTTGATCCATCTCGGCTGTCATACGTTTGGTCACTTTCGTCCCTGAAATAAAAAAAAAAGCAAAAAAAAAAAAAAAAAAAAAAACACACGCAATGTTAATTGAAACACACACTCAATTTCTTTCGAATATTTATCAGATGAGAAAATCATTTTTTTTTTGAGAAGAGTTTCCCAATGTATTCGAGCTTTAGAGAAATGAAGGGACATAACTATTAAAAACACATCATTGTCTGAATATCAAGGGAGGCAATACGTATGATTAGCAAAGTCACGATTTTCGATGAACATCCGGAACAAGATTTAAATTTAAAATGTATATGTTTTACATGGACGTAGCCGGTAGGGGGGGGGTTGGGGTTCACCCCTCCCCCGAAATGAAATCCCCCCCAGTGGGGGGAGACGGACTTCAGTGACTGATTTATTGCTTTGATTTTGTTTATTTTAGGTGAGATTTTAATACTAAACCATCACTTACCAAAGCGCAGCCAAGGAAGTTTTGAGTTTAAAACCCCTAGCAGGGGGGTTTGCAGTCAAATTCCCCTCTTCTATAAACAAAGCAAACAAAAAATAATGCAAATGACAATCCCCAAATTCCAAGAGCATAGCTAAGTAAGGTTTTGATTTTAAAACCCTCTCCGAAATTAACTATAAAACCCCTTCTTCAATATAAAAAAGCAAATTACACACTGAGAATGCTATGAGCGTAGCCAAAGGGGGTTTGAGTTTAAGCCCCCCTTCAGCGGGGTTTAAAGCTAAAAAATACCTCTCCAAAAAAAAAGCAAATGACACACTGCAAATTTTATGAGTGTAGCCAAAGGGGCTTTTGAGTTTTGAGTTTAACCCCCCCCCCCCTTTTTTTATCAGAGGGGTTTGAAGCTAAAAAAATACCTCTTCAATATAAAAAAAAGCAAATTACACACTCAAAATGCTATGAGCGTAGTAAAAGAGGGTTTTGAGTTTAAACCCCCCTTCATCGGGGTTTGATGATAAAAAATACCTCTTCAATATTTAAAAAAATGTAAATTACACACTAAAATTCCTTGAGCTCAGCCAAGCCAAAGGGGAGTTTTGAGTTTAAAATGCTCTCTTCCAGATGGCTTTTTTTTTTTTAGTTTAAAACCACACCAGATGTTTTCGAGTTTAAAATCCACCTATAGAGAGTTTTGAGGTTGAAAGCCCCCTCTTCAATATTATTCTAAAGCAAACTACACTAATCGAATTCTATGACCGTAGCTAAATAGGTTTTAAAAAAATAACTCCAGAGATCTTTTAGTTTAAAACCCCACAACAGATGATTTTGACGATAAAAATTCCATTTTTGATAAAAAATCTAAAGCAAACTACAGTCACCTAATTCCAAGAGTGTAGCCAAGAGTGGTTACAAAATTTCTTGGCTGGACTCCATTAATAAAGTGCAGTGGATAGTCATTTGCCGAAATAGAAAAAGACTAAATGTGGCTCAACAAAGATATCTAAGACGGATTTTAGGAGTCAGTTATAGAGATCGGGTCTCAATCAAGGAAATGCTATGCCGAACTGGGAGTCGACCTCTTGGTAAGGTTGTGACAGAGCGTCGCATGAGGTTTGCGGGACATGTATAATAAGAGTTGCAATGACATGGAAGCCATTACGAGGAAATCGCAAACAGGAACATCCTAGTACAACTTCACGCCAAACTTTCATGGAGGTCCTCAGAGCAGGTGGGAAGAGGCTTCAGACATTGCCAGTGACAGATTTTTTGTGGAAGCAGCTTGCCGCCCAATGAGCCGAACGGCGCGGGAGGATCTAAGTAAGTAAGAATAGCACGAGTTAAAAACTTTTTAATAGCAGAATAATGCACTGTAGACACCTCAGAATATGCATTTTTGAGGCTTTCAATACCGAAAATAGTGCTTGGCGGCTGGGCTACGCCCTGCGCTGGGGGAGCTCACAGCGCTTCCCCAGACCCCATTGCTTTGAAGGTCGGGGAGTCTATAAATTTTCCACTAACTCCAGGAAGAACCAATTCTAACAAACGTCTTCCAAACGAATGAAGAGTCAGAATGTAATAAAGATTAATTATATATATATAACTCTCAGTCGCATATATATATGTACACACACACACACATATATAAATATATAATTTTTTTTCCGCCGGGGGGGGGGGGGTGTGGGGGGGGGGAATCCCCCCCCCTGAAAACAAATCCTGGCTACGCCCATGATGTTTTATATATACATTTAACTGAGCCACTAGCTTTGAACAATATATCTTTAAGAAACTCTGATACTCAAGTGTAATGTGTTATGTTCTATGTGAAATAGTTTTACAATTACCAAAAGAAAATCCGCTGCCGAGGACAAACGCAGAGGGCGAAAAGAAAATCTACATCGTCCACACGAGAAAAATGGTTATGCTTGCCTTGGATGTGGCAAAATATGTAGGTCACAGCTGGGGCTGCGCAGCCACGAAAAATTCTGCATTCCTCACTGATCTTCGGTATATATATTTATGTCTGTGGCATTTTACGTCTCGAGAGACGATTTTTTCCCTTTGCAACTTCTTGTGTGACTAAAGAGGCCAATCCTTGATACACAGCTGCGATCGCAGGTTGGGCATATGTGATCACCAGGCACCGTTGCATTATCACCCTTCTTTCTGCTTCTGTAGAGTATGGCATCTGCAATCCGAGACCCTTCCTTTATGCTCTCTCTCCATGTAGATCTATCCAGTGCTGCCTTTTCGCAGCTGCTTGTGTCAATTTTGAAGAGCTTTATGTTGCGTTTGCATACATCCGTATAACGTAAAAGTGGGCGACCAGCTGCTCTCCTGCCTTCTATTAGATCGCCATACAAAATGTCCTGTGGAAGTCGACCTACTGGCATTCTATGAACGTGGCCAAGCCAGCTAAGGCGTCTGATGCTGATAACAGAGCGGATGTCCTGGCACCCTGCTCTTCGTAGCACTTCCTCATTGGTTATCCTATCTTGTCCCCTTATTTTAAAGATCCGCCTTAGGCATCGGAGATGGAATTCAGCTTTTTTTCCTGTCATGAGTAGGTTTTACATTGTGTTCCAAAATGTCCTTCTAATTCACTCTCTTTTCAGACAAACAGTGTTAGCTACATTACAGAGATCCAGCAATTTTCACAAACATAAGTGAAGTTACTTTGTTGCTATTGAAAATATGCTAACTAGCAACAGTTTTAAAAGCTGCTTTTAAGGGAGACTGTGCGAGAGACTTTTTTTCCTCCAGACAGAAGAGCTTATGACAAATGCAATGAGCTTTATACAGGCTAGTGATCAAGTTTAAAGACAAATAAACTGTATTATGCAAATGCCAGCTGTTTGAACAAAATACTACCACAAATATTTCACAATTCACAGATTATACTAATTCTATTTCACATACTAAACTTTAATACAAGGCTATCAATGGAATAGTGGTAGCGCCATATTGTTTAGACTTTAAAAACTAAGTTTAGCGGCTCCACACTAGGCAGTATACAAAGTCTAGAATACCTTTTTCAGCAATGGAGGCTACTTATATACATCAGAAAGAGTAGCCACAGGACCGTCGCAACATCAATCATCTTAATGTTTACCTCTATTGAAGTCAAAAATAAAAAAATACAAATAGTGTATGTATCTCTACCTCGACTCCCTACTATCTCTGCTGCCTCGACTGTCTTTGCTGTCCCGACTGTCTTTGCTGGAAGCGTATGAGGCGTTGGAAACCAAAGATGTCTCCAGACTGGACGTTAGATTATCAGGCTGTGAAGACAAAAATACACTTTTAAGATTTATGCAACTATAAATGTGAATGCATCTCTGTGGTTCTAGACAAACTTTCTCTAAAGTCAACTCTCTCTTAAATGAACAAACTATCTCTAAAGTCAACAAACTCTCTCTTAAATGAACAAACTCTCTCTAAAGTGAACAAACTCTCTCTTAAATGAACAAACTCTTTCTAAAGTCAACAAACTCTCTCTAAAGTCAACAAACTCTCTCTTAAATGAACAAACTCTCTCTAAAGTCAACAAACTCTCTCTAAAGTCAACAAACTCTCTCAAAAGTCAACAAACTCTCTCTAAAGTCAACAAACTCTCTCTTAAATGAACAAACTCTCTCTAAAGTCAACAAACTCTCTCAAAAGTCAACAAACTCTCTCTAAAATCAACCAACTCTCTCTGAAGTTAACAAACTCTCTCTAAAGTTAACAAACTCTTTCTGAAATGAACAAACTCTTTCTAAAGTCAACAAATTCTATCTGAAGTCAACAAACTCTCTTTAGAGTCGACTAACCCTCTCTAAGTGCGACAATCCTCCCGATGACCCAACAATTTGTTTCTCTAAGGGAAGCTGTGTCTCAGGGTGATAGCCGTGGTACCACAATCCTGTAGTGGTCATAAGTCGGCGTCTCTTGTCACATACCACACACACCCACTCTTGAATCTACAGAGGTAAACAAAAACAACATAAAAAATACTTTAAAAAAAAGCTTATACCAAGTGTAAATGTATCAATTAGTTTGGATCAGTCATGTAATTAAATGTGTAATAGATTTAGACCAGTGATTCCCAAAGTGGTCTATATAGACCCCCAGGGGTCTACGAAGACCTCCAAGGGGTCTACGAAAGTAAAAAACTAAATTAGGGGTCCATGAGATGCCCACGGGGGTCTACGATAATAGATTTCATTTAAGCACATTTAATGTTCACATTCCACTAATGTAATTATTGCATACACTAATATATAATTTGTACCTTCGTTAATCCTTTAAATATTAATCCTGCTATTCAAATGAAAAATTGTTGTAATCAATTTCAATACTTATTTAAATATTTTAATTTTGTCTACATGTAACTAATATTTAAAAAAAAACAAAAAAAAAAAAACAAAGAGAACTGTAGACAGTACAGCATTA
Organism: Biomphalaria pfeifferi; assembly: GCA_030265305.1. NCBI lineage: Eukaryota > Metazoa > Mollusca > Gastropoda > Planorbidae > Biomphalaria > Biomphalaria pfeifferi. The sequence continues at coordinate 1,124,943 of JASAOG010000025.1, forward strand.
ATTATTTTAAAATAAAATTGGGATTCATTCCTTCCTTGTCGAACAAGCCTAATTGACTTTTTTATGACGATATGAACCAGGTTTGCTGGAAGATCATCTGAGACAATGCTACCCTGACAAAAAAAAAGATTTTAAAAACTTTCGAACACTCAAAGTTCAAAATAGACCCACAAAATCATAGTTCGACATTATATAGAGAAGATGATGGTTTGTGAGAGTCTTACAAGATTTCTTTTCTTAAAGCGAAATACGGAAAAATGCAAAGGTCAAACATTGATTCTACCAGCCGTTTTGCGCAAACCTACATCTGTTATTATTAAAAGAATTTCTTTTTAAGCAACAATACAGTTCAAGATCGCTTCGGTGGCATGAGTTATAAAATTAAAAGCTTCTTATGTAAATCTTTACAAGATACATAAATACAGTTTGGTCTGACAAGGTGTAGCGCTGTGTGCTACAAACTGTCTAATGGTCACCATCTCATCTCATCTATGCCTGTAGTCCCTTTTGGGCATAGGTTACCAACCAGCTTCCTCCAGGCATCTCGGTTCTGGGCGAGTCTCTCCAACTGTCGCCACGTCTTGCCCATCTGCTTCCAGATCGCAGAGACCTGGTGAACCACCTTCAACACCATGAAAAAAATCCAGCAATTCATCAATACCTGCCTGATGAAAATTCTTATGATCCGCTGATCTTGAATGAGGCACTGTGGCAAAAAACAAAGCAGCAGCCCACTGAAGTAGATATCCTTCAGAGACGCTGGAGATGGATAGTTCACACCCTTCGCAAGCCTGCATCCAACATAACAAGGCGAGCCCTAACCTGGAATCCCCAAGGAAAGAGAAAGAGGGGACGGCCCAGAAATACATGGCGCTATTGGTCACCGTCTCCTTTATATTTCCTTAGGGTTGACCCACGAGACCTTTCCCATGTTTGGGTATAGTAGCAAGGCAGCAGAGGTTTGAATTCAGTTTTCCTTCTGCTAGGTGGGTAGCAAGCCAAGGCAAATGAGCCCTTCCTGCTTGAAGTTTACTGGTTTAGGCTCCAGTTACTCGCCTTTGAACCATCTCCTGTTAATGAAAACAGTTCAGCAGATTCAACATTTGAGCCACACGTGAAAGATCAAGAAATACACGAGAAACTGATCTATGCGAAACCTTTTACAATTATACTTAAGGCATATTAATTAATTAATTAATTAATATTTAATGTTGGAAAGACTAGTTCATAGAACGACAAATTCGTATATTAAACATAATTTCCTAAGTTGTGTAGTTTTAAATTACTTTTTCACTCCTCAACTCACTACAGTTAGAAATTTGTTAAAAAAATGTTAATGAATTTGCAAAAATGTGCAAGTTGAGCAGGGAGTCTACCGAAAACCAGAAAACATGGCAAGGGGTCTACGAGACAAAAAAGTTTGCGAACCACTGATTGAGACCAACAACAATAAATCTGTGTGATTAGAAATATTTTTTACCATTTTTTTTTTGTTTAACGCTATTTCATGCTTTTAGCTTTCTCACTGCGCTATGATCCTATCTCTTATCTGGACCAGTCGGGAACATGGCTGGGAGGGGGGAGAGGGCATCTGGGTGGTTTGACCTTAATAGTTTTTAAAAGCATTTACAAAACAAAAGGGGGAAGGAAACGACCTGAATTCAACTCTTGTCACAAACCTTCTCGGGCCGACGTGCTAACCACTCTGTTAGTGAGGTACTTATGAGGATTGTATGTCGTTTGTTTCAATTTAGAGCGGTGACCTATAAAGGGGACTAAATCAACTTATACCAACATTTCAGTCAAGTACAATTACTTTACCTTGTTTGAGATACCAAACAAAATAATTAGCTACCAATAGTTAATAAATTTAGCAAAATGTTCAGCTTGATCCGAGATTGGGTGTAGGAGAGGTAACGTGTACAAACTTTTTACTAGACAGAGAGACATAAAGAGTGAGTTGATATAAGCTTTGTACCAGACAGACAGACAGACATAAAGAGTGAGTTGATATAAGCTTTGTACCAGACAGACAGACAGACAGACATAAAGAGGGAGTTGGTATAAGCTTTGTACCAGACAGACAGACAGACATAAAGAGTGAGTTGGTTGATATAAGCTTTGTACCAGACAGACAGACAGACAGACATAAAGGGTGAGTTGATATAAGCTTTGTACCAGACAGATAGACAGACATAAAGAGGGAGTTGGTATAAGCTTTGTACCAGACAGACAGACAGACATAAAGAGTGAGTTCATATAAGCTTTGTACAAATCAGTTGATTGATGTATACAAATATGTTGGGAGAGTGTCATCACCTTGATTTCTATTCCACAGTCTAGTGAGTGACGTCAAAGTCTTTCATCGTTACGTTTAGATCTAACATTGACAAAAATGAATGACGAGATATTTCAGACTAAAGCTGTTGCAAGGTCTTCAGGACACAGGTCTTCAGGACACAGGTCTCTGTTTCTCTTGAAATTTAAATATCTCCCTTCACCCATTTCAGTCTTTTAAGAAAGTTCTGATCTCACGTCAATATGCCTGTGTGTGTGAGAATGTTTGTGCGAGTGTGTACACCTGTGTGTGTGTATGTGTGAGGTGCTTGAGCGTTTTTTAAAGTTTGATGAGAAAAATGAGAATTTCATGTTGACGTCCAAACAGGGGAGACGATGCCAGGGAAAGTTTCAAATAGTCTACAGCGATATTTTGTAAGAAACAGTTTTATGTTTTCATGTGATATGTTGTCAGAAACAGTTTTATGTTCAATTGATATTTTGTAAGAAACAGTTTTATGGTCAAAAGATATGTTGTCAGAAACAGTTTTATGTTCAATTGATATTTTGTAAGAAACAGTTTTATATTCAAGTGATATGTTGTCAGAAACAGTTTTATGTTCAATTGATATTTTGTAAGAATCAGTTTTATGTTCATGTGATATGTTGTTAGAAACAGTTTTATGTTCAATTGATATTTTGTAAGAAACAGTTTTATGTTCAAGTGATATGTTGTCAGAAACAGTTTTATGTTCAATTGATATTTTGTAATAAACAGTTTTATGTTCATGTGATATGTTGTCAGAAACAGTTGTATGTTCAATTGACTGCCTGGTCGTGCGGAGGTTTGGACTAGGAAGTAAACTATCTTCAACTCTGAAGGAACATCCGAAACATGTAAAATATTTTACAAACAAACATTTTATCCTGTAAGAAACAGTTTTTTTGTTCAAGTGATATGTTTTAAGAAACAGTTATATGTTTCTCTGATAAGCTTTCATGAAAAGATACATCCAGAACGTTTTACGAGACAAATTTATACAAATAAAAACACAATTGAAACAAAAGATAAACATTGATTATTTGGACACTGAGAGATGACTCTTGTATCAGTCAATAAAATTTAGTCAATAATTATTTATCAAAAGACTTTTATGAACGAAAGAACTCCTATGATGTCTCCATTAAGTTTCTTTGTAATGTCTATCTACCTAACATTAATTCTTTCTATTTTGAAATGAGATCTTTTATCTTTTACATCGATACACTTTGTTTTCTCAAATTTGATAGTCTAATTTTCTAATGGATACTCGCTGCTTCCTTGATGTGGTCTTCCCATCAGTGTTTTAAGTCTTTGAGCTTAGCGCTTGTTGATCATTGTCTGGTGAAACCTCTTGAGAACGCAACGTCTATTCTTTATCTCAAACGATAGCTCCAAAGTTGACGTCTGGTTAAACCTCTAAAACCCTCAGGTCTAGGTTTCATGTCAGACGATAGCTCCAAAGTTGACGTCTGGTTAAACCTCTAAAAACTTCAGGTCTAGGTTTCATGTCAGACGGTAGCTCCAAAGTTGACGTCTGGTTAAACCTATAAAAACTTCAGGTCTAGGTTTCATGTCAGACGATAGCTCCAAAGTTGAAGACTGGTTAAACCTATAAAAACTTCAGTTCAAGGTTTCATGTCAGACGTTAGCTCGAAATGTATGTGAACTTGAGCTTATAACGATTGCTAGCTTTAATTTTGAATGTGGATGTCGACGGGGAAGTTCCATCCAATGTGTTTATTGCTGGACATAGACGACGAGTTATAGAGGAGTTACCTACAGGAATACACCTGATGATCACAAATACTTTGATCATATTGTGTTACGAAGAATATGATCTTATTGTGGTAAAAGATATCTCGCAGAATAACTTGTTGAGATAATTATGTGATGATTTTTCAATCTCGAAGTTATGATTTTTTAATTTTATTTTTTTCATGTTTGGCAATCAGCGAGAGTCTTGGGCTTTGTTGCTGAACATAAAAACTATATATGTGTCAGATGCGAATAGCCCAATTTTTCAGTAAAAGAAATTACAAAAGTAATTTCTCTATAGAAGAAATTACGAAGGCTATATAATATACAACCACAGACCTATATGCACTACAATAAATATAGGTTTTTGATTTCTAGTTACGATTTATTTAGGTAGGTGCTGTTTTACTACTACATACCAAGTATTAGAGTTTTAGAAAAACCCAGGTTCGTTTCTTGTGCAACGCTAATAGCTGACACCGCATATCATCTCTCCATTAGTATATTTAGATCTATAATCTAATTCTAGTCTAGATCTATATATATATAAATCGAATAGATCTAGTAATAGTATAGGTTCTATCATGAGACTAAATTGCCGAGTCTAGCCTATGCTATGCCTATAGTCAGTTTTTATTAGAATAAAGTCTAGATATTACTAAAGACTAAAGTTTATTAATTATTAGATATAGACATAGGACATAGATCTAATAATACTGTAATACATTTACCATACTCTGTGCTTAATCTACTAGACTAGAGATCTATCTATAATCTAGTCAATCTAGATCTAAACAATATTCATTATAATAGTACTTACTTATTTAATAAGTTAGTACTTAGACTTAGATATATTATAGTTTATTAATAGATTTACTTTTCAATGCCTAGACCTTATAATAAAATTGCTGATACCTAGTGACTGATTATTATTTTTGTTTTTTTATAGTAATAGGCCTACTAGATCTAGGTCTAGACTCTACTTAAATCTAGTCTAAAATAATGACTGTGTAAGACTCTAAATGATTGAGACTTTCACATCTTATATAATACAGACGTTACTTCAAAAAAGAAGATGATTACGTCATACGCGCCATGCATTTAGTCATGCATATTAACCAATGACTTGAATTCAGCCAAGTCACTGGTTTTTCTGGCTAGCTCAGGCAACCCATCCCATGCTCTAATAGCACTAGGGAAGAAGGAGTATTTGTACAAATTTGTCCTAGCATATGGGACGAGGAATGTGCCTTTATCTTTGTGTCTTTCAGAGTATTTTATTAAATTTTGTTTTTGTATTTGAAGATTATGGTTCAGTGTTTTATGTATAATTGCTACTTTACTTTTGAGTCTTCTGTCCTGAAGGCTTTCTAAATTTAGTGATTTCACTATAGGTGTTACTCTAGTCAAATGTGAATATTCATTTGTTATGAATCTCACTGCTCTATTTTGTGTCTTTTCCAGTTTCTTAATGTTTTCTTGAGTTGAGGGGTCCCAAACGTAGGACACATATAGGTGTTGTTAATAATACGGCATGTCGGCTGAAAGTAAGCTGTATACTAAGTATACATATATAAAGTGCTTTTTTTTTTTTGTAAAAATAAAAAATAGTTGCCTGTACTCAGTGATAGATTGCTTAACTTTCAACTACTAATAAATTAACAATTAACGTTGAAATACAAGATTAGTAATCATTTTTCCCGACATTGAAAAAAAAGGTGCCGGTACCCCGTACCGGTGCGTACCGTCACAAAAATATATCTCAATCTTCTTTCATTAAATTTTGTTGCGGTGTTCTTGTTACTTAATACATTGATACAGGATCGATTTAAATAGGGCCTTAGTATACAAGCAGGATCTCGAGCATTGGATACATTTATTTTTTAAGTACAAAGTTTTATGGAAGAGGCAATATATAAGTTGTTTGAAGTTTGTAACTTCTTAAATTCAGGCTAAAAATATCAAAGCTTACATTTTTACACTCATTTCTAAACAATCATAGTGTACCTTATGTACATTTGCAAAAACACAAACTCTCTTTGTAATCTTATCAGTTAGACTTTCAAAACTATTAAAAATAAAAAAAACTTTTTGATTATTTTTACTGTATAATTCTATTATCATTCCTTTTTAGAATTAGGATATAAACAAAAATTTGCCACGTGACTTTGTGCCTAACAGAAAAAAAAAGAAACTTACGTCTATTTATGCAGTTATTTATAGTTACCTAGTAATATAAAATATATTGAACTAACATGTACATTCATCATAATGCAGCCAAGCGATTTTTCGTTTATGAACATAGCATTATTTAGGAACAATATTTTACAAAGGCTGCTTGGAGAATTCAGGTATACCCTTAGGAGGAAACACGACCTCTTTACTCAAGACAAATTTAAGAAACTAAAACCGATACAAAATAGATAGTGACATTCATAACAAACTAATATTCCAAATTTATTTAAAGTAACACCTTTTTAACTAATCATTAAAAGTTTAAAATCACTACAACTTTTTTCAACAATTATTTTGTGTATGAAATTGTGTATATATAAGGAAAAAAGCGACTTCCTGCCAATACTTTTGAATCAAAGAAACGAAACGGACTAGTTCACATTGCCCATGACATCATCTTATTAATACTATCATTGTTCGTTTCGCATATTCTGTGATCTGAAGACTGTCTCAAGTCATTGGTCAGAAATAACTCCCCCCCCCCCCCCCCAAAGAGTTTTAAAATTATCTCGATTAATTATATAAAAAAAAAAAAAGCAAAATATAAAACAAGATTACAAAGAGAGTCTGTGTGATAACACAAACTCAGATTGAATCCCATTAGATCCGCCTTTTTGCAAGGAATATTTAAGATATGATATTATTTTGATTGTCCAAAGTAATAAAATGTCAAAGATTCCTTTGACGTTGCCTTTAACTTAATAACAAACTAATCACCTATAAAGATATCTTTTGGCTTTTTTGGCAAGGCTACTACCATAAATTTATATGTCAGAAGAGAGATTTTAGATAATCTTTTGGCATTGTTTTGTCATTGAAAATAAAAACAGGTTCAAACTCGTACTTTGGAAAAGTCTACTTGATGCCCCAGCACTGTTACCAACAGAGCTATTTGGGATTTTTATTAGATGGAACTAGAAACTAGATTTAGGTCTACCTCAAAAAACTTCTGATTGAGCACTCTTAAGTCCTAGATCTAGATCTAGAATCTAGATTTGGAATAATCTAGATGCAATATAGATTAATTTACTTAAAAATGAAGCTTAGATAATCTATCAATAAACTGAAAGCAATATTAAATTTAAAAATAATAGATTAGCTTTGATGTTTTATAAAATAGCAAATATATATAGATCTAGACATCTAAAAATCAAGATCTACAATCTTAGTCAAGAATTATATCTAGAAACTGAAATTCTAGATCTAGATCTTGATCTTATCTTATATATTACAGACGTGACTTCAAAAAAAGAAGATAATTACGTCCTACGCATTTCATGTGTAAATCTAGTCATGCATGTTTAATCCATGACTTTAACTCTGCTAAGTCGTACGTTTTCCTGGCTGATCCATGCAACCCATTCCATTCTCTATTGGCACTAGATAAGAAGGTGCACGTGTATGAATTTGTTCTAGCGTATGGAATGAGAAATGTGCCTCTGTCCTTGTGTCTTTATGAGTATTTCATTAGGTTTTGTTTTTCTATTTGTAAGTTATGGTTTAATGTTTTATGTATTATAGCTACTTTACTTTTTATTATTCTGTCCTGAAATATCTCTAAGTTAAGTGATTTTACTAATGGCGTTACTCTAATCAAATGTTCGTTTTCTTGAAAAAGTAGCCGTTGCATCTAAACTTTGCAAGCCACAACGCATGATGAAGTAAAATTTTTCATTTCTCTTCTAGTTTTTGAGATCTGAGTGTTACAGACGAACAGGTGGCCGCTAAAAATACTTTTTAAAAACAAAGGTTATATTGAGTTAAGGGATAAGACAGTCCAAATGACGCCACATCTTTCAACACTGCAATTTTATCTCCTCTTTAGTGTATAAAACAAAATGAATAAATTACCACTAATTTACTGTCCAATAGTGTTCATTAAAAAAAAGATTCACATATTGTCATCGACAATGAATAATTGTGCAAAATTTCAACTTAATCCGAGAATGGGAAGTGGGAGAAAAAAATCAACAACAGTCATCATGAAATTGCTCTGGCTATTTATCCTAATAATTACTAAATACACACTAGCTGAACACAGAACTAGATCTACCTCAGTCAACACTAAACTTAAAAAGGAAACAACAGTCATAATCAATCATCACACTTTAGATCAATGCAACTTCAAAAATAACCTAACATACACATCCATAACATTAAAGAAGTTTACCCATCACAAATGGAAGTTCTCAATCAGACACAGTAGAAATAAATACCTTTCACTGTTAATATTAATAGCAGGAGATGTAGAGTCAAATCCAGGGCCTAGATCTAAAGATAGATGCAACATCTGCAAAAAAGTATGCACCATGAAACAGAAAGCCAAACAATGTGACACCTGCGATGAATGGTACCATGCATCATGTCTCCATATGAATACACCTGTGTATTATGCCTTAGGCAACAAAGATGCATCATGGCACTGTGTACCGTGTGGGTTACCTCAGTTTACATCAGGACTGTTTGATTCCTTTGATGCGGACACTTCTAACCCATTCAACATCCTAAACACCATCCCAAAACCAACTCACCAACCACTAGCCAGATCCACTCCTGTTAAACCTAAATCTACTAAAATTAATACAACAGCCTCACTAAACAAACCTACTAAAGAAGTAATACCAAAATACCTTAAAACCTTAATAATAAATTTTCAAAGCATTAGGAACAAAACAGCAGACTTAGAGATTTTATTAGAATGTGAGAAACCAGACATAATTGCAGGAACAGAAACTTGGCTACATTCTGAAATTTATAATGCAGAAATTTTCAATAGTAATTATGAAATTTTTAGAAAAGATAGGGCTGATAATCATGGAGGAGTTCTTTTAGCAATAAAAAACACTCTTATAGCAGAAGAAATTACCTTACCTAACTCAAAAAACATAGAATCTACATTTTGTAAAATTAATACCACCTCAACATCCCTTATAATAGGCAGCATTTACAGACCACCAAATTCTAGTTTAGAATACATGCAGGAACTATGTAATCAGATTACTACACTTAAAGAGACAAATAAAAATGCAGTTTTTTGGATTATGGGTGACTTCAACCTACCTGATATAAATTGGAAAACACTAACCATAGATAAACACCAAAACCTTAAGGACATAAATGAGCTTTTCATAGAAACTTTACACAACCTAAGTTTAAATCAAATCATTAAAAAGCCAACTAGATTAAACAACACATTAGATCTCTTCTTAACCAACAGACCCGGATTAGTAGTTGATTATGATATTATCCCTGGTCTATCAGACCATGAGATCATAAAAATACACAGTCAGATAAAAGCAGTAGCCAATACAAAAACCAAAAGAAAAATCTTACTCTGGAATAAATGTAACCTAACACAACTACACCAAGCTGCATTAAACTTTCAACAAACATTCTTATTAGAAAAAGACATTAACCAACCAGTCGATGACCTCTGGAATTTCATTAAAAACCATCTTAAAAGCATCATAGAAAATCATATACCAACTAAATACACATCAAACAAAATAAATAAATGCTGGTTTAATAATAGACTAAAGAAGCTTTGTAAACAGAAGGAAAACCTATATAGAAAATTTAAAGCAACCAAGGCAGAAAGAGTTTACAAAAAGTATATAAAAATTAAACACCTAACCCAAAAAGTAAGCAGACAGCTGCAGAGTGAATACATAAACAATGTAATATCTAAAGATAACAACAAAAACCTATGGTCATACATTAAGTCTAAGAAAATGGAAACAACAGGCATAGCGCCATTAAAAGATGAACATAACATAATACATAATGATAATGAAACTAAAGCAAACATCCTAAACAAATATTTTGCATCAGCATTCTCAGCCCCAGGAGACAAAGACATATTTCTTAATTTGAACCAAGTAGACAACATAAAAGATTTAGTAGTACAAGAAAATGGAATTAAAAAACTATTAGCCAACACCAAACCAAATAAATCATCTGAACTTATCGTATTCCAGCTAGATTACTCAAAGAACTAAGCAATGAGCTAGCCCCAGTGTTCAAAATACTCTTTCAAGCATCGCTTAACCAGGGCAGAGTACCAAAGGACTGGAAAGAAGCTAATGTCACCCCCCTATTTAAAAAAGGAGAAAAATCTGATCCAGGAAACTACAGACCAGTATCACTTACCAGCATCACATGTAAAATACTAGAACACATAATATGTAGCAATATCATAAACCACTTAGACAAACATAATGTCCTCACCCCATACCAACATGGCTTTAGGAAATATAGATCATGTGAAACACAACTAATAGGACTAATTGATGATTTTTCAAAGGGTTTAGATAATAGTGAACAAATAGATGCTATCTTACTAGATTTTTCCAAGGCTTTCGACAAAGTTCACCACCATAGTTTGCTTAAAAAATTAAAATATTTCGGCATTAACGGTCCACTGCATCAGTGGATTAAAGATTTTCTGATAGGGAGAGAACAAACTGTAATAATAAATGGCTCTAAATCAACACCAATAACAGTAAACTCAGGTGTACCTCAAGGAACAGTCTTGGGTCCACTACTATTTTTAATTTACATAAATGATTTACCAAATTGCATTAGTTCAGGAACAAAAGTCAGATTATTTGCAGACGATTGCATAATATATAGAACAATAAAAACAAAACAAGACACTGATATTTTACAAAGAGCATTAGATGAATTACAGAAATGGGAATCAAATTGGAGCATGTCTTTCCACCCAGAAAAATGTCAGTTGTTAAGAGTAACAAAAAAACTAAAACAAATTAATTCCACTTATCTTATTCATGGCAAACCAGTAACACAGACTAAAAACTCAAAATACCTAGGTGTTATAATAAATGAAAAACTGTCATGGAATCCACATATTGATGAAACTATAAAAAAAATCCAACAAAGCATTAGGGTTTATTAAAAGAAATTTCTATAAATCAAATAAGAACATAAAACTAAAATGTTATTTAACCTTGGTTAGGCCAATAATAGAATATGCATCCACCGTTTGGGACCCCTCAACTCAAGAAAACATTAAGAAACTAGAACAAACACAAAATAGAGCAGTGAGATTCATAACAAACGAATATTCACATTTGACTAGGGTAACACCATTAGTAAAATCACTAAATTTAGAAAGCCTTCAGGACAGAAGACTCAAAAGTAAAGTAGCAATTATACATAAAACACTGAACCATAATCTTCAAATACAAAAACAAAATTTAATAAAATACTCTGAAAGACACAAAAATAAAGGCACATTCCTCGTCCCATATGCTAGGACAAATTTGTACAAATACTCCTTCTTCCCTAGTGCTATTAGAGCATGGAATGGGTTGCCTGAGCTAGCCAGAAAAACCAGTGACTTGGCAGAATTTAAGTCATTGGTTAATATGCATGACTAAATGCATGACGCGTAGGACGTAATCATCTTCTTTTTTGAAGTAACGTCTGTATTATATAAGATAAGATAAGAAGAGTGTAAAAGAATCCACACAGACAGACAGACAGACAGAGTGAGTTGATAAAAGCATTTTTAAAAAAAGGAACTGATTGAGATGACATAATATTCTGCATTCAAAATGACCATGTCAAGCATTTACAGCCCATATAGTTTGGTAATTGGTTCAGAATGATCACAACTCCAATTCAGCTAATTATGAAAGCATCATATAGCCGACACAAGGATTACCCCCTGATGTAATATTCGGGAAGTTATGGCGTCAAACCGAAAACAAAATGACACATTAGATAGTTATAATTGACCTCGGTGTACACTGTGGTGTACATTGTGGCCCCGCCGAGAGTCTTATTGATGCCTTCGAAACAAACTCACGGACCACATTGAGAAAATGTAATAAACATTTTAAGAACACTTCCCCTCTCTCTCACATGCAATATCATCACAGAAAACAATCCGTCGTATTTTAAACTGCTAGTTTATTACACACGTAGCCAGTTTTAAAAAAATAATTATTTGCCTATAAAGCGTTAAAAAAAAACAACAAAAAAACTCAGAATTCATACAGGATGTCACAGCGGTCTAGACTGCTCTCCCTTAGCATATATTCGTGAGTAGTTTCCCTTGTGTTGTTCTCGCTGTATGTGTCAGGGTGACTGACTGACAGATGATGTCCAAATCCTAAATGTAAACATCGATTTCTGCTTTCATGCAAACTTTGGTTCGGTCTATTTCGTATGGAGAGAGATGTCAATTCGGTTGATATGTCCTTGTCTAAGGGAATGGCGTTAAGAAATCTCCGAATGAAAGAGCAGGGGGCATGCAGCATGTGCAATCTACGTTAGAAAAACAGATTGACACTCTAGATCAGCACGACTAGACCGACATTATCACTTGACAAAACGTTTGATTAATCAATAAACCAAAAGAAATACAAAAAATGTCCATAATTACTTCAACGAAATATTCTCACAACTAAAACATTCACATAATAAGAAGACAAACACAACATATTTTTTTGGAAGTCATTAGTCGATGTAATTCTATCAATTAGTTTAGATCAGTTAGGGAATATATTTGTAACAGATCTACAGTTTCTAGACTAACCATTAGAATAAAAATAAAATAAACAATAAAAAAAAAATCTGTGCGACTAGTAATATTTTGACCTTAGCGCTATTTCAGGCTTTCAGCTTTCTCAATGCGCTATCAACCTTTCATTGTCTGCACCAGTTGGGAGGGGGGGAATTTTTTTTGGGGGGGTGGGGGGTGAGATGTGGGTGAATGTTACCGTGATTGTGAATGTGAATGTTACATGAGCGTGAATGTTCCCGTGAGTGTGAATGTTACCGTGAGCGTGAATGTTCCCGTGAGTGTGAATGTTTCCGTGATTGTGAATGTTACCGTGAGCGTGAATGTTACCGTGAGAGTGAATGTTACCGTGAGCGTGAATGATCCCGTGATTGTGAATGTTCCCGTGAGAGTAATGTTACCGTGGGCGTGAATGTTACCGTGAGTGTGGATGTTACCGTGAGCGTGAATGTTACCGTGAGCGTGAATGTTACCTTGGGCGTAAATGTTATCATGAGTGTGAATGTTTCCGTGATTGTGAATGTTCCCGTGAACGTGAATGTTGCCGTGAGTGTGAATGTTACCTTGAGCGTGAATGTTCCCGTGAGTGTGAATGTTCCCTTGATTTGAATGTAACCTTGAGCGTGAATGTTACCATGAGTGTGAATGTTACCGTGATTGCGAATGTTTTTTTTTGGGGGGGGGGATATGTGGGTGAATGTTCCCGTGATTGTGAGTGTGAATGTTACATGAGCGTGAATGTTCCCGTGAGTGTGAATGTTCCATTGAGTGTGAATGTTACCGTGAGCGTGAATGTTTCCGTGATTTTGAATGTTCCCGTGATTATGAATGTTACTGTGAGTGTGGATGTTACCGTGAGCGTGAATGTTTACGTGATTGCGAATGTTTTTTGGGGGGGATATGTGGGTGAATGTTCCCGTGATTGTGAGTGTGAATGTTACCGTGAGTGTAAATGTTTCCGTGATTTTGAATGTTCCCGTGATTGTGAATGTTACTGTGAGTGTGGATGTTACCGTGAGCGTGAATGTTTACGTGATTGCGAATGTTTTTTTGGGGGGGATATGTGGGTGAATGTTCCCGTGATTGTGATTGTGAATGTTTCCGTGATTGTGAATGTTACCGTGAGCGTGAATGTTACCGTGAGCGTGAATGATCCCGTGATTGTGAATGTTACCGTGAGTGTGAATGTTACCGTGAGTGTGAATGTTTCCGTGAGAGTAATGTTACCGTGAGCGTGAATGTTACCGTGAGTGTGAATGCTACCGTGATTGTGAATGTTACCATGAGCCTGAATGTTACCGTGAGAGTGAATGTTACCGTGAGCGTGAAATGTTACCGTGAGTGTGAATGTTACTGTGTGCGTGAATGTTACCGTGAGCGTGATGGTACCGTGAGCGTGAATGTTACCGTGAGCGTGAATGATCCCGTGATTGTGAATGTTACCGTGAGCGTGAATGTTCCCGTGAGTGTGAATGCTACCGTGATTGTGAATGTTACCGTGAGCGTGAATGATCCCGTGAGTGTGAATTCTCCCGTGATTGTGAATGTTCCCGTGAGAGTAATGTTACCGTGAGCGTGAATGTTCCCGTGAGTGTGAATGCTACCGTGATTGTGAATGTTACCGTGAGAGTAATGTTACTGTGAGCGTGAATGTTCCCGTGAGTGTCAATGTTACCGTGAGTGTGAATGCTCCCCGTGATTGTGAATGTTCCCGTGAGAGTAATGTTACCGTGAGCGTGAATGTTCCCGTGAGTGTGAATGCTACCGTGATTGTGAATGTTCCCGTGAGAGTAATGTTCCCGTGATTGTGAATGTTCCCTTGAGAGTAATGTAACCGTGAGCGCTTTTAAATGCATTAAAAAAAAGTTGTACATTGAAATCGAACTCGAGGGTTCATGCCTCTTCAAGCCAACACAGTAACCACTGTGCCAGCAAAGTGCTTATGAAAGTACAAGGTTATTGTTAGTTTCAAATTTGTAAGCGACGAACTCAAAGTATAAAGGGGACTAATTCAACTTGTTCGATACCAAAGTAATTAATTATCAATAGTTAATTAACTAATTGGTTAACTTCTAAAATTGATTCTTGTTTTGTCAGGTACAAGAAATATTTGTGCATAATTTCCACTTGATCCGAGATTGGGTGTGGGAGAAAGAATGTGTAAAAACTTTGTACAGACAGACAGACAGAGGGAGTTGATAGAAGCTTAGTAAACATTTGACCATGCATTACTAAGTTAAAAATAAATTAGGCATTCCAACATCAATAAAACAAACAGCAGTAACAGATCTAACCCAACACATCAATAACAGATCTAACCCAACACAGCAGTAACAGATCTAATCCAACACATCAGTAGCCCAATTAGGTTCAACGGCTCTTTGATTTAGATCTGTAGGATATAATAATATATAACTCATTTACAATGCCCCCTTCATAAGAACAGAATAATTGTCGAGCTAACCATCAATTAATCTCTATCACTATCTCTTTTTTTTAGCGGCCCCAGTAAGGGGAAAAGCCGCTGTTAGGTTTGTGCAAAATGTCCGTCTGTCCGTTTGTCACAATCAGATCTCGAAAAACTAGAAAAGAAATGAAAAATATTATTTCACCATGCAATGCGGCTTGAAAAGTTTAGGTGCAACGGCTACTTTTGGTTTTCTAAAAGCAAACCGTTTAGTTTATAAAATTAATAAAGCAAGCGTTTTTTTCATAAAAATACACCAATTCTAAAACAATTACGTAAATGTAAGGGAGGTAATGTTACAATATGTTAAAAAAAAAAAAGAGAACTGTTTGTGTATTTTCAGTATCACTAAGTCAAATATATTTATAAAATGTACAAGAAATGTTTACAACAAATGTAAATATTAGTTAAAGGTGTTTTTTCTGGTCAATTAGCTGCTAAAATTAAAAGAAAACATTTCTGTTTGTTTATAAAGGCTAAGAATGCACTTTTGTATGTAAATATCACGCACATTTTTTAAAATGGACTTTTTATACAGCGACTTTCGTGCAGTAGCGTAACGTCGCGACAGGATATTCTGCTAAACAAATTCCTTAAAATTTTAAAAATAATCTGACTTTTTTTTCAGGATAAAAGTCGCTTATTTTTGTGCGTTTTGTCTGTTGGCCAGTCTGTCCGTCACGTTTATGTAAAAAAAACAGTAACAACACTAAATGCTATTGAAAATTCGATTTGACCTTTAATGTTCCTTCCAAAACATTGCAATAGTTTATTAAAGTATCTATAATAGATTGTTCCGTATGTTTTTGTGAACAACAAATCAATGCCAACGAATTTTTGTTTGCTCTTCTAACTTATATTACATGTAATTTCCGTGCTTTGAACTATGAAGAAGTATGAAGTTGTTCCGGATATTGTTTAATGAAAAAAATTATGTCAAACGATTATTTGAAATAGCAACATTGACTTTACATTACCCTTATATTCTTGGACAATAAGTCACTATAGTTTAATTATCGATATCCAATTGTTCCGTATTTTCAACTTACAACAAATTTATGTCAAATGACTTTTAAAAAAAAATATCGACAATAGGTTGTTCAGGATTTTAAAATAAGAAGTAATTTACTAGAAACGATTATTGAAAAACACTTTTTAGAATTATTTCAATTGAATTTTCTTGATGTTTTCTGATTTTTTTTTATCAGTAAAGAATGTTCAGGATTTGATTATGAAAAAGAAATCCTTCTACATTGCTTAAATTTTCGTACAAATCGTCGCCAAAATTGTTCCAAATTTTATATGGAAAATCTACTAACACAAATAACTGTTTCAAATCCCTCTTTTAATAAATAAAACAAATAATCTTCCCATTTACGAATATCGAATATACAAAAAATATATAGAATATTTATAAGATCTTTAAATGAATTCTATTAAAACTCAGTGCACTAGAGACTATGAACCCTCGTTAAATCTCTCGTGTTAATAAAAACATTTTTTGTTACTAGCCCATTGTGACGTAATGGATTTTTTTCCTTTGACGTTATATGAATGAATTCTTTAAATGTAATGTTAAAAAAACATCGATGCACCAATGTCTATGAACCCTCGGTAACTGGCTCGTATTGATGAAGACATTTTAGTCTAACTAGGCGTGTGACGTAGTGGATTTTTTTCCTTTGACGTAATATGGACTGCAAAAACAATTCGGTATAGTAATGTTTATTAAACCTCGTTATCTGACTTTAAAAGATAGATTTATATCTAATCTAGATTTTTTTGAAAAGATCTAGATTTTTTTGAAAAGATCTAGATTTTTTCTCACAGTATATCTAGATTTTTTAAACTAGATCTGGTTTTATGTTATAATTTAAAATCGTTGTAGAGTCTAGATCTAGAATTTCTAGGTCTAGTTTAGACTGATAAAGACTAAATCAAGATATAGAATTTCAATTTCTAAATTTAAAGTGTAGATTTTGATTTCCAAACATCTACATCAATATTGTCATGTTCTAATATACTAAAACTAATCTACTATTTTTAAATTTAATGTTGCATTCAGTCTATTGATAGATTATCTAGGATTTTTTTGTGTGTATACATCTAATCTAAATTACATCTAAATTACTCCAAATTTATATTATAGATCTAGATCTAGTAGATATAGATCTTAAGAGTGCTAAATCTGAAGTTTAGTTTAGGTAGATCTACATCTTCATTCTAGTTCCATTGAAATGAACATGCCACTAGCTCTGTTGAGAACTGTGGGGCTGAGACCTCGAAGTGTAGACCTACAAGCACGAGATCTGTTCTTTTCTTTCTTTTTTTGTTCCATTACACACCAAGGCTGAAAGATAATCTAAAACCGCTCGTCTGACATAGTGTACATATCCGGTAAATGTCATGCCGTAATGTGTAATATATCTCTTTTTCAATAATAGACTATTAGTTTGTAACCAGTTTGTTAGTACGTTAAGAGCAACGCCTGGTCGTGCGGTTGGCGTGCTAAACTAATTTTGTCTACGGTCCAGGGTTGTTGTTTTTTTTTTTGTTTTACATGTTTCGGATGTTCCTTCAGAGTTGAAGATAGTTTACTTCCTAGTCCGAACCTCCCGCAGGACGACGGGGAGCGGGTAGGATTTGAACCAGGGACCATCGATAAATCCGAACGACAGTCCAGCGCGCAAATGCACATATTTTTTTTACAACGGCAAATTACTCTTTAAAACATTATTTCTTTTAACCATCAAAATTAAATCAGGTCTTGAATATTCCTTGCGAATAAGCGGATCAGACAGGGGGGCAGCCTCTGAGTTTGTGATATCACAAAATCTTTTTGTAATCTTTGGGGGTTTTTTTGGCTTATCATTTTCAGTCCTAACTGATACAATAACTTTGCTTCGCCGTCATCATTAGAACAGCCATAGAGAGTCAAGCCTCCTCTTTTCTTTTCTTCTTATATTGTCTTAAAGGATAAAATAACTTTACATTGCCTCGTTCAGTGGTACAGCCAGAGAAGGACTATCCTGATCTCACAAGCCACCATCCAGTCTCGTTCAGTGGTACAGCCAGAGAAGGACTATACTGATCTCACAAGCCACCATCCAGCCTCGTTCAGTGGTACAGCCAGAGAAGGACTATCCTGATCTCACAAGCCACCATCCAGCCTCGTTCAGTGGTACAGCCAGAGAAGGACTATCCTGATCTCACAAGCCACCACCCAGCCTCGTTCAAATTCTCTATTGTAGCTTTAAAGGATGAGCCAGTATCCCTGTGTCTCCTTCAATGGAACAGTTCGTGAGTCATGCCACCCCTAGTATTTAGTTATACACTTTAACACTTTATACAAGCATTTTCTTGAGTTATTTCAGATGGCCTAACCATTAGCACAAAGAAAACAAATGTTATGGGACCACCTGCTACAGCACCAACATCCATCCTCACTGACGATAATAAGCTAGATAGTGTAAATGAATTCTGCTACCTTGGATCTACAATTCAAGATGACCTGTCTCTAGAAGAGGAGATTAAAAAAACGCATAGGGAAGGCTGCCTCGAGCTTCGCTAGACTCCGACCAAGAGTTTGGGAAAACCAGAAGCTCACCACAGAGACCAAAATGGAAGTCTACAAGGCATGCGTTCTTGGCACACTACTGTACGGCAGTGAGTCGTGGACTACCTACACAAAGCAAAGAGAGAAAACTAAACTCATTCCACTTGCGTGGCCTTCGAAGGATCTTAAGAATAACATGGAAAGAAATAGTGTGTAATATTGAGATCCCCGCGAGAACGGGCCTTCTCAGCATCTTAACAGTGCTCAAGCAACGCCGCTGCGCTGGCTCGGATATGTTCGTCGGATGGAGGACAATCGCATCCAGAAAATCATTCTGTACGGACAACTTGCGTCTGGCTCAAGAAAAACTGGTCGCCCTCCACCTCCGTTACGTTGATGTGATAAAAAGGGATTTAAAATCAGTGAATATTGATACTGACCATTGGGAAGACAGCCTTAGACAGCACTAGTTGGAGAGATACGGTGACAAAGAAAGCTATGGACAGCGAGAAAACATGGACCTCAGCTCCTGAAGAAAAGCGTGCCACACGGAAAATGGCCAGCTCTTATACCACCAAAGCTAAAGCCATCTTGACCATCAATATATGTGGATGGGAGTATCTCTCCAAAATAGGGCTCCACAGCCATATGAAAAAATGTTCAAGATAAACCATAGGCGTTCTACGACTGAAGGAGGCCAATAGAAGCATATTCTTGAGTTATTCCAGATTTGCCTCTTTCAGTAGCATGTAAAACATGGAGCTACATCTAGATCTTAGACATTAAGAAGGAAAACATACAACTTGATTATATATACTTTGTGAGTTCTCAATGTTTAATATTGACACGCAGCAAGAAGTAAGTTTCAATAAAAACTTTGTGTATGGATACAGAGATCTCTTCAAATGACATGTTCGACTACAACAAAAATAGACTCATCAATGGGGCCCGGCATCGTAGTCGCTCATAAAGAATAGATAGAAGTATCGTTACATGTCAGCTCAAGCCACATGAAGGATGATTTACGATGACAGTATCGATCTGAAGTCGGTTCGAGAATCGAATTTCTGACAACAGAATGTACAGAGAGCTACAAGAACTAGAACAATGAACTAGATCAGAAACCTTGTCTTTGGATACACAGATTTTTGTCTGAAATGCTGAAGTTATATTGGAGTTATATTGAAGTTAAATTGGAATTATATTGAAGTTATGTTGAAGTTAAATTGGAGTTATATTGAAGTCTTGTCTTTAAATACGCAGATTATTGTCTGAATTGCTGAAGTTATATTGGAGTTATATTGAAGTTATATTGACGTTATATTGACGTTATATTGACGTTATGTTGAAGTTAAATTGGAGTTATATTTAGGTTATATTGGAGTTAAATTAAAGTTGCTTTGAAGTTATATTGGAATTATAATGGAGTTAGGATGGCTGCCTGGTCGTGCGGTTAGCGCGCTGGACTGTCGTTAGGATTTATCGATGGTCCCGGATTCAAACCTTGCACGTTCTCACCCCCCGTCGTCTTGCGGGAGGTTTGGACTCTGGGAAGTCAATTATCTTCAATTCTGAAAGAACATCCGAAACATGTCAAACAAACAAACATTTTACAGTGATATATCGAACTGAAATATCAAAATCCGTTGGGCTTATGCTCATCTTTGACATCAACCTTGTTTGACAGAAGATTTGAAAGTTTTATGCAAATAGTTTTAAATTTTGTGTCAAAAAATGTTTACAAAAATTATACTAAGTTAAATACTTTCTGTCATACTAGCTACTTACATTTTAAACTATTTGTTTACATTTTTTTTAAAGAAAATTTTTTATTTAGTCTGTATGTAAGTCGGGTATAATTTAAAACAACAATTAATTAGTAATGTTTCCTATTGTACATGTGTAGTGCAAGCGGGGTGGACTAATAGAATCATTACAACTTCAAATACACGAGTGATCTAATCGATTATTTTTCTATTTGTTTTATTTTCCCCGAAGGTTAATAAACCCTCCTTTAATTGTACATGTGTAATACCAACCATTTATTTGTTTTTTCTCCGATTGGCTAAGTGCCTAAACTAGACTTCTTTCTACAGCAGACATCTTCCTAAACTAGACTAATTCCTTCACTAAACATCTTCCTACACTAGATATATTCCTGCTCAAGACTCCTTAGCTTGAAATTTTCCTACACTAGTTATCTTCCTACACTAGTTATCTTTCTAAGCTAAACATCTTCCTTTACTAGACTACTTCCTACACTAAACATCCAATTAAACATCTTAGTAATTAGACATCTTTCTACACATCTTAGTACATTAGACATCTTTCTACACTAGACAAAGTCTTCAATTAGGCATCTTCCTGTACTAGACATCTTCCTACATTAAACACCTTTCTATAAATCTTCCTATACTAGAGAGGCTAAGTGCGCTTGAACTTGGCTTGGCTACCTAGGCTCGAGGCTCGACACCCGACTCGGGCAGAGTTGTGTTTACTGAGCGCCTAAAGGCAACACGGAAAAACCTTCTCCTAGATACCCCCCCCCCCCCCCACTGGTCCACAACTGAGATTGGACCAAAAGCGATCTGAGCATGCTATAAGCATGAAAGTAGCGGTATATAAAAGCCATAATAATAATAATCTTCCTACATTAAACATCTTTCTACACATCTTCCTGTACTAGACATCTTTCTACACATCTTCCTGTGCTAGACATCTTCCTACACTAAACATCTTTCTACGCATCTTCCTGTACTAGACATCTTTCTACACATCTTCCTACACTAGGTAACATAACATCATCTAAATATTACAAAGGCGGTTTATAGGTTTATATATTACAGTGCCAATAATGAATTATGCATTTTTAAAAAGTGGTCCTAATGTTAGTGAAGCTAAGACGTCAGTCCTAATGTTAGTGAAGCTAAGACGTCAGTCCTAATGTTAGTGAAGCTAAGACGTCAGTCCTAATGTTAGTAAAGCTAAGACGTTGGTCCTAATGTTAGTGAAGCTAAAACGTCAGTCCTAATGTTAGTGAAGCTAAGACGTCAGTCCTAATGTTAGTGAGGCTAAGACGTCAGTCCTAATGTTAGTGAGGCTAAGACGTCGGTCCTAATGTTAGTGAGGCTAAGACGTTGGTCCTAATGTTAGTGAGGCTAAGACGTCAGTCCTAATGTTAGTGAAGCTAATAAGTTGATTAGTGAAATGACTGAATGGTACTTTCACCCAGAAAAAAAATCAACAACTATGCTGCCACTAATACAGGTTTATTCAAAGTAATAAAGCGATACTTTGATGCCACTAGAGAGTTTCCGCCTAGGGAGCGCTCATTGACGCCAATAGGAAATTCTATTTGGACTTTTTCTACTCGTATTCAAGAGAGTTCAGGACAACTTCATGCCAGACACACTTAGGCTGATGTCTACTCACCTTGCTGGGGTGCGCGATCTTAAAAGCCCCACAATTGCGACATGTCCGTTGCTCACACTGTACACAGACCGTCATACTGGACCCAGTTCCGTCACGGTTCATGGGTAAGTGGTTCTTGTTGCACACGGAACATAGTTGTGACCCAGCCTCAGTCATCTCTGATAGTGAAGCCTCTCTCTCCATATTGGTAGCTATCTGAACGTAGTCTTCTTCTAGTTTCCTGGAGGGAATAAGTCAATAAGAACTATGCAGTTTTTTGTAGAGTTTCTATTTTATGGATTTTTTAAAGTAATGAAATATGGATTTAGAATTTAGGTCTATACGTTTGATATTGTCGGTATGTCTATATATCATATGAACTTATTTAGTCAGAATATATATGGTGTTCAGATCCATTTTCTAGGACCCATGTAACTACAGAATATTTTTTTTTAAATCTAAAAAAATAAATCTCTCTCTCTCTCTCACACACACACACACACACAAAAGACTCTCAGGCTAAGAATTAATTTTAAAACTTTTGTTTCGTGGGTTTTATAACCAAAAATCAAACTTTGGTCATTTGTGCATACATACATACGAAGATCTAATTATCCCCCTTAGGCCTGAGTACTGTTACTGTTTTTTTTTTTTTTTTTTGTGTAGGTCAAGTACCGGTACAGAGGAAAGTGAGCAGACCGCACAGACCTACAATGGCTCGGTCACCAGGGGAAGTCACGTGATCAATTAAAGATAGCGCCCCCCCTCATCTGTATATCCCGTTGAAAAAAAACAAAACTATTTCCGGAAGAGTTGCAACTTCGTTGATGTGTTCCTCGCTGTGTACACAAGAGAGTACGTTGTGTACAATCAACTAACAATAGTAGTTGTCATTCTTTTTCAACTTTAGTTGCACATTGACATTTTATCAAGAGTTCTCCTTTACATAATACAAAACCCACACATTTTTCTAAAATGCTAGTTGCTACGACCTAGCGATAGATTGAATATTTGCCAGTAAGCAGTTCGTTAAATAGTTAACTGTTGACTTAATAGCCAGCAGTATAACAAATAGCTACCTGATAACAGTTGGTTCAATAGCTAACAACTAGCGGGTGATTTGTTTTCTAACAGGGGCGGTAATAACACCCTTTATTTGAAATTAATGATTTTAAACAATTAATGACATTCAAGTCAATTAAACAATAACCACATGGCCATGTTTGAAGGTCTATTCAACCTCTCCAATGTGATGGGTTTAGTTTTGTAGCAGCTATTTGGTAGTACCGGTAATCAATATTCTCTAATTCCCCTACTCCATTACCAATGACGCTACAGGAAACTTAGAGAACTGTGACGTAACTTACAAGACGAGGCTATTTGACACGTCACTTTTAGATGTTTCTTTACTAACAGAATCCACTAAAATACATTGTTACAAAGTCTCCTGTAGTCAATAAGTTGACTTGAATCCACTAAAATACATTGTTACAAAGAGAAGTCTTCTGTAGTCATTGAGTTGACTTGAATCCACTAAAATACATTGTTACAAAGAGAAGTCTTCTGTAGTCATTGAGTTGACTTGAATCCACTAAAATACATTGTTACAAAGTCTTCTGTAGTCATTAAGTTGATTTGAATCCACTAAAATACATTGTTACAAAGAGAAGTCTTCTGTAGTCATTTAGTTGACTTGAATCCACTAAAATACATTGTTACAAAGTCTTCTGTAGTCATTAAGTTGATTTGAAGTGTTACTACTTACTGTAGTGTTCTTTAGTCAAACTCATCACAATAGCTTCAATGTGCAGAGAAATGAGACAACTCCAGTGTAATAGAAGAGAATGATAACAAGAAATTTGCAGGCAAATCTTCAGGGAACTTATTAAGAATGTGAATGTAGCTGGCATATCTTCAGGGAACTTACTAAGAATGTGAATGTAGCTGGCATATCTTCAGGGAACTTACTAAGAATGTGAATGTAGCTGGCATATCTTCAGGGAACTTATTAAGAATGTGAATGTAGCTGGCATATCTTCAGGGAACTTACTAAGAATGTGAATGTAGCTGGCATATCTTCAGGGAACTTACTAAGAATGTGAATGTAGCTGGCATATCTTCAGGGAACTTACTAAGAATGTGAATGTAGCTGGCAAATCTTCAGGGAACTTACTAAGAATGTGAATGTAGCTGGCATATCTTCAGGGAACTTACTAAGAGAGTAGCTGGCAAATCTTCAGGGAACTTACTAAGAATGTGAATGTAACTGGCATATCTTCAGGGAACTTACTAAGAGAGTAGCTGGCAAATCTTCTGGGAACTTACTAAGAATGTGAATGTAGCTGGCATATCTTCTGGGAACTAACCTAGAACAGCAGGGACCTGAACTTTTTATGATCTAAGAATCTTCAATAGATTTTGTTTTAAAGTAGATGTAAACGACACTATCTTGTTGATCAACTGTGAAAGTCATTTGGTTGTGTTTTGTTGTTACCCCCTTGGAGGATTGCTATCTTAGTTACCTCATCAGATGTCTGAACCACTTTCTTGTGTGCACAACTAAACTATGTATTATTTTAAATTTAGAAAGAGCTTGCCCTTATTATGGAGTGTGTGTGTGTGTGTGTGTGTGTGTGTGTGTGTGGGCAGACGATATTCTGGTGTAACAATTAAGTCAAGACGAGCTTATAGAAACGGGGGGGGGGGGGGGTGAATGAATGGATATATCCATATAGCTTGAATATCCTTCAAGATTTTGTTATTTCATTGCCTAGTTACAAATAGCTACACTGAAATAACAAGTTATATAACGCCTAGATCCTGTCAATAAAAGTTGTCAACATTTTTACAAAGCTTATATCAACTCACTCTGCCTGTCTGTCTGGTAAAACCTGAAAAATAGGGCGAGACTATAGAATCTTCCATGTTCACAAACTCTTCACAAGCAGAGTAGTTACCGTGTTGGCTTGAGAAGCCTGAGAAGATTTGAGCCAGGAGTTCGAATTCAAGTCTTTCCGCATTTATTTTTATAAATGCTTTTTTATTGTTAGTTTAGATCTATTCTAGATTACATGCCTGATCCAAACTAATCAATACAGTTAATATAATTATTTTTTTGTTGTTGTTGGTTCAAGTTTTATTCAAGTTGTGTACAAATAAATTAATACGCCTACAGTGATTTAGCTGGACGCATGAAGCTAGGGGCCAAGACAAGCCCATATCAAATACTACAAACAACAATTTATCTCAGTACTATCACTGCCAAGTAGTCATTCTATTTCTTATGATATGTAACTGTTACATACATAGTGACATGTAGCCTATATACATGGCATGTAACCCTTGTAGGCTATATGTGATTAAAATCAAATGGCATGTAGCTTTTATAAATTGATTGATATATAGAGCTCCTATCAATATAAGAACATGTAGCTCCAATATAGACACAAAAGATGTATGCAATGAAAGCCAGCAAATAGCCACTACTATCTCGACGTGGGGGATCATTTGCTCATTTCCAATGGTCAAGGTTTCTGGCTAATTCAATTAAGTGTTTGTATTCCCCAGTGGCCAGTGTTGATCTAGCATCAGCTCCAACTGGTCCCATCCCTTGACTACGTTAATGGTAGTAGACAATCAATAGACGCTGTAGTGTGTTCGAACTAAAGGTTCTGTCAGTCTAAACAATTTGATAGTATAGAATGTATCAGTCTAAACAATTTGATAGTCTAGAATGTCTTAGTCTAAACAATTTGATTGTCTAGAATGTCTCTATTACAGTCTAAACAATTTGATAGCCTAGAATGTCTCTGTTACAGTCTAAACAATTTGATAGCCTAGAATGTCTCTGTTACAGTCTAAACAATTTGATAGCCTAGAATGTCTTAGAATAACCCTAACTATTGATAGGCTTTGTCACAACATTTACCATTGATAGACTTGGATGTCTCTGTTATTCCTTACATTTTTAATATACTGGACTAAATGTTGTCAATGTCTTATACAACTGATTAAATGACATGCCACCACATGTTACAGCTTGACATACGACCACATGTTACAACTTGACATGCAACCACATGTTACAACTTGACATGCCACACCCCTTGTTACAACTTGACATGCCACCACATGTTACAGCTTGACATGCCACACCACATGTTACAACTTGACATGTCACACCACATATTACAACTGACATGTCACACCACATATTGCAACTTGGCATGCCACACCACATGTTACAACTTGATATGCCACACCACATGTTACAACTTGATATGCCACACCACATGTTACAACTTGACATGCCACCACATGTTACAACTTGACATGCCACCACATGTTACAGCTTGACATGCCACACCACATGTTACAACTTGACATGTCACACCACATATTACAACTTGACATGTCACACCACATATTGCAGCTTGGCATGCCACACCACATGTTACAACTTGATATGCCACACCACATGTTACAACTTGATATGCCACACCACATGTTACAGCTTGACATGCCACACCACATGTTACAACTTGACATGTCACACCACATATTACAACTTGACATGTCACACCACATATTGCAACTTGGCATGCCACATTACATGTTACAACTTGATTTGCCACACCACATGTTACAACTTGATATGCCACACCACATGTTACAACTTGACATGCCACCACCTGTTACAATTGGACTTATTGCGTATGTTGAAACTGTGCAAAGTGTGACAGTGCGGGGAACAAACTTTGAAAGGCAGAACTTAGCTGACAACTATGACAATTTACTATCAACATTAATTTTTTACGGTATTTTTCTTCTTTTATTCCCCCAAATGTTGAAGTTGGTCTTTAACGTGTGTAGCAGTCTTTGTGTTACCTCTTTTTGATATCACTTTGTACTTGACCAGCTTCTCTTTTCCAGTTTTAAAGTTTTGTAATTAAAAAAAGATTTTGCGAGGGAGTTTTTAGATGTAGATAAAACGTTTTAGTTTTTCATGCAGGTTTCAGTAGAAATAGTTTGAAGCTTTAAATTCTAAAGTCAGAATAAAATTTTATACAAAGTTTCAGCCTAGAAGATGTTATTGCTAGAAGTGAGAGATGCTGTTCTGTTTTTCACTTTGTACAGTAGTTTTGTGTAGACTTAGATGAAAGCCGCTTCACATGACGTCACCATCACGTTTTCTAGTTGTTATATCTCATAATTTTGGATTTCTGTTTAGTTTGTATAGTTCCTTTGATGATGTCTAATATCATACTGTTGTTTGACATTGATATTAACTAATATCATAATTTGTAAGTTTTAGAACTTTTTTGGTGAGCTCCTTATTTCAGCTCTTGTTATAAAACAAGTCTAGAAACACATGATTAAAAATTGTCTGTAGTAATTTCCTTTTTTGAAAGGAACGTCTGTAATGTAAAAGATGAATTGTATAAGTCTTTTCAGAGTGGAGAAGGTTGGGAGGCTCTTTCTCTAATGGGAGGTCATCACAGATCAATTGTTTTACCGTCCAAAGCTTATTGTGGTTGTCTTCCTTGGTCTAAAGAAAACAATATGGCATCCTTTACCAGACCCTTCTTTCCCCATATTTTCCGTTGGAAAAAAAAAAGTCTATTTTCTCCACCCCCGCCTGGAGTTAACTCAGAGCCATCGATTGACTTGACAATATCCGCCATCTTCAATAGGAGCTGCTGGATCTGGACATTCATGAATTATTCGAACATGCAAGTAATAGCCATGGAGTGACCAACTAGTTCAAGACGTGATTCGCCAAACGTGAACTTCACACAGACTGAGAAGTCACTCCATCACGTCTCCCGGGAATCAGTGGCACAACACTTGAGTTGGTTTCATCAAAGGAACTCTTTGAGCAGAATCTTTTGTTTTTTTAAATGCAGATCTTGAATCTAGATCTCGTCTTGATTTACAAGTAGATGCAAGATGTATGTGTGTGTTAATGTGCGGTTGTGTGTGTGTACGTGTGAGTACGTGATTGTGTGCTTTGAGTGTGTATGTGAGTAAATGTGTATACCGATATTTTGAGATTATATATATATACTAGACATATGTTACCCGCGACCCGCGGGTCTTTATTTGCGCATTACTGTCGATATAGTCACAATTAAACGAAATAATTAAAACATTTTGCTTGTAGGCCTACATATATTTGATTAAAATTTGAGATGAATAGACTTTGTTTTGTATGTTCATGTGTTAAAGTATAAAGTAGATCTTGAGGTAGACATAGATCTAAATCTACACTAATCTAGAGTTAAAAATTGGCTTTTACAGAGTTCATTCTGTGTTGCGCATGCGTGACCTTTTTTCATGAATGAATATAGGCTTATCTCAACACTGCTACGCAGCTTTATTTAGCGAATAGTGAACGAATGTATTAAAAATGCTTTATAAAAACAAATTTGAATGTTAAATTGATTAAAATATCAAATGAATGGACAATAATTAGTATGTTTATGTGTTAAAGCACAAAACTATCTTTGCGAAAAGAAGTTTTATCATCTTAGAGTTCAATAAGAGTTTTAGACCTAGACCTAGGAATAGACTCAGTAGAGAGATGTGTTAATCACTGTTAATGTGTAACCATTTGGTAATGTCTAATGAAAGGATGTTCGCCAGGAAATCTGTAGTCACAGATATCAGGAACTAATTTATGTAAATAATGCTTTTGAAACTTAAAATTGAAATTGTCATAGTTGTCAGCTAAGTTCTGCCTTTCAAAGTTTGTTCCCCGCACTGTCACACTTTGCACAGTTTCAACATACGCAATAAGTCCAATTGTAACAGGTGGTGGCATGTCAAGTTGTAACATGTGGTGTGGCATATCAAGTTGTAACATGTGGTGTGGCAAATCAAGTTGTAACATGTAATGTGGCATGCCAAGTTGCAATATGTGGTGTGACATGTCAATTGAAGTGTATTTCTTAAAATTAGATCTAGGTCTAAATCCTTTCGATCTTTTCTCATGTCAACATTATTAACCATGGCCTAGATCCATAAATACTATAGCTTTAATAGAGTCTGACAACTTTATTTTTTTTTTGAGGGTCTTAAGTTTGTTTTAGGGCTACAATACATACACTACGGTCTAAGTTAGTACCCAAGGAACATTCCTGCCTAGATTTATCAAGATTGGTCACGCGGTTTTGATGTCTATAAGTAACATACATACGCCTCACATTCTACTTTATAATATAAGATATATATATATATATATATATATATATATATATATATATATATATACATATATATATATACATATATATATATATATATATACATATATATATATATTTGTGTGTATGTGTTAGAATGTGTGTTTGTTTGTAAATAAATATATATGTGTGTGCGCTGTGTATATATGTAGTACTTGTGTGTGGGCGAGTGTGTGTTGGTATGTATGTCCATGTGTTTGAGAGTGTATATTTTTGAGAGTACGTGTATCCGAGTGTATGAGTGTTGACATCCAAAATGCTCTTCAATACCCTCAAAGTATTTACAAAGCACACACCTATATTGTGTCTGACTAATGTCCTAACCTGATAGCCACATATCAACTACTTCACGTGCTAGTAGGTGAAACTATAGACTATATATATATACAGGACTGCCAACACTAAGGGTAACTAAGCATAAGTTTCGTTCAACTCCACAATGTGAGACGAGGTACTTCCGGTATAAACTTATTTTATGACATTCACGATGTTTGAATGATAATGCCAGCTTGGATAAAAAATCCTCTTTTCATCACATTTGACAATTTCTTTTTACATTGAGTTAAGTAAGCGATTAATGAAAGAGTCAATACAGTTTTGAGAGTGTCATTTATTACTCAGGTATCCTATAGGCCTATAATGGGTGATAGAAGTTAAGTCTGTGAGTGAGTCAGTCTAAAAAAAAAATAACAATAGTGAGTCCCTGAGCCTACACACTCACATCTTTACCAACTTTTATTTACATCTAGATTCTATACCTATTTTTTAAAATTTATTTGTATTTTTTTTTAAGATAGCATGCAGAATGCATTATATATATATTAATATATATATATATATATATTAATGGAGAATGAAGACATTAAAAATTACAAGCAATCGTGTATTTATGACTAATTGAAAAATATGCATAAAACTTTCAGCTCTGCAAGTTATTAATTTTTTAAACTAATTAAATCCTAAATAACATCCAATTATTCTAAAAGCCATAAAAAATTGATTGTTCCAAACTTTTCTTCACCTAATAGAATTCTAGAATCATTGTTTCTACTTCAATAAAAATTAATTGTACACGTAGTAAACATGTAAACTTTGACCTAGACTTAGTGACCTATGGCTATAAACTATATCTACATATACGACCATACACACTACTATAATTTGTTTTTGGAAAAAAGTGCTTAATGGGTTTTTAATTATATATATGAACTAGTTAGAACACTATCTATGTAAATGCTCTTTTTTTTAAGGTAAATCAGATTTTGTTGTTATAAAAATCTGGCTATGTCTATCGTACTGTTACCAAAATTATGATAAGAAATATTTTGAACGTAGTGTTTATCTTTGGTGATGGTTTCTTTATATAGTAAACTAATTCACCGGAAGTCATTCTTCTAACACTACACTGCAACCAAGGACGCCTCGGTGTACGGGACTTATTGAATTGAATAATATAGGGGTGGTGCGCACAGTTGGCAGTCCTGTATATCTCTCTAGTCTATGGTCTAGACCAACGTTAGGTTAGGGTCGACAACTTAAAGCCTAAGCACAACAAGCTCAAAAACAAAATAGTCTCAAAGAATTCATTAAAACTAAAAATCTTTAAAAGAAACTACAGTCGAGCTGATGACTGGAGTTTAGAGGCTATGCACTGGTTAATACTTCCGGTGTTAGGGATAAACACACAAAACATCACTTCACATTGAGACTAGCCAGAGGGTGAAGGTGGTTGGAAGATAAGAAGTCGGAGATAAAAGGAAACAAAACGGTAGTCTACGAAGTCTTACACAGACATTCTATGTCAAGTCTTATACAGACATTCTATGTCATGTCTTATACAGACATTCTATGTCATGTCTTATACAGACAATACATGTCAAGTCATACACAGACATTGCATGTCAGGTCATACACAGACATTCTGTCAAGTCATATACAGACACTATATGTCAAGTCTTACACAGACATTACATGTCAAGTCTTACACAAAAATTATATGTCAAGTCTTACACAGACATTATAGGCTATAGCAAGTCTTACACAGACATCATCTGTGACATTCCACACATATTTTATCTGTCAAATTTTACACAGACATTATCTGTCATGTTCCACACAGACTTGATGTCACGCCCCACACATATTTTATCAGTCACGTCCCAACATGTATGCCCCTTCCCACACCTATTGCACCCTTCCCACATGACACGTGTTACTAGAAGATTGGACGTACATGCCAAAGACATTAATGTTACAATCGAAGTTTTCAATTATGTATACAAATCAATGAAAGTAGAAATAAAGATGTAAACTCAGAAATACAAGATAGAATCAAAGAAAACAATCCAGCTTACTCCTTGGGAATAACCACTAATCTTAAAATGAAGGAACTTGATGAATCCCTAAAAGTCCTCAAACCAAAACAAGCCCCGGGCCCAGACAAAATATCAAATGACATGCTTCTTCACGTGGGTCCTCAAGCCAAAAGAAAACTGCTACAAATATTCAATGCTAGCTGGAAATCTGGCAGAATTCCAAACATCTGAAAAAAGCCATTATGATCCCTATACTAAAGCACGGCAAACCAAGAAATAAACTGGATAGCTACCGCCCCATCAGCCTCACTAGCTGTACTTGCAAACTGATGGAAAGAGTGATAAATAGAAGGCTGACATCAATAACCTACTCACTGAAGCCCAGGCTGGCTTTAGAAAAGGCAGATCCACAGAAGATCAAATTGCCTTCATCACACACGAAATAGAAGACGGCTTTCAAGAAAAGAAACCAACAACAATTGTGTGGGTTGACTTAGAAAAAGCATTTGATAAAGTCTGGGAACAAGGTCTCTTGTTCAAACTAATCCAGCATCACATATCCCACAGAATGTACAACTGGATAAAGGAAGATCTAAATAATAGAAAAGCCTTAGTTTGCATGCAAGGACAAAGAAGCTACACAGTAGGTATAAAAAATGGCGTCCCCCAAGGAGGAGTCCTACCCCCAACACTTTTCCTAATATTCATAAACGATCTAAATCAAAACCTACCAAGAAAAGTTAAAAGCAGCATGTATGCAGATGACCTTGCCTTAATTAGCACACAAGAATATGTAGAAACATCGAAATTTCGATTACAAGATGCTCTTGATAAGCTCAATAATTGGTCCAAAGACTGGGGCATGTCCATCAACACAAAAAAGACCGCATATACCATATTCTCACTGTCAACAAAACAACAAACAATAAAATTAACATTAGATAAGGAAGCTTTAGAAAAAAATGACAGCCCTACATACCTTGGAGTCACCAATGACCCGAGACTAACCTGGAAAAACCAAATAGATAAAACACAGAGTAAAGGCATCCAGAGACTATCCCTCTTGAAAAAATTAGCTGGCACAGATTGGAGAGCAAATCACAACATCCTGAAAAAGACCTATACTAGTTATGTAAGACCTGTACTAGAATATGGTGCCACAGCATGGGGCTCAGCAGCCCAAACCAGCCTAAGAAAAATAGACAAGGTTCAAAATATTGGTCTAAGGATAATGACAGGAGCAATCAAAACAACACCCATAAGAGCTATGGAGGAAACCGCTGCCCTGATCTCTCTGGATGAAAGAAGAGAAATAAAAATCCTTTCCCAATTCACAAAATTGGAAACCTTGGAGAGGCACCCACTCAGAACAAAAATCCACAAAACTGGCACAAAAAACCGTCTCAAAAGGACCAATTTCATACAGGAATCTCTAAACCTAAAAAAAGAAACACCAACTTGAAAAAATTACTCTGGAATCCTCGATACACTATAATGAATCCCCACCCTGGGACGAAAGCCCTCTTCCTATTATAAGGGATCATATAGAAAACATATAAAGAAAATCTGATTACAGACCAACAGAGCTCAAGAAAATAGTGAACTGTTTTCTACATACCAATTACCCTAGCAATCAGTGGATCAGAGTTTACACGGATGGCTCATCCCATAAAGCCACCACAAACGGAGGAGCTGGAATACGCATCGAATGGCCAGATGGAGGAAAACTAGAAAAATCCATTGCAACTGGAGAGCTCTCTGACAGTCACAGAGCAGAAAGGAAGCACTAGCACTAGCTGCTACCATGCTAGCAAATCATCCAAGTTCCCCTCACAGTCAGATTGTCTTTCTAACCGATGCGAAAACAACCCTCCAGAGCCTGCAAAACTCTGATTCATCATTTATTAAAAACCTCAGAACAGCACTTACAAAGCTCAACAACAACAGCAAAAAAAAAACTGTTATTCAATGGATCCCAGCTCATATACAACTAGCAGGAAATGAGAAGGCTGACTCACTCGCCAAGAGTGGGAGAACTAACACACTAATTAACTCTGCACTCTATCAAGAAGAAATGAAGAAATTAATTGTAGATAAAATAAATGAGAAATGGACGAGCTCCCATCCAAATCACAAGAAAGATGACGCTTACTATAAGCTATCCCGACAAGACCAACGTCTAATCTTTCGACTCGGGACCGGATACAACAGAATGCGACAACACATGTACCGGAAGCTCAAAATTGGAACCAGTGAAATCTGCCCATGTGGAGTATCACCAGAAAATGCCGACCACGTCATCCAAAACTGCTCTCTATACCAAGAGGCCCGTATAAAATGTTTTGTTTGTTTGTAAAATGTTTTACATATTTTGGATGTTCCTTCAGAGTTGAAGATAGTTTACTTCCTAGTACAAACCTCCCGCAGGACGACGGGGGATGGGAGCTAGAGGGTTTGAACCCGGGACCATCGATAAATCCGAACGACAGTCCAGCGTGCAAACCGCACGACCAGGCAGCCATTGGCCCCAAATCATCCCAATAGAAAGAAAACTATATGGAGAGCTCCCTGATTTGGAAACCACTCCGCAGTTCATCTCATGTATTGGTCTAGTCATCTGAACACTCCAACAGTTCATCTCATGTATTGGTCTAGACATCTGAACACTCCAACAGTTCATCTCATGTATTGGTCTAGACATCTGAACACTCCAACAGTTCATCTCATGTATTGGTCTAGTCATCTGAACACTCCAACAGTTCATCTCATGTATTGGTCTAGACATCTGAACACTCCAACAGTTCATCTCATGTATTGGTCTAGTCATCTGAACACTCCAACAGTTCATCTCATGTATTGGTCTAGTCATCTGAACACTCCAACAGTTCATCTCATGTATTGGTCTAGACATCTGAACACTCCAACAGTTCATCTCATGTATTGGTCTAGACATCTGAACACTCCAACAGTTCATCTCATGTATTGGTCTAGACATCTGAACACTCCAACAGTTCATCTCATGTATTGGTCTAGACATCTGAACACTCCAACAGTTCATCTCATGTATTGGTCTACTCATCTGAACACTCCAACATAACAATGAGAACGATGAAGAAGAAGAAGAAATTATGTTACTGATACACAGTAACATAAACGTGTTAAGTTTTGTGCTAACTGGTTTTGAAGTTGTTGTTTCTTTATGTTTTGAAGTTGTTGTTTTTTTCTTTAGGTTTTTGAAGTTGTTGTTTTTTTCTTTAGGTTTTTGAAGTTGTTTGGTTCATACAGTAAAATTATGACCTCGTCTGACGCAGTTGGAAAATGATCGAATCTGTTAAACTTCAAATAGACATAATCTGCCAATCTGTGAAGCTCTCACAACAAGTATTTCTTAAGTCTAACAAGGATTGTTTCAGGCAGAAGCTTCTTGCTTGAAGGAATGAAATCATACAAGGTGAAAGTAAACTCATTTTTATTGGACGAACATATTAGAGAGAAAGAGATTACTTTAATGTTCATTTTCGCTGAGGGGAAAAAGAGAAAACCGTGTCCCATGTTCTTTTTTGACTGCACCAGACTTGCTGATCTCCGTCTCGACAGGTCTGGGAAACCAAAAATTCTCTACCTGAATGGTGACATGTATGGTACGCAATACAGCAGGGTTTCCGTCCGGGGCTTTTGCAAGAGAGGATTTGAGCCTTTCAAGCCCTTACTCCAATGGATTTGATGATGATGAATGTTTATTTTCTTTGACTTATTTATATATGACTTGCTGGCTGACTGCGAGTAGGATATCAAACCTGCAAATTAAACACCTGAAGTTTTGGGGAACCAAAATAAGTCAACAACCAAAATGGCGATGTCTTCGATTTCGAAGATTAAGGATCATTGAAGTGTTTCACATGACTACGCAAACCCAGTTGCGACCTGTATATTTTTCCACATCCGATGCAGATAAAGCCGTTTTCCGCCGGGGCTCTATTTAAGTTTTCTTTATGACTTCTCTATAGATCTTTTCTTTGAGCCTCAAATATGTGTGTCCGCGACCTTCGCGAGAGCTCTCCAATTGTCTCTTTCAGAGGTCATCTGCTACCAGCTACTTTCCTCTATGAAGTAAGGGCAGAATGGTGCCTGGGTTGATCTTTATAAAGCAGTTATGCCCAACAAAATTTGACCTGCGGGCCATTTTTATTTCCGACACTAGTGTCGCGGGCCACATGACCGAAAAGGTACAAAAACTAAACGCAATTGACCTGAAACTATTTGTATTAGTAACTTTTGGGTCTAGTACTTACCTAGGTGAATGGGATATTTGTAGTTTCACTTTTTTTTTTACGCGTCAAGTCGTTTCGACGTTTCGGCGACCGGATGGAAACACGTCGCGGGCCGAACCGTATTTTGGGCATCACTGCTGTAAGGTATACAGGCTGCGCTAAGTATTCTATTATACGATAAACTTCTATAAAATCCTTGCAAAGAGAACAATAGCAAACAAGACTTATGATACTCATAATAAAACTTCGTTTACAAATGACTAAATGAACAAAATAACTTCAAAACTCTACATAAACAAAACATTAAACTCATAAGTTTGTGCAAAGAGTATCACGTCCATATCACTGAGTATCAAGAACAGAAATGAAAACTTCTATTGAACTTGTGTCCAGCTTAATTAAAGATTCTTATACTACAAGTCAATGAAACAAGAGGATTAGGTTTTAGAAATGCTTTCAAACTGCTGCCCACACAAAGGATGTTTGTCTTAAGATGACATTAAGGCGTTCATCCGATATCCTTCGTCTTCTTCGTCTCTCACTCGGGATATTCAATTTAGAAGTTATTAGCCAAGGATAAAGCCGAGTGATGGACCCGGGATTCTGTGTGCGAGGAGCTAGGCTTGAAACCTTATCCAAAGTCTGTCTAAGTAGGCCACTAAATGTTGTGGTCGGTTATAATGTATCCAAAGTCTGTCTAAGTAGGCCACTAAATGTTGTGCTCAGTTATAATGTATCCAAAGTCTGTCTAAGTAGGCCACTAAATGTTGTGATCGGTTATAATGTATCCAAAGTCTGTCTCTATAAGTTGGCCACTAAATGTTGTGCTCGGTTATAATGTATCCAAAGTCTGTCTGTCTAAGTAGGCCGCTAAATGTTGTGGTCGGTTATAATGTATCCAAAGTCTGTCTCTATAAGTTGGCCACTAAATGTTGTGCTCGGTTATAATGTATCCAAAGTCTGTCTGTCTAAGTAGGCCGCTAAATGTTGTGGTCGGTTATAATGTATCCAAAGTCTGTCTCTCTAAGTAGGGCACTAAATTGATTTGTTCATTGCGTATTGTAAAACTAATGAGTTCAATTGATCAGACATCATGAGATCCAATCTAAGCACACGAGATGTAGTCTACTTAACAACCAAGATTGATATAACTATATTTCTTTCATTAAAAATCTCTCTTAAACACACTCTACCTCTCTATCATTCTCTTAAACACACTCTATTTACCCCCCCCCCCCTCTCTCTCTCTCTACCTCTCCGGACCACTTCATAATTTCAGCTTTAATGCTTTTGAGTTTTTCATATTAAGATAAGAGGCAGACAAAGAAAGCGATTGGAAGACAGCATCAAAGAATGGACGGGCCTGTCATTGAAAGAGGTTCTATCCAAGAGAAAAGACAGAGAGAATGGAGAAAAACGGTCGAAGGATCATGTTTGGTGCCCTAATGATTCATCAGACTAAGGAATTGTTGAAGGTAAAGGTAATATTCATCCAACTGACAGAGAACTAAGACTTCAAGCCACTAATGTCTGAACTTTCAACTCGATGCTAGTCTCACAATTAAATGGACATTCCGTTATTGAAACAAAAAATGTGAAACTAGAGACAAAGGAACGCAGTGCAAAGTCACACTGATGTTGAAGTTTGACCTACAGCTTTCATTGATTCGATCTAGTTTTTAGAAAGCTTTGCTACTTACACAGATTGTCAAATAATTAAATGGCTTCTTTCTCCTAATCAATGTACGAATATAATTTTTGGGTACTTTTAATATAGAAAAAAATCTACTTTTAAAAACTTGTTTTCTCCAAACAACAGCATTCAAGACGTCCACGCTGACTGACATATTACATCAAGCTTCAAGCCATGTTCCCATTGAAATTGAAGAGCCCCTGTAACACTTGATCTGTCTGTTATACCTGCTGGATTCTTCCCTCTTGTAACACTTGATCTGTCTGTTATACCTGCTGGATTCTTCCCTCTTGTAACACTTGATCTGTCTGTTATACCTGCTGGATTCTTCCCTCTTGTAACACTTGATCTGTTTCTTATGCCTGATGGATTCTTCCCTCTTGTAAGAGTGGACTAAAATCATCGAGATAACTCAGTAGAACAAGAAACAAAGAAACAAACAAAAAACTATTTTTCTTATCTGCTACTAATCTTTGATACAATGAAAAGAACATTTCTGTTCAGGTCAGCGAGCAACTCATTTCTAGATTTAACAAAATTTCCGGTTTTGTAGGAAAGTAAATGAACTACCAACCAAACACTACACAAACCTACTGGCCTTTCTGAACCTACTGGGGATGGTACAAGTTCTCTCATTAGAATATCAACAATCTATTCCTATGGTGCTCTGAGTAGTGCGCACCGCAAGGCGATTGTAGGACAGGATTAGTACACTATTCACCAACACTTCTCATTGTAGGACAGGATTAGTGCACTATGCACCAACACTTCTCATTGTAGGACAGGATTAGTGCACTATGCACCAACACTTCTCATTGTAGGACAGGATTAGTACACTATGCACCAACTATTCTCATTGTAGGACAGGATTAGTACAATATTCACCAACACTTCTCATTGTAGGACAGGATTAGTACAATATTCACCAACACTTCTCATTGTAGGACAGGATTAGTGCACTATGCACCAACACTTCTCATTGTAGGACAGGATTAGTACAATATTCACCAACACTTCTCATTGTAGGACAGGATTAGTACACTATGCACCAACACTTCTCATAAAGTCCCCACACAACACACAATCGTATGAAATGAAAAGCCTCGTTTCCTACGACAAATTTTTGGCCCTTGAATCTTCCACAGACATAAACAGACATGGACAAACCACACACTGCTTAGGCCCCTGAATTACATAAGCGAATAACCATTACGAATTTCTGGTTAGTTTGACCTGAATTTTCTATTATTATTATTATTATTCAGTGAAACATCCAGCATTACAATGACATCGCATATTGTTTTGTTTTGGCATCACCCAATAGACAGATTTCATTCTGGACAACACGATCTTTTGAGTCGTCGCCCTTTTCTTTTTTTTTTTTTTTTTTTTGCCTCCCTCAATCGGAAGGCACAGTTTTAAACAAAGCCTACCATTCGTTGCATCTTAGGACGGCCTGCATGTTACATTGCCCCGATGATTTTGTCCGTGAATTATAGAAGCCTTGATGACCTAGATAAATCATTTAAGCTTTGATCCTCCCACGAAAATGATTTTTAATAAGGAACATCACTATTCGCAACTTCGTCCATTCTTTACACAGGCTTTTTTGTTTTAATGTCAGTCGTAGATCTCCATAAACCATATGTATACACTCCAAACAAACAAAAAATAAAATAAATAATAACACACACATTCACACTTTCACTAGTGCCTTGTATTCACTATGACAATATCTGGTATCACACACACATTCACACTTTCACTAGTGCCTTGTATTCACTATGACAATATCTGGTATCACACACACATTTACACTTTCACCAGAGCCTTGTATTCACTATGACAATATCTGGTATCACACACACACACATTCACTACAGCCTTGTATTTACTATGACAATATCTGGTATCACACACACATTTACATTTTCACTACAGCCTTGTATTCACTATGACAATATCTGGTATCACACACACATTCACACTTTCACTAGTGCCTTGTATTCACTATGACAATATCTGGTATCACACACACATTTACATTTTCACTAGTGCCTTGTATTCACTATGACAATATCTGGTACCACACACACATTTACACTTTCACTAGAGTCTCTTATTCACTATGACAATATCTGGTATCACACATACATTTACACTTTCACTAGAGCCTTGTATTCACTATGACAATATCTGGTATCACACTCACATTTACACTTTCACTAGAGCCTTGTATTCACTGTGACAATATCTGGTATCACATACACACATTCGTACAGATGTTCCGTATTCTATGTGAAATAATTTGATAATCACTACACAGATCTAAGGATAATCCCACAGATCTAAGGATAGTCCCACAGATCTAAGGATAGTCCCTCACATTCACTCAGACAATTCTGTGGATTCTTAATTCTAGATCTAAAGAAGAAAAAACATTTTTTTAAAACTCTATTATTAAACTAATATAATATTTTTTTTATAAATAATTTAATATTTTTTGGTTTAATTTGGGTATCGAACCCGTGACACCGTCCGCTGTTAGAAAATACGCATTTTCTGACTCGCCAGCGAGGAAGGCATTTGTGCAGTTATTTTATGTTCATTAAATGGATATCTAGATCTAACACTAGACCTAAATACCTAAAGTTCTAGTAATTCTTTTCTCAACGCTATACATCAAATGTTAAATTTCTAGGAAAATCATTAGAGCCGTTTTAGAGATCAGCTGTCCGCCCACACACTAAGGTTTCAGGTTCCATTAAGGAGTGACTTGAATAGAGGTATTGTAAAAAAAATGAGATCTAGATCAAGTCATTATAGGAGACTCCTATCTAGTCTAATGCTACACAGTGTTCTTATCTTATTTATATGCACCCGAACGCGATCATCGTGTTTACGCTGGAAAGAAAGAGACTTATTTGTTGTTATTAAGTATTGTTGCTCATGTCGACCGTGTCTTAACTAACATACAAAAACGTTTTGGTCAAAAGACATTTCTTCCTTTATGAAGCTGATGACTTTTTGTAAGAGAGATTACTTTGTTCTGGATAACAAATGAAAGATATGAATGATAGATAAACAAAACAATTACCTCACCCTAATCCTATCCCCCCCCCCCCCCCCCCCCCGGTTAAGACCATGTATTGGGTCACGATCAACTCAACAATGTCAAGGACGCTAACCTGAACTTCCGCGTTACCAACTAAATAAAAAAAAATTGTCTTCAACGTTATTGGTCTTAACTGCCCACAGGTTGTGACGTTGCAAGTCAGTATTTAGGCCTTATGTATACACGCAAAAGCAAAAGAGAATCAAAGTAATTTATAAAACACTTCAATGCTGCTCTTAGTTTGAACTATTTGTGTTAGTTTCTTCTGAAATACAAATACACAATAAATAGAATAATGCTCTAATCTGTTGTCTTAACTCATATAACGAAAGGATAATCTTTTGAAATCTGCAGATAAAGCAAAGAGAAATCTACATATTCTATTTGAACGCGTTTTTTTTTAAATGACATTTCCAACTTTTCCTTTGTTCTTATAAATTATCTTATCTTGAAAGAAAAATGCTTTACTAGACATGTTCAAACCCATAGGAGGACAATAAAAGATAAAACCTCACCAAGGAGGACAGAGTGAACGTTTCAAACTAGGCTCACAAAGTATTTAATTTAAAAAAATAATTAATGTGTTTATAAGCAGTTTTTAGCGGGCCTCGAAAGGGGAAAAGACGCTATTAGTTTTGTGCGGAATGTCTGTCTGTCCGTCCGCCCCGTTTAGATCTCGTAAACTAGAAAAGCTAGTGAAAATCTGACACCGTAATATTTTAGACCATTCAAAGTTCTGATGCAATGACTACTTTTTTCTTCTCTGAAAGCGAAAAAATCTAATTTTTTAAATCACGTATGCAAGCAGTTTTATCATAAATATACTCCACTTTTACAACTATTCACTATTATTATAATAGTAACAAACACGGAAGGTTTTTTAGCAGGAAAGAGGACTACTTACCATCTTTTTAACATATTTATGCAAATGGTTTTAGATTTGATTTTTTGACAATTTAAAAAAAAAAATTACATTTGTATTGCTAAGTGAAGTCAGTTCTGTCCTACTAGCTACTACATTTACATTTGTATTGCTCAGTGAAGTCAGTTCTGTCCTACTAACTACTACATTTACATTTGTATTGCTAAGTGAAGTCAGTTCTGTCCTACTAACTACTACATTTACATTTGTATTGCTAAGTGAAGTCAGTTCTGTCCTACTAACTACTACATTTACACACAAAAACGTTTTCTTTTTTTGTAAAGAGAACCAATCTATTTAGTCTGCATGTAAGTTGAATATAATTTAAAACAACAATAAATTAGTAGTTCTTCATATTGTCGCCTGAACTACAGTACGCCTCACCATTTTTGTTTATTTTTTTTTTTACGGAAATGTTTTTTTTCTTGAGGCTTTGAATAAGAGATTGACACCTGCCCTTTTACCTGCCTGGGTGGACCACTTCGGGGGCCGATTTTGAGCTTGTGTTTCCACACCAACTGTCTTGGTTACCTTGGTTTTTGAATATGTGTCACTATTTGAAACAAACAAAAAACAACGAAATAGCACTTTGTGGAACAAGAAAAAAGTTATTCAGAGACTTCCACGATCAGCACAACGAAACGTATTATCAGCTTGATCAATATCTAGTCAAGTGATTCCTTCTTAGTAGTCGTACTGACCTGGATGACCTAATGGACCGATTGTCTTTCACCTTTCATTCAACACAATAGGAAACATCTTTTCTATCAACTTTTTAAAATGAAGTGGTGAAGCGCTTGGCTTCCAAACTTGTGGTCCTGGGATGGAATCTCGGTGAAGACTGTGATTTTAAACTTCGGGATTTTTAGGGCGTTTTTGAGTCCAACCAACTTTTATGGGTACCTAACTTTAGTTGGGGAAAGTAAAGGCGGTTGGCCGTTGTGCTGGCCACATGACACTGCTCGTTAACCTTTGGCCAAAGAAACAGATGACCTTAACATTATTTGCCTTATAGACCGCAAGGTCTGAAAACGAGGAACTTTTCTTTATATCAACTTACTGTGTCTGTCTGGTAAAAAAAGTTTGCACACGTTATTTCTACCACACTCCCCAGTCTCGGATCAAGCGGAACATTTGACGGACAGTATTTCTTGTACTACACAACACAAGAATCCCTCCACAAAGTGAACCAAATAGTTGCTGAACTACTGGTCATTCATTAGTTTGTTTGGTATGTCGAACAAAGGAAAAGAAAAATTACTTGACTGAAGTGGTAGTATATGCTGAATTAGTCCCCTATTTAGGTCGCAGTTTTAAATTGAAACAAACTATATATGTGATTATACTATCTTCTCTAGTCATAAATATCTCGCTAGATCTATTACAAATTTAATTACATGACTCACCCTAACTAATTAG
Source organism: Biomphalaria pfeifferi (assembly GCA_030265305.1). Taxonomy (NCBI): domain Eukaryota; kingdom Metazoa; phylum Mollusca; class Gastropoda; family Planorbidae; genus Biomphalaria; species Biomphalaria pfeifferi. Next base: position 1,168,216 of record JASAOG010000025.1, read on the forward strand.
TACCATTACATTTATTACACTTCGTATAAGTTTTGTTTTTAAAAAGTTTTTTTATGTTGTTTTTTTTAGTGGCCGAGCACAATAAAGTTGTACAAAGAACGCACACTTAGACACATTGTATACAATGCCTTGGCAAAATAGGAAATGGAGAAATCCTTTCTCACTTTGTCTGGACGTTTCGGGCATTCTATAGAATCCCAGATTGCCGGTAACATATATACATGAGATCTCTCTAATTTTGGATAAAGAATGTAAGAACAGTAAATAAGAAAAGTAAGACTACTGTCGGATGTTTCTTTTAAAAGTCACGTTTTAGTCTCACTGCTCATGTCCATTGTAAACTGTTATAATCATTGCGCCATTACGTGGGTCACAACAAATTTGAGAAGTAAGGCTACCCACATGGGCTACCCGTATTCAGTACTTTGTTGTCAGATTTGACCTCCACCCTTGTCGTCAGTGCTGGTGTCAGCTCCATGCTGTCCATACTTCTAATCTGTCTAATGTGTTTTATTATCCGTTATGGGTTGTCACCCTAGCTTCCGGTATAGTCCATCTAGTCTGTTTGTCTTCGATTCTGTCACACACACACACACACTCACGCACACAGCCCACACGGGAACACCGCCAGCGTTAAAAGTAACCAATCTTTAGTGTGTCCAGCTTCGGCAAGGGTAAAAAAAAAAAGGGAGAGAATTGAAGGTTATTTTACTAGGGAGAAAATGTCGTCTGCCAAACTCAGGCTTTGCAGTCACGAGACTCGTTCATTTCAAGGAGTGAAAGAACAGAGTGGAATGGCTCAACATAATATGCTAATGAAGGGAAACTCTAGGATGAAATGTCTTGGGTCGTTATTATCATGATTACACCGCGTGAACTTTCACCTCGTTGTATCCTTGTACATGGAAGAGTAAAGGAAAAATAAAAGTGGATACAGGATACAATGATAACAGGATTCAATGATAGGCGTAGGAGAAGGGAATAATGAAGTGGTCATACATTGGAATCTGACTCTTTATCCTGTTTGTAGACACAAGAAGACACTGTTGTTCAATGCTAGTGAGGTCAGAAATGAACTCATAAACAAAACATCTGTATTACAACATATCAACAAGAGACTATAGATGACCTAACTTATATAAACAAAAATAAAAGAGTTAACAAAATATATGGCAACTTAACGTCAATAAACAACAAGATGGCTAACAGATCAGAAGTCAATAAACAACAAGATGGCTAACAGATCAGAAGTCAATAAACAACAAGATGGCTAACAGATCAGAAGTCAATAAACAACAAGATGGCTAACAGATCAGAAGTAAATTTTTCACTGAATTAGCCACCAAAAAAAAAATAGAAACGTGAAATCCGTGAAATTAGTTTTTTGGAAAACTGTAAACAGAACCATAATCAATAACTGTATTTTAACATAAAAGAAACTGTTAGTCAAAACAGTAAACGAAACAAGGATATTTCACCAAACTACCAGAAGTAAGAATCAAATATCTTCCAACTGAACCAACCAACCAAGCTTCGTGAGCAGCCAGACCCAGGCCCATTAAGCCACAACTATTAAGTCAACCAGACCTGTGATTAGAATCAGAATCTGTCGGCGCGAGGTCCAGGATTTAAATTCCGGTGTGTTTAGGGCGTAATGACTTTTTCTGGTTTAATCTGACTTTTTACTGTCGGCTAAATAAAAAGAAAACAGCTACTGGTTACAGCCCCAGCTGAGATTCATTTCATTGGCACTTTGACGCTTTCTTTATGCAAATCGAGCTGACTTCGAACGCATCAATACCCTTGAATATGCATATTATTGAAGACATTACAGAGCGACTGCTGTATCACACTACGCCCACTTAAGATATCGATCTTACTGTGTACTACAAGAGCGAGACAGTGATGCAAGAACTTGAAGACATGAACAAAAGAGTTCATCGATGAAACAGCCTCAACGTCACCACTTGAAACAATACACAACAGTTGGTCTGGCATAAATGAACATTTATTTTGTAAAACTGGACGCTTGAGTTTACAAAAGGGAAAGTTTTGTGACAAAGTTGTTTTGTGACAAAGTTGATTAGTGACAAAGTTGATTAGTGACAAAGTTGATTAGTGACAAAGTTGATTAGTGACAGAAGAAAAATGTTTGACTAGAGTCTTTTTTTAGAGTTGATTTTTGATGAAATACTTGTAACGCTGGGTAAGAGAAAAATGTGAGCCGGCGACACACAAGCGACACACAAGCAACACACAAGCGACACACAAGCGACACACAAGCGACACACAAAGGAAGTAGAGTGAGAGATGAAAGACGTCAACATTCCAACCTAAATATCATCTCTCCCAGTCATGGTGATTGTAAACCAAATGAAGTCTGTACACCCAAATGAAGTCTGTACTTTACGACTAGATCTACACTTGAACACTTGATCGGAAGCACCAAAATGTTATGCTTCAAACTTGCTTGAACATGCTCACCCAGGTTTATGCGGTCCTGACCGGAAGCAACTTGGTTCCAGAACTAGGTATCCTGTGTTGAATCTATGCCTGATACATGTAGGTCTATTCCAAGCACACTATCACAACATCATCCTATTACATGGTGTTTGTGTCCCTTGGGGCACTTAGTCTTCGAGGCAGCCTAGGTCTCCCTAAAACCATGACTCATATTATTACAGACTTCGAGCATCCACTGATCAAGTCAGACTTCTAACAGCAACTAATAAAGTCCAACTTCAAGCAGCACTTTAGGCATTCACTAATCAAGTCAACACAGAAGAATCAGCATTGCACATCGAAAGGAATCTAAGACAAACTGAGCAATCAGCAAAGTCAATCAAAATCTACATCATCAGAGTACATGAAGAAAGATTTGGAGACATAGTTACAGTTATAAGTATTCCCCTTCTACTGTTTTCTCCCCCCTCTCCACCGGCCTTGTAAACTTGTATTTCGTTTATTAAATCATTTTATCTGTGCTTAAAGTAACTCTAGTTCTAATTCTATTTTGTTTGTTTCCTAACCTGCTAGAATCCGTAGACCTGACAGAGCCAAACTAATTGGAAGACATTAAATGACATCCAGAGTCACAAAACATTTTACTAACAAACTGCTTCACGAAATAAATCCTAAGCAAAGAGATTTGACTTTCGCCTATTTCTAACTTAAGGTACAAAAATTATGGAACAGTTAAATCAGAGACTAAGAGATTTGACTTTCGGCTATTTCTAACTTAAGGTACACAAATCATTGAACAGTTCACCGAATTCAAACCAATATATGGTGTTGGCGACGCAATTCAAAAAAGGGTTGGGGAACCTCTTTTCTGGTTGGCTACGCCTTTGCCTAAGTAGTCGTATGAATTGTACAATATTTAATAGAATTCTAATAAAAACATATCTCGTTGAATGACAAGAAAGTCGCTGTTTAAAAAAAAGGTTTCTCTATTATAACGGGGGAAAAATGCTATCTGGTTATTGGGCTGCTAGAATTACAATGTCAGCCTAGAGAGTCTCATAATTCATAAAGATAGCAATGTAAATAGGTGAGTACAGATAATTAGGCCAGATATAAATAGAAAATGTCGTAATCTTTTTTGTTTCAGGAGGAACTATCAGAAAGAAGGTGAAAATCAATAGGAAACAGGTTCTCAAACTGTCCAGACTGTCCTCGAAATTTTCAGAGAAGTTTGTTGGAAGTTGTTGCCATTTGTTTGTTTGTATTTGTTCGCTGGCATTTGATGCTGCTCTTTTTTTGACATTTGTTTGTTGGCTTTTATCTGTTGGAATCTGTTGGAATTGGTTTTCGAATTTTTTTTTGGGGGGGTAGGGCATTTATTTGTTGGATTTGTTTTGTAGATTTTTGTTTGACATTGAAAGCAAAGAGAGTATTAAGAACTGGAACATGTCATTGTTTATTTTGCCATGTAGGACTAATCTCTGGGATTAAAACTAAAGTAGGGGAAAGTGGGGTAATATGAGATGGTAGGGCAATATGGGCATTTGTGGTATTTTTTTCATAGGTCGGTATTATATAAAATTTGGCGAAGTGGAAACGAAGCTTAAGCTAAGAAACAAGATTCACAATTTTAATTGACATTGTGGATTGCAATATTAGTCTAATAAAATGTTTTTAGAAAATTGGTGGTTCCCTTTACATTACATCACATTTATATAGGAATGGTCATTAAACCTAAAAAAAAATTGGACTGGTCATTCTGTTTAAACCTAGAGAGCAAATAAATAAATAAATACTTGTCATTATGTTTAAGCCCAATAAACAAGGGAGAAAAGACTGACCTTGCTCTTGTTGATTCCTCTTGTTGCAGATTCTTTGCTCGCTCCATGACGCTCCGAATCTGTGCTATCTCCTCTGGAGTCAGGTGGCTCAGGTCTGGTTCCGGAGCCTCCATGGGAGACGGTGCTCTGGTACTTTCCACAGAGGATCTCAAACGAGAATTGATGGAGTACATGGACGGGTAGTCTGAGATGGGTGTGCTTTCTTCTGACGATGGGGCACTGCCCTCGTTTCCCATAGCGAGCTGAACGAATACCGAAAGCTGCACAAGAAGAACGCTTGCCCAGTAGAGAACGGCTCTAAAAAAGAGAGAGAGGAATGGGCAGCAGTATTGGGCGGAAGCTGAGAGGTCAAGCCAGCACAACACGTGAAGGAAGGCAGCGAGTTCTCCACGTAGACCAGCGGTGGCAGCGAGCGGAATAGGATTGTGCCTTGTTGTAGATGGACCTTGATGGTGGCGATAATCGATGCACAAGATGCTTAAAGGATTCCTTGAGACTATAGGAGTAACTGACACCTCCTGCGGGAAATCGCAACGACTAGTAGGTTGTGATGTTTTCCAGGAAGAGCACTGATGAAAGAGTTGGTAGCAGTTGTTGGTCTGATGTTGTCTGTACAGGAAATAGGTAGAAGGTTTCATTGCGGCATAATGAGGAATCCATTTTGGGAGATTCTTCCCGTGGATCATTGCATCATACTGGACATGTCACCTGGAAATAATATTTTATGAAAAAAAAATTGTTTTTTTGCAATTGGACAATATTTTGTAATGTTAAAATAATTGTTATGTAAAAACAAATGTTTAAAACATTCTAATGTAGAATACGGCTTCAATAAACCATAACGAACGTTGATGACACGTTTAGATTCGCTACCAATGTATTTGTTCTATTTGTAAATCATATTCCGAAACTAGATTAAGATGGAACTACTACTGTCCGGTGTTTCTACGGAAGCTGTTTTGTGACATTGTTACACGAGAATCTTAGATCAAAAGATAAAAATGGCTCATTTAAAGCCCTGGGGCTCTATCTATTCTGTTGTTTTTTTTCCCTAGATCTAGCTTCAGCCAAAAATGTGTTTGATTTTTGTTTAAAGTGGTAGAAAAGGAGACAAGAATGTTTGGTTTCAGTTGAATGATTGATTTTTAGAACATCGGCACAAGTTAGGCTTTCTCGTCTGTCTCAGCTGTACATTGTGCTTTATTTCAAGACTTTCACTGTGAAGTGTGAATTTATTCATTCCTGTACACCAGGCTATGAAATCTGACGTGGTCTTGTCCTGGTTCATTCAACAATTATTATTGGGCGATTTAAGACTCTACCCAAATGGAAATTGTGTTTTTTTTTTACTTCTGTTCAGAGAAGCTTGCGTTACGTTAGCGGCTAGAGTGTTGGTGTTACTAGATCTAAATCTGGAATTACTACAAAGTGTGAATTTCACAGTGGCCTCGTGACAACTGACCTATTTAGCTTTTCTCTCCCATTAATAAATGCTGCATCAACACTGATTAGGCTACATTGTGATGGTTGAATTCACTGGCTATTAAATGTTTTTGACATCTTTGTTCAGAATACTATTTCAGTAAATGTTCTTCCATAGTGCCATTAGATAAAGGAATGCGTTGCCTGAATCAGCCAGGAAAACCAACGACTTGCATAGTTTAAGTCAAACTTTAAGTCATTGATTAAGTGACTAGATTGACAAATATAATGCGTAGGACGTAATTATCTTCTTTTTTTGTTTGAAGTAACGTCTGTACTAGATCTAAGATAATAGGGTTAAACTAATTACCACCATGGTGGCTAAGAAAGTGCAGTAAAAGGAATATGTTTCTAAACACAAAACACATACCAAGCAATGTTTGTGTGCGGATACCCTTGAATTCATGAATGAACTGTTGGTTCAGCCCTAGCCTCTCATTTAAGCTTACATCTTTGGTCGGAGCAGTAATGTATGCAAGATTGGCTGCACAGAAAATAATTCCCAACAATAAATGAAAACAAGAAACTGGGTGTCTGAATAAATTCATAGAGCAATGTTTCTCTTCCTCGGTGTCTAGACATTAATCGTGTGATATATTCTGCTCTAATGCTGTTCATTTATCAACCTGTGTAGGGCCCATCAATGGCGACGTCAGGACTGATCTATCACGCAGTGGACGGAAGGAACGTGATCAGGGTTGGAAATCTAGCAGACGTACCAGAAACAGAATCGTGTGGACCGAACATGTGGGATTAAAATACAAATTGTCCAGTGTCAGTGTAACACAAGAGTGACACCTTCAAAGAATCATGCGACCAATGTTTAAAAGTATCATGTGATTGATGTTAAAAGTATCTTGTCACTGATCACGTGATCACGTGACTGATGCTAAAGACAACTTGATTATCATCTTCATAAAGTGTTAGAAACTGGATCAAAGCCCTCGAGTCCTAAAGACCAGTGTTTATTGTCTTTGCTTTATGGAGACAACACATTAACATAAGCTTACAATAAGCAAACTTTGTCTGTGTGTTTTTTTTTTTTAAGCTTTTGGAATTTTCTTTAGAAAGATTTCTGCGTTTTAGATCAAACCTCCCGCTGGAATGCAGGGAACGGCAGCGGGCTGGGTTCCAACGTTTGGAACATCCTAACGACAGTCCTCAACACATACCACACGCCATAGTAGCCAAAACAAAAAAAAAGAAGTACAAAAGCCTTGAACTATATAACAATAAAATCATACAAAGCATATCTAAAAGAAGAACTCCGCACTTACAACTATATCACCCAAGAATGTAGAAGTTGTTTTCTTTTTTCGATATCAGACAAAATGAATAATTACCAATAATTAATTGACTGATTGATTCATTTTGAATTGATTCATGTTTTGTTAGGTACAATAAATAATTGTATAAAGCTTCAACTTGATGCGGAAATGGGTATGGAAGAAATAACGTATACAATTCTTAAAAGGGATAAAACCGGAAAATTTAACAATATCTGTGAATACTGAAGCAATTTTTTTCCCTTGTAGGTCTCAAACAAAATAATAACTAGTAATTAATTGATATTTTGTGTATTGATTCATGTCTTGTCTATGCCAATGAATAGCTTGTGCAAAGTCTCAACTTGATCTAAGAAAAGGTGTGAGAGAAATAAGGTGTTCAAACTTTGTAACTAACAGACAGAAAGAGTAAGTTGATATTAGCTTTGTAAAAATGTGGGATGTAAAAATAGTAATGAATCAAGACATACTTGAATTAGCGATGTATGTAGACATAAAGCCACTAGACACTAACAAGGTTACAAAAGACAGTTTGTGTGGAAACACAAACTCAAAATCGGCCCTCGATGTGGTCCACACAGGCAGGCTTCAATATTTTCAGAAAGAACATCCGAATGAAATTATACCATGACAAATGAGAGATAAGAATGGAGTAGTGCCCCAACGGTCCCGCAGATCAAAGGATAGGTGAAAGTAAATGTAAAGTTAGATGTGAACCTGGCCTAACTAGTTCCCCTTTCAGACCTTGTGGTCTATAGGGCAGATGATGTAAAGTTCATCTGTTTTTGTGGCCTACGGTTAACGAGGGTGTCATGTAGCCAGCACGACAAACCGCCTTAACTTTTCCAGAACTAATGTCAGTTACCCATTAGAGATGAGTGGACTCAGAGGCGCCCAAAGATTCCAATGTTGAAAATATTAGTCTTCACCAGGATTCGAACCCGGGACCCCCGGTTCGGAAGCCAAGCGCTTTACCGCTCAGCCACCGCGCCTCCCCTGGCCTAACTGATCTGTTTTTTTTTTTGTTTTTTTTTTTTAAAACATTTCCGCAATAAAAAAAAACTTAAGGAAAATGAAGTTTATTAGATTACTATTCGTTTTAAATTAGGTCTAACTTTATAATGCATACTAATTAGCTTTTTCTCTTTAAAAACTGCTTGCATAAATGATTTTAAGAATTAGATTTTTCGCTTTCAGAAAAAAAGTAGCCGTTGCATCAGAACTTTGAATTGTCTAAACTATTGTGATGTCGGATTTTCAATATCTTTTCTAGTTTACGAGATCTAAACGGGACGGACGGACAGACGGACAGACAAAACTAATAGCGTCTTTTCCCCTTTCGGGGGCCGCTAAAAATAATGTAAAATATGTTCAGGCTAATAGCTTGGCTTGTATCTAAACTATTTCTCATACATATTAAACTGTGTAATATGTTCCCACAAAATCTTTGCTTCTATCCACCACGTTTGTTGATTCAAGGAAGTCGATGGATCTCCTTGAAAACGTTGGATACAGAAGAGACTGCTTTTAAAACTGATCTGCGACTTCGATCCACAGATCGGGTCCAGGTTTTCATATCTTCCAAGATGGCTGGCAGTGAAACAAGAATTCTCAGGGGCTCTATCTGAGAACTCGTTCGTTGTTTTTTTCTCTTTCAGTCTCATCCTACAAGGTACAGCGGATGGAACACGAAGAAATGGTCGTTTAAACAAAATCTAGCTGTACGATGGTAAAGAATGGACCGGCCTTTCTCTTGATATCCTGCTAAACATTTCTGCTGACCGAGAAAAAGGGAGGGATTCGGTGCCGCAAAATGTCACAGGTACCCGATGATGATTATGATGATGATGAATTAGTAAAGTTAAAATTCATTTACTTTAATGAGGTCCAGCCTGTAAAATGTAGGCTAATGGTCTTTTTCTTCACTTATGGAAAATGAAGCCTGAATTGATTTCACTTTACTAATATGAGGTGTAGCCTCTATTGATTTCACGTCACTTATGTGTTTATCTTAGGATTAACTCATACATAGGAAAACAAAATAGATAAAGAACACAGAGAAAGAGAGAGAGAGAGAGAGAAGGAATGGTTCTTTATCAAAGAGAGAAAGATCTAGAGCTAAAAAGGGTTAGAAAGAGATAAGACAGACAGATAGAAAACTAAATGGAAGAAAAATTAATGAAAGCAAGAAATTTTTAGGAAAAAAAAAAAGAAAATGATAAAACTGAGAGAGACAGTGTGTGGCCATGATCAGAGAGGTCAGCAGGAAACGATAAAACTGAGAGAGACAGTGTGTGGCCATGATCAGAGAGGTCAGCAGGAAACGATAAAACTGAGAGAGACTGTGTGTGGCCATGATCAGAGAGGTCAGCAGGAAACGATAAAACTGAGAGAGACTGTGTGTGGCCATGATCAGAGAGGTCAGCAGGAAACGATAAAACTGAGAGAGACAGTGTGTGGCCATGATCAGAGAGGTCAGCAGGAAACGATAAAACTGAGAGAGACTGTGTGTGGCCATGATCAGAGAGGTCAGCAGGAAACGATAAAACTGAGAGAGACAGTGTGGCCATGATCAGAGAGGTCAGCAGGAAACGATAAAACTGAGAGAGACAGTGTGTGGCCATGATCAGAGAGGTCAGCAGGAAACGATAAAACTGAGAGAGACAGTGTGGCCATGATCAGAGAGGTCAGCAGGAAACGATAAAACTGAGAGAGACAGTGTGTGGCCATGATCAGAGAGGTCAGCAGGAAACGATAAAACTGAGAGAGACAGTGTGTGGCCATGATCAGAGAGGTCAGCAGGAAACGATAAAACTGAGAGAGACAGTGTGTGGCCATGATCAGAGAGGTCAGCAGGAAACGATAAAACTGAGAGAGACAGTGTGTGGCCATGATCAGAGAGGTCAGCAGGAAACGATAAAACTGAGAGAGACTGTGTGTGGCCATGATCAGAGAGGTCAGCAGGAAACGATAAAACTGAGAGAGACAGTGTGTGGCCATGATCAGAGAGGTCAGCAGGAAACGATAAAACTGAGAGAGACTGTGTGTGGCCATGATCAGAGAGGTCAGCAGGAAACGATAAAACTGAGAGAGACAGTGTGGCCATGATCAGAGAGGTCAGCAGGAAACGATAAAACTGAGAGAGACAGTGTGTGGCCATGATCAGAGAGGTCAGCAGAAAACGATAAAACTGAGAGAGACAGTGTGTGGCCATGATCAGAGAGGTCAGCAGGAAACGATAAAACTGAGAGAGACAGTGTGTGGCCATGATCAGAGAGGTCAGCAGGAAACGATAAAACTGAGAGAGACAGTGTGGCCATGATCAGAGAGGTCAGCAGGAAACGATAAAACTGAGAGAGACAGTGTGTGGCCATGATCAGAGAGGTCAGCAGGAAACGATAAAACTGAGAGAGACAGTGTGTGGCCATGATCAGAGAGGTCAGCAGGAAACGATAAAACTGAGAGAGACAGTGTGTGGCCATGATCAGAGAGGTCAGCAGGAAACGATAAAACTGAGAGAGACAGTGTGTGGCCATGATCAGAGAGGTCAGCAGGAAACGATAAAACTGAGAGAGACTGTGTGTGGCCATGATCAGAGAGGTCAGCAGAAAACGATAAAACTGAGAGAGACAGTGTGTGGCCATGATCAGAGAGGTCAGCAGGAAACGATAAAACTGAGAGAGACAGTGTGTGGCCATGATCAGAGAGGTCAGCAGGAAACGATAAAACTGAGAGAGACAGTGTGGCCATGATCAGAGAGGTCAGCAGGAAACGATAAAACTGAGAGAGACAGTGTGTGGCCATGATCAGAGAGGTCAGCAGGAAACGATAAAACTGAGAGAGACAGTGTGTGGCCATGATCAGAGAGGTCAGCAGGAAACGATAAAACTGAGAAAGACAGTGTGGCCATGATCAGAGAGGTCAGCAGAAAACGATAAAACTGAGAGAGACAGTGTGTGGCCATGATCAGAGAGGTCAGCAGGAAACGATAAAACTGAGAGAGACAGTGTGTGGCCATGATCAGAGAGGTCAGCAGGAAACGATAAAACTGAGAGAGACTGTGTGTGGCCATGATCAGAGAGGTCAGCAGGAAACGATAAAACTGAGAGAGACAGTGTGTGGCCATGATCAGAGAGGTCAGCAGGAAACGATAAAACTGAGAGAGACAGTGTGGCCATGATCAGAGATGTCAGCAGGAAACGATAAAACTGAGAGAGACAGTGTGGCCATGATCAGAGAGGTCAGCAGAAAACGATAAAACTGAGAGAGACTGTGTGTGGCCATGATCAGAGAGGTCAGCAGGAAACGATAAAACTGAGAGAGACTGTGTGTGGCCATGATCAGAGAGGTCAGCAGGAAACGATAAAACTGAGAGAGACAGTGTGTGGCCATGATCAGAGAGGTCAGCAGGAAAAGATAAAACTGAGAGAGACAGTGTGTGGCCATGATCAGAGAGGTCAGCAGGAAACGATAAAACTGAGAGAGACAGTGTGTGGCCATGATCAGAGAGGTCAGCAGAAAACGATAAAACTGAGAGAGACAGTGTGTGGCCATGATCAGAGAGGTCAGCAGGAAACGATAAAACTGAGAGAGACAGTGTGTGGCCATGATCAGAGAGGTCAGCAGAAAACGATAAAACTGAGAGAGACAGTGTGTGGCCATGATCAGAGAGGTCAGCAGAAAACGATAAAACTGAGAGAGACTGTGGCCATGATCAGAGAGGTCAGCAGAAAACGATAAAACTGAGAGAGACAGTGTGGCCATGATCAGAGAGGTCAGCAGAAAACGAATTCAAGCTGTTGTTGTTTTTTTTTGTTGTACGGTTACATTTTAAGTACATACACTATTTATGTATGAATGTTTCTGATCAAATGTGTGTGTATGTTTCTGATCAAATGTGTGTATATGTTTCTGATCAAATGTGTGTGTATGTTTCTGATCAAATGTGTGTGTATGTTTCTGATCAAATGTGTGTGTATGTTTCTAATCAAATGTGTGTGTATGTTTCTGATCAATTGTGTGTGTATGTTTCTGATCAAATGTGTGTGTATGTTTCTGATCAAATGTGTGTGTATGTTTCTGATCAAATGTGTGTGTATGTTTCTGATCAAATATGTGTGTATGTTTCTGATCAAATGTGTGTGTATGTTTCTGATCAAATGTGTGTGTATGTTTCTAATCAAATGTGTGTATATGTTTCTGATCAAATGTGTGTGTATGTTTCTAATCAAATGTGTGTATATGTTTCTGATCAAATGTGTGTGTATGTTTCTGATCAAATGTGTGTGTATGTTTTTGATAAAATGTGTGTGTATGTTTCTGATCAAATGTGTGTGTATATTTCTGATCAAATGTGTGTGTATGCTTCTGATCAAATGTGTGTGTATGCTTCTGATCAAATGTGAGTGTATGTTTCTGACAAATGTGTGTGTGTTTCTGACAAATTTGTGTGTATGTTTCTGATGAAATGTTGGACTACTATGAGGGAAATAAAATTGTTCCCAAAGGCTATATCATTAATTAGAGTGGCAAAAGTAAAGCGAAGGCCGATGCTTACTAACCTTTGACCCCGGGCTAGAACTGGCTGGGAAAATAACTAAAATGAAAATAAAAAGAAGCTTCAAGAATGTTTTCTATGAAGGACGTTATTAGCTCTAGATGGACTCTTACAGGCAGGAAATGTGAAGATAATTTATATGAAGTACGTTATTAGCTCTGGATGGACTCTTAAAGGCAGGAAATGTGAAGATAATTTATATGAAGGACGTTATTAGCTCTCTAGTATTTGGAGGGACTCTTAGAGGCAGGAAATGTGAAGATAATTTATATGACTGATAACAGTCAGGAAATGTGAAGATTATTTATATGAATCTGATGACAGTCAGGAAATGTGAGGATATTTTTTATAAAGCTTATATGTCTCTCACTCTGTCTGTATGGTAAAAAGTTTGTACACGTTATTTCTCCGGCACTCAATCTCGGATTAAGCTAAAATTTTACACAATTATTTCTTTTACCTAACAACACAAGAATCAATAAAAAAAAAAACAATTATTTAATTAACTGTTGATAATTAATTATTTTGTTTGGTCCCCATCGAAGTCACCAATGGACCAGGAATATTTAAGCCATAGTCTTTTTCTGATCGCTTAAATTAATAAAATTGTAAAAAATCTTTTGGCGTTTTTTTTTAACATAAAAGCAAACAGGACAACACTTCGTCTTTGATAAGACTCTTCTAACTCTAATGGAATAATTAGAGTAGAGATCCAACTGAACACCTAAAAAGTAGAGATCCAACTGATCACCTAAAAAGTAGAGATCTAACTGATCACCTAAAAACAGAATGGAAACCTCCCAGACAGTGTCGGTGGCACCTGGTGCAGTAACTCAGAGTGTCATACCTTCCCCTTCAACTGTCTTCAAATAAGTTCCAATAATTACTATTGCTAGTTAGTTCTTTTTGTTGAACAAATACAGTAAGCTGATTGCCAACTATTATTGATTTTTACTTAAATATAAAATGAGTGTCAATTCTATTATAAAATCCCACTGTTTATGACATTTATTCAAATGTTATTGCAAATTTTACAATGATATTTAATTAAAATTAGAAACAGACTTAACATCACCAGAAAAGTTTTCTTTTGTTATACTTGAAGACAGAAGTCGTATAACGTTGTGCTTTCGCATTTACTCCTACACTACCATCTAGACGTGTACAAAACGCGTAGGACGTAATCATCTTCTTTTTTGAAGTACGTCTGTATCATATAAGATAAGATATATCTAGAGATTTTAATATAATTAATTCCCAAGTGTCTGCTTTTGCCAAGATATAATTTTCTTTTTAACTTGGTTGTCATCCCCAAAATGGTTTCACCAGGTGCGACCGCACCCTTCGCACACACCCCCTAGTGACGTGCCTCTCCCCCAACAATGTTGATTAATATATTGGAGTAGACGGGCTAGAAAATAAAAAACAATTAGCCCGCACAAGTCACCGGACAGCATAGTGCACTATTACCCACAAGTAGGACTACTGGTTGTGGCAAAATATTTAGGTCACAGCTGGGACTGCACAGCCACGGGAAATACTGCATTCCTCAATAAACTTCGGACTCGAAGACAAGCCTTATTATTATTAGGCCAACTAATCCTGATCATAATCGCTCTATCTACTTTATAGGTCTAGACTAGCTCTAGAATATAGAATATATATATAGAATCTAGAGCTAGAATAGATCTAGAATATAAAATATATCTAGAATCTTGCTGGTTCCCAATGTTCCAGGGATAGTTTCAATCATTTGGTAGAAAGAGCAAAGAACAAAACAAAATTGCTTCTATTAATTATAAGGGGCCCATATCTCAAATAGGTTAGGCCCTTGTCAAGTCTAAATCTGGTCCTTCATAGAGTGATACTATGCATTGTATAGCCCTCATTCATCTAGTCTATACAAGGTGATATAGACAAAACATTTCACTCTTCTCTACTCCAAGATCTAATCTAAATCTATGAGAAACTATTCGGTTTCCATGGCTAAGCCAGACTGAGTACACAAAAAGTATCACCAAACCTCAGCTCCTGGTTGTTGTCTACAAGAGGTGACACCACTGACTGGCTGATAGAGAGGATGGAACAGACATGTTGAGGACAAATCGAGTAGTCTAATTAGGATCCATAGATCAATACTTACAAAAACTAGCCCGAGCATTCATTTGGCGAGTTCTTCCCGAAGGGGAAATAATTCCTGTTTGAATTTCGGACAAGTTAAAAGACGATAGCGAATGAAAGTTTTTATTGAATGAGTTGTGTGCGAACATACATCAAGAAAGTATTCCAATCAATGTGTATAGAAATATCATTCATACATTTATATATATACATTAGTACACAAATACACACACACGCATACACATACAAACATTCATACATACATACATTCATATATATATATATATATAGTGTGATATGTGAGAGAGAGAGAGAATGTGTCGGACACAGAAAAAAAAGCTCAGTTGTTAACGATCGCTACCCAGCAGAAAAGTTGGTCGTCTGCTAAAGGGCTTGACGTTTGTGTCATGTTGTAGGTAAGGTTAGATCAAAAAAGGACAATGCAAACATTGTAATAATTCACGTGCATTACAGCTACTCAGCCCAACTTTAAAGTGTTACAGTTCCTCAGCCCAACTTTAAAGTGTTACAGCTACTCAGCCCAACTTAAAAGTGTTATAGCTACTCATCCCAACTTTAAAGTGTTACAGCTACTCAGCCCAACTTTAAAGTGTTACAGCTACTCAGCCCAACTTTAAAGTGTTACAGCTACTCAGCCCAACTTTAAAGTGTTACAGCTACTCAGCCCAACTTTAAAGTGTTACAGCTACTCAGCCCAACTTTAAAGTGTTACAGCTACTCAGCCCAACTTTAAAGTGTTACAGCTACTCAGCCCAACTTTAAAGTGTTACAGCTACTCAGCCCAACTTTAAAGTGTTACAGCTACCAAGGCAGGCCTTAGTCAAATGCAAACTACGCTGTCGTCTAGGGCTTCCGATTGGTGGGGGCATCGCACAGAACTCACATATTTTATTTAGAGAAAACATTGCGTAACATGGATCAAATCTCAAACATAGCAGAACTCTATGTCTACTAGCCTAGCTCTAAGTCTCTACTATAATTGAAGGTTTATTTATGAATCTTTAGATCTTCTTGTTAAGACATGTTCCAAGACCATTGTTTCTTCCTGTTGGTGAAACGTCGAAACGCTATTTCTAGTCTGGTGTTCAGGAATTGTCCACGAAGAACAGTTCGTGCCATCGGCCCTTGGATTTAGCAGAAGAATCCGTTCATGAAATCTATACGAAGATGTTTAACTCTTTCTCTCCGTAATTATTTTCCCACGTTTGGACGATGTTCTAAATTTCAATCAGTAGTATTTTACAAACCTTTTCTGATTACGCTTCAATAACGTTTTCGTTTGTTATCAGAAAATGTTGTATTTGGTATAGGATTAAAGGGGACTACATGCTCTTTTTATATAACACAAAGTCAAGTTTATAAAATCAAACCTCAATTTAATTTATTGAGTTCAAATCAACGATGGTATCGTCAATTAGGAGAGAAAGAGTTAAGAAGCTCATGGAACAGTAATGCAATGCTTGGAGATTGCGCTACTTGAATTTACCTTAATTGTTGATATAAATATATATACAGGAAGGTTTTTAGTTCATTGGATAGTCTTCGTTCTTAATTTTTTTTTTCTATTTCATTTGGGGCCACCAATTCACTTTGCTTAGGGCCGGCCCTGCAGCTACTCAACCCAAAGTGTTACAGCTACTCAACCCAAAGTGTTACAGCTACTCAATCCAAAGTGTTACAGCTACTCAATCCAAAGTGTTACAGCTACTCAATCCAAAGTGTTACAGCTACTCAACCCAAAGTGTTACAGCTACTCAAACCAAAATGTTACAGCTACTCAATCCAAAGTGTTACAGCTACTCAAACCAAAGTGTTACAGCTACTCAATCCAAAGTGTTACAGCTACTCAACCCAAAGTGTTACAGCTACTCAACCAAACATTAATGTTTTATATACTTATCCCAGAGATAAAGCCTTCTGATAGAAACTCTAGTATCTGACATTCAATCGATTGTGTGTAGATGTATCTTATTAAATACAGGCTTACAAACTTATCATCCAGCTATTTCCAACATATAGAAGATACAACTAAATGCAACATAATGAAAAGATCACTTTTTTAAAATAATAAAATGCGTCATTAAAATGTCTCACACGCTCTTTCTGGCAAACAATAACAAAAAAAGATCTTAGGATTGTGACAACCAACGCAATACACACCTTGTTGCTTAAACCATCGATTTTTTTAAAAAATAAATTCATTCATTGCTTACGTTCTAAAAGACGCCTTAAGATATATTTTTCAATCTAACTTCCCATTAAGAGTTAGATCCAGCTTTATAACAAGGCTAAACCGGAAGTCCAATCTGAGCAACGTGACAACAACGCCATCTACTGGGTTGTTTGGATGGGTGAGCTCTCACACTACAATAAATACAATGGACTCCTCCAAAATGGGGAAAGCAAGTTGATTTTGAGCACTATACAACTTTTTACTTTCCAATGATAAGTTTTGTGAATATCAATCAGGCAAGGATTTATTCAGTCATTCCAGTGTGAATGTATCCTTTATACAGCCACGTGTCACACCTTTATACCTACATTGCCTGGGGTTAAGTGGGCAGCGCAGTACGAAAGAAAGAGTGGATGTGGCAGATGAAAAGATGTCGGAGAGACAGATACATTGTGATAAGTGTGGATAGCTTTGAATAGGTCACACCTGGCTGTAGAACGATTGAGACAAGCCGTCCCTGCTCAAACATCACTAGAGTAGTCTGTTTCGTCATGGCTTGTGTCTTATAACCTAATGTAAGTCGTCAGCTCTCTCTGTCTCTTTCTTTTTTTGTTGTGACCTTTAACTATAACTCTAGAAGAGTAATAGGTTCAGACTTAACATTATATATAATCTATATTGATAATATTTATGCTCTATAGGTTCAGACTTAACATTATATATAATCTATATTGATAATATTTATGCTCTATAGGAACAATATTTATTTTGTAATGAATATTAACTATTTCCGCATTGTGTCTACTTTGTTTGTTAAAGACTCCACTGTACAGGTTGTAGGCCTATATACTTTTATTATTCGACCATTTAGTCACAATTAATTTGATTTGTAAATGAAGTATGTTAATTATGTTCCCCTTCTGTGTTGACATACTATAATAGAGTAAAGGTCTTGAAGAGCGCAGCTAAGTCAACATTCTACTAGAGTAAAGGTCTTGAAGAGCTCAGCTAAGTTAACATTCTACTAGAGTTAAGGTCTTGAAGAGCTCAGCTATGTTAACATTCAACCGTACTTAATTCTTCGCTCTGTTAGACATTATTTTTCTTTGATTCGCCACACGCGGAAATTAATATGGTAGCACATTACTTTCTTCATAGCTTATATAGACTCACTCCATCCTTCTGTTTGTCTGGAATCTGTAACACTTTCCCATTCTCGGATCAAGGTGAAACTTCCCACAATTATTTATTGATAACTACACGAATCTATTGAAAAAAAGCAAGTTAGTTAATCAATAAGTCGTGATTAATTAATTTTGTTTTATATAGACAATTTACAAAGCTAATGCGAGATAAGTCTTATGTAGAAAATTAGGTAGTTCGCAACAATTAACAAAAGACTATAAATTTTATAATTTTATAAGTACTTGAATAGTACAGTGTCAAACATGTCGGCCTTCCAACGAGGCGATCGAAGCTTGAGTTCAAATTCAGACTGGGGCAACTTTTTTTTAATTGCTAAAGGCAGCACGAAAACCTTCTCCCAGATCCCCACTCCCTTTTTGTTTTTTTAAAACTGAAGAGCACACGTTTTAGATTAGTTCACAACCTCCCCCCTCCCTCCCAAAGAGGACATAAACATGATCGAGGAAACATAGTCTTACTGGCCAGTCTATATATATGGGTATGTCTAAGAATCAAAACTAATATAGGTCTTAACTTAAGGAAAGCATCGTCTTCAACATGCATCATCGCCAGTGTCATCTCATCAAAACCTTCATCCGTTTTTAAAACAGAACTACAAGTCTACCATTTACTGCGGACCCATTCCTTTTGAGAAGTAACACAAGACAAACTGTTATTAACTTAAAAATAAAAAGAGAAGTAAGAAAGTCAATCCATATATATAATTCTCTTCTTCGCTCAAGAGTTTGGACGAGAAGAAGAAGTAAAGGAAAGATCACTCTCTTATTTCTGCAAGTCGGACGAACTAGAGTTACGCCGCGGATAATAAGTGAAATTTTAAGAGTTTGTATTAGAAAATAAATTCGTGTTTTCATTTTATTCATTCTTTACGACGTACAGAATTACTTGACGAGCCTTGCGTGTAGCGAAGTCATACAGTATAGCATCAACATTCTATTTCCTACATAGATCACGCTCAATAGCAAGAATTAACAAATGTTTCAATCTATCTACCGAGAATTGTTGAACTTAAGTAATTCTTCATTAGTTTGGGGCGCGTGAAATCTGTTATAAGTTAAACAATGTTTTAATTTAATAATTTATTATTGTTAGCGCGGGTCCTATGAAAGTGCGGGGCCCACTGCGGTCGTATAAGTGCGGAGCCCTCTGCGGTCATCTAAGGGCGGCCCTGCAAAATAGCGGTGTATGCTACGCCACCGGTCCACTAGGTATACTATAATAGGCACTTGAAACGTCTCGTTATTTCAATGTCATAATCCTATTTCAAAGTCACCAGTTCAGTTAAAAAAAAAAAAAGAATTTTAAAACTACAGAGACTAAAACCATTCAGTTTCTAACGCTGACACTCCTACAATCGTTTCGTGAGGCTTATATTGATCTAAATTACACAATCTACATCAGTAAGGTTTTATCGGACTAATAATAGAACATGAAGAAATCGCTAATTAGGACTTTCCACGCATGCTTTCTCACCCCCTTTCCCAAAAAATCTATCCACCACACAAACACACACATACAGACACACGCTAAAAAATAACAAAGCGTCAAGTTCTGGGCTGTGCGAGGTGCCCCCCCCCCCCCTCCACCCGAAACACAGTTCTGTCATCTGTTATTTGAAATCCATATACATGGAGGATAAGAAAGCAGGAAGTGGTTCCTACGTGTAGTTAGTCACCCATGCTGGGAAAACAAAGGGAAGTAATGAAATCTAGTTATGTGTAAATAATCCTACAGCAGTGCTAGCCAGCCATTTTGTTTTGGTACGAAGGCCATACAAACTTCAGGCCACGTGGTCATTACTACATGAATACAAAACTAGATCGAGTCCAATGGAACTGAGCCTCGTAGCTGCGGAATACAATATGACAATCAAATTACCATCGACTCATTATTGAGAATCACAAATTAATAAATCTATAGACAATGGCATGAACGTAACCCACGTGCGTGTGTGTGTGTGTGTGTTTTGGGGTTCAAACCCCCCCCCCCCCGCTCCGAAATGAAATTCCCCCCAACCCCCGCAGGAGGAGGGGATCGAAATCTAGTGACGGATTTTTTGCTTTGATTTTGTTTATTTTAAGTTAGATTTGAACACCAAACCATCCACTTGCCCCAGCGCAGCTAAAGGAGTTCTTGCAGTCAAATCCCCCACTTCTATTAAACAAAACAAAACAAAAAAATGCCAACGACAATTCTCAAATTTCAAGAGGATAGCTAAGCAAGATTTCGATTTCAAAACCCCCTCCGAAATTTACGATAAAACTATCCATACATCAGTCACCATATTTTATTAGCGTAGCCAAGAGAGTTTGTGTTTAAAACCCCCCTCCAGCGGTGTTTAGAGCTAAAAACCACCTCTTCAATATAAAAAAAGCAAATGAGCGTAGCCAAAGGGGTTTTTAGTTTAACAATCCTCTTCAGCTAGGTTTGAAGCTAAAAAATACCTCTTCAATATAAAAAAAAGCAAATTACACACTCAAAAATCTATGAGCGTAGCCAAGAAAGGTTTTGTGTTTAAAACCCTCCCTCCAGTGGGGTTTAGAGCTAAAATAATACCTCTTCAATATAAAAAAAAGCAAATTGCACACTCAAAAAATCTATGAGCGTAGCCAAAGGGGTTAGAGTTTAAACCCCTCTTCAGCGTGTTTGATGCTAAAAAATACTTCTTCAATATATAACAAAAAATTACACACTCAAAATTCTATGAGCGTAGCTAAGCCAAGAGGGTTTTGAGTTAAAATCCTCCTGATGGTTTTGAGTTTAAATACCCCAATTCAGAGAGTTTTGAGATTGAAAACCTCACTCTTCAATTTTATTCTATAGCAAATTCTATGACCTTAGATAGTGGAGTTTTGAATTTTTAAAAAATCCACTTTTTTTTTTAGTTTAAATACCCCGCACACACACACACACACATTTTTTTGCGGGGGAGGGGAGAAAAAATCTCCCAAAAAAATCCTGGCCACGCCCATGGACAATGTCAATAAAGATCATACAACAATTACAGTCTTCCATAGTTCAATATAGAGTGCCTTAGTTGTGAAATACACATTGTCATAGAGTGACATAGCTGTGACATACACATTGTCATAGAGTGTCATAGTTCTTGACATACACATTGTCATAGAGTGTCATAGTTCTAACAGACACATAATATCAGAGTGATATAGATAGGACGTACACATTGTCACAGTGCCATAATTAAAATAAACACATAAATCATAATCTTTGTTGTATGCATATTCCCATAGGCTTAGATAGTTGTGACGCGCAATGTCATGATGTGCGACATGTACATTGTTATAGACAGACAGAAATGTGACACGCAAAGTGTCATAGACAGACATAATTGTGACATGAAGTGTCATAAACTATCACAGTTTTCAACTGCAAAGTGTCACTAATTGACATATTTGTGACACACAGTTTATGAATCAGCACCCACTTCAATTACGCCTTTAGCGTATCTGATTTTTTGAAATAAGACTAGACTAAGAGGAAGTAACTCTCTGGTAAGTTATTGAGAGTGAGGATTGATGGACAAAGGGGCGGCTGATTAAATTGTATGTGTCGTCTGTACACGAGAAGCCTCGTTTGCATGTGTGTGTGTGTGTCATGTCGTGCTTGCAATCGTGTGAATGTGTTAATTTCTTGTGCGCGCGTGTGTGGTCAAACGGAAGTAGAAGTAGCCTAATAGAGATGCAGACGTGGCACGCAACACTTTGTGAAACTGCTGCACCGGGGATCGATACCACAACATGACGTGTGTACACTGCGATAAATTAATAAAACAACGAATTCTTAATGACTCCCGGGTAACATTGCGATGCCATCTCATGACGTGCAAGGAAAAAGAAACCAAAGAAATGTGATCCCTTGAATGTGAATGTGATGATTGCATTTTGTTTGCTTTCATTCAAGACAAATATCGAATCAATGAACCAAGATATCGAGTCATTGAACCAGAGGTCGTCATTCTGAGCTATTTTTTGTTATTTCTTTTCAAAACCGGGATCAAAGATTCCGAATCAGGAAATTCAGTTCAACGATGAATTATATTATGATAAAAAATTAAATAGCACGTTAAGAGCTAAATATAAACAAACTACTGTAAGCATTTCAAAAGTCCCAAGTTAAACAGTGTTAAGAAGCAGTGAATTGTGTTGAATGATGTTTAATAATATAAATGCTATCACTTTAGCAAGAAAAATATAAAAAATACTTTTTAAAAAAAGTATATTTTAAATGTAGTTGTATCAGTCATGTCATTAAATTTGAATTAGATCTAGACTAACAATAACAAGTCTGTGCTATAACAAATATTTTTACCAAGTGTTTTTGTTTATCGTAATTTCATATTTTTAGCTTTCTCAATGCGCGCTAAGATCCTAGCACTTGTCTGGACCAGTTTCAAACTTTAAAGTGGCGACCTATTTCTCTCTACAAAATATAAAGGGTGTTAATTCAACTCATACCACCCCACCAGTAAAATTCCATTATTCGATACCAAACAAAATAATTAATTACCAATAGCTAATTGGCTTTTTTTTTTATTGATTGTAGTTTTGCCAGGTAAAAGAAATAATTGTGTAAAATTTCAGCTTGATCCGAGATTGGGTGGGGAGAAATAACGTGTACAAACTTTTTACCAGACAGAAAAACAGAGTGAGTTGATATAAACCTTGTAAAAACCTTTCTACACAAAGATCTAGTTCTCATGTACAGGAACACGTAGCTGACAGAAAGAATGGGTTCACATACAGAAGTCAGGGGGTGGAAAAGGAGGCGATCTTGTAGAAAGTAGAAAAGAATTTTAAAAATTAACCAACATTGAGTAGCTCTGGATTAAAGAACATCCCCCCACACAGAGACACTTTCCTCAGTAAGCTACGCTCCTGCATATACATCAACCAAGCGAAACGCCTCCTCCATTATAATACCAAATAAGGAGAACTAAAATAACAAAACACACTCCTAATGCCAACTAAACTAACAAAACACCCTCCTAATGCCAACTAAAATAACAAAACACACTCCTAATGCCAACTAAAATAACAAAACACACTCCTAATGCCTACTAAAATAAGAAAATACTCCTAATGCCAAGTAAAATAAAACACTCCTAATGCCAACTAAACTAACAAAACACACTCCTAATGCCTACTAAAATAACAAAACACACTCCTAATGCCAACTAAAATAACAAAACACTCTCCTAATACCAACTAAAATAACAAAACACACTCCTAATGCCAAGTAAAATAACAAAGCACACTCCTAATGTCAACTTACAAGACAGAAGAAGATTTTTATGCCAACTAAAATACACCTAACTTTTCAAATCAGTTTAAAGAAAGAACAATTTATATTGTAACAAACACATTTTAAAAATCCTTAAAATAAGCCCCAAAGATAATCTAAGAAGAGGAATGCTAAATCACTGTCATTTATCACACTCCCTTTTTAACTCCCTTTTTCTAAATGAAACAAAGTAATTTAATTATCACTAATTGAGTTTAAAAAATTTGCTAATTTTTTTTATTTCTTCATGTATTGTCATCGACGATGAATAATCGTGCAAAATGTCAACTTGACACGAGAATGGGATAGAACAAACGGGAACCAATGAATGCCAGGCGAATGAATTGACTTACTAAAAGCTTTGTAAACGCGTATAGAACAAATGATTCTAAAACTCGACTAGATTGCATTATAACATCATTAGTTTCATGTTTGATTGTCGGGTGAAAAACTCCCCATTTATCAACAGCGACACGTTTTAATTCATAGCAATCACCAGCCAATTAAATGTATCATTGGAATAATTTATAATTGAGCAATTTGTCATTGGTAAAAATGAATTGTGAAATGTTTCGTTCACAATTAGCTCTCAGTTTTGCGTTATTACATTTTCAAAAAAACAAAATGTACATGTAATTTATTGCAACAATAAAACTGCATCCTCTATCAATCTCTTGTTTTTTTATTACTGCCCTATAACTGCAAGTAAACAGCAGACAATTGGTTCCTATTCTAAATACACAAACACCCAATGGAACAGATCAAGAGAGGAGAAAATAATTTGGACTATTGAGTGCTTAGCCTAGCCGGCAACCCCTGAACAGAAAATCAATACATACAATGACCTCTTGGATACACATTGTGTAATTGAACGCTATCAGATGTACACCTGCCATAAGCCAGGAAATAATCAGAAAATGTGGACAAAATTTTGTTTGCTGAACATGTTCATTAAAACTGCAACCTGTTCATTTAAAAAAATCTTATAAAAGATTTTAGATTGCAGAAAAATCTACTTTGAATAAGTTTTGTGTTGCTACAATGAAAATATTTTTTTTTAAATAATTTATCGAAAATTTAAATCGATTTTCAAGTTGAAAAATAAAATCTTGCTAATTAAAAGACTGATAAAACCAAGTTCTCTACACAATATTTACAAAAATAACACTAACACTAACACTATCAGGATATATTAACGCTTAACGGATTAGCATGAGATTTTGTAAACACGTTCCTTTAACCATTTAGCTGCTCGCTAAGACACTGTTTTGATAGATTCGCAGTCTAAACGCCGCAATTCACGAAAAAAACAAGATTACAAAGACAGTTTGTGTGGAAACACAAACTCAAAATCGGCCCCCGAAGTGGTTCACCCAGGCAGGCTTCAATATTTTCAGAAAGAACATCCAAATGAAATTTTATCAAAGACAAATGAGAGATAAGAATGGAGAAAGAAGGTTGACAGATCATGTGTAGTGCCCCAACGGTACAGCAGATCAAAGAATAGGTGCAAGTGAATGCAAAGTTAGATGTGAACCTGGCCTAACTAGTTCCCCTTTCAGACCTTGTGGTCTATAGGGCAGATGATGTAAAGTTCACCTGTTTTTGTGGCCTACGGTTAACGAGGGTTCATGTAGCCAGCACAACGACCAACCACCATTACTTTTTCCCAACTAATATCAGGTACCCATTTGAGCTGGGTGGACTCAGGGGCGCCTAAGGATTCCGAAGTTGAAAATCCCAGTCTTCACCAGGATTCGAACCCGCGGCCCCCGGTTCGGAAGCCAAGCGCTTTACCGCCCAGCTACCGCGCCTCTCCTGGCCTAACTGAAGTCTTATAATTGATGTAATTGTTTTGAGAAGGCTCAAACTCTTTTTTTTTTTTTATTTTTTTTTTTTTCGCAATAAAAAAAATGTTTACGAAAATGAAATTTACACAATTATTATTCGTTTTAATTTAGGTCTAACTTATAATGCATACTGATTAGCTTTTCTCTTTAAAAAAAACTGCTTGCATAACTGATTTTAAAAATTAGATTTTTCGCTTTCAGAAAAAAAAAGTAGCCGTTGCATCAGAATTTGAATCGTCTAAAATATTGTGATGTCGGATTTTCAATATCTTTTCTAGTTTACGAGATCTAAAGGGGACGGACTAACAGACGGACAGACATTTCGCACAAAACTAATAGCGTCTTTTCCCCTTTCAGGGGCCGCTAAAAATTATATTTAATCTTTGCATTTAATTTTCGTTATTTTGCACAAAAGGCCACTGTGTATATATGTAGTATAAATAGAAATGTTTAGGAATACAAAATACACTTCCGTATTTATTACTTTTATAAATCTATAAGTACTTTCTTTCTTCTCAATAGCTGCGTGAATTCGAGTGTATAAAGTTTATAACAAGAAAAAAAATATTTTTTAAAAAGACAATACCTTTTATACAACTTATGGCGCGATTAGTTTGCTCTTAATCTAGTATATAAAGCATAATGTTTTGCGTATGTATGTATGTATGTGTGTATGTATGTAATGTATGTATGTATGTATGTATGTATGTATGTATGTATGTATTCATGTATGTATGAATGTATGTATGTATGTATGAATGTATGTATGTTTAAATGTATGTATGTATGTAGGTATGTATGCATGTACGTATGTATTATGTATGTATGTATGTCCCCATATAGAAATAAAAACCGCTTGACCAATCTTGATAAACTTGGCAGAAATGTTCCTTGGGTACCAACTTAGACCGTAGTGTATGTATTGTGGCCCTAAAACAAACTTAAGGCCAACTCTATTACAACTATAGTATTTTATGGATCTAGGCCATGTTTACAATGTTGACATGAGAAAAGATCGAAAGGATTTAGATCTAGATCTAATTTTAAGAAATACACTTTGCGCACATAGTTTTTTACTTTGACACATGAAAATACAAAACAATTTTTACATACATTAGTCCCTTATATCTGTGACTACAGATTTCCTGACGAACATTCTTTCATTAGACATTACCAAATGGTTACACATCAACACATCTCTCTACTCAGTCCCCATAGAAGTCAAAACCGTTTCACCGAACTTGATAAAACTTTGAAGAAATGTTCCATGGGTACTAAGTTAGACCATAGAGTATGTATTGTAGCCCTAAAACAAACTTAAGACCCTCAAAAAAAAAAGTTGCCCAACTCTATAAAAGTATTGTATCTTATAAATCTAGGCCATGTTTACATGCTGTGTCTAAATGATGAGACAAGACGAAGAGGTCACGCATGCGCAGAGATGAAAATCTCTAGACCTAAATTACCTCTCATTCAAGAAAACATTATTTTGTTATTTTACACATGAACATACAAATATGTGTCTATTCATTTCATTATTTGATGAACATTAACCTTCAAATGTGAGTTTACAAAACATTTTTTACATAAAATCGTTCGCTCTAAATGTAAATAGCTTGAAACGTGTTGACATACTTTTACGTAACTATATACGAAAAATTCCTGGAAATGTCCTGCATTTATTAAAATCTCCTGAAAAATTGACAAAATTGTCATTTGTGGGTGTCATTTATTACGGGAATCGCCAATGGTACGTGCGATAAAAAAAAATCATTGCCAGCTTCCATGTGATAAAATGTAATAATCGGACGAGTTTTCAGCGAAACTTCCAATACCCTATTTACTTGTATAGTCACTGACATATAAATATACCATAGGTTGCAAGTTTCGTAAAGTAATGTTAAATTGATCGCAATTTTGTACTTAGTAAAGAATGAATAAAATGCAAAGTCGAATTTTTTTTCTAATACAAAATCTTAAATTTCACTTATCATCCTTATTCCCACCCAGACTAGGTCCCGCGCAATCAGTTTCGCATAGGGCCCCGCAATTATTAGGACCGGCCCTGCATTTAAGCCTACAGTTATGGATTCGGTTTAATTTTAAATCTTCATTTTCAATTTACTTTTTCTTTAAGATTTACTTATGCGCATTTAGACCTATTAGCAACTTAGCTACGAAATGATGAATGAAACATGGCTAATGTATCTAGGTCAACACATTACACCTAGGTCGACACAAGCTCACTTCACAGTGTTTATAGTCTTTTACTATAATACGCTCAAAGTTTTTATTTATTGACTAGACTACTGTGTCATTCAAATTGTTTAGATTCTAAATCTAGAGCTACATAAAAGTAAACTAACAATATTATATAAACAATTTACATTCACGCGTTCGATTTGAGAATAAAATACAAGATGAAATGATTTATTTTTTATATAATCATCTTTTTGTTCACGTCATTATTGAGTATTCAAACGGAATAAATGCACAAGCTATTTGTAGAAAGAAAAGCCGGGTAAAATTAAAGCTAGTGAATAATAAATGTTAGATTTTAAAACAACACAACCGAACAACTCTTTAATGGATAGATTAGGAAATACCCAAAGTAGTAATCTGTTCAAGATAAAGATGTTCTTGTCCTCTTTACAAATTTAAATAATAAAGGGTTTTCACTGTGTTGCCAAAGAGTTATTCTTTTCACAACGATATACATCAACTATCCAATTTCTTGGAAAATCGTTAGAGCCGTTTTCGAGATCTGTGTCTACCTAGGTTTTGCCCATGAATATGCGACCTGAATTGTTGTAAAAACAAAATGAACTAAAACATTCTTGGGTGCGTAACTTGCCATTGTGGACACTGTAAATCTTTAACTAATAAAACCAAATTAATATTTCCATTTTTTTGCGCGCGCGTGTGTGTGCGTGCGTGTGTGCGTATGTGTGTGTGGGTGCGTGTGTGTGCGTAGAGGAAATTAACGTCTCCAGAAAATAAGTAACACATAGATCTATGTGCACATGAATACTAAATCTAAAATTTAAAAATCCACAGCAGGGTGTAGAAGGAAAATAAAAAGGGTCGGGAAGGGGGTGGGGAGAGAGAGAGAGAGAAGGAGATAGCGAAAGGAAGTGAGAGAAGGACAGAAAAAGGAAGTGAGAGAAGGACAGAGAAAGGAAGAGAGAGAAGGAGAGAGAGAGAGAGAGAAAAGAAGACAGTGAGAGAGAAGGACAGAGAAAGGAAGAGAGAGAAGAACAGAGAAAGGAAGAGAGAGAAGGACAGAGAAAGGAAGTGAGAGAAGGACAGAGAAAGGAAGAGAGAGAAGGACAGAGAAAGGAAGAGAGAGAAGGACAGAGAAAGGAAGAGAGAGGAGGACAGAGAAAGGAAGAGAGAGAAGGACAGAGAAAGGAAGAGAGAGAAGGACAGAGAAAGGAAGAGAGAGAGAAGGACAGAGAAAGGAAGAGACAGAGAAGGACAGAGAAAGAGCAGATCAATATCTACTTGAATCTAGAAATAAACTTCCAAACTTTTATCCGAAAAATTATCACAGTGAAAATGAGAGGCCTATTAAAAGTGTGTGTGTGTTTTGGGGAAGATATTTTGTTTCCAACTCGAAGCGGTGAATAAGGCGGTTGTTAGGGAGGCTATGTAGGCGTAAAAGTCTATTACGATCCGCAGTGTGTAAAAAAAAAAAAGGAGCGTGAAGGGGTGCCGTCCGAAAAGCAACATAGAGTGCGTACAATATTTCGTTGGTCAATTGAGAATACAAAGAAAAGCCAAAGATTGTTATTAGGACATTTAATTTTTATTACTATTATTATTTGTTGTTGCTAGAGGGATGGCGGTTGTTTCAATCTATCAGTGATAGACTGAAACGAAAACGAACTTTTTTTTTACTCCGCCCCTATTTTCCCTACCCCCGAAACAAATAATGCTAAGCGAATGTATAATATAAAACCTTATGATAGAAATCCAGACTTGTTGCGCAAAATCTTAAACTATTTGAGAATCGGGAAAATCCGCTGATGCAAGTCTGTTCAAGATAAAGATTGTTTAGACCTCTAGCCAAATTTAAATTAATTTCTATTATATTTGTAAAATTAAAACGGTCAAACTAGAGTTTTCCGACTACTTGGAGGCGTTTTAAAAACCGCGTTCACCCCCCCCCCCCCCAAACAAACACACACGCCCAGTTTTTTTGGTTTTTGGCCCGATGAAGTATTAGCAAGCTGAAAAGAGGAATTCTAAAACAAAAGACAAAAACCTGGACGGGTAAATACGGTCTTCGAAAACGGCTCTAACGACTTTCCTAGAAATGTGATAGTTGTCACAACTAATTTTACGTCCACTTCCAATGATAAATATTGTGATGTTGACCAATAAAATATTTATCTGATGAGAAGCCGACTGTCTAATATAGCCAATGGTGATATTAACAAATGTAATTTAGTAACATAATAAAACGGTTCTATAAATTTTTTCTTAAAAAAAAAAAAAGCAAACCCCACCCCAATCCAACATGTTTTATAGAAAATAACTGTACGGTTCTACTCCTCACTGCAATAACATCAAATTGAAGTTTGATTAGATTATAGTCAGATGTATTAAAGAACAAGAAACACAAAAAAATCTTAATCATGTTTCTTGATTTCCCGTGAGCTGTCTTATATTAAAAGATCCTCCAATATATAAGGCTAATGTTTGAGAGAGTGTGCAGACATGATGGTGTGTGTGTCTGAAGGTTAGCCCTGTGTGTCTCAGCTATTTTCATTCAGTCTCTTTACGTTGTATCTCAGAATCGATTATTCCCCTCATGTGTAGGAGATCGTAAAGTCGATACTAGCAGAGAAAAAATGAAAAAGATAAAAGCAAAATAATGTCAATGAGAACAAAAAAAAAGGAAGGGAGATAAACTTGTTGTGACCTGTTCACACTGTACTTATGTTCTGTTAGTGAGATCTTAGAATCTGTTTGATTTCTTATAGTGTAAAAGAGAACAATCAAAACAACAACATAACTCTGTTACAATCTGTGTGAACACAATCTGTTTACAACATAACTCTGTAACAATATGTGTCCACAACATTAACTAGTATGTGTTCACAAGATTAACTCTGTAACAATATGTGTGCACAACATAACTCAGTAACAATATGTGTCCACAACATAACTCAGTAACAATATGTGTCCACAACATTAACTAGTATGTGTTCACAAGATTAACTCTGTAACAATATGTGTCCACAACATAACTCAGTAACAATATGTGTCCACAACATTAACTAGTATGTGTTCACAAGATTAACTCTGTAACAATATGTGTTCACAACATTAACTAGTATGTGTTCACAAGATTAACTCTGTAACAATATGTGTTCACAACATAACTCAGTAACAATATGTGTCCACAACATTAACTAGTATGTGTTCACAAGATTAACTCTGTAACAATATGTGTTCACAGCATAACTTTTAACAATCTGTGTGAGCTACATAATCTTGTTCAAAAAAAATCACAAATCAAGAACAAAACATTGGCCAGAGAATGTCACAATGTCATAACGCTGTTCACTTTCCGTTCGTTATAAATGTCCGATACAAGGTTAGTTTAGGATTCAAACCAAGAACCTTTGGTGTGGTATGCAATTGATCTACTACGCAATAGAATGAAGAAAAAGTCTACCTGACTCTCAATCACAAAGTGCATTCATACAGTAGAACATCATTTAACTAACTAGTTAGCTTAGATAATCTCATAGCAGCTCGTATCAGCTTGTTTTAACTCGTATTAACTCATAGCAACTTGTATCACATTGGTATCAATCTGTAGCAACTCATATCAGCATGTATAAACTCGTATCAAACCAAAGTCACTCGTATATGCATCCTCAACTCAAGAAAACATTAAGAAACTGGAACAGACACAAAATGGAGCAATGAGATTCATAACAAACGAATATTCACATTTGACTAGAGTAACACCGTTAGTAAAATCACTAAATTTAGAAAGCCTTCAGGACAGAAGACTCAAAAGTAAAGTAGCAATTATACATAAAACACTGAACCATAATCTTCAAATACAAAAACAAAATTTAATAAAATACTAGGAAATACACAACGATAAAGGCACATTTTTCATTCCATATGCTAGGACAAATTTGTACAAATACTCCTTCTTCCCTAGTGCTAATAGAGCATGAAATAGGTTGCCTGAGCCAGCCAGGAAAACCAGTGTCTGGACAGAATTTAAGTCATTGGTTAATATGCATGACTGAAGCATGACGCGTAGGACGTAATCATGTTCTTTTTTGAAGTAACATCTATATTATATAAGATAAGGTAAGTTTCAACTCTTTAAAGAATACACAAACAATGATGTATTGTTTTTTAAATGTAAAACGTGAGATGTAATAATGTTGCCTGTAATGTAAAACTTGAGATGTAATAATGTTGCCTGTAATATAAAACGTAAAATTTAATAATGTTGCCTGCAATGTAAAACTTGAGATGTAATAATGTTGCCTGTAATGTAAAACGTGAGATTTAATAATATTGCCTCCAATGTAAAACCTGAGATGTAATAATGTTGCCAGTAATGTAAAACCTGAGATGCAATAATGTTGCCTGCAATGTAAAACTTGAGATGTAATAATGTTGCCTGTAATGTAAAACTTGAGATGTAATAATGTTGCCTGTAATGTAAAACGTGAGATTTAATAATGTTGCCTGCAATGTAAAACTTGAGATGTAATAATGTTGCCTGTAATGTAAAACTTGAGATGTAATAATGTTGCCTGTAATGTAAGACTTGAGATGTAATAATGTTGCCTGAAATGTAAAACTTGAGATGTAATAATGTTGCCTGTAATGTAAAATGTGAGATTCAATAATGTTGCCTGCAATGTAAAACTTGAGATGTAATAATGTTGCCTGCAATGTAAAACTTGAGATGTAATAATGTTGCCTGTAATGTAAAACTTGAGATGTAATAATGTTGCCTGTAATGTAAAACGTGAGATTTAATAATGTTGCCTGCAATGTAAAACTTGAGATGTAATAATGTTGCCTGCAATGTAAAACTTGAGATGTAATAATGTTGCCTGTAATGTAAAACTTGAGATGTAATAATGTTGCCTGTAATGTAAAACGTGAGATTCAATAATGTTGCCTGCAATGTAAAACTCGAGATGTAATAATGTTGCCTGTAATATAAAACGTGAGATTCAATAATGTTGCCTGCAATGTAAAACTTGAGATGTAATAATGTTGCCTGTAATGTAAAATGTGAGATTCAATAATGTTGCCTGCAATGTAAAACTTGAGATGTAATAATGTTGCCTGCAATGTAAAACTTGAGATGTAATAATGTTGCCTGTAATGTAAGACTTGAGATGTAATAATGTTGCCTGTAATGTAAAACTTGAGATGTAATAATGTTGCCTGTAATGTAAAACGTGAGATTCAATAATGTTGCCTGCAATGTAAAACTCGAGATGTAATAATGTTGCCTGTAATATAAAACGTGAGATTCAATAATGTTGCCTGCAATGTAAAACTTGAGATGTAATAATGTTGCCTGTAATGTAAAATGTGAGATTCAATAATGTTGCCTGCAATGTAAAACTTGAGATGTAATAATGTTGCCTGCAATGTAAAACTTGAGATGTAATAATGTTGCCTGTAATGTAAGACTTGAGATGTAATAATGTTGCCTGAAATGTAAAACTTGAGATGTAATAATGTTGCCTGTAATATAAAACGTAAAATTTAATAATGTTGCCTGCAATGTAAAACTTGAGATGTAATAATGTTGCCTGTAATGTAAAACGTGAGATTTAATAATATTGCCTCCAATGTAAAACCTGAGATGTAATAATGTTGCCAGTAATGTAAAACCTGAGATGCAATAATGTTGCCTGCAATGTAAAACTTGAGATGTAATAATGTTGCCTGTAATGTAAAACTTGAGATGTAATAATGTTGCCTGTAATGTAAAACGTGAGATTTAATAATATTGCCTCCAATGTAAAACCTGAGATGTAATAATGTTGCCAGTAATGTAAAACCTGAGATGCAATAATGTTGCCTGCAATGTAAAACTTGAGATGTAATAATGTTGCCTGTAATGTAAAACTTGAGATGTAATAATGTTGCCTGTAATGTAAAACGTGAGATTTAATAATGTTGCCTGCAATGTAAAACTTGAGATGTAATAATGTTGCCTGTAATGTAAAACTTGAGATGTAATAATGTTGCCTGTAATGTAAGACTTGAGATGTAATAATGTTGCCTGAAATGTAAAACTTGAGATGTAATAATGTTGCCTGTAATGTAAAATGTGAGATTCAATAATGTTGCCTGCAATGTAAAACTTGAGATGTAATAATGTTGCCTGCAATGTAAAACTTGAGATGTAATAATGTTGCCTGTAATGTAAAACTTGAGATGTAATAATGTTGCCTGTAATGTAAAACGTGAGATTTAATAATGTTGCCTGCAATGTAAAACTTGAGATGTAATAATTTTGCCTGTAATGTAAAACTTGAGATGTAATAATGTTGCCTGCAATGTAAAACTTGAGATGTAATAATGTTGCCTGTAATGTAAAACTTGAGATGTAATAATGTTGCCTGTAATGTAAAACGTGAGATTCAATAATGTTGCCTGCAATGTAAAACTCGAGATGTAATAATGTTGCCTGTAATATAAAACGTGAGATTCAATAATGTTGCCTGCAATGTAAAACTTGAGATGTAATAATGTTGCCTGTAATGTAAAACTTGAGATGTAATAATGTTGCCTGTAATGTAAAACGTGAGATTTAATAATGTTGCCTGCAATGTAAAACTTGAGATGTAATAATTTTGCCTGTAATGTAAAACTTGAGATGTAATAATGTTGCCTGCAATGTAAAACTTGAGATGTAATAATGTTGCCTGTAATGTAAAACTTGAGATGTAATAATGTTGCCTGTAATGTAAAACGTGAGATTCAATAATGTTGCCTGCAATGTAAAACTCGAGATGTAATAATGTTGCCTGTAATATAAAACGTGAGATTCAATAATGTTGCCTGCAATGTAAAACTTGAGATGTAATAATGTTGCCTGTAATGTAAAATGTGAGATTCAATAATGTTGCCTGCAATGTAAAACTTGAGATGTAATAATGTTGCCTGCAATGTAAAACTTGAGATGTAATAATGTTGCCTGTAATGTAAGACTTGAGATGTAATAATGTTGCCTGAAATGTAAAACTTGAGATGTAATAATGTTGCCTGTAATATAAAACGTAAAATTTAATAATGTTGCCTGCAATGTAAAACTTGAGATGTAATAATGTTGCCTGTAATGTAAAACGTGAGATTTAATAATATTGCCTCCAATGTAAAACCTGAGATGTAATAATGTTGCCAGTAATGTAAAACCTGAGATGCAATAATGTTGCCTGCAATGTAAAACTTGAGATGTAATAATGTTGCCTGTAATGTAAAACTTGAGATGTAATAATGTTGCCTGTAATGTAAAACGTGAGATTTAATAATGTTGCCTGCAATGTAAAACTTGAGATGTAATAATGTTGCCTGTAATGTAAAACTTGAGATGTAATAATGTTGCCTGCAATGTAAAACTTGAGATGTAATAATGTTGCCTGTAATGTAAAACTTGAGATGTAATAATGTTGCCTGTAA
Source organism: Biomphalaria pfeifferi (assembly GCA_030265305.1). NCBI lineage: Eukaryota > Metazoa > Mollusca > Gastropoda > Planorbidae > Biomphalaria > Biomphalaria pfeifferi. The sequence goes on from JASAOG010000025.1 coordinate 1,203,210, forward strand.
TGTAAAACGTGAGATTCAATAATGTTGCCTGCAATGTAAAACTCGAGATGTAATAATGTTGCCTGTAATATAAAACGTGAGATTCAATAATGTTGCCTGCAATGTAAAACTTGAGATGTAATAATGTTGCCTGTAATGTAAAATGTGAGATTCAATAATGTTGCCTGCAATGTAAAACTTGAGATGTAATAATGTTGCCTGTAATGTAAAATGTGAGATGTAATAATGTTGCCTGTAATGTAAGACTTGAGATGTAATAATGTTACCTGTAATGTAAAACGTGAGATTCAATAATGTTGCCTGTAATGTAAAACGTGAGATGTAATAATGTTGCCTGAAATGTAAAACTTGAAACGAAATCTTTGTCCCTATCTTCACATGTTAAAACACTCTAAACAAGATGAATACAAACACAATATAACATCAAATACACAAAATAAAACTCTAGACAATCACAATAACATTGAAACTCACCAGCAAACAAAGACAATCGATACAAAGCACCAGCGCAAAGACTTTTACTTCTGAAGCATGTTATGAAAGAAACAGTTAGACTAGACACATTTGTCATGAAACTCCAACCACACAAGCAATCTTTACAAAAAAACATGGATGCAATAAGTCCAACGTAATTACGGTGAGGATAAGCAAATAAAAAACCAAACCAAAGGAAACCTTTAACCAAAGAAAACCTTTAACCAAAGAAAACCTTTAACCAAAGAAAACCTTTAACAAAAGAAAACCTTTAACAAAAGATTCAACTCCCAATGACAGAAAGATTACAAAACATCACAACTCAAGCAGGAGTTTTTCGGTTATGGCTAGCGATCAAATCACCCCAGACAGATGGATTGAGTTAATTTAATAACTAATTTAAGCTTTGTAAAACGTATGTTAAATGTATCCTCTGCTTAAACTAGCATCCAAGTGTATTCTACCTCATCAGTCTATACACCCACACCAACTTCTTTTTTTTAACCTACCCCAATCACAGTACATTATTTTTACATTTATTACAGTATATTTTAGTATCTATATGGTTAAAAATAGAAAAAAGTTATAATGACTTCATCTGACATTGTAAAGATGGCAAAAGAAATGTCCTCAATGGAAAGATATGTACATTTTTCTTTCAGACCAAAAGGATAAATCTAAATGTTGACAGGATTCCCTTATGATCTTACTAACCCCAAAATGAGAACAAACTACGACATATTTTGGTTAACCATTTATTTTGGTTCCCATGTCTACTTAAACTGCAAATATTTCCCCTGATCGAAACACAACACTCTAAATGTAATATATACATAAATTAAATTAAATTGACTAGTATCTTCAAGAAATTTGTTTAAAACTCCTTTATTTTCAACTCAATGTAACCGCAGCTTTGTATCAAGGATTGACCTCTTTAGTCACACAAGAAGTAGCAAAGGGAAAAGATAGTCCATTGAGACGTAATATGCTACAGAACCTCAGTATACAAATTAAGCTCGGTTTCCACAAGATTATGAGAGAAAATTATTCATTCCATTAAAGAACGTTTTAAATCTTAACGGTGAATTTTAAAAAATGCCAGGCACGCATATCATCATTTGATCATCAATCATGCATTGATCGTTTGATAAGTTTGAGAACAGTTGTGGTCTTGGGACATCAGCAAACGATCGAAAGACGAGGAAAAGACTTCTGCATCAGTCTATAAGTGCCAGTGAAGTGAAAACACAATGTTATTAATAAATAGAAAGTGTTTTTTAAACATCTACATAGGTTAGTGTTGGTCCGTTAAATTTTTTACTAGTCTAATTATCACTTCCCTTCTTTTTAACAATTCGAAAACAAAACTACAATAACGCTCTGTTGCCTTATAGAAACTATCTGTGACAATTTATGTCATTTTTTAGCGACCTTCGAAAACGGAATAACCATTATTCTTTTTGTCTGGTCTATATGTCCGTCTGTCCGTCCCGGTTAGATCGCAAAACTAGAAAAGATATTGAAACTACAATATCATGATGTTTTAGATCTTTCAAAATTCTGATGTAACGATTTTTTTCTTTTTTAAAGCAAAACATTTAATTTTTTTAAATTAACTATGCAAGCAGCTTTTTTTTTCATAAAAATACAGCATTTTTACTATTCACTATATTTAGAAAAAAGACACAGATGATAAAATGGCATATAATCAGTATATTTGTAATATATTTAAGCGAACTTTTTTTTATTTCTAAAATTATGTTATGAAAAACTGTTTTATGACATACAAGCTACTTACATTTTAAATATTTTTTTCCTTTTTTTAAAGAGAAAGAATGCATTTTATAGGTAAAAAGTCGAATATAATTTAAAACAATAATTAATAAGCAATGTCTCATATTATATAAGGAGCGAAAAAATGCAAAACACATGGAACAAAAAGGGACACATTTCTTCCATTTCAAAACCATCAATTAAATAAACATTCGATAACACCAGGTAAGCCAGGTTCACATAAACCATACCTTCATATCTATCATTTCATTAAATACAAACGAATATTAACAATGTAATAATAATAAAATGGATAAATCTCTGTATTCTGTAGTACCATATCGGTTCTTACACTTCTCTTCTTTTGTATTGGCGTATTTTGGGTTGTTGTTGTTAGTTAACAGATTATAGCTTATTATATTTAGGCAGAATATTATTAAAACGAGTTAGTTTTCTTTAGTTGCAGTCTTACTGTCTGTTAAACGCAGATCCATGGGCAGACATATGGGGGCCATCTCTGAGTTTGTGTGAAACACAAACTCATCTTGTAATCTTGGTGTTTTTTTTTTTTGTTTTGTTTTTTTTACAATTGTTCGTTCCATCAAAACGTGCTAGCCCAAACCACTAGCAGGATTGCAGGGAATAAAATATGGCAGGGCTTTGAACTCTAGACCATTGTCACAAACAGTCTGAACTGAATATCTCAAGAATAAACTAGCATTTTTTTAAACAAATGTTGTTCATAATTATATCATAGGCCTTTCAAAAGTTTTGTGGGAATACCTGATATAAAGCGCTACATTTCAAATCTTTTCTAACTGCTGAGACTACCGTTTTTATTTGTAAAACTTTGAATTAGACAAACAATGAAATTTTTGATAAATGAAACTTTGAAATAAAATAACAACTAAGCAAATTTATTTTCAGTACAAACTTTCTTTTCAGTTTTAATTCATTCAATTTTAATTCAATAAAAGTGGCTGAAATTTGACTCTAGCGAAAAGATCTGAAGAAAGAAGGCTAACATTTGGCTATAGCTAAAAGAGCTCCAGAAAATTGGCTGAAATGTTGTTACATTGTATACAATTTAACAGAAACAGTTGCTTAATCTAGACTTGTTACGCAGAGAATATTCTCAACAATATTCGTGGAACAAAATTTTGTTCATCTGAGAGTGTTTGCTGTTTCGATCTAGATCTAATATTGTTTGGGAAAAAAATAGCACATGCTATGAATGAACTAATGAATGAATCTAAATCTCTCTATAAATATATAATATCACTATCTTTCACTCAAGCTCTCAATACTATAATATTATCTTTTTTAGTGAACGAGAAAAAAAGAACGTTCCTTACATTTTCAATACTATATCCCGACATTATCCTAAGCAGTGTTCATTGTCCATATCCCGACATCATCCTAAGCGGTGTTCAATGTCCATATCCTACTCCTGATCAATTGACCGAGATCTGTGAACACATCAAACACACCAACACCGCCGCCATTAAGAACACGCCAGCAATGTTCCAGCCATCACCACCATCACATCGACAGCATGGAACTATCCCCGTACGACACACCTCCAAGAGACAAACGTGAAACCACTGGCTCTAGCGAGCACACGGCACCGACCTCAGCTCCCACCGCTAGAAGCATGGAGCCACATAGGTCCCTGTGGACCTGTGGCGTGGAAGGGAGGCTGGGGTGGGGCAGTTGAGGGTAGAGGGAGCTCGTCATCATTATTTCTCGCGCAACAGCCCCCGTGTCTTGCTCTTGCCCAAGCGGGAGTCGATGCTATCCCTTCTGCTTCAGCAGTCAATACTGTAGCCATGTCTGGAACGTTGGTATCGATCCTGACTTATTTACATTTTAATGTTTCCAAAGGGGGAAAAATGAGTTTTCTTTTTTTAAAAGGACGTCCTTTAAAATGATTAGCACATGACTACAGGATTGCTGGACTGCTGGTTGAATAGATAGATAGATTTATAAATGGATGGGTGAGTGGGTGGATGGATAGATTTATAGAAGGATTGTTGAGCGGCTGGTATAATATATGGATAGATTTATAGATGAATGGGTGGACAGCTGGTTGAACAGATAGATTTATAAATGGAGGGGTGGGTGGGTGAATGAAAAGATTTGTAAATGGGTTGGTGGGCGAATTATGGTGATTTAGTGATTGAGAGAATGGATGGAGTGATGGATGGTTAGATAGATAGATAGATAGATAGATCGATAGATAGATAGATAGATAGATAGATAGATAGATAATTTCCTTACTAGCACCATCATATTTAACTCTCTACGTACAATTTCGCTTCATTAGTATCGATACTAGCTTACGTATCGATCACAGAGTTGTTAAAAAAGCGGATCTCTGGCCTTAATTTGCTTCGATGACCGTGTGAAAGAAGACAAAATTATTGTTTTATTACAGCTTGATTCAATTTTCTGTACATTTTTAACGACATCATTAATTCATCGACTTGTTATAGATAGAAAGAAAAAAGAAACAACTAACATTCAGAGCTCAAGGCAAAAGTCCAAGAAAATAAATTTGGAATTCAGAAGTTGAGGAGTTTTTGTTGAAATTCATTTCTGCAATATCGTGTGTGTAGAGGCGAGGCGACAATGCTGATCCGCTATCACAATTTAATAGACACTCATTTTATTATTGTTGAACAATCAAATAAAGTAGCTAATTATAAACTATGTGTATTACAGCGAAACAAACAAACGAAAAAAAAAAGTTTGACCGCACCGGGTGACACCCACCCTCGTGAAGCCACGGGTTAGAGCTGAAGTTTCTTTTACCTGACAACACAATAATCAAGTAAACAAAAATTAACCAATTATTATTATTATTATTATAGCTTTTAAATAGCGCTACTTTCATGCTTATAGCATGCTCAGAGCGCTTTGGTCCAATCTCATTTGTGGACCAGTGGGGGGGGGGGGGGATGGAGGGGGTATCTAGGAGTTGGTTTTCCGTGCTGCCTTTAGGCGCTCAGTAAACGCAACTCTGCCCGAGTCGGGTGTCGAACCTCGAGCCCCCTTCTAGGTAGCCAAGACAAGCCAAGTTCAAGCGCACTTGGCCTCTCGACCACCAATTAGGTAATTAACTAGTGCTAATAAATTATTTTGTTTGGTATCTCAAACAAAGAAAAGAAATAGTACTTGATTGAAGAGGTGTTATAGGCTGAACTATTCCCCTTTCGAAGGGAAAGAAATAGAACTTGACTGAAGTGGTGGTATAAGCTGAATTAGTCCCCTTTATAGATTGTCGTCTGAGGTTTATTACAAATTTAATGACATGACTGATCCAAAGTAATTGCTACACTTAATATAAGCTTTGTTTTCTTTTTCTAAAAAGTATCTTAATATTTATTTTTATTTTGATGTGTTATAATAGACTAAAACAATTTTAGAATCAAAATTTAACTGATGCAGTCTATAAAACTTCGAAAGTTATAGAAATTGGTTCTTAAGAGAGTACTGAGGTGTTAATCATTTCGCATATCTATAACACAGCTTATACTAAGTTTTATTATTACAACAAAGTTACTCTTATATATATATATATATATATATATATATATATATATATATATATATATATATATATATATATATATATACATATATATATTGTCACGTATTACAAATTGAATTCTACTTTTAAATGGCTTGCCTAGGGGAACGTGACAATAGAAAAAGGTAATTGTGTCACTTATCTTAAGTCTGAATTTAATCAGAGACTTACAATGAATAACAAAAAAAAATGACACAAGAAATCGGAAGGTAAAATATCAACTTAATGTTTAATCATAATATAACTCAATACAAAATGGAAGGGTTGACCAAAACCCTTTTACAAAAATGGCATGTAAAAATATTACAATACCAGAGTTTGAAAATATAATTACAAATACAAGCAAGGCCTTGAAAAAAAGAAAAATCTTAACTTACACGATCAAGTGGTATACCACGCACGGATCACGCAATGTCTCCGCTATTCTGTCTCACGGCTGTCTCCGTATGTCTGTCCGTCAACGTCACGCGGGCGGTCTTTATATAATCTACCGCGCGTCGATCTCAAGACAAATCTAGGAATTTCTCGAACCAAATACGTCATCAATTTCCCAGATCTAGAACGCTCTTCAAAGAGACAGAAAAAAAAACACCCTCCTTTCAACCAGAGGTACACACACAGGTCAAGGACCGGTCACTGTCTGTGTGGCTTGACGAATAAAAAAAAAACTTATTACACAAGGGGCGGACAACCTACCCGTCTCTCGACCGCAACAGGTCAAAGAAAAGAAAAAAACAACGCCTAGATACGTAACACCTCCCTCCTAAAAATAAAAAGTTTACATTTCCACGAAATGGAAATCTTTTTAGAACTAAAAAAAATATTTACATTACAGAATGTATTTATCATGATATATATAAAAAAAAAATACATCAAAATACTTTTTACAATCTAGATAAGGCATCGGCGATAACATTTTCGCTGCCTTTTATGTGTTTAAGATCTAGGTTGTACTTTTGTAAAAATAAACTCCACCTGAGAAGTCGTTGGTTCTTGCCAGACATTTTGTGGATAAATGTAAGGGGATTGTGGTCAGTAAATACAACCAGTGGCCATCTGGACCCACTGATATAAAAATCAAAGTGTTGTATAGAAAGAATCAACCCAAGACATTCTTTTTCCACAGTAGAATAATTTCTTTGATGTCTATTAAATTTCTTGGAAAAGAAACAAATAGGGTGCTCTACTTGGAAATTATCTTCTTGGTAAAGGACTGACCCAACACCTGTGTCACTGGCGTCAATAGCTAACCTAAAAGGTTTTCCGAAGTCAGGAGCCATCAAAATGGGGAAGCTAGATAATATCTGCTTAATTTGGTTAAAGGACTGGCAATGACAGAAAAATTTTCGCAAAATTTTCTATAATATCCAGACATTCCCAAAAATCTTCGGAGTTGTTTCCGATCAGCAGGAATAGGGAAAGCTTGGATAGCTTCTACTTTGGCCATTACAGGTTTCACCTGGCCTTGTCCTACAATATGGCCTAAGTATTGGATGGAAGCCTGGCAAAAATCACTCTTACTCAGGTTTACAGTAATTTTTGCATGTAAAAGTTTAGTAAAAAAAGACAATGCAGTTGTTTACAATGGCTAGAAAAATCTTGGCTAAAAATTACTACATCGTCTATGTATGCGTGGCAATTCTCCATGTCAGCAAGCAGGGCATTTATCATTCTCTGGAAAGTGGCAGGAGCATTCTTCATGCCAAATGGCATCACTTTGTATTGGTACAGACCATCAGGGGTGACAAAGGCGGAGATTTCCTTTGCCCTATCAGTCAGGGGAACCTGCCAATAACCTGAAAGTAGGTCTATTTTGGTGATGTACTTAGCGTCACCAATACGATCTATGAGATCGTCTATCCTAGGGATAGGAAACGAATCGGTCTTTGTTACAGCATTTACCTTACGGTAGTCTGTACAAAAACGATAAGTCTTGTCCTGTTTAGGTATCAAGACACATGGAGAGCTCCAGCTACTGGAACTTGGTTCAATGAGGTCGTTTTCAAGCATATACTTGATTTCTGACCTAAGTATGGCAAGTTTCTCAGGGTTGACCCTGTAAGGATGCTGCTTGACTGGAGTAGCCTCGCCAACATCTACATCATGCATTATAACATTAGTCTGTTTTGGTACATCAGAAAAAATGTCATTAAATTCATTAATGAGTTTCATGATAACTGGCCTTTCTGTCGAAGACAGATGAGACAGTTTTACATCCAAATTCTGTAATACAAAAGAATTAGGTATTTTGTATTGTCCAAATTTCTCCTTTACAATATCATCATCAATAGGAGAAACATGGCTATTTGAACAACTTTTGACTGTATTTAAAACACAATTATTCTTCTCTGAGTGATCTGGCCGAGATACATAAGGCTTCAGCATGTTTATATGACATAGCTGAGTCTTTTTCCTACGGTCAGGAGTTTTGATTGTGTAATTGAGGTCACTAATTTTGGTCTCAATTTCATAGGGACCAAAGTATCTGGCTTGCAAGGGTTGACCTGGTATGGGCAAAAATACAAGCACCTTATCCCCGGGAGAAAATTCTCTAGCACGGGCCTTTCTATCATACCAGCGTTTCATGCTGGATTGGGTGTTTTGTAAGTTATTTTTGGCCAGAACACAAGCATCATAAAGTCTAGTTTTAAACTTACTTACATAGTCTAAAAGTCCTTCAGTGGCTGTTGGTGACAACAAAGTCTCTTTTATACATTTCAAGGGACCGCGCACCGAATGGCCAAAGACTAAGTCAAAAGGGCTGAATCCCAACGATTCCTGGACGGATTCACGGGTTGCAAACAGCAGCATGTGGATTCCTTCGTCCCAGTCTTTTTCGTGCTCAAAGCAATAGGTTCGGATCATGTTCTTGAGAGTCTGATGGAATCGCTCAAGAGCGCCTTGCGACTCGGCATGATACGCACTCGACATGCAGTGTTTGATGCCCAACTGAGTCATGACTTGCTTGAAAAGATTGGCCGTGAAATTCGTTCCTTGGTCCGATTGGATGGACTTTGGTAGACCAAATAGAGTAAAGAACTTGATTAAGGCCTTTACAATGTTCGATGCTTTTATGTTCCTTAGAGGAATAGCCTCAGGAAAACGAGTTGAAGCACACATAATGGTCAACAGGTATTGGTTGCCAGCTTTTGTCCTTGGGAGAGGACCAACACAGTCAATAAGTACTCTGCTGAAAGGTTCTTCAAAGGCTGGAATCGGCTTCAGAGGAGCAACAGGGATCTTTTGATTTGGCTTGCCAACCATCTGACAGGCATGACAGGATCGGCAGTACTGGATGACATCTTTCTTCAAACGTGGCCAGAAGAAGTGTGACATAATCTTGTGGTATGTCTTGTGGATGCCGAGATGACCTGACATTGGTGTGTCATGAGCCAGATTCATGATGTACGCTCGGTATCTTTCTGGTAACACGATTTGATGGCATATTCTCCATTCTTCTTCGTTGGATGCGTCTGGAGGTTTCCATTTCCTGAAGAGCATATCATCTTGGATGTAGTAGCACGTTGATGCTAGCTCTGCCTCTTGTGATGTCATTGCGGTTTCTCGGAGTTTGGCGAGCTCTGGATCCTTCTTTTGGTCCTCAATCAACTGTTTTCGAGTTGATGCCGGCTTTTCAGAATTTGGCGTTGGTTCTTCTTCAAGAGAAGCAAAGAATGTGGTGCTCAAGTCCACATCATCATGGTTACTGTTGGCTTTGATAACGTTCTCTTCTTGAGATGCTTTCAACCTCATTGCCCTTGTTACTGCACACGCTGGATATAACTCTAGGTCTTCCTCGGGTGTGGCAGATAAGTCGGGTGTTTGAGTGACGATGGGTTCGGCTATCACCTTTCCACCTGCTAAGTCATTGCCTAACAGCAACGAGATGCCTTCCAATGGTAATGTTGGTCGGACACCTACAACAACCGGTCCAGTAATGAGATTTGACTTTATGTCGATTAGATGTAGAGGCACATCTATACATCCAAGCTCTACGCCTCGTAACAGGATGCTCTTCCCAGTCGATGATGATTTTGACAAGGGTAAGATACCCTCTAAAAGTAGCGATTGTGAGGCACCTGTGTCTCTCAAAATGGTGATAGGTCGTAGACTTGTAGAATCACCGAGTAGTGATACGAATCCTTCCGAAATGAAAGGCTTAAAATCCTCTAAGGAAACATCAATTTTGGTTGATGCAGACTGGACTTGGGTCGAACTCTCGCTGGAGTCATTGACATCTCTAGGAGACGCAGTGGAGAAACTCTTTCTTGAGTCAGTAGAACATCTTTTGGATGTATTTGGAGAACTCTTGATGGAGTCATTGGAACATCGGGGTGATGTCTTATGGGAACTCTTGATAGAGTCATGGGAACATCGGGATGATGTATTATGGGAACTCTGGATAGAGTCATTGGAACATCGGGATGATGTATTATGGGAACTCTGGATAGAGTCATTGGAACATCGGGGTGATGTATTATGGAAACTCTGGATGGAGTCATTGGAACATCGGCTTGATGTATTTGAAAAACTCTTGTTTGAGTCATTGGAACATCGGCTTGATGTATTTGAAAAACTCTTGTTTGAGTCATTGGAACATCGGCTTGATGTATTTGAAAAACTCTTGTTTGAGTCATTGGAACATCGGCTTGATGTATTTGAAAAACTCTTGTTTGAGTCATTGGAACATCGGCTTGATGTATTTGAAAAACTCTTGGTTGAGTCATTGGAACATCGTAAAGATGAATTTGAAGAACTCGCTGTTGAGTCATTTGAACACCGTGGAGACATTTTCGGAGAGTCTTGTACAGTCAATACATTTGAAACAGGTGGTGTCGAGGTATTCTTGATATGACTTGATGATGAGGGAGTAAACCTCGACGACCACTGTACTGTGCAAGCGCTGACTTTTGAAGGAGCTTTTTCGTTTCTCTTCCTCAATTTCCAGCAATCGTCAATTTTATGGCCTTCTCGTTTGCAGTAGGAACAAGTAGCTTTACTTGTAGTAGGTTTTCTGTCATTTGTACTGCTGTTCTTGAGGGAGTTGCTAGCAATGGACTCAGGCTGTTTGACTTGTTTTGGCTTGACATCCGTCGTATACTTGGCAAATTGATGTGATATTATATAATCGTCTGCCAACACTGCAGCCTTGTGCACATCTTCCTCGCCACGATCAGCTATATGCGTACGGACGTCCAGCCGCACACAACTCTTGAACTCTTCCATCAGCATTAGGTTCTTGAATTTTGCAAAGTCGGTGCCGATTTCCCTGGAAGTGAGCCATTTCTCAAAGCGTCGCTCCTTTTCCCGCAGGAATTCTACATGGGTTTGGCCATCCGATTTGCGACAATCCCTGAACTGCTTTCGGTAAGCTTCCGGAACAAGTTCATATGCCTTAAGAATTAAGGCCTTAACAACATTATAATCTTTTTGTTGTTCAATGGTCAAAGAACAAAATACCTCTGCAGCTCTACCAGTCAAAACTGTTTGCAGCAAAGTGGGCCACAAAGTTTCAGGTACATTAAAATTTTTCACAGCAAGTTCAAATTGTGGAAAATAATTGTCAATTGTGGCTTCATTAAAGCGTGGAATTATTTTCAAAAATTTTGTTGCTTCAGCAGTATGACTGGCAGGGGAAGAATCTGGTCTTACATTAGCAGCTAACTCTAATTTTTTTAACTCTATTTCTTTTTCTTTTAAAGCTAACTGGGCTTCTATTTCCATTTGTTTTAATTTTATCTGAAGTTCTAAATCTGATTTACCCTCATCGGGTCTAAGGGTTTCTAAAAGGTCTTCAGAAAACACTTCCTCGTCTACATAATGGATTACAATGTTATCTCTGATTTCTTGTTTAAGGGCATTTGATTTTATTTTTAACCCTAAATGTTTTGAAATAAGGACCAGTTCCTTCCTAGTAAAAGCATCAAGCTCTTTCACAGAGGGATTTGCAAGAAAAACCTGAATATCCATGACTAACTAACAACTATTACAAGCAAAAAAAAATGTATACAATGTAAATATACAGTACAAAATCAGTACAACAAAAAAACCTTAAGAGAGTTTGGTCAATACTATTGATACTTTACTTCCGACTCTTTGACACAAAAAAAAATTTTGTTAAAGTCAACTTCGCCTTTACAAAATTACTCAAGTAAGACGAAAATAGGTTCAGAAAAATATCCCGGACGAGCCCCCAAACTTCTTTTGTCACGTATTACAAATTGAATTCTACTTTTAAATGGCTTGCCTAGGGGAACGTGACAATAGAAAAAGGTAATTGTGTCACTTATCTTAAGTCTGAATTTAATCAGAGACTTACAATGAATAACAAAAAAAAATGACACAAGAAATCGGAAGGTAAAATATCAACTTAATGTTTAATCATAATATAACTCAATACAAAATGGAAGGGTTGACCAAAACCCTTTTACAAAAATGGCATGTAAAAATATTACAATACCAGAGTTTGAAAATATAATTACAAATACAAGCAAGGCCTTGAAAAAAAGAAAAATCTTAACTTACACGATCAAGTGGTATACCACGCACGGATCACGCAATGTCTCCGCTATTCTGTCTCACGGCTGTCTCCGTATGTCTGTCCGTCAACGTCACGCGGGCGGTCTTTATATAATCTACCGCGCGTCGATCTCAAGACAAATCTAGGAATTTCTCGAACCAAATACGTCATCAATTTCCCAGATCTAGAACGCTCTTCAAAGAGACAGAAAAAAAAACACCCTCCTTTCAACCAGAGGTACACACACAGGTCAAGGACCGGTCACTGTCTGTGTGGCTTGACGAATAAAAAAAAAACTTATTACACAAGGGGCGGACAACCTACCCGTCTCTCGACCGCAACAGGTCAAAGAAAAGAAAAAAACAACGCCTAGATACGTAACAATATATATACATATATATATATATATAAGATGAAAACGTGTAATGGAGGGTGTGTGTGTTTTTATATGGTGACGGTGGGAAGAGAATAGCGATTGGTTGTGACAAAGTTGTACAAATGCTACTTATTCCTTGGTGCTATTAGAGCATGGAATGGGTTGCCTGAGCTAGCCAAGAAAACCAGTGACTTTGCAGAATTTAGGTCATTGGTTAATATGCATGACTAAATGCATGACGCGTACGACGTAATCATCTTCTTTTTTGAAGTAACGTCTGTATTATATAAGATAAGATAAGAATGGTGCAACATAGGTGGCATTGTCGTCACTTGGTCTTAGGACAGACGACTCCAGAACATAAGACTGAAATGTGCTTTGTGCTACAGGTCAATGACCGGTAACAACACCAATATTTTCTAAGTATGAGATATTGAATTTAGAAACTGAATTTCGAACAACCCTTGGCTACATTGAACGTCCTCAAACACTTGTGAGGCAGAGGCTACATTGAACGTCCTCAAACACTTGTGAGGCAGAGGCTACATTGAACTTCCTCATAGAGCTTTGTCCTTGGATCGTTTTCTTTGTCCATGTCTATTCTTAGCTGTCTAAACAAAAGAATGTCGTCGGCATGTGGAAGTCTGTCATTCTATTGAGACTTTTTTTTTTCCTGCATTATGATGTTTACTCATAGTAGTCTTTGGAGCTGACTAATACAGGACTTTTTTTTTTGGTGGTGGTTGGGGGGGGGGGAGGTTATAGTGAGACAGAAATGTATACATACTCTTAAAATATGGTTGACAATAAGCTGCAGGTTTTGGAGCTAGCATTTAATGTGTCAAAAAATAACAGGAGCAGGTTGGGCAGGTCACCTGGAAAAAATGTGAGAGAACGGGTCACCTCGAACGAATGTCAGAGAACAGAGGAGCAAACATTTTGTTACCCAGCATAAACCAAAAGGCAGATTCCCCAAAGGCAGACCACGAGTACGGTGGCTAGATGATGTAGAGGCAGATCTACAACAGCTAATAGTCCGGGCATGGATACGTAAAGCGCGGAATAGATCATTAAAGAAAGATGTGCTAAAGCAAGCCAAGTCCCTCCATGGGCTGTAGCGCCACTGGGATGGATGGATGTTTTATTCTCGACATTTTACCTTAAGCTACCTCGACACAAATATCTGCGCTCTTTCCTGAAGCCACACCGGCTATCTGTTGAACCACACTACATCTGTGAAACCACACTCCATATGTGGAACCGCACTCAATGGAACTAAACTCCATGTTCACTGTATGTTAAGCGTCGATTTAGTTAGATAATTGCATTGAAGTTTAAAATTATTTTTTTTTAAATATCATCTTAAAGTTTCATGAAGTAATCTTCAGGTTTCATAAGCGCTTGAAGCGTGGTCACGTCTTCTAAAGTTTGCTGATTGACAAATAGTGCAGGGCCAGTCTTAGGCCACTGCAACCTATGCGGCCGCAGTGGGCCCGCACTTGCATAGGCCCCGCGCAAAATTCTAGGTATAAATTATTAAATTAACCATTTTAATTTATTATTAAAGGGTTCCTGGAATTCTCCTGAATTGCGTATATACGAAAAAGTCATGAACATCTGTATATAATGAAAATCTTGTGAAAACGCATCCAAATCTCCTTAAAAACAGACAAAATTGTCATTTCGTGGTGTCATTCAATATGGAAAATGCCAATCCTACTCGCGATTATAAAAAAAGGCATTGTCAGCTTTTATTTCATAAAAATGTAATAATAAAGCGAATTTTAACCAAAACAAGAAGTTCAAATACTTTATTTACTTTATTAGTCACTGGCATACAAATATAGATCTAAATCTATCTCCACCTCTTAAAAAACAACCAAAAGCGATATTTTACTAGTCGATAGTAAATCTAAAAGGTAGATCAAGATGTTCATCGGCTTTTTGTTAGAAAAATACTATCTACTGTAGATGGCTCGTAAAGTTAATTTTGTACTTAGTAAAGTATGAATAGAATGCAAAGACAAATTTATTTTCTAATACAAAATCTTACTTTTCACTTATAATCCTCATCCCACCCCAGACTGGGCCCGCGCACTCCGTTACGAAACGGGTCCCGCAATCTGTAGGACCGGCCCTGGACAAACAGAACTAGTTGCTGTTGAAACCTTTAAGGTTCAGATATTTCCAGTAAATGGATTTTTTCCTTGTTGTAAACATTTAATTTCTTCCCTTGACACAGAAGTTCAACTCGAATAAAAACTTGAATTTTACAGTGTGATTATGATTATATAAAGTTATGATTATAAACTATGCAGGGGGCGAAGTGAAGCTTTCAGTGTGCTGGAGTTGGACGCTAGTTTACCCATGACTGGACTAACTTGCATTCAAACTATTCTGGACAGTTTTATCTTAAAATAACTTTTTAAAATTTTGACTTGATCGATGAGGCCTCTTTTTAAGTTGATCTTTGAAAATACACCCCAACCATGTCACTGCGCCATTTTTTGAACAACACTCCATCTTTAGAACCTCACTCTATCTTGGGGTAAAGAAAAGTAAAGCAGAGGATGTAATGGTCAGATGATGTAATGGTCATCTGTTTCTTTGGTCCACGATTAACGAGAGTGGCCAGCACAACGAATAACCGCCTTTACTTTTCCCCAACTAATGTCAGGTCCCATTATAGCTGCGTGGACTCCAAGTCTTCACCCCAATTTGAACTCGGGACCTCCGTTCGGAAGCCAAGCGCTTTACCACTCAGCCACCGCGCCTCCTTCTATCTGAGGAGCAACTCCCATTTTGTGGAACCACACTCTTTCTATGTAATCACACTCAATCTGTGGAGTCACATTCCATTTTTTTTGGAACCACGCCCCCTTTGTAGAGCCACACTCTACCTATGGAACCATGCTTCATCTGTGGAACCACACACCAATTGTGAAAACACACTATATTTATGGAACCACACTCTATCTGTGTAGCAAATCTCTATATGTGGAACCACACTCTATATGTGGAACCACACTCTAATTGTGAAACAAATATCTAAATGTGGAACCACAATCTATCTGTGAAACAAATCTTAAAATGTGGAACCACACTCTATTTGTGGAATCATGTTCTATATGTTGAACAACACATCATTCGTGGAGCCACACTCTATCTGTGGAACCACACTCCATTTGTGGAACCACAATTCATCTCTGCTAGTCCAAAAAGAAATCACAGAGAGTAGAGTCTGGGGGCCGCCTTCTAGAGACGCCGTGAAAACTTTTTGTTTCTTACACCTTCTAGTGAACTGCTCATTCCAACTCTACATAAATATCAAGCCCTACATGTTACATTCGATCTCTGCTATAACCTGTCATCAGTAAGTACCAGAGAAACGTTGAAATAATTTGGTGGCATCGCTCGATACCACCAGCTTCTTGCCTAATTACAGTGGCAGCTCTATATAATCATAAGACTACGGGCATCGACAAAATGTGACTGCAGGCTTCTAGCTTTAATTGCGATGTTTTAATAAATACATATAGAAACTATGAGATACAAGTAGAGATTGAGACGTTCGGTTTGACACAGATTAAGAAGTGTTCCTAGACTTATAAGACACATTGAGAGAATTTATTGCGATTAATAAATGATGTCTTGTGTGTTGTCGACTTCCTGATACTATTTCCTAATTAAAGAAGCATAAAAGTCAACATGGCTGCTCGGAGGATGAAGAAACGGAGAAAGTTAGGGATGTACACATATAGTTATATATGTCTATGGATGCACACATATAGTTATATATGTCTAGGGATGCACACATATAGTTATATATGTCTAGGGATGCACACATATAGTTATATATGTCTATGGATGCACACATATAGTTATATATGTCTAGGGATGCACACATATAGTTATATATGTCTATGGATGCACACATATAGTTATATATGTCTAGGGATGCACACATATAGTTATATATGTCTATGGATGCACACATATAGTTATATATGTCTAGGGATGCACACATATAGTTATATATGTCTAGGGATGCACACATATAGTTATATATGTCTATGGATGCACACATATAGTTATATATGTCTATGGATGCACACATATAGTTATATATGTCTAGGGATGCACACATATAGTTATATATGTCTAGGGATGCACACATATAGTTATATATGTCTATGGATGCACACATATAGTTATATATGTCTAGGGATGCACACATATAGTTATATATGTCTAGGGATGCACACATATAGTTATATATGTCTAGGGATGCACACATATAGTTATATATGTCTAGGGATGCACACATATAGTTATATATGTCTAGGGATGCACACATATAGTTATATATGTCTAGGGATGCACACATATAGTTATATATGTCTAGGGATGCACACATATAGTTATATATGTCTATGGATGCACACATATAGTTATATATGTCTAGGGATGCACACATATAGTTATATATGTCTATGGATGCACACATATAGTTATATATGTCTATGGATGCACACATATAGTTATATATGTCTAGGGGTGCACACATATAGTTATATATGTCTAGGGATGCACACATATAGTTATATATGTCTAGGGATGCACACATATAGTTATATATGTCTAGGGATGCACACATATAGTTATGGATGCACATTTGAACTTAATTTGAAGTAATAATGGAGAGTCTTAGATTTCTTTCAATGTTATAATTTTTACCCAAGACTTGATTTTATATTTAATTTTCCGTGTTAGGCATTAGTTCAAAACTTTTAAGATTAAAAAAAAATGAACTAGTTGTGCTTACAGTAAGACGCTGTCTTATATTTCACGCACGTCTAAAAAATAATGACGCAAAAGATGAAAATCAAATTATCAATACAATCCAAAAAAAATCATATACACGTGAAAGTGATGTAAGAGAGACGTGTAAGTGACGTAAGAGAGAGACGTGTAAGTGACGTAAGAGAGAGACGTGTAAGTGACGTAAGAGAGAGATAGATGCAATCGCCTCACCCCCCCCCCCCCCCCCCTGGCCGGAGAGATCAATACAATATTTTTTTTTTATTGAATAAATTTAAATTTAAAAAAAAATTACAACAAAAAAATGCCACTAATATAAATTAGATATGCTTTATATTAAATTCTTATATCGAGTCGCCCCACTCCCTATTCTTTAATGTCCAATGCAATCATTAGCTTTATTATAAAATGGAGAGAGAACTCTTACATGATTAATTGTTTTCATTCCACCGTTCCTTCCCCTCTTCCTTCGAAAACATGACTGTTAAAACAGAAATATGGCGACAGAGTCTATATAATTGCACATGAAGTTGTCATAATTATTTAAAGTTAGACTTTGTTTTTGGAAAATGTCGAATTCATGAGAAACTGTTAAGTAAAAGGTAACAATTCACATGAGTTCTAAATCCAAAATATTTTCCTTTTCCCAATCATTACTTGGTCTAATTCTATTGCGACTAGGCTATAATTTACAATTTATCCTTCAATCCTAATGATCATAAAAATTAGAGTAGAATTTAATTTGTTCAGAGCTTTGAATTAACAAAACGAAGATACAAACAGGAGTATTGAAAAAATTAATTATTTAATAATAAAAATACTTAATTTACAGAGCGCTGTTAAGAAACATATAATATCGTTCACTTATAAATGAACGTCTTTTTCAAATATATTATGGAGATATTTTTTTCGGCGGCGACCCTCAAAGCCTTAATCTAAATCAACTGTTTCAATCAGTGGGGTATCTTTTCTTGTCAATGTACAACGTGTTTGCAATGTTGTTAAGGGCTGTAAATTCATATTAGATTTTTTAAAAATTAAAACATTATTTAATAGGTCTTAAAAATTATAAATTTTGCGCTCGTCACTTCTTAACGTTACTTGTGCCTCGATGTCAGTCATACTTGTGTATCGGTCCTTGTTCCCACGATACTTTATTTTACTTAATTCGACCTGCCGTTTTTAATAGGATGAATTATGATCTTTAGATGTGTGAAGAATGCGTTCTTGCAGTTTAGAAACAAGAAAACCCCCTAGCTGTCAATAGAACAAACATCAATGTAAAGTTGTTGCTTTTTTTCCCGAAATTTGAGAAACACTTCTATAATTGTAATTTAGGTCACATTTTTATCTTCCCACTAAAATTATATATATATATATATTCGTGTGTGTGTGTGCGCGCGCGTGTTTATGAAAAACCTCAAAAGCTATGGATCCGCTAGTGCTATAAATGAAAATACTGTAACGTTTCTCCCTATCCAGGCTTTCTGCAAACTGCTCCACACGAAACCACCAACTTAAAGAACTTGACAACTCAGGGCTCCAAAACAACGTAATAGTTTAATGTACAATAAATCACAGCCAATACTGTACAATTGGCAACAACGTAACACACTGTACAAAAGCTTCACACTCCCACGTATCAACTCTTTGGTTGAAGATGCACCCGGCGCCGCAGATAACATCCGTACCCACTTTCGAGGTCCCAAGTACGTTTAACCAAGCTACGATATTAATCCAAGTGTGGGTACATGACACGTGGTTGAAATCCTGGGATGGCTCCAACAAAGCCCGTGGAGTCTGGCAGCATTTGCGGCACCCGGACCGCGACGATCCATGGTGGAGGCTCTGAAGGCCGATAATTGCGCAGTGTAGAACGGGGCACTGCCCTGTTGGAGCATATTTTGCCCTGTTCCAGCCCAATTTTGATGTCCGATGCCGACACTGTGGAAAGTCAGTGGAAACAGTGGCGCACATCTTGCACGTGTGTTCGCAGCAAGATGTGCTGAGAGCTGCTGGGAATGTGTCTGCAGAGTCACTTGACATGTATGAGAGCTATGAGGCCCTACGTCGAACAGCAGAGTTTCTCGCCCAGGCGGTACGGGAGGACTAGCCCTTCCAGCCTTGCTACCAATTGGAGTTAATCTCAGGTTGATCCCCTGGCCGATTTGCTGTCAACACACACCACTACCCTCATCTGTGTCACTACCAGGTTTATTACAATATTTATATTTATTTATAAATAGAGTTCTTACTTTTTAATCTCACTTTCCTTTAAAAAAATATTTAATACGCATATTTTATATTTTAAAAAAAAGGGTCTATTTTTGAGTTTGTGGAGGGTAAGGCTCTTGGCAGACGCTTCGTCGTAAATCCGGATCTGCATTTACTTATTCCAAGCATGCTACAAGCGTACACTTCTTAATCACGACATTTTTGCCAGCCGTAAAAATGCGAAAAAAAAAAGTAAGAAAAAAAAATATATAAGTTTCTGACCCGTCGAAATTCCGCTATATTTTTATCTCTTTTGTGTAGACTTTGGGGCTGTAGATCCATGCTCTCCCTTAAATCCGGCCCTGCATGGAAGTCTACCAAAAACGAGTAAAAACATACAATATGAGTAGGCCTATTCTTTGACTTTAAGCTTTTATCGAAATATTTGAAAGGCTCTCTGATACTTTCACATTTTCATTAATTTTTTTTATCGAATGTTACAAATCATCCTAGGATCGAAGTTCTAAATTTCCTTTAAACTTTTATGTAGATTGAATTATTACAACTAAGTAGTGCAAAAAACGCGTTTATGGACTTGAACCTCTGTTCCTGACCCTGATTAATAGATCCAAAAAAATATTCAAGAGAGATAACTAGCAATTTCTTTGTTCATACACCGGTACTATTTCCGGTTCACGTTAGCACTGTTGTCTGCTGAAATTACGTTACTTGCATTCTCTGTTGCAATTACGTAAGAAAATAGAAATTCTTTAGAGACTAGATTCTAGACTGTTAAATTAAAATTTCAAATAATTTTGCAAGATAGATGCGATTTAGGGCTTAGTTTTGTCTAGATCTGGTTATCGTATTAGCTTCCTTTTCGCCTTTTCAGACTAAGTCACACTAAGACTAAGAGTCACTGTCACTACTAATAAGTTAAATAAGACTAAGACAATAAGTAAAATGAGTGGGTGAGATCATCATTATGATTATGATTAAACTCAGATTCACTCTCAGATACTGACACAGTCAGTGAGTCAACGCAGGTGACTGATAGTGAAATGCGTAACTAAGTGACTAGATCTAGATTATTATAGACTCTAGGTCTAGACAGTCTAGTATCTAGATATATCATATACTATCTACATTTATTATACACAGAGTCTAGATCTAGAATCTAGATCAGTAGACTAGAGCTACTAGAAGAGTAGATCATTAGACTTAGATCTAGATGATGATTAGTTAATCTTAGTAATACTAATAGTATTGATGAAATTATAACAAGCAATTAAAAGTAAACATTCTAAAGGGACTATTTAATAGATTTTTTTTTTACAGTAACATCAAACAAGAACATGAAATTATCAAAATTAAAAATAGGTTAAAATGCTATTTAACTATATCTAGATAAATCTAACTTTAGTTAAGCCAATATTAGAATATGCATCCTCTGTTTGGGATCCCTCTACTGCAGCAAACATAAAAAAAAAAAAACTGAGATTTATAACAAACGAATATTCAAATTTGATAAGAGTATTTGAGTAATATCTAGGTAAAATTAGAGACAATTCAGGACAGAAGAATAAAAAGAAAAGTAGCTATAATATAGATCTATAAAACACTAAACCATAATTTACAAATAGATAAACAAAACTTAATGAAATACTCAGAAAGACACAAAGATAGAGCCACATTTCTTATTCCATACGCTAGAACAAATTAGTATACAAGTGCTCCTTCTTCCCTAGTGCCATTAGAGAATAGAATGGGTTGCCTGAATCAGCCTGGAAAATCAATGACTTGGTAGAGTTTAAGTCATTAATTCACATGCATGACTAGATTGACAAATGAAATGCATAATAGAATGTAATTATCTTCTTTTTGCAGTACTGTCTGTAATATATAAGATAAGATATAGTATAATAGATTGAGTAAACTATAGACTGGTATAGTTATCATGGGTGTTTTTTTTCCCCCACTTACACACACACACACACATATATATACAGGGCTTTTTTTGTGACGGTATGCACCGGCAAGTCTTACCGGCACCTTCTTGAAAAAATTATTACTTTTCTTGTATTTTAATGTATATTATTAATTTTTAGTAGTTAAAATTTAGGCAGTCAACTACTAAGTACCAGCATCTAATCCCTGAGTACACAGCACCTATTTTTTTTTTACAAAAAAAAGCACTGGGTATTATTATTATTATTGGTATTGTATTTATAAATAGGGCAAGAAACTAACACATTTTTCATTGAGAAATAACATTTTATAGTTAGGGTGAACATGTTTTTGACCCAGATGTCAAAAATAAATATGTTGAATTTGTAGAAGAGTTGAACAGATCTAGATTTCAGCTCTTGCACCACATCTATTACAATGTTTTATTACCTAGACCAATGAGTGCATTTAGAATTTCTGTGCAACTTACTATCCACATGCTTTGAAAAATAAATTTACTTATGAACACATACTAGATCTAGATCTAATAGTGTTAACATCCCAAAGAGTAGGAGCTGTTACTGAAAGCATAACTCTTTTAATGACACAGGCTATGTTACTAATATAAACATATACCATTAAACAGTCATCTTTCTTAGAGGCCTATAAAAGCATGGAGTGCTTTGAATATGTATCCATGGTCTTATTCTATGAGATAACAAAATTTGTACTTCCATTTAAGTGTGTCCAATGTTTTGTTTGTGGAAAAAAAAATCACTTTGCTACTTTATTCTGGCTTATAAATATTTCTTATACAATGTTTTTCACTACATCAAGAAAAAATTTAGTCCAGATAATCACACTTTTTAAAAAAAAAAAAGTCATTGTGAATAACAAATAAAAAATGAATTATTTGCTATTTGTCTTTTCTTACAAAATTTTCTTTGTTTTAGTGTAAATTTTACATTTTTATCAGTATGTTCTTTAAAAAGAAAATTATATGCACTAAATAAAACACAAATATTTACTTATAGCATTCCAGCAGCAGCATAAATTGAAGATGCGTACGTACCAAGAGGAGCTCAAATTTATTGAAAAGTCCTCACCTAATTGTTGGCATATTAAGAAAGGATTTGTTGATAATATGAAGGTATGAAAATTTTATAGCTATAACTTTAATACACATTTTAATAATAGCTTTAAAAAAATACAATTTACTGCTGAATATGTGTATTGTTTTGTTCATGTTCTCGATAATTACAATTATTATTAATTATCAAGAATGGCAATTGTATTGAATTTGTTTATGTATCTGTTTTCAGGTTGATGGCTATTTCTATGCAAATCCATCATTAGAGAAACTAATGTTTGATGAATTGAAACAGTCATGTAACAGTAAGGGGTTCGGAGGCTTTTTGCCAGGCATGAAACAAATAGCTAATGTTGCTGCCTTACCTGGTATAGTTGGGGTTAGTAAACATTTAGTTTTAAATGCTGGAAAAATTCACATTGTACTTCTAAATTAAATGTCCCCCTTCAACCATATTAAAACTAAGTGTATCTTGAAAATATTTTTGTTTTTCCTTGAATTTAAATCTTTAAATTTATTTTTCAACTGCTATGTCAACAAAAACATTCTAGGTATCCTATGTAATTAAAACATTCACCTTTTTGTCTTCTAAATTATTTTATGCTTTCTTATGGAAATAAGATCATTTTCACTTATCCATGTAGCTTCACAGCACCCTACTATCTTCAAACTTAAAAACAAAATATTTTTCAATTTTAAATGTAGAGCATAGTATGGCATGAAAGAAAAAATCATGATACATACTAACAGCAAAGTGTAAAACTTTTATGTTTGTTTGGTAATTGAACAAATAAAATAAAAATAAAATAAAATAAAAGCTATAAAATTTTCATACCTTCATATTATCAACAAATACTTTCTTAATATGCCAACAATTAGGTGAGGACTTTTCAATAAATTTGAGCTCCTCTTGGTACGTACGCATCTTCAATTTATGCTGCTAATTCTAGCAGTAAATGTTTGGTTTTTTTTTGGTTTTTTTTTTTAAGGAAGACAACTCTAATGTTTAAAAGAAGTAGTATATATAAAAATGTAATGGATAAGAAGAGTTAATGAATAATATTAATCTTTGACCTTTAAAGAAAGTAACTATAATAAACATTTTCCCATGGTAAAGAAAAAAAAAATATGTATTTAAAAAGACATTTTACTGTAGAATCCATTATTGTTTTGCATGAAATAACAAAAGATTATGCTTATTTGTTTGTAGAGATCAGTGGGCTTGCCTGATGTTCATTCTGGCTATGGCTTTGCAATAGGTTAGTTTTTTGATTATCTTACATTACCTTGAACAACTTGTAAATGTGTAAGTTTTTTTAATCAAATCATTTAATAATAATAATTCAATCATAGTAGTAAACATCCCCATGGATCTGAATACAAATATTTTTACTAGAGGAAGAGGAAGATAGAGGGAGTTTGTGTTATTTGTAGACTACCTCTGCAGGATGTAGGAGCTGTTACTGAAAGGATGTAGGAGCTGTTACTGAAAATGTTTTCTACCTCATAAAATCAGACCTGACTCATGTTCACAAACGGGATCTTGAATTACCAAATACAAAACTATTATTATTATTATTATTAGCAGACTTTGTAGGAGACAAAATCTTGTAAATTTTTGTATTAGAATGCCGTATACACAAATAATATTCACAATAGCGATGATAGTGAAGTCAGTTTTTTCATTTTCAAGATCACACAGTGCCAAAGTAAAAATACCCATTTATCTTCTTTGAGGAATGCTATAAATGTATTTGTGTACTGTATCCATACTTTTAAAATGTAAAAACAAAAGAATGTGATTCCAGAAGCAGCCTGAAAACTTTTGTTGAGTACAACCAAGTTTGACATTGAAATCTGATATTAGTAGTGCTTATATTTCTTTTCAGATGTTAACATGGCAGACAGCCATCACTGGGAGGTGGGGGGGGGGGGGGGTGTATGTGTGTGTCTAAAACTTTCTAATATTACTACTTGTAATTCTATCTATAGGCTTTTGATTAGTATTTCTTTAACCTATGCCAATCTATTTGGCCAATGTGAAACTATTTTTACTCTTTCATTAAGTTCAATGAAACAAAAATAGTATGCATAGGACCCGAGTATTTTGAAAATCATGTTTTAGCATAATGTTTTCTGTATTACAAATGTCATTAATGAAGATAATATTTCTTCAATTCTGATTGTAGGGAATATTGCTGCTTTTGATGTGAGTGATCCAAAGGCTGTTGTTTCCCCTGGTGGGGTAGGTTTTGACATCAACTGTGGAGTTCGTCTACTTAGAACAAATTTACATTTGAAAGATGTGTCTTCTGTGAAAGAGCAACTGGCCCAATGTCTATTTGATCACATTCCAGTAGGCGTGGGCTCAAAGGGAATCATACCAATGACTGCTCAGTATGTTTTTATTTTATTTGTTCAATTACCAAACAAACATAAAAGTTTTACACTTTGTTAAACTTATTGACTTGGTTTTTATACTTTTTTTTTTCTAACAAGGAATCTTGAAGAGGCTTTAGAGATGGGAATGGATTGGTCCTTAAGAGAAGGTAAAGTCATGTTTGTCAAAATAATTTTGTTGTAAAAAATAATGTAAATAATATTCTTAGTTCGTGATGTCATTCTTTATTAGCCAGGTAGTCTATTTGTGTACATTTTCTTCAAACAATTCTTGTAAAGAATTTTTAAAAATTTCACTACCATTTGCCTTAGGATAATTAAAGTAAGTCAAATATGTGTTGTTAGTGTGTTCACATTATTATTGCCGGTTGAAAGAAATGTTTTAGATTAGACAATCTCTTAACACTGATTGCGTTGGTCCCTGGAAGTACTGGGCTTTACCCAGGAGGTGGGGTTAACTACTAAAATTTGAGTTGAGATCGGGCACAGTACTTATAAATATATACATATTCACAACAGATTTTTATTGGATTATTAAAATTTTTACATTTTGAGTTGTGAGTGGACTTATTTTTTACATAAGTGGTGTAACTCTTAGCACTTGACCTATATTGGGGAAGTAACCCTTGAGGAATTATGGGCAGGACATGGCCTTAAGTGTGCCAATGTGCCAAAAAAATAAAATATCAAAAACCCGTTGAAAGAAACTTCAATACATGTTAAGCCTAGGAAGTATTATTGTCATTAATAAACATTTATTTTTATTTTAACTGCATCTAAACATTTTAATATTAAGATGAAGTGTTTTTTCTTCTGTTAGGCTATGCATGGGCTGAAGATAAAGAACACTGTGAAGAATACGGCAGAATGCTGCAAGCAGATCCATCAAAAGTGAGCAGCAGAGCTAAAAAGAGAGGATTGCCTCAGGTATACATTTCCTCCCCCTGATTCACCCCTGGAAAAAAAACAAGCATGCCTGATTAGACTAATTTTTGATGTTTTTTTTAAAAATCTTATTAAGAAAAAGTAACTTACAAGTTTTAGTGTCTCAGAAACTTTGCTAACTTATTCTGGGTCGGGAATGATTATACAGTCTAATTCATGTCAGTTTATTGTAATTTATAAGCACTACACTTTTTCTGATTAGCTTTAATATAAAAAATTTGTCTGAATCCAGTTGGGTACACTGGGAGCTGGCAATCACTATGCTGAAATACAAGTTGTGGAAGAAATCTATGATCAGTATGCTGCTAAAAAAATGGGCATAGAGTTCAAAGATCAGGTTTGTGTTATGATTCACAGTGGCAGTCGAGGCATGGGCCATCAGGTGGCTACAGGTATTTGAACTCACTTAATATTTATAGAAACCAACTTTGTTTATGCAATCTGAGATTTAAAATCTACCGTATTTTTCGCCGTATAAGACGCACTTTTTCTTCTCCAAAACTGGGGGGGAAAAGTTGGTGCGTCTTATACGGCAAATACACATTTTACATGCATTAAAACTGCCCCCAACTTTCTTTGGCGCTTACTCGCAGTCCTTTCCTTATGCAGTGTGTGCTGCGGGCTGGATTTGGGGCACGTACTGCGGGCTGTGGTGACTTCTGTGACCCTCCCTGCACAGCCAGGCTGTGTGTGTTCGGGCTTCCCTCTCCCTCCTATAGCGCGCCATGCCCCCCTCCCGACAGTCTAACCATGTGCTGCACGGGCATCATGCTGAGCTTACTGCCGGTACCTCCATCCATCAGCGCAGGCTGCGTCTCCTCATGTCTCCCGGAGCAGTCTCACTCCTTGCTGGGCAGTGTGGGCACAATTTCGCCGCTTCTCTGCATATCTCTTTTTTTTCTAGATTTTCCTCCTTTAAAATTGGGTGCGTCTTATATGCCGGAGCGTCTTATACGGCGAAAAATACGGTAACTATTCAAGTAAGTTATGTTTGACATTTTGTCTCACTATCTACTATACTGTGTATTTATTTTGAAGATGCACTTGTTGCCATGGAGAAAGCAATGAAACGTGACCAAATTGATGTCAATGACAGGCAACTTGCTTGTGCCCATATCCAGTCTGAAGAAGGTCAAGACTACCTCAAAGCTATGGCCTCTGCAGCTAACTATGCCTGGGTGAACAGATCAAGCATGACATTTTTAACAAGACAGGTTCGTCATTGGTATTAATAAAAAAAACAACGTATGATTATATACATAAAGTCATGTGAAGTTCGCTTATGCAAACACCAACATTTTTAAATGAATTTGAGTTAAATCTTTGATCAGGAAATTTAAAACAATGTAAGCTAGCCATATCCTTGTCACGATTTTTATGTCTTTATGTATTGTGTTTTTAATGCTTTGTGTGTGTGTATCAACTGCAGGCGTTTGCCAAAATGTTTAAAACAACTCCAGATGACCTCGACATGCATGTCATCTATGATGTGTCTCACAATATAGCCAAAGTAGAAGAGCATTTCATTGACAATAAACAGAAGACACTCTTGGTACATCGCAAAGGTTCAACACGAGCTTTTCCTCCTCATCACCCGCTTATACCTGTAGACTATCAGGTAACTTCTAACCTAATCTTCTTGTCTCATATTACCCATTGGTATTGGCAGCTGAATTTTAAAAGAATATATAAATTTAATGTGTGTTTTGGCAGCTCATTGGTCAACCAGTTCTTATTGGAGGCACCATGGGAACATGTAGCTATGTATTAACAGGCACTGAGCAAGGAATGGTGGAAACATTTGGAACCACATGTCATGGTGCTGTAAGTTGATTGTTGTTCTTTTTTATTTTTTCTTCAATCTATAGGAAAATTTGGCTAGAGCTGTACATTCTCAGATTGTTGATAAATCATCATGTAGTAGAAATCAGTGTCTTTTTTTTTTAAGGCTAAAACAGCAGCCTATGCAATGAAAAAAGGAAATATATTATTTACTTATTTTGTCTACTTAAATCCATATCCACTTGCCAGTTGGGCAAGTAACTTTTTAAATGAATTTTAGTCTAAAAATGTGGTATTCTAAAATATTTAATCATTTAAATTGCATAAAATACTAGGCTATATTAGATTTCCATATTCATCATCATCCCAGTGGCGCTAAAGCGAATGGAGGGCCCTGGCCATCTCTCCATTCTGAACTATCCTGTGCTTTACGTCTCCATGCCAGGACTCTTAGCTGTTGTAGGTCTGCCTCTACATCCTCAAGCCACCATATTCAAGGTCTGCCTTTGGGGCACCTGCCTTTTGGTTTTTGCTGGTGAACAATCTTTGCTCCTCTGTTCTCTGGCATTCTTTGATATTGTAGAGGTTGGCTGTATAATTGTTCCTGTTGGCTGGGGACCTATGTTTTCTCTTCTGAAGTAGTTAGTAATTGTTCCCCTTGTGTTTATATGTATACTCATTTTTTTTTCTAGAGTCAGATTGAAAAGCATGAAAGTGAGTCACCTTGTCTTAATCCTTGTTTAATCCTAAATTCCTGTGAATATTCCAATGACTTTACTTTTTGAGTTGTTTAATGTCATATGTATAAGACTTGTCAGTTTGTTGGGTGTTCCGAAATCCTGTAGTGTTTGAAATAGATATTTTCTTTTGATGCTGAAAGTGAGTCACCTTGTCTTAATCCTTGTTTAATCCTAAATTCCTGTGAATATTCCAATGACTTTACTTTTTGAGTTGTTTAATGTCATATGTATAAGACTTGTCAGTTTGTTGGGTGTTCCGAAATCCTGTAGTGTTTGAAATAGATATTTTCTTTTGATGCTATCATAAGCCATTTTATAGAGCTGGTGTAGTGGTATACTGTGTTCATAACACTACTCAAGTACATCTTAGAGTGAAAATGTGGATGGTTGTAGATCTATTAGGTCTGAAACCACATTGGTAATCACCTAGGATTTCTTCTGCATACTTTCCTAATCTCTTAGTAATAAGCTTAGTTAGTATCTTGTACATTACATTCTGTTAGTATTACTTCTTCCCAAACTCTTAATACCAGTCCATGTATTCGAGAATGTAGGTCTTTTACTCCATATTTAATTAGTTCTGCTGTAATTAGGTCCTCTCCTGGTGCTTTGTTGTTCTTTATCATTCTAATTATTTCTTTATGTTTCATTCCGTGTTGGGGGGTTTACTAGGGGATCTTGTCCTCCCTGGGGCAGTTCATATTCTCAATTGTCTCCATCCATCATCAGTTGAATTTAGGAACTCCTCAAAGTATTCAGCCCATTTCTCAATTACTCTGCTGTTTTCTGTGATTAGCTCAACTTCTCTGTTCCCACACTTGTGTGATCTAGCTTGATATTCATTCTTTTCATCTTTAATTTTTATGTACATTCTTTGCACATCGCCCTCTTTTGCTAAGTCGTCAATGTGAGGGCTCTTGGATTTTTCCCATTTTTTCTTTCTAACAACTTTTGTTTCATTGTATTGCTTTCTGGTGTTTCTGGTCTCTCTGTAAACATAGAGTTGAAGCTAGGTGCTTAAACAAATGATACATACATATATTAAACATAAATAGATAACAGCACCAGGGACCAAGTTTTTAAGAGAGAAAGTAGTGAATTAAAATGCTACGAAAATAAGGGCATGCGCTGACTGAGGCTCGAACCGTGTGCATACGGGCGAAATGACTGGATCAGAAGAATGTTTTTTTGGACATTCCGATGGTCTAGAGGTTAGTTTCGCTTGGTGCGTTATCGCTAGGCGGTGGTGTCGAATCCGGAGTCACAGGTTCGAGCCTTGATCGGCGCATGCCCTTATTTTCGTAGCATTTTAATTCACTACTTTCTCTCTTAAAAACTTGGTCCCTGGTGCTGTTATCTATTTATGTTTAATATATGGTCTCTCTGTAGCATTATTATTCGAGCATTGTTTTTACTCTTCTATAATTTGTCTGCATTCATCATCTTACCATCTGAGTCTCTTGTTCTTCTGCTTAAATCCAACTACCTCTTCTGCTGCTCTTTTTATAGTATGTTTTATTTTCTCCCATTGGTCATTTATGTTATGGTTTTAATTGTCCTTTTCCTATATTGTTAGTTGTGTTTGGAGTGTAACTGTATACGTTTCTGACACAAGTTCTTGACCAATGTTGTGTTCTTTATCTTTGGTGATTGTAGAGTACATAGTCTTTGTCTAAATTTGGATTTTAGTAGTAGGTGGTCAGCATCTCTCCTTCTTACATCTAGTATATCAGATCCATTTCTCTAATCTATGAGTATATGATCTTTTTGATTTCGGGTGTTTCCATCAGGTGAGATCCAGGCTGCTTTGTGAATATTTTTATGTTGGAATTAAGTGCTGCTAATAGACATTCCTTTTCCTGAGTCAAAATCATTGTTGGTCTCTTCATGTAAGCTTTCTTTGCCAATTGTTGGTCTGAATGTAGCTTCTTTTCCAATTTCGGCTTTGAAATCACCAAGCACCGGTACTATTTTGATGCCATGCATTGGCGCCTCATCGTAAATTCTTTCCAATCCATTGTAGAAGGTTTCTTTAGTGTTATCATCTGCACCTTCAGAGCATTTTTAAATGTTATGTTGAATAATTTCCCTCTGTTTTGAATAAAAGTTTTTTGAAGCTTTAGCAATTAATTGTTTTATATGCCAGTGTTTGATAACCACACTTACATTTTATTCAACTAAAAACCTCATTATTTAATTTAAAGTTGTGAAAATAGTGCAATGTTCTATTTTCTAGTTTGTTTTTTTCCAGTGTTGATCTGATGTGTGAAATTCTAATTTTAAAGTTCAATAATGTTTTAACCCATTGTTTTATCCATTTGTTTTTTTTTCAAAGGTTAGTATTAGTGAGGTTGTTTTATAAAATTAAAACTAAAATGTTTATAAAAAGTTTTTCCAATAAAACATAATTGAATATTTCTTATTGTATTTATAACATAGCATGATAGCACCACTGTAAACATTGCATTTAATTGTACAGTAGTAAGCAGAGTCTATCATTTATAGGTGTCACAGCTTTCCTATTCTATTTATAATTATAACTCGATAGGATCTACCTTAGGTCTCGATACGTCTAGGTGGCCCTGGTTCAGTTCTAGTTAACGAAATAAAACAATTAAACCACTAGATCAAACACATAACCTTCTTGGGGGCTGCCCCTTTCAGCTCTCTGGATAGCTGCCTATAGATTTAGGTAAGGTGCCCTAGCCTTTGTGGATCCCTCCACTTCCTGCAAGGCAGCAGGTTTGATTTTAGTCCACACCAGGTATTTTATTTCCCCAACAGTACCCACCATATCTGGAGGGCATTTTGCTATTTGCCACCTGAGAGATTTCCATATTAGCTATGTAAATGAAGTTAATATCTGATGTTTTTAGTTAAATCATAAGCATATAGACTTTTAAGAGAAATTTTATATTTATAGGGCAGGGCTTTGTCCCGAGCTAAATCTCGAAGAAACCTGGACTACACAGATGTATTGTCAGCATTAGAACAACAGGGCATAAGTATACGTATAGCTTCACCAAAGTTGGTGATGGAAGAGGTATTGATATAATTTTGTTTTAAAATGAGCAAACTTAAAATGTTTTTAAGGAAATAACATTGTATTCAACATAATTGTTACTAATATGTGCTAAATAGAAATATTTCTTTTAACAGGCTCCAGAATCTTACAAAAATGTAACAGATGTTGTTGATACATGTGAGAAACATTTTTTTTTTTTTTTTAAGTAATTCTTTATGCACAAGCAATTATTAGGCAATCATATTTTCTGTTTATAATTATTTTAATGTATTCTGCTTTCTCTTTAATTGTATAGACTGAAAAAAAGTGAAGTAAATAGTATGATAGCTTTAAAGTTTAAATAGCAATTTTTTTAGCTGACTAGGAAAATAATGTAGATAAAAAGGTAGAAATACAGTTGACCATTGATAATCTGACACTTTTTGACACACTTGGTAATCCAATGCGACACCAACTCTGTAATAATGTTTATTTCATCTGCACTTGCATGCAAGTCTCGCCTTTTCTCATGTGCTTCTTGCTGTGCTATTGTTAATACATTCTTGGTTGTCTTTCTGTGATTACATCTATTAGATAAAAGTTGAACTGATGTAGTTTTTTAATGTTGAAGTTTTTTGTTACATCTTGTATGATGGAGAGCAAACATAAAACATGATCTCTTTTTAAAATAGGAGAAATTATTCAGAGTTAGGACTGGGGTGAAACTCCCACTCTTTGATTGATGGCATTTGGGGACAAACTGTTTGTGACATTATGAAATATGCTGAGAAAATGTAACATTTTGTGAACTCTTTTTAAGACCACTCCAAGAGAAAAACATTCAAATGAGCAAATATCTAAGTTGAGGAAGTTTTTTTTAGTATTTAATTTATTTACATTTTTTATTTTCCTGTATTGTTTGTTTTATACTATTGAAGGTCTATGAAAATATCTTGTTACTGTACATCATAAATATATTTTTTTTCCTTAACATATACTGGCTAAATTTTATGGTATTCTGACATCTTCAAATATCTTACACCATCTCATTTCCATAACCATCAGACTATCAAGGGTCAACTGTACTAAATTAAAAATGTAACAAAAAAAAAAGCCTTTTGAAAAAAATATATATTTGTTATATTAACAGTGAAAAGAATAACAGATTTTATTTGAGTGATTATGGTACAGAACAACTGGGTTCTTATAAACACAGATATAAGCTTGGGTTATTTTTGTTTAACTGTATCTATTTATATAGAATACATAGCCTTAAAAAGCTTTTTAACAATATAAAGCTAGTTAACATTTGTTTTTTAATTTAAGCTTAAAACACTTTTTGTTTATTGTGGGTAGATTTATTGTGTGATATTTTAGTGACTAGAGTACAGCATATTCAGTAATATAAGTGAATTGATAACTTAGTGGCATAGCTGTCGTGTGTTCTCTGTTCATGGAGTTAACTGGATGAAGTGAAAGGAGTTTTGAATGGCTAGAATGGAGATTTGGCTCAAGATTTTTCTAATTTTGCTATTAGACATTTTATACATTTTACAAATATTTATCAAAAGATCTTTGTAAAAATAAAAACTCTATTAATCAAATAAAATTATTTGCTTTATAGTGAAATGTGCCAAATATTGTGGTTAGTGACTGGGCCTTCAATTGTCATGTTTTATGTCTTTGACCCTTTTCAAATAGCAAAGACAGGATCATCATCTTGAATCAGAAAATAACCATCATAAATATAAATTAGGCATCTGCAAATGAACTTTCATAGCAAGTTTTGAAACAACAACAGCAAAAGACTAAATTACTGTATCTTGAAAATTTTTGCTTGTGTTTGGATTATGATTTACTTACTCTAGCATATTGAATAAAAAATCTTCATTTAATTCTCAGTTCACTGTAATGCTTTGTTTTGCAAAATTTATTTACTGATGATATTTTTTTATAATTTATATTTTCAGGCCATGCTGCTAATATCAGTAAAAAATGTATCAAACTTCGGCCTATTGCAGTGATAAAAGGATGATATCAACATATGTCATAGCTTTAAGACAAACCCTCTAGGCTTAATATGCAAACTTTTTTTGAATCTGTTTTGAATAAAAGTTTTTTGAAGCTTTAGCAATTAATTGTTTTATATGCCAGTGTTTGATAACCACACTTACATTTTATTCAACTAAAAACCTCATTATTTAATTTAAAGTTGTGAAAATAGTGCAATGTTCTATTTTCTAGTTTGTTTTTTTCCAGTGTTGATCTGATGTGTGAAATTCTAATTTTAAAGTTCAATAATGTTTTAACCCATTGTTTTATCCATTTGTTTTTTTGTCAAAGGTTAGTATTAGTGAGGTTGTTTTATAAAATTAAAACTAAAATGTTTATAAAAAGTTTTTCCAATAAAACATAATTGAATATTTCTTATTGTATTTATAACATAGCATGATTAGCACCACTGTAAACATTGCATTTAATTGTACAGATGCCATGCGATAATTTCTTTTTGCTGACACACCTGTAATATTCCATGCTGACCTTTATGTGAATTAATGTATAAATAAAATGATTATGTAAGTATTTACTTGCAAATATTTTTTTATGTTTTTTTTTTGTTTTTTTTTAAATAGATAATTTTGAACCAACCCTATATCTTTAAAAGAAAATTCTGGTTAATTCCAGTTTTATCTAGTTTCAAAATAAACACCATAAATATATTATTGTAACTGATTTAGTTACAGTTATTAACAGCCTTATGTCATGTTAAATATTTGGTTCACAGTTGAGTTGGTTCTAAAATAATCTCTTTTCACAATTCCTCTTATCAACTTGCAATTTCTTATTGTGTTCAAAAGGGTTGGTGGGTGGACATAAATCTCAAAAACTGCTATAATAATTTTGCTAGAAATTTGACAGTTGGTGTATTTCTGTAGGGGGGGGGGTGGAAAACTTTGGTATTATATTATTAAATAAAATACACTTTCATGAACATGTAACAAATCAGTCTAGACTACTGTCTTTTTATATTTCTAAGTCTGGACTTGTACCACCAAAATAGAATTGTATATACTTTGTGTAGATGTATAACTCCACCAGAAAGGTCATAATGATCTCTGCCAGTCCCAAGTCAGCATAAAGGAGGATAATTGGGCATAGGGCTAACAACCTCATTCTGGACATTAAATAGCTACAGAATTCTGACAAGAGATAACTGAAAACTTTGTCCTGAGAACAGAAGGCTCTTCTACTTGAAGAATCATGAAGCCGCTAAGCCTAATATCCTTTTAGCGACTAGGAAACCAATACATAAAGGGTCATGGAATGGGAGGACCATGTATGAAAGTGAAAAATCCGTCAAAGAAAATCTAAATGAAACAAGATGGACCCAAGCAGGACATTTAAGGAATAGATGTGGAGTACTTAAGGAAATTAATGAAAATGAAGACAGTCTACAAAGTAGATAGGAGATAGTCAAACAGACACATCATGTAGGAATTCTTAGGAAAAGTCAAATATGCACACAAAGAGCGAATCTCAGCCGTCAAGGATTCACGTTAGGAAAGAAAAATTCAAAATCAACAACGCCAAAACTAGATCGACTAAAGCAAAGAAGATTATGATGAGACCCACAAATGGGATTACATAGAGCAACTTGCAAAGGAAGCAGAACAAACTATGGCAACTCGAAGATGTTGTATGACACCACTAAAGTCTAGCGGGAAAGTTTTAGAAGCCAGAAAGACATGTGATTGACAAACATGACAATACAATCATGACACAAATAACAGCTTTGAGAATCAGATGAATAGATGGGTGGAATATTTTCAGGAATAATTGAATAGACCAGCACCCCCCAAATCCCATTGATTTAAAGCCAGCCATTAATGATCTCCCAATAAGCCTACCATAGAAGAAATTAGGAGGGCTATCACAAAAATGGAAAAGCAGCAACACCGATGACATTCCAACAGAAGCCTTGAAAGCAGACCTGGAATGTTCATTAGAAATACTCTAACAGCTTTTTGAAAAGCTATGGGAGATAGAAGACATACCAACAGAATGAAAAGCTATGGGAGGAGGAGGAAATACCAACAGAATGGAAACTATGGGAGGTTTGGTTTGATTTTGGGCACATCAGCACAATTTAGGCCATGTCGTGCCTGCAGTCCCTCAAGGGCCACTCTCCCTCCACTCAACAAGGGCCAAATTCCATACAGTCAAATCATTAAAATCAAGGTCTATTCACAGTTAAAATAGTAGAGGTAGTAAAAATTTAATAATTTGGTAAAAATCTAATGTAAATAGTACATGTTTACAAATTCATAAATCAGATCTTCGTAGACAACCCCACTTCCCGGATAAAGCCCAGTACCTTCCCAGAGTCGACATTTTTGAATAGTGTTTTTAAATTAGTGACTCTAAAATATTTCTCCCTGACATCCTGGTATCTGGGGCAGGCGATGAGGATATGTTCCACGGTGAGGCGAGAGTCACAATACTCACAAAGTGGGGGCTCTTCTTTCTTCAGCACAAAAGAGTGTGTGATGTAGGTGTGGCCAATCCTAAGTCTGGACATGGTCGTGCTACCACGCCTTGTCAGACCCTTAGATGTGGACCGCCACCTGACATCCGCCACAATCTGCCTGAGTTTATTGTGAGTCTCAGCCTCCCATCGGTCCTGCCACTCTTGATAGGTGGCAGAGGCAATACTTGGTCTCAGGTCCGAGCAGGGAATTTGGGTTCCTGACACCGCAAGATTTAGGGCTCTCTTTGCTTCTCTGTCTGCGGCTTCGTTTCCCTCAATGCCCACATGGGAGGGGACCCAGATGAAGGTGACATCCCTACGGTCGGCTGTTATTTTGTCCAACAGCTTCAGGCTCTTATGTACCAATGGAATGTCAGTCTTCATCCGCCCCAAAGCTTGCAATGCAGATCTGGAGTCGGAGCAGATTATAAATTTCCTCCTTTCTGATGCTTTGACGGCCATAAGTGCTAGCGATATTGCATGCAATTCGGCCGTAAAGATGGAGCAGCCATCGGGGAGTCTACGAGAGATTGTTTTGTTCCAAAAGGAGCAGGCACACATGACCTTTCCATCCATTTTGGATCCGTCTGTGTAGATGGTGCCACAATCTCCGTAGCTCTCCTGCAGTTCCCTAAAGTGGACTTGTAGTATGCTTGGGTCTGTATTTTCGTTTTTGAAATTAAGGAGGGATAAATTTAATTTGGGTTTATTCATTAGCCAAGGAGGATTCTGAGGAGTTTTTATTTTAGAGATTTGGTCAATGGGTGGGGTTAAATTTTGGATGGGTTTTCTCATTCGAAGGCCCAACGGCTGTATGACGTTAGGCCTTCGATTGTATAATTCTACCTCTGTGGGGTTAAATATGGAGTCAAAAGCAGGGTTCGTGGGGTTGGATTTTAGCTTGACTATATACTGCATTGCAAGCTTTTTCATTCTTATATCCATGGGGAGTTGTCCAGCCTCCACATGGAGACTTGGGATAGGTGATGTACGAAACGCGCCGAGACAGAGACGCGGGCAGCATTTTGTATTGGTTCCAGTATTTTTAGGTACGACTTCCTTGCTGCTCCATATATTATGGATCCGTAGTCTAGCTTGGATCGAATTAGACTCCGATATAGCAGCAGCAGGGTATCTCTGTCAGCTCCCCAGTCCGTACGGCTGAGTACTCTAAGTACGTTTAATGACTTATGGCATTTCTTCTTAAGTTCCTTAATGTGGGGGAGAAAATTTAATTTGGAATCTAGGGTGAGGCCTAAAAATTTTGCTGTTTTCACGACAGGGATCTTCTTTTTGTGTATAAATAGTTCAGGGTCTGGGTGGAGTCCCCTTAAATTACAAAAATGCATTCTAACTGTTTTGGAGTCCGAAAATTTAAAACCATTATCGTTTGCCCAACCCTGAATTTTGTTTAAACATAACTGTAATTTTCTTTCTAATGTGTTCATGTTTTTCCCATAAGTAAAAATGACAAAGTCATCAACATACAAAGAGCACTCTATGCCAGGGGACAGAGCATTTATGATGTTATTTAATTAATGTTGAACAGGGTGACTGACAGAATGCTGCCCTGGGGTACACCCATTTCCTAGTCATGAGTGTCAGAAGCGGAGTTGCCCACTCGAACCTGAAATTTTTGGTCTTTCAGGAATTCCCCCACAAAACGGGGGAGGTGTCCCTTAAGCCCCATAAGCTCCAGGTCACGGAGAATGCCATGTTTCCAGGTTGTGTCATAGGCCTTTTCTATATCGAAGAATACAGCTATTAGATGTTCTCTTCTGAGTAGTCATAGACATGCATTTCTCACTGTGTAGACTTCCAAAGTTCCAAAATCATCTTCATTTAATAAACAGTTCATCATGAAAATGTGGCATGGCATCTCATGGGCACGTCATAAGGTATCACCTCTCACTAATGCACTCCTCTGGCAGTAATCTGACAAAATATAATATTTCAAAAACAAATTATAAACTTTATCTCCACATTCAATACGTTTTTCCTTACCACCCTTTCATAAGTTTTCGTCCATTTTTCTTTTCCACTCACCCTTTTCCATCGACATAACCTTTTCCAATGATACATGAAATGATTCACAAAAAATATATATATACTTACTTTCAAATGTTAACGATCAAATTTACTTATTTCCCTTTTCAACTAACATTCAAATTGTGTCATGTTAATTATTATTACCATATAATATCAAGCAGCAATGTACTATATACATAGTGTTTACAAGTATCAGTTCCTTATGTCAATCTAGACATCATATAACCAATTTAAAATTATCAATCAATAATCAATATCCATATGTCAATAAAGTACAAGAGGTACTTTGACCTTAGTTTTATAACTTTAAAAATTTAAAACATATCATTACTATTCTATGGAATGTCACATCATAGAATTTACTCATCAATATAGTCCTATACTTGATCAATCAACATTATATTTCAATTTAAAATTCATTTGCCTCATATTATTTCTCAATACATAAATAAACTTTAATAGACAAGTTTAAACTTGATCATGATTCCATATTCAGAATACTTATTTATTTTACATCATATCTTGTCCTGTCATTTTGTTTATCATAAGTTCTGTACCCATTTGATCTATAATTATTGTATTTGTTTCTACTTTTGTTAATTCTTCCACCAAATCTACAACTAGAACTCGCTATCTTCTAATTGGTATGAGACCTACTCCAACATTCTCTAGCAAAATGTCCTTGTTTATGACAATTATAACAAGTCATGTTACTTCTATTGTATGAGTTATTCATAGGTCTATTGTATTGTCTAGTATTTCTGTTTAACACATTTCTGTTCAATAAATGTTCATATTTGTTTTGCCATCTGTCAATGTCCCTCATGGTACAAGACCTAATTCCTCTAATGTTACCCAATAACATATCCTGTGTCAAACTAGGTATTGCTACAGCATTACAGTAACCAGTGAAAAATGGTGTTTTGGTAAAAATTCTACAAGCCTTAAATTTCTTAATACTGCCATCTAACAATCTAACTTTTTTCATGTAACCTAAATAACACCATGGTTCTACAAATTTTGAATGAATTGCAATTGTTGTGCATGCTGTATCCCTGATAAAATTTATAGATTTTTCATTTATTAGACCTTTGAATAGTTTAAAAGTATTTCTCTTTCCCTCAATCATATTAATTTCTTCTATAGTGTTACCAAAATTTAGTTGCTCAATTTCACTATCCTCATCACTATAATCCCTATCCTGATTTTCATTAGTATAGTAAACTCTACTTGTTTGATTCCTATCTCTATGTTTACTACTACTTCTGTTTTGATTTCTATCTCTGTATGAGTTCTTATCATTTGTTCTATAGTATGTTGGTTTTTTGCAATGGGAAGCTATGTGACCCTTCTTATGGCTTCTTATGATTATCTCTAGATTTTGATCTTGCATTTCTATCTCTATTTCTATTTTCAAACCTATCTTCAGTTTCTCTAGAATATCTATCATTTCTTCTGAATTTTTTCTCACTTGTGTATCCTATTAAATCTACCTTATTCTTATCTTTAGTAGAGAATGGATTAGTTGGATAAGCATTTTTATAAATTCTCATTATTTCTGTTACTTCATCTAAACATTTTGGATTTCTCTCTTTAATGAATGATTGAAGTTGGGAATCACACTTGTTAATAAAGTTATCTAACAAAATGAAATTTTTTAATCCCTCATAAGAATTTCCCACTTTTTCTAACTTTACCCATTTATTGAAAAAATCTTTCTCCATATTAATGGTAGTTTGAGGTTCTATTTCTAATGATGGTACATTATCAAAATATTTCTTTCTGAATGTTGTAGCATTATGACCATAGGCATTCAACAACTCTCTTTTCAAGACTTGATAGCTATCATCAATATGATGGTCATGATTTTGGCATATTGTTAGAGCTTGACCATGAATGAAGTCTATCAGTATTTCAGACCATTCTTCCTCTGGCATATTAAATGTAGACATTTTTGCCTCAAATCTTTTCAGAAAATCGCCAATGTCATCCTTCTGTTCATCAAAACTTTGTATCTTCCTCTTTAGCCATGTTTGCGAATTAGGGTTATCTCTTTGTGTGGTAGCATTATATGAATTATTTGTTGTCTGTGCAGTTTGAGCTCTGGCTTGTGCTGCATCCAATCTCATCCTCTCCATTTTAGCCTCATGCTCTCTGTTTTTTCTCTCTCTTTGTCTTGCCTTTCTTGGTCCTCTTTTTGCTTCTCATATTCTTCCTTTCTGATCCTATCTTGTCTTTCTATCTCTTGTCTTTTTTCTTCTTTCTGTCTCTCTATCTCTTCCCTCACAACTTGCTGTACATAAGCTGCTAAGTCCTTTCCTTTTAACTCTATGGCCTTTCCATCCTGCATAGCTGCTTCCTTAACCTCCTTAAGGTCCACATATGATGATGTAGCCATTGTATTATATTTTCACCCCAAAAGTATATATATTTTTACTTAGCCTATATTGGTTATGGCTATACTTTAAACTTATTTTATATTTGCCTCTTTACTATTTTATATTTTTCATGTGCCTCTGTCTCCAAGGTGGCTGGGTCTATGCTGAACGCCTTCAGAGAAGCTTTAAGGGTGTCTCTGAAGCGTTTTCTTTGTCCGCCTTGCGAGAACTTTCCTTCCCTTAATTGGACATACAGAAGTAGTTAAGGGATGCGGCGGTCTTCCATTCT
Source organism: Biomphalaria pfeifferi (assembly GCA_030265305.1). NCBI lineage: Eukaryota > Metazoa > Mollusca > Gastropoda > Planorbidae > Biomphalaria > Biomphalaria pfeifferi. The sequence goes on from JASAOG010000025.1 coordinate 1,244,132, forward strand.
GCAGGCGTGTCCTGCCCATCGCGCCTGGGACTGCATCAGGGTTGTGTGGATTATTTGCAGAATCGCTCTTCGAAGGACTTCAGTATCTGGTATTTTTTCTTGCCATTTGACATTCCGTATTTTTCTTGAGGCATGCCATGTGGAAGTGGTTCAGTTTCTTTGCATGTATTCTGTAAACTGTCCACGTTTCTGTGGCATAGAGCAGTGTAGGGAGGATGACAGCTCAATAGATCCCTAGCTTTTTATTTGTGGTGATACCACGTCTGTTCCAGACGTTTTTAGACAGTCTACCATTGATGCACTGGCCTTGGCGATATGCAGGTCGATTTTATTATCGATCTTTCCGTTTCTGGAGAGTGTGCTGCCAAGATATGTGAATCTGTCCACTTCATTTATATCATGTCCATTTATGTTGATGTTTGATCCGAGTAGGCTTTTCTTGGAGCAGGCAAATATAAGACTTCAGTCTTTTTTGTGTTATTAGTAAGGCCAAAGTCGGAGCATGCTCTTGAGAAGTCACTGACGATGCTCTGCAGATCATTTTCAGAGCAGTCATTTAGGGCACAGTCGTCAGCAAATAATGATAATTGCTGATTTTATTTTTTTATTTTGCTTTGAGACTCCTCGGATTGAATAGGCCACCATCAAATCTGTATGTTTTATTTATCCCATTGTTTTCTCTATTTGTGAATGCATCTGTCAGCATAGCAGATAACATGATACTGAACAGTGTAGGTGCTAGGGCACAGCCTTGTTTAACCCCGTATTGTCCTGTTGACACTCGACTCGACTGTGGCCTACGGTTAACGATGGTGTCATGTGGCCAGAACAACGACCAGCCGCCTTTACTTTTCCCCAACTAAAGTCAGGTACCCTAGTGGACTCAGAGGCGCCCGAAGATCCCGAAATTAAAAATCCCAGTCTTCACCAGGATTTGAATCCCACACCCCGGTTCGGAAGTCAAGCGCTTTACCGCTCAGCCACCGCGCCTCCCCTTACCATTGATATTAGGACTATGTGTGAAATTTTAAAACTTTATCTTTTGATCAACTTCCACCCTTTTTTTTTTTTTACCACCCTTTGACAAGAAAGTGTAAATAGTTTGAATAAAAAAAAATAAAAGCCTTCATAATGTCACAAATGAACATTTTCTAGATCGAGTTCCCGAAATCCATTAGATTGTAATCTGTATTACTGTTTCATCACCATCATCATCTGTCCCTTGACTTTCGCCCACTTTTCCCAGTCAGCAGCTGTTCTTAGCATGAAAGAGGCCGGACCTTTCTTTTGTGTTATCCATCCAGCTTTTTTTTTTTTTTTTGGACGACCTTTTCTTCGCGCCCCATTCATTGTACGTTGAAGAATGACTTTTGATAGTAAGCCATGGGTTAGCTTTCGTCTCTTCTCAGTATTTCGGAGTTCTTCCTTTTTTTGCCAGCCAGAGTATTGATTTGTAAAAGTAAAAACTCATTAAAAGTACAAACTATCCATTACTGTTGTAGTAGTGTTTTAGTAATGCATTTATAAAAAAATAATATTAATAGTACGTTAAAAAAAAAAGGAATTCTGCGAAACTACTAAAGGAATTTTATAAATAAGGGAAATAACCCTAATATCAAATGGATCTAGTGATAAATAATCTAGTCAATTTTTTTGACTAAATTTGTCCTAAATAAATAATAAATGGCCAAGAGAACACCTCAAATGACATCAAAGGATGCTATTATTAACTTTAAATCTAAAGTAAAGTTCTTCTCTCTACCTTAATTGATCTTAGTATACTCATTAACTCATACTGATGCTGTATTATGTATTGCTATTATCATCATCATGATGATAGTGATAATTGATATTGTTATTGTTTAGCCTTCTCTGTTTTGTAGTGAATTTTAAAACCTATTGTCGATATAATCATAGAGTCATAGTTCCTAGATGACTAGATCATGACCTAGTCTAAATAAGAATCTAATCTAGATCTATGTTTTTTTCTAGATGAGACTTAGATCTAGAGCCTAGTTCTTTGGATCTAGAATGTCTAGATCTATCTACTTTATTTTAGATCCTAGATCTAGTACTAGTCTCAGACAACCGACATGACATAACACAACACTAATTTACTGTGACTAATAACAGTGTTGTGTTACAGATCTAGATCTAGATTCTAGTATAATTAATTAGTTCTAGTGAATCTAGTAACTCGAACACTGAGTGTTAGATTATATCTAGATCAACTAAATCTCGACCTTTTATATTTCATACATGGCCAAGAAGTCTATTATATTATAGTAATTATACTATTATATTATTATTCTTATAGTCTTATATAAATAATATATATTATAAATATATATATAAAAATAAAATAAATTATAATTTATTATGTATCCGAGTAGGCTTTTCTTGGAGCAGGCAAATATAAGACTTCAGTCTTTTTTGTGTTAATAGTAAGGCCAAAGTCGGAGCATGCTCTTGAGAAGTCATTGACGATGCTCTGCAGATCATTTTCAGAGCAGTCATTTAGGGCACAGTCGTCAGCAAATAATGATAATTGCTGATTTTATTTTTTTATTTTGCTTTGAGACTCCTCGGATTGAATAGGCTACCATCAAATCTGTATGTTTTATTTATCCCATTGTTTTCTCTATTTGTGAATGCATCTGTCAGCATAGCAGATAACATGATACTGAACAGTGTAGGTGCTAGGACACAGCCTTGTTTAACCCTGTTTGATACTTCGAAGAGCTCTGATGGTTCTCCACTTCCCCGAGCCTTCATGCCATCATGAAATAATCTCACCATGGATATGAATATTTGTAGACATCCATACTTTGACTTAATCTTCCAGAGTCCTTCTCTGCTAACAGTATCGAATGCTTTTGTTAGGTCAACATATATTGAGAAGAGGTCAGTATTTGTTCTTGGCATTTTTCCTGAAGCTGCCTTGCCGCAAACATCATGTCAATGGTTTCACGCTCTTTTCTGAAGCCACACTGGCTTTCTTGTAATAGACCATGTTCAGGGTTATTTTGGCCTTACATGAGCCAATTTAGTTTTAGGATGCGTGTGAGGATTTTCCCAGCAATAAAGAGAAGAGACATTCCTCTGTGGTTGTCGCAGATTTGGCAGTTTCCTTTACGCTTGTATAGTTGGACAATTGTGGCATCTTTAAAGTCTTGTGATTTCGACTCTTGTTCCCACATAATTAAGAACAGCTCATGAAGTCATAATGACTGGCACAATAAACAGCTATTTTTAGCAAGTATAACTGTAACTGATAAAAAAGTAATATATATATATATATTATGTAAACAGAAGAAAAAAAATTAGTGTGGGAAAAAATTAGTCAGTGTGGGAATCCAACTCATGATATTCATGTTATCGTAGTAACGCTCTATCGACTTAGTTAGGACTACTAGATCCATGTGTTACGAATCTCACTATCCAGGCTCTCTGCAAACTGCACCGCCACCATACACCACCAACTTAAAGAACTTGACAACTCAGGGCTCCAAAGTAACGTAACACTTTAATAGTTGAATAAGTAGCAGCCAATACTGTACAATTGGCAACATGTACACTGTACAAATATCTCTCCGATAACACCGTTCCGCCGTATCAACTCTTGCACTGGCCTCTCCGTCTCGTTCTGGGCTTGCACTGGGTTCAACAGTTCAGGACTGACTTCACACACTAGGCTCGTTGTGTTGGACTCGATCGCAGACCAAGATCAAGACGCCAGTCGTCTCAACTGTACTTGACAGTACTCCGCACTGAACCGTCATAATGCTCCGTACAGAACCACACCGCTGAACTGTGCTGTAGTCGACCGGACTGTAGTGAACCGGGCTCTGAACCGTCTTGACTGGACACCTCCGCTCTTTATTAGGATCCCTACTGGCCTTCTAGAACCGGACAGAACATTGCTCGACGTTTCTAGCTTCGTCACATGACTACATCCCTCGTGACGCTCCTGAGCTTTGTTCACAACGGGATCCTTCCCGAATTGTCCTGTTGACACTTGACTCGGCTGACCGTCATAAATCGTCACGGTTGACCGCTCGTCTAGTGCTGGCCTGTGGCGATTGGCGTCGGCTGACTACACTCACACCACTACCCCCCATCTGTGCCACCACACATCATGACATTCTCTGTAAAGTTTCATCGCTGCAGGCGGGGGTCGATCAGTGGCAGTTGGCTTGCCTCTTGAGCTTGATGGAGCCATCCATGTTGCAGTCAGCAATGGTCTCTTCCTTCTTCTCCTCCGATCGGCCTTCATCTGGTTGCATGGATGTCTTGCGTTCATCGCCATCCATGTTGAATTCAGAAAATGTTTTCTTCTACTCCCCCAGTTAGCCTTCATCAGGTTGCATCAACGTCGTTGTCGCATCGTCATCCAAGTTGCACTCAACAAAAGTAGCCTTCTTCTTCTTCTCCGTCAGCTGGTCTTCATGTGGCTGCAGCTATTTCTTGGTAGCATCATCATGCACGTTGGACTACGCAAACGCCGTCTTCTTCTTTTCCTCCAGTTGATCGTTCTCTTGTTGCAGTGACGTTGTGGTTGCATCGCTCTCTTGTCGTTCGGTACTGAGGGCAGCCACTTGACACATGGAGAGGTATAGGATGTAAGGGCAGGGAATACCAAGATCGTTTGCCAAAGAGGTGGCTTCATAGGGCTTTGCGAAGAAGGACTAGAATAGGCTTTAAATCCACAGGACAGGGAATTGTGGGACAGGTCATCATCTTCAGCAGTGTCAGGAGGACATGCTTCTGGGGCAGGTTGGTAACACTCCGCTTCATCTTCGGCCTCAGGCTCCATTTGGCTTTCTTCATCATCATCAGGACCTCTCTCGTCTCAGTATCGGGCCACTGGCCTGTTGGTTTCAGACCTGGTCGATGACTTTAATCGTGCAAATGTCCATCAACTTCAACATCAAGCTTCCTTGGATTCTCTTCACCACCATCAGGACTTTCATCTCCAGTCTTGGCAGCTGGACCGATGTCTGTTAGGTCCGGACCTGGCTGGTATCTCTCAACTTGCATATGTCTCTCAATGGCTTCGTCAGGTTTCAATGGGTTCTCATGATCACCACCAAGGCTCCTCTCACTGGTTTTAGCATCTGAACGAACGTCTGTATTGATGATTCTCTCCTCCACAGCAGGTATACGTTGGTTCATGGCGGTTATCTTGGTGTTCATGGCATCTATCTTGGAATTGGTGTTTTCTAGCATTGAGCTCAAGAGCTCCTCCATCTCTTGTTCTACTTCAAAAAGATATGTGTCTGGATCTTCCTCTTCTCCCATTATGTGCTCTCGGAGGCGCGCCTGTAAGGTTTCTTTATTTCCACTTGTCTTCAGCCCTCAATCACGTAGCTCTCGCTTCAGTTCTTTCAATTCGAGTTCGTACAGCAGTTTCAGGCGAGCCATAGTAGATCCGTTCCTATCGGATCCGATCCCACTTCTGACACCAGTTGTTACGAATCTCACTATCCAGGCTCTCTGCAAACTGCACCGCCACCATACACCACCAACTTAAAGAACTTGACAACTCAGGGCTCCAAAGTAACATAACACTTTAATAGTTGAATAAGTAGCAGCCAATACTGTACAATTGGCAACACGTACACTGTACAAATATCTCTCCGATAACACCGTTCCGCCGTATCAACTCTTGCACTGGCCTCTCCGTCTCGTTCTGGGCTTGCACTGGGTTCAACAGTTCAGGACTGACTTCACACACTAGGCTCGTTGTGTCGGACTCGATCGCAGACCAAGATCAAGATGCCAGTCGTCTCAACTGTACTTGACAGTACTCCGCACTGAACTGTCGTAATGCTCCGTACTGAACCACACCGCTGAACTGTGCTGTAGTCGACCGGACTGTAGTGAACCGGGCTCTGAACCGTCTTGACTGGACACCTCCACTCTTTATATAGGATCCCTACTGTCCTTCTAGAACCGGACAGAACATCGCTCGACGTTTCTAGCTTCGTCACATGACTACATCCCTCGTGACGCTCCTGAGCTTTGTTCACGACGGCGATCCTTCCGGTATTGTCCTGTTGACACTTGACTCGGCTGACCGTCGTAACTCGTCACGGTTCACCGCTCGTCTAGCGCTGGCCTGGGGCGATTGGCGTCGGCTGACTACACTCACACCACTACCCCCATCTGTGCCACCACCAGGTTTATAACAATATTATAAAATAATAATAAAAAGATTTAGATTTAGAAATATATTTTATAGATCTATGATATAGAGTAGTTTATGTTATTCTGACACCTATTGGCCAAAATTTTCAAAGTTTGACCTTGACAGCGCATTATTTGACAATAGTTTGACATAGAAAAGAAAATGAAGTATCAAAATCTTTAGTTTAGGGAGAATAAAGATAACTACTTATTAAATATTTCTACCCGTAACCTATATTTGTTATTATATATTTAAGGTCAAAGAGGCCTGGTGTTTTCATTTAATTCAGACAAATTTGACCCACATTATTTGATTCCGGACACCATAATTTTTTTCAGACAGTCTCTATATTTAGGCATCAATAAACTCAGATTTTAATTCTATATTAACATTAACTAAATTTTAAGATGCGCAGGCATAGCCCCTCACATGAAATCATTAAGATGTTTTCTAATTATGCATAAATACGAAAAAAAAAAAAAATATGAACACACTTATTTTACCAAAATTAGGTCACTGGGATAGTGACTTCTACGCGAACTTTTAGACTTATGATTAGATGTGTGTTGAATATTTGTGTTTTTTGTTTATTCATTTAATAAATTTCTAATACAGATGATCTTTTGTAGTATAGTACAGGCTAGGATAGCCATTCTTGCCTAAATAGCTGAATCCTCTATATTCTCTGTAAATAAATCTAGATCTATCTAGTAGGCATTTAACTTCATTCAGTGTATCAAGCTCACTCAAACATTTGCCCATTTATTCTCTATAAAAAAATAACAACAAACAAACAAATATAATATAAGATCATTAACATTGATGTCCAAAACTGTCTGAGGTCTGAAATAAATTTTGGTAAGAAAGTCATAATTTAATTCAAACACCCTATTAATTTTTTTTTGTATGGAATCAAACAACTTGGCTTATGAATCAAATAAATCAGCTCCAAAGACAGAATAAATATTGCCAGGCTCATTAGCATAGACTTAGCCAACCAAAAAATATAGTCTTAACCCTAGGAAGAGGAAAAAACAACAACCTGACTAACAAATTTGAAATTCGTTTTTCTTACATAAAAGACAGCTAAATGGAAGGAAATTGGGTTAGAATCATTGGAAAATGGACAAGCGTGCTAGTTTCATATTAAATATCAAAATAAAGATTTAATGACCACAAAATCAGCGAGTATCTGAATTCATGTAATGTCCGGATTAAATAAACTACTCCATATACATATTAGTCTATTATTTAATAATCTAAAATCTAATAGAAGTCTTCTAGAGATATTATTATCAGATAGACTAGATTTAAACTATTCTAGATCTAGAGTCTATAAAACTTAATAATAATTAGTAATAGCTAGTGAGTTATTGAGCCTATATAGATACTTATACTCATATTAGTTGTAATATCAATTATCATGCATATAATATAATCTAATAATATAATAAATGTTGGTATTTTAGGGTAGCCTCACTGTGTATTAAATTATCATCTAGACTAGACTCTTGGACTTGATAGTCTAAACACTGGACTACTCTTGTTCTTGTGTTTCCATGTTCTGCTAAAAAATACTACTACTACTATTTACTAGTATCTCTACTACTACATAATCTAGATCTAGACTTTTATCTCTAGAGAGACAACTCCTATACTAAATTAAGTATATAGAATTAAAATTAATTAGAATCTTATATTTCATAAATTACAGTCTACTTTTAGAATAGAAGATTTATAAACTCCCTACATGTATAAATCTATGTGTTAGAAAATCTGATCAAGTCTTGCATATTAATTAGATATTATATATTTAAAATTGTTGATTTTCCTGGCTGATAATATATATTATATTCGATTCTAAAGAAATGAAACAGTTTGCAACTATTAGGCCCATAAACATTTTTTATTGTAGTGAAAGCATAATAATTCCTTTTAAGGATTTATGTTAGTTTATTAGAGAAATGATGTATTATTGACAAGACATGGTTGGAATAAAATATTGAAATATTAACTTAATTCTAGTTACAAAAATTTGCCACTTATTACTCTGGAGTTAACTAAGGTTTATTATCATGATATTCCTTTCATAGTATTTACTGATTATGTGATTTCAACAAAATTTCTAAAATGATTTTCAATACCATGAATTTTTTTTTTTACATTTTATATCTATCCGAACTACATTTACTTTGTATGGGGGGGGGGGTTCACAAATTAAAATAGACCAGTGTTTCCCAAACCTTTTTCATTAATGGAACACTTCACACATTCTGAGTAATTATTGGAACACTTTGCTTATTTTTAAGAGAGGTTAATTTATGGGTGGTCTACTAGTTAATTTATTCACATAGTTTGTGGAACACCTCTTCAGGACCCTGGAATACTAGGGTGTTATTTACCAATGGCAGTGTGTTGTATTTTTTTCTTGCATTAATATGATGTTATACACATTCACAGGTCTCAGATAGTTTACCCCTGCTGGGCTTCCTTAACAATGAGGACAAAGTTGATGTTTGGAGATTTTGGAAAACTGTTTCATCTGCTGTCAAAATAGCAGTAAATGGTAAAGGTGAAATTGTGGAAACACCTCCAAGAAGAAACTATAAATCTGCCAAAAACAACAGAGAAAGACAGCTGGAAGAATATCATCTCCAGCATCTCGATAGAGGCGCTATCACTATCTATGCGCCAGTGCAGTGCTCAGAAAAAGGATTTAGAAAATGTAGAGTTTTGAAAATTGCCAATCAGAGAAAAATTTCTGATTACTATGAGACATTTCCAATCCTTGAAGGAGATGAGTCAGATGTTCCGCTCCCTGAAGCAGATCTGGAAAGTATTGACCTTTCAGCTCTTAGCCAAAGCAAGATTGAAGAGCACAAAATTGTTGAAAAAATGTCTGATAAAGTAACACCTAATGATAGCTTAGTTGAGGATAAAGCCAGTTTTTTAAAAGACAATGAAAGCAGTGTTTCTGTTCACGAATCAAGTACACCCTTAAAGACTTCTGACAGTAATTCTTGTAAATTAGATAAATCCAAACCAGTTCGTAGAATCTGGCCTGTCGGGCGTCCAACAACCAGGTCATTGGGAGCTCGAATAATAAAAGATGAATGCTATGAAAATATTCCAACAAGAAAGAGTGTCAAAAATTCTGAGTGTGGTAACGTTGATGTTGGTTCCATTACATTTTATCCTATTGTTAAAGAAGAAGTGTCAGATACTGTAGAAGATGACTTTAACATCACTATAGTTCCAGTCGGGAACAGTGTCATGCAAATCTCCCAAAGTACATTGTCAGGTCTTCATGAACACCTACAAAATTCTCAGGAAATCATAAGTCAGCAGTTAAATGCTTCTCAAATAGAACCGGAAGCATCACTTTTTCATCCCAACATGCATTCTGAGAGTACAGTATCAGACTACCATATGCAGGTGATCATTCCTGACATTCCACCCTCTGACATTGCTGCAGAGAGTGATAGACATGTCTTTGTAGACCAGGGACTCTTGAAGCAGGAAGAGGAATCTATGCATTCAGAGGAGCAATCTATTCCTGTGTATTGCTCTTCATCTGAACTAAGTAAAAATGAACACAGTGCTGCAATGCAAAGCAACATAACTCCTCGAAATGCTTCAGACATTGAAACTATAATAACAGCCTTGGAAGAAGAACTTAAAAAAACTGGCTCCACTATTACAGTTGAATCCAGTTTGAAAGAAAACCCAGTAACTGAGGACATGTGTGTAACAGATATTCCCGAAGGCTTTGAAGAGGCACCAGTGCAGACTGTGCAGATTGTGGATGGGGAAGAAATTGTTGAGGTTCAACATATGGGGAATGTTATCTGGACCAGTGATGGGGATGTCCAGATTCTTGACCACACTCATTTAGTAGATTCCACCACCACTAATGATGGCACTGTTGTGTTTGAAGGACAGCCAGTTGAAGCTCAGTATGATGTGGTGGAGTATGAAGTTTTGGCTGATAAAAAGTTGAAAAGAGGACGAAAAAAGAAAATAAAAGAGGAAAATAGTGGTACCAAGTCAGAAGAAGTAGATCGTACATGTCCCATTTGTCATCGAGTTTTAAACTATGCATCCTCAATGACAGGTTGGTTTTTGACATTAGAATAGAAGTAGATTAATATCTTGAACTATGCATCCTCAATGTTAGATAGGATCTTTCACCTTCTAATTATATAAATGTTTTGTTAAAAGTTAAACATTAAAACAAAGCATCCTCCATAAAGAGTAGGATCTTTAGTGATTAATGAGATAAAGTTGATATTTTAAACTATAATTTCATTTTAGCAATATGTATCATAAACTTTTAGCCACGAATTAAAGTTGAGTTTTATGCTAAATATAGATTTCTAAATAATTGTTAACAGCTCACATGAGGATCCATACAGGTATCCGGCCTTACAGTTGTGGTCAGTGTGACAGGAAATTTACAACAAAGGCTAACAGAGATCGACATGAAGCAACACATGTTGGTCTGAAACCCTTCCAGTGTAATCAGTGTAATAAAAGCTTTACTGAGAAACGCTCACTCAAAATTCACATGCGCACACATACAGGAGAGCGTCCATTTGTGTAAGTTTTTTTTATGGTGAAGGCTATGTTACAGTGAGAGAGAGTTAGTGGAGTGTGTGATCAAGACACTAAGTATGCTTGATCTTGGATTGGCTACCTATCAAGGGGGCTCAAGGTTGACATCTGACTCGAGCAGAGTTGTGTTTACTGAAGGCAGCACAGAAAACCTGCTCCCAGATACTCTCTACCCCCCACTGGTCCACTAATGAGATTGGACCATAGTGCTATGAGCATGCCGTAAGCATGAAAGTTGTGCTACATAAAAGCTATTTAAAAAAGACTGTTAACTCTGATGTGGTAGGGCTAAACAAAAAAAACAACATGTTACTCTGGAATAAATGTAACCTAACACAACTACACCAAGCTGCATTAAACTTTCAACAAACATTCTAATTAGAAAAAGACATTAACCAACCAGTCAATGACCTCTGGAATTTCATTAAAAACCATCTTAAAAGCATTATAGAAAATCATATACCAACTAAATACACATCAAACAAAATTAATAAATGCTGGTTTAAAAATAGACTAAAGAAGCTTTGTAAACAGAAGGAAAACTTATATAGAAAATTTTAAGAAACTAAGGCAGAAAGAGTTTACAAAAAGTATATAAAAATTAAACACTTAACCCAAAAAGTAAGCAGTGAGGCAGCTGCAGAGTGAATACATAAACAATGTAATATCTAAAGATAACAACAAAAACCTTTGGTCATACATTAAGTCTAAGAAAATGGAAACAACAGGCATAGCGCCATTAAAAGATGAACATAACATAATACATAATGATAATGAAGCTAAAGCAAACATCCTAAACAAATACTTTGCATCAGCATTCTCAGCCCCAGGAGACAAAGACATGTTTCTGAATTTGAACCAAGGAGACAACATAGAAGATAAAGTAGTACAAGAAAATGGAATTCAAAAACTATTAGCCAACACCAAACCAAATAAAGCGTCTGGACCTGATGGTATTCCAGCTAGATTACTCAAAGAACTAAGCAATAAGCTAGCCCTAGTGTTCAAAATACTCTTTCAGGCATCGCTTAACCAGGGCAGAGTAACAAAGGACTGGAAAGAAGCTAATGTCACCCCCCTATTTAAAAAAGGAGAAAAATCTGACCCAGGAAACTACAGACCAGTATCACATGTAAAATCCTAGAACACATAATATATAGCAACATCATAAACCACTTAGACAAACATAATGTCTTCACCCCATACCAACATGGCTTTAGGAAATATAGATCATGTGAAACACAACTAATAGGACTCATTGATGATTTTTCAAAAGGTTTAGATAATAGTGAACAAATAGATGCTATCTTACTAGATTTTTCTAAGGCTTTTGACAAAGTTCACCACCATAGTTTGCTTAAAAAATTAAAATATTTCGCCATTAATGGTCCACTGCATCAGTGGATTAAAGATTTTCTGATAGAGAGAGAACAAACTGTAATAATAAATGGCTCTAAACCTAACTCAGGTTTACCTCAAGGAACAGTCTTGGGTCCACTACTATTTTTAATTTACATAAATGATTTACCAAATTGCATTTCTTAAGGAATAAAAGTTAGATTATTTGCAGAGGATTGCATAATATATAGAACAATAAAAACAACACAAGACACAGATATTTTACAAAGAGAATTAGATGAATTACAGAAATGGGAATCAAATTGGAGCATGTCTTTCCACCCAGAAAAATGTCAGTTGTTAAGAGCAACAAAAAAACTAAGCCAATTTAATTCCACTTATCTTATTCATGGCAAACTAGTAACACAGACTAAAAACGCAAAATATCTAGGTGTTATAATAAATGAAAAACTGTCATGGAATCCACATATTGATGAAACTATAAAAAAATCAAACAAAGCATTAGGATTTATTAAAAAAAAATTTCTATAAATCAAAAAAGAACATAAAACTAAAATGTTATTTAACCTTGGTTAGGCCAATAATAGAATATGCATCCTTTGTTTGGGACACCTCAAGAAAACATTAAGAAACTGGAACAGACACAAAATAGAGCAGTGAGATTCATAACAAACGAATATTCACATTTGACTAGAGTAACACCTTTAGTAAAATCACTAAATTTAGAAAGCCTTCAGGACAGAAGACTCATAAGTAAAGTAGCAATTATACATAAAACTCTGAACCATATTCTTCAAATACAAAAACAAAATTTAATAAAATACTCTGAAAGACACAAAAATAAAGGCACATTCCTCTTCCGATATGCTAGGACAAATTTGTATAAATACTCCTTCTTCCCTTGTCACCTATTACAAGCATGGAATGGGTTGCCTGAGCTAGCCAGGAAAACCAGTGACTTGGCAGAATTTAAGTCATTGGTTAATATGCATGACATGTAGGACGTAATCATCATCTTTTTTGAAGTAACGTCTGTGTTATATAAGATAAGATAATGCTCTTTCTTTGGACTTAATTTGGACTGCAGCCTGACATCAAAAACTTGTAAACTGATAAAACATGCTCATTACTTTTCACATTTAATTCTGTTTTGTTAATGCTTGTCACAGTGTCAGAGTGCCCCATTTTGAAGATAACCAAGCCCCGAACACCTACATGGCCTGGATATGTATTTATATTTTTAAAACTAAACTGTAAAAGTTTGTTTTTAAACAAAAGTAAAGTTATGGTTTTATAGGCAGCATAATATATGAGTATGATTAGTTCCCATATTTAGGTGTTGCCTACTCACAAAGTCACTTTTTTTTGTTTTCCTTTGCTTGTTATACTAACTTAGGATTTAAGAACATTCAGTCCAACCAGTTCAGTTAACATTCTTTTTTTACAAAGCCACTCTGTTTAGTAAAATTTTAAAATTTTTTTTACAAAGCTTGTATCAGCCACTAGCAGATCCAGAACTTTGGAGGGAGGGGGGTGTTTTTTTTCCAAACCCTAACCCTAAGCATAAACCCGCATACAGCATATATATATATATTAGATTTTAAAACAAAAGCAAAAAAACAAAAAAAAAAACAGCCATGTTAAGACCTTTCTCTTGACAGCTAGGTGGTCTGGGGTAGGACTGAAAGCTCCCCCAGTGGAGTCCAATGCGAAGCCCCAACGCCAAAAGCATTTTCTTGCATTCTTCACAGCAGAAATGCATTCTCCTGATATCTACAGCTCATTATTCATCCAATTAAAAAAAGACCTTATGAAAATGTTTTACTTGAATAATATTCTACTATGAATTTACATTGCAAAAACAATTAATTTGTTCTTTGAAAAGATAAGATACTCCACATATTTTGATTAAGACTTTAAGGATTGCTACCGAAAAAAAATATTCGAAAAATAATATTTGTAAAAAAAGCTCATTTGTAAATGATACATTTTGTTCAGTAGGTATGTTTGTAACTTTGCTTTGTAACAGAACTATAATTCAAAGCTCTAAACAAAAAATTTTGCAACTGGGAGGAGAAATTAAGTGGGCCAGTTAGATTCTACTCCAAATTTTTTGCATTTTTAGGATTCAAGCATGTTTTGTTAGTCCAAAATTTTTTATACAGTAGAAAAATATCAGTATGAGTAAAGGTTGGAAAAAAGTGACTATTTGGGTTAAAAACTCATCTCAATCTTATAATGAAAAATTTCGTTTGAATTCAAAATATTCCAAAACAAATTCGTATGCAATTACATAAACTCTGTCGCCATATTTGACTTTACTGTTTTAAAACGTCATGTTTTGATCTGGAAAGGGGAGGGGGCAGTAGAGTGAAACTTTAATCCTTGCTCCTTTTTATAATTTCTACTAATGATTGCATTTGGCATTAAAGAATATATATCGGTATAAGAATTTAATTTATAGCATATATAAATTTTATTAGTGACATTTTTTTTTAATTTTGTAATTGCTTAACTTAAAAAAAGAAAAAAGTATTGGTTTTATTCATTTTATATTTACTAATGATAAAATTTGAGATCAGAGTCTGTGTGCGACATAATATACAAATGGGTTAAAGCAGTGATGCCCAAAATACGGTCCGCATGCCATATCCGGCCCGCGTCGTGGCTCCATCCTGCCCGCCAAAACATTGGCAAAAAGTGTAGAAAATCCCCTCTTGTAAAAAAGTATCTTTCTCTATGTTAGGGTAAATGGATTGGTACCGATAATAATATTTTGTTTTAAAAAGACAGAATGGCTCTTTTAAATGACATGATCAGCTTTGTGAAACCAAACACATAAATAAATAAGGCGGCATTTTTTGGTTTCAGACGCAATTGCTAGATTTCACCTAGAATGGAGGATTGATGAGAATATTTATGAAAAAAAAATTCTGACTGCGCATGCATAAAAAAAGTGTATTCTAGTAATGATGGAAGAACTGTGTTCTGAAAAAAGAATCCTGTTGATGTTGTCACCATTTTTGTTGACAATACAAGGTGAGAGAAAGATTTGGGTAAATATTTCCATTCAAATATAACAGACAAACCAGTTTTCAAAATGTTTTTTTTATTGCCGCTGACAAGTCTATAAACATATCTGATACCACTCAAAATCTTGGTATTTATTCGCAGTAAAAACAACAGTTTTGAAATCAGAGAAGTTAGTAGCAATGAGGAGCATGCATGGGACCACCACTAGCATAGTCCTGTCAATGAAGTTTCAATCTTTCTCTTGCTTGGGAGAAAATAGTGGGAGTTACTACTGATGGTGCAACAAGTATGGTTGACAGCAAGAGTTATTAAAAAAGTTGTTTAGTCAAATGGAACCGGGCCTTCATTGAATTATTCACCAACAAAATCTTTGTGGCAAGGTGTTCAGTCTGGACCATATGATGATAATTGTGTTCAGATTGAACAAAGTTTGTCGTTTCGAAAATCCATCTGCGGCCAATCTGTCAAGTGCCCAGACAGAACTGGAACTGATTGACTTACAATCAAACTAAATATCCCTTCTTGACAAATTTCAAGTGATTCAGATAGTGGATTTCTACTCTGTGTAGCTTTCAGAAACATTTCTAAATCTCTTAAACAAGCGTTAACGATGATAATAATAATTAGGCCTACTTATTAGTGTGAAAAAAACTTTTCAGTGATGAATCGTGTGACATTATGTAATCGCGAACGAACATATATAGTTCTATTATAGATTCAGGGCTCCAACGCGGCGCATCTTCTATGCAGCTGGATATTTAAAAGTTGGTTTAGGATAACCTTTCATGAATCATTGTAAATACTAGATTCACTGGTTTCTAATACAAATGGTTCATTGTCTATTTCCTGATTTTTTTTCTTTTTTACTGTTTTGTTGATATGACCCGTGAGACGATTGTCGGAAATTAAAGTGGCCCGCTGACCAAATAAGGTTGAGCATCACTGGGTTAAAGCATCAATATGTACCTCATATTATATAGATATTCAAATAATTTTGTTCACAAAATATGATTTCTCGATAAAAATAGGACCGCCCCCCGCTCAGAGGGCTAGAGTGGAGAGGGCTGTAGAAGCAATCGCCCCCACACACACACTCACAGAATAGGCTAAGATACCAGAAGTGTAGCGATATAATATAAAAATTATATAGTAATTCAACTAATTTTGTTCACAAACTATGATTTCTAAATAAAAGTAGGACCCCCCCCCCCCCCCCAAAGGGTTTAGGTGGGAACGGCAGTAGATGTGATCTCCACCCAATCGGCTAACAGGGAAACAACATAATATAAAGATCGGTCAAAATATCAATAACAAGTTTTAATTATATAGATTATAGATATTTAATTGATTCTGTTAACAAGCTGTGATTTCTACAAATGAATTGAACTGCCCCCCCAACTCAAAAGTTTAGGGGAGGGGGGGCGGCATTGATGCCATCGCCACCTCCCCATCCCACTAAATCGGCCAACATACTAGAGGGGGTTGGCGAAATAACCTAAAAATAGGTTGAAATATAAATAATTACTATATAGTATTAACATAACTAATAAATTTGTATACAAATTGTGTGATTTCTTTACTAAAATTTGTCCTCAGCCCTCCAAAACCCCCCCCCCCCCCTCCCTGGATCCGCCAGTGGTATCAACCAACTCTGTCTGTCTCTCTATAGTACATTTTATTTTTTACAAAGTTTGTATCAAGCCACTCTGTCTAGTACAAAGTTGTACAAACTTTCTCCCACTTTCCATTCTCAGATCAAGCTGAAACTTTGTACAAATATTCATTGACCCTAAAACAAAAAGTATGAATCAGTCAAAAAAATTAACCAATTAATTAATTAATTATTGGTAATTAATTTTAATTTAGTTTGATATTGACTAAATGAAATAAATCTTCCAGCACTGATATATATATCACATATATATATATATATATAGCTATAAATGTGCAGTTCTTCCCCATATTATTTTTTTTTAAATAAAATTGTGCTTGTTTAATAATGATTTTTTTCTATAAATTTATTTTTTTTTCTTTGATTGTGCCTTGAATATTTCAGTTGTAATGTGTGTGGACGAGGTTTTACACAAAAATGTACACTTTTGGTCCACATGGATCGCCATACAAACAAAAAAGGCCACTTGTGCGATCTTTGTGGAAAAGCCTTTCGACAAAAGTGTCAGCTTGACGTCCATGTAAAGCGTCATAAAAGACAAGCCAGTTTCCCTTGTAATGAATGTTCCACAAAGTGCTATACCAAAGGTAAACTCTCTAGCTTACATTTTCATGGTATCTGAAAGAAAAGGATTTCATTTAATGTTGCTTTTCTTTTTCATAGCATTGTTAAAAGCTTAAAATATCTTTTAGGACAGCATTTGGATTTTGAATATGCTAATTGTAAAAGCAGTTATTCACAGTTGGCCCTATTTATTAATTCACCAATTTTTAGTTTTTCTACGAGAATAAAAATAAACAGATGAGCTGCGGTCAAAGTTGAATGAAATCTGTGTTATTTTATTCCAGTTAATTATATTTAGTTTCTTAACAATAAATAGTCACCAATATTTCCAACTAAAAATGTGATGCAAGCTGTATTCACACATTACACTCACTTAAGTGATAAGAATTTCTCTCTTTTTCAAATAGTTTTGTTTTAATTTAATTTCCTGTTTCTGAATGGATGAGTTACTCAGCCTGTAACTGAATACTAAACCTTTTACACACTGTAGCTTAGTTACATGAAGTAGTATTAAATTTTCATAGAGCTTTTTAACATTACTTCACTTTATCAAAATGTATTTTAAATAATTTAATAAACTTGTGACTCTGCAAATACATTGGAATAACTTTATTTAGTACAATTTTTTTGTTCACCTAGAAATATCATGAATTTCAATAATCGTAGAAAAGGTTTGCTCAGTTTATTTAAACAATGAATCAGCAGTGTAAATCTCTTCCAAAATAGTTTTGGAATGTAAGTTACATCTGTCACATGATAAAGACAAATATTCATTATCATTTTCTAATGTTTATAAATTGCCAATTAAAGTGAAACCATTTGTAGACATATTTGCTAGAAAAATATTTGTTTGTTATTGTAGTCAGACAAGCCACTTTGGATGTAGTTATATTTTTTCTGCTTCTTGATGATTGGCTTTAAATTTTCTTTAAAACTGCTGATTGTTTAGGTGACCTGATGAGGCATATGATCAAACACACTGGGGAGAGACCATTTCAATGTCAGCTATGTAATAGAGCATTCACCCGCAAACAGTATCTGATTGACCACGAGAATCAGCACTATGGGCGTAAACCTTACAGATGCTCAGTGTGCTCAGCAACATTTCATGACATGGGATCGTGTCATAGGCATCTCAGGAAACATAAAGTAAGTACGTGTTAAGGTGGAAACGGTTGAGAGCACTGTTTCACTTGTGTAAATAAATCTACTTCAACATTAATTGACGACAGTTCAAAATCTCAGTTGAAGAAGAAGGAGGTCAATATAATAGTTGATAGTAAACATTGTTTCATCTTCACCTGTTGAACTGTTGGGCAACGCACATGATCTTTTTTCATTTTTTCTCCATTTCTCTGTTTTTGTGTCATATAAGGGGAATTCAGTTTCTATCTTGGGAATCATACGCTTAAATAAAGAACACAAACCAATGATCTTAAAAATAAAACCAACTCTCTCCTCAGTTTTAGTTCCACAATTTAGGCTCTCACTTGTTCTAGAGTTGTGACAGTGAGTCTAGTTCTTTCTCATGTTTTTTTTTTGTTTTTTTTTGGATTTGATTTTAGTATATAATGGCTAATGATTTGAAGTTTGTGTTCTGTGAAGTTAAATATAAATCTTTAGTTTGTGCTCTATGAAATCTGAATATGAAGGGGTTTTTTTCACCCCAAAACACCAAAGAGTAGTATTTTATGGCATTCAGTTATGTATTGTGAATCTGCTATCAAGTACCTGATTCTACTTGACTTTATAAAGTACATATTTTACATGTAGAGTTTAGTTATTCCTCTATATATTATTTTAAAAAAAAGTGTTTTTGATATTAATAACAGAACATTGTCATAATGTAGAAAGCATTAGAAATGTTTCAATTCCAGATTTTGAACTTTTTTTGTTGTCTGGGAGTAATTTATAGTCAGATGAATATTTATTTAAGGTACTTGTCTGTTTTATTTGTGTTTATAGGCAGTCATATTAGATAAGCCCAAGCCTGTAGTAATAGTATTTTCAGGATATTGAACTTCTGCTACCTTTGAATTCTCTTACTCTTCAGCAGGATGAAGAAAGTGAAAACAGTAAAGGCCCTACCAAATCAGCTTTACTTAACAGCACAGATTTTCATATGATACTCGAGGGAACCCAGATTGGACAGGTACTATTTTTATAGTCCAGTTAAAAGTCTTAAAAATGTAATGTAAAATATCTGTTTATCTCCACTATATATGTGAAACAAATTTATTAGTAAGTTTTTTCATTCATTTTATTCTTTATTATTACCTAATAGGGCTTTAAAAAAAAAATGTTATTCATTACTATATTTTAGTTTTGTAAGCTTATAGCAAAATATTTAAAATATTTATCACTATATTTAGTTTTGTAAGCTTATTGCAATGTATTTACAATATTTCGTGATTTAGTTAAGGTTTGTAAGCTTTTAGCTATGTAGTTAAAATATTCTGTATTATATTTTAGGTTTGTGACCTTATGTATTTAAAATGTCAACCTATGTTAATGTTAATTTTAAAACATTTCTTTGCGCCCATCAATATTTAAAAATATATGTGAAACTGTAGAATATACTGTAGCTTTGTAGTAAGCAAATATATTTGTAATTTTTTCAACTAAAAATATTATGTCAAAAGCTATGCTGTTGAACAAATTGTTCATACTCATCAGAAAGAGGATAGTAAAAAAAAAAGTTACCATTTCAGATCTTGCGATCTTTGGGGCAGATGATGTTAAGGTCATCTGTTTCTATGGCCAACGGTTAACAAGCTAGATGTTATGTTGCCAGCACAACGACCAACCGCCTTTACTTTCCCCAACTAAAGTCAGGTACCCATTAGAGTTGGGTGGACTCAGGGGCGCCCTAAAAATCCTGAAATTCAAAATCCCAGTCTTCACCGAGATTCAAACCCAGGACCCCAGGTTCAGAAGCAGAGCGCTTAACCACTCAGCCACCGCGACCCCTTGAAAGAGGATGCAACCATGCTAATGAAACAATAATCTTGTCGGTCATACTTGAACACTGGAATATGATTTCCCTTTAGCGACTTCCCTGCATTGGACTATTTTGAAAGCATTTAATATTTAAATGCTTCTAAATTTGGAATAAAACATTATCAAATTCTTGACTGAGGTTAAAAAAAATGTCATTTTGTCCCATTGGCCATTCTGTATTTTTAAACTTGTAGTCAATAACTCCAATGTCATATTGTAGTCAATAATTCAAATGTCATATTCTAGTCAGTAACTCAAATATCATATTGCTTACAATAAAAAAAATCATGAATATTATGTATTCATTAACTCTAAATAAGAAACATCAATTTTAGATTACTAAATATGTAAAATATATGTGTTGTATTTGTAATATTTTATTATAGTCTTCCTTTAATAGAGATACATAAATTTTAATTTTAGAGATTTTCTAGATTTCTCATTTAACTATATTTTTATAATCTAGATGTCATCAAATAGATTGGATAGCTATTGTCTGTTCAATTAGGTTTCAATTTTGATACATCAATCCATTTATATTTGTAATTTGTCTTTTCAAACAGATTCTCAAACTTGATGATGGTACTGATGCTTTGGTAAAGGCTGTTACAGCAGAGGCAGATGGCAGCACAGTGTACCACATTACTTGTTTGGGGAAATCTACTCCTTCAGCAGCGGTTCACGGCACTGACACATCAGAAGCGTCAGCTCAAGAAGAAGGAGGCCAGTAATTGATTTCAGAGTCTAAACATTGTTCATGTGTCCTAAATGAAACATTCAACTTCTAGCATTAAATACAACTTTGAACACGCTTGTCTATGACACATGTTGGCTGAGGGGTGAAATACTTGGATGTCAAGTTCTGTTGGAGCTGTTAACATTTTCATCTGATGCATATTTGACATCTGTAAATGATATTAATTATTGTGTTGGACACACAATCTTTTTCTTCCACAGAAACAGTGATCTTTTAGACCATAGATCATTTGTGAAAGGCATTAAGAAATCCATGCTCTATTGAATCTCTGAAGCTAGTTTCAAACTTCTGGACTCTAAGGCAGAAGCAGTAAATCTTGGACCAACTTAAAATTATGATTCACTTTAAAATAAAAGCATGTTTTATCTGTGTAAATTTGATTCTATAAAAGTAAATATAAAATTATTCAACTTAAATAAGAATTGGGCTCAAAAGTATTTTTAATGTGAGGTTTCCAGAGATGTCAGGAAAAAATTTGTTCACATTTCCTTATCCACCACAATTCTTGTATTTAAAACGAGTACATATAAGTATTAGTTTTAACTATTTCAATGATATATCAGTGATAATTTGACCTTATGTATCTGCTGTGCAGAATAATACAAATTATTAAATGCTTTATTTATCATTATTATCATTAATTGTATGCCATGTTCATGTATTGTAGTATTGTGTTATAATAAAACATTCTTGAAAAAAGCTGTGTAAATAGACTCATTTTAGTACACATTTGAATTAATTATCACAGTGTCATTTATCAAGTCACTCTTTATGTATACAAGAGACTCTCCTGTTCCGTATCTTGTCCTAGGCATTTAGAATGAAACATTTTCTCAAGGGTGTACATTCAAATATGGCTGGATTAAAAGCTCAAAATTTCTGATTGTCTGAGTCCTTGATGACTTAGTCCCTTTCATCCATCTCTAAATGGTAACTAGGAATCACCTAGGTAAAGTAAATATACCAGGTCAATGTGCTGGCAAATAAAGCACATAGCAGACATTCAGCAATAGCTGTGAAAGAAAGGGAGTCGGTTTACTTCCTTTAGTTAATATGTGTGCACTTGATATCAGCATATGATAAATAAATTAGTACACGTTTTCAAAATTGTATCTTGAGAGCACAAGTTGATTAAATTAGTTAAAAGAGTGAATTGTCGAGTAAAATGACTGATTGTTTAAGAAATCGTTTATTTAAAATTATAATCACGTAAAATAAAATATTTTTTTTTGTACATGTTTTAAAAGGTTTTATTTTTCTTGTTAAATATTCAACCTGGATCACTACTATAATGACTCATTTTAAATACAATTATTCATAGTATTAAAGTTCATTATTCATGAATATTGAACAAATGATATCTCTATTGTAGTTTATTGAACAATATATATATGTATTGTAGTTTATTTAAGTATTTCATCAAATATGAAAATAAATCATGGAATTTTCTTTTTTTTTTTTTACAAAGCTTATATCAACTCACTCAGTCTGTCTGTCTGGTAAAAAGTGTGTACACAGTATTTCTCCCACACCCATTCTCTGATCAAGTTGAAACTTCGCACAATTAATCATTGGCATAGACAAACATGAATATTGTTATCAGTATTTCTCCCTCACACATTCTCCAATCAAGTTGATACTTAAAACAATTATAAATTGTTCCTAACAAAACATTAATCAATTAAAAAAAACAATTAGTCAATTAATTATTGGTAATTTATTATTTTTTTGTTTGATATCTGATAAGGAAAATAACTTGTACATTATTGATATAATTTTAAGGGCAGAGTTCTTCCCCTTTAGAAGAGTTTTTTTTTTTTTTTTTTTAAAGGATTTTTTAAAATTTTGCTTGTTTAACTTTTTTTTTCATGATTTAAAATTTTGACAGGAACTATAATACTAATAAGGGTTATGTATTTACTATGAAATGAAAGAAATGCACAGGGGATTAAGTGATGCCTAGTGTTAGGGAAGCTGATGTAAAGAAAAAAGGATTTACACAATTCAAGACAAAGTGATTAACATTATATTCTTTTAATTTAGTCCGAAACATTGTTTCATTTTTTTTGCAGTTACAAAATTACTATCTGTTAAGAAAGAAGTAGTAATCAAACTATTTTTTAAAATGCCTATTAATTTAATTATTCGCTTAACACATAATCTCATAGATTTCTTTGCCATTGTGTCAATAGTCAAGTGCCTTTCAAGTCCTTGGAAAGAAAACTTTTTTTTTTATTTAAGTATGCCTAAAAAATGAACACTTTTTTTTGTGATTTTTGATATAACAGAACTATTTGAAATTAAGTTATACACAATATAGTCTCTTCTCAATCACTCCTCATATAGCCTTGTCAGACATTATTAACAGAGCAGCATCAACTCAAGTTATATGCATACTGTAAGCCCAAAACTTAAAATAAAAAATCCTTTTACTAGAAAAGACACAAGAAAAATTAACAGAATCATCCATAGTTGAGTTCATTGTTCCTAAATCTTGTTTATTAGGGTAGTCTAAAGCTATGTAATCATTTTTAATGTATATGACCTGTGTTATTGTGGTAAACTGTCAAGCTAGACAGAAGTTGACATTTTCTAGTAAACATTGACAAAGCGCAAGTAGCCTACATAATGATCTTAATGTTCCTTTCAATGCAATAAAGTTCGGCCAGATCAAAACAGTTGAAGAAGTCTTCTCACTTGGAATGTCTCCTGTACCAAAGCACTCTGAGCAAGTATATTATTTACCTCTTAATAACTGTCCTATGCTTTTTGTTTCGATGGTTGGATTTTTTCTCTTCCCTCCCCCCCCCCCCCCTTTCATCTTTTCAAACCTTTAGTTTCCTAGAAAATATAATTATGATATAGAGTAGAGTCACTATTGCGGAGCAGGCATGTTTGCGGAACAGCTCATCGAAATTAGTTAAAATCTGCTTTATTTTGAAATTTTCTGCTAAACTACCGTAACGGTACTGCGCATGGTCCATTTCTCTACATTTCGAATATATGGGTTTTCCTTTCACAGCAGGAAATTAATTTTGACTCCAGGTTAAAGTTGACAGGTGTGAAATCGTCCATTATTTTTCACGTACCAGGAGAACCGCATAGGTCAGGGCTTTAGGCTTTTTAAAAATGATAATGACCCATCGCCTGCATGATACACCTATTTTTCGGTTTATAAATGGATGTGGAAAAACTTCATTTCATAGCTATTTACCAGGAATTCAATTTAAAAAAAATTGGGAGGTATTCACATGCTTTATATATGCCTTGTTCCGACATTTTTACCGTGTTCCGTAATTGTGACTGACCAAATCAGTCGATTTGAATGTAAAATTTAAATATCTGTTGAAAAACTTAACAATACGTCTATTTTCATCGGAAAATGGATGGGCAATGCCTAGATACTTTTGGTTTTTCCATAGGTCTAACCATTAAGGAGCAAAAAATTGAAAACTAAAAGTAGCTGCAAACTGTTCCACAATAATGACTCTACTATATATAATTATGACCTCGTTGTGAGGCGTCACTGTTCTCGAGTAAGTTTATGTCTTTGTTTTCTACATATTTCAGGGTAATTTACTTGTAGTGTTTTAACGAACCAGCTTGGGTTTATTTTGGGGCTAGCTGAGTCTGTATTACGACTGTATCGCCCAGCACGAAGCCAAATGGTGGGATATGTGATGGTTATTTGTATCAAATCAGAGGCGTAGCTAGCCATGTGCGGGACGCACGTGGCATCAAATGGTGAGGGGTATCAAACTAGGATAAACTTTCTCAGTAAAAACGACTCATTGTACATACATGAACAAAGACAAACTACTGTACCTGAAATGTAAACTCATTTTAAAAATAATTTTGTTAATCTCCTATGTTCTTTCTCTAATGGAATGCAAGTTGTAGACCAGCTAGATTTGTTTCAATCTCCCAATGTAACACATTTTACACGACCACTTTCTTCTGGGGTACATGCTCAATGCTCAGTACGCTGTTTTCAACTAGATCTAGAGCTTATAGACTTACCTCTAGACCAGTGATTCCCAAAATGGTCTATATAGACCCCCAGGGGTCTACGACGACTTCCAAGGGGTCTACGAAAGTGAAAAAAGGAATTGGGGGTCTATGAGATGTAAATGGGGGTCTACGAGAGAGTAGGTCGTGATTTTAATTAAAATCTTTAAAATAATGGAATTAACCATTATCTTATACAAATTAAATCATTTGAAAAATTATTTTAGAACCTTATTTAAATAGCTTAACTTAGTCTACAGGAATTTATATTTATCATGGTCAAATTTAATTATGAAATTTCACAGTGGTATTTATGTTTGAAAATTTAGCTTCTTTCCATGTCGAACCTATATTGCCTATGTGTAATTTATTCAACAAAGTGTTATTTACTGACACTTTGAAACCACTTAAGTTGGAGGATTTTTTTGGGATGATGCCATCTTAATAAAAAGGATGTAGATTTGAAACGTTTTTGAACAATCAATAATAAAGTTGAGAAAAGATCTCTAGTGGACAAAATCTTTGCTTTGGCATCAAAAAGAGAAGATGATGGTCTGCAAGTGTCTTAAAATATCTTTTACTTATTTGTGAAATTTTGAAAAAATCACACGATAGGCGAAAAAATGATTTTGGCATCCGATGAAGTAGTTTTAAAAACTATTTGTCCACAAACCTACATAAATGATGGACCATACGTCCTTCCTCTCCGAGGACCAAACAACTACTTCTCTTCACCGCGTGGTCAGATTCAGATCGAGACTTTTCACGTGAAATGAACACGGACTGATGTAGTGAACATTATTCATTCCATGTCACAGTGATTCTCAAACAATACTGTGACAAAAAGGCATCGCGAACAAGTCGAAGAAGAATTGCTAAGACAAAATCTATGTAATTTCTAGACATTGATTGACTAGTACAGATGAAAACTCTTCTAAAAGATCTGAAGCAGGCGGATTGTTAGTTGCTTTGCAGTCTTCATTTTCTCACCAACCATTGGGTTATTGGCCCCTGTATTAACTGGAAAAAAAAAAGGACGAGTAAGTCTACATTCAAAAACAAGAAATTGTTCATTTGTATTGCACTTAAACAGAAAACATTCTTAACTGGACAACATCTCTGAAACCAGTGTTACCTTTGCAGAAAGCATGTGCTCAAATCTGGTGATTTGGTAACCTCGAAGACGTATTGGCCACAAGAAAAGATTCCAGGCGAAAAAGGTGAAGATTCTGTATTAATACGCAAGAAAGAGCAATCTTCCTTGGAAAGGATTGTTCAAGAAATAATCACCCAATATGAGCAATATCATGATGCAGTAGGTACAAAGGAATTTTTACCGCCAAACCAACTATTGAATCCTCAGATCGAAATCAATCTCGGTAGTGCTCATAGCGACATTGTGAAAAAAAGAATTTCGTATGGAACAAAAAAGACTTCAAAAGTTTGTCGCAGTCTCTTCAGAACTTTGAATTTCTGAAACAAGGATCTGTTTATGCTTGAGATCTTTAATTATATATATAATACATGATTCAATTCTAAATATTGTCTGTATTTGCATATTTCAGACCATTGCGGTAGGTGTGGCTATATGCGAGCAAAGTTTTTGTTCAGACCTTGAGATCTATGGGGCAGATGATGTAAAAGGTCATTTGTTTCTGTGGCGCACGGTTAACGAAAGTTGATCAAAATTAAATGCGATCAAAGAGGAAAAATCTGCGACTCACTAATTTGCCCAGTGATGGAAACAAACATATTTCGATAAAATTATTGATTGTTTTTTTTTTTAGCAAGAAAGCACGTAAAGTTTATCTGTAGTAGTATCTTTTTGTAAAACTGATTTTTTTTCCTACTGTTTATCGATAAAAACAAACAAACGCTACCATTATTGACATCGCCGTACCACTGTCTCATCATTTAAGAAAAACTGGGAAATGGGAAAACAAATAAAATATGGGAACCTAGGTCTGGAGATTAAACGTTTATGCATGGTATCTAAAATATCCCATTGTTACATCAACCGAGGGTATAATGAAACTGACCTCACAGATCTCTACAAGGCCCTTAACATTCCTAAGAAGATTTTCGTTGTCTGTCTGTCAGAGGGCGGTACTGCTGCATACCTGCCACATCACCAGAAAACTCCTCAGTGGACACTGATAAAGTGACTACAGTGAACTTTGTTTCTCTCAGAGCGAAACCTCGCCCCTGGCAGCGCCAGAGAATAAATACTCGTTCGTTTCTAACGTAATAATAATCTCATCCTAAACTTTTTCAAATAGATCACAGCTCTGGATATGTTGTCTATTGATAATGCTCTACTAGGAATGCTGATGGGAACAACCAACAGAACTTCCATTTGTTTGGACCAATAAAGTTTATCTTTATCTTTTATCGTGTCTTCAAAGATCAGGACGCTGATGAGTTTGCAGATTTGAAGACAGAGAAGGAATTTTGTTATATATTTGTTAAAAGTTATTTAAAGTTTGTTCGTGATTTTAAATTTAAGTTCATAATTATTACCGTCCCTCTAATCAGTTCGCTCATTCATGGAAACAAATGAATCCTGAATCCTGAAACTAATTGGAAGCTGGAATCAGTTTTTGAAAAGGGCTCTTACGACTTTCCTAGAAATTTGAAGTTGTATGTCTATCGGGAAAAGAATTACTAGCTCGTTGGCCACACTGGGAAAACTCTAGTAAGACTTTTATCATTTTTCAAAATATAAAAAGAAATACATTTAACTAGGCTAGAGAACTAGAGAATATATTTTTTTTGAACGGACTATATGGTAGTCTATGTTGGGAAAGTTGAGTACTATGAGATGATGAGCAAGGTTAACAATTGTGGTATTTCTTTCATTGGTCGGTATTATATAAAGTTTGGCAAAGTGAACACGTGGCTTAAGCTAAGAACCAATTTAACATCCGCCATTTAAATTCACGTTGTGGAAGGCAAGGTTAGTCCATTAGTATAGTTCCATGGCTTAGCTAAGAACCAACATCCGCCATTTAAATTCACGTTGTGGATGGCAAGGTTAGTCCATTAGTATAGTTCCATGGTTAGTCTAATTACTGTCTAATAATATGTTTTTTAAAAATTTGGTGGTTTGCTTTACATTACATCATTATTTTTCAGGATGTCTAAATGTAAGCTATCCTATTCTATTTGGTATATAATGAATACATGAGCAAATATTAAGCATAAAACAGTTTTAAATGAAGACAATTATATCTTCTCATCAGCTCTGGTTCGCTTTACACCGTCACTTGTTCTATTGTCTACTTAGAAATTATTTTTAAAACAATAAAATTATTTTGATGTCATAAAATATGTTTCTTCTCTTCTCTCAATATACAGAATCATATTTTGTTTGTATTTTATAGTTTTTTTTTCTGATATTGGTTAGGTGTACAATATTACCCTTTCGTGGAGGCTAATGCGGGATACTAAATTGTTTTTATTTTATTCCATAACTCAAAAAGTAATGCTTCAATTCATCTGATCGTTAGTAGAAATTTTATTTCATATATACTGAATCCATTTTAAATTAGCAGTTGGTAAAAATGTATCGATTCTAGGTTTTATAACTCACCACTTCGGGCATTTTCCCATTCATTCAAGAGATTAATAAATTTCATGCATTGGCTTAACCAGGATTTTTTTCTCGGAAGGGGAGGGGGCAGGGTAAAAAATGCTCTTTTTTAAATTTAATTAACACTCATTAGTTATTAATAGCGAAAAAATAGCTCTATATAGTATTAACGTGGAATTGTCTATTTAAAAAAACAACTTCTTCAATTTATATTTTTTTTAAATTGCATTATTTCATTTGTTGTAAAGCATCTAAACTTAATCAAAGAGTGACCTGTGTCACAGTCTGCGCTGTGGACGGTCCGGATAAGCTTGACAGACACCTGTGTCTCACCAGTCGGTGAATGTTTGTGGCAATGATGCTTCTATGTTGTTCTGTGCTGCATCCTGAAAAGATCTAGGTGTGACATAAAATGGAAGGAACAAATCTTTTACGTCATCTTTATTCGTGTTTATTTATTTTCCCTGCAATGCAACGCTCAATGCAACGCTCAATGCAACGCTCAATGCAACGCTCAATGCAACGCTCAATGCAACGCTCAATGCAACGCTCAATGCAACGCTCAATGCAACTGTTTAGCGCATGCATCACTTAAAAAATTATAACATGTTCTATAAATGAAAAAAAAAATTCATTTTACAGTTGGATACAAACAGATTATTTTGATATTCGTGTTATGTATTTATTATGACACCTTTCAGCAGGGCCGCTGTTACCTATTGTGCCATGTGTGCATTGCACGCAAGCGGCCGAATTTAAGGGGCGGCCACAAAATACTAATTTTTCCATTATTCTTTGAAAACTTTAAAAAGAAAATGATATTCGTACATTCGAAATAATTTTGGAAACTTAATAACAAATAAAATAGAGCAGAGCTCAGGGATTCTCATTTTTTTACATAGGCCCCTACTCATTTCTTAATTGCCTTTAATTTTTTGCGGGTTGTTTGTAGATTTAGTAACGGTAATTAAAAAACTCAATTGTTAAAACATTTTCACTTTTATTTTAAATGGCTGTTAGTTTAGCGTAGGTACGCTAACTTGACCATCGTCACAACATAACCACCAATCAATTGCTTAATCTCTTTCTTACCACCGCTAGGAAACACACTCATTCCATAACACCCTTTTTTGTTAGGACGTTGCGCCCCTACCCCATAAGAGGAAATCTCGCCCCTAAAGAGAAACGCTGCAGTAAAGATACATATCATACAGATATTCTTTTGACTTGTAGTTTAAAATACATTTTAAGTATGATATTTTCGTAGTAAAACTTATTCAAATTAGTTTAAAAACGATATTTTAAAAATTAATATTAGATTTACTTTGTTCTCAATTATATATAACGGTATTTAAATCTATTCTAAGCTTTTAGTGGCGGGGCTCCATTAATAAAGTGCAGTGAATATTCATCTGCGAAATTGAAAAACACTAAATGTGGTTCAACAAAGATTTCTAAGACAGATTTTAGGAGTCTGTTATAGACATCGGGTCTAAATCAAGGAAATCCTAGCGCTACCAGAACCCTTTTCTGGCAATGGCGGGAAGTCTACCATTTTTCCATTTACTCCAGGATCCAGGAAGATATTCTAGGGCACAATAAACGTCTTACGAAAGAATGAAGGGTCAGAATGTAATAAAGATTATGTACACACACACATACATACATATAATTTTTTTTGCAAGGGGGGTGGGAAACCTGGCTACGCCCATGTATAGCACACGGACGTCTGTAATGGGCTTGATCTTTTTGAAGGTCATCTTCGTGCTACGTAAGACGTCTCTATCGTGGACCTTTTTTAACACA
The DNA here is from genome assembly GCA_030265305.1 of Biomphalaria pfeifferi. Taxonomy (NCBI): domain Eukaryota; kingdom Metazoa; phylum Mollusca; class Gastropoda; family Planorbidae; genus Biomphalaria; species Biomphalaria pfeifferi. The sequence goes on from JASAOG010000025.1 coordinate 1,274,727, forward strand.
AAAATCGTCACTATAATAGTAGATAATAGTCGGAAGAAATTTGATTAATCCCAGGTAAGAAAATCCGGAAGAATCCCACTAGCGAAGACATTTTGAAACGTTTTCTTCAAAAAGTTTTAACCCATCTTGCTGCTTACACCTCTCGGGAAAACGGTCTGCATTTGATAAGGTCTTAGTAGAAGATGAAACGGCGTCACTTACTTAAAATAGTTTAATTTGTAAACATTTGGTCATATTCAGACACGGATTATTAACTACAATGTAAATAAAACATTTTTTCGCCGCACCCCCCCCCCCCCCCTTTTCTTGTTGTTGTTGTTGTTCAGTCGTTGGCTTGTTGCTCCAAACAGGTAGTAGCCTACAACTTAATGTAGATCTACTTCGATAATGACCCAACAATTTTCTACGCTTAACTAACAGCCGTTTAACATAAAAGTGAAAATGTTTTTAACATTGAGTACTTTATCGTATGCCACAGAAACAGATGACCTTTTTTACATCATTTTCCCTACAGACCACAAAGTCTGAAAAGGGAACTTTACTTTTACTTACCAGATCTACTTACAGGGCTGGGTACTCGACTAAACAACAATATTTATATGTAGTATGTAGATACTTTTTACCCTTTACCTTTACCTATCCCTTAGTCTGTTGGACCGTTGGGGCACCAGGCAAGATTTGTCGACCGTCTTTCTCCATTCCTCCCTTTTTTTTTTTGCCTTGTTTAGAACCTCTCTCAATGGCAGGCCCGTCCATTCTTAAATGTTGTCCTCCCATCGCTTTATCTGTCTGCCTCTTCTTCTTTTCCTGGCACTGTTCCCTGAAGGAAGGTCTTGTAATGTGGCCAAAGGTTTTAAGCTTTCGTCTTTTTACAATAGTTAGCAGGTCGTCATGGGCTTCGATCGCTACAGTAACCCTGTCTCTGATTTCTTGGTTTGTGATGCGGTCTTTGAATGTGATGCCTAGGATCCTTCTGTAGCATCTCAATTCCATTGCTAGGATCCTCCTCTCAAGCTCTGCATTCAACGTCCACGACTCGCAAGCATATAAAAATGTGGCCATGACCAGAAAGCGCATCAGTCTGATTTTGGTGCCGAGGGCTAAGCCCTTATCTTTCCATATTATTTTAAGTTTTGAAAGGGCTGCTGTGGACTGTGCTATTCGGGCCAATAGATCGGGTTTTGTTCCCTCATCTGAGACAATAGCTCCGTGGTATTTAAAGCTGTTAACACTAGTTAGCTTTTCACCTCCAATACTGATGCCTCTTTTAAAGCCCTGATGGCTATTGGTCATAATTTGAGTTTTTTCGGCATTTATTTGCATGCCATATGCTGCGGAAGTCTTGTCAATGCGCATCACTAGGTCAGCTAGTTCTTCTTCTGTCCCTGCTAGGCCATCAATGTCATCTGCGAAGAGCAAGTTAGTAATTCTTCTTCCTCCAATGCTAACAGTACCTTCATAGCCCTCGAGGGCATCTTCCATTATCCTTTCAAGGAAGATATTGAAGAGTGTTGGTGAAAGTAGGCAGCCTTGTCTTACTCCAACTGTGGAAGTACACCGCACTGGTGGCATCCTTGTAGAGGTTCTGGATAACTTTGATTATGTTTTTATTAATGTTGTACTTTTCCATTGTCGCCCAGAGTGCTCCGTGCCATACTCGATCGAAAGCTTTCTTGAAATCAATAAAGACATGGAAAAGATTCTCTTGGTGTTGGAGATATTTCTCACAGAGTATTCTGAGGTTTAGAATTTGTTCTGTTGTGCTGCGACCTTGTCTAAAACCTGCTTGTTCTTCTGATATGATATTGTCTGCTATCGGTTTTAGCCGGTTTAATATGATTTTTAACAGTACTTTGCTGGGATGACTTATGAGGCTGATGGTTTTGTCAGAGTTGTAAGTTGCCTTTCTTTGGAAGGGTTATTATGAGTGATTGGGTCCAGGGTTTGGGCCATTCTCCTGATTGCCTGAGATGAACTCCAATTGGTGACAAGGCAGGGAGACCTAGGTCTCCCGTAGTGCCCTGGTAAGGAACTCTGCTGTTTGGCGTAGTGCCTTTAGAAAGTAGTGTATACAGGGCCTGCAAGAGGGCCCGGGACTCTAGGGTGCAGGAAGTCCGCACCACTGGTCACCACCTCCGTATGGCAAGAGCTCGCTTACTGGAGGAGTGGTTGTGTAAGGATTGCTCGATATCCACAGTATCGAAACTGCTTATTGGGAAGCGCGTTCCTCTACTACCTCACAGGGGACGGGCTAGTTAGAGCCTAGCTCGTGTACGCTGACCAGTCCGCCCGACGCAGCCCGCTAAGGCCGCGCCAGTCAGTCCGGTCTTTGCCCAAAGAGAGACCCGCGAATCAGCCGGGTCCCAGGAGAACCCGACCAACCCTCGAGTTGGTGTCCAGCGCTATCCGCTTTTCGGAGAACCCGTGAGTCTCTTACTAACCGTTGCCTTGGGGCCCCACAGGGGGGGGGGGGGCTGGACATAACCTCTTTGATTTCCTTTTACACTTGCCGGCTGCTCATTCATCAGCGGCAAGCAACCAGTACCCTTGGCCACTCCTCTGAAGAGCGGAGTGTTCACTCGGCGACCACGATGAGGTGGTACTGGAACGCCGAGCTCCTGATTGCCAGATCTTGTTGCAAATCATATAGAGTGCATTTATCATAGTTTCTCCTCCCGCCTGAAGAAGTTCACCAGGAATGTTGTCAACTCCGGCCGATTTTCCCTTTTTGATAAAAATTTGACTTGGACAAGCTGAAAGACCCCCAAGTAGCTGCCATATTCGAGGCACAATTAGGAGGACGCTTTGCAGCCCTCAATATCTTGGACTCCAATGACCAGGATATCGATACGCAAGTCAATATGCTAAACACAGAAGTCACAGATACAGCCCTGGAAATATTAGTGAAGCTCCGCCCGCCCAAAAAAACCCCTGGGTAACAGAGGATATACTTCAACTCTGTGACAAGCGACGGGAGCTTAAAGGGAAAAAGCTGTCCGACCCAAAATATGTCCACGAATACAAAAGCGTCAACAAACGGATTAGAAAGGGAATGAAAAAAAGTGAAGAAAAAGTGGATAGAGAATAAGTGTCAAGAAATTGAACAGGAACTTATAGGAACAACAGCAAAAAAGCGTAGCAACTAGTAAAGGACCTGACTAGCTCAAAGCATGGAAGAACCAACACAATACAAGACAAAAACAACAAATGCTTCACCGAGGACAAAGATGTGTTGAAAAGTTGGACGGAATACTGTTCAGAATTGTATAAATTTGAAATCTCAGGAGATCCAGAGATACTAAAAGTCCCGGCAGTCTCCAACATTGACGACTATCCGATTCTTCGCTCGGAAGTAGCAGCAGCAGTAAAAGCCCTGAAAAAGGGAAAATCGGCCGGAGTTGACAACATTTAGATACTAACAAGAGAAAAACATGTTTTGACTCATATGCTTCTGTAAGCGTCATTCGAAACAAATATTACAGACAACCCGCGGAAATTCAATGTCAGAAATGAATAGGCGCCTATGAAAAAAACTGTGGGAATCCCTCGCACGCCGCTCCATTTTTTCTTATTAACAAGTTTCCAAAATATCGTTTTCTTTTTATTAAATAGAATTTAGAGGATAGTGGAATAATTAGAGTATTAAAATATTTGAGCATTTTTTAAAATTAAATTTAAAAATTAAAAAAATATGGGTAACCTTGGAAATGATTTGGCCGCCCCCTACATTCGGCCGCCTGCGTTCAATGCACACATTGCACAATAGGTAGCGGCGGCCCTGATTACAATTACTCTGTTTTGGATTTTTGATCATATGTAACTTTACCTGAGAACTTTATCTAGGGGGCGAGAGTTCATCTACATAGCTCCACTGGATCCCCATCAGCTTCTATGGAATTCGAACGAAAATTGTGTTATCTAAGATGTGCCCCCCTCCGGAAATGTGAGGAACACTGCATTACTGGGTTTTTTTAGCGGCCCCCGAAAGGGAAAAAGAAAAGACGCTATTAGTTTTGTGTGGAATCTCTATCCGTCCGTCTGTCCCGTTTAAATCTCTTAAACTAGAAAGCGAAAAATCTAATTTTTTAAATCACTTATGCAAGCAGTTTTTTTTCATAAAAATACACCACTTTTACAACTATTCACTATTAATAGTAAAAAACACGGGAAGCTCCTTAGTAGGGGAAATATTATAGCTATTTACCATATTTTAACACATTTATGCAAACGGTTTTAGATTTTTTGTACAAAAAATGTTTGTTACTTTTGTATTTCTAAGTTAAATAAGTTCTGTTATATTAACTACTACATTTACAAAAAAAAAATAAAAAAATGTTTACTTTATTTTAAGAGAAAAAAATCTATTTAGTATGCAAATAGGCTAAGTTGGACATAATTTAAAACAACAATTAATAAGTATAGTTTTTCATATAATCGCGTTAACTGTAGCGTTGCCGATAGAACACTGAACTAAAGAAAATTACAGTTTTCAGAACAGTTTTCGGAACAGTTTTTTTTTTTAATTGAAGAATAAGAGATTGTCTATTTACAAAATTATATATTCATTATAAGACATTAGTTAGGCCAGGTTCACATCTAACTTCACATTCACTTTCACCAATCATTTGGTCTGTGGACCGCTGAGGCACCACACAAGATTCCGTCAACCTTATTTCTCCATACTTCTCTGTCATTTGTGTTTGATAGAATTTCATTCTGATGTTCTTTCTGAAAATAATGAAACCTGTCTATTTACCTGCCTAGGCGGACCACTTCGGGGGCCGATTTTGAGTTTGTGTCTCCACACAATCTGTTTTTGTAATTTTATTTCAACTCATTTGCATACGTGACTTGCGCTTTGAATTATTTATTTTAATTAATAAATTCATCGTCGCAAATATAAGCAAGTTGTCTAAACGAGATCAGCTTTTAATCAGCCAAGTTGATTTCTGAATGCGCGTAAATCTGAAATTGTTTCTAGTGCATGGTTCATAGTTGTACTCGAAGGACACAACAACGGTGCGAGTATGAAACGGAAAAAAAAGTAGGTAATGGTCTGAAAAAATAGATTTTAGATAAAAAAAAATGTCGAACTTTTGAATAAGTTTTGATAAGTTTCATAAAAATTAATTAATTATTTTTCTAAACTGACTACCGAGGACAAAGAATGGCTACATCTTGTAGATGATTATTTTACTATGTCTTTGCTGGTTAAGTTAAATTGATTTTAACTTGACTCTACGAAAGATTGCCTGCAGAGAGGTTCTAACCTTTGACCCTGACTGCAGTACCATAGTTTTCACTTCCACTGTTGCTAAACTGCCTAAACTGAACTGTTGTTATTTCCGTTTAGGGCTTAGCTAATGGTAGGTGTACTTTTCAATTTTATCTTCTAAATCTAGGATTCTAGGGTAGATTTATAATAGATTACAACTTTTCATTTTCGGCTTCATAATCATGATAATCATAATGTATGATGTGTGTTTGTTTTGATCCGTGATCCTGAAGAATCATAATATTAATATTCTAACAATGTCTAAAGTAGATCTATAGACTATGTTCTGTAGATCTAGTATGTAACTAATGTAAGAAACTGGAGTTACATTACAGACCCGGAAGCTTCAATGCGGGCCTCATTAAATTAAAAGAAGCATATTTTTTCCCCATAGCCGCATAGCCCGTACATATAGATTCTACTATAGACCTATTCTAGAAGAGTAGATCTAGATAAATATGTCTATGTAAAAGTATGTTATTAACTTGACAATCATCTCAGAGGGTTTATATAATCATAATCACATATTATTAATATGCGCTGCATATGAGATATAGTCTAGAGTTTAGAATAGTTTAGATCTAAATCAAAATTTCAAAGTTCAAACATGTTTAAGATGTTACATGATTTTATTGATTTTAGATTAAATTTATAATCTAGATCTTTTGTAGATTCATCGTAGATCTACATCTAGATAAAAAAAATAGATTCAAGATCAAAGTCTAAATCTAGGTCTAGATCTAGATTCTACTGTAACTGTACTAGTGTACTTACAATTACTGTACTATCTATAGGCCTACTAGAATGTAACTAGATCTCTCTATAGTACTCTAGTCATTCTATTTCTAGTCTAGGTCTAGATAGATCTATAATCTAGATCTGGACTAGATATATCTATAAAAGTATAAGAATCTAGATTATTCTAAATATAGATCTATATTTCTATAATCTACAGAGGCCGGCCTTAGATAAGTTGGAGGCCCTCGTTGAAGCCCCAAATGAAATAGAAAAATAAAAAATAAACATCAAAAATCTTAAATGACACAATTTATTAAGAACCTAGTGTACTCCAACAAGAACATTGAGCACCAGTATCTATATGTAGATTTCTTCTCTAAAAAAATTGAGAGTCCTGTGTGAGACCCCTAACCTAGTTTACCTAAGCTAAGGCTGGCCCTGATCTAGATGTATAGATAAAGGTAGTCACTCTTAGTGTATTTGAGATCTGGATCTAGTCTACACTGATAATCCTGTCCTGTTTGCGCTAATAATAACAAAGATATATTTCACATCAGCAAAAAATGGTAACATTGTGAAATTATAATAAAAAGTTACATGACAAAAATAAATAACTCCTGACCTTTAGGAATTTAGGCCTTTTGACCACAAAGCGATTAAGGCTCTGTAATGTAACATTTTATGGGGCCTCATGAACTGGTAGACATCCAGTGCGCAACCTTTGTTGTTCAACTGTTTACTCACGTCCCATCTGACGCATATCTTTGGTTCTCAAGCACAGACCACTGCGTCCTGCTCAATATTCATCATGCTTCAAATTTTATTAACATATTTATGAGTTCCTTATGTTAAGTGAGTGTAGAATATCGAAAGAAACCAGTCTTCTTAAAAGGTTATTTTAGTAAAAAGATTTGTTGACCTTAATTCACAAATTGTGAAAATAACACAATTATGCGAATATATAATTATATCTAATTTATGACTTTTGACTATATTGTTTGTTTTTTTTTCCTTCCTGATTCCTAAATAGATCTTAATATAATTGTTGACATAACAGGTAGTTTGTTTTTCTGCAATATAGATTTCAAACATGAAGCGAAGTGTTTGATTAACCATAAAATAGGACAAAAAAGGTCAGCCACAAGTTAAGCAAGACTAGCACATTTCTTGGAAAATTGTTTTAAAAAAGTAAGTACAGAGAATTCAGAAAAACTTATCACCCTATAACCCATTATTCCTGATAACTGAGCCACACCCTTACAAGGTTCTGCATTCAATAGTCTTTTTGCTCTTAAAAACCTGTGGTGGCTGATTGTGCTTCTTTTTGTTAATCACAGTTTAGAATTTAAGCCTGTTTCACAATTGTACCATTCCTCTACAGTCAAAACTTCAATTTCAATACATTTCTAGAGCTCCAAATAGTTTTTCCACTAAGCTGCCTGACTGAAGCATTTCTTCAAGCAATTAAGCCAGATAGTGCTTTGGATAATTTTTTTTGTAATTCATGAAATTTCAAGGACTTGCAACACTAATTAATGTTCCTCTTTTTCTTGTTTGGCAAAACCATATGTAAACTACTTCATTTATGTAAACATCATTCAAATCCATTTCCTTCATACATTTTCTTTTCTTTAATGTGTCTGTACACATTCTCAATACCCCCCCCCCCCCAACACACACACTCACTATTGACACTGAAATTCTGTCTTCTTGCACTTTTTGTTACATAGACAAGCTCATTTCTTTCGACTGTTACTGTCAAGGAGCCACAAGCTCTGAACAAAACAATATTCTTAAGCCAACAATACTGTCAATTGCAAAATGTTAGATGTTACATGTTACTAATGAGAACTAAAGTTCGGTGAGAGTATCAACTGGAAAGCAGTGCTCTTTTTCAGGATAAATAAAAATAATTAAGAAAATTCTGATCTGTTTCCATCCTCTTTCTTAAATGTTCATATTTAATCATATACTATTCATCAAAGTATTTTTAGATTATTTAAAAAAACAACAACAACAAATTGACAGTGTTTTTTCAGTTGAGCATTTAATTTATTGTAACATAAACCTTTAATAAATATGTATGAATGAGTGTTACAAATATTCTCTGGATTTCTAAAACTTTATCATTGATGTTTCTACATGTGAAGGGTATGTCTAGTGAAGTTAGCTCTGTGGAGTATTTTAAAAATGCCAGAGGCTCTAAAATTTTCTGTCACTATTGGAACAAGGATTTAAAATCTCCAAGGTGAGTTTTAAAACATACATGAATTTTTGAATAAAGAAAACTTAAATTTATAGTATAGTGAAATTTTGTGTTATTTTTTTATTCCTAAGAGCTCTTGCGTTTATATGTCATGGTGCTGCAGAACATTGTTTGTGGTATGGAAAACTTGCCTTGATGCTAGTAGACAAAGGAATCTTTGTTTTTGGTCATGATCATGGTATGCAGAATCTGCTCTTTCATTTAGTCATTTTTTAACTCTTTCTCTCCTAATTAACAATACCATCATTGATTCAACCTCATTAAATTAAGTTAATGTTTTATTTTATAAACTTTGTTTTGTTTGTTCTATAAAAAAAAGTATGTATTCTTCTTTAATTCTATACCAAAAATTTTTTTTTCTGACAAACGAAAATGGTATTGAAGCCACATCATAACAGGATAGGCAAGTACTAATGAGTGAAATGAAGAATTCTGATGAAACGTGAAAAATAATTAGGGAGAGAAAGAGTTAAGTAAAGTATATATATATACTGGAGGTAGGGGTGGATAAGTAGATATACAGTGATAAAAAAAAGTTCATTTTTTTATTCTACCCTTTTTTTTGTGTTTGAAGTTAAATCTCCCTAGTATACATGTATCTTCTCAATTAAATAAATATTTACCAGCTTTTAAACCTAGCAAAAAAGGGCTAGGGGAACTTCATTTGATCTCACATAAAAAAAATGGGTATCTTTACGGAAAAAAAACTTGAGAGAAACATTGTCATCTAAGTTACAGACATTATTTTGAGTCATGTAAACATCCTTCAACAGGAAAGAGCTTGCCACTTGTACATTTTTATCTAGAAAAAAAGATTCTGTGGCTGTCTCAACCATTATTTATCTGGTCTTGTTTCATTTAAATAAAAAGTTGTGTGTAATTAACATAACTTCTTCTTGTCATATTCCATGAACAGAAGGTCATGGTCAAAGTGAAGGGTCACGTATGCACATCACTAACTTTAGGCATTATATACATGATGTATACCAACACATTGATCTGGTGAAACAGAATTTTCCTGATGTTCCAGTATTTATAATTGGACATTCCATGGTAAGTCTAGTGTTACGTATCTAGGTAACAATGCCTAGATACTATTGTTTTTTTTTCTTGACCTGTAGGTTGTCTGCCCCTCTGTGTAATAAGTTTTTTTTTATTTTATTCTTCAAGAGTCAAGCCACACAGACAGTGACCGGTCCTTGACCTGTGTGTGTACCTCTGGTTGAAAGGAGGGTGTTTTTTTTTTTCTTCTGTCTCTTTGAAGAGCGTTCTAGATCTGGGAAATTGATGACGTATTTGGTTCGAGAAATTCCTAGATTTGTCTTGAGATCGACGCGCGGTAGATTATATAAAGACCGCTCGCGTAACGTTGACGGACAGACATACGGAGACAGCCGTGGGACAGAATAGCGGAGACATTGCGCGACCCGTGCGTGGTATACCAATTGATCGTGTAAGTTAAGATTTTTCTTTTTTTCAAGGCCTTGCTTGTATTTGTAATTATATTTTCAAACTCTGGTATTGTAATATTTTTACATGCCATTTTTGTAAAAGGGTTTTGGTCAACCCTTCCATTTTGTATTGAGTTATATTTTGATTAAACATTAAGTTGATATTTTACCTTCCGATTTCTTGTGTCATTTTTTTTTGTTATTCATTGTAAGTCTTTGATTAAATTCAGACTTAAGATAAGTGACACAACTACCTTTTTTCTATTGTCACGTTCCCCTAGGCAAGCCATTTAAAAGTAGAATTCAATTTGTAATACGTGACAAAAGAAGTTTGGGGGCTCGTCCGGGATATTTTTCTGAACCTATTTTCGTCTTACTTGAGTAATTTTGTAAAGGCGAAGTTGACTTTAACAAAATTTTTTTTTTGTGTCAAAGAGTCGGAAGTAAAGTATCAATAGTATTGACCAAACTCTCTTAAGGTTTTTTTTGTTGTACTGATTTTGTACTGTATATTTACATTGTATACATTTTTTTTTGCTTGTAATAGTTGTTAGTTAGTCATGGATATTCAGGTTTTTCTTGCAAATCCCTCTGTGAAAGAGCTTGATGCTTGTACTAGGAAGGAACTGGTCCTTATTTCTAAACATTTAGGGTTAAAAATAAAATCAAATGCCCTTAAACAAGAAATCAGAGATAACATTGTAATCCATTATGTAGACGAGGAAGTGTTTTCTGAAGACCTTTTAGAAACCCTTAGACCCGATGAAGGTAAATCAGATTTAGAACTTCAGATAAAATTAAAACAAATGGAAATAGAAGCCCAGTTAGCTTTAAAAGAAAAAGAAATAGAGTTAAAAAAATTAGAGTTAGCTGCTAATGTAAGACCAGATTCTTCCTCTGCCAGTCATACTGCTGAAGCAACAAAATTTTTGAAAATAATTCCACGCTTTAATGAAGCCACAATTGACAATTATTTTCCACAATTTGAACTTGCTGTGAAAAATTTTAATGTACCTGAAACTTTGTGGCCCACTTTGCTGCAAACAGTTTTGACTGGTAGAGCTGCAGAGGTATTTTGTTCTTTGACCATTGAACAACAAAAAGATTATAATGTTGTTAAGGCCTTAATTCTTAAGGCATATGAACTTGTTCCGGAAGCTTACCGAAAGCAGTTCAGGGATTGTCGCAAATCGGATGGCCAAACCCATGTAGAATTCCTGCGGGAAAAGGAGCGACGCTTTGAGAAATGGCTCACTTCCAGGGAAATCGGCACCGACTTTGCAAAATTCAAGAACCTAATGCTGATGGAAGAGTTCAAGAGTTGTGTGCGGCTGGACGTCCGTACGCATATAGCTGATCGTGGCGAGGAAGATGTGCACAAGGCTGCAGTGTTGGCAGACGATTATATAATATCACATCAATTTGCCAAGTATACGACGGATGTCAAGCCAAAACAAGTCAAACAGCCTGAGTCCATTGCTAGCAACTCCATCAAGAACAGCAGTACAAATGACAGAAAACCTACTACAAGTAAAGCTACTTGTTCCTACTGCAAACGAGAAGGCCATAAAATTGACGATTGCTGGAAATTGAGGAAGAGAAACGAAAAAGCTCCTTCAAAAGTCAGCGCTTGCACAGTACAGTGGTCGTCGAGGTTTACTCCCTCATCATCAAGTCATAACAAGAATATCTCGACACCACCTGTTTCAAATGTATTGACTGTACAAGACTCTCCGAAAATGTCTCCACGGTGTTCAAATGACTCAACAGCGAGTTCTTCAAATTCATCTTTACGATGTTCCAATGACTCAACCAAGAGTTTTTCAAATACATCAAGCCGATGTTCCAATGACTCAAACAAGAGTTTTTCAAATACATCAAGCCGATGTTCCAATGACTCAAACAAGAGTTTTTCAAATACATCAAGCCGATGTTCCAATGACTCAAACAAGAGTTTTTCAAATACATCAAGCCGATGTTCCAATGACTCTATCCAGAGTTCCCATAATACATCATCCCGATGTTCCAATGACTCTATCCAGAGTTCCCATAATACATCATCCCGATGTTCCCATGACTCTATCAAGAGTTCCCATAAGACATCACCCCGATGTTCCAATGACTCCATCAAGAGTTCTCCAAATACATCCAAAAGATGTTCTACTGACTCAAGAAAGAGTTTCTCCACTGCGTCTCCTAGAGATGTCAATGACTCCAGCGAGAGTTCGACCCAAGTCCAGTCTGCATCAACCAAAATTGATGTTTCCTTAGAGGATTTTAAGCCTTTCATTTCGGAAGGATTCGTATCACTACCCGGTGATTCTACAAGTCTACGACCTATCACCATTTTGAGAGACACAGGTGCCTCACAATCGTTACTTTTAGAGGGTATCTTGCCCTTGTCTAAATCATCATCGACTGGGAAGAGCATCCTGTTACGAGGCGTAGAGCTTGGATGTATAGATGTGCCTCTACATCTAATCGACATAAAGTCAAATCTCATTACTGGACCGGTTGTTGTAGGTGTCCGACCAACATTACCATTGGAAGGCATCTCGTTGCTGTTAGGCAATGACTTAGCAGGTGGAAAGGTGATAGCCGAACCCATCGTCACTCAAACACCCGACTTATCTGCCACACCCGAGGAAGACCTAGAGTTATATCCAGCGTGTGCAGTAACAAGGGCAATGAGGTTGAAAGCATCTCAAGAAGAGAACGTCATCAAGGCCAACAGTAACCACGATGATGTGGACTTGAGCACCACATTCTTTGCTTCTCTTGAAGAAGAACCAACGCCAAATTCTGAAAAGCCGGCATCAACTCGAAAACAGTTGATTGAGGACCAAAAGAAGGATCCAGAGCTCGCCAAACTCCGAGAAACCGCAATGACATCACAAGAGGCAGAGATAGCATCAACGTGCTACTACATCCAAGATGATATGCTCTTCAGGAAATGGAAACCTCCAGACGCATCCAACGAAGAAGAATGGAGAATATGCCATCAAATCGTGTTACCAGAAAGATACCGAGCGTACATCATGAATCTGGCTCACGACACACCGATGTCAGGTCATCTCGGCATCCACAAGACATACCACAAGATTATGTCACACTTCTTCTGGCCACGTTTGAAGAAAGATGTCATCCAGTACTGCCGATCCTGTCATGCCTGTCAGATGGTTGGCAAGCCAAATCAAAAGATCCCTGTTGCTCCTCTGAAGCCGATTCCAGCCTTTGAAGAACCTTTCAGCAGAGTACTTATTGACTGTGTTGGTCCTCTCCCAAGGACAAAAGCTGGCAACCAATACCTGTTGACCATTATGTGTGCTTCAACTCGTTTTCCTGAGGCTATTCCTCTAAGGAACATAAAAGCATCAAACATTGTAAAGGCCTTAATCAAGTTCTTTACTCTATTTGGTCTACCAAAGTCCATCCAATCGGACCAAGGAACGAATTTCACGGCCAATCTTTTCAAGCAAGTCATGACTCAGTTGGGCATCAAACACTGCATGTCGAGTGCGTATCATGCCGAGTCGCAAGGCGCTCTTGAGCGATTCCATCAGACTCTCAAGAACATGATCCGAACCTATTGCTTTGAGCACGAAAAAGACTGGGACGAAGGAATCCACATGCTGCTGTTTGCAACCCGTGAATCCGTCCAGGAATCGTTGGGATTCAGCCCTTTTGACTTAGTCTTTGGCCATTCGGTGCGCGGTCCCTTGAAATGTATAAAAGAGACTTTGTTGTCACCAACAGCCACTGAAGGACTTTTAGACTATGTAAGTAAGTTTAAAACTAGACTTTATGATGCTTGTGTTCTGGCCAAAAATAACTTACAAAACACCCAATCCAGCATGAAACGCTGGTATGATAGAAAGGCCCGTGCTAGAGAATTTTCTCCCGGGGATAAGGTGCTTGTATTTTTGCCCATACCAGGTCAACCCTTGCAAGCCAGATACTTTGGTCCCTATGAAATTGAGACCAAAATTAGTGACCTCAATTACACAATCAAAACCCCTGACCGTAGGAAAAAGACTCAGCTATGTCACATAAACATGCTGAAGCCTTATGTATCTCGGCCAGATCACTCAGAGAAGAGTAATTGTGTTTTAAATACAGTCAAAAGTTGTTCAAATAGCCATGTTTCTCCTATTGATGATGATATTGTAAAGGAGAAATTTGGACAATACAAAATACCTAATTCTTTTGTATTACAGAATTTGGATGTAAAACTGTCTCATCTGTCTTCGACAGAAAGGCCAGTTATCATGAAACTCATTAATGAATTTAATGACATTTTTTCTGATGTACCAAAACAGACTAATGTTATAATGCATGATGTAGATGTTGGCGAGGCTACTCCAGTCAAGCAGCATCCTTACAGGGTCAACCCTGAGAAACTTGCCATACTTAGGTCAGAAATCAAGTATATGCTTGAAAACGACCTCATTGAACCAAGTTCCAGTAGCTGGAGCTCTCCATGTGTCTTGATACCTAAACAGGACAAGACTTATCGTTTTTGTACAGACTACCGTAAGGTAAATGCTGTAACAAAGACCGATTCGTTTCCTATCCCTAGGATAGACGATCTCATAGATCGTATTGGTGACGCTAAGTACATCACCAAAATAGACCTACTTTCAGGTTATTGGCAGGTTCCCCTGACTGATAGGGCAAAGGAAATCTCCGCCTTTGTCACCCCTGATGGTCTGTACCAATACAAAGTGATGCCATTTGGCATGAAGAATGCTCCTGCCACTTTCCAGAGAATGATAAATGCCCTGCTTGCTGACATGGAGAATTGCCACGCATACATAGACGATGTAGTAATTTTTAGCCAAGATTTTTCTAGCCATTGTAAACAACTGCATTGTCTTTTTACTAAACTTTTACATGCAAAAATTACTGTAAACCTGAGTAAGAGTGATTTTTGCCAGGCTTCCATCCAATACTTAGGCCATATTGTAGGACAAGGCCAGGTGAAACCTGTAATGGCCAAAGTAGAAGCTATCCAAGCTTTCCCTATCCCTGCTGATCGGAAACAACTCCGAAGATTTTTGGGAATGTCTGGATATTATAGAAAATTTTGCGAAAATTTTTCTGTCATTGCCAGTCCTTTAACAAACCTCCTGAGGAAGAACGTCCGATTTACTTGGACGGATGAATGTCAGAAAGCCTTTAACCAAATCAAGCAGATATTATCTAGCTCCCCCATTTTGATGGCTCCTGACTTCGGAAAACCTTTTAGGTTAGCTATTGACGCCAGTGACACAGGTGTTGGGTCAGTCCTTTACCAAGAAGATAATTTCCAAGTAGAGCACCCTATTTGTTTCTTTTCCAAGAAATTTAATAGACATCAAAGAAATTATTCTACTGTGGAAAAAGAATGTCTTGGGTTGATTCTTTCTATACAACACTTTGATTTTTATATCAGTGGGTCCAGATGGCCACTGGTTGTATTTACTGACCACAATCCCCTTACATTTATCCACAAAATGTCTGGCAAGAACCAACGACTTCTCAGGTGGAGTTTATTTTTACAAGAGTACAACCTAGATCTTAAACACATAAAAGGCAGCGAAAATGTTATCGCCGATGCCTTATCTAGATTGTAAAAAGTATTTTGATGTATATATATATTTTTTTATATATATCATGATAAATACATTCTGTAATGTAAATATCATTTTTGTAATTATTCTAAAAAGATTTCCATTTCGTGGAAATGTAAACTTTTTATTTTTAGGAGGGAGGTGTTACGTATCTAGGTAACAATGCCTAGATACTATTGTTTTTTTTTCTTGACCTGTAGGTTGTCTGCCCCTCTGTGTAATAAGTTTTTTTTTATTTTATTCTTCAAGAGTCAAGCCACACAGACAGTGACCGGTCCTTGACCTGTGTGTGTACCTCTGGTTGAAAGGAGGGTGTTTTTTTTTTTCTTCTGTCTCTTTGAAGAGCGTTCTAGATCTGGGAAATTGATGACGTATTTGGTTCGAGAAATTCCTAGATTTGTCTTGAGATCGACGCGCGGTAGATTATATAAAGACCGCTCGCGTAACGTTGACGGACAGACATACGGAGACAGCCGTGGGACAGAATAGCGGAGACATTGCGCGACCCGTGCGTGGTATACCAATTGATCGTGTAAGTTAAGATTTTTCTTTTTTTCAAGGCCTTGCTTGTATTTGTAATTATATTTTCAAACTCTGGTATTGTAATATTTTTACATGCCATTTTTGTAAAAGGGTTTTGGTCAACCCTTCCATTTTGTATTGAGTTATATTTTGATTAAACATTAAGTTGATATTTTACCTTCCGATTTCTTGTGTCATTTTTTTTTGTTATTCATTGTAAGTCTTTGATTAAATTCAGACTTAAGATAAGTGACACAACTACCTTTTTTCTATTGTCACGTTCCCCTAGGCAAGCCATTTAAAAGTAGAATTCAATTTGTAATACGTGACACTAGCTTTAGTGTCTTGTTAAAGAAAGTTATTATATAATATTCAAGTAAAGAAGGGCTTAATTATGTGATGTGTTATATAACTTAGATTCTGCAACAATTTTAGTATTTTAACCTGTCTAAAATGTGGAATCTACTACTTGAATTTAAATATTATTATTTCAACTTAAAATTCTTCAAATCTACTGATGGTAGTTATTTAATTTGTGACAATATTTAAAGTTTATGAGCTCAAAGCTGACCCATCTTATGTTATATCTTAGTAGAATTATCACACAATTAGAACATACTTGTATGCTTCTCTGAATCTCACATAATTCAGGTTGCCTTCTATTTATATAAAGTTTGTAACTTTTGGGCTAAATAGTTTAATGCATAAAAAGTAATGAATTATTACAGGGAGGAGCAGTGTCTATACTGGCAGCTATGGATAGACCAGAATACTTCACAGGTGTTGTCCTCATAGCTCCTTGTGTAACTCCTGAACAAGACACAGTTGGGCCAATTAAGGTCAGTCATTCTAGTCAAGTTGAAAAGTTGGGCTAGTTAAGGTCAGTCATTCTAATCAAGTTGAAAAGTTGGGCCAGTCTAGGTCAGTCATTCTAGTCAAGTTGAAAAGTTAGGCCAGTCAAGTTCAGTCATTCTAGTTGAGTTGGAGACAATTGCATGTGTTACAGGCAGAAAAGAATATTACTTTAGTTCAGACAAAAGTATTCAGAGCAATGATTTGTATCGTCCTAGCTAGTGAAATTTTAGTGGTATGATAAGTATCAATCATATAAATTATCAACTTGACATCACCTAAGTAATTTTTAATCATTTTTAAAATGCATGTTAATATGCCAGTATTGAAAGCTAACAAAACCAGGGACTCTGACTTTTAGAGTTTCCTCATATTTTAGCCATCAGGAAGTTGTTTTGTTTTTTTTTCCCAATATTTCTTTAGTATTTCATATTTTTGTTTTCTGTTTGCAAAAAAACAAAAAGGTTATCTTCATTTCCATCCTGGTTTGACATTTTAAATAAATCCTATTGAGAGTTTTGAATTGATAGTGACATCCCATTAATTTTAATTTTAATGTTGCAACTGATCCACTTCAAAATGTCAAATCTAACAGTAATTTTACAAAAGTTTTTAATTGCACTTTACACAGCTGTGTGGTTATACAGCTGGAGGTCAAGGGGAACTCATTCAGTGTCAATTTATTGACAACCAATAGCATGCATTTTTTTCAAGTAACTTCTAATTTCAATTTTTTTTTTTTTTTTTTTTTTTCTGTTTGAAGAACTTGTACTTTGTTTTTTTTTTATTTATTGGCATTTATTAGAGGCTTTTAGCATTTATTTTGTTATCTTGTCTATGTCTATCAATGGTCAGTGTTTCTCAATCTAGGCTTCCATACAGACCAGTTTTAGTATGAAATCTTAAACTAATGTAGTGAACCACTCTCACAGCTTTTAAAAAGGAAATGTTGTGTGTGTAAGTCGATAAAAGAAAAGGTGGATGAAATTTACACTTACAATGAAGTAATACATTAATAAAAGTACAGTTATAATAACTTTAAAAGCAATCAATATGTTGTATTTTAAAAATAATTGGGAACTATATTTAGTAAGCTATTAGTTTATTTTAATAAAATTGAGATCAAATATGGATTGTCATACTTCATGCTAAATAAAATTGTATTTTGTTCTCTCAGATATTTTTGGGAAAACTTGTTGCCAAAATTGTTCCCCATTGTCCAGTTCTCTGGTTAAATGATGAAGATGTTAGCAGAGATAAAGCCATTGTAAGTAAATTAAATTTGAATTTCTAGAGTGATTTTTCAAATAATTTAATTCACCCCCTCATATGTTATATTATTTATTCCTATAGTCCTAATTTGTTTCACTCATATCTTGATACTTTCTCAGTCTTAAGATAATTAAACTTCTACTTGTAGTTCAGTTATGACAAGAGTGTGACCATGGAGCAATGGCACATTTGTTTAACTTATTTTTATTTTTAGTGTCAGAAATATAAAGATGACCCTCTAAATTATCATGGAGGAATGAAGGCCAAGTAAGTCACTTTCTGGTTTTATTATTATAATTAATATTCATTAAATAACTTATTAAAATTTTTCTTTTGAGAGCTATCAGTAATGCTGGGTCCAGGGATTTTGTAAGAGTGGATTAGAGCCTCTCACACCCTCACTCAAATGGAGTTTAATGATGAGGATGGTGAATTAAAGCTTGATAGGTTTAAAATTGAATAGGTTGGTGTGTAGAAGCTATTACTTGTATGGCTTCCTGGTCAGGTGGTATGTGCTTTGGACTGTCATCTCAATGGTCCCATGTTCAAACGCTGCCATCCCTGTGGGAGGTTTTGGCTAGGATGCAATGATCTCCCTTTCTAAAGGAAATCCATTACATGTAAATTAACATCAATACTCCTTTCTGACATCAGGAATCTGTTAGAGCAAAATGGATTGATTCATTCCAAAACAATTCTGAAACAAGTCCTAATGTCCACCAGGTTTATTACCTAGGACTGTCAACAGCACCTCAGAAACATTGTCTGATGGTAGTGGTAGTAACTTGTTACTCTTGTGGTCACATCTCATCAACCAGATGGAAACTATTTGAAAAGAGTAGACTCATAAAAACTAGAGTGCCATAGCATTGACCACACCCCTTTCTGTCAAAGAATATGGTGGGTTAAAAGAAATGCCCTTTAGGGCCAATCTAATCCACTAAACTGTTCCTCATATTGAGCTGTGTATTTGGTGGTAGCACTATTTGATCTTCAAGTGGCTTTAAAATGTTTAACCTCTGACCTTCATGCAGGCTGGCAATTCATAGATGATATGATTTATCATTTCTTTTGCCTTACACATGCCCTAGGCTGTGATGACATTAACATGGATGGGTGTTATACTTTAATTTATAAGATAAAATAAGACTAATTATAGTTGTTTTTTTTGTTTACTTTCCAAGGTGGGGTGTCTGTTTACTTGAAGCTTTGCAGGAAATAGAATCCAAATTACCAGAAGTCAAGTGGCCATTTTATGTTCTTCATGGAGATCATGACAAAATGGTCAACTCCAAAGGTTCTCAGGCACTACACGAGAAAGCCACAAGTGTTGATAAAAATATGAAGGTTTGTTTCTTTGGTTATTTCTAATATTAACACTTTCTGATAGTAAAATTACTCAATAAACTGTTTAAAAACTACTAGCAGCTAAATCTTGATACATTTATGACAAAGATACTTTTTTTTGTCTAGATTTATCCTGGTGGCTATCATCAACTTCACAATGAAATTGAACCTGACGGCTCAAATGTCCGAGAGGAAATTGTCAACTGGATAATTCAACGTATACCCAAGTGATTCTCAAGCCTTTCATCAGATAGTAAATATACAACTCAAGTTTTATTTGTTCTGAATTTTTAAAAAAAGTTTTAGTACAAAAATCTTTTAGGAATTTTGTTATTTCTCTATCATAGTAAGTTTACAAAGCTATTCTTGCAGCATCTTTATGGCTATATGTAAAAAACATTATTTAGAAGATTCCATAGACCACTATGTTTTATCTGCATCATTCCAACACTCCAGTATGTTCTAATTATTCAAGACATGTTTTATTTACACCTACCATAAAAGTTTTTTTTTTGTTTCTTATGTATTTTATCTAAAAGTTATCATTTTTTTAAATGAAACTTTTGATATAAATATCTTGTTATGCACTTGATTTAAAAGACATTATTTAATTTCTTTGTTCACTGTTATGTACTTCAAAAGTTTCTGTGATGCAACCTATCTGGAAGACAGCAAACAATTATATCAAATTAGCTTTTTAATGCTATCTACTTAAATGTGTTTTGTGATGCTCTCTCTATTACCATTTTATTACCTATTACCATGCTAGAACTGTTGTTACATAATAATAAAAATCGTACAAGTTATTTGCTGTCGTTTTTTTTATGTCATGATGTACTCTATGTATTAAAACAAATGCATTAAGATAATATGATGAGCACTAAACTGAATCTTATCATCAGCGCCAAGCCTTAGGGTCTGCCAGTGAGATGCCTTTTGGTTTTTGTGACAGTATTAGCACAGCATGTTGACTAACAATGAACATTATAGATTTGGTTCCTTTCTTTTCACATTTCAATTCACTATAGATTGTATATTCTAAAACAAACTCAGGGTCACCAGTTTATTATTGATTGTGTTAGTAATTGTCACTGTTGTTATTTATCTTGTCATGATCTATCAAAGATGTCACATTTTTCTTTTACATTTCAGTTGATAATATCTTATATTAATATTTCATGTACTATTTTTTTGTCAATAATTTTAAACATTTACACTAATTATGGATTAGACACACTTATGTCTTTTAATATGTATTGATTGTTAGTAGAAAAGATTATTTTATTTCTGACAAAAATATGTTTTTCTCGATAGATTCTGTTGTTTTACACAAACATTTTAAGAGCATAGTATTTAGATATTGTTAGGTATATGTTTTGTTCTGATAATGGCCATACCATATAAACAAAATCACAAAATCATTTTAAAAGAAATTTTAATATATGGGCTTTTGATTCAAATACAAAATGAAATGTTTGTTACAAGATACATATAATATGTTGTGATGCATTCTTTTAATTAGGAATTGAAACCAGACCAAGTAACTTTTTATTTTTTACTCCAAAACCACTAAGAGTTTTCATACTGTAAAACTTCAAATAATAGCTCTATTTTACATTTAGTTTTACAATTTTAAAATACATTAATATAACTTCAAGGAAACACTTTTTTCTTGAAATATTTTTTTTTCCTTTAAATTGTCATTCTGTAGCAATAAACCTCACTAATTAGGCTTTGAATGAGTTTCACTACTAGATTGAAGTGTATCCAGATCTAATCCTGCGTCAAAGTTAAAAATATTTCAGCCATTAAACTGTTGAAGATATGACACTCAATGCTCAATATGTGCCATACCCATAAGTTATGTTTGATCAAAACTTGTTGATTTCATCCTAAGCTGTGATTTTAAAAAAAATAAGCCATATGAAATAAATAAACATTAATTTTTATAAATGTCCATTTATTTAAAACTTCTTTTTTTATGGTTAATGAATATTGTGTTTACTATTGTTAAGAGCCATTTTAAAAAAGTATTTGGTCCATATTTGTACTTGTGTAGTATCTAGATTATTTGGGTTATGAGATTCAGTTTATTATTATTTCAATATTTGTAATCTGGACTTTGTATTGGTATATATGAACTTCACCTGTTTACATTGCTTGAAGCAAGTAAAATTTAGAAAGGTGTTTTATGCATCAGTCTTGACTTTTTGTTTGAAATGATTCTGAAAATGTTGACATCAAAGAGAAGTACACTATACTTAGAATTTCTGATTGTAGATTTCCTAGTAAGCTATGTGGGAAATTTGAAAATTTAATTATTTTCAAAGGTTAAGAATATAAGTTTGAGAATCTCAAACTGTAACTTAGTTGTCATGTTCTGCATCAGTGCAAACTTTAGCCTGGCATTAGCTGTTCATGCCTATTAACTGTTTATCTGTTCTAGTGTATAAATGTAATCAGTTCAATTGTTTGAGAGCATTCCATCATGTGACATTGTCATTGTACTTTGGTCTCATTTTGTAGATGGAGACTTGATATATTTGTACACTATGTACACAATGTATTCATTGCCAGGTCTTATATTAAATAGGATAGAAGCAAGAACAAGAGAAGTGAAAAGTTGAAGGAACTTGCCAGAGTAATGTTCAATGAATAAAAAAAAAACTCTTTCGAGATCAAACTAAAACACACAAGTATTATTTCATTAGTAACAGAAAACAGATGGCTTTGAATAATAGAAAACAGATGACTATAAATCCTGTCCACATTTTCTTTCCTATCAATCTAGGACTCAATGCAGGAGAAATGGGACATATCTCCATTATTTCTAGCACTAACCTGAGCACGCTCATTGTTATGTAGCCATTATAACACTCAATGACAATTCCAGGACACTTAACTAATAGTTCAATATAGTGACAGGGCTCTACAGAGAAACAATAAGAATGCTCAAACATATGAATAGCTACATACACATGACTGATGGTACGGTACTAAATGTCCAAATATTTATTACTTTTTTTCTTATGAATAATTATGACATGTAACATATAGCAGCACTAAGGTTATTCAAACACCATTTACTTTTTTCATGATTTCCAAACCTATATACCACTATTCAAAATATCCATGTTTGAACTATAAACGAATGTTGTTCGTGATGACCTCTGCACTTGTTACTTAGTTTTTCTAGCCTGTGATCCAAATGTTTTCTGTTGAAAAGATTGTTGGAAACTGTTGAGTGTTTTGTTAATAACTATGTTGGGTTTTGTTTATAACTATGTTGCTCTAAATGATTTATTGATGTGCACTACTTCTAATGTAATATCAAGCCATCTGTTAGGTTTATACTACATAGATCTCTGTTTTGATGTGCATGTTGTTGAATCTGTTGATCTAAACACAGCTTTCACTGAACACAGCAATAAAAACAAAAGAACTGACAAAATAGTTCCATTTCTCATTGGCCTTTTTTTTTGCTTTTAATTGAATTAGTGTGTAGACTGAGGCCGGCCCTCACTTCAATATCTTTAAAGTAGTTGATGTTGTTAATTTCTCATTTTCATCTTTCACTTCACTAAACAATCTCACTTCTCCATACATACGTACACATACAACCTTCATTGTGGTCATTTCCACGTGGCTAAGTCACATGATTCGTTACCAAAATTTCAGTTGTAAGAACTCTAGACAACTGTTTCTCTTTATAATCGCGACTGCACACATTTTTGCGTTTTTTGCTTCGCCTATTTCTTTCGCGGAATCTAAAAAGTGAGTCATTTGCGCTAGACAGGCTATTTGATGCCTTAGGTCGTTTCTGTTAAGAACAAAGAACTATTTACAAGCTTACTTCACCATGCCAAATACAAAGGCCATAGAGAGATCTATTTTATTCAAACCTGTCTCATATGACAACATACTCTCATTCTGTGCAGATTTGATTTGTATTTTCACTTGACGTTTTACACAAGTTTGGCCAACTTACGTTATAATTTAACACCGTCATTTTTTGTTTTACAAAGAATTCCATTGACCTCTAGAGGTAATGGTACTGGTTAAATCTTAACCAAATTGTAAACACGCCTATGATTGTTGACTAGAATGCCCACGTCTCTAAAGTGACATTTTATAAAGACGTTATTTCCGTGCCAGTCGAAAATAATGATTCCAATAGACTTCTCTGATGTCCAGTGTACGATGTGCCATGTCAATGTACACCTCTGGCTCACTAACTAGTTACACCGAAGGGGGTGCGGTTATTACTTGTTTGGGACACCATTTATCATGGCTAGTAGAATACACCTACTTGTAGTGAAACCTAATCGCATCACCAGATTCAAGAGCCAAAACCACTCTTCTACACAACTCATGTGTCGCAAATTTTCGACCTCGCCTATATATTTTGTCACTCTTTACTGTTCCCCTTGGCAGGTATTAGTTTGCTGTAATTTGAATTCAGTGCATTTGATTTCATGCTGATTTGAGTATTACTTTACATAAACATGGAGTCTAACATGCTGAATACCTGAAAGTAGTATATGATGGTTACCTGGTCGTGTGATATAAGCTATGGATTGTCGTTCGGTGATCTCGAATGTTCCAGGTTCAAACCCTGACCTCCGGCATCCTACGTCGTCACGAGAGAGGTTTGGGCTAGGGTGTTGTAATCCTCAGAATCTGAAGGAACATTCCAAAATGTCAAACATTTAAGAAAACATGATGGTTCCATGAAAATAACTTTAACTAGGACAGAAAGTTGTGAAGACTTCTATTCAGTAGGATCAAAGCTTTTCATTTGATCAGAGCGCCTCGTGATCAGCAATTTGAGAAACCCTGGCATTGTGTGGCATAATGATTGAAGCTCATTAATGTGTTAGACGATTATTAGACTGTAAAGTATTTATATTTCTAGAATAGAAAAGGTAAGGCAATGAATTTAATGAAAACTTGTACAAGCTTGACTGTCTTTAAAGCGGTACGTTTGATGGTGTTCCCGTTAGTTACTGACCCACCGGGCACTTGCCTAAATGCCTTTATAAGTATAGCTCCTGAATGATACTCTCCCAATATAGTAGTATGTAGTAGGGATTGCTTTGTGTGGGGATTTTTAAAAAAAATATTCTTACTGATGGATGTTAATTTAAAGGCCTACTGCCTACAATGCCATCGTATCAATTTTATCAGGAAAAGTAATAACTTGAACATATATTTTCAGTGGTAGATTTAAATATCTATGCACTGCAGCTTAAATGAACAGGGCCGGCCTTAAGCATAGGGAAACTAGGCAGCCGCATAGGGGCTACGATTGGTGGGCGAGGCACAGGATTCTAAAACATTATTTTAAAGAAGAAATTTGTATTAATGTTATTGGAATACACTGTTTTTAATAAATTGCATACTTTTTTTCGCTGTAGATATATTTTTTTCTATTTTATTTGGGGCCACCAAATTCACTTCACATAGAGCTTTCAATTATCAAAGGCTGGCCCTGACATGAAGCTCAAATGACGAAATATTCCATTTCCAACTGGCATGAAATCTGTAATCTGTTGGAGTAATAGTGATGTAAATAAAACCGGCCATCGTGCTGAATAGGTACGTTACCATTTGTTCTCGAAAACTAGTCCCAACGTTACTTTAAATGCCCTTGAAAAAACACAACCCTTTAAATATAGATGTAGATCGATGAGTCTTTATGAAATATGACACTGTATAGCTTCAGAATTTCGTGCGTGACTTCATGTAACAGATACTAATTTGACAACCTTGTGAACAGTGCCTCGGGGCATATAAGCAAGGTTACTTACAGCGACAACTACAATTTCTATGGCTTCCCGCCAATTATGATACTTCTAATTATGCAATGAATCAAACAGAAATCGATAACAAAAATATTTATATTCAAAGCCAGTTATAGTAAAAAAAAAAAAGGTTAATATATGTTTCCACCAGCAGCTCTCTCTCTCTCCCTCTCTCTCACACATTCTCTCTGTCTGTCTCTCAATTTCTCCAATCATAATCAGCGGAATGAAGTTACTCACCATGCAGTTTACTTTCTCTCTCCCTCTCTCTCACACATTCTCTCTGTCTGTCTCTCAATTTCTCCAATCATAATCAGCGGAATGAAGTTACTCACCATGCAGTTTACTTTCTACTAGCAAACGTCAAAAACTCTCACAACTTGATCTACGTCTCGCTATGCACTGCGCTAACGTGAGGTGTAGACATAATTGGATTTGAGGGGTTGGGGAAAAGTTGTAGAGTCCATCTGTCAATATCTTCACCATCTATATTGACACCATGGAACTTATAAATATTGAAAATAGAACAAAGGGAACACGTATAGAATGACCAAGTGATAACGCGCTCAGTTTCCAAAACTGAAGGTCTCCAGTTTGAATCCCACAAACAGAAGCGTAGCTAGGGTGGGGGGGGGGGAAGAATTTGAAAATCCCCCCGGACCTCCACTTGAGAGGGCCCCCCAAATAAGTGTTTCTACATTAAAAATTAAATGTTATGGAAAATATAGGGGACCCCCAAAAAGTTCAAGCCCCCCGGGCCCCAAAACGATGGAAAATTCCTAGCTACGCCTCTGCCCGCAAATATGAGCAGTCATTGTTGTTGAATGTGAGGACTGTAACTGGTAGTGCAGGTTTCATAAAGTAACGTTTGTTTTGTTTGTTTTACATGTTTCGGATTTTCCTTCAGAGTTGAAGATAGTTTACTTCCTATTCCAAACCTCCCGCAGGACGACGGGGGTTTGAACCCACGACCGTCGATAAATCCGAACGACAGTCCAGCGCGCAAACCGCACGACCAGGCAGCCTTCCTTGAGACGTAGCCTACCTATTAATCAGTGATCACAGAAACATGAAAGCTTAACAACATCTGCCTCATAGACCGTATAGCGTTAAACCTCAAAGGGAAATTTGACATAAAAGTGATTAAAAAAAATTAAAGTAAACGGGGACGGCCCATCAATGCAGAGTAATAGCCTATTGTTGTTTTTTTTTAATGATTCAGTAAGCGCTATAAAGATAAGGGGACGCGGTGGCTGAGTGGTTAAGCGCTTAGCTACCAAACCTTGGTCCTGGGTTCGAATCTCCGTGAAGACTGTGATCTAGAAATTCTGGATTTTTAGGACGCCCCTGAGTCCACCCAGCTCTAATGGGTACCTGACTAGGGAAAAGTAAAGGCGGTTTGTCGTTGTGCTGGCCACATGACACCCTGCTCGTTAACCGTTGGCCAAAGAAACAGATGCCCTTAACATCATTTGTCCCATAGATCGCAATGTCTGAAAGGGAAACTTTACTTTATAAAGATAAAATCAGGCGCCATTTTGCCCTCACTGGCATAAAGGAAAGTAGCAGATAGCCTCTGAAAGAGAAAGTTGGAAAGCTCTCACGAAGTCCGCGGAACACAAAGAAAAGTACATGCAGAAGATAGGCGCAGAAAATGTAGAGAAAACTTAAATAGATCCCCGGCGGACAACGGAGCTGTGTCTGCAACAGATGAGGAAAAATATGTAGGTCGCAAATGGGCTTGCATTGTCATGTGAAACACTGCACACAGAGGAGACCTTATGTGGTGGCAAGTGGGGCAACCGACCTAGGGCCCGCGCACTAATAAGGCAACCTCTGCTGCACTCATCCTTAATCTTCAGTATCGCAGACATTGCCATTATTAGTTAATGTTTACCATTATTTTTGTGCATTCAGTAGTTCATTTGTTTCTAAAAATAACACATCAATTTATGGGTGTATTTGTGCGTTATAATCATAGTATATGGTTATAATTTAATGTATACAAACATTAGTTAGCATACTGTGATTTATTATACAGATCTAAATTAGTTAAATTCTTTCATATATTCATCTTTATATAGACTTTATATCAATAAATCTATATTTATATTTTTTTTCTTTGCGAAGTACAAGAACTGTGATCTTTAAAGTGAGACGATCCCTTTTGTGTGTCAAGACGCATTATGTCGAGCTTAGGTTCTTCAACAATAAGATGTTAGATCTATATCTTGATCTATATCCTGTTACTTAGATGTTACTGCTATTTGTGATTGTAAACCTACGACTTTCTTGAGCTTTGGGATATTCCCTGTATATTTTGTTATGTAGTTTGTCAACCTTTCACGATCGCATTTCTGTGACTTCGAGATAATATATGTGAGCAGGTCAGGGTGGCGCTACCTGAGTGAGGCCTCCTTTTTTGTGCTACTTGCTGCTCAACATTTGTTCATTTTACAGTAGGCAGATGGTAGCTCTACTGGGTGGGCCCAATCTGTGCACCTCGGTATGGTGACCAAGGGGCTATAGTAGCCTAAGCAACCAGACAGCACAAGCAAACTAAACTAAACTAAACTAGCTAACTAAAAAACAAACTAAGATTAAAATGAACTTATATACACTTTATTTACACGAGGAAAAAAAACAAATCAATAAAAATATATGTGCAAAAGAAAATATACGTAAACAAATAGATAAACAAAAAACTAAACGACTAATCAACTCTACTTAATTTATACTATTACAACTACAATCACTATCCAACAAACCAAACCCAAATAAAACCACTAGTTAACCCGATTCACTAAAATCCACCAAGACACCTTACAAGGCAATAAACCACTAAAATAACCTACAAAACAATAAACTATTGTAACTGAGAACTACAGCAGACGGCTATGCAGTAATACAGTAAGGGAGTAATACAGTAATAACTGTGGCAGACAGCAATGCAGTAATACAGTAAGGGAGTAATGCAGTAATAACTGTGGCAGACAGTTATGCAGTAGCAGCTATGCAGTAACAATACAGCAGCAATGCAGTAGCAGCTATGCAGTAGCAGCTATGCAGTTTGGCAGTAGCAGCTATGCAGGAATTATAGCAGGCGGTCCCAGCCGAAATAGCACTACACAAAACTAACTCTACACAAACACCACTGTCCGCACTGACCACTGGTCGAGACAAAAAAGAATTCAACGTGGTCCCGGAGCCAGCTATAACTGGTCAGCGCGAACGTATCGGAGAGCATGACGTCACACTAATTATTTAAAACTAAACTGGACTACCTATTTCCCTAATTTGTACCTAGCCGTACACAACAATAAAACCTAGAAAATTACTACAGACACGGACTACAAAACATTATATACCAAATTAAACAGCATTAAAAAGAGAATCTTAAAATTTAAATCCTATAAAAATACAAAAAGAAGATAAAAAGTTATTTCTATTCTAGACTCATATGGGGGCTCTATACCGTTTACAGACCTGCACATAAACTGATATAAAAAAATAACACTATTCCAACACTAATGCCAAAGACAAAAATAAGCAGAACTAACCTGGGACAAAAAATAGAAAATAACATCCACAGCTCCAAGACTAGTTAACTATTTTAAAAACTACTTTTCCTCTACGGGTAAAACACAAATAACAGAAAAAGACTAAAACTAGCAGAAAGTTATAAATAGCGGAAACTACAAAATAATCAGCACTGAACTATAAAAATAAAAAAGGACACTAAATAACAAACATCATAGCCCTGGCCTATGTAAATAATATAAATTAAATTAGATCTAGGAGCGCAAGCTCACATTCACCCCCGCCAAAACTTTTGCGTCCCCGCAAAACTAAAATACACAAAATGCAAAACATAAAACATAGATACTGTAGGTATAAAAAAATAGAAATGAATTCATTCAAAAGAACAGAGAACTATAACCATAGCTCTCAGTTCTAAAAATACATTAGCACTAATAAAAGGCTTCACAAGTGGCAAAGCTTACAACTGAAAACAATCAGTTATAAAATGAAACTGAACATACATTCAATAAAAATACAGGTAATACAAAACATAATGCATGACATCTTTAAAAAAAATGGGACGTTAAAAAAAATAATAAAATGAAAACTACATGGTTAGAGCAAATGACGCCCTAGCCAAACATGATACGCTTAGTCACACAGACCAACAGGAACTCTATGAGGCTTAACTCAGTCCCTTAGCCACACAGGCTAAAACAAAGTCACACAGACTTATACTAAGCCACCAAGGCTTTAAACAGGTCCATAGTCACACAGACTTATGGTCAGCCACTAAAGGCTTTACTAGGGTCACACAGACCAGAACATCTCACAAATAAAACACCACATAGCTGACATGTTCAGCCAGATGGCAAAACATAAAAAATAGTAACATACAAAGTGACATAACACTAACCTGAGGTTAATGTGTTATAACTCAAACACAGGGCATCTAACATAGTGGTGGTAAGACATAGAAAATAAAATTTACAAGGACCACAGTCAGACAAATCAGCTTAACATGACATTAATGAGTACCTTAAGTACTTCAAAAAAAAAGTCAAACTACTTATTAAATACCTCTAAAAACATTACATGCCTTCCAAAGGCAACTACAAAAACCATACATGCCTTCCAAAGGCAACAACAGAATACTGCAATATACCATTATCTTCAACTTAGTCATGGCCTCCAAGGCAAAATAATATTATCGAGTACCTTGACGGCAACATCGAACATTAACAAGACTAGTAAAAGGTACATCAGCATACCACAATCAAGCACAATATTGGCTTTTGAGAGCCCAATAAAGACTTTTTAAAAAAACTTAAATACCTTACTCATCTCTACTAGGTTGCAATACAGGCAACACAACTAGTAAAGCATACATGGAACATACTCAAAATAAAAAAATAAAAAAAATCATTATTCAAAATACATAAAAGCATAAATACAAATTGAAAATAATATGCATAAATACATTAAAACAATCCAAAGTATAAAAGGAGCCACACAATGAACAGTGTGGTAAGAACATATAAAAAAACTTTTAATAAAAGGAAAAAGACACCACAGATTTGTTCTGCTCTTGACGACTTCTACATCTCTGGCCGGTCCACCACCGCTGTCCCGTAGAGATGACCAGCGGCTGACATAGGGCACCCAGTAAGTGAGGAGTGAAATCCATGTGGTTTACAGTCTGTCTTCAGCATAATGGCGTGGAAGACCTTCTTTAATGGTATCTTCAAGATGTGAGGGCTATCAGACCATGCGTTGCAACTGGACGGACAGTCATCCTAAATGGAAGGACAAACTGGCCCAGTTGTTAATAACACAGAGGTGGTGGTGGGGCACCTCTGTCAAGCCAGTCCATGGGTGTTTGTATGCTTGCATCAGAGTTGCACCAGTCATGGCAGTAATATTTGAAACCAATCACACCAGCAATAGTCAAGTTTGGCGACAACCCATCAATCAAGACTTGAACTGCCATCTCCCCATCCGTTATCAACTGGGGCTGACATCTCTCCGCAGGCATGGGAGAGCTGTAGACTTGTCTCCTCTCTGATCACTCTTCCGAGGCACCTCAACTTCAGCCTGGGACCGCTGCATCCTTCCTGCCGCTGCTGCCATTCTGCCAGCCTAATCTAACCTAGCAACCCTAACACTAACCCATAACAACAAATACTAAGTACCTCCGCACAACAACAACTTCCTAGAACTACATCCTACTAAAACTCACTAAACCTCACACTTCAACGACAAAAAAAAACCACATAACTGACCATAGGGAAACCACATAAAACTATCCATATCCTAACAACTTCCTATCAACTAACAACAAAATAAACTCCCTAACACTGCTTCCTACCAATGCAAAAAAAAAAACCTAAAACCAATACTAACCTATGCAATCCTAACAATGCGCTAACGAAGTCTATCCAAAACCTAAAAGAAACCTAGAAAAAAAACCTAAATCAGCCTAACAAAAGCCTAACCCCTAAAAAAATAATGTGCGTCTGATCACTTAAGCACAGATCCCACTTCTGACACCAGAAAAATGTGAGCAGGTCAGGGTAGGCGCTACCTGAGTGAGGCCTCCTTTTTTGTGCTACTTGCTGCTCAACATTTGTTCATTTTACAGTAGGCAGATGGTAGCTCTACTGGGTGGGCCCAATCTGTGCACCTCGGTATGGTGACCAAGGGGCTATAGTAGCCTAAGCAACCAGACAGCACAAGCAAACTAAACTAAACTAAACTAGCTAACTAAAAAACAAACTAAGATTAAAATGAACTTATATACACTTTATTTACACGAGGAAAAAAAACAAATCAATAAAAATATATGTGCAAAAGAAAATATACGTAAACAAATAGATAAACAAAAAACTAAACGACTAATCAACTCTACTTAATTTATACTATTACAACTACAATCACTATCCAACAAACCAAACCCAAATAAAACCACTAGTTAACCCGATTCACTAAAATCCACCAAGACACCTTACAAGGCAATAAACCACTAAAATAACCTACAAAACAATAAACTATTGTAACTGAGAACTACAGCAGACGGCTATGCAGTAATACAGTAAGGGAGTAATACAGTAATAACTGTGGCAGACAGCAATGCAGTAATACAGTAAGGGAGTAATGCAGTAATAACTGTGGCAGACAGTTATGCAGTAGCAGCTATGCAGTAACAATACAGCAGCAATGCAGTAGCAGCTATGCAGTAGCAGCTATGCAGTTTGGCAGTAGCAGCTATGCAGGAATTATAGCAGGCGGTCCCAGCCGAAATAGCACTACACAAAACTAACTCTACACAAACACCACTGTCCGCACTGACCACTGGTCGAGACAAAAAAGAATTCAACGTGGTCCCGGAGCCAGCTATAACTGGTCAGCGCGAACGTATCGGAGAGCATGACGTCACACTAATTATTTAAAACTAAACTGGACTACCTATTTCCCTAATTTGTACCTAGCCGTACACAACAATAAAACCTAGAAAATTACTACAGACACGGACTACAAAACATTATATACCAAATTAAACAGCATTAAAAAGAGAATCTTAAAATTTAAATCCTATAAAAATACAAAAAGAAGATAAAAAGTTATTTCTATTCTAGACTCATATGGGGGCTCTATACCGTTTACAGACCTGCACATAAACTGATATAAAAAAATAACACTATTCCAACACTAATGCCAAAGACAAAAATAAGCAGAACTAACCTGGGACAAAAAATAGAAAATAACATCCACAGCTCCAAGACTAGTTAACTATTTTAAAAACTACTTTTCCTCTACGGGTAAAACACAAATAACAGAAAAAGACTAAAACTAGCAGAAAGTTATAAATAGCGGAAACTACAAAATAATCAGCACTGAACTATAAAAATAAAAAAGGACACTAAATAACAAACATCATAGCCCTGGCCTATGTAAATAATATAAATTAAATTAGATCTAGGAGCGCAAGCTCACATATAGAAAAAGCATTATACATGTTGTCAAATTGAAGAAATGAATATTGATAGACACGCTCTTTACCAAATGTAAAATTGACTAAATCAACATTAGGCTACGAGTTTTGAAGGTAAGACAGGTAATTAAAAATAAATCTATAAAGCTAATTTCATAATTTATTATATATAATTCTAGATATATACTTCTTCTAAGTTACTCATACTGTTGTAAGATCTTAGTTTCATAATATAGGCCCGATAGAGTCTAGATCAGTGGTTCCCAAACTTTTTCGTCTCGTGGACCCCTTACCTTTATTTTTCAGTTTTCGGTTATAGATCTCTCTGTAGCTAATAATTAGGCATTTTTCAAAATTCATTAACTTCACATGTTTTTTTTTTCTCAATGATTTCTAAGTCTAAATAAAACATGATATTTATTACATGAATTTACCAAATAAAAATATATGCCTATTAGTGGGCTTTTTGATAAAATTTCAATAATATTTGACTTCAATTAAGTTAGGTTAGATAGCCTATTAGTGATGTCCAGTTTTTAAAAAAAATTACCATTAGAAGATTGGTAACCTGGAATTACGATTAGAAACTTTTTGATGATATTCTGATAAGTCTCAGAATGATATCCAGTTTTTTAATTGCACTTTAAGCTCTTCATTAGTACTTATTCCAAACAGTTCTTGTATTGTTACATTCGTTTTTTCTATATCATCATCATATGAATTGATTATCAATTGAAGTATTGCCGTATTCAGGATATCCTCAAACCTTAGCTGAAAATTAGAATAGAAGACGGACAACAGCTTTTGTTTGCACTAGTTGCGGAAAAATGTGTAGGTCGCAACTGAGTTTGTGTAGTCTCGCGAAACACTGCACTCATCCTTAATCTTCGGAATTGAAGCCATTATTATTTTAGTCTCAAATGATCCTTGACGTTGATAAACTTCGATGGAATTCCGTAATGATTCATCAGCCTCCAAATTATGTCTCTCTGTCAATACTGTCGAAGGCTTTCTCAAAATCTACAAAGGTCACGTACAGAGGATACTGCTATTCAATGGATTGTTCTGTGATAATGCGTAGTGTGGTCAGTACATGCTTTTTTCTTGACATGGTCATAGTCTTTTGTCTATGGCATCTTTTAGGCGTGACAGTGTTTGCTTTAGTTAAAACCTTACTAAGTGTTGACAGTAATATCATTGCTCGCAGGTTGTTGCACTGGGTATAAAGGTCACCTTTCTTGTGTAATCTGATTATAGGTTGTTCCCAAATCTTACTACCTTCAGCTGATGTTTTGGGATCTGCTTTAAGTGCTTCCACCGATATACCACCTGGGCTTGCCGCCTATCCGCTTTGTGCACTTTTGATGGCTTGATGTTTTTTACTTTAGTAGTGGGAGCCATACTAATTTCTGAAGGTATGTCTGATAAATATTCGGGAGGTTTTCGTTTCAAAATTTCCTGGAAAAATATCTATCTCTCTGCCCAACATCGCTGGTGATGCCCTTTCCTTGCTTGTCTTTTACTGGCTTGTTAGTGTTGGTGTTTTTTCTAGATAAGGTTCTTGTTGTTTTTAATAACCTTCTCATGCCTTTTTGTTTAACTGCCCTCTCTGCATCAGCTGTCATCTCATGAAGGAAGCGATTTTGTCCTCTCTGGCATTCTTCCTACAGACTTGTTTGCTTCAACATACTGAGTCCTTAGATGAGCTTTTCTCTATTCGTTCTGGCTTCGGTTGATCTTCTCTTTCAGATATTTGGATTTTGGCCAATGTCTCCGCCTATAACTGTTCTTTTTTTTCTTTCGTTTTCCTCCCTCGAGCACCTGGGAGAGTGAGGCAGTGTTGCTCATCGAGTATTTCAAATTTATTTTTGATCTCACAGTTGAAGACTTCCTTTTTTTTTTTTTCACTCTTCGAATACTGGATGTTTGAAGTAACGTCTGTATTATATAAGATAAGATAAGAATTGTTAGTTTAGTAGGCTGTTTGAAGGATCATTGAAGGATCCTTGAAGGATTTGTGTTTGATCCTTGCTGATGCGATTAGCAGATGATGTTCAGACTTCCAAAGGCTCACCCTGACATCAAGAAGGGTTCTCCCCCAAGTCCGAAAAATTGTAAAATGGTCGATTAGATTTTCTATTTTACCATCCGGGAAAGTCAAGATTATCTTGTGTATGTTTTTTGTGTGGAAAGATGGTTCCTCCAATGATTAGATAGTTGAATGCTCAGAAATCCCGAAGCCCATGCCCATGCGTATACATGTAAACATGTCTTTTCTCGGTCTGATTATATAAGAGTCTATAGAACTACTGTAAAATTGAAGTGTTGAGACATATTAGAATAGACGTGTATACCTACTTACATACATACACAAAAATACATTCTAGATCATGTGCGTAGCCATGATTTTATTTTCGTGGTGAGGCTTTGAAGGAGTAGGGGAATGCGTCATATAGGCCTAATATATATATATATATATATATATATATATATATATATATATATATATATATATATATATATATATATGTAGGCCTATGTATGAATATATATCTTATATAATACATACGTTACTTCAAAAAAAAAAAGATGATTACGTCCTACGCGTCATGCATTTAGTCATGCATATTAACCAATGACTTAAATTCTGTCAAGTCACTGGTTTTCCTGGCTAGCTCAGGCAACCCATCCCATGCTCTATTAGCACTAGGGAAGAAGGAGTATTTGTACAAATTTGTCCTAGCATATGGGACGAGGAATGTGCCTTTATCTTTGTGTCTTTCAGATTTTATTAAATTTTGTTTTTGTATTTGAAGATTATGGTTCAGTGTTTTATGTATAATTGCTACTTTACTTTTGAGTCTTCTGTCATGAAGGCTTTCTAAATTTAGTGATTTTACTAATGGTGGTTAAGTGTGAATATTCGTTTGTTATGAATCTCACTGCTCTATTTTGTGTCTGTTCCAGTTTCTTAATGTTATCTTGAGTTGAGGGGTCCCAAACGGAGGATGCATATTCTATTATTGGTGTAACAAAGGTTAAATAACATTTTAGTTTTATGTTCTTATTTGATTTATATATGAGGTGTGACCTATATATGTGTGTGTGTGTGCGTGCCTGCGTGTGTGTAGCTATGTGTAAATAGCCCCTCTTACCGGCTATATATTATGGTGTTTTTAGTTATTTTTATAGTAACTTAAATTAGTAGGCCACTACTTATTCCAGTAATAGTAGGCTTAGGTGTAAATTATGGATCTATATAGATATAGATCTAGTAAGCAGATCTAGATAGGCCTATAATACATCTAATAAAATAATATCTAAAACTAAATCTACATCAATATTATATAATAATAATCTTTATTGTCCGTAACTAAGGAAATTTGTCCTACAATTTGTGCATTACACCAAACACACATTATAACTATAAAAAAAAATGTACATTCGCACCAGACTCACTCGTATCTGATATTATTACCCGTGGAACAAACGCTTATATTTAATCTAGATCTAGATTTTTGTAACATTTTTCGTTGGCAATAATTAATAGTCGACCTTATACTTTTTCCCCAATCTAAACAAAATCCATCCCTTGTTTTGGTTTTTATTTTTTAACTAGATCTAAATTAAATTAGGGTAGATCTCTAAACTAGATCTAGATGTAGATCTATATAATAATACATTTATTCTGTAGACAGTGTGAGTGAGTAAAACTATAGTGTGACTATAGATCTAAATCTAGTAGTCTAGTAATAGTAGTATTAGTGATACACAGCCAAGTAGCATATTGATATTATATAGACTCAATTGTCTCAATATAATAATAATATATTATATAATAATGTCAATAATGATCCAATAATTCTAATAAATAGATTCTTATTTCTAGTCCTAGTTACTAGACTAGTACTAGTAGGTAAGTAGGCCTTCTAGTGAGTACTACTACTAGACTTGGACTACTAAATCTAGAGTCTAGAGATACATCTAGATTATTCTAGATCTTACTAGTGAGTAGGTCTAGAGTCCTAGACTCTAGTCTTCTAATTCTAGATAAACTAGATTAAATCTAGTCTCTAGTTCTAGACTCTAGT
Source organism: Biomphalaria pfeifferi (assembly GCA_030265305.1). Taxonomy (NCBI): domain Eukaryota; kingdom Metazoa; phylum Mollusca; class Gastropoda; family Planorbidae; genus Biomphalaria; species Biomphalaria pfeifferi. The sequence continues at coordinate 1,311,470 of JASAOG010000025.1, forward strand.
AGTTAAGTTATCTATAACTATAATGATTTATAATCAGTTTTTGAGTAGACTCTAATTCTAAATTCTAATTCATTGGCATAGAATTATATTAGAATATTATTAGATCTAGATTATTGAATTATTCTAAATAGATCTAGATTGGTTCAGAAATGCACAGAAAGAAGCATGAAAAGTTTTCTCCTCAAATAAATATGCATGCGACTTACTAATTCAATTTTTGGATGATGCAGGTTGGTTAGAAAAATTAATGTAGTAATAAATGAGAGAGAGAAGCTGCCCATTGGACAATTTAATGCTATCAGATAGATCGATTGGAAAAAAAAAGTGTGGTGAAAGATGTTCAGTATTGGAAAAAAGTTTCAGAAAGCCTTCAATTATTAAAATTATTGTGTGTGTTCATTGTGATATATTACAATAACCTATAAGTTGATAAAAGCAATATTGTGTGAACAAATCTGAGATAAGGCTGTTCTTTTTTTATGCCATGATCGTGTCCTACTTTTGCTCCCAAAATATCTGTTTGCTTTAACATTAGACACATAGACTGTAAAATAACATCTAGGAAGATTGTATCTTTTACAAAAGGAATAAAATATCTAAAATAATTTTATTGAGGATGAAAAGAGCTTTTAAAGAACTAATATTTGCTTTGTGTATATATATTGTTGTAAGGATGAAATATTAGGTAATGTAATAGGTAATATAATATAATCTGGATGGCTGCCTGGTCGTGCGGTTTGCGCGCTGGACTGTCGTTCAGATTTATCGATGGTCGAAGGTTCAAACCCTGCCCGCTCCCATCCCCCGTCGTCCTGCGGGAGGTTTGGACTAGGAAGTAAACTATCTTCAACTCTGAAGGAACATCCGAAACATGTAAAACATTTTACAAACAAACAAACAATCTGTTCTGGGACAAAAAAATTTAGAATTTTTTTTTTAAAGAAATGTTTTAACTTAAAGCAAAAAAAATTAAAAAAATTGAAGTGGTTTCTGTGGTTTTTATATTTTTGTTTTGTTAAATGCCATTTAAATTTTAATTTAATACATTGAACTTAAATATTTGTTTTAAAAACATCACTTTATAGTACTTAAAATATTTCTCTATTTCTATTTTCAGTTAAATAGTTTTGATGGACCATCATGGATGCATATTCCAAAATAAGTTTCAAAGTTGATTTGATAGCTTCTGTACCCAGCCACTTAAATTTCTTAGAGGAATGTAATATTCCTGCCTTAAGGAATGAAGCTATTTTACGTCAGGCAGTGTACCGATATGAACATTTTTGGTTGCCACTTGCTGCTAAGTACCAGCCAAAGATTCTTGAGGCTCCATTAGATATAGCATGGGTTTGGCATTGTCATATGTTGTCACCTGCAGCTTACTGTTCAGACTGTGTCAGGGTGAGTAGATATGTCATTTTTGTGTTAGTTTATTATTGAGGGGAAATGTAATTTGTGTAGCTCAGTGCCATTAAATGTCAAGGGACTTGTGTTAAAACCCTAAATGAAGCTGAGTTGTGTTTGCTGAGCACCTAAATGAAGCACAAAAACTTTCTCCTAAATCCCCTTCCCACATGTCCACTGCAGACCAAAATATTATCATCATGCAATATTATCTTTAAGCAGAAACTATTTTATTAATTCATAAAAGTTTTTTTTTTTTCTAATCTTATTAGCTTCTGGATGGTAAAATTATTGATCATACCTTAGAGAGAAATGAAAAGCAAAAATATGCAGTACTACAAGAGACCAGGTCACTATGGCAAAGAGAGTATCCCAATGAGGCGTTTGAAGTGGAATTAAACCCTATCTCAGTCAACCCAAAATACACCAAAGGAAAAACTAATTTCTCATATGACATCGTAGATGCTGCACTTCGTCAAAAAGAATTTGGTTACCAGGCAAGTACTGCCTTTAAGTGTTTCAGGATTTTTTTCTCCCAAAGATGACTCATTGCTTCTTATTGCAATATGGTTGAAAACTATTTCTCTGCATTCCTTTAATATAGCTGATGACTTGTTTTCATTTCTTGGCTCATCACATTTACAATTCAGGATACCAAAGAGCCTTTGATGTATCTCTTAAGAGGCCTTACTTACTTGAAGTCAGGGAGTATAATGTGTTACCTTTAATTAACACTTGTAAGTTGTAAGCCTACAGTGTTCCCATAACCGACAGTAATAGAATTTCAGTTTAGTGCTATAGCCACTTACAAACTTTCAGTAAATAACAAGTCAGCTTTACTGATAACTAGCCTATTTCATTTCTTCTGTTTTAGTGTCTAATTTCATTCTCTTACTTTTGTTTTATTACAAAGCTTATATCAACTCACTCACTGTCTGGTATTTCTCCCACACCCATTCTCTGATCAAGTTGAAACTTTTCACAATTATTTCTTGTATCTGTCAAAACAAGAATCAATTTAAAAAAAACTAACCATCTATATATATAATTCTCTTCTTCCCTCAAGAATTTGGTCGAGAAGTAAAGGAAAGATCACTCTTATATCTGCGGATAGTCCACAAGAAAACAAGAGTAGTATTCACACTACGGATGACTGGCTGCGCGCTTGAATGACTTTTAAATTTATCTAACCCTGTCCGCTCCCATCCTCCTTTGTCCAGCGGGAGGTTTGGACTATGAACTAATCTAAGTAATCTACTATGTAGGCCTATATATATCCATTGTGGGGCCCTATGTGAAACAGATTTCGCGGTGCCAAGTTTGGGTAGGGAAGCTTATAATAAGTGAAATTTAAGAGTTCGTATTAGAAAATAAATTCGTCTATGCATTTTATTCATTCTTTACTACGTACAGAAATACTTAACGAGCCTTGAGTGTAGCGAAGTCATACAGAATATCATAATAATTCTGTTTCTTACAAAGATCACACTCAATAGCAAGAATTACCAAATGTTTCAATCTATCTTTGAGAATTGTTGACCTCAAGTAATTCTTCATTAGTTTGAGGCGCAAGAAGCTTCTTTCACCAGATTACACAATTACCGCTGATGCATAATGTCGCGCATAAGATTGGCGTTTTCCATATTGAATGACACCAAAAATTAAAATTTTCATGTATATATTTCCGTATATTTTAAGAACTTTTTCGTATGTTTTGCGATTTCGGGAGATTTCCAAGACCTCCTTGTAAATTGCCAGAGGGCGCGGGAAATCTGTTTTAAGTTATAAAATGGTTTAATTTAATAATTTCTACACCTTGAATTAGAGTGGGTCCTATGAAAGTCCGGGGCCCACTGCGGTCACATAGGTTGCAGGCGCCTAAGGCCGGCCCTGCAAAATAGCGGCGTATGCTACGCCGCCCATCGACTAGTTTAGTTAATTATTGGTAATTAATGATTCTGTTTGGTATCAAGCAAGGGAAAGAAATAGTACTTGACTGATATGGCAGCATAAGCTGAATTAGTCTCCTTTATACTTTGTTGCTTAAATTTGAAATGAACAACAGATAAATATGAACTTTTATTTTTCATAAGCACTTTGCTGACACAGTGGTTAATGTATTGGCTTGAGCCCTCGAGTTCAAATTCAAGTTATACATTTATTTGTATAAAATACTTTTATAAAGCTATCACAGCAACTTTCACACAGATATTCGCTTTTTTCTCCAAATTTATTGATACAATTACACTTAATATAAGCTTTTTTTTTAAAAAGTATTTTAAAAAATTTTTCTTGTTCTGTTTTCACGCCCATTTTCATTCTCTAAATTTTGATGTTTTACTTATCTTTGTTTAATCTACAGGTCAGTTTACCCCACTACAGAGATAAGCTTTTTTTATTATCATCACTAACTCGCTACAAGAAGTTTCTTCAACTGAAAATAGAGAGACCAAAAATGTTTATTGTTCCTTGCTATGACATTGACCTGATGTGGCACACCCACCAGCTTTACCCACTAGCCTACAAAAAAGGCACGGAGGAGCTTTATGGTAAAATATTTAATCATGACGACTCTGTAACAGATAGAAGTGAAGGCTCAAAGCTATACTCTGCAGATTTGGCCACCAGAGAGGTAAATAATTGTAATGACAAATTAGCTATGCTTCTCTTTCTCCTTTCTCTTGTATGTACATTTTGTGGCATTTTACTTGCTTCAATATCACTTGGTTACTATGTTCAAAAGTTTGGCTTGGGTTTTTTATTGAAATATTTATTATATCTATGTCAATGTCTTTTTTTTATTGACCTAGTAATTGAAAAGAAAATCATTATTTTTTATATAATCTTGTTATAATTTAAAAAAAAAAAAAACATAAAAAATTATGTCTGTGAAATAATTTAGATTTAGCAGTTCAAGTGTAACTAGTTAGATTTTTTTTGTTTTATAATTAAATTATCTTTCAATTTTATTTACTTTTGTTCTAGATCTAGGGATTTTTATTTTACAGTTGTGCCATTTTATAATTCTTATTATTTGACTTGCCTCTCTCTGGTGGGCTTAATACATTATATTGCCCTGTTTCCTTTAAACTAGTTGTCGTGCGCGCGTGAAGTTTTCTTTGCATTTAATATTGGTGTTTTAGCGTATAGGAAGTAGTTACTTTTAAGTGCGTTTTGTTGTCTAGGATATTGTTTGTCTAGGATATTGTGTGTGTGTGTGTTTACGTCATCCTTAGTTCCCGCAAGAGAGAGAGAGCTTCTTTTGTGAGCTGGGTAGCTGGTTTTTTGTTTCCCCCTTGTAAGGGTACGTAAGTACATAGTTTTATTAAGTAAGCTGATCTTTCGGTACGGGTGTCGCTATTGAAAGGTTCTTTCTTGTAGCGGCATCGCTAGATCTAGGTTAACTTTTCGTTTCAGGGTGTTAGGCTATGGGCTATGGAAAAGTATGTCGTCTTTCCGCCCTTGGAGTTGTGTAGTAACTATCGGTGTTGAGATGTAGGGAGTTTAGGTTCTGTTGGGCGCCGAGATGGAGTGTGAGCGTGAAGGTGTGTTATGGAAACTTATTAATGTGATACTAGACTAATTATTAATCAAATGCTAACTTCAATGATATTGATGTATATGTAAATATGTTTGAAACTTACAATTAAGTATAATTAAATATTGTTCCTGTTGACAACTGTTGTTATTCACTAAATGTTCAGTTGAATAACTGTTATTCAATGTTTGTATTTTACATGCTATTACCTTTAGGTTCTTGTGTTACTCTGTTCAGGCTGGGGATACGGGACCATAATATCATACCCTACCAGAGCGACTAAACCCACCTGACACTAGTCACTGTCTTATTTTAAAAGAGTTCAGCTCTAAACAAGGAACTATGATGACACTTATATTATATTTGTTTTCTGCTTGTATTATCCTAGGCTTGGAACGAAGTATATAATGAGACCTTTGCAATGTATGGGGCCATGTACAGGGGAGAGAACCCACTTGGAAAACTGTATATGATGAACAATGAGGAGACCTCACTTCTTAGAACCAGGATTGCAAACTTGGTTTTTGAGAATGTAGAAATTAAGGATGCCCCCAGGCTAACAGGAAAACCTAGATTGAAGATATCTACAGCTGTCAACTCTAAACAGGTAAACATCTGTTATGTTCAGTTTGATCAATATAAAGGTATCTCTTTAAATAAAATATCTGTCTCTTTGTTCAACAGTTGTTGTTAGTATTATAGTTAAACACTTTGAGAATTAACCAAGTTATTATTTGTTCATTGTGTCATGATTTAGTTGGGTTTAAAAGATATGTTTGAAATATTTATATACTTAATAGAGAGGTGTGGCTCAAGTTGATTGAGGACTAAGGAAAAAGTTTACTCATTGGATTGTGAATGGGAGATGACTGCATCATTGGCAGCCTTTTAAAATCATTACATTAAACTTATATTTCTTCATTCTCAACTTGACATTGCATCAGGTCAAACTTCATATCATTTCTATCTATCCACCTATTTTTTTATATTATTTTGTTCTGTGAGAGATCTTCTCTGGGACCAGTGGTTCTTGTTAGTAAAGCTCTGTACATAAAGATGTCAAACAAGTGGATCTTTTAAAGAAAGTAACTCAATCATCTCTTTCCAGTATGCTGCCTTGACAACACTAAAGGGCTCTAGTAGAGTCTGGCAAGGTAAAAGCTTGTGTAGTGCCTTTTTCAATACTCGACACGTGAACTGTCTGCTGTTCAGCTTGCAAGAGTTCCATGGCTGGGCATGTCTTGGAACTAAGGTTGTAGTGTCTGAGACAACACTGAACTTGTTGCCAGTACTAGAAAAAGCACCTATTGGTCAGCAAGTGACCAGGGATCTGAGTACTACAGGTGTTTCTGATCTCAAGGTAAATCTATACAGTTTGTTTAAAGAAGTGACTTTAGACCAGCGGTTCTCAATTTGTGGGTCGCGACCCCCTCGGGGGTCGATTGACGATTTGCCATGGGGCCGCCTTAGACCATCGAAATATGGTGTTGTTTTTTTGTCTATTCTTCTGTTGCTGTATGTGTGTGTCGAGGGGGGGGGGGGTCATGGCAGAGTGGGGGATTGTAAAAGGGGTCCCCAAGCTTAAAAGGTTGAGAACCGCTGCTTTAGACAATGTGGGGTGAATGAATGGTACAAGACTAGATAGATGAAACTAGAGTCTTGAGTATAAATCCTGGGGAAGTGATGGGTCCATAAAAATAGTTTGGGAGAGTAAGATAATTGTGCTACTTACATGAACATTTTGAATGCTGTTGGCCACAGATCACATGACCCACTGACCAAAATGTTTCTAAAAGAGAAAGGATGAGAGCAATCTGTTAATATTTTGTTACTTTCTTACTTAATTAAATTTTAATTAACGAAAGATGTATTTTGCCGCTTGTTAATATGCTTTTTCTGTGTGTGTGTCATAGGTTTCAACTATGACCTTCCACTTTCTTCAGACTAAGATTGTTTAAATGTTAAAATTTATTCCAATTTTAATGAAATGAATATAGAATTTATAGTATGTTATAGTAGTAATCCTTAATTCTGTACCCCTTTAGTTGTGATGTGGATTGGGAGTGTGAACAACTCATATGATAAATAACTAAAAGTGCATTAAAAGTGCACCTATTATCTATTTTTTTTTATTTAAGTAGTCTTCAGAGATTGTAAGCATTAAAGCCATAAAGAAAGTCATTAACAAAGTTATATTCACAATGATTGAATTCATCAAATCTCTGCTAGTTCAAGTTTAAGAAGTCACATGTTTTTTCAGATGGCTAGTAATTGTAAGACATATGATATATTATATCCACGTTTTCAAGATGTTCTTCTTCGTTGCTAGAGAAATCATATCTATAAAAAAAACACTTTTATATTCAGTGCTTGAATTATATAGGGTTGTAACAAAATATTTATTCTATAGTTCCTTTATTTTGATGTGTTACACTTTACCTACCTTTCAGAGTAAAGATTTCCCATGTAATCAACATATTCAAAAGGTTAATTTTACATAGGCCCACATTTACTTATGCAACTATGTCCTGGTAAAACCAAAGTTGTAAGCCACTACAAATTCAGAGCTTAAAAAAATACTAACAACAGATAAAGTATTGCTAACAGGTTGTTTCCACCTGCATTTTGAAATTATAACCTGTATCGGGTTTGATACCAACTCTTCATATTTTTGTACAGAATTTTGTTATCAGTCATTGAGATTTACAGCTTAATGACATGCTGTCACATTAAAAATAGATCTGCAAAATGCATCAAATATATAAGGAAAAACTAACTACTTTCAAAATAGTTTTTTGAATATTTTTAGAGTAGAAGTATTGTTTGGAAAGTCAACTTTTTTTTTTTGACAGATTGACTGCAAATTACTCATTGGACCTGTCAAAAAGGGAGTCATACTGTTGCAGCTGAAAGCTGGAGGTTACGAGCGGGCCATAATGCCAGAAAACTTGGAACAACTGTGGGGACCAATACCTCTCCCTCGTCTGCCCCCTGGTACTGACAATTGGTGCCATGTTGCTTCTCACAAGTGAGTACAAAAAGTGGAGTCTTTTGTGTTGAGCTGAAAATGGTATACATGAATATTTTATTTTAAAGAAATTAATATAATGCTAAAAATTCATCACTAACAGTTTGTTTCCTTGGCTTTTAGGGTATTAAATTACAGTGGAGAACCTATGTTTACTTGTCGCTTGATTCACTCTCAGCCCTTGTTGCAGTCAGCTGTCCATGTTTTCCATCAGGACAAAATGGTAGCTGTTGGACATTTAGTGGGCACAGGCCAGCTGCCCATTCCAACACAAGTTAGTTTCCACTAGATTACTGTAGGTCATCATTTTTAAAAATAAAAATATAGTCAAATCTAGTTCATTGGATCACATCAGGGATATGGTCATTTCTGTTTTAAAAACTGGTCAGTCCAGTTAAACGAACATGGTCTATGTCACAAAATAAGACGTTAATGAGACATATTTAATGTTTATTAAACCTTTATTGTTCCTTATAAAAAAAAAATTGTACAACACAATGTATAGCTATAAAAATATTCTTACTACATTCAAAACAAGTGTTATCTGATTCTTTCTCTTCACAGACCATTTTACCTTTACCTATCCCTTAGTCTGTTGGACCGTTGGGGCACCAGCAAGACTCGTTGACCGTCTTTCTCCATTCCTCCCTGTCTTTTGCTTTTTGTTTAGAACCTCTTTCAATGGCAGGCCCGTCCATTCTTTTATCTTGTCCTCCCATTGCTTTCTCTGTCTGCCTCTTCTTCTTTTTCTTGTTACTGTTTCCTTGAGGCTCTTTGCGAGCCCCGAATATCTTGTAATATGGCCATAGATTTTGAGCTTGCGTTTTTTCGCTATAGTTAGCAGGTCATCATGAGGTCCGATTGCTGCAGTAACCCTGTCTCTTATGTCTTGGTTTGTGATGCGGTCTTTGAACGTGATATCAAGGATCATTCTGTAGCATCTCAATTCCATTGCTAGGATCCCTCCTCTCTAGCTCTGCAGTCAGCGTCCAAGACTCACAAGCATATAAAAATGTGGCCATTACCAGAGAGCGCATCAGTCTGATTTTGGTGCCATATTATTTTAAGTTCTGAAAGGCTGCTGTGGACTATGCTATTTGGGCCAATAGTTTGGATTTCGTTCCCTCATCTGAGACAATAGCTCCGAGGTATTTGAAGCTGCTAACACTAGTCAGCTTTTCGCCTCCAATACTGATGCCTCTTTTAAAGCCCTGTTGGCTATTGGTCATAATTAGTTTGTTTTTTTCTGCATTTTTTTGCATACCATATGCTGTGGAAGACTTGTCAATGCGCATCACTAGGTCAGCTAGTTCATCTTCTTCCCTGCTAGACCATCAATGTCATCGGCAAGCGCAAGTTAGTAATTCTTCTTCCTCCAATGCTTACAGTACCTTCATAGCCCTCGAGAGCATCTTCCATTATCCTTTCAAGGAAGATATTGAAGAGTGTTGGTGAAAGTAGGCAGCCTTGTCTTACTCCAACTGTGGTTTTGAACTCATTCATCACAAACATTGTACTCAGCAATAGGTCTGTCTTCATTTCTCCTCTGGCATGAAATGATGGCACAACGTTTCTAAGAATTTCTTAGCATCCTGCATTGTCACCAATTCATTATGACATGCGTTTCTCTGCAATATTCATTTTTATTGTAACATTGAATCTCGTTGTCTATGGATAAAACTTCTTCCTAATTTTCAACCTGTTGAAGTTCCACATTTCCATTGTCATTTTCACTTTCTATCAGCATGTCAAGACCAATTAGTCAAAGCCACAGTTTTTAATTGACTCGCTGCTTATTTTTAGTCAGTTGGTAGCCACAAATGAAAGATGTTAACCTTTGCACTGACAGCTCTGGTTGGTGACTTGAGGTCAGCAAAATCTCTTGAATTGCTTCAAGAACATAATTTAGCACCCTTGCAGAATAAAATGTTTTGAAATCTTTTATTATACCCATGTCCTTTGGCTGCACCAAAGTTTTTGTCCTTCTAGGGAGCCCATATTTCTCACTAATCAGCTTTGCATCCACTCTAAGTAGTCACTTGTGGCTTCTTATTTGCTATCACATTCTTTGTTCTGATAAAGTGGAATTTTGTTGTTCCTAATAACTGGGTAAATTTACACATACATATTTGTTTCAGCATTCATGAAACTGGCTTGAATATGTGGCTGCTGATTACCCACTGGTTCACTAAACTACATTCAACTCTACTTTGGATTCTTATATACATACATACTTTCATTGTGTTACCTATTTTCATAACTTGGTGTTCTACTCATCAGGTGACAGACAATAACAGCTGCATCACTCTCAATCCCAGAGCTGGAGAAAGAGCAGTCCTGATCAAAAACTTCCAGGGAGATTGGGCCATTGTGGTTGGCAGATGGGTGGATTTTAAAAGAGGAATTCCTGGAGTTCGAGGTTTAAAAAAATATTTTGAAATCCATAAGTGTTTTTGAGTTTTCTTTAAATGACTAAATTTAAAAAAACAAAATTCTATTCAAAGTAACAACCCCCCCCCCCCCCCCCCATATTTTAATTTGTTTAAACTTTTTTATATTGATATATTTGGCACAGTGAGTAGCATCATATTGAAATAAGAATTTCTTTGGGGGAAAGTATAAACTATAAAAAAAAACACCATAAAATTTGAAATTAAAAAAAAAGTTAATAAATATATGTACAAGATATGTAAGGGAGATAAGTGCAGCTGACTTGTAGCATAAATGGTCAGAAAATCTAATAATGTACATCCTGATGACCATTACAATAGTCAGATTGGACAGACAGAACAAAGAATAAAAAGCTAGTCTGAACAAGATGCTGCAATTTTTTTTGTTTTTATTTCTTTAGGGTTCAGAAATCAAAAGGGACGAAAGGGGGTACCAGGGAATCCTGGGACACTACATTTGAAAATCTGGAGGAAGGATATTGGACGATTACAGGAAGTGAAACTTTCTTACAGTGCTAAAATATTTAGCTTTAAAATTTCTGGAGCATTGGTGAATTTACAAACTGGTACAGTTGAGGTAATAAAACTTTTTTTTGTACATCAAAGCAAACAAATAATTTTTTAAAAATTATTTCAGTTGCATTGTTAACAAAAATAATAGGATTGAGCTAATTGCATCTCAGAATCAATTCAAGGTTGTGTTAAGAATCAACTCAAGGTTGCGTTAAGAATCAACTCAAGGTTGCGTTAAGAATCAAATCAGATACTGTCTGAAAATGTTTGATTAAAAGTTTGTTTCACAGCCCAACAACTGTTTCATTGCGTGTACTACATGTTATTTTTTTTTAATCATGGCACATTCGGATGTTCACGACCCTTTTTGACTAAAAAATATTTCAAAATGATATCATGACAACACTAAGATAAAACTTCTGTTGTTAAAAGACGAGTAAATAAGGTAGGGTCTCTTGTGACATGCCATCTACCAAGTATTAGCCACTTTCTTCTTTTGCAGCACGCTCAGACCTAAGCATATGCTGGCTTTTGCCAACTTTCTTTCTCAAATTGCCATTTCAATTTTTAGTTCTGTGTGTACCTGTCGTGCAGTGCCAGTCAGAATGCAGCATTGGAAATTTTGGTAGGGTCTCTTGTGACATGCCATCTACCAAGTATTAGCCACTTTCTTCTTTTGCAGCACGCTCAGACCTAAGCATATGCTGGCTCTTGCCAACTTTCTTTCTCAAATTGCCATTTCAATTTTTAGTTCTGTGTGTACCTGTAGTGCAGTGCCAGTCAGAATGCAGCATTGGAAATTTTGGTGGCAATTGTGTTGTCGCAAATGTTTTTTTATTGCTTCGACTTGTCTTTTGGGGTTATTTTCCACCTTGTTCTGTAAAAAAGAGTTAGTTTGATTAATGCAAGTTATAATACATAGTTTCGATATTCGCTATCATGGTGTTAGTTGTTAGTTTAAGAGCATGTGTTCTTTATTTTTATAGGGGAGTTAGCTCCAGCTAGCATTTTTATGATTGGTCGCTGTACTTTCATCATTCTTATGAATGTGGTGGGCCAGTGTTGTGGCTGATGGTAGATACTGGAATTGAGTATGTTTGAACTAGAGTATATGGTTGGCTGGTGAATTGCAAGATGTGAATTGATCTATCTTTGTTCATATTATCAACATGTGCTTTAATCTGCGTCCCGAGACAAGACGTTAAACTGCGCTCCTCTTTCCTTAGCACTTTTGGAGCTCAAAAGTGCCCTACTTCTTTTCTATCATTGTGTCTGCCTCCTCTTTTTCTCAGTCTGCCTTCATTGATCATCACTTTGTCTCCTTTTCTTTAAAACCTCCCTATGTCATAGGCCAGTCCGAATGCCATGGACTGCGACAGGTAAGGGGGGATAAATAGATCCTGGTGTTTGAGTGGGTATCTATCTGAGGATGGACCACCACAACACAATACTTTGGCCCCAAGTTTCCCTAGACCTGAGGCCCAGATGGCCCACTCTGGGTCAACCGGCTGATCATGCTACCAGCATGGGTCTTCCTGGAGGGTCAATCAGGGAGCTGCTGTATCGGACACTTGTCCGATGCAGCAGCTGACTGAGTATAGCACCTGTGTAGCCCTGGCGGGCTCATTCTGGACATCCAAATGGTCTGTCCCCTTGTGGACTCGATGGCGGGTGGGGAGCACAGGTGCCGAAATAATATTAAACCCCATGGATAAAAAAGTATTAACAAACTACTTGCCCCAGATTTATGTCTTAGCAAGAGACGCCGCATGGAGGATAAAAAGGAGGAGGCCACAAAAAGCTGTGCTACCTGGCCATCATTTCTGGTGGTTAAGTGCACAGAGGAGGGGAAAAGCCTGACAAAGATGAGCCCTTTTCTCATTTACAAGGGACTTAAGTCAGTAGTTGGAGAGCCTAAGAGTGGGTCTAAGCTACACAAGTCTTTGGAACTTGTAGTAAAAGTTGATTGCAAGATACACTCTGATGGCCTTTTTACGATACAGAAGAATCTGTGATCTCCAAGTGGAAGTCATGCCTCACAAGAGTCAGAACACCAGCAGAGGTGTAATCAGCTCTAGAGACCTGCTAGAATGCTCTGAGAAGGAAATAGTGGAGGGAATTGAAGGAGTTACCCATGCCCTGCGCATTACCAGGCACAGGGATGGTGAGATCAAAACCGCCACTATTATCCTCACATTCGGAACTAGGACACCGCCAGAGTATGTGACGGCAGGATACCTACGAGTTCCAGTAAGGCCCTACATTCCTAACCCTAAGAGGTGCTTCAAGTGCCAGGGTTATGGACACAGCGCGGCAGTCTGCAAGAGGAACACTGTGTGTGCTGGAGAGGGTCATGAGGACAAGGGCTGCTCAGCCCAGTTCAAATGCCCAAACTGTCACGCTGGCCACTCAGCCTACTCCAAGGACTGGCCTGTGTGGAAACAGGAGGTTGCCGTGCAGGAGTACAAGGCAAGAAATGGATGTACCTTCAGCCAGGCAAAATCGGCTGTATTGGCCCACCCAAGGGCTAGTTTGGCTTGACAAAGACCTACGCCCAGGCTGTTGCTAAGATAGGAAGATCCATAGCCACACAGACGGACACATTGACCCCAACACCCCCTCCTCCTCCTCCAACCCTGAAGAAAACACCGCCAAAGAACACACATCCCAAGAAACAAGAAAGCCCTGTTGTCATGCTAAAGAACAGGTTCTCTGTGCTCGCTGATGAGAGCATGGAGACTGAGCAGCATGTCAAAACCAACACTCCGAGAGAACCCGGAGACATCATGTCTGACACAGGTTCTCCTCAGAGAACCCAGCCAGACACCTCAACCTCTACTAAATTAGAAGTTGACCAACTCCCTAAGGGGAGAAATCAAAGCAGAGAGGATGCCCGAGGTGAGGGAGGAGGAAATAACCTCCGCTCTAACCAGACGGATCTCCACTCTCCAGAGAGAAAGACTTCCCCCAAAAGGGGGTTGTCCTCCTCTCCATCCAAACCCAAGAATAAAAATACCAAGGTCACTGGAATAAACGGAAACCCCTCCAGGGGCCTCCCAAGGCTAATAGCTCCAAGTAGGTCATTTAGAATAAGCCATGGATTCCAGAATTGTACAGTGGAACTGTAGAGGCCTCAAGGCCAATTATGAGGAAATGCAGCTACTGATGGACTCTGAGACTCCTGTAGCTGTCTGCTTACAGGAAACATTTCTGAAAGATAGCATCAGTGCTTACAGCAAGAATGTTGAGGATGCAGAGAGGGCATCAGGTGGAGTCTGTATGCTTGTGAAGGACAGCATCCCCCATGAGAGGGTAGAACTACAGACCACACTACAGGCCGTAGCAGCTAGGATAACCCTACACAAGGTTATCACTTGCTGCAGCCTGTATCTACCACCAGGCGCTCCATTAAACCCAACAGACATGGAGGACTTATTGAAACCTCAGCCTTATATAATCCTTGGGGATTTCAATGCCCATAACACTATTTGGGGATCCAACAATACTGACACAAGAGGTCGTATGCTGGAGGATATCTTCCTCCAACATGATTTATGCATACTTAATGATGCATCACCGACCTACTTGCACCCAGGAACTGGATCTCTCACATGCATTGACCTCACCGTATGCGTCCCCAGACTTCTGGATGACTTTAACTGGTCAGTAAGCAATGATCTACGGGGAAGTGATCACTTTCCAATCATCATTACTAACAATCTCCCCTCATTGGGACGACCTCAGCGGTGGAAACTGAATAAAGCCGATTGGGAACAATTCCAAAAAAGATGCTCCAAAGATATCACAGAAAATATCCTCGATGAACAGAACCCAGCTGATATCTTTGCTATCAAGCTGCTTGATATTGCCCGGAAAGTTGTTCCCCTAACCTCCGCAAGTCCAAAATGGCCTAGCAAACAATGGTTTGATACAGCTTGCAAAAGTGCTATTGGCGATAGGAAAAAATGACTGGCTGCATTTATAAAGAATCCTTCCCAGGAAAACCTAAAGCTATTTAGGATAGCTAGAGCAAAGGCTAGACAAATCATACGGTCAGCCAAAAGGAATTCCTGGAGAAATTTTGTTGGCAGTCTGGATGCCAAAACTTCTGCTAGAGCGGTTTGGAAGGCAGTAAGGCGGATCAAAGGGAAAGAATCAAATGCAATAGGGCATTTGAAAAACCAAGGATGAACTGTTACATCCCCCAGAGATATAGCTGACTGCCTTGCATCTTGAATAGGAGATAAATCATCCACTGCACACTACACGCCAGAGTTTCAAAAAGTCAAAATCAGGGAGGAAAGACACCCTATTGATTTCAGATCTGAGAACAATGAAGATTATAACAAACCGTTCTCACTTGAGGAACTGAAGGACTTGCTGGACAAATCACATGACACAGTGCCAGGAGAAGATGAAATCCATTATCAGTTTCTCAAGCATCTTCCCGAACCCTCATTGGTGACCCTGCTAAAAATCTATAACTGTGTGTGGCAAACAGGCACTTTCCCAAACAGCTGGAGGAAAGCCACAGTTATACCGATACTCAAACCGGGAAGAGATGGGTCTGACCCAGCTAGCTATCGACCAATAGCACTAACAAGCTTCATCTGCAAAACCATGGAAAGAATGATAAACAATAGGCTGGTCTGGTACCTTGAGAGAAACAAGGTAATCTCCAACTACCAGTGCGTATTCCGGAAGGGGCGTACAACAACTGACCACTTGGTAAGGCTGGAAGCTTTCATCAGAAATGCACAGCTAAGATGAGAACATCTAGTAGCTGTATTTATTTTTTGACATAGAAAAGGCCTATGATACAACATGGAAACATGGCATTCTACGTGACCTGGAGCTTATGGGGCTTAAGGGACACCTTCCCTGCTTTGTGAGGGAATTCCTCAAAGACCAGAAATTTCAGGTTTGAGTGGGCTATTCCTCTTCTCACCAGGAAATGGGTGTACCCCAAGGCAGCTTTCTCTCAGTGACATAAAAATAAATAGCATTATAAATGCTCTGTCCTTGGCATAGAGTGCTCTCTGTATGTTGATGACTTTTCATTCTTACATATGGCAAAAACCTGAACAATTTAGAAAGAAAATTACATTTATGTTTAAATAAAATTCAAAATTGGGCAAATGATAATGGTTTTAAATTTTTGGACTCCAAAACAGTTAGTATGCATTTGTGTAATTTAAGGGGACTCCACCCAGACCCTGAACTATTTATACACAAAAAGAAGATCCCTGTTGTGAAAAACTACAAAATTTTTAGGCCTCATCCTAGATTCCAAATTTAATTTTCTCCCCCACATTAAGGAACTAAAGAAGAAATGCCAAAAGTCATTAAACGTACTTAGAGTACTCAGCCATACGAACTGGGGAGCTGACAGAGCTACCTTGCTGCTGCTATATCGAAGTCTAATCCGATCCAAATTAGACTACGGATCCATAATATATGGAGCAGCAAGGAAGTCTTATCTAAAAATACTGAAACCAATACAAAATGCTGCCCTGCGTCTCTGTCTCAGCCCTTTTCGTACATCACCTATCCCAAGTCTCCATGTGGGCTGGAGAACTCCCCATGGACATAAGAATGAAAAAGCTTGCGATGCAGTATATAGTCAATCCGATCCGATCCAAATTAGACTACGGATCCATAATATATGTAGCAGCAAGGAAGTCTTATCTAAAAATACTGAAACCAATACAAAATGCTGCCCTGCGTCTCTGTCTCAGCCCTTTTCGTACATAACCTATCCCAAGTCTCCATGTGGGCTGGAGAACTCCCCATGGACATAAGAATGAAAAAGCTTGCGATGCAGTATATAGTCAAGCTAAAATCCAACCCCACAAATCCTGCTTTCGACTCCATATTTAACCCTACAGAGGTAAAACTATACAATCGAAGGCTTGTCATACAGCCGTTCGGCCTTTGAATGAGAGAACCCATTCAAAATTTAACCCCACCCATTAAACAAATCTTTCACATAGAAACCCCACAGAATCCTTCTTGGCTAATGAACAAACCCAAATTAAATTTATCCCTCCTTAATTTCAAAAAAGAAAATACAGACCCAAGCATACTACAAGTCCACTTTAGGGAACTGCAGGAGAGCTACGGAGATTGTGGCACCATCTACACTGACGGATCCAAAATGGATGGAAAGGTCACGTGTGCCTGCTCTTTTTGGAACAAAACAATCTTCCGTAGACTCCCCGATGGCTGCTCCATCTTTACGGCTGAATTACATGCAATATCTCTTTCACTTATGGCCGTCAAAGCATCAGAAAGGAGAAAATTTCTAATTTGCTCCGACTCCAAATCTGCATTGCAAGCTTTGGGGCGGATGAAGACAGACATTCCATTGGTACATAAGAGCCTGAAACTGATGGACCAAATAACAGCCGACCATAGGGATGTCACCTTCATCTGGGTCCCCTCCCATGTAGGAATTAAGGAAACCGAAGCCGCAGACAGAGAAGCAAAGAGAGCCCTAAATCAAGCAGTGTCAGGAACTCAAATTCCCTGCTCGGACTTGAGACAAAGTATTTCGTCTGCCACCTATCGAGAGTGGCAGGACCGATGGGAGGCTGAGACTCACAATAAACTCAGGCAGATTGTGGCGGATGTCAGGTGGCAGCCCACATCTAAGGGTCTGACAAGGCATGATAGCACGACCATGTCCAGACTTAGGATTGGCCACACCTACATCCTGCACTCTTTTGTGCTGAAGAGAGAGGATCCCCTACTTTGTGAGTACTGTGACTCTCACCTCACCGTGGAACATATCCTCATTGATTGCCCCAGATACCAGGATGTCAGGGAGAAATTTTTTAGAGCACACAACTTAAAAACACTTTTCGACAATGTTGAACCTGGGAAGGTACTGGGTTTTGTCCAGGAGGTGGGGTTGTCTACGAAGATCTGATTTATGAATTGTGAACATATAATATTTACATAATATTTTTACCAAATTATTAAATTTTTACTACCTTTACTATTTTAACTGTAAATAGACCTTGTTTTTAATGATTTAACTGTCTAGAATTTAGCCCTTATATAAAGGGAGAGTGATCCTTAAAGGATTACGGGCACGTCATGGCCTAAATTGTGCCGATGTGCGTAAACTCAGAATTCAAACTCACTGTTTTATTCTATTATATCATTCGTAACTGAAGTAGTTATTCGTATTGCCAATGTTTACTACATTGAATTTTATCATCATTATCCTCCATTCAGCACATTGTAAATAATCTTTGTATAAAATATTCATATGTACCTCAAAGAGTTATTCAGTCATTTAGTTCAGATTTATTTGTCCCCTGTTACTTTATTAGAATGTCAGGGGGCTAACCAGTCAAGACTTAGAAATCAACCCTGCCAGTAACCTGTTTGACAGTGATATTCACATGATTCTTGATCCAATCTTCCGGGACATTGATGTCTATTTAAGCCGACATTCTTATTCTTTCAGTATACATTTTAAATTTGGATTGCTAGCAATTTTTATTCTTGCAAACCTCTTAGAGAAAAGTTACTATTGTATACTATACTATACTATAGTATTGTTATTCTGTCACAGTTGGGTCTCAAAAACTAAAATTATATTAAAACTTTTATTTCATTTCATTTTTGATCAATTTTCTCTGTTGATATTTTGATCAGTTTGTTGATTCCCTTAGTATAATAGTTCAACCAGATCCATTATTGTTGAGGTTTATTAGTAAAATTTAATTTTACTGTCATTGTCATGTTTGAAATAGTGCAAAAGCTATTGATGATGGTTCAATAAAGTATTCTTATTTCATGCATTTCATAAATCATTTTTAAATCATGATGAAATCAAGATGGAAAAGTTATCCAATAGCCTTGTGTAGTCCAGTCAAAAGGTCACTGTACTTCTTCTTTTTCTTCTTCTTCTAGCCAGCTTTATTGCTGCTGAGCTGTGAGCTCATTTGCAGACTGTGCCAAGGAAAAAAGTGTGCTGTTTTCTTCAGTTGTTCAGCACTGCCGTACAGGGTGTTGGTTATGTTGGGCTGGAGTGGTAGTAGGGTCTGCCTAAGGTGGATTAGGGAGGGGCATTCAAAGAGGATATGGTTTACGGTCTCAAAGGGGTGGGCGCAGTGGAGTTTATTTTGTTCAGGTGGTAATTTAATAGTGGTGTGTGTCCTGTTCTTAGTTGGAAGATTGTAGATTGTTCTGTACTAAATACAATTTAGGTGTTAGTTTATGAATTTTTGACCCAGAGATCTCAGAGGGTTAGGGTAAACAATGTTATATCAAATGCACGCATAGTTAACACAAGGGCGCTCCAGGAGGCTGTGTCATTGCCATTGTGGCTCATTTTTTATACCAATGATTTTCAATCCGATAGTCCTTTTAACCAAAGAAATGATAATCGATTTTCGAAAGGAAAAGAAGGAAAATGATATTGTTTTTGTAGCTGGAGAGACTATTGAAATAGTGCAAACCTTTAAATACCTTGGTACTATCCTAGACAATGAACTAAATTATACTGCAAATACTGATTATATCAGCAAAAAAGGGCAGCAAAGATTATGATTACTAAGAAAACTGTCCTCATTTAATGTTATCGGAAAGGCCTTGGCTATGTTTTATCACGCTCACATCTGCAATATTTTAAGTTTCAATATCACTGCCTGGTATGGCAATCTGAGCATTAAAAATAAAAATAAGCTTTATAGAATCCTAAATGCTGCTGGTAAAATCATTGGCAAAAAAAACAACCCATTTGGGCAGCTGTTTGAGACAAACATCTATAAAAAAAGCTAACAAGATCCTCGAAATAAAGAATCACCCTTTGTGTCAGGATTTTGTGATTTTACCATCACAAAAAGATACAAAAAGACACCGATAGCAAAGACAAACAGACACAAACACTCTTTTGTTCCCCTGGCAATCAAATCATTAAATAGGAACAATCTAATATAAACTTTGTCACATGGAAATTATGAGTGAGTCTGGTGTGAATGTACACTTTGGTTTCTTATAGTTATAATGTTTTTTGTTTGGTGTAATGCGCAAATTGTAAGACAAATTTCCATACGGACAATAAATATTATTATTATTATTATTATTATTATGTGTAAGATAATAAGTGACTGACCCATAGTGACTGCCAACAATTTTGAATGTATTTGTTAGCTTTGTTTCTACATATTCCTCCAAGTATTTTAAAAATTCCTACACAGACATTCATAAAGAGATTTATTTACTTTTTCTGGGTCTGGTTTTGTATATTTGCCTATTTTTTGAAAATATAGATATATGTTTATTTACAATATTAAATGTTTACATTGTTGCTAAATAATTATTAAATCTAGATCGATGAAACCTGTGATGATGTAGCAGAGGTTCTAGCCCTGGCATTCAGCATATCCCTGCTTCATGTACTCTGCCAACCTAGACCCAAGGATTGGACACCTGGGCAGACCTTGGTGCCATCAAGAACTACCACTGCAGGAGGAGTAAAGGTGCAATCACATCCACATTCTCTGTTGTTAAAAAGGAAATCCTGACCTTCTATCTTTTACACAGAACAACAATGAAAAATGCATGCCAGGATTTTTTTCGTGTGTGTGTGATTCCCCCCCCCCCCCCCCCCCCCCCCCCCCCCCGTGAAAAAAATATATTTATATGTATGTGTGTCTGTATATAATCTTTATTACATTCTGACCCTTCTTTCGGAAGACGCTTATTGTGCCTTAGAATAGGTTCTTCCTGGAGTTAGTGGAAAAATTGTAGACTCGCCGCCACTGACAGCAAGGAGGTCTGGGGGAGTGCTAGGAGCTCTATTTCTGGTATTGAATGCCAACAAAATGCATATTCTGAGGTATCTACAGTCATTTTCCTGCTATTAAAATGTTTTATTTCAAAAACCTAATGTGCTATCCTTAGTGACTTAGACCCTCCAGTGCCGTTCGGCGCATTTGCCGTCAAGCTGTTTCCACAAAAATCTGTCACTGGTAATGTCTGAAGCCTCTTCCCACCTGCTCTGAGGACCTCCATGAATGTGTGGAACCAAATTGTATGTCATCGCAACTCTTCTTATGCCTAATTCATTCTGTCGGAGAACATGTCCCGCAAACCTCATGCGACGCTCTTTTACAATCTTACTAATTGGTCGCTTCCCAGTTCGGCATAGGATTTCCTTGTTTTACACCCAATCTCTATAACTGACTCCTAAAATCTGTCTTAGCCATCTTTGCTGAGCCATATTTAGTGTTTTTCAATTTGGGCAGATGACTATTCAATGCACTTTATTAATTGAGCCCTGTCATTGGTAGAAATGAGTAATCTCTCTTGAATACGCTCTTGGAATTAAATGACTGTAGTTTGCTTTAGATTTTATATCGAAAAGTGAAGTTTTATCGTCCAAATCATCTGTTAGGGGTTTTAAACTAAAAAATCTCTGGGGTTGTAGTTTTTAAAAAATTCAAAACCCCATTTAGCTACGGTCATAGAATTTAGTAACTGTAGTTTGCTTTAGAATAATATTGAAGATAGAGGTTTTCCACCTCTAAACGCTCTGTAGGGGGATTTTAAACTCAAAACCATCTGGAGGGGTTTTAAACTTTTAAAAAAGCCATCTGTAGGAGAGGAATTTAAACTCAAAACCCCCAATTGTCTTGGCTACGCTCAAATAATTTTAGTGTGTAATTTGATTTTTTATATTGAAGAGGTATTTTTTAGTATTGAACCACTCTGACAGGGGGTTTAAACTCAAAACTCTTTTTGGCAACGCTCATAGCATTTTGAGTGCATAATTTGCTTTTTTATATTGAAGAGGTATTTTTTAGCTTCAAACTCCACTGGAGGGGAGTTTAAACTCAAAACCCCTTTGAATACACACATAACATGTTGAGTGTATAATTTGCTTTGTTTTTAATATTAAAGAGATATTATTTACCTTCAAACCCCGCTGAAGGGGGGTTTAAACTCAAAACTGAGTCAAAACCCATTTGGCTATGCTCATAACATTTTGAGTGCATAATTTGCTTTTTTTTCATATTGAAGAGGTATTTACAGCTTCAAACCCAGCTGAAAGGGGGTTTAAATTCAAAACTGAGTCAAACCCATTTAGCAACGCTCATAACATTTTGAGTGCGTAATTTGCTTTTTTTATGACGCATATTGAAGAGGTATTTTTTAGCTTCAAACCCTACTGAAGAGGGGTGGGGTGTTAACTCAAAACCCTTTGGCTACGCTCATAGAATTTTGAGTGTGTAATTTTCTTTTTTTATATTGAAGAGGGGGTTTATCGGAAATTTTGGAAGGGGTTTAAAAATCAAAATCTTCCTTAACTGTGCTCGTGAAATGTGGGGGATTGTTGTTTACATTTTTTTTGTTTTGTGTTATAGAAGAGGGGAATTTAACTGTGACTCAAACCCCCCTAGTAGGGGGTTTTAAACTTGAACACCCCTGGTAGGGGGTTTTAAACTCAAAACCCCCCTGGTAGGGGTTTTAAACTCAAAACCTCCATTGCTGTGCTGGGGCAAATGATAGTTTAGTATTAAAATCTCACCTAAAATAAACAAAATCAAAGAAAAAAATCAGTCACTAAATTCCGATCCCCCTCGTGGGTGGGGGTGGGGGTGTGTTTGAACGCCCATGATATGTATAAGTACTTAATTGTTGATTTGGGCATGGTTTCCAAAGTTTCACATAAGTAAATCAGTGAGAGAGTGTTCTAAGAAACATTTTATTACCAACTGTAAAATGAATAGAAACAAAAAAATTCTTTTTTTTACTAGTATTTGAATTGGTATGAAAGGGGAAAAGTATGACTATATTAATTTTAAAACACTATAAGGCAGGTATCATTTAAAAAAAAAATTATTTCATTGCTTCAAAGCTGTTAATTCAATAGTATGAAGTACAAATTGCAAGATTAAAAAATGCAACCTAAAATATTTCTTTATAATTGAAGGATTTCCATAAATTTGATGTTTTAAAAACATATCTCATTTGAAATAATATAACAAAATTGTTTTGAAATAATAGTCTTAAGACTTGAATTTTTTTTTTATTTAGTTATTTTCAGTTTCAATATGTTTTAATCCTATCTCAACTTTTATTGTTTTAGGTTGATTATGTCCCTTCTGAGAGCTTAACTTTTGTAATGGCAGCTGGACTGATGGCGTACACACCTTGCAATTACTATCTGACACAAACATACGGCACTGATGTCTGTGCTGGCTGTGGAGGTGGTGGCGGAGATATTGTCATCTGTGACTTTAGTAATGTTGATTGTGGAAGTATAGGTGGCACAGGGGTTGATGGAGGTTTTAGTGATGGTGGTGGAGGTGATGGTGGAGGTGATGGAGGTGCTGGTTGTGGAGGATGTGGTGGGTGCGGTGGTGGTGGAGATGGTGGTGGAGCTGGATGTGGTGGAGGAGATGGTGGGGGAGGAGGTGGGGATGCTGGTGGTTGTGGTGGGGGTGGATGTGGTGGGGGTGGTGGTGGATGTGGTGGGGGTGGTGGTGGATGTGGTGGGGGCTGTGGCGGGGGATGTGGTGGATAATGTAACATTGCCAACAACAACAACAAAAATAAGTACAAATGTATTGCAGTATAAAAAATGCCATAAAAGAAAAACCCAACAGTTAACTTGGAGTCATAATTAATAGATTATCTTACAAAACTATGTTACTCAATGATAAAAGAAATGTATCTATTTTTCCAAGAGTAAGTTGTTTGTTGATACATGACAGTGTACATGTACTTGAAATGACTAAAATTTTTTTATTTTGTAATAATGTTTTAATGTATTTGATTGTAAAATTTTTTAAAAATTTTATAATCTTTTTAGACTAAAAAAGACAAATTGTTTATTTAATGTCAGAAAAGCATTTGACTGTAGTGAAATTTTAATTATTTTTTTTTTGTTAGAGTAAAACAGTGCAAAATAAATGTACAGTTATAAGTCTTTAAAGGTACAGTTATAAGTCTTTAAAGGTACAGTTATAAGTCTTTAAAGGTACAGTTATGAGTCTTAGTTTTAAGCAGGCCCTGCAATGCGTTTAAAAATTCTTGAAATCTAGATGGTTCTGGCCTGAACAGTCATCAGGTTAATTGAGTCATCTTTATTTATGTTATCTTTTTGAATAAAATTATCTGCCCTTACTCTAACCATAAGAGTGTTTATGAATAGTCTGGAGATTTAATCTAATTAGAATAGAGTTTTTTCAGAAATAAATATTAAATTTAAGTATATTGAATTTGAAGAATAATTACTAAGCAAACTTTTATTCATTTTGCAATCTAAAATATTTTGTTACATCTTACAAACAATTTAACTGAGAAACAGGGCTCTAAAGTAACTGGGTATGTCTATATGCTCATATCTCTATCATAATAACATATTGTTATGTTCATTAATGCAAAATATGTATAAAATTAGGAAGCCCTCTTTCTCAGTACACCAAATTATTTTTTTATAAATATCTTCTATATAAAATAAATTAAAAACATGTATTAAAATATACAAATATTACTTTCATAATTTTACTAGATATTTACATGGTTCAGTAGGGTTAGGGTTAACTTTGAGTTTTATTTATTTCTCTTAGTGTACATTTCTTGTAAGTTCATATTTTGTCAACATATTTGTTACATTTGCATGCAATGAAATCTTCTTATGAATCGATTCACTGGAGACAATGAAGTTCATCAACGACTTGAAACTTCTTAGGAAACTTTGAATACATGACAACCATAAAACTCTGTGATATCGGTTGTGTCCCAAAATTTTTAATTGGGTGAAATTGTTTTAGTTTTTAGATATCACATTTACTTTGCTTGGCCGTATTCAGAATAATTTCGTGTTGGGTTAATAACAAAGTGCTTCAATGCAGTTCTTGGCATATTTGTCAATGTTTTCAATAAGTGATTTGCACATACTGTATTTTTTGTCAGAAATGTTTAGTTGGCTATATTGTGAACTGTTTTTAATTTTAACATTTTTTAATGTTTAGATCTTTGTGTGTTGTAGTTCAGATCATTTTTCTTTCAAAAATCTAGAACTTGATGAGGAGGTTGTTAAATATTTTTTGTGACTAAAATTTAGATTGTAATGTGGATCATTTATTTCTATGCCCTTTTCTACACTTAGATTATAATAAGTTCCTAAATTATGCAAATTTGTTATTGACGCAACGAAAAGAATGCAGATATTAGTCAGAACAACATATCTTCTAAGTATATATGTTATATACATTCAACTTAGTCATATCTAAATACATATATTAAATATTTTTTTACCATATTTAAAAAAAATCACTCTTCACAGAAACAACTGTTTAGAAAGATTGATCTAATCCAAACATTTTATGTTCATTTTATACATGTACTTTTTTAATATTTTTTTTTTCTATTTTAATATATATCTATATATATATCATAGACCAGCTCCTACTCCCCACTTTTGTGTTGAATTGCTCAGTGTTTACATAACCATATGAACTAATCGTGTGCTATTGCCAAATTTCTTTCACTAGTGATATTTTATTTATATATGTTTTTTTTTCTTGTTGTTTTTAATAAAGTATTGAGTTAAAAAATGCATTCTAAATTAAACTTTAGTAAACAAACTTGAGTCATGACAGAAGAATGCGCTTTTAAAAATATTGTTTAGTGCTTTAGTTTTTTTAACAATTATATTTTAAAACTAAATAATTTTAGGTTCTGTAAAATAAAAATTTTACATGAGACTATATATTAAAAAAGAAAAATATATTTTTGTTTTGGGCTAGATTAAACACAGACTATATTTGTGTTAGTTTGAAAACAAAGGGGTTATAATCGTGCTTTACTAAAAAATGAATTGATTAATATGAAATTTTTAAGAATAACTAAATTGTTCAGTTTGTTATGCATGTAGCTACAATTCATAAATCTACTGTGTTGTTGCATTGCTATAAAGATGTCTAATGGTTGGCAGTGCTGCAATGTTTCACAAGTGACTGCAAGTTAAGAAACAAAAGAGAAATTGTCACTCATTGACATGATACAAATTGTTGTGTCAACTTTTGATAGTTTAAAATATTTCAATTTGAATACAATATTTTAACTTCCAGATTGATCAGTTATTATCTTTGTGATTTTTACACCAAATATAAATCTGAAATTTTCCCCATTGTTTTTTTACAAAATTTTGCCAATCTTTATAATCTTAACATTAATTATCTTTCATTCTGAGAGAATTTTTTTGTCATTTGAGGGAAGTCTTCTAGTCTATTTTTATCATTACTTATTAAATTATATATTTGTGTCTTTATATTCATATTTTTCCAATCTTCTAACAGATTTATTGTAACTAAAACTGAGTTAGTAACATTGGGGTTGTCAATTCTGTTTGCTTGGCTAGTGTCCTTCAGTTTGTCTTTGAGCAGTTCCATCCATAGACTCCAAGATAAGTTTACATTTACTTCTACATTCTAATGTATCCATTTGACATTGAGAGAGTATTATCTTTACACCAAACATTTTGTTTATGTTTCTTTTTTTTTTTTTTTTTGGCTCATTGCTTGGTCCATGTACTAGACTTGTCCATATTAAAATAACATTTATAGACATTGATATGGCATTGATTTGTTCTTTTCTTGTAGTTATATTAAGGAATAAGTTTTATTATTAATGGTTTCATTATAAAACTTTTTAAAGCTAAACATATTGTATAACGTTTTGTAGAGTTGCAAAGGTAAATTTGAGACCATATATTTTACCATTTCATAGGTCAGTGCTTCTTTTCTTAAGAGAATTAAGAAGAGTTTTGAGTCATTGTTTATGCTGTTGCCTAGTCAAATTGGCAATTTACAATAGCCTTAACATAGTAACACAAATGGTAGTAAATTTAAATTGATTGACTTTTATTGGAATGTTTTTTACATGAAAGGATTTGATGGCTTCTGCTGGGTAGGAATTGGCTTCGAACTCTCACTAGAGTTATCCCTCTTTTGGCCTATCTTTGGATCAATTAGGCTTTTGCAGATTGTTGCTATGCCGTGGTCCTTTGTCGTAGGGGAGGGATGGAGGTTAGAGAGCCACTTGCATGAAGCAGGATCGTCTCTCTGCATCTTAAGCCTTGATCTCCCCAACGGCTATCGAGAGGCAGCCTACAGAATGTATAGACAGATGATGTAAAGGACATCTGTTTCTGTGGACCACCGTTAACGAGAGTGTCATGAGCAACGACCGTCCGCCTTTCCTCTTCCCCAGCTAATGTCAGGTACCAGTTAGAGCTGGGTGGACTCTGAGGCGCTTAAAAGATCCCGAAATTTAAAAAAAGCCCCAGCTAGGATTCGAACCCGAGACACCCAGTTTAGAAATCAAGCGCTTTACCACTCATCCACTGCGCCTGTACAGAATGTACCACAGACAGCATAAACTTCACAATACTGAGTTTTGGATTGTCCGAGTTTCTGATTGTCTTATTCGACAATAACTGTTATATCCCGTGCTAATTGATAGCAATGCTAGGCCTATACACAGCATCCTATAGGACCATGTTTCCTAGGATTGAAAGCATCACTGTAAGCAAAAGAAAAGATGTTCATCTCTTTCGGGCTGGTTGAGATCTTAGGTGCTTAAATTATTTCATTGGTGGCTTCGTTAATATTTCTAACATCATATATATTTCAATATTTCACCTTTAAAAAATTGTCCAAATAGAGGTATAACGGATATATATATATATATATATATAGTGTAAACTCTCAGCTACTGTCATAAATGTATTTGAAAAAAAATCTATATATTATACATCTACAATAATTCTGCACCCGAAGACGCAATTCTAGAATTTCCCTTAATTTAATCTCCATTTAACTTCACCGCATCATCTTCTCAGCAATGAAGCACATTCTAGTGTCCAGGCCTTAACCAACGCTTTCCTTGTGTCTAATCCAGTAGGTCAAGGCACAAGCCAGTATGTAACAGCTGCTTATCTTTGACGTATTTGCGTGTAAATATTTTTATTTACGTGACTGGCTTATAGGGTTCGGAGTAAAAACTACAGCCACTTCTCAAATATGAAACATTGGAAATAGAAGGCAAGCATGCTTATTGATTAATCGAGCTAGATCTAGATTAGACATTGAAGTAGCTAGTTACCTAGTAGGCTAGATAGTGAATTTGTAAACTTAAACAGTTCTACAATTTTAGAGTAGGCCTAATTCAATTCTAGATCTATCACGTATACAAGGAAATGTTCTTTTCTGTGAATGTAGGTCTACACAAATCAGGTCAAATAGAGTTCACTTGCGTTTGTAACCAGTGGTTTACAGTTGAATGCAATACAAACACTTTCACAGACCTACACTTTAGGCTGAAACCTTATTATAATTAAACAGGTTGTTAAAGAAATTGAAAGTTTTGGAATTGGAAATTTAAAGTAATGTGTTCAATTTTTTTTTTTTAGAGAACCAAATTCTGCCAATTCTATTTATGCTGCGTATCAGATTAAAATTTTTTTTTCAAATATCTATCTTTGCTATAAGTACTACTATATTAGATTATTTTCTTTTTGTTTTTAGTTAGCATTAGATTTGTATTTTGTTTATATTTACTTTAATTTTTGCTTAAAAATCAAGACTTGATTAATCTACTTTCCATAAGGATTCAAACTTAGGATATTCAGGAAAAGTATCATAATATTGCATGATTTATGTAAAGTCTTCCTCATAGGCAGTGTGTGTGTGTGTGAAAATGTGGGAAAGAGGGTTGCTAATATATATATTGTTTTTGTTAAACTGAAAGATCTATTAGGTTATATTAGAGCATGCAGAAAAAAAAAAGGCAATGTAAGGTAGTGGACCAGCTTTTCTTTCACTATAAGATCCTGTACAAGACTTTGATCATCAGGGTTCAAAGGTTTTGACAACTTGCATTTTCTCATTTAAACTACAAGAAAACAATGATGTTGAAACTGTTGTTAAAGTCCATACGTCATAATCACTTCACCTTTTACAATATATGGAGACCTTACAGTTGTCCAAGTGTGCAGAAAAAAGCTCACTCTTGGAAAACATGGACTAGATTAAAAGGAAAGGTAAACTTTTTTTTACTGTTATATATATATATATATATATATATATATATATATATATATATATATATATATATATATATATATATATATACACACACACACACAGTGCTTTCTTTTTTGCTGGTACTCAGTGATGGATTGCCTAACTTTTAACTACTAATAAATTAATAATAAATGTTAATTAAAATGCAAGAAAAGTATTAATTTTTTCACCACATTAAAAACGAACCGGTACGCTGTGTGCCGGCCCACAAAAAAACACTGTATATATATATAATTCATAAATGTAGGTCACAGCTGGGTCTGTGTATCCACATTGAGTCTTTATTACCTTGATAATAAAAATGATTATTATTGTATAGTAACTGACCATCATATTTCACCCAAACTTTAGTCATGTTCATTTTCCTAAAAGATAATGAGCCAACATTGTTTTTGTCTTGTAACTAACTCTTTGACTACTAAATGCCCTTTGTCTCAGTTCTCTGCTCATCTAAATAAGTCTCTAAAGAACAAGCCAGTCTATTTCTTTATCTTCTTTGCTTTCTTAGTCTTGTACTGTGCATTGTAAGATCCTTTCTACAATAACTGAGGAGGTGTTGAGTTGTCTGAAATACAAGAACCACTATAATTGTTTGATAGTTTAGCTCTGTTACTGAAGAGACCAGGTCTTCATCTTGGATAGAACTAAACTAAGTATCTTAAATTTTTAAACTCATAGCTGAGTTCAATGTGTATGTTGATATAAAAAATATCATTGGTAGCCTATAAATAAATAGCCACTGTTCAGCTAATAATAACTATAGTTTATCATTAATACATAAACACAAGCTTAAGCCATTTATTGTGTGTAGAGACTCAGTTACACTGTTGTGAGCATACCATTAGACACGTCTATGATATTTAGAGTTAAACTTTTGAATTGAACTGAAACTATTTCAGGGAAATTTTATTTTGATGGGCAACCCTGGGTCAGGCAAAACTACAACTGGAAAAATTGTTGCAAAGGTTTTGGGCAAAAGATCTTTTGATATTGATGACGATCTCTTGACACCTGTTTGGGGCACAAGTGTTGCAAATAAGGTAAAACAAAAGTATCAAGTTGTTTTATATTCACCCACAACATATAACTTTTTTTTCAAAATTGCATTTTAAAACTAAGAAATTATAAAAAAGTTCTTTGTAAAAAAAACAACAAAAAAACCCCTTCATTGACAGAATTACATTTTGGTAAATATTTTTTCCCTTGTTTTTACAAAGTTGTCAGATTTGGGGGAAGAAAGATTTCTTGAAGAGGAAGGTCAAATTTTGTCAACTTTGGATGTTCAAGACACAATTGTTTCCTTGAGTGGTTCTAATCCACTGGTCTACAATGCTATGGCTAAAATTGGTGAACAGGGTATCTTCATTTATCTAGATGCTACAAATGAAACTATTTTAAATAGGCAAAAAGTGAGTAAAGTATTTCTGCTTCTTTTATGTTTACACAATAAGTGAAAAAATTATTATTATTATTTTTTTTATCACAGTCCAAAAAGTGTTAATATAAACTTTAACTTTGAGCAGGCTATGAAGGTGGACAGAATAGTTGGAATGGCTTCAGGTGCTACTCTTGAAGATGTTATCAATTCAAGACGCCGATGCTATGAAGATTGGTAAAATTTCTTCATTGAATACTAAGCTGTAATTATAATTAATATGTAGCCTAAATATTAAAATGTCTTTCATAAATGGTCTGTATCAATTGAGCTTCATTAATTAAATGTTAGGTTTCAATTAACATTATTTAGCTGCACAAATAGTTTAAACAAACTCAATAATATAACTGTTACAATTTATTTTTATAATTTTACATTGTAAATCATTGAACTAGGTATGATATCAGAGTTTTAGTTCATCCTAATGATAGAAAACAAGAGATAGCTGAGAAAGTTCTCAAAGCTATTGACAAATTTCAACATGACCCTGGCCACAGGTCAACTAGACAAGTAGACAAGGGACTTAATACTGTAACATTTTTAGAAACTGTTTTACAAGGTAAATCACATTGTACTCAGAAAAGAGACACATTAAAAAAAAGTCATAAACAATAGTCTAGTGTGATTTAATTTAAAAAAAAATTAAATTAAAACCAATAGTCTGGTGAAATCTAATTAAAAATAATAAAACCAATAGTCTATATTTAGTGTGATCTAATATATAAAAAAAATTAAAACCAATAGTCTGGTGTGATTTAATTAAAAAAAAAAAATTAAAACCAATAGTATGGTGTGATCTAAAATAAAAATAAATCTTAAAATCTACTTACCTTTTAGGATTACAAAAATTTGTGTTTGGCTCTACTTAATGTTGAATGTCAAGAGCATCACTCTGATATTTAATTTATAAAACATATATCTTTGTGTATTTATTTCTTCTTATTCTATCACTTATCTATGTCAACATCACAACCTTGTTTCATGAACAAAGGCATAGCCCCAGATGGAGGACTATATGTCCGTGGTGGATTAAGGCCTCAGCTGACACTGGAGGACATAAGTAGGCTTGTCAATTTAAATTACACAGAGAGAGCATTGAGACTCTTAGAACCTTGGATTCATCCACTGGATATATCTCCCCAAGAACTAAGAGACTATATTAATGATTCTTACAGTGACAGGATGTTTGAAGGGTTAGTGCATAGCTTTAGTATTACCTGAATAACTTTATAAAAACAGATTTTTATTTGAAACCTTATGTTTTTGTCACACTTTCATATCACTTGCAGTGCCTAGCTAGTAAAAAAAAAAAGCAACATATGAATCTTTTGTAGAGCACAAAAAAAATTACAATATGAATTATAATTTTGAGAAAACTTCCAAAGAAAAGTTTGTTGTGTGTTAGAGCCTAAAAGTTATCAAAACAAATGAATAGTAGGAGAAGTGTGTGCATATCTAAAAAAAACATCTATATATTTTGTTGTTGTTGATTGCCTTTATCCATCAAAGGACCATCTCTCATGATCTCATCTCATAGGGCTGTTCCTCCTTTAGCTATAAAACATTATTCTGGAGAAGCTTTCTTAGATTCTTATATCATATAAAATTAGGAATTTAAGGTTCCATCTAGCTTGCTTTTCTTATTTGCTAAAATCTTTATTGCCTCAGTTTGTATTAGCACATAATCGTTGCAGACCTGTGATATGTGGGACATTAGTGACTGAAGCGACAATGTTTCTATTATGGTGGGGAGCCTCAACAGACATGCTACATCACTGTATTCAGAAGCAGTCCAATCACATATCAACTAGTTTACCTGTGCAAAATCTATAAGAGCTCTAGGATAGCTTTTGAACAGCTTGATGATATATAATCCCAAGCACTAAGATTTGTCTGTAAAACCTTTAGATCAAGCCCAGTAAATGCAGCTGAAATAATTGGTATAGGACCACTAAACCTTATGAGGAAACAGTTAGTGCTAACTTGTTTTGAGCGATACAAAAGGCTGAATGAATAGGCCTACATTTCAGCTAGAAAACCAGTAGAAGGAGATGCAGAAGACATCCAGATGCAGCCTTTTATGCATCATGCCACTAGACTTGTTGATAATGCTGACCTATCCACCAACAGGCAAACATTCATTTTCACCACTTTCCACCTTGGAGTCACCCTATAGCCCCAGACATTTGCTTGAAACTATTGGACCCTAACGCCACTAAGCTGAGGCATTCATCTACTGAACTTCGAATACTAGCTCTGGAGACCATCAATGCCTACAAGCCTAGTGCTATTTTTGGATATACTGATGGGTTATGGCACAATAAATGCTGGAAGAGAAGGCTATCGATTTTGTTGGCTTTGACTCAGTTAAAATCTTTGGACCATGTGGAAGTGTTTGCAGTTTTGATCTGTGAAGCCTTAAAAGTCATTGACTCTCAAGATACATGTGATACTGAGGGCTGCACAGATTGTCATGGTCACTGACTTTAACTGACAGGCTTTGCAAAGTCATGGATCATGCCCCCCCTCCTTAAATATAAACACCATCATCATGGCTTCATATGATATAAACCAACACTATGGCATCCTGGTAATAATGCATTGGGTACCAACTTAGTACCAAGTCATATAGGTTTGACTGGCAACACCATTGCTTTCTCCTTGGCCCACCAGGAAAGAATAACAACACCTACCGAGCAGGCTATGAGTTTCCATCATGCTCTGGCAACAATCCAGACAAAAAAATAGAAATGGATTAATGGTTTGGGACAAGTCCCAAAAAGCCTGCGGAGTCTGGGAGCACATGAGGCCCTGACCACGCCTGACCATGGTGGAGAATCCCAGGCCTGAGCACGATATCATAGCACAGTGAAGGACTGGCCACTGTCCCGTTGGTTCCTATTTTGAACAACTCAGGCCAAACTTTGACTCACTGTGTGCCCCTTCTGTAGGGAGGAAGAGGAAACTTCTCACATTCAGACTTACTAATCTCCATCTTGAAAGGTCTGGGAAACTACAAATTCTTGACCTTTTTGGTGATAGGTTTGTGTTAATTTGTTTGTTTGCCCTTAATCCTGAAACATTGAGTAATTTTATCTCAATGAGACAGCAATTAGAAAAATATTCGAAAGAAAGTTGAAACTAGGATTCACTTACTACACCTACCTACTGCATTTGTTGAAACGTTTTCAGAAGTTGAAATCTCTGTTACTTACACTGTAAATCTGTCTCATTATTTATCTACTAGACGTAGTCAATGCTAGAAACTCTGCAAGGATAACATACAAAATGAGCAGGTTGAATGTAAAGAAATCTAGATCAATAAAATTACACATTGTTCTGGCAGGATAAATCTCAAATTGAACCAAAGGAATTTAACTTTGCTGTTAAAACATACTCTGGAACCAAATAGCAACTGTTCACGACTTCTATTGCTTCCTCTGAGTGCATACATCAGCTATGTCATTTTAAAAAGTGCCTTTATGCTTCCACTCTGAGCTCCACAATAGAAAAGGGAATGCTCAATGAGACTCTTTCATTAGCAGAATACAAAACACTAGAAGGTTTTTGTTCTGGACAACATTAATACATGCATTAGATTTGATACTTTGAGGAACAGATGAAGTGAAATCTAGAAAACAATACAAAAACAAGTCGACAAAGATTACTTGAGATCTGTTTTGTACACTTCCTATTATATTTATATACTAGAAATCTTTATCAAGAGTAGAAATAGTGAAAGAATGCAAAACTAATTAATATGCCTTATAATATTTAATTTGCTTTCTTTACTTAATAACTGATTTAATAATCTCAAGAACACTTTTTTTTAGCCCTGACCTAGCACCCGTGGTTCATTTAAAAGAAAATCAATACATTCAGGAACTATTCCATGGTCCTACAGCATCTTTTAAAGATTGGGCCCTGCAGCTGATGCCAAAGTTTTTCACTCGAGCTGTGAAAGAATTATCTCATAATAATGTAAAGTAAGACATTGATGAGTTATTGAAATATTTTAATGATTTGAGCAGGAATAGTCTTACAATAGAATCTAAATATTGATGAACTTCAAAAGTTGTTGTTTCTTTTTATGTAACTTAGAAAACAAAAGATATTTTTCTGAACTCAAACAAGGACAATATTTTTTAATAGATATCTTATTCTAACTGCAACTTCTGGTGACACGGGAAGTGCAACCCTTGATGGCTTTAGCAGACACGCAGGTTAGAAGGCTTTTGAATGATTAATGAATTTGAACGAAGTAAAAAAAATTCTTCTTAACAGTTATTAAATAGAAATGTGCATTTTCAAGAAGTCTGTGAAATATATATTGTCCTTTTTTCTTTGAGTATATATATCCACTTAAAAATTGGTATACACAATGTAGCTAGTAATAACAACATTTCTCTTTATACACAATTGAGTTGACATTAGTAATAACAACTTTTCTTTTTTTTTTAAATTCATTTTTGTGTAATTATTAGCTGATGTCAATGTGGGAGTTATGGTTCTTTATCCATTTGGTAATATCAGCAATATACAAAGATGGCAGACAACTTCCATTGAAGGCAAAAACATTCATGTTGTAGGTAATTATATCAAATCTCAGATAGGGAGGCATAAGTTCTTCTTTTTGAGATAAATCAAAAACATATATTGTAGTCCAGGGGTGGGCAACCTTTTTGTATCTAAGGCCGCATTGTTTAAAATTTGGGAATGGCGGGCCCCATATGTATATACAACTTCGAAAGATATTCTAGCTAACTGTATTTATATTTACACTGTATCATATTCACGCTTCCTTTTTTTTCCACACTCCACGTTAAGGAATTACAACAAGAGTTAGCAATTTTTTAAACCAATTTTACGATTTTTAAATAATACGAGGCAAGAATAGCAAAAGATCCTATCTACAGAAAACTGTTAACAGAGAAAAGTGGAAAAAACACTCTCAATTAATCAGTCAGCTTCAGATAGGTTAGTTTGAATTTCTTCCTAAAAAAGTTGATTTTGATTGGATCTGACGATAGCACCTTTATCCAGACATGCAGAAAAACATTATCTACAAGGTGGTACCCATAACTCAATAATGGTAATATTTGTAGATAGGACCTTTTGCCATTCTTGCCTCGAATAGCTTTTGTCTTTTAATATCACATTATCCCCACAAATATACCGTTGTAGTTAATATGCAGTATTTTACTTTTTACACTCGTGTATAATGTTCCGGAAGTGTGGAACTAGCTTACTAGTTGTAACCCTTGTGACTGCTGTCAAATTACATTCAGTCAAAATCGACCAGTAATTATGCTTCTTTATCTTTCAACAAAAAAAAAATGCTTGTTCACTGAATGAAACAATATATGTTCCGGAAGTTAAATTTTGGGACGAGCGAAACTTGCCCTTGTGGAGCATCACCAGAGAATGCTGACCATGTCCTTTAATGGTTCATACTAAATCAAGAGACATCAAGACATCTGGCCCAAAAACCCTCCTATGGAACCAAAGCTATTCGGAGAGCTGTCTCACTGCGTGATTCATCTCAAATATAGGATTACTGATCTGAACCCTCCAACATGTAAAATGAGAACGAAGAAGAAGAAGAACAGATGTATGTGTACACAAATAGTGTAAAAAGCAGCAAAGTTCTTTTTAAGTGTGGAAATACAGCTTCTGACACCCATAACACTTCGTGGAAGTAGTGACTGGAACTTCTCTTTGCTTGCAGTTATGTCTTCTGGAGCTGAATCAGCTTCTGGGCTAAATGGTGAGCTGAAGGAATTGAAAACTGGTTCTTGACGTCTTAAAATTTGCTTATATAAATTTGATAATTAAGGAATCTAAATAAGTGTTGTACTTTTAATCATTTCAAACAAACCATTGCAATAGAAATCATAAAACACATGAAATCTGTCTTCCACTCTACATTAGAAATTTTGGTAACAAAGTCACAGTCAATGTTCTTCAAGTAACATAGCAATTTCTTCCTCGAGATTTTATATTGTTCTCATTTGCCTTGCCCATGCTAAGATAGTGGATACATTGGATTATTTTGTTCCTAAATCGGAACTTCTTATGGTAATAGTCCCTAGGACTAAGAAGAACAATTTTATGCAGCTTTGTGCAAACTTTCCTGTTTAGAGTTTATGGTTGGGATATTTTTTACAAAGATCAAGCTCCATCAGTTGTTACATTTGCCATCTTGTTCCAAGCCTACCCAACATTCAACATAGTTTATCATATAGCATTGAATAAATACTGATCAGAGATTGTATCTTGAATTGAGCAATACCGTATTGATGTACAGACAATAAGAAAATCTTCATTTACTAGAAAACTTTTATAAAGAGAGTTTCAATAATTTATATAGATATTGTTTTTAATATATTTGCATTTTTATATGTATATACTGTAGGCACACCTGATTTCAGTACGTTTTGGCGGGCCTCATAAAACACTTTGGCAGGCCGCATGTGGCCTGCGGGTCGTAATTTGCCCACCCCTGTTGTAGTCTATTGTCTGGTAGTCTCTATATAGTCTTACATGTCTCTAATCAAATAGATATACCACATTTTTTTTTACTTTATTCTAAAAAATTAGAGATTTATTTTTAAATATGTTTGATTGAAAACTTATTTTATTTTTTTACTAACTAAACAGGGGTTAAAGGTGACTTTGACTTCTGCCAGCAGTCTGTGAAAAAAATATTCAGGGATTCAAAATTGATTGAAACTTTGGGTCTTTGTAAATTAAGGTGCTACTTTGTCAAAATAATATTTGTTTACTTCTACCATAGTGTGGTATGAAAAATGTCTTGGTTTCTGCATTGGCTACTTCTGCTAAATAAAAAATTATAATTCTGTTTCAGTGCTGCCAATTCTATCAACTGGGGGAGGCTATTGCCACAAACTCTATACCATGCCTCTGCTTATTTGAATTTAGTGAGAGATTGCAAAATATCATTAGGTGACCATGTGGATTATTGTGTCCCAACTGGCAATTTTGGAAATATATTGAGTGCATTTTATGTCAAGGTTACAACTTGTAATTTATCTAAGCTAAATTATTTTAATATTTGTATTGACTGTGTGGAATTTGAAGAGTAGAAAACAATAAAATATTTAACACAGTACAAAGTAATTTTATAATCTATTTTAATTTAACATTGATATATTTACTGGTTGGAGTCTGTAGCATACAAGACAAAATAATATTTAACAAAGTAGTATTAAAATTATTGTTGTACTGCAAATTGTAAATTATGTTGTTTTTTTTACATCCCTTTGGAAAAGTTTAATATTCTCATTTTCTCTAGGAAATGGGATTTCCCATTAGGAAACTAATTTGTGCATCTAATGAGAACAATATTTTGATGGAGTTCTTACAAACTGGGATTTACAGACCATCTGCTTTTACACTAAAGGTAAAGAAGAATTTACCACGGAAAAGCTGTTTTATTCTTAAATCCTGAAGAGGATTGACTACATGCATGATTTAAAACAAATTTTAAACATATTATAGGGCATACTAGAATCTGCTCACATGTTAGTACAGATTAATAAAAAATTCAATAATGAAACGATTATGTTCTATATCACCAAGTATTTCTTCAGGAGATGAATTCAATTGCCATTGAAAACAAGAAAAATTATTTATTTATTTTTTTTTTTTTAAGATTACTTCTTTTTTTTTTTTTTTTTTTTTGATTAAAAATAGATTTAAACAACTATGTAAAATTATAAATATTCATAAGGAACAAACCATTTTCACAAATAATTGAAATGGCTGCAGGCAACATGTATTTATAGTTAAAAAGATTTTTTTTTTCTTTCCAAATGATCAGATGAATACATTGTATAGCTTAAGACTTTAGCATTTAGAATATTTGATTTGAACACACATTTTAAGCTGTTATTTACTGTCTGTTTATATTTTCCCCAGAAAACTATTTCTCCCTCTATAGATATAATACAATCCTCCAATTTGGAACGTTTACTGTACCATCTATCTGAAGAAGATTCTCTCATGATTAGTAATTTTTATTACAACTTAACAAATACTGGAGCTTTCAAAGTTAACAACAGAGTATGTGCGTTGTATTAAAAATCTTAAGTGGGCTAATTATTAGTTTTTTTGGCAATTTAAAAGTTGATATTTAAACATTTAAGTTTTCAAAATGACATATATTTTTTTTTTGTCTTAAGAAACAATTCATAATTATGTGCTGTTTCATTTACTTACACAATTGTTTGATATTCGAGATACCCTATTTTACAAACGTTTAAACAAATTTCAAATTCTTATATGTATTGAAATCTATAAATTTGTGAACTTATTGTAATATAATTTTTTGCTTTATTTTTGGCATTAGATGAAAGAAAAATTGTCTGCACTATTTGCAACTGGATATGCCACTGAGAGTAACACAAAATGTTCAATTTCAAATATTTTTAAAGAAACAGGTATTTTTTGTTTCATTTTTTAGCAATACTAAATACTACTATAAGTGTGGGCAAGGCAAGAAAGAAGTTCAATTTTGTAAATAATATTTTATAATATCTAATTATTCGCTATATTTTTTTTTTCCACTACTTATAAAAAAAAGTTACAAATTTAGTAATTAGGTTAACTGATAGACTAATTTACATAAGGTTAAGTCTTGTCAACAGTAGTTTCAGATATGATAAAATTACTAATTCCTTAGTAAATATCTGTACAATCAAAAATTGATTTGTTTCCATTAAATTTTAGATTCTTAATTTTGATTATTTAATGATACAAGTACAAGAGTATAATGCATTATAATTTAATCAAAGTTCAAATTTAAAACTACAATGCACTTATCCCCCATACTCTTGTCCTTCTAGTTGACTTCTCTAAACCACCATTCTACAGTCATATTCTTGTCCTTCTAGTTGACTTCTCTAACCCACCATTCTGCAGTCATATTCTTGTCCTTCTAGTTGACTTCTCTAACCCATCATTCTGCAGTCATATTCTTGTCCTTCTAGTTGACTTCTCTAACCCATCATTCTGCAGTCATATTCTTGTCCTTCTAGTTGACTTCTCTAACCCATCATTCTGCAGTCATATTCTTGTCCTTCTAGTTGACTTCTCTAACCCATCATTCTGCAGTCATATTCTTGTCCTTCTAGTTGACTTCTCTAACCCATCATTCTGCAGTCATATTCTTGTCCTTCTAGTTGACTTCTCTAACCCATCATTCTACAGTCATATTCATGTCCTTCTAGTTGACTTCTCTAACCCATCATTCTGCTGTCATATTCTTGTCCTTCTAGTTGACTTCTCTAACCCACCATTCTGCAGTCATATTCTTGTCCTTCTAGTTAACTTCTCTAACCCACCATTCTGCAGTGATATTCTTGTCCTTCTAGTTGACTTCTCTAACCCACCATTCTGCAGTCATATTCTTGTCCTTCTAGTTGACTTCTCTAACCCAGCATTCTGCAGTCATATTCTTGTCCTTCTAGTTGACTTCTCTAACCCACCATTCTGCAGTCATATTCTTGTCCTTCTAGTTGACTTCTCTAACCCAGCATTCTGCAGTCATATTCTTGTCCTTCTAGTTGACTTCTCTAACCCACCATTCTGCAGTCATGTTCTTGTCCTTCTAGTTGACTTCTCTAACCCATCATTCTGCAGGCATATTCTTGTCCTTCTAGTTGACTTCTGTAACCCACCATTCTGCAGTAATATTCTTGTCCTTCTAGTTGACTTCTGTAACCCACCATTCTGCAGTCATATTCTTGACCTTCTAGTTGACTTCTCTAACCCATCATTCTGCTGTCATATTCTTGTCCTTCTAGTTGACTTCTCTAACCCATCATTCTGCTGTCATATTCATGTCCTTCTAGTTGACTTCTCTAACCCATCATTCTGCAGTCATATTCTTTTCCTCCTAGTTGACTTCTCTAACCCACCATTCTGCAGTCATATTCTTTTCCTTCTAGTTGGCTTCTCTAACCCATCATTCTACAGTCATATTCTTGTCCTTCTAGTTGACTTCTCTAACCCATCATTCTGCAGTCATATTCTTGTCCTTCTAGTTGACTTCTCTAACCCATCATTCTGCAGTGATATTCTTGTCCTTCTAGTTGACTTCTCTAACCCATCATTCTGCAGTCATATTCTTGTCCTTCTAGTTGACTTCTCTAGCCCATCATTCTGCAGTCATATTCTTGTCCTTCTAGTTGACTTCTCTAACACACCATTCTGCAGTCATATTCTTGTCCTTCTAGTTGACTTCTCAAACCCATCATTCTGCAGTCATATTCTTGTCCTTCTAGTTGACTTCTCTAACCCACCATTCTGCAGTGATATTCTTTGCTTCTAGTTGACTTCTCTAACCCACCATTCTGCAGTGATATTCTTGTCCTTCTAGTTGACTTCTCAAACCCACCATTCTGCAGTCACATCCTTGTCCTTCTAGTTGACTTCTCTAACCCATCATTCTGCTGTCATATTCTTGTCCTTCTAGTTGACTTATCTAACCCACCATTCTGCAGTCATATTCTTGTCCTTCTAGTTGACTTCTCTAACCCATCATTCTGCAGTCATATTCTTGTCCTTCTAGTTGACTTCTCTAACCCATCATTCTGCAGTCATATTCTTGTCCTTTCTAGTTGACTTCTCTAGCCCATCATTCTGCAGTGATATTCTTGTCCTTCTAGTTGACTTCTCTAACCACCCACCATTCTGCAGTCATATTCTTGTCCTTCTAGTTGACTTCTCTAACCCATCATTCTGCAGTCATATTCTTGTCCTTCTAGTTGACTTCTCTAGCCCACCATTCTGCAGTGATATTCTTGTCCTTCTAGTTGACTTCTCTTACACACCATTCTGCAGTCATATTCTTGTCCTTCTCGTGGACTTCTCTTACCCATCATTCTGCAGTCATATTCTTGTCCTTCTAGTTGACTTCTCTAACCCATCATTCTGCAGTCATATTCTTGTCCTTCTTGTTAACTTCTCTAACCCATCATTCTGCAGTCATATTCTTGTCCTTCTAGTTGACTTCTCTAACCCACCATTCTGCAGTCATATTCTTGTCCTTCTAGTTGACTTCTCTAACCCACCATTCTGCAGTGATGTTCTTTGCTTCTAGTTGACTTCTCTAACCCATCATTCTGCAGTCATATTCTTGTCCTTATAGTTGACTTCTCTAACCCACCATTCTGCAGTCATATTCTTGTCCTTCTAGTTGACTTCTCTAACCCATCATTCTACAGTCATATTCATGTCCTTCTAGTTGACTTCTCTAACCCACCATTCTGCAGTCATATTCTTGTCCTTCTAGTTAACTTCTCTAACCCACCATTCTGCAGTGATATTCTTGTCCTTCTAGTTGACTTCTCTAACCCACCATTCTGCAGTCATATTCTTGTCCTTCTAGTTGACTTCTCTAACCCAGCATTCTGCAGTCATATTCTTGTCCTTCTAGTTGACTTCTCTAACCCACCATTCTGCAGTCATATTCTTGTCCTTCTAGTTGACTTCTCTAACCCAGCATTCTGCAGTCATATTCTTGTCCTTCTAGTTGACTTCTCTAACCCACCATTCTGCAGTCATGTTCTTGTCCTTCTAGTTGACTTCTCTAACCCATCATTCTGCAGGCATATTCTTGTCCTTCTAGTTGACTTCTGTAACCCACCATTCTGCAGTAATATTCTTGTCCTTCTAGTTGACTTCTGTAACCCACCATTCTGCAGTCATATTCTTGACCTTCTAGTTGACTTCTCTAACCCATCATTCTGCTGTCATATTCATGTCCTTCTAGTTGACTTCTCTAACCCATCATTCTGCAGTCATATTCTTTTCCTCCTAGTTGACTTCTCTAACCACCCACCATTCTGCTGTCATTTTCTTGTTTTTCTAGTTGACTTCTCTAACCCATCATTCTGCAGTCATATTCTTGTCCTTCTAGTTGACTTCTCTAACCCATCATTCTGCAGTCATATTCTTGTCCTTCTAGTTGACTTCTCTAACCCATCATTCTGCAGTGATATTCTTGTCCTTCTAGTTGACTTCTCTAACCCATCATTCTGCAGTCATATTCTTGTCCTTCTAGTTGACTTCTCTAGCCCATCATTCTGCAGTCATATTCTTGTCCTTCTAGTTGACTTCTCTAACCCATCATTCTGCAGTCATATTATTGTCCTTCTAGTTGACTTCTCTAACCCATCATTCTGCAGTCATATTCTTGTCCTTTCTAGTTGACTTCTCTAGCCCATCATTCTGCAGTGATATTCTTGTCCTTCTAGTTGACTTCTCTAACCACCCACCATTCTGCAGTCATTTTCTTGTTTTTCTAGTTGACTTCT
This sequence comes from Biomphalaria pfeifferi, assembly GCA_030265305.1. Lineage (NCBI taxonomy): Eukaryota > Metazoa > Mollusca > Gastropoda > Planorbidae > Biomphalaria > Biomphalaria pfeifferi. The sequence goes on from JASAOG010000025.1 coordinate 1,354,295, forward strand.
CTAACCCATCATTCTGCAGTCATATTCTTGTCCTTCTAGTTGACTTCTCTAGCCCACCATTCTGCAGTGATATTCTTGTCCTTCTAGTTGACTTCTCTTACACACCATTCTGCAGTCATATTCTTGTCCTTCTAGTTGACTTCTCTAACCCATCATTCTGCAGTCATATTCTTGTCCTTCTAGTTGACTTCTCTAACCCATCATTCTGCAGTCATATTCTTGTCCTTCTTGTTAACTTCTCTAACCCATCATTCTGCAGTCATATTCTTGTCCTTCTAGTTGACTTCTCTAACCCACCATTCTGCAGTCATATTCTTGTCCTTCTAGTTGACTTCTCTAACCCACCATTCTGCAGTGATGTTCTTTGCTTCTAGTTGACTTCTCTAACCCATCATTCTGCAGTCATATTCTTGTCCTTATAGTTGACTTCTCTAACCCACCATTCTGCAGTCATATTCTTGTCCTTCTAGTTGACTTCTCTAACCCATCATTCTACAGTCATATTCATGTCCTTCTAGTTGACTTCTCTAACCCACCATTCTGCAGTCATATTCTTGTCCTTCTAGTTGACTTCTCTAACCCACCATTCTGCAGTGATGTTCTTTGCTTCTAGTTGACTTCTCTAACCCATCATTCTGCAGTCATATTCTTGTCCTTATAGTTGACTTCTCTAACCCACCATTCTGCAGTCATATTCTTGTCCTTCTAGTTGACTTCTCTAACCCATCATTCTACAGTCATATTCATGTCCTTCTAGTTGACTTCTCTAACCCACCATTCTGCAGTCATATTCTTGTCCTTCTAGTTAACTTCTCTAACCCACCATTCTGCAGTGATATTCTTGTCCTTCTAGTTGACTTCTCTAACCCACCATTCTGCAGTCATATTCTTGTCCTTCTAGTTGACTTCTCTAACCCAGCATTCTGCAGTCATATTCTTGTCCTTATAGTTGACTTCTCTAACCCATCATTCTGCAGTCATATTCTTGTCCTTCTAGTTGACTTCTCTAACCCATCATTCTGCAGTCATATTCTTGTCCTTTCTAGTTGACTTCTCTAGCCCATCATTCTGCAGTGATATTCTTGTCCTTCTAGTTGACTTCTCTAACCCACCATTCTGCAGTCATATTCTTGTCCTTCTAGTTGACTTCTCTAACCCACCATTCTGCAGTGATGTTCTTTGCTTCTAGTTGACTTCTCTAACCCATCATTCTGCAGTCATATTCTTGTCCTTATAGTTGACTTCTCTAACCCACCATTCTGCAGTCATGTTCTTGTCCTTCTAGTTGACTTCTCTAACCCATCATTCTGCAGGCATATTCTTGTCCTTCTAGTTGACTTCTGTAACCCACCATTCTGCAGTAATATTCTTGTCCTTCTAGTTGACTTCTGTAACCCACCATTCTGCAGTCATATTCTTGACCTTCTAGTTGACTTCTCTAACCCATCATTCTGCTGTCATATTCTTGTCCTTATAGTTGACTTCTCTAACCCACCATTCTGCAGTCATATTCTTGTCCTTCTAGTTGACTTCTCTAACCCATCATTCTACAGTCATATTCATGTCCTTCTAGTTGACTTCTCTAACCCACCATTCTGCAGTCATATTCTTTTCCTTCTAGTTGGCTTCTCTAACCCATCATTCTGCAGTCATATTCTTGTCCTTCTAGTTGACTTCTCTAACCCATCATTCTGCAGTCATATTCTTGTCCTTCTAGTTGACTTCTCTAACCCACCATTCTGCAGTCATATTCTTGTCCTTCTAGTTGACTTCTCTAACCCATCATTCTGCAGTCATATTCTTGTCCTTCTAGTTGACTTCTCTAGCCCATCATTCTGCAGTCATATTCTTGTCCTTCTAGTTGACTTCTCTAACCCATCATTCTGCAGTCATATTCTTGTCCTTCTAGTTGACTTCTCTAACCCATCATTCTGCAGTCATATTCTTGTCCTTTCTAGTTGACTTCTCTAGCCCATCATTCTGCAGTGATATTCTTGTCCTTCTAGTTGACTTCTCTAACCACCCACCATTCTGCTGTCATTTTCTTGTTTTTCTAGTTGACTTCTCTAACCCATCATTCTGCAGTCATATTCTTGTCCTTCTAGTTGACTTCTGTAACCCACCATTCTGCAGTCATATTCTTGTCCTTCTAGTTGACTTCTCTAACCCATCATTCTGCAGTCATATTCTTGTCCTTCTAGTTGACTTCTCTAGCCCATCATTCTGCAGTCATATTCTTGTCCTTCTAGTTGACTTCTCTAACCCATCATTCTGCAGTCATATTATTGTCCTTCTAGTTGACTTCTCTAACCCATCATTCTGCAGTCATATTCTTGTCCTTTCTAGTTGACTTCTCTAGCCCATCATTCTGCAGTGATATTCTTGTCCTTCTAGTTGACTTCTCTAACCACCCACCATTCTGCAGTCATTTTCTTGTTTTTCTAGTTGACTTCTCTAACCCATCATTCTGCAGTCATATTCTTGTCCTTCTAGTTGACTTCTCTAGCCCACCATTCTGCAGTGATATTCTTGTCCTTCTAGTTGACTTCTCTTACACACCATTCTGCAGTCATATTCTTGTCCTTCTCGTGGACTTCTCTTACCCATCATTCTGCAGTCATATTCTTGTCCTTCTAGTTGACTTCTCTAACCCATCATTCTGCAGTCATATTCTTGTCCTTCTTGTTAACTTCTCTAACCCATCATTCTGCAGTCATATTCTTGTCCTTCTAGTTGACTTCTCTAACCCACCATTCTGCAGTCATATTCTTGTCCTTCTAGTTGACTTCTCTAACCCACCATTCTGCAGTGATGTTCTTTGCTTCTAGTTGACTTCTCTAACCCATCATTCTGCAGTCATATTCTTGTCCTTATAGTTGACTTCTCTAACCCACCATTCTGCAGTCATGTTCTTGTCCTTCTAGTTGACTTCTCTAACCCATCATTCTGCAGGCATATTCTTGTCCTTCTAGTTGACTTCTGTAACCCACCATTCTGCAGTAATATTCTTGTCCTTCTAGTTGACTTCTGTAACCCACCATTCTGCAGTCATATTCTTGACCTTCTAGTTGACTTCTCTAACCCATCATTCTGCTGTCATATTCTTGTCCTTATAGTTGACTTCTCTAACCCACCATTCTGCAGTCATATTCTTTTCCTTCTAGTTGGCTTCTCTAACCCATCATTCTGCAGTCATATTCTTGTCCTTCTAGTTGACTTCTCTAACCCATCATTCTGCAGTCATATTCTTGTCCTTCTAGTTGACTTCTCTAACCCACCATTCTGCAGTCATATTCTTGTCCTTCTAGTTGACTTCTCTAACCCATCATTCTGCAGTCATATTCTTGTCCTTCTAGTTGACTTCTCTAGCCCATCATTCTGCAGTCATATTCTTGTCCTTCTAGTTGACTTCTCTAACCCATCATTCTGCAGTCATATTCTTGTCCTTCTCGTGGACTTCTCTAACCCATCATTCTGCAGTCATATTCTTGTCCTTTCTAGTTGACTTCTCTAGCCCATCATTCTGCAGTGATATTCTTGTCCTTCTAGTTGACTTCTCTAACCACCCACCATTCTGCTGTCATTTTCTTGTTTTTCTAGTTGACTTCTCTAACCCATCATTCTGCAGTCATATTCTTGTCCTTCTAGTTGACTTCTCTAGCCCACCATTCTGCAGTGATATTCTTGTCCTTCTAGTTGACTTCTCTAACCCACCATTCTGCAGTCATATTCTTGTCCTTCTAGTTAACTTCTCTAACCCACCATTCTGCAGTGATATTCTTGTCCTTCTAGTTGACTTCTCTAACCCACCATTCTGCAGTCATATTCTTGTCCTTCTAGTTGACTTCTCTAACCCAGCATTCTGCAGTCATATTCTTGTCCTTCTAGTTGACTTCTCTAACCCACCATTCTGCAGTCATATTCTTGTCCTTCTAGTTGACTTCTCTAACCCAGCATTCTGCAGTCATATTCTTGTCCTTCTAGTTGACTTCTCTAACCCACCATTCTGCAGTCATGTTCTTGTCCTTCTAGTTGACTTCTCTAACCCATCATTCTGCAGGCATATTCTTGTTTTTCTAGTTGACTTCTCTAACCCATCATTCTGCAGTCATATTCTTGTCCTTCTAGTTGACTTCTCTAACCCACCATTCTGCAGTCATATTCTTGTCCTTCTAGTTGACTTCTCTAACCCATCATTCTGCAGTCATATTCTTGTCCTTCTAGTTGACTTCTCTAGCCCATCATTCTGCAGTCATATTCTTGTCCTTCTAGTTGACTTCTCTAACCCATCATTCTGCAGTCATATTCTTGTCCTTCTAGTTGACTTCTCTAACCCATCATTCTGCAGTCATATTCTTGTCCTTTCTAGTTGACTTCTCTAGCCGATCATTCTGCAGTCATATTCTTGTCCTTCTAGTTGACTTCTCTAACCCATCATTCTGCAGTCATATTCTTGTCCTTCTAGTTGACTTCTCTAACCCATCATTCTGCAGTCATATTCTTGTCCTTTCTAGTTGACTTCTCTAGCCCATCATTCTGCAGTGATATTCTTGTCCTTCTAGTTGACTTCTCTAACCACCCATCATTCTGCAGTCATTTTCTTGTTTTTCTAGTTGACTTCTCTAACCCATCATTCTGCAGTCATATTCTTGTCCTTCTAGTTGACTTCTCTAGCCTTCCATTCTGCAGTGATATTCTTGTCCTTCTAGTTGACTTCTCTTACACACCATTCTGCAGTCATATTCTTGTCCTTCTCGTGGACTTCTCTTACCCATCATTCTGCAGTCATATTCTTGTCCTTATAGTTGACTTCTCTAACCCACCATTCTGCAGTCATATTCTTGTCCTTCTAGTTGACTTCTCTAACCCATCATTCTACAGTCATATTCATGTCCTTCTAGTTGACTTCTCTAACCCACCATTCTGCAGTCATATTCTTTTCTTCTAGTTAACTTCTCTAACCCACCATTCTGCAGTGATATTCTTGTCCTTCTAGTTGACTTCTCTAACCCACCATTCTGCAGTCATATTCTTGTCCTTCTAGTTGACTTCTCTAACCCAGCATTCTGCAGTCATATTCTTGTCCTTCTAGTTGACTTCTCTAACCCACCATTCTGCAGTCATATTCTTGTCCTTCTAGTTGACTTCTCTAACCCAGCATTCTGCAGTCATATTCTTGTCCTTCTAGTTGACTTCTCTAACCCACCATTCTGCAGTCATGTTCTTGTCCTTCTAGTTGACTTCTCTAACCCATCATTCTGCAGGCATATTCTTGTCCTTCTAGTTGACTTCTATAACCCACCTTTCTGCAGTAATATTCTTGTCCTTCTAGTTGACTTCTGTAACCCACCATTCTGCAGTCATATTCTTGACCTTCTAGTTGACTTCTCTAACCCATCATTCTGCTGTCATATTCTTGTCCTTCTAGTTGACTTCTCTAACCCATCATTCTGCTGTCATATTCATGTCCTTCTAGTTGACTTCTCTAACCCATCATTCTGCAGTCATATTCTTTTCCTCCTAGTTGACTTCTCTAACCCACCATTCTGCAGTCATATTCTTTTCCTTCTAGTTGGCTTCTCTAACCCATCATTCTACAGTCATATTCTTGTCTTTCTAGTTGACTTCTCTAACCCATCATTCTGCAGTCATATTCTTGTCCTTCTAGTTGACTTCTCTAACCCATCATTCTGCAGTGATATTCTTGTCCTTCTAGTTGACTTCTCTAACCCATCATTCTGCAGTCATATTCTTGTCCTTCTAGTTGACTTCTCTAGCCCATCATTCTGCAGTCATATTCTTGTCCTTCTAGTTGACTTCTCTAACCCATCATTCTGCAGTCATATTCTTGTCCTTCTAGTTGACTTCTCTAACCCATCATTCTGCAGTCATATTCTTGTCCTTTCTAGTTGACTTCTCTAGCCCATCATTCTGCAGTGATATTCTTGTCCTTCTAGTTGACTTCTCTAACCACCCATCATTCTGCAGTCATTTTCTTGTTTTTCTAGTTGACTTCTCTAACCCATCATTCTGCAGTCATATTCTTGTCCTTCTAGTTGACTTCTCTAGCCTTCCATTCTGCAGTGATATTCTTGTCCTTCTAGTTGACTTCTCTTACACACCATTCTGCAGTCATATTCTTGTCCTTCTCGTGGACTTCTCTTACCCATCATTCTGCAGTCATATTCTTGTCCTTCTAGTTGACTTCTCTAACCCATCATTCTGCAGTCATATTCTTGTCCTTCTTGTTAACTTCTCTAACCCATCATTCTGCAGTCATATTCTTGTCCTTCTAGTTGACTTCTCTAACCCACCATTCTGCAGTCATATTCTTGTCCTTCTAGTTGACTTCTCTAACCCACCATTCTGCAGTGATGTTCTTGTGCTTCTAGTTGACTTCTCTAACCCATCATTCTGCAGTCATATTCTTGTCCTTATATTTGACTTCTCTAACCCACCATTCTGCAGTCATATTCTTGTCCTTCTAGTTGACTTCTCTAACCCATCATTCTACAGTCATATTCATGTCCTTCTAGTTGACTTCTCTAACCCACCATTCTGCAGTCATATTCTTGTCCTTCTAGTTAACTTCTCTAACCCACCATTCTGCAGTGATATTCTTGTCCTTCTAGTTGACTTCTCTAACCCACCATTCTGCAGTCATATTCTTGTCCTTCTAGTTGACTTCTCTAACCCAGCATTCTGCAGTAATATTCTTGTCCTTCTAGTTGACTTCTCTAACCCACCATTCTGCAGTCATATTCTTGTCCTTCTAGTTGACTTCTCTAACCCAGCATTCTGCAGTCATATTCTTGTCCTTCTAGTTGACTTCTCTAACCCACCATTCTGCAGTCATGTTCTTGTCCTTCTAGTTGACCTCTCTAACCCATCATTCTGCAGGCATATTCTTGTCCTTCTAGTTGACTTCTGTAACCCACCATTCTGCAGTAATATTCTTGTCCTTCTAGTTGACTTCTGTAACCCACCATTCTGCAGTCATATTCTTGACCTTCTAGTTGACTTCTCTAACCCATCATTCTGCTGTCATATTCTTGTCCTTCTAGTTGACTTCTCTAACCCATCATTCTGCTGTCATATTCATGTCCTTCTAGTTGACTTCTCTAACCCATCATTCTGCAGTCATATTCTTTTCCTCCTAGTTGACTTCTCTAACCCACCATTCTGCAGTCATATTCTTTTCCTTCTAGTTGGCTTCTCTAACCCATCATTCTACAGTCATATTCTTGTCCTTCTAGTTGACTTCTCTAACCCATCATTCTGCAGTCATATTCTTGTCCTTCTAGTTGACTTCTCTAACCCATCATTCTGCAGTGATATTCTTGTCCTTCTAGTTGACTTCTCTAACCCATCATTCTGCAGTCATATTCTTGTCCTTCTAGTTGACTTCTCTAGCCCATCATTCTGCAGTCATATTCTTGTCCTTCTAGTTGACTTCTCTAACCCATCATTCTGCAGTCATATTCTTGTCCTTCTAGTTGACTTCTCTAACCCATCATTCTGCAGTCATATTCTTGTCCTTTCTAGTTGACTTCTCTAGCCCATCATTCTGCAGTGATATTCTTGTCCTTCTAGTTGACTTCTCTAACCACCCACCATTCTGCAGTCATTTTCTTGTTTTTCTAGTTGACTTCTCTAACCCATCATTCTGCAGTCATATTCTTGTCCTTCTAGTTGACTTCTCTAGCCCACCATTCTGCAGTGATATTCTTGTCCTTCTAGTTGACTTCTCTTACACACCATTCTGCAGTCATATTCTTGTCCTTCTCGTGGACTTCTCTTACCCATCATTCTGCAGTCATATTCTTGTCCTTCTAGTTGACTTCTCTAACCCATCATTCTGCAGTCATATTCTTGTCCTTCTTGTTAACTTCTCTAACCCATCATTCTGCAGTCATATTCTTGTCCTTCTAGTTGACTTCTCTAACCCACCATTCTGCAGTCATATTCTTGTCCTTCTAGTTGACTTCTCTAACCCACCATTCTGCAGTGATGTTCTTTGCTTCTAGTTGACTTCTCTAACCCATCATTCTGCAGTCATATTCTTGTCCTTATAGTTGACTTCTCTAACCCACCATTCTGCAGTCATATTCTTGTCCTTCTAGTTGACTTCTCTAACCCATCATTCTACAGTCATATTCATGTCCTTCTAGTTGACTTCTCTAACCCACCATTCTGCAGTCATATTCTTGTCCTTCTAGTTAACTTCTCTAACCCACCATTCTGCAGTGATATTCTTGTCCTTCTAGTTGACTTCTCTAACCCACCATTCTGCAGTCATATTCTTGTCCTTCTAGTTGACTTCTCTAACCCAGCATTCTGCAGTCATATTCTTGTCCTTCTAGTTGACTTCTCTAACCCACCATTCTGCAGTCATATTCTTGTCCTTCTAGTTGACTTCTCTAACCCAGCATTCTGCAGTCATGTTCTTGTCCTTCTAGTTGACTTCTCTAACCCACCATTCTGCAGTCATGTTCTTGTCCTTCTAGTTGACTTCTCTAACCCATCATTCTGCAGGCATATTCTTGTCCTTCTAGTTGACTTCTGTAACCCACCATTCTGCAGTAATATTCTTGTCCTTCTAGTTGACTTCTGTAACCCACCATTCTGCAGTCATATTCTTGACCTTCTAGTTGACTTCTCTAACCCATCATTCTGCTGTCATATTCTTGTCCTTCTAGTTGACTTCTCTAACCCATCATTCTGCTGTCATATTCATGTCCTTCTAGTTGACTTCTCTAACCCATCATTCTGCAGTCATATTCTTTTCCTCCTAGTTGACTTCTCTAACCCACCATTCTGCAGTCATATTCTTGTCCTTCTAGTTGACTTCTCTAACCCATCATTCTGCAGTCATATTCTTGTCCTTCTAGTTGACTTCTCTAACCCATCATTCTGCAGTGATATTCTTGTCCTTCTAGTTGACTTCTCTAACCCATCATTCTGCAGTCATATTCTTGTCCTTCTAGTTGACTTCTCTAGCCCATCATTCTGCAGTCATATTCTTGTCCTTCTAGTTGACTTCTCTAACCCATCATTCTGCAGTCATATTCTTGTCCTTCTAGTTGACTTCTCTAACCCATCATTCTGCAGTCATATTCTTGTCCTTTCTAGTTGACTTCTCTAGCCCATCATTCTGCAGTGATATTCTTGTCCTTCTAGTTGACTTCTCTAACCACCCACCATTCTGCTGTCATTTTCTTGTTTTTCTAGTTGACTTCTCTAACCCATCATTCTGCAGTCATATTCTTGTCCTTCTAGTTGACTTCTCTAGCCCACCATTCTGCAGTGATATTCTTGTCCTTCTAGTTGACTTCTCTTACACACCATTCTGCAGTCATATTCTTGTCCTTCTCGTGGACTTCTCTTACCCATCATTCTGCAGTCATATTCTTGTCCTTCTAGTTGACTTCTCTAACCCATCATTCTGCAGTCATATTCTTGTCCTTCTTGTTAACTTCTCTAACCCATCATTCTGCAGTCATATTCTTGTCCTTCTAGTTGACTTCTCTAACCCACCATTCTGCAGTCATATTCTTGTCCTTCTAGTTGACTTCTCTAACCCACCATTCTGCAGTGATGTTCTTTGCTTCTAGTTGACTTCTCTAACCCATCATTCTGCAGTCATATTCTTGTCCTTATAGTTGACTTCTCTAACCCACCATTCTGCAGTCATATTCTTGTCCTTCTAGTTGACTTCTCTAACCCATCATTCTACAGTCATATTCATGTCCTTCTAGTTGACTTCTCTAACCCACCATTCTGCAGTCATATTCTTGTCCTTCTAGTTAACTTCTCTAACCCACCATTCTGCAGTGATATTCTTGTCCTTCTAGTTGACTTCTCTAACCCACCATTCTGCAGTCATATTCTTGTCCTTCTAGTTGACTTCTCTAACCCAGCATTCTGCAGTCATATTCTTGTCCTTCTAGTTGACTTCTCTAACCCACCATTCTGCAGTCATATTCTTGTCCTTCTAGTTGACTTCTCTAACCCAGCATTCTGCAGTCATATTCTTGTCCTTCTAGTTGACTTCTCTAACCCACCATTCTGCAGTCATGTTCTTGTCCTTCTAGTTGACTTCTCTAACCCATCATTCTGCAGGCATATTCTTGTCCTTCTAGTTGACTTCTGTAACCCACCATTCTGCAGTAATATTCTTGTCCTTCTAGTTGACTTCTGTAACCCACCATTCTGCAGTCATATTCTTGACCTTCTAGTTGACTTCTCTAACCCATCATTCTGCTGTCATATTCTTGTCCTTCTAGTTGACTTCTCTAACCCATCATTCTGCTGTCATATTCATGTCCTTCTAGTTGACTTCTCTAACCCATCATTCTGCAGTCATATTCTTTTCCTCCTAGTTGACTTCTCTAACCCACCATTCTGCAGTCATATTCTTTTCCTTCTAGTTGGCTTCTCTAACCCATCATTCTACAGTCATATTCTTGTCCTTCTAGTTGACTTCTCTAACCCATCATTCTGCAGTCATATTCTTGTCCTTCTAGTTGACTTCTCTAACCCATCATTCTGCAGTGATATTCTTGTCCTTCTAGTTGACTTCTCTAACCCATCATTCTGCAGTCATATTCTTGTCCTTCTAGTTGACTTCTCTAGCCCATCATTCTGCAGTCATATTCTTGTCCTTCTAGTTGACTTCTCTAACCCATCATTCTGCAGTCATATTCTTGTCCTTCTAGTTGACTTCTCTAACCCATCATTCTACAGTCATATTCATGTCCTTCTAGTTGACTTCTCTAACCCACCATTCTGCAGTGATGTTCTTTGCTTCTAGTTGACTTCTCTAACCCATCATTCTGCAGTCATATTCTTGTCCTTATAGTTGACTTCTCTAACTCACCATTCTGCAGTCATATTCTTGTCCTTCTAGTTGACTTCTCTAACCCATCATTCTACAGTCATATTCATGTCCTTCTAGTTGACTTCTCTAACCCATCATTCTGCTGTCATATTCTTGTCCTTCTAGTTGACTTCTCTAACCCATCATTCTGCTGTCATATTATTGTCCTTCTAGTTGACTTCTCTAACCCACCATTCTGCAGTCATATTCTTGTCCTTCTAGTTAACTTCTCTAACCCACCATTCTGCAGTGATATTCTTGTCCTTCTAGTTGACTTCTCTAACCCACCATTCTGCAGTCATATTCTTGTCCTTCTAGTTGACTTCTCTAACCCATCATTCTGCAGTCATATTCTTGTCCTTCTTGTTAACTTCTCTAACCCATCATTCTGCAGTCATATTCTTGTCCTTCTAGTTGACTTCTCTAACCCACCATTCTGCAGTCATATTCTTGTCCTTCTAGTTGACTTCTCTAACCCACCATTCTGCAGTGATGTTCTTTGCTTCTAGTTTACTTCTCTAACCCATCATTCTGCAGTCATATTCTTGTCCTTATAGTTGACTTCTCTAACCCACCATTCTGCAGTCATATTCTTGTCCTTCTAGTTGACTTCTCTAACCCATCATTCTACAGTCATATTCATGTCCTTCTAGTTGACTTCTCTAACCCACCATTCTGCATTCATATTCTTGTCCTTCTAGTTAACTTCTCTAACCCACCATTCTGCAGTGATATTCTTGTCCTTCTAGTTGACTTCTCTAACCCACCATTCTGCAGTCATATTCTTGTCCTTCTAGTTGACTTCTCTAACCCAGCATTCTGCAGTCATATTCTTGTCCTTCTAGTTGACTTCTCTAACCCACCATTCTGCAGTCATATTCTTGTCCTTCTAGTTGACTTCTCTAACCCAGCATTCTGCAGTCATGTTCTTGTCCTTCTAGTTGACTTCTCTAACCCACCATTCTGCAGTCATGTTCTTGTCCTTCTAGTTGACTTCTCTAACCCATCATTCTGCAGGCATATTCTTGTCCTTCTAGTTGACTTCTGTAACCCACCATTCTGCAGTAATATTCTTGTCCTTCTAGTTGACTTCTGTAACCCACCATTCTGCAGTCATATTCTTGACCTTCTAGTTGACTTCTCTAACCCATCATTCTGCTGTCATATTCTTGTCCTTCTAGTTGACTTCTCTAACCCATCATTCTGCTGTCATATTCATGTCCTTCTAGTTGACTTCTCTAACCCATCATTCTGCAGTCATATTCTTTTCCTCCTAGTTGACTTCTCTAACCCACCATTCTGCAGTCATATTCTTTTCCTTCTAGTTGACTTCTCTAACCCATCATTCTGCAGTCATATTCTTGTCCTTCTAGTTGACTTCTCTAACCCATCATTCTGCAGTCATATTCTTGTCCTTCTAGTTGACTTCTCTAACCCATCATTCTGCAGTCATATTCTTGTCCTTCTAGTTGACTTCTCTAGCCCATCATTCTGCAGTCATATTCTTGTCCTTCTAGTTGACTTCTCTAACCCATCATTCTGCAGTCATTCTCTTGTCCTTCTAGTTGACTTCTCTAACCCATCATTCTGCAGTCATATTCTTGTCCTTTCTAGTTGACTTCTCTAGCCCATCATTCTGCAGTGATATTCTTGTCCTTCTAGTTGACTTCTCTAACCACCCACCATTCTGCTGTCATTTTCTTGTTTTTCTAGTTGACTTCTCTAACCCATCATTCTGCAGTCATATTCTTGTCCTTCTAGTTGACTTCTCTAGCCCACCATTCTGCAGTGATATTCTTGTCCTTCTAGTTGACTTCTCTTACACACCATTCTGCAGTCATATTCTTGTCCTTCTCGTGGACTTCTCTTACCCATCATTCTGCAGTCATATTCTTGTCCTTCTAGTTGACTTCTCTAACCCATCATTCTGCAGTCATATTCTTGTCCTTCTTGTTAACTTCTCTAACCCATCATTCTGCAGTCATATTCTTGTCCTTCTAGTTGACTTCTCTAACCCACCATTCTGCAGTCATATTCTTGTCCTTCTAGTTGACTTCTCTAACCCACCATTCTGCAGTGATGTTCTTTGCTTCTAGTTGACTTCTCTAACCCATCATTCTGCAGTCATATTCTTGTCCTTATAGTTGACTTCTCTAACCCACCATTCTGCAGTCATATTCTTGTCCTTCTAGTTGACTTCTCTAACCCATCATTCTACAGTCATATTCATGTCCTTCTAGTTGACTTCTCTAACCCACCATTCTGCAGTCATATTCTTGTCCTTCTAGTTAACTTCTCTAACCCACCATTCTGCAGTGATATTCTTGTCCTTCTAGTTGACTTCTCTAACCCACCATTCTGCAGTCATATTCTTGTCCTTCTAGTTGACTTCTCTAACCCAGCATTCTGCAGTCATATTCTTGTCCTTCTAGTTGACTTCTCTAACCCACCATTCTGCAGTGATATTCTTGTCCTTCTAGTTGACTTCTCTAACCCATCATTCTGCAGTCATATTCTTGTCCTTCTAGTTGACTTCTCTAGCCCATCATTCTGCAGTCATATTCTTGTCCTTCTAGTTGACTTCTCTAACCCATCATTCTGCAGTCATATTCTTGTCCTTCTAGTTGACTTCTCTAACCCATCATTCTACAGTCATATTCATGTCCTTCTAGTTGACTTCTCTAACCCACCATTCTGCAGTGATGTTCTTTGCTTCTAGTTGACTTCTCTAACCCATCATTCTGCAGTCATATTCTTGTCCTTATAGTTGACTTCTCTAACTCACCATTCTGCAGTCATATTCTTGTCCTTCTAGTTGACTTCTCTAACCCATCATTCTACAGTCATATTCATGTCCTTCTAGTTGACTTCTCTAACCCATCATTCTGCTGTCATATTCTTGTCCTTCTAGTTGACTTCTCTAACCCATCATTCTGCTGTCATATTATTGTCCTTCTAGTTGACTTCTCTAACCCACCATTCTGCAGTCATATTCTTGTCCTTCTAGTTAACTTCTCTAACCCACCATTCTGCAGTGATATTCTTGTCCTTCTAGTTGACTTCTCTAACCCACCATTCTGCAGTCATATTCTTGTCCTTCTAGTTGACTTCTCTAACCCACCATTCTGCAGTCATATTCTTGTCCTTCTAGTTGACTTCTCTAACCCACCATTCTGCAGTCATATTCTTGTCCTTCTAGTTGACTTCTCTAACCCACCATTCTGCAGTCATATTCTTGTCCTTCTAGTTGACTTCTCTAACCCATCATTCTGCAGTCATATTCTTGTCCTTTCTAGTTGACTTCTCTAGCCCATCATTCTGCAGTGATATTCTTGTCCTTCTAGTTGACTTCTCTAACCCACCATTCTGCAGTCATTTTCTTGTTTTTCAAGTTGACTTCTCTAACCCATCATTCTGCAGTCATATTCTTGTCCTTCTAGTTGACTTCTCTAGCCCACCATTCTGCAGTGATATTCTTGTTCTTCTAGTTGACTTCTCTTACACACCATTCTGCAGTCATATTCTTGTCCTTCTCGTGGACTTCTCTTACCCATCATTCTGCAGTCATATTCTTGTCCTTCTAGTTGACTTCTCTAACCCATCATTCTGCAGTCATATTCTTGTCCTTCTTGTTAACTTCTCTAACCCATCATTCTGCAGTCATATTCTTGTCCTTCTAGTTGACTTCTGTAACCCACCATTCTGCAGTCATATTCTTGTCCTTCTAGTTGACTTCTCTAACCCACCATTCTGCAGTGATGTTCTTTGCTTCTAGTTGACTTCTCTAACCCACCATTCTGCAGTCATATTCTTGTCCTTCTATTTGACTTCTCTAACACACCATTCTGCAGTCATATTCTTGTCCTTCTAGTTGACTTCTGTAACCCACCATTCTGCATTCATATTCTTGTCCTTCTAGTTGACTTCTCTAACACACCATTCTGCAGTCATATTCTTGTCCTTCTAGTTGACTTCTCTAACCCACCATTCTGCAGTCATATTCTTGTCCTTCTAGTTGACTTCTCTAACCCACCATTCTGCAGTCATGTTCTTGTCCTTCTAGTTGACTTCTCAAACCCATCATTCTGCAGTCATATTCTTGTCCTTCTAGTTGACTTCTGTAACCCACCATTCTGCAGTCATATTCTTTTCCTTCTAGTTGGCTTCTCTAACCCATCATTCTGCAGTCATATTCTTGTCTTTCTAGTTGACTTCTCTAACCCATCATTCTGCAGTCATATTCTTGTCCTTCTAGTTGACTTCTCTAACCCATCATTCTGCAGTGATATTCTTGTCCTTCTAGTTGACTTCTCTAACCCATCATTCTGCAGTCATATTCTTGTCCTTCTAGTTGACTTCTCTAGCCCATCATTCTGCAGTCATAATCCTTCTAGTTGACTTCTCTAACCCATCATTCTGCAGTGATATTCTTGTCCTTCTAGTCAACTTCTCTAACCCATCTTTCTGCAGTAATATTCTTGTCCTTCTAGTTGACTTCTCTAACCCACCATTCTGCAGTCATATTCTTATCCTTCTAGTTGTCTTCTCTAACCCACCATTCTGCAGTCATATTCTTGTCCTTCTATTTGACTTCTCTAACACACCATTCTGCAGTCATATTCTTTTCCTTCTAGTTGGCTTCTCTAACCCATCATTCTGCAGTCATATTCTTGTCTTTCTAGTTGACTTCTCTAACCCATCATTCTGCAGTCATATTCTTGTCCTTCTAGTTGACTTCTCTAACCCATCATTCTGCAGTGATATTCTTGTCCTTCTAGTTGACTTCTCTAACCCATCATTCTGCAGTCATATTCTTGTCCTTCTAGTTGACTTCTCTAGCCCATCATTCTGCAGTCATAATCCTTCTAGTTGACTTCTCTAACCCATCATTCTGCAGTGATATTCTTGTCCTTCTAGTCAACTTCTCTAACCCATCTTTCTGCAGTAATATTCTTGTCCTTCTAGTTGACTTCTCTAACCCACCATTCTGCAGTCATATTCTTATCCTTCTAGTTGTCTTCTCTAACCCACCATTCTGCAGTCATATTCTTGTCCTTCTATTTGACTTCTCTAACACACCATTCTGCAGTCATATTCTTGTCCTTCTAGTTGACTTCTGTAACCCAGCATTCTGCAGTCCTATTCTTGTCCTTCTAGTTGACCTCTCTAACACACCATTCTGCAGTCATATTCTTGTCCTTCTAGTTGACTTCACTAACCCACCATTCTGCAGTCATATTCTTGTCCTTCTAGTTGTCTTCTTTAACACACCATTCTGCAGTCATATTCTTGTCCTTCTAGTTGATTTCTCTATCCCATCATTCTGCAGTCATATTCTTGTCCTTCTAGTTGACTTCTCTAACACACCATTCTGCAGTAATATTCTTAGCCTTCTAGTTGACTTCACTAACCCACCATTCTGCAGTCATATTCTTGTCCTTCTAGTTGTCTTCTTTAACACACCATTCTGCAGTCATATTCTTGTCCTTCTAGTTGACTTCTCTAACCCATCATTCTGCAGTGATATTCTTGTCCTTCTAGTTGACTTCTCTAACCCATCATTCTGCAGTCATATTCTTGTCTTTCTAGTTGACTTCTCTAACCCATCATTCTGCAGTGATATTCTTGTCCTTCTAGTCAACTTCTCTAACCCATCATTCTGCAGTCATATTCTTGTTTTTCTAGTTGACTTCTCTAACCCACCATTCTGCAGTGATATTCTTGTCCTTCTAGTTGACTTCTCTAACCCATCATTCTGCAGTCATATTCTTGTCCTTCTAGTTGACTTCTCTAACCCATCATTCTGCAGTCATATTCTTGTCCTTCTAGTTGACTTCTCTAACCCATCATTCTGCTGTCATATTCTTGTCCTTCTAGTTGACTTCTCTAACACCATTCTGCAGTTATATTCTTGTCCTTCTAGTTGACTTCTCTAACCCACCATTCTGCAGTCATATTCATTTCCTTCCAGTTGACTTCTTTAACACACCATTCTGCAGTCATATTCTTGTCCTTCTAGTTGACTTCTCTAACCCATCATTCTGCAGTTATATTCTTGTCCTTCTAGTTGACTTCTCTAACCCATCATTCTGCAGTCATATTCTTGTCCTTCTAGTTGACTTCTCTAACCCATCATTCTGCAGTCATATTCTTGTCCTTCTAGTTGACTTCTGTAACCCATTATTCTGCAGTCATATTCTTGTCCTTCTAGTTGACTTCTCTAACCCATCATTCTGCAGTCATATTCTTGTCCTTCTAGTTGACTTCTCTAGCCCATCATTCTGCAGTCATATTCTTGTCCTTCTAGTTGACTTCTCTAACCCATCATTCTGCAGTCATATTCTTGTCCTTCTAGTTGACTTCTCTAACCCACCATTCTGCAGTCATATTCTTGTCCATCTAGTTGACTTCTCTAACACCATTCTGCAGCCATATTCTTGTCCTTCTAGTTGACTTCTCTAACCCACCATTCTGCAGTCATATTCTTGTCTTTCTAGTTGACTTCTCTAACCCACCATTCTGCAGTGATTATCTTGTCCTTCTAGTTGACTTCTCTAACCCATCATTCTGCAGTCATATTCTTGTCCTTCTAGTTGACTTCTCTAACCCAGCATTCTGCAGTCATATTCTTGTCCTTCTAGTTGACTTCTCTAACCCACCATTCTGCAGTCATATTCTTGTCCTTCTAGTTGACTTCTCTAACCCAGCATTCTGCAGTCATATTCTTGTCCTTCTAGTTGACTTCTCTAACCCAGCATTCTGCAGTCATATTCTTGTCCTTCTAGTTGACTTCTCTAACCGACCATTCTGGCACCAAAATATTAATTAAAAAAATAATTTAATTTAAGTATTTTTAATAATTTATTCTCAAAGAGTTAAATACTTTCTCCCTTTTTTATATGCTTTATTTAAAAATTTATAATACTCAACAAACAGATTTCACTTTTATAGATAATATAATTAATTATTTACTAGTATATCAATTAAAAAAAAATTTTAAAAATAAATTTGTAAATGATTTTTTAAAAATTATAGCATGTTAGCTTTATTAATACATTTAGATTGTGGGGGTGGAGTGGGGGGGTGGCGGGGTTGGAGTGTATACCATCACAAAGGAGAAACAACACATGTTCAAAAAGACAGACACAAAAACTCCTTTGATACCCTGACAATCAAATCATTAAATATTCAACTATGTGATAGAAACATTTCACATGTAAATTATGAGTCTGGTGTGAATGTATATTTTGGTTTTCTATTGTTATAATGTTTTGTAAAGAGTAATGCACACATTTTAAGACAAATTTCCTTATGGATAATAAAGATTATTATTATTAAATGAGGAATTAGAGTTGGAAGGTCAGTGAAGGCCTAAAGTTTTAGTTCACTATTTTAGGCCATCATTGAGTCAAACCAGTTCTTATTGGTTACAAAATTGGTACCTAAAATTAATCATGAAAAATTAAAATCCTTTGGTAGAGCTACATGAGTCTCCACTATTTCAGGTTATTTAATGGATCCACACACAGCAGTAGCTCAGTATGTAGCCTCACAACATGGGGACATGACAACTGTCATATCTGGTACAGCCCATCATGGGAAATTTTGTGACAATATTTTGCCCATCATTGATCCAAGTGGTGAGTTTTTTCATATCAATAGAATCAATGGTAGTCATTGAAAAATTGCAGAAAATGTCTTTTTGTTCTTAAATTACTTCTTGTATTTCACATTTTCATGTTTGAACAAGGCTCAAGAAGTTGTAATTCTAGCTCAGAAATTCAAGTTTGTTGCATATAGGCCTAAAAATTATCTACAACTCATTAACAACTTTAATTTGCTGACGTATTATCAGTTGCACTTGTTGAATTGAAGGGGTTAAAGAAAAGGGAACTGTAAAGTTCATCAAATAGTCTTTTGACTGTCCATTGAACTCTCAATAGAATGACATCCTCTAAAGATTGCAATTTTGTACATTTTATTTCATGATCCTAAGCAGCCAAACTTCATTGGATAGTTGAAGCTTAAATAGCCTACATGTCAGTTTAATTAAAAATAATTAGCATGAAATTCTTAAAAGACAAATTGTGATCAAACTTTGAAAAACAAATTTATCTAAATAAAAATTACTTTGTGTTGCATCCTTTGTCACCTAAAGCAAACATACTAACCACCAATTGGCAATGTTGTTTTTAATGAGTTATAAACTTAGATCTTTCTTACTTATTTAAAAACTTATATAAATAATTGAGTGAGGTTATAAACACTAGAATTTCTGTGAGTTGTTAATTAAATGTAAACTTGAACTTGAATAGTGACTGTCTATTTCCACATTCTTCAGGAGACATATCAAGTTTAAGTGTCAAAGATTTGATAAGTCAAGCATCTAAAGTGACAATTAGACCACACATGAACACATTCTTACAATCCATGGTTCAGAAGAATGTGTTACATAAAGATGTTGTTTCTGCGGATTACAATGAAATTGTAGATATTGTTGTGAACTTTGCAAAGAAGCTGTAAAACAATCTATTCATATTGCAGAGAGCTGAACAGTTTGGTCTGTAAACTTCTTGTAATATTGTTTTGACATGTTGACCGATAAATAGTTGTTTTATTATAGATTTTATTACAAAACTTGTATCAACTCCCTCAGTCTGTTCGTCTGTTAAAAAGTTTGTACATATTATTTCTCCCACACCCAATCTTGGATCAAGCTGAAATTTCACACAATTATTTCTTTTACCTGACAACACAAGAATAAATTAAAAAAAACTAACCAATTAACTATTGGTAATAAATTATTTTGTTTGGTATCTCAAACAAGGGAAAGAAATTGTACTTGACTAAAGTGGTAGTATAAGCTGAAGCATTATAAAATAATTTGAATTCAAACTAAATGATACAAGTACACTTAATATGAGCTTTGATTCTCAAAAAAAGTTGTTTTTTTGTTATCATGTTGCTTTTTTTAAGTCTTGTCATGTTGTAATCTGTAACAAACTCTTATAGTGTAGTCCTGTTAATTAAGTTGCAGTGTGTGACAAACATAATAATACAATATAAAGTTACCTAAATTTTTAATAAAAATATTGTTGTCATTTAGAAAGTATGTATATTATTTCCCTATAAACATGTTGTACTAGCAGTAGTTTAAGGTATAATGATTCAGACTTTCAGACTAATAATAATTATAGGATATGTATAATTGAATGTAAGGTTTATGTATGTCCCGCATAGAAATCAAAACTTTTTGACCAATCTTGATAACACTTCAAAACTTGTATAATAATATTGACAAGAAACATCTGCAATAATTATTGATATTGCAGTGTCACTATCTCAGAAGTGTTAAAAAAAAATCTTAACTTATGCTTTAAAATTAAACAAGTAAAAGTAGACATTAATAACAATATAATCTATAGTCATTACATTTGAAGAGTGGTGCATAGATAAATATCTTTGTGGCCCTGAATCTAACAAAATTCTTGCTCTAACATACCGGTAACACTGGCTAAACACTAGACATGATGGTTAAACACTATAGATGATGGCTAAACACTAGAGATGATGGCTAAACACAAGACATGATCACATTTCAATTTCTAATTTTAGCTCCAGTAATCATTATACATATATATTAATCATGTACATATTTTATTTGTCATTGAAAATATGGAGAAAAAATTGGCAAATATAGGGAATGAACCCATGACATCATTCACATTATTAGCATGGTACACTAGTCTGGGGAATGAACCCATGACATCATTCACATTATTAGCATGGTGCACTAGTCTGGGGAATGAACCCATGACATCATTCACATTATTAGCCTGGTGCACTAGTCTGGGGAATGAACCTATGACATCATTCACATTATTAGCATGGTGCACTAGTCTGGGGAATGAACCCATGACCTCATTCACATTATTAGCACGGTGCACTATCAACTATTCAGTCATACTTCTATGTGTTAAATTTTAGTATGAAATAAATAATTAAATTTTTGACTCGAGCTTATGACTTGTCTTCTAAACAACTTCCAGCAACTTTTTAATTTTTCGGTAAGAAGAAATTGTGAGCTAATGGTAAGAATTGTGCCTTCTACTTACAACAAGCAAATAATTTCTTCAATTGTATCTGTTACATTAAGAAACTCAAAAGCAAAATTCAATCCAGCAATCTGCCTTGATCTTTAAAGTCATTGCTGTATTATTTACTAAAATATATGTTTAACAAGCAGAAATATTGATGCTACTTATTTTAAATATAAAAAGAAACACATCCGGCACTGAACAAAATGCATGCATAAATTATCAAATGTGAAGTTTGGTAGTCTCTCATTTTTTTTTTTTAAAATAAATGTATCACAATTAAATCTTGAAGAATCTTTTTTAGTGACAAGGTCAAATGAATCTGATAAGCTAGAAAAAAATTGTATTAGACAAATGTATAGGTTATGAACAAAAATGTATCATTAAATCTAATTGATTAGAAAAACAATAACACAGCCAAAAGAACCAATGGGAGCTTACGGGAGAAGGTTTCAGAAAATATATATAACTAAGTGTGCCTGAAAGAGAATTAG
Source organism: Biomphalaria pfeifferi (assembly GCA_030265305.1). Classification (NCBI taxonomy): domain Eukaryota; kingdom Metazoa; phylum Mollusca; class Gastropoda; family Planorbidae; genus Biomphalaria; species Biomphalaria pfeifferi. The sequence goes on from JASAOG010000025.1 coordinate 1,375,765, forward strand.
GTCAGTCAGTCATAACTTACAGTCTACCTTTATGTTTTGATAAGTTTTAATTTAGTCATTTAATTTTGTACAGATATGTGGCATTCATTGGCTTAAAACTTTGAATAAAAGGAACACTTTCAAATGTTTAGAGACTTTATTGTATGAAATCACAGTCCAATGACAGCTTAAGTGTAAAGAATAGCAAAACTAATACAGGTACATTGAAAAGATCCACTGAAGCAAATGAAATTTCATTGGTTACATTTATTATGACTTTTAATTGTACACAGGCTGTAATGATACAAGACACTGGTTTCTAAACAAGACATGGAATAAATATAGTTTTTGAACATGAAGTCCTCGACAACATATTACTAAGACTTTGTCTATGCAAAATAATAATAATAAACAATCACTAGTAGTTTTTACATGCAAAGGTAATATGGGAAAAGAATGACCTTTCAAAATTAAAAAATTGGAGGAATTCACAAAAGCTTATTTATTTTGGATAGATTTCTATTTGGTTGAAGGTCAATGAAATTAATGGCTGAGACTAGATAAGTGTGACTCTTCTCATTTGTTCAAATAGTGGGGAAAAAAGAGTGAAGAAATGAATTGTTCTGTTTCGTGTTCTATTCTCCATTACTTGCTAAAAACGACTAAAAAAAATTATAGAATTAAATGATGCCTTCAATTTTGATTGAGTATTTTATATTTCAAAACATTCTAGTTATTCTCAGCATGTTAACCAAATGGTGTTCCCTTTTAATAGGACAGAACTTGTTCTAAATATCATTATTTTTCCACTGTCTTTCCCAACATATACAAAGCTCAACATAAACACCTTTGATTTCTTTTCTTGCTCTTATACTAATGTGGATGTTTTCAAATTTGAATGTCATGCTAGAGTGCATTCTAATCTATGGTAAAGGAAAGAATAACTTAATTTAAAAATAGGTGGACAGCTTATGTGTGGTCTTCAGGCTTGCATAAGTTAATTCATTGACCTAGATATTTTTTTAAAGAGCTACCACAACATTCATCCAACACATTCAATGGAAACAATTATTTATTGGCATGCCATTTATTGACTACATTGTATATAAACATGCAAAATTAAAAAAAAAAGCTTCGGACATGACTTATGACTGGTGTACACTCAGTACTGTTGTACAGGGTCAAAAGACTCATTATAGAAAAAAAACACTGAAGACATTCCTCACATATACTAGATAAAATCTTATTATAGCCAGCCAACAAAGACACATGACTTGTGTTTGTACGCTATATATCCTTTTATTGAACTAACTTGGATGAGAATAAATAAATACATGACATCAAAACATGTTAGTATAAACTAGAGAATCTGAGGAGATGAAAGTTGCTGTCTATAGACCAATACAGAACAACAATAAAGAGAATGATGGTAGTATGACATTTAACACTGAGGTGGTGGAAGGGGCAGAGAAAGTTGTGGCCTCTATTGGTAGGTATAATATACAGGTATATCATTTGCTCTGAGGATTACATTCTATGTAGACTAATACATAACATTTAGATTTTAACTTCAATAGCAATCATTAGTATTTCAGAATTTGGTACACGCAAACTTTTATTTAAACTCTGTGATTGTTTCAGACCTAAAGGTTATTAATCATAAACTCTTAATTATTAAAAAAAATAATTTAATTTCAAATATATCTACTTTTTACTTTAAAATTTTTTGATTATGCTTTAAGCCCTGTTAAGTCTATAAATTCATGTTTTGAAATGCAAGTTCAGGAAAGGCAAGATTGTTCAACCCACAACAACTCAAACCTCAAAACATGGGTGCAACAATGGGAGAAGCCTTCATCTATACAATTTAATACTAACTGGTTGGCTCTCATGCCATCAGACACACTGAATCAAACATTTATGACAAATATATATACAGGAAATCATACTACTTTAATCTCATTCACAATAGTAAATAAAATGTCACACAGAACTTAATCAATTCTAGGCAGGACACAAATATAGCTCCAACTCCTTTCTAGTGAAATGATATGTTACATAAATAAAAAAAATAATAAAGTCAGTGACTAAATCAGGAATGAAATCAACACAAGTGAGTCAGTAGTCATAACAAAATCAGAGACCTAATCCTAACACATCCTCATCAAGACAGAATTACGACCACTTGAAACTTCTGTGAGAAATTCTGCACCGAATCTATTTATCTTATTCTCTAAACAAAACAGCAGCACTTAAGAAAGGTTTATATTGCAATATTGCACTAACTGTACATATGATACAATAAACTACACAAAAAAAAGCTTTGATTTAAGCTTCACTCTAGTTGTTAATGTGATATTAAAAAACAAACAATTATTGATTCTGATAATAACTTCTCTACATGGTGCTACCAGTAACCTCATATACAAGTTTGTATCTATAACTATTGGTATATGCTCCAAGTTGCTACTAAAATTATCTAGAAGTAACTCTTTGAAAATAGCTTTTATCTACAGCAGAATGGAACAACGAGCTCAATCTTCACCAAACTAGTCAGTATTTGTTTCTGCAGTTAAGACACAGACTTCAAGTTTACAAAGAAATAATGCTTCTCTTTATTCTCAACACAAGCAGTCCCTATTTACACAGTAAATTACATCTGAGCCAACTTCTCTTTCATATCACACAAGTCACTGGATAAGAAAGAATGACAAGAAGATCAAGATAAAATATAAAGCTTATAATAAAAATGAGACACATCTGAGCTATTCTAGTTTGATGAGGATAAATATATGATTGTAATCATTTATGGTGGTAACTTTAACAAATTTATAAATGCTAGCTATGACCAAAATATAATTTATCAAGGCTTTGACTTGATCCATAGTTTAATGTTCACTTTCAAAATGTTCGTGTAACACCCCATTATACCAACTCCCCTTTGCACTATCTGCAACATAGTTCATTTTTCAAGGCTTAGAAAAAAAATTAGATAAATATTATTTCTAAAAAAATAAAAAATTTTAAAAGTTGAAGTTTCTCATAAACAAAGTAGCTTGTATAGATGCTTTCAGAAGTCCAAGCAGCAGAGAGATCTGTAGGTCACATTACCATAGGTGTATCTCCCTAATTTCTCCAATGATCTGGCTAGCTCGTTGCAAGGCCTGAAGAACAGAAACAGTAGGGTTAAGTATAAAAAATAAAAGTACTTAGAGCAGTTACTTGATTACTATCAAAGCTAAAGTTACAGCCCTAACTCTAGAAGCTACCTGCAGCATTTCTGAAGCCTCTTTTCTCCGTGCTGCTATATGCACTGATTCCTCTAATAAAGTTTCTATCTCTTCTTTTTTATACAGCTGACAGACAAGTTCACTCTGGGGAGGTTCAAACAGTTCAACAACAAAGTCAATGGTTACATGCATTGGTCAGAGATGGTCAATTATGTAAGCAGTGAGCACACATTAAGCTGGACATATAGAATGACCTGTAACATTTGTTGTAGAGTATTGCTGCTTTGACTCAAGTTAACAATAAAAATAAACAAATGCATTTTTAAAAAAGACAATAGCTTCTTAATATGTCTCATCGAGAGATTATTTTACAAAAATTATAATGGTCAAACTAGACTTTTCCTCAACAAGCTAGTACTTCTTTTCCCTATGAGATATATATATATATCAAATTGATAACAGACTGAAAAAAACACACAGGAAGACAGTGTCCAGCCACTCAGTGACTTACATACCTGTAAATGATCCTTGACATGGTTCACCAAAAAATGCATGATTGCCTTGGGCGTGCTATCCTGGATATTTTTTCTGACTATCATGAAATAAGATTTGATCAAACGTTCTGAAACAAATAAAAAAATCCATTAAGATTGGGGAATTACTAAATAAAAATGTATATATATTGGCAGCTGTTCATTGTTATAAAATATAATAACTTATTAAATGACTGACCTATAACTTCACAATCCCTCTGTTCTCTGGAAGATAGTTTCATTACTGGCTGCTCTGGCTAAAGTTTTAGAAACAAAATGGTTTGAGCAGTCAGACAATACTGAAAGAATTTTACATAATCTTTTGGTATAGCTCTAGCAGCCTCTAGAAACCTACCACTTCAGGCAGTAAATTAATTCCTTTCTTAGTTCTGGACGGGGATGGACTAGCACTATTGGCACCACTGCCTGGCAAGGAATTTGATGGCTCAGATGACCTGTCACTAGAAGCTTGATCAGCCCTATTCTGTCTCATCAAATTAGAAAGTCTCCAGGAACTTCCATTGAGATTATCTACAACAGGTGGTGGGGTTGACTGGGAGACAAAAAGTTATACAATCATTTCAGTGTAGGTAGGATAGCTCAAAATACTGATTACACTTTTATAATGTTAGGTGAATCTTCACAAATTCATCAAATCATTTTGGATATGTTTCAGTGACAAACAACAATCATGCTAAATGTTGCTTCTGACTGTCAAAGACTTTGATTATTTAAATCTTCAACTTATTTTTATAAACAGTTTTATAAAACAATATTTTACTTCTTCAAAACTCAAAACTAATTTAAACTGTTACCTCTAATAATGTTCTGAATTTATCAACAAATTATGTAATGAACCACTAAACTTATTTATCTGGTAAACAACTACAAATAAAAAAAAAAGGTAAACAGAATTTACTTGGTAGCTTGAACCCTCAGAAAGAACAATTAAAACATGATTCTCAATGCTTTTTAATTTCATTTTCCAAATCTTTTTTTTTCTTAGAAATTTTATAAAAATATATCTAGTGAATTAAGATTTATTAATACTCAAAACAAGTACCACAAGGCAGTTGCAAAGGAATCTAACAAGATTTTTAAAATAAAAATAAAGTGAAACTTGGAAAAGAACAAAAAGAAAAAAACATTTTTAACAAGAGCCACAACTCTGTTCTACCTTCTCATATATTCTCTCCCTAATGCTTCCATCTGGCAAGAACCTTACATTTGTAATGGATGAGGATGTCTTTAGATGGTCACAAAAACAACAAAATAGATGATTTGTTCATAGTATTAGCAAATGTCAGAAATAATACAATGTAGAGTAATGTAATACAATGTAGTAAAATAACCCATAATGCAACACACAACTGTTACGTTATAAGCGTACTAACTCAACATTCAAAAGAGCATACATAACGATACACAAATATCTTCCAAATTCGAATTAAAAAAATGACAAGTTCAACTCACTCTATCTTTGTCCTCTTGTATTTTATCCAAAACATTTCTTTGGCTGTGGGTTTTGTGAGTGTCATTCTCCACTAAGTTATTTCCCATCATAGCTTTGTGAACAAGTTGGGCTTCAGAAAAATCTGGATGCTTTGTATTGATGTAAGCCAGTTCAATCTGGACTAAGTTTTCAACCTTCAAGAACAATGTTCATTAAGTTATGCTAGAGCATGTTATGACTGGCCTACAGACTGAAGTCAAGCATAAAATCTATATTAGATAACATAATATTCACCATGGCATTTGTTGGGGGTAACCTCTGACGCAGACAATTTGTCACTACATCAACAATGCGTTCATGAAGTTTAGGAAATCTCAACATTTCTTGCTGTTTCAAAAGGAAAACAAAAAGTGTCACATGAAATAACTTAATTTATCACAATTTTAATGACACAAGTCTATACTCATCAACAGAGTGTTCTCCTCAATCTATTATACCAACCCCCTCCCCACCACAAACACACACTAATATTTTTTCTGCTCCAGTGGAAAGATTGATTAAAAAAAAACAACAACAGCAAAAGCAAAACAAAGCAATTTTATCATATACAAATTTTAAACAGTAAAGATTTGTTTGTCTTTTATAAAAAATATTACATACTAAAAGCTTTGATGGTAAAAATGTATTGTTAATAAAAAGTTAAAAAATTGTAAAATAAAAAGTGTTAAAAGAAAAAAACAACAACTAGAGTCTCACATGTGTCCCGCAGTGTTGAATCATTCTCTGCATTTCTTCATGGACAAGTTCTACGCATCTTAAACTGGGCTCTTCTAGTCGACGGATTTGTCGTTTTACAAGTAACTCAAAAGAAATTTCTGGGACAAACAAAGCAGGCCTCGGACCCTACAAAATATGGTTCATAATTATGTTTTTAAATAATATTTGTGACAAATGAAAATAATAGACACTTTGAAATTAAGTAAAAGAAAACTTAATAAGTAAATAACAAGTATTGAAGTAACAACTGTAATATTAAAATTGTAGCAATATTTACAGTAGCATTCCTGATGGCTGTGAGGATATCTCTAGCATTGAGTCCACCAAGGGGATCGACAGACTCTAATGTTCTTCCAAAAGTTTCATGGAAAATGTAACAAATACGAGCACCTCCACACCTGTAGATGACATTTGTGCATAATATATGAATGTCCTATAAACATACGAACATAGAAACAAATAGATGAGCTCCTACGACATGTAGATTTTGTTGGCTCTCTTTGAGCCTCTACACTAATAAGAAAACATTAACGCGTCTTCTACACTCATAGGACCACCACAATGTCATTGACTACATCAGAACAAAGTTAAGTAATAGAAAAGATTGTAACTAGAGTAATTGTAATTAGAGTAGTTGGATTTCTGCTGGAAATATGGATTGTCATCTCGATGATCCTAGGTTTGAAGCCTACCACCTGCCTCCCTAGTCGTCCTGCGGGAGGTTTGGTCTAAAATGTAATAATCTTCAAATCGGACGTAACATCAGAAACACGTTAAGCAAACAAAACAAAGACTTGTACACATTTTACATAAACTAGGAGATGTAAAGAAAACCAGTAAAGATAACCTGATATCTGTTTACATAAAAAAAGACTATTGATATTACTGTGCACTTACAGTTCTGATGTTTCAATATTTCTTGAAGTTCCTTCTATAGTGCTGCAATAAGCTGAGGCAAACCTTGTGATGATTTGAAGCAGTAGTTGACTCTGTAACAGACATTCACACAACTCATTTTCTAGAGTTAAAATATTTGACTCCACAAAACACAAACATTAGCTGCAAACAATTTCCAGTCCTAGCTCCCTGTACTTCTAAGAGTAGAACAAAAGCTGACCACTGACTGCTCAAAAAAAAAAGCTTACCTTGTCACTGATTGGTTCACCAAAAGAGTTGAGAAGAGATTGAAATTGTGCTATCAAAACGTTCACTCTAGTTTTTAATTCAGGCAAACAATCTCTAATGTGATGCATCAGTAACTGTTAGAAGTAAACAACAAAAAAAAAAAAGTGTACACTTGGAATAATCATTAGAAAAGAAAAATTGTCCATCTAGTAGGCACTTTAATATAAATGCCCTAAACAATTTTTGTCAAAAGATGACTTAATTACTAACCCTATTTAATGTTTTGGCAAGATAAGGTGTACCATTACGGTTTGCTATAGATGGATATTTCTTTTGCAAAAAGGTGGCCTCATCTTTTAAAGACTCAGCTAGTTCCTGAAAGTGTAAATAACATTAAAATTAAGCATTGAAACAACAACAACACACACACACAGACTAAGATTGAAGAAACTACTTTTTAAAAAAGTTCAAAAGGAAGTAAGAAATATAGTTTTGCACCTTTTTATTGTTGATATCTGCTTGACTTCTATTAACCACACCTATTATACCCAATTTGACAGGAATCACTCGACCACACAGAACATCCATTGCATCTGTCCCAGCATCCATTAAATCTAATTTGGTTATAACTGCTAGGGTTCTCCGACCTGAAAAAGACAACATTTTTAGCAAATAAAATATTTGAGAAGGGAGATGAAAATACTATGTGATTTCAGCTCTTTTTTAAATTTTTTAAATTGGATTTGATTTTGAATAGTTCATGCCCCAAGTCAACACTTTTGATTCATTCTTACACATGGCAGTTCCTTAATCATCTAGAAGTTCTCAAAATGTTAACTTTGGCATGCCTGTTAGCTGCTAACTATAACATTAATAAAAAAGGTGATCACGAAAGTGAAATTATAATGTTAATAAATAAATGCATCTCTGTTAATAGTTTCTTACCATCTGGGTCAAAATCTCTGGCCAATTTTAAAGCTTCTGATGTGGCAAAGTCTGTGTTAGCTGCTGTAACTGCCAGGATGACAGAGTTGGGATTAGATATATAATGGATTGCCAGATCACGAATCTGAGTTTCAATATCAGGGGGCTGATCACCGACAGGTACCTTAGTCAGACCTGGCAGGTCAACAAGGGTCAAGTTGACTACTTTTGGCGAATAGATTTTTAAGACAATAGGCTCAGGACTGATTCCCTAGCAGATACAATAGGTAAACAAAATGAAAAAAAAGTTAGTCAATATACTGACACTTGAAAATAAAATATTTTAATTATTATGATTCTCACATAGTCATTTAAACATTTATTAACTATTATATTTCTCATACATTGTCATTTAAACCATCTTAACTATTATATTTTTATACAGTCATATAAATAATTTTAACTATTATTCTTCTTATAGTCATATAAACATTGAATTTACCTTATTGGTACCAGACATTCGATCTGTTTCATTTTCAATTTCCTTACACACTTCCCCGAAGTCTGTGTAAATTTTATTTTTTGTGTGCAAAAATTTAGCCCATTCTTGTGCTGTAACATTTTCTGGACAAATAACAACAAAATGATGGCTATTGAACAAAGATTCAGCGTTGCTTAAGCATAAACAATCCCCCCCCCCCCCTTCTGATTATAACAGATCTAACATTAATGTTAAAAATATTTGAAGAAAATGTATATCTTACGCATATCCTCCTGCCTACTCTTAGATGAACTGTCTTTGGATATATGCAGAAGTTGCAGCACAAGTGGTCTACGGGTGACAATGCCTGTACCTCTGGGTAGAAAGTCATGGCCGACAAGTGTCTCAAGAACAGAACTTTTACCTGAACTCTAAAAGAAGATGAAAATTTTTTTTTTTTTTTTTAAAGAATAAAAATCCAAAGTGAGTGGAGCATTGTATTTCATAGACATAGAATTAGATCTTAGATGCAAAGTTCCAATCTTATTTTCTCAGCCCAAGATTTAATTAAATGGGCTTATGTGTTCACCAGATTCACATCTCAAACTGGATGTGGCCAAAGGATAGAACCATAGACATGAATCAGAAACATTTGTTTAATATAAAAAAAAAAAGTCGAAAAAGTTTTTGATGCACGTTAGGGGTTAATGATGTTTTTTTTTTCTTCTGATCTTTGAGTACCAGCAGATGTATGGTCCAAAACTTTGTACAAACTTTCATGTGTGTGTGATATTATATCTCACTTCTGGTGAATGGCTTGTAAACACAAGTCTATTACTCTAGGGCAGGGGTTCTCAACCTGTGGGTCGTGACCCCCTTAGGGGTCGAGTGACGATTTGTCAGGGGTCACCAAAGACCATTGAAAATATGTATTTTTTTGTGTCTATTCTTCTATCGCTGTTGGGGGTTCTAAAAGGGGTCACCGAGCTTAAAAGGTTGAGAACCGCTGCTCTAGGGTCAAGACTAGCACTAGATATGATTATCTTATCAGGACCTAGATCTAGATCTTTACCACCATTTTGGTATTTCTAAAAATATTTTTATATTTTATACAACTCAATAACTCAAACATTTGTAAAAATAAATTTCAATTATATAGATTCTTATTATTTATTAATTTAATACTAGATATTTATTAAGATTTTCATTTGAGGAGAAACATGATGCAGGAACCAATTGTAGACATTTCACCAATATTATTGTTTAATCCTTATTTGGATGTTGAAAACAATATCATACCATTAGCCAACATAGACCTTGTTGTGCAAGTACAAAACTGGACATTTCTGAGTCATTTGAAGAGTTTAAAAAATATATTTTCTATTTTTAATGTTCCGCAATTGAAAACAACTGGATGTTAGTTTTACATCACTTTTTCCTTGCTGTCAGTACTAGGGCTGATTGTCTTTCTTGTGACATTGTTTAATCTTGGGTACTTGTTATACGTTTGTAAAATGTTTTAAATGTTTCGGATGTTCCTTCAGAGTTGAAGATAGTTTACTTCCTAGTCCAAACCTCCCGCAGGACGACGGGGGATGGGAGCGGGCAGGGTTTGAACCCTCAGCAAATCCGAACGACAGTCCAGCGCGCAAACCCCACGACCAGGCAGCCATCCTACTTTTAAAGTTTTATTTTGAAAATGACAGCTCACTGATAGCCACTGACACTGGTAGAGTTGGAAAAATTTGCTGTACAATTACTAAATTTGAACAAGTTGAGGATAAATTATTCCTACAAATATATTCTTGTATTTCAATGGGACCCATTTCAGGTTTCAAATAAAAAAGAATGAGTCAACTACAGTAATTCAGATAACCAAACCGAGCTAATTGTGTTACAATCTTTACATTATTTGACACACCTGATGTAGATACACACAAAGCCCTTAAGTCTGTCTTGTTTGCCAGGGTTGTAATTTGAAAGTTTTTTTTATCATCTGCACCTAACTAAGGCAAAAGCTTTTCTTTTGTTCTCTAATGCGTGTCCCTCGACCCTCAACGCAAACCCAGTGCAGCCCTCAAACTTCAAACCAACTCAAATGGTAAAAAGTGCTTTTGCACAGACCTCTAGATGATAGATCTATTCTTGAGTCTACTTAGACGTAAGTGTCTTACTTAGATCTAGAGTAGATATATCTAGTCAGTGGTCTTGAGAGTAGTCAATAGACTATAGTTTAACTAGACAATCTGATTCTAATCTCAGTACTATGACTATACTATGACTAACTATCAAGGTGTTATTTTACATTATATTTATTATTATAAATATTATAAAGTCATTATAAATTAAAGCTGAGGAAGTTTCAACCAGACTCTAGTCTCTAAAGTCTGACTACAGCATTCTAGAAAAAGGATCGAAGTCAAGACAATTGGATTAGCTGTAAATGAATTTTAGCTGCATGTGAGATGAAACATTCAAATTAAGAATCATATAATGGGGCAATGGGGTAGCTGTGTTCCAAATTTCAAGCTTCTATCTATTATAATTATGGTCAGTTATAATAAAGTTATGAAGATGAAGAGATTCATTTTTTCAATCAATCACAGTTTTTTGGACATTTAATTTTATGATTTTCTAACACACAGTCTACAGGTTCAACTCTAGTCTAGATTTAAGTTGAATAACACAAACCTGATTTCCTATAACAACAATCTGTGGTAATTGTATAGTTTCGGACCCTACTGTGTTAAAAACATCCTGAAGTTTGTTTATAACAGGAATAAGAGCTTCCATTTCGTCTTTGAACTGACGAAATTAGATGTCGGACAATTATAAAGTAATGAACAGATAACTAGAGTAATAAGCTTCCGGTAAAGGGAGGCTAATAAGGTCACTTTCATTTTCACACCATCCTAATGTTGCCTAACGAGACAAATGCCTAATGCTACTTTTGTATTCAGCATTGTAGATCTAGAAAATAAACACAAAAAGGTTAGACAGTGACACTGATATTCAAACAACACGAAAGACTCTAGCTAGATTTCGATTTGGTTTTAGATATAGATCCATATTATTTCTAGATCTAGATTCTTCAGAAATTTTTAAAAGATTCTTATAATTATCTGATTGACTAGGGCTAGAGTCACGTAAGAGTGTCACTAAAGTCACTAGATTGTCTTCAGATACTTCAGAAAGATAAAGTCTCCAATCTAGTCTAGATTATAATTTATAGATCTAGATCTATATATTATTTAATTATTAAGTTATAGTAATTGTTACATAGTATACTACTTTACTAGATATATCTAGATGAGATCTAGAATAATCTAGATTTAAATCATTAAATTAAGAAAGGGTGGGACTGGCTTTATTTAAAATGCTAGAGACATCCTACTTCATCTGATGCAAATTAGCAGTGTTTATCAAAGTCCTTAAAGAGCATTTAAATATCCCTCTACATCAACACCTGCAAAAATATTGGCCTGACTAGAGTCTAGTAGTCGTAAATTACCAGTTACTAGCTTTAGAGTCTAAAAAAGAATGAAGTTTTGCACCAGCCTTCTACAGACCAGTCATACTCATAGCAAATGCCAAAAAATTTGTCTACTTGATTCTTGAGAACCATATCAGTAAATGAAAATCAAGATGATGAGTTTGACTTCTGTGTTGCATGTTCTAGTGCATCCTTTGGCAGACATTAAGAAAAAGTTTGGTCACGGAGAGGACTCAGCATATCTACAAAACTGAGAGTCTGGATCTTATATTCTCACCACATCAAAAGGCTGAACTGCTTTCATTTGGCTGTCTGAGAAAAATTCACCAGGTGAATTGGTTTTACCACATGCCAGACTGAAATCCTACACATTTCACAGATGTTCAGTTTCCATGCCGCAGCAAAAAAGGTCCCAATGACGATGGACTGGTGATGCAGTTCAAACCCCTGATAATTGCCTCCCCAAGCAATTTTTGTATGAGTAGGTATGCATTGGAAAACACTCTATAAGGGCTCAACAGATAAAGTTATAAAAACAATCTGAAGAGCTCCTTCAGGGAATGTGGAATTGTAACTCATGACTGAAATACTTGCCCTTGATCACTCCCAATGGCAAGGAGCCATGAGTGTCTGTGTCATCAGAAAAGAAGTTCAAATCAAAGAGCAAAGCAGGTAACACTGATTAAGACACAACCTACTCATGCATTGTGTGTGGTCAGCTTTTAAAGGCAAAGATTGGACTTCTTGCCGAGTTAACTGGAAGTGACCGCAAAGCAGCTATCTAGAGTTAATATAGAGGAGTCTAGAATAAAATAAAATTAAATGTAGATGAACTCTTCTGGTTTATGTAAGGTCTGGCATATATTGCTAGATCCCATGACTAGTTTTATATAATGCTAGATCCCATGACTAGTTTTATATAATGCTAGATCCCATGACTAGTTTTCTCAAATAATTCCTGATGATTTTTATGAGAAAATTCATGCAAACCAGCAAACATTTTAATCAATGCTAGCAAAACGAAGGTAAAGTTGACAAGGCATGGCAGTCCATAACAACAGCTGAAATGAAGCAGCTTTTTCATATTTATATTACAATCACCATTCAAATTTTGCTGGAATGTAAAATGTATCAAATCTAACCCTTGATATATATGAAAAGAAATTAGGTTTCCATTCAGAAGATTAAAGTAGTCATAACACCTTCATTGAACACAATACAGAGCTTTAAAAACATTGACAGAATTCATGACTGTTTACACCTTGCCCTAGAATCTGTTAATATGATTACTTACACTTTTGAGGAGGGCTTTTTTTTATGTAAATACCAGTGAGAAGAATAACTTTTATTTTTATTTCAGGAGAATGAGTGACTATGCCAGACGGATGGCCTTCTTGTCTGCCCGTATATTTGGGGAGGTGTTTAAAGGGACAACTTACAAGAATCACAAGATAGTTAAACAAATGGCAGAAAAACCTAAGCATAAAGATAACTTTGTGGTCAACTATTATCCCCCTTACTATAAATTAGATCTTGCCTTTGAAAACTTAAGACATCATGGACTCTTTAGGTAAGGTAGTCATAGGTGTTTTTTTTTTTTTAAGTTTGCTTAGGTAATTATGTTGAGAAGAAATAGATCTGTAGATTTTTTTTTTTTTTAATTACAGCATTACAGAGCATTATTTCTGATGTTTTAGCCATTTCAACCTTAGAATATGATGGTTGTGAAAACAAATTTGACTAGTTTAAAGGACCTGTTGTGATCTTGATAGCAAGCACTTTTCTGTCTGAAACTTCCATATTTCTTATTTTAACTCTAACTATAACAGGATGGACTGTCATATATTGTATTACATGAGATCATTAACTGAAAATAAAATGTCTGTGTCTATTATATCTCAGAGTGAAATTAGTTTTAATAACTTCCCCTAGAAACATTGAAAAGGTTTCATTTAACCATCTAAATTTTCTACTGACGCAATACACAGTGTTCAAATAACATAGAAATAGAGTATTGGATGCCTAGCAGAAAACACTTGTAGGTAATTTTAATGGTAAAATTTTTCTTTGGCAGTGTTTTCTAATCTTCTTTTTCTTTTCAATGCATGACAGGTCCAAGTCTGAACTCCCATTGGTAAAGCTCTGTTTCCATATCTTCTAGCCATCCAGACTGTGGTCAGATTATAAGTCACTTTAGTTTTTGGACTTTTGGTTGTATATAACTTATCCCTTCTAAGATTTAACATTCTTTTTGAGATAATCTGTCCAACACATTCTTTCTTTGTGTTATTTCCACAACTATTGTTTGGTTTCTAGTCATCGTATAATGGTTTAGATATTGGTCTGAGAACTTTTGTCTCCTATTTATACATTGGGATGTGTGACCAAAAGGCTAAGTACACTTGGGCCTGGCTTGTACAAGGGGCCTGAGGTTCAACACCTGACTCAAGCACATAATGGCAGGTCGGAAAACCTTCACCCAGATACCCCCACTGGTTCACTAATGAGATTGGACCATAGTGCTCTGAGCAGGCTATTAGCATGAAAGTTGCGCTATATAAAAGCTATTTTTTTAAAAACAGTTAACTATTGGTAATTAATTATAATGTTTGGTATCTCAAACAAGGGAAAGAAATTGTACTTCAAGGAACTCATCATCGTTGGTGGATTAGTCCCCTTTATAGTTTACCACTCTAAATTATAAGAAACACTATAGAACTCTATTATCTTCTTCACTTATAAGTGCCTCACTAGAAGAGTTGTTAACCTATCTGCCCGAGGAGGCGGGAGCCATGAGTTCAAATTCAGGTTGTTGTTTTTTTGTAACTGCTTTTAAAAACCAATTATGGTAAAATCCACCCAGATATTCCTTCCCCCCACCCCACCCCAACTGGTTCAGATAAATGATAGGATCATAGTGTATGGAGAAAGCTATTATTGTTAGTCAAGATCTATTACAATGACTATCTGTTTGATGGTATCTTGTTATTTTGTCTCTTAGAGATAGTATCTTGTTATTTTGTCTCTGAGATAGTATCTTGTTATTTTGTCTCTTAGAGATATTATCTTGTTACTTTGCCTCTATGCTTTTATTTTCTCTAATGATGTGCAGAATCTTCATTTAAAAAAAAAATATATATTCTCAAAATATTTTGGACATCTTTCTAATATTTGACTACCAGGTATGTTTAGAACCAATGTCTTATTAAAAGGCTTACACATTATTTCTATTCCCAGAGATGAACATCAAGATTTCAAAGAAGAAATGATCCGACAGAGAACACTGCGAGGTAAAATCAAACCCAAGAAGGGAGAGGGTAAGAGAGCCATGAAGAGGAAGGCAGCAGGAGGGGGCCAGTGAACTGCAGGCTGTTTAGGTATTGCATGGACTTTCTAATGATCACTTTCATGATGCACTGAGTACAACATTGTCTGGGTTTTGTATGAGATTAGTGTAAGAGTCTTGCATTTCTTCATTTTGTTTCACCTGCTGGAAGATATTACTAATGAAAGCAATGTAATAGGATGTGCCAAAACTTGTTTGAAAATGGTTGATAATTAAACTTTGTAAAAAATATATAAACAAAAAAAAGAAAATAATGATACACATTTTTTTGTTTATTTATTTTGTTTGACTTGTATATTTATTCCTTGATACTAGTGTTTTGTCATAGTTAATGCATTGTTTGACTTTGTTTAGTTCCAGGCACTATACCAATAAAACACTAAAAAGACAATTTATAAGTAGACTTACTGGAGTCATATGTTGACATTTATAGTTGACAGTAATATAGCTCAATATATCTATAATTACACTTTAATGAAAATTGATATTGAACTGTTACTAACCATAACATTTTTTTAATAATTTACCAACTATTGTATTGAATACCGGTACTAAGATTTATACCCACTGCAAATCATTAGATAGTAGATTTAGAGCAGCATTTATACTAATATATTGGCAGATTAAACTCCGGAGAGTGTTAAAAAACTGAACAGGAGAACCTGGTCATGGCTTTGTTACATGCTCTACATGCACACTCATGTTGAGATAAAGATAAATGTGTTATTGATTGTTTTTGCTGAGGGATAGATTTAGTATTATATCACTTGAAATTGATTGTTTTAAAAGTAAGCTAGTTTCTTCACTTCAGTTATATGCTAATGAATCAAAGATATGCCCTGAACTTTTGGGTCATCATGATTTGGATGAGATTTAGTGTTATATTTAAAGAAAGCTTGTCAAAAACTTGGTGTCTGAAGTCTCAAGTATCCTTAAATTAACTTAGTGTCAAAGAAAAAAAAATTACGTTTTGCTAGAGTTTCTGAAGAATTGTTTAATAAATTGACTAAATGTTTAATTTTTTAAATTAATTCATGGCATGCCAATGAGTAATTGTGTAAAGTTTCAGCTTGATTCGAGATTGGGTATGGGAGAGCTAACACGGGGGTGATCGGAATTTAGTGACTGCTTTTTTTCTTTGATTTTATTTTAGGTGATATTTTAATACTAAATCATCACTAGCCCCAGCACAGCCAAAGGTTTTTGAGTTTAAAACCCCCTTACCAGGGGGTTTTGAGTTTAAAACCCCCTCTTCTATAAAACAAACTTGGGGGAGCTACCACCTTCTACCAAGCGTGTCCATAGGGAAGGACACTTAGATATAAGGGTTAGCTGTGAATAACAAATAAACAGCCGTGGACCAACTTGGGGGAGCTTCCACCAAGCGCGTCCCCAGGTGGCGGTTAGGGGAAAGACCCTTTGATATAAGGGTTAGCTGTGAATAGAAATAAACAGCCGCGGACCAACTGGTTTGCAGTCATGGAGGATAAGGTGAAGTATTCCAGTGGTTAGAATATTTACTAAAAACATCTCAGAAATCCAGGGAAATGATTACAAAAAGCGAGTATAGGGCGCTCTAACTCTAAACCCGGGTAGATGAAACCCGTTAGCTAGGGATAGTAGTTCATCTAGGAGAGAAAACTCCAAAAATAAACACCTGCTGCCTTGCAGATGATCAAAGGCTATGGGAGCACACCCAGAAAGAAAAGCAGGCTGAAGTCGGAGTCAATGGGCCTCCTGGCGCAAAACACATTGACAAGCAACCTCATCTATGTTGGAGTTCAGTAACGATTCTAATAGATGTGGCGTCCTGCCTGTGGATCCCGCCGCGCAGGTAGGGGGCCGGGCTCCCCGCCTCAAAGGAGCCCACACAAGCGAGCTGTTGGTTCTTCTATCTCTGCCTCTGGAGCCAGGAGCAGGGACAAGAAAGTAAATACTACTGACCAACACTCCAAGACCAAAAGTCTAAAAATCTTACAATGGAACGCAGAGGGCATCCAAAAGAAAAAAGAAGCTCTAAAAATATTTCTGCATGAGAAAGAAATAGATGTAGCTTGCATCCAAGAAACTCATTTGAACAGTAATTTTCGTTTCTCCATTAGAGGCTGCACCTGCATCAGACAAGATAGAGAAATCAGACCCAAAGGAGGAATCCTCACCCTCATTAAAAATGGCATCCTTACCACAGACATAACTATGCCCAACTCCTCAGAATCAGAAATAATGGGAACTATACTAATTCTCTTAGATGGAAATATTAATCTATTTAACTGCTACTTCCCACCAGACAAGGAAATTGAGATTGACCACATACAAATACCTGACCAAGAAGACTGTCTTATCTTAGGAGATATGAATAGTCCCTCTCAGAGCTGGGGATACCCAGACATAACTATTCCCAACTCCTCAGAATCAGAAATAATGGGAACTAAACTAATTCTCTCAGATGGAAATATTAATCTATTTAACTGCTAGTTCCCACCAGACAAGGAAATAGAGATTGACCACATACAAATACCTGACCAAGAAGACTGTCTTATCTTAGGAGATATGAATAGTCACTCTCAGAGCTGGGGATACCCAGACCTAAATGCCAGGGGAGAAGAAATTCAAGAATGGCAAGCAGAGAACAGACTTATCTTGCTTAACAAACCTGAGGATAAACCAACCTTTTTCTCAAGAGCCTGGCTAACATCAACCACTCCAGATCTAGCCTTTGCAACTGACAACTTATCCAAAAAGTGCACCAGAGAAGTTGCAGACCAGCTAGCCACCAGTGACAACAGACCCATATTAATCATTATGGATACCTCCAAAATATCAGAAAACTCCACCATCCTCAGATGGAACTACAAAAAAGCCAACTGGCACCTATTCTCAAAGCTCACAGACCTATACACAACTTCAATAAACTGCAAATCAAATCAGGTTAATAAGTCATACTCAGCTTTCTCCAAAGCAATCCTCCTAGTAGCTAAGGAATCAATTCCTAGAGGAGCAAGAAAAGATTATATCCCCAACTGGTCTGATCACCTTCAACAACTCCACAATGCCACTATTGAAGCCAGAAACACAGTAGAAAATAACCCTTGTATAGAAAATAACATAAATCTAAAAGCAGCTAACGCAGTTTTCAGGAAAAATTTCCTTTCCGCCATGAGGAAAAGTTGGCATGAAAAAACAGAACAGCTAAACGTAGAGAGAGATGGCCACAAACTCTGGCGTATAGCCAAATGTCTCAACAAGGAAGAAAACAGAACAACTCCTATAGTAATAGAAAAGGACAACAAACCCCTGAAAGGCTAAGAAGCAGCAAATGAATTCATTAAGTTTTTCCAAAGCGTAGGAAAAATACAAATCAATGAAAGTAGAAATAAAGATGTAAACTTAGAAATCCAGGATAGAATTAAAGAAAACAATCCAGCTTACTTCTTGGGAATGACCACTAATCTTAAAATGAAGTAACTTGATGAATCCCTAAAAGTCCTCAAACCAAAACAAGCCCCGGGCCCAGACAAAATATCAAATGACATGCTACTTCACTTGGGTCCTCAAGCCAAAAGAAAGCTACTACAAATATTCAATGCTAGCTGGAAATCTGGCAGAATCCCAAACATCTGGAAAAAAGCCATTATGATCCCTATACTAAAGCGCGGCAAACCAAGAAACAAATTGGATAGCTACCGCCCCATCAGCCTCACTAGCTGTACTTGCAAACTGATGGAAAGAGTGATAAATAGAAGGCTGGCATGGATCCTTGAGTCAAATAACCTACTCACTGAAGCCCAGGCTGGCTTTAGAAAAGGCAGATCAACGGAAGATCAAATCGTCTTTATCACACACGAAATAGAAGACGGCTTTCAAGAAAAGAAACCAACAACAATTGTGTGGGTTGACTTAGAAAAACATTTGATAAAGTCTGGGAACAAGGTCTCTTGCTCAAACTAATCCAGCATCACATATCCCACAGAATGTACAACTGGATAAAGGAATATCTAAATAATAGAAAAGCCTTAGTTTGCATGCAAGGACAAAGAAGCTACCCAGTGGGTGTAAAAAATGGCGTCCCCCAAGGAGGAGTCCTATCCCCAACACTTTTACTAATATTCATAAACGATCTAAATCAAAACCTACCAAGAAAAGTTAAAAGCAGCATGCATGCAGAGGACCTTGCCTTAATTAGCACACAAGAATATGTAGGAACATCGAAATTTTGATTACAAGATGCTCTTGATAAGCTCAATAATTGGTCCAAAGACTGGGGCATGTCCATCAACACAAAAAAGACCGCATATACCATATTCTCACTGTCAACAAAACAACAAACAATAAAATTAACATTAGATAAGGAAGCCCTACATACCTTGGAGTCACCTATGACCCGAGACTAACCTGGAAAAGCCAAATAGATAAAACACAAGAGTAAAGGCATCCAGAGACTATCCCTCTTGAAAAAATTAGCTGGCACAGATTGGGGAGCTAATCACAACATTCTGAAAAAGACCTATACCAGTTACGTGAGACCTGTACTAGAATATGGTGCCACAGCATGGGGCTCAGCAGCCCAAACCAACCTTAGAAAAATAGACAAGGTTCAAAATATTGGTCTAAGGATAATGACAGGAGCAATCAAAACAACACCCATAAAAGCTATGGAGGAAACCGCTGCCCTGATCTCTCTGGATGAAAGAATAGAAATAAAAATCCTTTCCCAATTCACTAAATTGGAAACCATGGAGTGGCACCCACTCAGAACAAAAATCCACAAAACTGGCACCAAAAAAACGTCTCAAAAGGACCAATTTCATACAGGAATCTCTAAACCTAAAAAAGAAACACCAACTTGAAAAAATTACTCTGGAATCCTCGATATACTATAATGAATCTCCACCAAGGGACCATATTGAAAGCATAAAAAGAAAATCTGATTACAGACCAACAGAGCTCAAGAAAATAGTGAACTGTTTTCTACATACCAATTATCCTAGCAATCAGTGGATCAGAGTTTACACGGATGGCTCAACCCATAAAGCCACCACAAATGGAGGAGCTGGAATACTTATCGAATGGCCAGATGGAGGAAAACTAGAAAAATCCATTGCAACTGAAGAACTCTCTGACAGTCACAGAGCAGAAAGGGAAGCACTAGCACTAGCTGCTACCATCCTAGCAAATCATCCAAGTTCCCCACACAGTCAGATTGTCTTACTAACCGATGCAAAAACAACCCCCCAAAGCCTGTAAAACTCTGATTCCTCATATATTAAAAACCTCAAAACAGCACTTACAAAGCTCAACAACAACAGCAAAAAAACTGTAATTCAATGGATATCAGCTCATATAAAACTAGAAGGAAATGAGAAGGCTGACACACTCGCAAAGAGTGGGAGAACTAACACACTAATAAACTCTGCACTCTATACAGAAGAATTGAAGAAATTAATCGTAAATAAAATAAATGAGAAATGGGCGAGCTCTCATCCAAATCACAAGAAAGATGACGCTTACTATAAGCTATATCCCAACAAGATCAACATCTAATCTTTTGACTCAGGACCGGACACAACAGAATGCGACAACACATGTACCGGAAGCTCAAAATTGGAACCAGTGAAATCTGCCCATGTGGAGTATCACCAGAGAATGCAGACCACGTCCTCCAAAACTGCTCTCTATACCAAGAGGCCCGTATAAGACACTGGTCCCTAAACACCCCACTAGAAAGAAAACTATATGGAGAGCTCCCTGATTTGGAAACCACTGCGCAGTTCATCTCATGTATTGGTCTAGACATCTGAACACTCCAACAGTTCATCTCATGTATTGGTCTAGACATCTGAACACTCCAACAGTTCATCTCATGTATTGGTCTAGACATCTGAACACTCCAACAGTTCATCTCATGTATTGGTCTAGACATCTGAACACTCCAACAGTTCATCTCATGTATTGGTCTAGACATCTGAACACTCCAACAGTTCATCTCATGTATTGGTCTAGACATCTGAACACTCCAACAGTTCATCTCATGTATTGGTCTAGACATCTGAACACTCCAACAGTTCATCTCATGTATTGGTCTAGACATCTGAACACTCCAACATAATCAATGAGAACGATGAAGAAGAAGAAGAAGATAAAACAAATTTAAAAAAATGCAAACGACAATTTCCAAATTCCAAGAGCATTGGTTAAGGAAGATTTTGATTTCGGAATTCAGTAATTGATTTTTTGCTTTGATTTTGTTTATTTTGGGTGACATTTTAATACTATACCATCACTTGCCCCAACGCAGCCAAGGGGTGTTGAGTTTAAAACCCATATTAAGGGGTTTTGAGTTTAAAACCCTATCAGGGGTTTTGAGTTTTAAAAAAACCCTACCAGGGGGTTTTGAGTTTAAAACCCCCTACCTGCGGGTTTTGAGTTTAAAACCCCCTACCTGCGGGTTTTGAGTTTAAAACCCCCTACCAGGGTTTTTTTCAGTTAAATCCCTCTCTTCTAAAAACAAAACAAAAAAAGCAAACGACAATCCCCAAATTCCAAGAGCACAGTTAAGGAAGAAATTTTAATTTTATAACCCCCTATTCAATATAAAAAAAGCAAATTACGCACTCAAAATGTTATGAGCGTAGGTAAATAGGTTTCGACTCAGTTTTGAGTTTGCGCTGGGGGAGCTCCAAGCGCTCCCCAAAACCCTTGCTAGCAATGGCGGGGAGTCTACAATTTTTCCACTAACCCCAGAAAGAACCTAGTCTAGGGCACAATAAACGTCTTCCAAAAGAATGAAGGGTCAGAATGTAATAAAGATCATGTACACATACACACATACATACTATTAATTTTTTTTCCTGGAGGGGGGTGAGAAAAAAAAATCACCTCCGAAAAAAAATCCTGGCTACGCCCATGAGCTAACGTATATAAACTATTTACCATATAGACAGATTAAGTTGATATACATTTTGTACAAATAGTGTTAAGCCACAAGACAAATGGAGGACAATAACAGTCTGATGGCTACAACTCAAGCAAGACACACATTGGCAAGTAAGGTCGTGGGACTCTATAACATACTATTAACTTTGGTTAGACCAAACTTAGAATATGTGTCCTCTGGGACCACTCAACTTAAGAAAACAGAGAGAAACCAGAACAGTTTCAAAATAGAGAGCAGTGAGATTTATAACAAATGAATGTCCACATTTGTTTAGAATAACACTTCACTTTAAGATACTTCATAGCCGAAGACTAAACAGTAAAGTAGCATGAGGAAAATGAAACACTGAACCATAACTTACAAACACATACACACAACCTATTAAAAATCCAAGAAAGACACAAACATAAAGACAGATTTCTTATTCCATATGTAGGAAAAGTGTTCCTTAACCTGGTGCCATTGGAGCATGGAAAGGGTTGCCTGTATCAGCCAGAAAAACAACAACTCAACAATGACTTAGCAGAGTTTAAGTCTCTAATTAACAAGTCCGACTAGATTGACACTTACATACATCTTCTGGAACGTCAGTAATCTATAAGTGTCAATGGATATTTTGACTTGAGATAAACTGCAAGATGGACAAAATAAAAAGGAGTCACGTAGTTGTTTTTTTTTTCAAAGTGAGCACAGGTGATTAACCCACCCAAAGGAAAATCGTAGGACTAGTTTGTAACTATGTTTAATATATCAATTAAAATCCATAGTTTCCTCATGAAATAAAATATTCCTGTAGCACAAGATGTAGAGGAATCTCTTACCAATGACCACGAGGAGACATTATCGCAGCCATGCCACATTTTCCTACATTCCTTGTCAGCGAACACACCTGACGTCCTGATGAATTAGATCTAGATCTATGTCACTATTTCTATTTGATAGTCTTTTGGAGTTCCGATAATATGACACAGGCCGAGAGATGTTTTAATGTTCAAGGATAATTATAAGTGCATAAAAAATGCGCAACTCTGAAACGAATATTATGCGGAAGTGTTTATATTGCGCCAACTTCAGGGAAAGTCTCGACTGAGTTCTCTTAGCTCAGAAGTAGCTGTAAACATGTAACATCCGCAGTTTTTGACAGACATGTTTGAATATTTTGTTGCCATTACAGATGTAATGAAACTTTTGTCTTACAAGAGTTTCCTATATTTATGTAAGTAAACACTAAAGTAATTAAATGTGAAGAAAACAAAGCGACGGAAAAAATTAAAAATATTGTGTTGTCGCAGAACGACGTTGGCTCAGATCACGTGATCATTATGAGATGAAAACCTGGGCCTAGCTAGGATGATTAGATAGGGTCGGACTAATTGTCGCCAACACATCTTCTCTACGCAGCAGTTGGGTACAAAGGAATGGTAAATAATCGATTCAATTAGGGATCAGATGCTTAGCCAATTTCAGCCAGAATGAATCACTGTGTGTTGCAAGCTACCTTAGTTAGGGTCTCACCCAATCCCGATTTTTTCATCTTTCTTTTCCTTCTCTTAAGTGGGTAGCCAGCAAGCGCCAATGAGTATCTTCAGCATAAGCTACCAGTACTGGTTTCTTTGCCCTTCTCTTGTAAGTGGTGCCTCTCAAACAGGCTGCCTTGTCGTGCGGTTTGCGCGCTGGACTGTCGTTCAGATTTATCGATGGTCCAGGGTTCAAACCCTGCCCGCTCCCATCCCCCGTCGTCCTGCGGGAGGTTTGGACTAGGAAGTAATTATCTTCCTCTCTGAAGGAACATCCGAAACATGTAAAACATTTTACAAACAAACGATGGTAAACATTTTGATGAATATAGACCATGGTAGTTCAATTAAAAAGAGGGCGTGGAGGTTGAATGGTCAAGTGCTTGGCTTCCGAACCTATAGCGGTCCCGGATTCGCATCTCGATGAAGACTAGTATTTTAATTTTGGGTCCACTGAACTCTAATGGAAAAGTAAAGTTTATCGTTAATCTTCGGCCATAAAAAACAGACGACGTTTTTATCATCTGCCCTATAGATTTCTATGTTCGTAATTTATTTATTTCCTGTTAAATGAACATTGTACAGGCTGATGCTTATAAAGTTAAAACGTCTCTGACTTTTTAAAATAAGCGATAACTACTTTTGTGGTGGGCACAAGCTATTATCATGATATTAACAGCGAAAAAGGAATCTTGAAATGTTTTAAATTGTATATTTTACGTAGAATATAAGCAATAAGTAAACTACATCAAAGGGAATAGCCGCAAAATCACGGTCTTTCTCAATGCTGCATTCTATATAAAATATGTTTCATGCTTTGTTAAGTAAAACAAATAATTGTGTAAAACTTTCAACTTGATTCGACAATTGGCGTGGCAGAAATAATGTCCAAAAAAATTGCACCAGATAGGCGAGTGAGTATAAATATTTAGCTTTGTCAAATATTTTAGGCTTGATGTTTCTGCACACAATCACACACTCTCTCTCTCTTTCTAGCTTACGTTCCATTGAATACTTTCTATTTCCTTACTGGTTATACTGCAATGTTGAGCAAATACACCTTTTTAAAGGAACTCAACCATAGCATGACACAAACACTCACACGCAAATAGAGACTCACGCACACACACACTTACACACACAATGTCTTTACGCTTTGGACTAAAAATTTGAATATTATGCTTTGTTATGTTATCTTTTTTTTTCGTATCTTTAAACTAAAAAATAAAGCAATTCTTCTTATCATGATTTAGTTGTACACATGGGCGCCCGCAGGAGGTACAAGGTGGTGCACAAGCACCCCCACCCCTGGATTCTAAGTAGCCAAATTCTAGCCAATTTTGTTGCACCAGCAAATCAATTAGCTTCAAAGTAGCAACTGAAAAAAAAAGTACAGTTGTAAGGTTTGTATTAGACTAGCCTTGGCTTATCGGGAATTAATGGCCAACCATGTATGTGCACCCCTCTGGATTCCAATTAGCCAAATTTTAGTCATTTTATTTTTACTTTTTCAAATCAATTTACTTCCTCTAAGTAGTAACTTAACAAGTAGTGCTTCAACTAATGTACATTTGTAAGGAGAAGCTATTATGGTAAAAAACTAATAGAGGGCTATCAGGGGTTGATGTACGATTTATTTTAGGCTTGCAATTTTTTGTACTATAAAAAGTGTAAAATATTCTTTAGCGCTGAGTGGTAAAGCGTTAAGCTTCCGAACTCTGGGTTCCGGGTTCGAATCCTGGTAAAGACTTGGATTTTGAATTTCGGGATTTTTTGGGCGCCTCCGAGTCTACCCAGCTCTAATGGGTACCTGGCATAAGTTGAGAAAAATTAAAGGCGGCCACATGACACCCTCATTAACCGTGGCTCACAGAAACAGTTGACCCTTAGGCCTACATCATCTGCCCCATAGATCGCAAGGTCTGGAAAAGGAATTTTTTTTTTTTTTTTACTTTACGTTAGTTCAGACGATTTATTTTAATTAGCCAATAGTTAGAGTTATTATATTTAGTCAAGGCCTAGAATAGGATCAATGTTGTTTGTTAGTTTTTGTTTTTTTTTCGACTTGGAGGAGAAATCCTTGCCAAGTCATCTTGATCAATGTATTCCACGTCTTGAGGAGCTCGTTTCACAGACGTAACCTTGTTAACAATGACCTGAATGACGTTTAGATGTACGGTGTCATCAAGAAGTCAGACTGACAATTTCTTCCGTAACAGTCCCATTTTTGTGTGAGACACGAATGGACTGACTAATACGAGCCCAGTCAAAATACGAGCCCAGTTACAACTTTGAAAAGATCTTTGACTATTTGGCGGATGTTTTAGTCTCATAAACACATCTTCAATCTCACTGATTCATTCAAAACCCAACTTGACCACGCTGAGAAAAACTTCTGGGATGGTATCTTAAGTAAGGCCAGACTGGTGGCAGACAAAACTGGATACTCGGTTGGGGCTGCCGAAAATACACCGAGCAAAAATCACATGTTTAGGGTTAGGGTTTTGGGAGCTAGCACAGAAATTAAATTAGTTTACAATAAGAAAATTCAGTGACTTGTTTTTTTTTTCTTCATTAACGTTTCGCTTTTCGAGTATTAATAATGGTCAGTTCAAACTGTTTTGTCTTCATCCTAAAACGATGCAAGTGCTGGAACGTGAAGCAGAATCTCAACACTGTACACACTAAGCGTTCCTAGCCAGCTTGTCCAACGCGACAAGAAGCAATTATTGTTTTGTCGACCTTAAAGAGGCAAGGGCCGCAAGAATTAACTTAACAACCTATACAGTAAATACTTTGTTCACATGTTTAGGCTCTATTATTTTATTTATTTACACAAGGAGTTTATATTGCATATGGATTGGGGGGGGGGGGTATGAGTTCTTGTCTCAAATATTCTCCGTAACAAGAAATTTGAAGCTACTACTTTGAGTCATAGGTGGCAACTTGCACTCGCCTGCAAAAAATCCTGCGGGCGCCCATGGTCCTACACTCCTTTATTATGCATGACCCGCCCATCACACAGGATATCATACTTATCAACCTTATTTGAATCTTTTATAACAAAGATTATTAAAAAAAAACAAAAACAAATGTACTCGAATCTGAACCAAATTTCAGCTAAGGCAAAGTGAGATGAGACCAAAAATACGGAGCTAAGGTATTTACATTACATTATACATTATTTCAAAGAAAGAAACCATCAAATCGATCAACGAGTCTCTTATTTACCTCTCGTTTTCAAGTTGTCTCAATGGAACGTAGACCCATTTGTGTTTCAATTCTTAAATGTACTCCATCGATTTGTTGTCACCATTTCAACCTTCCTATTTTAATATTTGTTTTTCATAATGTTTTATTCCCCAGAGATTTCGTGATAATAGCGAAAGTATGATAAGTGAAGAATTGAATTCGAAAAATGTTTTTCTCTATTATGATGATCCATCCGTGTTTGTTTCCCCTCAGGTATGATGTTTTCTTGGTCTATTAAGTAACTTACTGTTTTGTATTTGAATAAACAATATTGAAAAACCAACTTTTCAACGGGTAAATAGAATATTATTTATTCAAAGAACTTAAAATCTTTTATATATGTTGCATCTCGCCCCCTTCTATTAATTTTGACCACTCCTGCCTAAGGGCCTGCACTGTGAATATGTAAGAAAAAAAAAGTGAATCATTGAATTTAGAAAAATATAATTTGTGATACTTTTTTAAAAATTAATTTTTACCATCTCGACCCCCGCTCCCTTCAATAAAAAAAATGAAGCTGGTATACTACAAGCCTGCGGGAATCGAGCCTTAATCGATGCATACGTTTCTTATTGTAAACTAGAAAAATATTTTTAAAATTCTTTTTTTTTAAACAAAGTTTAGAATAACCACAATTGTATCGATTAGTTTGAATCAGCCATATAATTAAATGTGTAATAGATCTAGACTAACAACATACATCAGTGCAATTAGAAATATGTTTACCAATTGTTCTTGTTTACGTCATTTCATGCTTTAGCTTTCTCAATGCGCTATATGATCCTATCTTTTGTCTGGACCAGTTGGACAAAAATAGGGTGGGGGGAGAGAGACAATGAGGTATCTGTTTGAATATTTTAAAATGCATTTATAAAAAATATTTGAAAGTTCAACTACCCGAATTCAAACTCGAGGGCTCAAGCTTACTCAAGCAAACTCACTAACCACTGTGCCAACGAAGTGTTTATGAAAAAAAAGGTTTCATAGTTTCAAACTTTAAAACGGCGACCTAGTTTTTTTCTACAAAGTACAAAGGGGGCTAATTCAACTTCTACCACCACATCAGTCTAGTACAATTTCTTTCCCAAAACAACATATTTAATTTCCTATAGCTAATTAACTAATTGTTGTTGTTTTTTAAATTGATTCTTATTTTGTCAGGAAAAAGAAATTTTTCGCAAAATTTCATCTTGATCCGAGATTGGGTGTGGGAGGAATAATGTGTACAAAAGACAGAGACATAGTAAGTTGATATAAGCTTTGTAACAAACAAAAAAGCGCTATGGCGATGATTTATTTTCTGTATAATGATTTATTTTGTGATTAATGATTTATTTCTGAGTAAAAATACTTGTTCTGTTACATTTCATAATAATAAGAAAAATTATAAGAAATAAGAATATTATATTTAAGTGACACATTGAACATTTCCTGGAGAATCAACCCACCCCATGACCCCAAATATTGCTCGTAAGTTTTGCTGAGACATTCACGCTGCGTTACCTTTGTGTCTTCTCCTAGTGGCCTTTACCTTACAATAGTTTTCTGCTGTGGCGTCTTTTATGGGCAATATGGAATTCCGCCTGGATGTGTGTCAGCATTAGAAATGAAATAGGTCAGTTCTGTCATTGATATAGATCAGTTCTTTTATTTTCTATTATTAAAAAAAAACGACACAAACTACCAACAGAGTATTGTGATAAGTTTGTTTACAGAATGTAGTCATGGCAATGAGCATTTAAGGTTTAAAAATCAACGTTAAATTAGTTCAAAAACAGAAAAAGAAATTATATATAGGTAAGTTTAGTTTCAAATCTCGGATGCATCCAAGTTAATGCAGAGAGGTACAAACATTGCTAGATCAGAAATTCCACGCAAACATAACCGTGTTATGTGTTTGTCTTATTCCTTTGAATAAATGCATTAACGAACAGGGAATGACAACCAAGGACCGTGTAAGAGATCACAACCCTTTTTCTCACAACCCCACACTTTATCTCTCATCCCCCACACCTCAACCCATACATATTAGATTCCCAACCTATCGCCAAAGTCATCCCCACAACTTATCCCCACACATACATACCTAAACCAATCCCTAAACACCATCATCTTAACGTATCCCCACACAAAACCTTCTTAAGTTATGCTCACAACTTAACCCCACACATCAACTTCTTAACTTATCTACTACAACTTGTCCACACACATCAACTCTTTAACTTATTCCCACTTGTTTTCCATTCCCCTAAACCCTTACCACAGTTCGACACTCGCATCCTAAGTTAGTGGATACAAAATTATGAGAATTTTTTTTTCTTAGAACGATAAGAAACTTTCTGCGATGTGCCATCTTTACTAGTTTCTATTGGAGTTTACTTATTTTTTAGCCTTTGGCAGCGGAGAGAAGTGGTTGATCTACCTGACAAACATTGCTTATCTTCTGCTTGTTATACACAGCATTTGGTTCTTTTCGGTTGTACTTTTTCACAAGGGCAAAACGCCTGGTGAGTTGTTCTTTGTTGTACATTTTGTTTGGGAAAAGTCTAGCTTAGAACTTGTAAAAAGGAAGTTCCCCTTCCGGACCTTGTGATCTATAGGAAAGATAAGGCAAAATTCATCTGTCTCTATGGCCCACGATTAACGAGGGTGTCACGGGGCCAGCACAATGACCACCCACCTTTACTTTCCTTTAAGTATTGTCATGTAGCCCTACATATTATAGATGGGTAGACTCAGAGGCGCCCTAAAGATCCCGAAATTAAAATATCAGTCTTCACCAGGATTCGAACCCTGGACCCCCTGTTCAGAAGCCAAGCGCTTTACAACTCTGCCACCTCGCAGCCTTTAAAGAATGTAGTAGGCCTACTCGCTAATTATTTTTGTAATGCATTGCGTTCACTTTGAGCTCAGCGAAAAGGTTTTAGAGCGTCCCTTTCTAAAATTTACGACTAACATTTACGAGAAAACATTCCTAAGCAAGGGTCACGATATTAACATTTTATGATCTCCGAGCACAAAAACAAACTCAATAATTCTTTTGTTCCCATAGTAATTAAATCGTTAAAATAAAATCCAACTTTTTGATGTAATTTTTTCATGTGATATTTGTGTCTTTTAAAAAAAATGAAATCACAAATTTCGGGACATAACTGTGTAATATTGGTCCTTGATATGCGCTGTTTGACGTGAGCTAATTATTAACCCTGAAATAAATTCTAAATTTTATCAAATGTGACAAATTTTGGCAACTTACCAATCAGGAGAGAGTTGGGGGGGGGGGGGAGTATTTCCAAAAAATTATGCCTACTTATAAATCTAAATGAAATATTTAGAAACCAAAGTAATAGAAATAAATTTAAAAAGATAACACTACTGGTACATTGATTTCCTTCCCTTTACAGACGCGACTCGATGGTACCATTGCAGTCTTTGGTTGTTGAACACAGTGGCTTTTGATACCGCTCTAATGGTCACTTTACTCTACTGGTCATTAGAATATAAAGGTAAAAATATTGTCTACATATAAAGCTATTTACAAATCAAATTATTTAACATCACTATCTGTTGAAATAATTTGAGCGTAGTTGATTCTAAAGGGTTCTAGTTTTCTTAGTTACCGCGACTTGTTAGCTTACAAGTACCTCGTTAAAATTCTAATTTATTAGTGATATGATCGAACGTCAGTGATACGATATCTTTATCGATAAACTAAAGTTTAATTGAGTATCCGATGGAGTCGAAAACAACGCGTTATTTTTACAAAGCTTGTATCAACTCCCTCTGTCTATCTTTCTGTCTGGTACAACTCACTCTGTCTGTCTTTCTGTCTGGTACAACTCACTCTGTCTGTCTTTCTGTCTGGTACAACTCACTCTGTCTGTATTTCTGTCTGGTACAACTCCCTCTGTCTTTCTGTCTGGTACAATATTTGAACATGTTTTTTCTCTCACATCCGGATCAAGTTGAAACTTTACAAAATTATTTATTATACCTAAAAAAACTAATTAGTTAATGAATTACTGGTAATTAATTATTCAATTTGATACCGAAAGGGAAAATCTCCAGTATTAAGAAATATGGCTAATTTTTTGAACTTATAAAGATTTTGCAAGCTAATAGGAGGGATTGCACTATAGACAACCAGAACATGCCACAACCCTTGGTTTGTATTCTAGGAATATTACGTGTCCAGTCCTTCATGACCCACACAATCAACAGTGTGTATGTCCTTCTCGATCTGGCCATCACCTCGATACCTGTACGACTACTGCATGTCCTGTACACTTTGATTCTGTCCCTTGTCTACTTGATATTTACAGTCATTTATCACTTGATGGGAGGTAAGCTGTTATATTATCACAATACACTAACAATACTGATGTTTAAAAGTTACACTGCATTTTTTATTAACGTGAAACAAGGAGAGACCAACCAGCAGAGACTAATACAAAGTGAATACACACTACTGACACACTTAAGAGTAAACCGTGAACACGTAAACATACTGAACAGTAGAACAAGGGAGACTACATGAAAACAAACACACACACGATATAAACATAAATACATATATAAATGTAACATCCTCCAGTGTTTGAGGTTAGTCTTATACATAGTCACAAGTTCTTGTGGATTTGACCATTCGGTCTGACCTAGTTGTACAGGTTGTCGACCTGTGAGACCCGTCTTCTATATGGTTCTCAGGTCTCTGAGCATTAGGCCTACTTTCATCTGTGCTGGGTGGATCCACAGGTGCGGGGTTGTCGGGCTCGGTCGTACCTGTTGGTGTAGGCGCATTCGTTTCAGCAAGTAAGTGAAGTCTATTTCGGCGATAAACTCCTCCACCCGATTCAACTTCATACGACCGTTGTTGTAACTGACGAGTTATAACTCCCTTTTGCCAACGCTCATGGTCACGCGACCTTGACTTTAGTCTCACCTCTTCACCCTTAGCAAGGGGAGGTAAATCTTTAGCGTGGGAGTTGTAGTAAATCGCTGATCTCCTCTGGTTTTCTTTCAGTGCTTTTCTATGTTTCTGAGGATCCAGAACTTGAGGTTTCAACAGGCTTTCAGCTATAGGCAGCAAGGTTCTGATTCTTCTGTTAAAGAGTGCCTGTGATGGGCTAGTACCAGTTTTATTCGGGGTGCTTCTATGATTAAGTAAAGCCATGAACTGATCTTTATTTTTAAGAAATAATGTCTTTACAGTCTTCACGGCTGATTCAGCTTTCCCATTTGATCTGGGATAGTGGGGACTGCTTGAAATGGTTAAAACTCCAATCGTTGGCGAATTTTGCGAAGCTGTCCGAAGATAGCTGAGGTCCATTGTCAGAGACTACTGTGGATGGGATGCCATATCCGGCGAAATGGGCTTTAAGTTTTCTTATGACAGTTTCTGAACTAGTGTTCTCTAGACGATCAACTTCGCAGAAGTTACTGTAGTAGTCAACACACAAGATAGTCTTTGCCGTCAAGTGTGAATAGATCAACACCAACCCTTTCCCAGGGGTGTGTGGGAACTTCATGATTCATTAAAGTCTCTTTCTGTTGATTGGGTTAAAAAGCTTGACATATTTTACAAGTTGAAATATAATGCTTTATGTCACGGTCATTCCTGGCCAGAATAAACTCTCACGAGCTCTTTTTAGACATCCTTCAATGCCTGAGTGTGTAGAATGAACTTCTATTTCATTTCTAATCGTAGTGACTTGGGCACTACTACTCTTTCACCTTTGAATATAAGCCCCTCTTGAACTGACATTTCGTCTCTGAAATTATAATAAGGCGTTAGCTGATATGGTAGAAGATGCTTGCCTTCTGGCCAACCTTGATTAATTGTGATTAGAAGTTTTTGAAGCGTCCTATCTTTCTCGGTTTCTTCCTTTAGTTTCTGTAGTCTTTCTTCCCCAATCGCTAGGAACTGGTCATATTTATGAGCTCAAACTCCCCTTGACTGTTTGCTGATGACTTGATATGAGCTCTTGAAAGTGCATCGGCAAGATACATTTCTTTTCCTTTTTATAAATTACAGTTATGTCATAGTTTTGTATGCGCAACATCATTCCCTGCAATCTTCGAGGAGCAGCTGAGAGAGGTTTAGCCATTATTGCTTCAAGAGGTTTGTGGTCACTTTCAATGGTTATATGTCGACCAAATGTGTATTGGTGGAACTTATCCAGTGCAAATACAATTGCTAGCATTTCTTTCTCGATCTGTGCGTATCTAGTTTCAGTATCAGTCAAAGATCGACTTGCGTAAGCTATGGGCTTACTTTCCTGCATTAAGACAGCGCCAAGACCATTTTGGCTGGAATCACACTGTATGGTCAATTCTTTAAGTGGATTGTAGAATGCTAGCACAGGAGCTTGAGTCACCATAGATTGTATGTCACAGAATGCACTGTCATGTTTTCTCGACCATGACCAAGGGATATCTGTATGAAGTAGCTGCCGAATTGGTCGATGACGTCGGATAGTTTGGGTAGGAATTTAGCAAGATAGTTCACAAACCCACAAAAGCGCCGAACTTCCTCAACGTTTGTTGGTTTGTTCATTTCATTAACCGCCTTTACCTTTTCAATCTTTAAACCATCACTTGTAATTAGATGTCCCAGAAATGTAATTTCTTTCATTTTAATCTCAGCTTCTTCTTTGTTCAGTTTAATTCCCACAGAGCGACATCTCTCAAATAATGCTGTAATATTCATGTCATGGTCATGGGAAGCTGTTTCCCATGTGTCTCCGGAACCATAAACTATAATATCATCAGCTACACCAATCACACCATTAAGACCTTCAAGAGCAGCATTTAAATGTTTCTGAAAGAGTTCTGAGCTCACAGATGTTCCAAATGGTAATCTTCTCCACTTGTAACGTCCAAAGGGTGTCTGAAAAGTTGTTAGCAAACTCAATGCTTCATCCAGATGCACATGCTAATATGCATTTGCAAGGTCCAGTTTTGAAAACACTTTTGCATTCGATAATCTAGGAAGCAAGTCTTCCATTACTGGAAGGGGAAAACGTTCTCTTTTAAGTGCCTTGTTGAGAGGACGAGGATCTAAACAGATACGGAGTTTTCCAGATTTTTTAGTTGCAATCACCATTCCACTGACCCAGTCAGTAGGTTTATCAACAGGCTCAATGATTCCTTTTTCTGTTAGCAGTTCTAACTCAAACTGTACTTTAGCCTGCATAGCTAAAGGTACACGACCAGATGGACATGTAACTGTTGTTATGTCAGGATTCACTTCTAAGTGTACAACACCAGGTAATTCACCCTGCTGATCATCAAATACATCAGAGAACTGTTCAAATATTTTTGTCGATAACCTTGGTAGAGGCTTATCAACACTTTCAACCTTGTCAACACTTTCAAAAGTATGATAGTTAATTGTAATTAGTCCCATTTTTTCTGACGTTTTCTTCCCTAACAGGGGAGTTAAGTCATCTCTCATAACTACGAAATCAACACGATATCTCTTGTCGGTCCTTGGATTTTGTACTACGAGTTGTACCTTTCCAATAGGTATGAGTGTGCTACCGTCATACACACGTAGCTTGCTTTGAGTGGGACAGATTTGTGCAGATTTAGTAAGCTTCTTAGGGATGACATTAACGCTGGCACCCGAGTCAATCTGACACACAATCTTCTCACCAGCTATGATCCTTTCAGCTGCCATGTTATATTATCACAATACACTAACAATACTGATGTTTAAAAGTTACACTCCATTTTTATTAACATGAAACAAGGAGAGACCAACCAGCAGAGACTAATACACAGTGAATACACACTACTGACACACTTAAGAGTAAACCGTGAACAGGTGAACATACTGAACAGTAGAACAAGGGAGACTACATGAAAACAAACAAACACACACACAACATACATAAACATAAATACACATATAAATGTAACAGTAAGCGGTGTCAAGTGAAATCTGTCTTTAGATAGGCTCAAAACAAGGATACATTAGATATGGTGAAAAAAAGGATACATTAGATATGTTCAAAAAAGGATACATTAGATATGGTCAAAAACAAGGAACACTTGGAATGATGCTTATATCAGAAAAAGAGGTTTACCATTTTTATACAGTTACAATCTATATTTGATATAAACCAGAGATACAGAAATAATTTCGTTAACAAAAAAAACAACAATGTTTCTCAAACTTTTCCATGCTACACCCTCCAAGAGGTTAAACAATACCCACCGCCCCCCAGTCAGTGATAAGATCCCCGGTACACGGCTGTGATCTCTTCCGTTGAAAAGTCTGGGACTAAGTTTTAAAATGTCATAGACCCGCGACCTATTACATAGTCTCATGTTAACATTGTGTATATGTATCACAAGTGATTAGTGAAACGCCTTTTCTACATTTTGAGCTGCAGAAATGCATTTTCCTGAAAATGATAAAATAAAACTGCAGGTCACTGAAGGGAACACTGGCCAGTAATGTGATGGACACTCGAGTTGCATGGAAAGAACGTACGTCTGTAACAGACGTGATCAACTTAATCCTGTGGCAGACCTTCTATGACAAGCAAAAGTCGTCAATAGAAGGATCTACGAGACAAATTCGTCCCGTTTTGATACGAGTATGCCAAGAAAAATTGCGTTAACGGAGATGTTTTCTTTAAAAAAAATTTAAGTGGATCTAATCGATGACGTCTCTCGGAAAGACCGAAACAGACGTCCCTCACGAAAACGGAAACAGACTTCCCTCACGAAAACGGAAACAGACGTCCCTCACGAAAACGGTAACAGACGTCTCTCATGAAAACGGAAACAGACGTACCTCATGAAAACGGAAACAGAGTCTCTCATGAAAACGGAAACAGACGTCTCTCACGAAAACGGAAACAGAT
The DNA here is from genome assembly GCA_030265305.1 of Biomphalaria pfeifferi. Lineage (NCBI taxonomy): Eukaryota > Metazoa > Mollusca > Gastropoda > Planorbidae > Biomphalaria > Biomphalaria pfeifferi. Next base: position 1,411,685 of record JASAOG010000025.1, read on the forward strand.
GTCTCTCATGAAAAGGGAAACAGACGTCTCCAACGAAAACGGAAACAGACGTCTCTCATGAAAAGGGAAACAGACGTCTCTCACGAAAACGGAAACAGACGTCTCTCGCGAAGAAGGAAGGCGTACATTTTAAAAGATCTTACTTAGAAGATGATGCGCATTTAAATTTTGATTTTTGAAACATGGGCAAACATATCATCTTGAATGGTTGACATGGATTTATAACTGCAGCCTAAATACAACATTTATGTTTTAGTCCCGTAAAAAAAATTTAACGCCTTTGCGCCTCACCCTCTTCCATGTTAGCTAGTGGCCCCCTATCCCTCATTTTAAGAACCGTCGCTTCTAAGTACATATTTACACCTCTACATTTAAATTCTATCCTAACACTCTCTCGCAGGAACTAACTCCGAAGGGGAACCTTACATTTACAGAGCCCTGAACTGGAAAAACACAAATAAGTCGCTGGTGATTTCCTCGATGGTGCTGTGTGCTGGTGTCCCGCTCGTTCATCTGTTCCAGTTCGCCTGCTACAGCCTTCGTGCCTATAGCAGCAGAATGATGTACGACACTGTCAAGGTCAATGTCAAGGATGAGCCAGTCCAGATCGTTGTCGAGACTCAGCCCAGGGCACATTGAAAATAAAATACACAATAAAATGCTTATTTTTTTGCTCGTCAATGGTATGCTGCTGATTCCAACACGCACTAAATAGTTACATTAAATTAACTCACTCTGCACCTATCAATCCAAACTCACGATTTTTTTCTGATTCTATTTCTATTTCTGATTGCTTCGTAAACTGTTTGAACTAAGCTTAGATTACCTCTGTCAGTCTAGTAACATTTTTTAACACGTTATTTCTCAAAGCGTGTGGAGAAAATGACTCCAGTTGCAAATGTAAAGACTGTAGTTACAATGTGTAGCACAACTTTAGAACGACTAGAACTACAAACAGGCCATGATTTATCCTGTATTATCAAAAAGTAAAAAAAAAATGTTACCATGAATATAATGACCTATTAAAAGTGTAGAGTGTACTTTTTTTTTGGGGGGGGGGGAGGAGGCAGGGAAGGGTGTATAATATTGTTTATTGAGTTGGTACCTATAAAGTAGAAAGAAAGGCGTATGTATGTATGTCCCGCATAGAAATCAAAACCGTTTGACCATTCCTGATGAAACTTGGCATAAATGTTCCTTGGGTACTAACTAGAACGGTAGCCCTAAAACAAACTTAAGACTCTAAAAAAAAAAGTTTCCCAACTCTATGAAAGTATTATTATTTCATGAATTTAGGCCATGTTTACCATGTTGACAGTATTATTTTTGCTGTTTTTGTATTATTATTTCCCTTATTTTAATGCTCACCAGCTCAAAAGTTACTTTCTGTATTCGCTGCAGTTCCCATAAGTCTTTGCCGCTGTTCTTCAATTTCCTTTTTATAAATAAAAAAGTTAGTAGATCTAATTTTTAATAACCCTAACAAAGTACATCATAAATAATCTAGATCTAATCACCAGAGGGTGACGCTATCTACATTGTTAAGTCTCTTTTTATAGACTTTTTATGGCCGATACACAGCTCACTTTGAGTGTCTGTTCCACATTTAGATCTATACATCCATCATGTGAGCAAGAGCTGATTCAATTCTAGGTCTACATCTAGATCTATTATCTAGAATATAAATATAGACAAAAGCTAGAGAACTATTCTAAAAGCTAAATTCTAAATATAGATTTAACTAGTCATTTAAAACTTGCATTTTCACCCTCAGTCTAGGATCTACGAAATCGTTGAATTCCCGATTCACCAAACCAAATCCCTTCCACTTGTCACGATCAGCAGCTGTCAGGATATCAAGAGTGAGGCCGGTTCATTGTTTTACGTTATCTAGACAGTTGTTCTTTGGACGACCCTTCGTACTCTATTGTACCTTGAAGGATGACTTTTAACAGAGAGAGTCATGTTTTACAATATGACCAAACCATCTCAACTTTCTTCTCTTTACAGTATTGAGGAATAGTTCAATTTTGCCAGCCAAAGTGTTGAATTGTAAAATACAAACTCAAATGTTTTCTTTTCCTGGTATCTGATGCCCAGCATTTTTCTGTAGCATTTACTCTCAAAAGCTTGAATTCCTCTTTCAGCCTCAGCGTTAAGTGTCCAACTTTCACAAGCACACAATAGTACAGAGACCACTTGCGAAGAATAGTTTTAATTTTACTGGGAAGCAGATGTTACTCTTCCAGATTTTCCACAGTTCTAGCAATGATCATTTGTACAAATTATGATGAGATCCTCTTTAAAAAGCCACAACTGCAACATACATTGTCTACTTTGTAAATTCCCTAACGAACACAACTTTGTTTCAGAGCAAGTAAATAATCTTTGTTGTTCTAAATGTTGTAGCTGGTTGTAGATGTATAGTTGGGTGAAACCTCCTTTTGGTTGAGTCAGAGAACATCCAGTTTTGGGGATAGGATGGAATCCCCCATTGTGCTGTAGAACATTTGTGGATAAGTCAAACATAAACATGCACGTGCATTAAACTTAGTACCACGAGTTACATGAGCATTTACAAATGTGCATCCGAATTACTGGAACAGACGTTTAATGAACACTGGATAGACAGTCACAGAACTATTTCTAGTTCACAATTACATCACAAAACATCATACTCTCAACGTTTTAGTCCATAGTAAGAAACTAAAATCCGCTGTCGAGTTGAAAAGTTTTTTTTTTTTTAATAATTGAATGTTCCCATCTTTAGCAGATACACGCTGTACACACTGGGTTTTATTGATGCTTCCGGTGTACAGAATATAAAAGTATTGATTAGTTATTTATTTCAAAGGCGTGCAATACTTTCTCTTCACATTTCAGCACAGTCTCAACTCAAGAGTTCTCATTTCTTTGGCTTGTACCACCAAGTCATTGGTATTATTAATTTGTTGGTCACAGGGATCTTACAATATGGCGTCTTCGACTTTTGATTTATTTCTTTCGAAACCTGGCCAGATTTCTACGTTTTTATTTATAAATGTATCCTTATATCGCCCACGCGTTGATCCATATCGCTTTCTGTTATTTGTTACTGTGTTTGATTTCTTAAATAGTGAAACCAGATCTTTAAAAACTATAAAGTAGAAGATTCAGTGTTCAAAATGTTTAATAAAATTCCCAATTTTTTCCCAATTAAAAAAATAATAATTTTGGCATTAATGACAAAATCGTAAGATATTTTTGTAAAATGTTTTGAAAGTTTCTAAATTGCTAAAAGGAATGTACCACCCTAAAATAAATTTACATTTTTTATTACTATATGATATTGTGTGTGTGATGGTGTGTGTGTGTGATGGTGTGTGTGTGTGTGTCTAGGCTTTAGGTCAAAGTGAGCAATTGTTGCTGCACGTGCAGCTTGAAATCTATCACTTGAAAGAATTGCTCCAGATGGCGATGACATCGTGTTGTATAGGTCGGTGCTAACATTCAGCAGAAGTGAACACGTCACAAGGTAAAATACACGTTGTTCATTTCCATTAGACTTACAAGTATCATAGAGTTTAACAGGTCATAGAGTTTAACAGGTCAGGTTAGGAATTTTATTGATTTTTAGCTTCTCGCCTTTAAATAAATTTGCATCTACCTCTAAGTTCTTTACAAAATTGCAAGTTTTGTCATACAGAATATTTATTATGCATTGCTACTTGTACATTGCTTTAACAATGCATTGTTTTTTCGTACTGCTATTGACAAGAAGGCCATAAATAGATGTGTGTAGGACATAAATAGATGTGTGTAGACCTACGTTTGTATGTGAGTGTGTGTACTCATGGTGTTTACACGGTACTTTGAGCATTGTGTACTGATGAAATTATCTGCTACTTCTGCTGAATTGTATAGTCTTATAGTGAGTATCATTGTCATTTTCTACTAAATGGTTTTAAATTTAATCATTGATCTTGATCGAATTTATAAAAAATATGGGATGTCATTGTAAGGTTGAAAGGCATTCTCAAGTTTGTGTTTTTTAATTTATTAAATATTAAATTTATCGCATATCTTGGACTTTGAATTACAAATAGCTTTTATAGATCTATTTATTTAATTTCAAGGACAGATGCAATTAAAAAAAACAACAACCCTTGTTATGAAAATGATTTACTGTATCGGTTTGTTCCGAGTTAAAAAAAAAGATTTGGTTCGCTAACTGTCAAAAAACTCAAACTAAAACTCTAAACTCTATGGCCATATTACAAGGTTTTTATGGAACAGTACCAGGAAAAAGAAGGAGGGGCAGAGAAAGCGATGTGAAGAGAACATAAAAGAATGAACGGGCCTGGCATTGAAAGAGGTTCTATGTAAGCCAAAAAAACAGTGAGGAATGGAGGGGGACGATCTACAAATCTTGTGTGGTGTCCCAACGGTCCAACAGACTAAGAGATAGGTGAAGATGTTACTGACATAATAGCAATGAAGACACAAAATAAATATAAATCCTAATTTACCCGCATCCAGTAGATTTGAACTTAAGGGTGCAACAGCATTCAGAAACGTCTACTTGAAAAGACTGTTTTGAACTTATAGGACACTTTTGATGAGTCTCGCTTACTAGAGCACGCTTATCAACACTGATTGCTATATGAATCATCACAACCGGAAACTAATTTCGGGGCAACTACTCCTACCTATTCTTCGGCAACATCCTCACCAAATTTAAGGATTCCTCAGAGCGCAAGCAATTTACTCACACATGAAGTCAATGCTTTAGCTAGCAAAAGTGTTACTTTTGGGGCAGGGTTAAGCATCCCCGCTCTCAATGCCAAGAAATCGACATGCAATCAGTGCTTCAAAAAGGGACATATTCAAAGAGCATGCCAATCGAAACCAACAATTTCGGCCATCGCTACTATATAGCATTTGATTTTGATAAATCTACGAGTCCCAGTTCCACCAACAACGTGCCACATTGAGAGCCCCAGCAGTAGACCCTGGGAGATGGTAAAAGTTATATTTCGACGCATATTGAGCTAATAGGCACAAATGGCCGCCATGTTCCTCAGGCAACAGAATCTTTATGGCTTCCACCCATTTATCTCGACTCACGCAAGGACATTTACTACTTAAATATGAAAGTTACGCAGGTGTTTAACTCTCTCTCCACTAGACAATTTGTTCTCCTATGTTATTCTCGGACTTAAGTTTTAAGTTAGTCCCAAAATCTATTTATTCTTTTCGATGGTCAGTAATGCCCAATAATTTTTCCCATGCACAAATGTACCTCTATCGTTTTGTTTTCTCAGATATCAATACTTTCAAACAGCTGTCTCTAGTAGGCCAGTTCTGTAAGCCATATTTTCGGAAACATAAGACACTATAGGCCTCAATACATAAGTAAGACTACCATTACAAACTTGAAGAGAAAATGAATTGAAGCAGCCCTAGAGCTACTGTTATTTCTTTTTTAAAGATAACTAAGTGAGCATTAAGGTTTTTATTGAACATATGTATTCAAAAACAAATTATATGATTTGAAATCTCTAGCTTGAGAAGATGTGTACGGACAAACTGTCACTAAAAAACGTTGATCCATCCGTGTTTGGCGCTTCTCAGGTAAAGGTTGCTTGTCCGTCTAGTAAAACTTATAAGTTGATAAGTCTACGTAAGTTATATATAAATACACAACTATTCAAAGCATGTTATGTTAAACTTTGTCTATAGCTCAAAGCATGTTATGTCAAACTTTGTCTGTAGCTCAAAGCATGTTATGTCAAACTTTGTCTGTAGCTCAAAGCATGTTATGTCAAACTTTGTCTGTAGCTCAAAGCATGTTATGTCAAACTTTGTCTGTAGCTCAAAGCATGGTATGTTAAACTTTGTCTGTAGCTCAAAGCATGCTATGTTAAACTTAGTCTGTAGCTCAAAGCATGTTATGTTAAACTTTGTCTGTAGCTCAAAGCATGTTATATCAAAATTTGTCTGTAGCTCAAAGCATGTTATGTCAAACTTTGTGTCTGTAGCTCAAAGCATGTTATGTCAAACTTTGTGTCTGTAGCTCAGAGCGTTAAATCATTTCGTTGTTAATATAATACGCTGATAAAATTTGTAGATACAACCTCCACCCCCCTAAAAATGTATTTAAAAATATAGAAACTTCACAAACTTTTGGATCAGCCATTAGAGCTAGAACTGCTTAAGCGAAATAAATACGAATAAATTGTAACGCATTGCAAATGTCTGTCTTCTTGGATAAAACAAAATCATCATAAATAATTCTTTTCAACAATATCCTCACTTTTGACTTTTGTTCTCTTCTTAACAGTGGCCAATATCAAACGTTGTCTTTGTCTTCTGGAGGTTCTTTTGGCTGATATGGCACTTCGTTTGGATTTACTTCAGTATACAACATGAACTGAGTTAGTTTCTTATACATTTACTTCAGTATACCACATGAACTGAGTTAGTTTCTTTTACATTTACTTCAGTATACCACTTGAACTGAGTTAGTTTCTTATACATTTACTTCAGTATACCACATGAACCTAGTTAGTATCTTATACATTTACTTCAGTATACCACATGAACCTAGTTAGTATCTTATACATTTACTTCAGTATACAACATGAACTGAGCTAGTTTCTTATATATATTTCATTAGTATGAGACTGAAGAGTTGGTTGAACTTTGAACTCGCCAATAAATGAGTAAATGTGTTGGAAATAAGGTGATGAAAGGAACTTGGAAAGAAATCTAAGATTGAAGACAACAGTTCTAAATAAAAAATACTTTAATACTTTATTTAAGGGCAAGAACTCTACAACAATATCTCCCAGAAATGTAGAAGTTTTTTTCTTTTTTCCGATATCAAACAAAATAGTTAATTTCCAAAAATTGATTGATCAATTGGTTATTTAAAAAAAAAACGTTTCCTGTTTTGTAAGGGTACAATAAATACTTTTTTATGTTTCAACTTGATCCGAGAAAAGATGAGAAAAACAAAAAAGTGTATAATTATCTACAGGAACTAAATCCAACATATTTCGCCATATCTGTGAATACTGAAGGATTAATTTCCCTTTTTGGTATCAAACAAAATAATTAATTACCAGTATTGAATTGACTAATTTTTTTTTATTCATGTAATGTCTTACCCAATAAATTCTTGTGCGAAGTTTCAACTTGATATGACAATGTGTGCAGGAGAAACAACGTGCTCAAACTTTTGTATCAGACTGACAGGGTTAAGGTTTGGGTTAGGGTGAGTTGAAATAAGCTTTGTAAAAACTAAGCTAAATGCCGAGTGATAAAAAGCTAGAAAAGGGTGCACCTAAAAGGAGATAACTTTAAGATATGTTCTTCTAGAGAATCTCATTATTTGTTATTAAATCCCAGGCAGAGAAAACGTTTGTGCTGTTTGTAATTCTGAATGTCCGTCACGTTTAAATGAGAAAGACTTAATATCTCTACCGAAAATCAGACATGTTTAAGTGTCATTTGTTTTCAACCACTAATGAATGTTCAGCTCGTGTGTCAACTTGCAGCTGTACCGCCCTCTTACATTTGGGTGAATCAAAGTGTGAGCATGACTGAATACAGGGACCGCTCACAAGTTTGTATGTTTAGAGCTAGACATGAGCCAGTTTTATCAGGTTGTCAGGGCCAGACTTGAAAGACGTTTATCTGGTTGTCAGGGCCAGACTTGAAAGACGTTTATCTGGTTGTCAGGACCAGACTTGAATGACGTTTATCTGGTTGTCAGAACCAGACTTGAATGGCGTTTATCTAGTTTTCAGGGCAAGATGTTTTAGTCAAATTAAAAAAATTTACGTACTGATGCTGCATACATTGTTTCTTTGGTCACATGATTCTTGCATTCGACTCCATCCACTGTTAGCACATCATAGAAAGAAAGATGTATTTTTTCGTTTGTGTAAATTGATATTAACTATGTGTCACTGTTTCTCCTCAGATCTCGGCCATGGCTGGAAGTGGCTCATCTACATGACCAACCACTCTTACTTTATGTTGACACTGCAGAGTCTGTTCTTTTTTCTTGTTCTACTGTATCAAAGGATTAGGCAACCTGGTTAGTATTATGTACATCTTTCTGTTCGTCTGTCTCTCTGTCTGTCTTTGTTTCAACCATTCAGCCATCCATTTCATTCTCTCAGACTCTCTCTTTCACTGTATCTATTTATCGGTTTGCCTTTCGCAGTTGCTTTATCTAATTTGTCTGTCGCGCTATTTCAACTCTCCTCTGAGCTAATGAGTGTCTTATTGAACAGCAAACGTTTGTTACACTACCTACACCCACATGTCAATGAAACAGATACAAATCTTTTCTTTGAATCAAACTCAACAGTTGAGACCAAATGGTATCACAGTGTAGTGTGGCTCTTGACCGCCTTGTCATTTGACACTGCCATACTGGTCAGTCTACTTTACTGGACATTGGAATATAAAGGTACGTGCCAGGTTTATTATACATGTAGTATTTATGTTTGGTCAGATATAGTCTTTGTAGATTTTGTCACATTTTATGTTACACAATGAAGTATGTATGTTAGTGTTACACCCATACTTGTAACATTAAATTACAAATTCAGGTACACACAAATTCCCATGAAAATTGCAATCACAATGATGACCATGATATTAGCAGACATTGAGAACAAAACTATGCTAGATTTTCCGAATCGCCAATATTGAGACCAATGGTCAAATTACAGTCGCACAGACCTTCGAGAAATGGCATCAAGCGATTAGTCTCAACTGCCCAAAGTTAGGACGTCTCATATCAGGTCTTCTCTAACAATTGATCTCGGCTAAACCCCAGTTCTTGAATAACGCAAACATTTTTTTTTAAATGTTATATTATAATTATGTATTTGCGCACACTATACATATTTTATTTAAAAAAAAAGAATGACCTTCACGGAACAAATTTAAAATTGCTAAATGTAAAGCGTGGACAAAATTAGTTCAGTATTCGTACACAAATTTAGGTTGATTTCAAAGACATGTCCTACTACTGAACTAATATAAAGAATGGATATAAAGACACGTCCTACTACTGAACTAATGTAAAGAATGGATCTAAAGACATGTCCTACTACTGAACTAATGTAAAGAATGAATCTAAAGACATGTCTTACTACTGAACTAATGTTAAGAATAAATCCAAAAAAGTTTCCTATAACTTAAACAAATGAATGATGACTCGAACGGCATGTCATATTTCGTTTGTTAAGTGTTTCCGATGTTCCTTCAGATTCTGAAGATAAATACATCTCAGCCCAAACTTTACGCAGGGAGGGTATGCATGGTTCGACGCTGGGACCTACGAGACCACTGAACGACAGTCCAGAGCGCATACCACACGACCAGGCAACCTTCCTACCACTGAATGACAGTCCAGAGCGTATACCACACGACCAGGCAACCTTCCTACCAGTGAATGACAGCCCAGAGCGCATACCACACGACCAGGCAACCTTCCTACCACTGAATGACAGTCCAGAGCGTATACCACACGACCAGGCAAACTTCCTACCAGTGAATGACAGCCCAGAGCGCATACCACACGACCAGGCAATCTTCCTACCACTGAATGACAGTCCAGAGCGCATACCAGACAACCCGGCTGAATGAAGTACTATTAAGGAAGGCATTCTGTGACTGAATCTGAGGACGTGGTGTTGTTTGTTTCAGGTGTGTTACGTGTTCATTCCATCATGACTCACGCCATCAACAGTGTGTATGTGTTGTTAGATGTAGTCCTCGTGGCTCTGCCTGTACGTCCACTTCACATGATCTACACTCTGAATTACTACGTCTTCTTCTTGGTGTTTAGCATCACTTATCAACTGCTGGGAGGTATGTTTAGCATCACTTATCAACTGCTGGGAGGTATGTTTAGCATCACTTATCAATTGCTGGGAGGTATGTTTAGCATCACTTATCAACTGCTGGGAGGTATGTTTAGCATCACTTATTAACTGCTGGGAGGTATGTTTAGCATCACTTATCAACTGCTTGGAGGTATGTTTAGTACCACTTATAATCTGCTGGGAGGTGTGTTTAGCATCACTTATCAACTGCTGGGAGGTATGTTTAGCATCACTTATCAACTGCTGGGAGGTATGTTTAGCATCACTTATCAACTGCTGGGAGGTATGTTTAGCATCACTTATCAACTGCTGGGAGGTATGTTTAGCATCACTTATCAACTGCTTGGAGGTATGTTTAGTACCACTTATAATCTGCTGGGAGGTGTGTTTAGCATCACTTATCAACTGCTGGGAGGTATGTATCTTACATAGTTTATCAGCTCTTCCACCAAATATAAACTCAGAACTCCATTACAAGATGAACAACAACAATGCCAAAAATCCTTTTTAAAAAAAAAAGAAAGTTTATTTAAGGTTAGGAACTCTTCCTTTACAACTATATCAATAATGTAGAATTTATTTCCCTGAACTGATATCAAACGAACTATTTTATTACCAATAATGAATTCAATAATTGCTAATTATTTATTTCATTCATGTTTTATTAGGTACAATAAATAATTTCTTAAAGTTTCAAATTTCAACTTCGGAAAATGCGATTAGGAGACATAGCGTTAACAATTACTGAAGGGGACATAACCTTACAAATTAAGCCATATCTTTGAATTAATTTCTCTTGTTGGCTATCAAACAACTTAATTAATTTCCATTAATTCATTTACATATTGGTAATTGTTTTTGTCTTGTCAACGCTAATGAATAATTGCGTAAAGTTTCTAATTGATCTGTTAATGGGTGCGGGAGATATTACGTGTAGACACTTTTAACCAGGCAGACAGAATTGATATAAGCCTTATAAAAGTGGTACTGCTGAAAAGTCGAAAAGATTTGTGCACACTAGAAATAGTTGTTGCACGGGGTTTCAATAAAATTTCAAAATCATTGTTTTAATTCAAGCACCATATAGAGAGATCTAAATGTCATTGGCTTGATATTTTTCTTTATCACTTGATGCTGCTAAAGAGTTCCTCTTAAAATAGTAATGATTATAGTAATAAACTCCGTAATAGCCATGGGGGCCTGTACTTATGGTGGAGTGTATGTATAAAACAAACATGTAAGCCTATATATACGTTGAAAAAATGTTCCAAGTGTGAAAGAAGCCAATCGAAAGTTTCTAAATATTTCAGTCCAAAGTCACACAAAATCTCGAGAGAGAATGCTTCCCAAAATTCTGATATTGAAAATAAATACAAATAACAATGATGCAGTCTTTCTTACAATACGCCTGCTTCCTTTTTTTTTTGCAGGCACCAATTCCATAGGCGAACCCTACATCTACAGAGCTCTGAATTGGAACAAGGTGGGTCCTTCGCTGGTCATAAGTTCCATTGTGATTTGTGTAGGTGTTCCCCTGGTTCATCTGTTCCAGTTTGCCTGTTACACCTGTCGTGATTGTGTCTACAGAAGGAGCTATGGAAGTGGCAAGGTCAAGGCTGTAGACGAGCCTATCGAGGTTAAAGTGGAGGCTCAGCAAAGTGAAAAATTGAATCGCTAAAACAAAACGAAACGAAAACAAACCAACACACAACATGAACAAATGTAGTGGCTAGAAAGAAAAGAAGCAGGGGGGGGGGGAATGTTCCTAGAAGAGAGAGAAAAAAAAATCCCAGCATCAACGTCCCCAAGCATCTTGAAATGTTACAGTACTAATAATAGAGTTGCAAGAACGGGGAAAAAGGGTGTACGTGGGAGGGGGGGGTATCTCTACTCTCTCCCACAGCTATGGCTGGGGTTATCTCTTCTCTCTCCCACAGCTATGGCTGGGTATTTCTACTCTCTCCCACAGCTATGGCTGGGGTTATCTCTTCTCTCTCCCACAGCTATGGCTGGGGTTGTCTCTTCTCTCTCCCACAGCTATGGCTGGGTATCTCTACTCTCTCCCACTGCTATGGTTGGGGTTATCACCCTCTCCCACAGCTATGGCTGAAGGTATATTCACTCTCTCCCACAGCTATGGCTGGGGGATATATCCATTCTCTCCCACGGCTATGGCTTAGCTGACTTTACTTTTAAACCCAGCTCTGTAGACCAGTCTTACCCTGTGTACCTAGTTACCACGATAATAAGTATTATTACAGTATTACATTGTGTGCCATTCTCTGAATGTCAATCGCCACTTCTTTAAAAAACAACTTCTCTGATTAGGTGACATGTGTCCTAGTGTTCTAGTGTTGTCAAGGACGCCATGTGTCCAAGTGTTCTAGTGTTGTCAAGGACGCCAGTTGAAGTCATGATTCACTTCAGCATTGCTGCCACCTTCATGTTGTTAACGTCTTGTCATGCTGTTAACGTCTTGTTATGTTGTTAACGTCTTGTCATGTTGTTAACGTCTTGTCATGTTGCTGATAAACCAAATGGTCTTTTTATCCTTCAATAAACTGTTGGAATGTTTGCTTAACAATAAGCCAGGACTTGGGTGTGAGCAATGTTTGACCTTTGACACAGCTTGCGTCAACTAATGATTAATAGCAAATATAATTGTAGACCTATATTAGTCATGACAGGGGAAATAACGACATCCTATTTCAAGGTTATTGATATTTACAGAGTTACGAGTCTTGTAGGCCTATAAGCACTAACAAATCGACTACGTGCAAGTTGTTCCGTTTTGTTATTCTGTCGGTTTCACTGTATGTTAGGAATGTCTGCTTAGCATTTGACAGTGTCAGAATTGTGTCACGTGAAGTGACGTCAGACATTCCAATCATGGTCTCTTTTAAAGCAATGCATTGACAGCAACACTGACCTATATTTGGAGATATTTCACATTAATGTTGATGTCATAAATTTTGAGCTGTTCGCTTCCACACATTTGCCCCACACCCACACACGTGTTAACATTGAGTCTCTTTGCAAGCACACACATACACACATGATTGATATCACGTGACGGACAGAAATGTAATACATAAAAGAATCATGTAAGGCCAAAAGGTTTTTATATATAAAAGAAAGATTAAAATGAAAACATAAAAGTTCGTATCTTTTTGATTTCACATATTTTGTTAAAGTTTAAATATTTTCTTTATTTTAAAATGTTTATACATCTAAGAAGAGAAACGAGTATCTTTTTCAACCTTTAGAATCTGACAATGAAAGTAGACTGATTGGGTTTATTCAGACAGCCAGGATTTTGTTTTTTTAAAAGGCACTTTGAGACCTAAATGTGACAGTATGTGACGCAAACAGTCACGTGGTATGGAAATGATGAACATTTTCTAAACCACTTTTCTAATTTTTTTCAAAATTCTGATCATTAAAAAAAACAAACAAAAAAACAACAACTCTTAAGGATGACATTAGTCCAATATAAAACGTATCTGTCAGTATCCAGGTTGTTGTCTAGTTATAAAACACTGCCTTCTATCATTTGTCTCGTTCCTCTAAACAGCCAACACTCTGTAGGGCAGTGCAGAACAACAGCGAAGAGCAGCTTTTTATTTTTCCATGTCCGTCGCCAGTCGTCAAATTCTGGTTAGTTAGTGAATGATGATGTCTAGAGATAGCCAACTTTAAACTTTATATGAGCTCAAGATTATCCTTTCTTGATGAGCTTCCAAAAACTTTGTAGCTGTTGAAACATCGTTTATTTTGTAACCAATTTAATTACTGAAAGCCTTTCTGGGTCATGGAGGCCGCGGTGGCTGAGGTGCTTAGCTTCCGAACTGAGGGGTCCCTGGTTGGAATCCTGGTGAACATTGGTATTTTAAATTTCGTATTCTTACCATGTCCATCAGATATAATGAGTAATTGACATTAGAAAAGTAAAGGCGGTTGGTCGTTGTGCTGGCCACATGACACCATCGTTAACCGTAGGCCATAGAAATAAATGAGCTTTACACCGTCTGCCCTCAAGTTCGCAAAGTCTGAAAGGGACACTTTTCTGGATCACAAAGTAGAATACGTCCAGACTGCCCCCCCCCCAAAAAAAAAACAATGACGTAATTAGATTTCTTCAATCTTAAAATGTGTAGATCATAGAACGTCTGGTTACTGTGACCTCTACAGTTACTGCCATTATTAGCAAGGATGTTTCAAAGGTCCTAAATTTCCAATCACGTGACACTTGTCCACTCAGACATCTTTAGCCCGTGCACTTGAAAACAAAATTCTTCATCAGTGATCCATGTTTGACTATAGAAACGCATAACCCATTGATTGGACATAAAGTTTTAAAATTTTTATTTTTAAATTTATTTCACTAAAAAAAAACAAGACATTAAAATTTAGTCTGTTAGACATATGGGCGTAGCCAGGGGGGGGGGTTCAACCCCCTCCCCCCGAAATGAAATCCCCCCTGCGGGGGGGGGGGGATCGGAATTTAGTGACTGATTTTTAGCTTTGATTTTGTTTATTTTAGGTGAGATTTTAAGACTAAACTATCACTTGCCCTAGCACAGCAAAGGAAGTTTTGAGTTTAAAAACCCCTACCAGGGGTTTTTGAGTTAAAACCCCTACCAGGGGGGAAGGTGTTTGAGTTTAAAATCCCCTACCAGGGGTTCGAGTTAAAAAAAACCTACCTGGGGGGTTCGAGTTTAAAACACCTTACCAGGGGGGGGGGGGTTCGAGTTAAAAAAACCTACCTGGGGGGTTCGAGTTTTAAACCCCCTACCAGGGGGGTTTGAGTTTTAAACCCCCTACCAGGGGTTTTCGCAGTCAAATTCCACTCTTCTATAACTCAAAACAAAAAAATACAAACTACAAACCCCAAATTTTACGAGCACAGTTAAGGAAGATTTTGATTTTTAAACCCCTCCAAAATTTACGATAAACCCTTTCAATATAAAAAAAAAATTACACACTCAAAATTCTATGAGCGTAGCCAAAGGGGTTTTGAGTTAACCCAAATCTCCTCTTCTGTAGGATTTGAAGCTAAAAAATACGTCTTCAATACCCTGTATAAAAAAACGCAAATTACGCACTGTTATATTATCACTATACACACTAACAATACTGATGTTTAAAAGTTACACTCCATTTTTATTAACGTGAAAATCAAGGAGAGACCAACCAGCAGAGACTAATACACAGTGAATACAACTACTGACACACTTAAGAGTAAACCGTGAACAGGTGAACATACTGAACAGTAGAACAAGGGAGACTACATGAAAACAAACAAACACACACACAACATACATAAACATAAATACACATATAAATGTAAGATCCTCCGGTGTTTGAGGTTAGTCATATACATAGTCACTAGTTCTTGTGGATTTGACCACTCGGCCTGACCTAGTTGTACAGGTTGTCGATCTGTGAGACCCGTCTTCTATATGGCTCTCAGGTCTCTGAGCATTAGGCCTACTTTCATCTGTGCTGGGTGCATCCACAGGTGCGGGGTTGTCGGGCTCGGTCGTACCTGTTGGTGTAGGTGCATTCGTTTCAGCAGGCAGTGAGATTCTTCGTAAGTGAAGTCTATTTCGGCGATAAACTCCTCCGCCCGATTCAACTTCATACGACCGTTGTTGTAACTGACGAGTTATAACTCCCTTTTGCCAACGCTCATGGTCACGCGACCTTGACTTTAGTCTCACCTCTTCACCCTTAGCAAGGGGAGGTAAATCTTTAGCGTGGGAGTTGTAGTAAATCGCTGATCTCCTCTGGTTTTCTTTCAGTGCTTTTCTATGTTTCTGAGCATCCAGAACTTGAGGTTTCAACAGGCTTTCAGCTATAGGCAGCAAGGTTCTGATTCTTCTGTTAAAGAGTGCCTGTGATGGGCTAGTACCAGTTTTATTCGGGGTGCTTCTATGATTAAGTAAAGCCATGAACTGATCTTTATTTTTTAGAAATAATGTCTTTACAGTCTTCACGGCTGATTCAGCTTTCCCATTTGATCTGGAATAGTGGGGACTGCTTGCGAAATGGTTGAAACTCCAATCGTTGGCGAATTTTGCGAAGCTGTCCGAAGATAGCTGAGGTCCATTGTCAGAGACTACTGTGGATGGGATGCCATATCTGGCGAAATGGGCTTTAAGTTTTCTTATGACAGTTTCTGAACTAGTGTTCTCTAGACGATCAACTTCGCAGAAGTTACTGTAGTAGTCCACACACACAAGATAGTCTTTGCCGTCAAGTGTGAATAGATCAACACCAACCCTTTCCCAGGGGTGTGTGGGAACTTCATGATTCATTAAAGTCTCTTTCTGTTGATTGGGTTAAAAAGCTTGACATATTTCACAAGTTGAAATATAACGCTTTATGTCACGGTCATTCCTGGCCAGAATAAACTCTCACGAGCTCTTTTTAGACATCCTTCAATGCCTGAGTGTGTAGAATGAACTTCTCTTTTCATTTCTAATCGTAGTGACTTGGGCACTACTACTCTTTCACCTTTGAATATAAGCCCCTCTTGAACTGACATTTCGTCTCTGAAATTATAATAAGGCGTTAGCTGATATGGTAGAACATGCTTGCCTTCTGGCCAACCTTGATTAATTGTGATTAGAAGTTTTTGAAGCGTCCTATCTTTCTCGGTTTCTTCCTTTAGTTTCTGTAGTCTTTCTTCCCCAATTGCTAGGAAACTGGCAATATTTATGAGCTCAAACTCCCCCTGACTGTTTGCTGATGACTTGATATGAGCTCTTGAAAGTGCATCGGCAAGATACATTTCTTTTCCCTTTTTATAAATTACAGCTATGTCATAGTTTTGAATGCGCAACATCATTCCCTGCAATCTTCGAGGAGCAGCTGAGAGAGGTTTAGCCATTATTGCTTCAAGAGGTTTGTGGTCACTTTCAATGGTTATATGTCGACCAAATGTGTATTGGTGGAACTTATCCAGTGCAAATACAATTGCTAGCATTTCTTTCTCGATCTGTGCGTATCTAGTTTCAGTATCAGTCAAAGATCGACTTGCGTAAGCTATGGGCTTACTTTCCTGCATTAAGACAGCGCCAAGACCATTTTGGCTGGAATCACACTGTATGGTCAATTCTTTAAGTGGATTGTAGAATGCTAGCACAGGAGCTTGAGTCACCATAGATTGTATGTCACAGAATGCACTGTCATGTTTTCTCGACCATGACCAAGGGATATCTGTATGAAGTAGCTGCCGAATTGGTCGATGACGTCGGATAGTTTGGGTAGGAATTTAGCAAGATAGTTCACAAACCCACAAAAGCGCCGAACTTCCTCAACGTTTGTTGGTTTGTTCATTTCATTAACCGCCTTTACCTTTTCAATCTTTAAACCATCACTTGTAATTAGATGTCCCAGAAATGTAATTTCTTTCATTTTAATCTCAGCTTCTTCTTTGTTCAGTTTAATTCCCACAGAGCGACATCTCTCAAATAATGCTGTAATATTCATGTCATGGTCATGGGAAGCTGTTTCCCATGTGTCTCCGGAACCATAAACTATAATATCATCAGCTACACCAATCACACCATTAAGACCTTCAAGAGCAGCATTTAAATGTTTCTGAAAGAGTTCTGAGCTCACAGATGTTCCAAATGGTAATCTTCTCCACTTGTAACGTCCAAAGGGTGTCTGAAAAGTTGTTAGCAAACTCGATGCTTCATCCAGATGCACATGCCAATATGCATTTGCAAGGTCCAGTTTTGAAAACACTTTTGCATTCGATAATCTAGGAAGCAAGTCTTCCATTACTGGAAGGGGAAAACGTTCTCTTTTAAGTGCCTTGTTGAGAGGACGAGGATCTAAACAGATACGGAGTTTTCCAGATTTTTTAGTTGCAATCACCATTCCACTGACCCAGTCAGTAGGTTTATCAACAGGCTCAATGATTCCTTTTTCTGTTAGCAGTTCTAACTCAAACTGTACTTTAGCCTGCATAGCTAAAGGTACACGACCAGATGGACATGTAACTGTTGTTATGTCAGGATTCACTTCTAAGTGTACAACACCAGGTAATTCACCCTGCTGATCATCAAATACATCAGAGAACTGTTCAAATATTTTTGTCGATAACCTTGGTAGAGGCTTATCAACACTTTCAACCTTGTCAACACTTTCAAAAGTATGATAGTTAATTGTAATTAGTCCCATTTTTTCTGACGTTTTCTTCCCTAACAGGGGAGTTAAGTCATCTCTCATAACTACGAAATCAACACGATATCTCTTGTCGGTCCTTGGATTTTGTACTACGAGTTGTACCTTTCCAATAGGTATGAGTGTGCTACCGTCATACACACGTAGCTTGCTTTGAGTGGGACAGATTTGTGCAGATTTAGTAAGCTTCTTAGGGATGACATTAACGCTGGCACCCGAGTCAATCTGACACACAATCTTCTCACCAGCTATGATCCTTTCAGCTGCCATGTTATATTATCACAATACACTAACAATACTGATGTTTAAAAGTTACACTCCATTTTTATTAACATGAAACAAGGAGAGACCAACCAGCAGAGACTAATACACAGTGAATACACACTACTGACACACTTAAGAGTAAACCGTGAACAGGTGAACATACTGAACAGTAGAACAAGGGAGACTACATGAAAACAAACAAACACACACACAACATACATAAACATAAATACACATATAAATGTAACACGCACTCAAAATGTTATGAGCGTAGCTAGATGGATTTTGACTCAGTTTTGAGTTTAAACCCCCCTTCAGCATAGACAAGACAATTAAGGGATTTGAGTTTAAATCCCTCTCCTACAGATGGCTTTTTTAAAAGTTTAAAACCCCTCCAGAGGGTTTTGAGTTTAAAATCCCCCTACAGAACGTTTTGAGGTGGAAAACCTTTATCCTCAATATTATTCTAAAGCAAACTACAGTTACTAAATTCTATGACCGTAGCTAAATGGGGTTTTGAATTTAAAGAAAACAACATAACTCCAGAGAATTTTTAGTTTAAAACACCCAACAGATGATTTTGACGATAAAACTTCCCTTTTCGATATAAAATCTAAAGCAAACTATAGTCACTTAATTCCAAGAGCGTATTCAAGAGAGGTTACATATTTCTACCAGTGGCGGGGCTCCATTATTAAAGTGCAGTGAATAGTCATCTGCCGAAATTGAAAAACACTAAATGTGGCTCAACAAAGATGATTTTAGGAGTCAGTTATTGACTCGGGTCTAAATCAAGGAGTTCCTATGCCGAACTGGAGGTCGACCCCTTAGTAAGATTGTGACAGAGCGTCGCATGAGGTTTGCGGGACATGTTCTCCGACAAAATGAATTACGCATAAGAAGAGGCGATGACATCCTTGTACAACTTGGTGCCACACATTCATGGAGGTCCTCGGAGCAGGTGGGAAGAGGCTTCAGACATTACCAGTAACAGATTTTTGTGGAAACAGCTTGACGGCAAATGCGCCGAACGGCGCTGGAGGATCTAAGTCAGTAAGAATAGCACATTAGGATTTTGAAATAAAACTTTTTAATAGCAGGAAAATGCATTTGTTGGCTTTCAATATCAGAAAAAGTGCTAGGCGGCGGGGCTCCGCCATGCGCTGGGGGAGCTACTAGCGCTCCCCCAGACCCCCTTGCTGACAATGTTGGGGGGTCTACAATTTTCCCACTAACTCCAGGAAGAACCTATTCAAGGGCACAATAAGCGTCTTCCGAAAGAATGATGTAATAAAGATTATGTAAACACACACACATACATACATTTAAATATTTTTTTTCGTGGGGGGGGGGGGCGGAAGTCCCCCCAACCCCCCTCCCGAAAACAAAAATCCTGGCTACGCCCATGGTTAGACATCTCATTCTTATGTTGGCTTGCTACATTATTCGATTGGACATATGCACCCACTAGGGTATCAATAGAGTTTAAAGACGTCAAGAATTCTTCACCATGATTTAGCAGTTTATCTTGTAACAAAAGATCAGCATATCAGTGTGTACATGATAGTCAAAAGTAGTCCACATTTCTAACATAGTCAAAAGTAGTCCATATTTCTGACTTAGTGCTTACCACGCCCAATCTTTTACCATCTGTTATAGTTCAAATGACACAAAGTTCTAATAATTATCTTCCATTGTGTGTAAGTCAACAGACACACACATTGTTCTCGTCAGGGGCGCAGCTATTGGGTGGAATTAAAAGTAAAGAACAAAAATGACTTTCCAACATTGATAAGTATCCCAAGAAGTAACGTTCCCAGACCTTGTGTTCTATTGGGCAGGTGATGTTAAAGTCATTTGTTTCCACCGGTTAACGAGCACGGTGTGATGTGGCCAGCACAACGATCAACCGCATTTACTTTCCCCAACTAAAGTCAGGTACCCATTTGAGGGTGGAATCAGGGACGCCCTAAAAATCTTGAAACTAAAATTCCCAGTCTTCACTGAGAATTGAACCCAGGACCCCTAGGTTCGGAATCCAAGTGTTTAACCACCACTCCCCCGATAAGTGTCACAAGAAGAACAAGAATGACTTATTGATTGATGTATGTTGACACAATCACAAAGACTATTTGAATCAGTCGTCCGTGTCCACTGAACACAATATGCTGTACTGGCGTGCCGTGGCCACCACTGAACTGACTTGAACCCTTGTCACTTTGTGACAGACTGGAGTGTTTAGGAATGCAGCCAGTCGGTTGAGCGGAGTGCCCTAGACCATTTCAAAACCTAATGACCAATAGTGTGAGATTGACGGTGACAGAGCCAGGTATGACATTGATTTACAATTAAGAAGAAAACTTATCAACCAGAAAATTACGCTGCACTAGAGATTTGAATTGAAGTAAACTTCTGCACTAGAGATTTGAATTGAACTAAACTTCTGCACTAGAGATTTGAATTGAACTAATCTACTACACTAAAGATTTGAATTGAACTAATCTACTATACTAGAGATTTGAATTGAACTAATCTACTACACTAGAGATTTGAATTGAACTAATCTACTACACTAGAGATTTGAATTGAACTAATCCTAAAGTTCAAGAACTTCATTGGGGCGTGGTGGATGAGTGTTATATCGCTTAGTTTCCAATCCAAGGAGTTTCGGGTTTGATCCCCGGTGGTAACTGATTTTGAAATTCGGGATTTTTTTGTTATGGGTACCTTACGTTAGTTGGAGAAAGTAAAGGCGGTTGGACGTTGAGTTGGCCACATAAAACCTTCGTTAACCGTTGACCACAGGTACAGATAATCTTTTCATAATCTTCCCTATAGATCGCAAGGTCTGAAATGGGTACTTTAACCTTTTAAAGAAAAGTCTTTTTGGAATTTTTAAGACAACGAAGAATTTTAATTTGCGATGTTTATTTTTTTTAGGAATGATTTATCTCCCTAGCCTTGATAGAAGAGAGTGAGAAACATTGAATAGACAATGAAACAAAATTGTATAATTTTATTTTCCGATTCTATGCAAATAATTTATGTGATTTAAAAAGTTCTTGTTCCTTTTACTGTGCCTAGGTAATAGTTAACTAGTAGTTTTTTAATTTTAAAATTGGGGCTCGAAATCTTTTGAACATAAAAGAAATTACACAGCACAGCTAATACAGAACGTCTAGCACATAGTAAAATAAATACACAAGCCGCTTACACACACACACATCACACACGTACCACATACTTAATCAAAGCAACTCACAAACAATACAAACACACATGTACACGGGTACTATTTACTTATTCACAGCGACTCACAAACAATACAAACACACATTCCTTTTTCAAAATGCTTCATTTCTCTCTCGATTGAGATTTATAATTCTCTCTATATAGTGTGCCATGGCATCTACCTGGTTCACTGCTAAATTATTGAAATTCTCTAGTCTCTTGGCTTTTTTTGTTTTAAAAGCAGTTTAAACATTACTAATTCAAAATACATAGGTAATGCGTTCATCTTACCGCACATTGAATGTTAGTGACCCATTAAGTATTCAATAAAATAACATCGTTCTGACCAAAGCTTATGTCCAGGCTTCAAACTCGTTACTATCTACCTACTTACTCTAAACATAGTCTCAACAATCAAGTGTAGACAGTACATTGGAAACATTTACTCTAAACGTAGGCTCAACAATCAAATGTAGATAATTAGTACATTGGAAACATTCACTCTAAACTTAGGCTCAACAATCAAATGTAGATAATTAGTACATTGGAAACATTTACACTAAACGTAGGCTCAACAATCAAGAGTAGACAATTAGTACATTGGAAACATTTACTCTAGACGTAGGCTCAACAATCAAGAGTAGACAATTAGTACATCGGAAGCATTTACTCTAGACGTAGGCTCAACAATCAAGTGTAGGCAATTTGTACATTGGAAACGTTTACTCTAGACGTAGGCTCAACAATCAAGTGTAGACCATTAGTACATTGGAAACATTTGTATTACTGTAGCGACTGTTGAAACTAAAAGTGTCGTAAATAGTATATTAAAGTTCTAATCACTTCCATGTATGACTGATAGCTTCTCCCTTGTTGTGATAACTAATTGAATGTAGTAAGAAACAACAAAAATCAGGTCTCCCTGTTATTTAGATTTGTTGACAGAAAATAAGAGTTGTCTTACTTGCCCTCTAATTACATGTAGCTAAACATGGTTGACACACAACGACAATGGCTAATTGTTGTATCCAGGAAACAATGCTGAAAATAATCAGAGATATACGAAATCTAGGTTAGGATTGGTTATGTAAGAATGATTTGTTTTATTAGTAAATGCTAAACACCATTTTACATTCTGTATCATGAGTTCTTCACTTTTTGTTTTGGAGGGTTATCCTCTAATTTCACAAAGTTTGCGAATAAAAACAGATGATCATATTTTTTTTTAGCTACACACGTGATTAAATATCCACATACACACACATACAAAGCAAGCATGGTGCATTAAGCCAGTCTCGATACTAAACACTACATGTCATATAGACTAAGATCTACATACGTCATCTAGACTAAGATCTACATACGTCATCTAGGCTAATATCTACATTCGTCATCTAGGCTAAGATCTACATACGTCATCTAGGCTAAGATCTACATTCGTCATCTAGGCTAAGATCTAGATACGTCATTTAGACTAGGATCTACATTCGTCATCAAGGCTAAGATCTACATACGTCATTTAGGCTAAGATCTACATTCGTCATCTAGGCTAAGATTTACATTCGTCATCTAGGCTAAGATCTATATACGTCATCTAGGCTAAGATCCACATTCGTCATCTAGGTTTAAAATTTTATAGATCTAAATGAAATTAGAATCATGTTGTGTGCCTAAATTCAAAGATAAACATGTAGTTTTTGCTTACAAAAAAGGTCAATTTGTATTATTCATTGTTTCCCTTTGTGGATGCATGTCTTCCGTCACCAACTAATATCACTGCTCACTGTTAGACCTATCTCTGCCGTCTTACCAAATCCTATCACCAAACTTTGTTGATCAGATCTACTGCCTCGTTATTTCCTCCTCTGCATGGTTGGGGCAGTAGCACGGAACTCTCCAAGTTCTTTGAGATGATCAGCTGACATGGTCACGCATGAGATACTAAGAAAAAAGTAATTACTTTGCTTATGTGTGTCTGTGTCAGATATTTTCTTAACTTCTGACTCTCGTGCCAATAACTTCATGACTTCAAAAGAAAAGAATTATATTTCAACACCGCGTGGGGAGACATGGGTAGTCAATAGAACCACAGCTGGAGAGCACTTTGTGTGTATTTGCATACATATTGTGTTTTAGCAATAGTCAGAACAGTGTAAAGATCTTTTCAGCTGTTTTTTCTAAAGATATATTTTGAAGCTATGCTGTCAATTAAATAGGCCTTTAGTTATTTGTTTGTACTGCGTTGTATTTGACGTTCAAATGACAGACTTACCTGGACATCTTGTACTTCAAGATAACTGAATCATTAAAATAAAAAACAAAACCGCACACGAGAACGGGGAATATGAACTTTAAAACTTGGTCAGAAAAAGCAACTTTTTTTTGTCGTTGTATCAACCCGTCTGTCTGGTCAGAATATATAGGTCACATCAGTGTCTGTGATGACACCTGATATTCTGCACTCTTGCGTATTAAATTTTTGGACTAAAAAACCTGTCTTATTAACCTACTTATGTGATAGACATTTTACCATCACACCAATACTTATGTAATATAAACATACCATACAAATAATGATCCCAGATCTACATAGAATGTACAGTAACTCTTAAATACACCCAGATTTACGACTACAAGTAGATGTAAAATGGAGATATGTATGCTCGCTATGTTGGCATGTGACATAGAGGAGCGACTAGATTCTTTTTCCATTCACAAAAGAGTTAGGTTACTCGTCGGGTTACAAGAGTGCAAAGTTTCATACTAAATTCAGCGCCACTTCTCTCAGACGAAAGCCGCGTCTATACAAACCAATGACACGTGAGGGACATGATTAGCTGGCTAACAGAAGCGCGACGTGCCACAGGAACTAAATCAAGGGAACTAGTCCTTGCCGTGGAGATGAAAAGACTTGACACACAATAGTTGTGTGAATATCTGAACAGATTTATGAACTTTCTATATTTAGACACTGGAATTCCTTCATGCTTGCGCACTATCCATTTGATTAAGATCTATGGTATTTAGTTTTCATGTATGACTTGAAAAAAAGGTGACCTTAAAAAATGTTTTTTAAAATACTTCTTAAAAAGCTTATATATAGTGAAAATTGCATGTCATTATGAATCACTCATGTAATTCATTTTTAGTAGTTTTAGAATGACAATAATAGGCCTACATGAGTGCTGTTGGAAATATTCTTATTAAATGTTTTTGTTAAACGCAACGTTCAAGCTTATAGCATGATCAGCACGCTATGGTCTAATCATTTATGTTGACCAGTAAAGGGGGGGGGGGGGGGAAATCTGGAAGAAGGTTTCCGTGCTGCCTTTTTAAAAACAATTATTGAAAAAAAAAAAAAGATACACGCCTCAGAATTCGAGCTCAAACTTCTACACTGAAAGGTCAACTTGTTAGATACTAAGCTATAATACAGTAACTGATCAAAGTAGAAGGTTTTGTAGCCTATTGTTTAAACATGTTCGCAAACGTCCTAATTCTCTACACAAGGATTATGTCCCCTTAGTATACCATTTTATTGTTATATAAAGCAAAAATAATTGATTACAACTAATTAATTAACTTTTTTTTTCATTGTTATCATTGACACTAAATAATTGTGATCCGAGAAATGTAAGTGGAAGAAATAACGTGTACAAGATTCGACCCAGACAGACAGACAGACAGACGGAGTAACAAGGATAGAAGCTTTGTAATCAATTCACTAAAGAGTGTCCTTTCAATATCCGAGGGTCCATGTACCAGAATAAAAAAGTTCTTTTTAATTATGGTGCGATTGGTTAACAAGTGACCAGCTCAAAGATCAGCTGGCATTTATTTATCCCCATTTGATGGTCAGTAAATATTTGGCGCTGGATAAAGGGAACAACTTCTGTCCAGATCTTTTGTTTTACTTGGTTGTTTCAGATAACGATAACTAAAACAGAAAGCTTTAAGAAAATGTAAAAGATCGACATAAACTAAGAGTTGAAGAGAAATACATTATTGACTGAAGTAAAAACAACAGTTCTGCTGACTTGATTTACTGACATGAGGAGGTCATTTTGGTGCTAACTTGTACGGACACGCTATGCCCCAGAAACATTCTCTTTGAACTTGTCACGTAGTTCAACCAGCTGACCGGTCTGTATTGACCAGCAGAGAGACACACTGACCGGGTTTTGTTAGCACGGCAGCCCTTTACCTGTACTTCGTGGCTTCTTTCTTTGCCAATATCAATTTTGAAATGTCCTCCGAGTGCAAAGAATAAATTGTCTTTACAAGGCACGACATCCGAGTGGAAAGGATAAATTGTCTTTACAAGGCACGACAACCGAGTGGAAAGAATAAATTGTCTTTACAAGGCACGACACCCGAATGGAAAGAATAAATTGTCTTTACAAGGCACGACACCCGAGTGGAAAGAATAAATTGTCTTTACAAGGCACGACACCCGAGCGGAAAGAATGAATTGTCTTTACAAGGCACGACACCCGAGCGGAAAGAACGAATTGTCTTTACAAGGCACGACACCCGAGCGGAAAGAACGAATTGTCTTTACAAGGCACGACACCCGAGCGGAAAGAACGAATTGTCTTTACAAGGCACGACACCCGAGCGGAAAGAACGAATTGTCTTTACAAGGCACGACACCCGAGCGGAAAGAACGAATTGTCTTTACAAGGTACGACACCCGAGCGGAAAGAATGAATTGTCTTTACAAGGCACGACACTCGAGCGGAAAGAATAAATTGTTTTCACAAGACACGACACCCGAGCGGAAAGAATAAATTGTCTTTACAAGACACGACACCCGAGTGGAAAGAATAAATTGTCTTTACAAGACAAGACGTCCCCACCCCCCCTCCTCGCAAAATCCTTTACGTAAGGAAAAGCAATTAGCGGTATTGATTTTGTGCTGTCTCTCTAGGACGGGGACGAAGTGACCAGGGATAAAGTGACCTCTGATATTTATCAAATATAAAAGTAACACATGTGTTCACAAGTGCATGTGCACTTTTTTTTTCAAGAACTAAAGTATGCTCCAACATAAAACATTTAAAAAAAACTAAAGATTTAATAGACTGTTAGTGTTGATCACCACTGCACACATTCACTGTATTGAATATTATTTAGTAAAGTTGACAATAGTTTTGTCTATGTTATTTTAACAAGAATGTCAGTAGTAGTAAACTGCCATTGTCTATAAAATACTCCTAAACGGAATGAATCTTAAATAGCGTTAAGACTTTGTATGATTGCAGGGGCGGAGTGGGTGTCAAAATCGGCCGGATATTTCTTTACAATCCGGACCCATAAATTGTAGATCATAATCATATAAGATAGGATAATATATAAGATAATATAGATCTCATGTTGCTTTTAATTTTTAAAAGGATGAATCCTGCAAGTATCTATGTAGGTAAATTCCGATCTATTGGGTGTGGGATGTCATGTGACCAGCAGCGACCAACTGCCTTCACTTCCCCGAAATTAAAAACCAGTCTTCACCATGATTCGAAAGCCAAGTGCCTTACCACTCAGCCACTGCGTCTCTTGTCTACGGATGTATATTATTATTATATTATACTAGTATATTATTTCTGGAAAATGTGTTCGATTAAATTAGTATTACACTGTAAAAGATTTTTTTTAACACGACGCTCAAAGGCACTTTTATAAGAGAATATTATAAAACTTCAAATTAATACGTGCCATTTGTGAGGCACTTCTGTGGCCCTACCGGCCCATTTGGGTACCGGCCCACCGGGCATTAGCTCTAATGCCCATAAAGCCAGAACGCACCTTTATGGTTGTGTGGCTTAGATATTAATTATTATTTATTAAGCCTGACGAAACTGTTTCTATTGATTGGTAGAGGGCTGAAGGTGAATACCTGTGGATTCTAAATCCTGAATTATTAGGACAGATTGAGCCTTTCAACTAATTTAGATATTTCATCTAAGGGAGGGCCACTCAAACCTTCGCTGCCCTGAGATGCTTGAGTAGAAATGACTTAGCATTGGTAATCCCTCCAATCGTTTCTAAGTTGATGCCAAATGTAAGACTTAGCATTCCTTTGGATCACATCAGCAATTAGTCGAAACAAGGACCATGATGTATGATCAACTCATGAGTTCTTGATCTGAGAACCAGGAATGTACCCCGAAGAAAAAGAGCCCATGTGCTACTGCTAGGCAAGTAATTAACCAATAGTCTTGAAATTATTATTGTATTGGTTCTCACGATAAATAATTCTCGAGATCTACATGTTATTTGTTTTTAATGAGAATGTTTCCTAGTATGATAGTTTTTTTTCATTATCATAATGTCATTGATAAAACTTTTTGACCGAATCTTTGGTTGTAAACATTGAATAAACTAGACATAAATAAATAGAATTAAAGAGTTTGTCAAGACTAGTCACCCGGTGAGAACTGGGCCCAATAATAAACGACGATATTAATAAAAGACAAAGTCTCATGTTTGACCTACATCCTCAAATGACTGACTGGCTATCAGTCACACAAAATTATTGACTACTGTATGATCTTAATTAGAAAGTCTTGTTGGTAAAAAAAAAACAAGTTATTGTGAGGCCTCATCGATTGTCATAATTATCTGGGACTAACTGTTCAGAAATCCAGGCAAACAGAATGAGCAGTTAATGTTCTGTCTTTGTAGATGATTGAAAGTCTTTATTATGTCACTTTTTGTTTGCCAATGACTTTCAATACAATGTGAGAACCTGTGGTAACTATCACGTGGTACTAAGCAGCTAAAATAAGACTTCAATAAAAACTTAAAAACCTGTTCCTAAGAGAAGGGGAGCTGGCAGGTTCCGAGGAATCGACCTATTACGACTGATAGACTCGAAGTATTTGCTTATTAAGCCGGGAAGCGGGGTGTCACACCGCCTTGTCTCTACTAGCCGGGGGAGTGGGGAAGGGGCGCCATGTTGTCACAGGACTCTAGCAGTAGCAGAGGCTCGATGTTGTCGCAGCTCTCTAATGGTCCCAGGATTAAGAGATCGTTCAAACTTTCTCACCGGTGACGTTGTGTGATTCACGCCTGGTGTTGGCTGTTTCCCCAATCCTCCGGCTTGTTACACGTGTAAGTGTTGGACTTTGTTTCATGCAGTAAATTTATTTTTGTACATTAACATGTCCTGGATTAAAGAACAGGTTTGTAGAACCAATGAACACATAGATCTAGATCTAGATTCTATGACTTAGTTTTATGCTCTTTCTATTCAGAGTATCAAAGTAGTAAAGTTACACTTACAGACCTTGTGGTCTATAGGGTAGATAATGTAAAGGTCATCTGTTTCAGACCATGCAATGGATTATAGCATGTGTATGTAGTAGAATTAATAAACAATCTTCATAGATAGCCTATGACTTTGACTTATTCAGAGATAAATTTAGTTTGTGTTTTTAAATCACGCATCTATTACGCGGACCATTGTTGTAACAATTTGTTAAACATTATAAACATGTCTTGCTGTTGACATTCTACATATGGTCTGTCTACCTGTCAAATGTATTCAATACACAAAGTAAAGTGTATCTTGATTTACTTCGCTTGGAACACTGCTCCTTGTACATAAGAAACCAAATCTATTAAATCTAGTTCTATTGACTTGAGACGAAATTTAGCACTTATAATATAAAATACAATATTATACAATGTAGATGTTTATCCTTCCTCGATATTAATTGGAAACAATATCGGCGCCAGCTAAACAATACGGTATCAGGCGGAATAACCAAAAAGAGGCATGAAGTCTCCCCCCCCCCCCCAAAAGGCTTAGGTCAATAAAAGAGGCATAAGCCCCCCCCCTCCCAAATATAAAGTAGATGTGTATAAATAAATATGAATGATCTATAGTTTATAGCAGAACGGCTAAATAACGATTTTTTTTAAATTAATTGAAACGAACTTGATCTAGATCGAGTTTCTCTATTGACGAAATAATGACTGACTAATTTCCACACCATGAAAATGTATAATAATAATAATAGTAATAATAATAATAATAATAATAATAATAATCTTTATTGTCCGTAAGGAGATTTATCATACAATGTGTGCATTACACCAAACAAAACATTGTAACTCGAAAAAAAATGTACATTCACACCAGACTCACTCATAATTTACATGTGAAAAGTTTATATCAGATTGTTTCTATTTAATGATTTGATTGCCAGGGGAACAAAAGAGTGTTTGCGTCTGTTTGTCTTTGCTTTCGGTGTCTTGTATCTCCTTTGAGATGGTAAAATCACAAAATCCTGACCCTAAGGGTGATTCTTTATTTCTAGAATCTTTTTCGCTTTTTTATAGATGTTGATCTTGTAATATTGACCTAATAGTATTGATCTAGTAATGTTGACCTTGTAAAACTTGTAAGTAGGCTATACCTAGATGACGCCCTATGCTCGGACTAAAAGAGGTCAAAAGTGTTCCCGTAGCTTCAACTAGTGAGGTCTTAAACCGTCCATTGGTGAACTGACATTTCTGTATTCCCCTGAGTAGGTTACTCTATTACCGCCAGAGTGTTGACAGATCATGTAGTTTACATCGAATTGTATCAACTCTGTGTGTGTGTGTGTGTGTGTGTAAGTGTGTGAGTGTGGGCGTGTGTGTGTGTGTGGTAGACATTGTGAACACGTTGTTTCTCTTTCACCCATTCTCAGATCAAGTCGAAACTTGACACAACTATTCAGTGTCCCTAACTAAACAGGAATCAATTCAGAAATTAACCAATTAGTCAATTAAGTTTTTGGGGAATAAATTATTTTGTTTGTTATCGAAAAATGGAAATAGATTATACATCGTTGAGATATATAGTTCTAAATGTGGAGTTCTTTCCACACTGGGAAAAGTATTTTCATATTTGCTTGGTTCTACTTTTAAATTAAACTTTGTATTCAAAACAACTAAGTTGAATTTTTTTATATTTGGCAAGATAAATTACTAGTCAAATACAATTAGACTAAAAAAACAATAGAGCAAAAGAGAGAGAGAGAGAGGGAGAGGCAAAGAGAGAGAGAGGCAAGAGAGAGGGAGAGGCAAGAGAGAGTGAGAGAGAGGCAAGAGAGTGAGAGGCAAGAGAGTGAGAGGCAAGAGAGTGAGAGGCAAGAGAGTGAGAGGCAAGAGAGTGAGAGGCAAGAGAGTGAGAGGCAAGAGAGCGAGAGGCAAGAAAGTGAGAGGCAAGAGAGTGAGAGGCAAGAGAGTGAGAGGCAAGAGAGTGAGAGGCAAGAGAGTGAGAGGCAAGAGAGTGAGAGGCAAGAGAGTGAGAGCGAGAGACAAGAGAGAGAGGCAAGAGAGTGAGAGGCAAGAGAGTGAGAGCGAGAGACAAGAGATAGTGGCAAGAGAGAGAGGCAAGAGAGTGAGAGGAAAGAGAGTGAGAGGCAAGAGAGAGATAGAGGCAAGAAAGAGAGACAGAGGCACATTCACTTAAGATTCATATGACAACAAACACAATTCCACATTCTCTATTACATTTAAAACAAGAGCCTGGGGTGAAAGTGACATTAGAGGAAGTCGTGAACACCTTTCAGAAATATTTAGGGCAACGACATTCCACATTTCACGGGCGTCTATTGATGTGGTCCCATTCATTCAGTGTCTGACTCACGAACATCTATTGATGTGGTCCCATTCATTTAGTGTCTGACTCACGAACGTCTATTGATGTGGTCCCATTCATTTAGTGTCTGACTCACGAACGTCTATTGATGTGGTCCCATTCATTCAGTGTCTGACTCACGAACGTCTATTGATGTGGTCCCATTTATTCAGTGTCTGACTCACGAGCGTCTATTGATGTGGTCCCATTCATTTAGTGTCTGACTCACGAACGTCTATTGATGTGGTCCCATTCATTCAGTGTCTGACTCACGAGCGTCTATTGATGTGGTCCCATTCATTTAGTGTCTGACTCACGAACGTCTATTGATGTGGTCCCATTCATTTAGTGTCTGACTCATAGTTCTTAAAAAAACAACAACGAAGTAAACAAGTTAATTACATAAAACTTTTTTTTAATATAAAACTTGAATATCAATAACGGCTCTGACGATTTTTCTAGAAATTTAAAAGTTGATGTATATCGCTGAGAGAAGAATTACTAGCTCGGTGGCCACACTGGGAAAACTCTAGTTTAACCGTTATAATTATTTCAAAGTAAAAAATAAATTTAAATTCGCTACAGAATTTGGTCTAGGTCTTGTTTTTGAAAATATGATCTCGTTCGGGAATTTCTGTATGCAAGGTATTATTGATTCAAGAGTTTAATAAATTAATGGTGAGGAAAATTGTGAGCATCGATTTTAAGTACAAACCTTTGAAAATGTAGTATATCTATACATTTCTAATCACGATTTCTTCTCTTGAGTGGGAGGGGGAGTTTCTTTATTTTTTCAATGTAACGTTCGTTAGTTATTTAGAGACAAATAATCGCTCTATAAACTGTATAAAGGAGGTTGTTTTTTTTTTAAACAAATATTTTAAAAGTTTTTCTTGTTTCATAATAATAATTATTTTTGTTTCTGAAAGAGCTAGAGGGGTGGGGAGAGAAGGGAGAGACTTTGAAGGACCCCCCCCCCCCCCCAACATGAGTGTCCGAAATTTTTCTAAATAAATGAAATATTACGTCACTGTCATGTAATCTTACTTTTCCCGTATTTATGTAAGTTATAGACCCTGTTATATGAATTCCACAAAGAGTAGTAACTCTTTCCGTGCGGGTTTACTCTCACTTTCAAGGAGTAGTGCTGACTAGTGCCGTGTTACTCTCATATTATGATAAGAAACCTGATAAGAGCACTGAAAACAGAGTCAGTATTCAACATTACGAAGGAAAGTTTCACTATTCAGATGATTCATACAAAGATACAGCAGTCGAAGAAGTGAAAATGTCTCTTGATGAGAGAAGTAGTGCTGAAGAGACTCAAGGCAATACCCTTTACCACAATCAGAGAAAACATCTGAAGTAAGGGTGAGGAGTCATGTGATGGTCTTCCAAAATCACTTTCTCCAGGAGCTGAACATAGTTCAGAAACGTCTGGACTGCACACAGGGAAACTGCCAAAGAAATTAAAACCCTTTCATGCTTTCTGCAAAATGATGAGAAACGGACGAAACTGATCACCCAATCCATCGAAAAAGGAAACGAAGGTAGTGAATGCTATGGAGTTCCTGTAATCAAAATAACCAGAAGAAAGAAAAGACTTGATGGGGAGTTGAGTTTTGATGTAGGACTGTCAATAGAACTGCAATTCAAAAGTGTTGCGACAGAAGTGCTGGACAGACTTCATATGGAGATGAAGGACAGATTTCAAAGGCTGGAAAACCATGTGGACACCTTTGGGTTTCTTCTTGAACCAAGACACCTCTTGGAGTCTATGGATGATGACACTTTTTCCTGTTTGATGAAATACAGACAAATCGCTTGTTCAATGATGTTATAGATGCACGAGCACTTTTCATCAATAAACCAGTACCACAAATCAGAAACTGACATATTGAGGAAGCTGGCTTCATATGGTAATAGTGTGTGCTCAAATCTTTCAACATCCATTCGAATACTACTAACTCATTTTCAAAGCTCAAGTTAATCAAAACTATCTAAGGAGCACAATGACGCAAGAAAGGCGTAGCATGACTTTATTGTTAATGGAGTCACATATACTAGACAGTATCGATGTAGATGTTATAAATGTCTTTGCTTCACATAATGCACGACTTGAGATAGAGGTGAGATGAATTGAGATTTTTCACTTATGCATCATTTCGCCAATAAGCAACGGTATTATTCTTTAAAAAATTCTTAATGATTATTTCTTGTTAATTTTACTGATATACTGTACCAATATGAAAGTAGGGTTATATATTTCTTAAGTACATTATCTCATGCCATGATGTCGAATGCCAAAATGTAAGGGGCCCCCAAAGAAGTCAATCCCCCGGGCCCCCAAATCCCAGCTACGCCCCTGTGTCCCCCTGAGATTTCCACTGTAGTTGTGGCGACTTTTTCATAAATGAAATGTAACGCTTATAAACTAAATAAATATACTGAAAAAGAATGTGAATACTAGAAATACTTTTATTTCATTTACTTTGGCTTTTCTCTTGACTAGTCATAAAAGTAAATACACACGAAGACTCTATTCAAGCTAATTATATGCATCACTGTAAGTTCAGCTGTGTTACACAACGCCCCTTTCAATCCGTGATGATCAAAGCATTAAACGTGATGATTTGTGGGATATTTTAATAGGAAAAAAATCAATTTGTATTGTGTGTGTGTATGTGAACTAACATGATAAAGAACGCACTATTTTAATTGTAATAAAATCATAATAATAGTGCTTTATGTCACAGAATTGAATTTGACAATCAATGAATGAAGATGTTGCCAAGAAACCTTCCACCCCTGCTTCAAAAATGGACTTGACTATAAGATGAGCACGTCGCTTAAGGAAGAGTTCAAACTCTTCAAGTTTGGATTAGGTCACGACAGCCCAATCCTTTTCATTACATCTCAGGTAACGTCACCCAGAATCTCGAAGTGAATTATCTTACTACTAGTCGACCGGCAGCGTAGCATACGCAGCTTTTTTGCAGGGCCGGCCTTAGGCGCCTGCAACCTATGCGACCGCAGTAAGCCCCGCACTTTCATAGGGCCCGCTCCAATTCAATGTGTAGAAATTATTACATTAAACCATTTTATAACTTAAAAGAGATTTTCCGCGCACTACTGTCGATTTACCAAGAGCACTTTCAAAGGAGCCGCACTTTCATAGGACTCGCGCTTTCATAAGACCCGCACTTTCATAGGACCCGCGCTTATTCAAGGTGCATAAATTAATTAATTAAACCATTTTATAACTTAAAACAGATTTCCCGCCCCCTCCTGTCGATTTACCAGGAGCTCCTGGAAATCTCCCAAAATCGCAAAATATACGAAAAGGTTCTTAAAATATACGGAAATATATACACTAATATTGCCATTTTGGTTGCCATTCAAATTGGAAAACGTCAATCTTACGCCCGACATTATGCATCAGCCGTAATTGTGTAATCTGGTGAAATAAACTTCTCGCGCCTCAAACTAATGAAGAATTACTTGAGGTCAACAATTCTCAAAGATAGATTAAAACATTTGGTAATTCTTGCTATTGAGCGTGATCTATGTAGGAAACATACCGGTAATTATTATGATATACTGTATGACTTTGCTACACACAAGGCTCGTAAAGTATTTCTGTATGTAGTAAAGAATGAATAAAATGCATAGACGAATTTATTTTCTAATACAAACTCTTAAATTTCACTTATTATCCGCTTCCCTACTCAAACAATGGGTAAGTCCGGCCCTGCTATTTACATATATATATATATATATAGTAGATTACTTAGATTAGTTCCTAGTCCAAATCTCCCGCTGGACAAGGGGGGATGGGAGCGGGCAGAGTTTGATACATTTAAACGACAGTCCATCGCGCAGCCAGTCATCCGTAGTGTGAACACTACTCTTGTGTTTTCTCGTGGACTATCCGCAGAAATAAGAGGGTGATTTTGTCGTAATGGGGAGTCTAAACTCTTAAGGGAAGAAGAGAATTATATATACATATATATATATATATATATATATATATATATATATAGATTGGTTTAAAATTCTAGGATAATATTGTACACCTACCTATAATGCGTTAACAATTGTAAATTCCCTCTATATTCATTTTTCTAACCAAACGTGTATTGAGGAATGGTGTGTGGATAGAGCTATAGTTTTATTTGGGCTATCCCCGCCAATGCAATGGACCTAAGCACCCCGAATGGTCATTAGTAGAGTAAGGAATTTTTTTTCTTCCTTAATCATACATTTTTTTTCTTTCACACACAAAAGGACACGGACTAGAAGGATTTAGTATTAGGTTTCTGGAGGTACTGACATCTTGTGAACGATTGAGTATTAGGTTTCTAGAGAAACTGACATCTTGTGAAGGATTAAGTATTAGGTTTCTGGAGGTACTGACATCTTGTGAAGGATTTAGTATTAGGTTTCTTGAGGTACTGACATGTTTAGAAGGATTTAGTATTATGTTTCTGGAGGTACTAACATCTTGTGAAAGATTTATTATTAGGATTCTGGAGGTACTGACATCTTATGAAGGACTTAGTATTACGTTTTGGAGGTACTGACATCTTTAGAAGGATTTAATATTAGGTTTCTGGAGGTATTTGCATCTTAGGAAGGATTTAGTATAAGGTGTCTAGAGGTACTAACATCTTTAGAATGATTTAGTATTATGTTTCTGGAGGTACTAACATCTTTAGAAGGATTTAGTATTAGGTTTCTGGAAGTACTGACATCTTTAGAAGGATTTAGTATTAGGTTTCTGGAGGTACTTGCATCTTGTGAAGGATTTAGTATTAGGTGTCTAGACGTACTAACATCTTTAGAATAATTAGGTATTATGATTCTGGAGGTACTAACAGATTTAGAAGGATTCAGCATTAGGTTTCTGGAAGTACATACATCTTGTGAAGGATTTAGTATTAGGTTTCTGGAGGTACTGACATCTTTAGAAGGATTTAGTATTAGGTTTTTGGAGGTACTGACATCTTGTGAAGGATTTAGTATTAGGTTTCTGGTGGTACTGACATCTTGTGAAGGATTTAGTATATAGGTTTCTGGAGGTACTGACATCTTGTGAAGGATTTAGTATTAGGTTTCTGGAGGTACTGACATGTTGTGAAGGATTTAGTATTAGGTTTCTGGAGGTACTTGCATCTTGTGAAGGATTTAGTATTAGGTGTCTAGAGGTACTGACATCTTGTGAAGGATTTGGTATTATGTTTCTAGAGGTACTAACATCTTTAGAAGGATTTAGTATTAGGTTTCTGGAGGTACTGACATCTTTAGAAGGATTTAGTATTAGGTTTCTGGAGGTACTGACATCTTGTGAATGATTTAGTATTAGGTTTCTTGAGGTACTGACATCTTGTGAAGGATTTAGTATATAGGTTTCTGGAGGTACTGACATCTTGTGAAGGATTTAGTATTAGGTTTCTGGAGGTACTGACATGTTGTGAAGGATTTAGTATTAGGTTTCTGGAGGTACTTGCATCTTGTGAAGGATTTAGTATTAGGTGTCTAGAGGTACTGACATCTTGTGAAGGATTTGGTATTAGGTTTCTGTAGGTACTGACATCTTTAGAAGGATTTAGTATTAGGTTTCTGGAGGTACTGACATCTTGTGTATGATTTAGTATTAGGTTTCTTGAGGTACTGACATCTTTTGAAGGATTTAGTATTAGTTTCCTGGAGGTACTAACATCTTGGCAAGGATTTAGTATTAGGTGTCTAGAGGTACTAACATCTTTCGAATGATTTAGTATTATGTTTCTGGAGGAAGTAACATGTTTAGAAGGATTTAGTATTATGTTTCTGGTGGAAGTAACATCTTTATAAGGATTTAGTATTAGGTTTCTTGAGGTACTGACATCTTGTGAAGGATTTAGTATTAGTTTTCTGGAGGTACTGACATTTTTTGAAGGATTTAGTATTAGGTTTCTGGAGGTACTAACATCTTGGCAAGGATTTAGTATTAGGTGTCTAGAGGTACTAACATCTTTCGAATGATTTAGTATTATGTTTCTGGAGGAAGTAACATGTTTAGAAGGATTTAGTATTATGTTTCTGGTGGAAGTAACATCTTTATAAGGATTTAGTATTTTGTTTCTGGAGGTACTGACATCTTGTGAATGATTTAGTATTAGGTT
Source organism: Biomphalaria pfeifferi (assembly GCA_030265305.1). Lineage (NCBI taxonomy): Eukaryota > Metazoa > Mollusca > Gastropoda > Planorbidae > Biomphalaria > Biomphalaria pfeifferi. The sequence continues at coordinate 1,449,070 of JASAOG010000025.1, forward strand.
TCTTGAGGTACTGACATCTTGTGAAGGATTTAGTATTAGGTTTCTGGAGGTACTGACATCTTGTGAAGGATTTAGTATTATGTTTCTGTAGGTACTAACATCTTTAGAAGGATTTTGTATTACTACGGTGGCCTGATGACTAGAGTCAGATGCCAAGTCCCCCAAACAACTCCCCTTCGCCCAGGAAAAAATACTGGCTACGCCCATGCATTATGTTAAACTGTTTAATTGAAATTCCTGTGCTTCCTAACCACTTCACAATGTTTTTGTTTTGTATTGCAGTGCCAGTCAAATAGTATTGTCAACATATCACTCAATATCTATTCATAAATTATTTCTTTCTTTTCGTCCTTGCAGTGGAAATGTTCCTCCAGCATCTATCTTTTGTGGAGGCTGTTCTGGCTATTGTGGCACGTAGGTTGGGTGGTGGCCAGCCCTGTAGTCATGGTACTGTACCAGGCGAATTCCCCAGCGGAGGGTGCCAAGTGGCTGATCTACCTGACCCACACGACGCTCCTTCTCACCGCCCTCACCAGCACTCTAGATTTCCTAACAGTCTTCTACTTAAGTTACACTCGGAGAGGGAGAGCCACTTTAAGTAAGTAGCACCTTAGGAAATATCAATAAAGGGACATTTTAAATTAGGACCTTTTGAAATATCAAGTAAGGGATATTTTAAATAGGACCATAGGAAATACAAAAAACGGAGACATTTTAAATAGGACTTACAAAATATCAAAAAGGGGCATTTTAAATTTTACCACCTGAATAATGAAGAAATGGATATTTAAAGTAATTAGAACCTTAGGAATTATCTAGAAAAGAACATGTTATATAGGACCTTATGAAATATCAAGGATTTATATAGGAATTTATCAACCACCAATAAAGGGACGTTTTAAGTATGACATTATGAAACATCAAGATGAAAGAACATGTCAGTAAAATGTGAACTAAGTCATCCCTTCGTAAACTAAGTCATCCCTTCGTAAACTAAGTCATCCCTTTGTAAACTAAGTCATCCCTTCGTAAACTAAGTCATCCCTTCGTAAACTAAGTCATCCCTTCGTAAACTAAGTCATTCCTTCGTAAACTAAGTCATCCCTTCGTAAACTAAGTCATCCCTTCGTAAACTAAGTCATCCCTTCGTAAACTAAGTCATTACTTCATAAACTAAGTCATCACTTCATGAACTAAGTCATCACTTCATGAACCAAGTCATCACTTCATGAACTAAGTCATCACTTCATGAACTAAGTCATCATTTCGTGAATTAAGTCATCACTTCATGAACTAAGTCATCACTTCATGAACTACGTCATCACTTCATGAACTAAGTCATCACTTTGTGAACTAAGTCATCCCTTCATAAACTAAGTTATCACTTCATGAACTAAGTCATCACTTCGTAAACTAAGTCATCACTTCGTAAACTAAGTCATCACTTCATGAACTAAGTCATCACTTCATGAACTAAGTCATCATTTTGTAAACCAAGTTTTCACTTCATGAACTAAGTCATAATTTCATGAACTAAGTCATCCCTTCGTAAACTAAGTCATCCCTTTGTAAACTAAGTCATCCCTTCGTAAACTAAGTCATCCCTTCGTAAACTAAGTCATCCCTTCGTAAACTAAGTCATCCCTTCGTAAACTAAGTCATTCCTTCGTAAACTAAGTCATCCCTTCGTAAACTAAGTCATCCCTTCGTAAACTAAGTCATCACTTCATGAACTAAGTCATAATTTCATGAACTAAGTCATCACTTCGTAAACTAAGTCATCACTTTATGAGCTAAGTCATCACTTTGTAAACTAAGTCATCACTTCATGAGCTAAGTCATCATTTCATAAACTAACATCACTCCATGAACTAAGTCATCACTTCATGGACATTTTATTCATGACTGAAATATTCCTTTAACCATGATCAAATGAAACCTGTGACTTAGAACTTCTAAAGAAACATGTTCAAGTGAAACATGTGACTTAGAACTTCTCAAGAAACATGTTCAAGTGAAACGTGTGACTTAGAATTTGTCAAGAAACATGTTCCAGTGAAACCTCTGACTTAGAACTTCTCTAGAAACATGTTCAAATGAGGCCTGTGACTTATAACTTCTCTAGAAACATGTATAAGTGAAACCTGTGACTTAGAACTTCTCTTGGACACTGTCCAACACACGGCACAGGGGAGGGAAGTAGGCTAAACATGAACTCATTGGTGTTCTTTTTACAAGGTTCATCTGAAGAATATGACATTAATATTGTAGCTATACAGACTAGGATTCACTAACAGTAAAGTTCCCCTTTCAGATATTGTGATCACTGAGGCAGATGATGTGAAGATCACCTGTGTCTGTGGCTTATTAGAGCTGGTGGACTAGGTGGCGCGCTAAGGATCCCGAAATTAAAAACCCAAGTCTTCACCAAGATTCGAACCCGGGACCCCAAGGTTCGAAAGCCAAGCGTTTTACAACTCAGCCACCGCGCCTAATATCTTTCGTTAATACAAACTTATGTCATTTTTCTTTGAAGTATTTGTTTTGTCCTCCTTTGTAAAGCTTTGTTCTATTTTCTGTCTTACTCGGCACACTGTTGTAGTAGATTTATTGTTAGCTGTGATAGAGAACAAAATACAAACACGAGATAAAGGGTTAATGAGCTCGGTAATCATAGAACATTCTTTTTAGATTATGAGCATACATCTTGTGATAGAAATACCTTCCGCTTGATAGAAAGCTTTTCTTTAGAAAAAAAAAAAAGAGGCACTTATTCAGAGGCGCAGTGACCAAAACCTTGTCCCGGGGCAAGAAATTTTATTGGCGCTCCCTCACCCATTTTCATGAACATGACATAGAAATATAGGATTAGGAATCAAAAATATTTCACAATAATATAATACAAATAATGTTCGAATGTATTTCTTAACTAAAATATCTAGAATAATTTTTATTTTTTTGGCACCTCTCTGCGTGTGGCGACCCCTTCAGGGGGGGGGGCGCCGTGGCATCATGCGCCCCTCTCCCCCCGCCGCCCCTACTACGTCTTTGCACTCTTTGCATATTTTATTAATTAGCAGTAGTTTAGAGTCATTTAGACGACTATTTTTAAGGGGTTATATCCCCTGTATGTAGTCATGTTGGTTTCGAAGATTAACATTTGACAATACACAAGAATGTTAAACTATTTGTTTTCATTCCTATAGGCAGCTGGAACCATGAGAAGCCTGTGACAGGTCCACCATTGAAAAAAGACATAATCTTTCAAGGGGAGTTTACTGTACTTTCAGGTCTAGAGGCATGTGAGTTATACTTTGTAGACCATGTTAATTACTAAGAGACTATCTGCAATTCTTAAAGTCACACCTTAAAAGTACAATTTAAAAAAAAGAAATGACATATACTCATCCCCCCCCCCACCCCCCCAATCTTATTCGGTCTTCAGGCACCACACCATGGTATGTCAAGTTGACCTGGTTTCTGTACGGCGTCATAAGCAGCAGCAACATCCTAGTGACCATTATGTATTGGGCGGTAGTGTTTGATGGTTAGTATCATTCTTCTGCAGTTCATCAGTCTAATGTTTTAATGAGTCCAAGTGTTGCCTAACTGGCCAACATTGTACACCATTCTTTGTGAGTGTCTTTGCTAATTATTCAGATAGCTGCTTTAAATCTGAAGTTAAAATCAGTTTTCTAAAAGGGAAAATAATCCTCACATTTCTGAAGCTAATACTAAATGTATTAAGTCAATGAGTAGAATGTGTGGTGGCCGAGTGGTAAAGCACTTGGCTTCTGAACTGAGGGTCCTGGGTTCAAATCCTTTTGAAATGAAGATTGACTTTTTTTTATATCGGGATAATTAAGGCAACACTTAGTTCAACCAATTCTAATGGGTACCTGACAGTAGTTGAGGAAAAGTAAAGGTGGTTGGTCATGTTGCTGGCCACATAACACCCTCGTCAGATGACATTTCCTTCATCTGCCCTACAGATCGCTAGGTCTGAAATGGAAACTTTAGTTATGTTTCATTCAGCATGATTTTTTTCCCCTTTTTTAATTGGTGACCAATAAACATTTGGGTGTCGGAGAGTCTATAAAGTTTGACATTTCTAACCCATAGACTTATATATTATATTTAGACTGGAAACCGGAAATAAATTCTTATCCGCGATAGATCGATTCACAGACCTATACATATATAGATTTTTATGTACGTAAACTCTTTTTTCAGGCTCTAAGGGGAGTCGCCCCAATCAATCTTTTCTGTCTTAGAAAAGTAATGATCTTTAGTTTTCAAAGTTTAGAAATAATGCAAAATTATTTCTCGGATATTCACGCGAATATATGAAACAAAGCCATTTCCTGTTTGTTTCCATTGAGATAATGTTTCAAAAATCCTAGATGGAAATAATTCCTGTCTGTTGATTTTAATAATCTTATGTACATTTAAATAGATTGATTACCTAGATCTTTCTATATTATGTATCTAAGAATTGCAAAATAATAATTATGAGACGAGAGTACTCTTATTTTTGATGTTCAATTTTATGTTACATAGGTTAGGGTTGAAAAAAAACAACTTTACTTCTTTTAACTACTTTACAAAACAACGCCTTGATCCAACTTCTAAAATATTTTCACGACATTTTTTGTAGTGTTAAAAAATCTCCACGTCCAGTCTAGAGTAGTATATATAAATCTATGGTTCTAACCCTAACCCTATTAACAATTTATTTCAAATCTTAAGATGTTTTACCATTCACTAGTATCTGTCGTTTGAAAGGCAAATGGTGTAAGACTTAATGCATGTAATATATCCATTCTTCTTATCCTTTGCCAATCGAAAGTTGCATGTCAGTCCAATGGTCAATGTAAGAGAGTCTGTTATACGCGATTTAGTGGTTAGCAGGTATTATCACGACTTGTATGTCACTCTTGTGTCTACAGGTAACGTAGAGGCTGTGGATGTCATCATTAACAGTGTCAACTCCTTCTTCATCATCTCCAATGGACTGGTCACCGCCATGCCCTTCCGAATACTGCACTTCGTCTACCCCGTTCTCTACGGCGCCGCCTATTTCATCTTCACCTACATCTATTATGCAGCCGGTGGCACCAACATCCTAAATCGCGACATTATTTACGGCGCCCTGGACTGGAACCACGCTTACCCTACGGTCTTGGGCGTGGTGATAGGGGTGTTAGTGTGCGCCCCTATCGTCCACCTCGGGCTTTTCGCCCTGTACACGTTTAGAATATTCCTCTTCTCCAAGATTCACTCGGGCAATTTCAAACTAAGCTCTGAATTGGACAGCCACCAGCACATTGCAGGCAGCTCCAGACAGACGACGACGCTGGAAATCAACTTAGAGCAACCCAGTGGCGTAGAACACAAGGGCAATGCGACTCAAGGAACAAAGAATGAGACAGGACTGTAATATCAGCCTTTGTCTACTCACAGACTATATTTGCAAATTCTGTGATATTTTGAATGCAAATGAGATTTGTGCGTTGTTTCTCATTAGTGCAGTTAGTCAAAGGATTTAGTTCAGAATCAACATTATGCCTACAAAAATAATATTTAAAAAAATGCTCCTTTTTGAAAATAACCGCTATTGTTTAAAATTATGTCTCTAATTCACTTGAATGGTGAGCTATAACACTAATTATAATCTATTAAGTGATATCTGACTTAACCAGTAAGACAGTGACGCCCAACATACGACCCGAGGATCGAATTCGGCTCGTGACGTCGTGCCCTCAACTCATCTTTCCACTCTATACAATGAAGCCGCAATAAGCTCGATACAATTTTATTCTTACTACTAGGGACGTAAGCATGGACAATGCTATGTATACGTTCAGAGAATCCTTAGTTTCTATGGGAAGAAGGCTTTAGAGGATCGGGGGTGGGGGTGGAGGGGGAATCGCCCCGAGGAAAGGATGAGAGACGTAGGTTTTGATGTGAGGTTTGTGTAAATAATGAGTTAATTTAAATTCTATATGCCATTTATTGATATTTTAATTGTCAATATTCTTGTGTCTCCCCCCCCCCCCCCTCTTTTCAGTTGTATTTCACTACAGAGAAGCGCCTCTGACAATCCAAGTTTATGTTTATATTCAAACGTTTTAATGTGTATCATAATTATATGTAATATACAATTAGACAGATATAGACTCTATGTATCATAGAGAGCAAGAGACAAACAAGATAGAAGGAACGCGGGCAAAAGAAAGAGAGCGAGATAAAGGGGTGGAGATAGACTAATAGACATAGAATAGTGGAAGAGAAAAGAGAGAGACAGAATGTGGTCTAAAAAGCTGAAGTAAGCATTGAGAGATATGAGCTGTCTTTTCAAAAACAATTTGAAAGGAAATAAAAGCCAGATAAAGTGTTCCTACTAGTTTAAAAAGTTGTATATTGTAACACCCAATCGCTTTATGATGTGAACAATGAAATATTTTAAATAAATGTGCTACTTTGTTGTTTTTTTTAGCGGCCCCCGAAAGGTGAAAAGAGGCTATTAATTTTGTGTGGCCTGTCTGTCCGTCCTTCCCGTTTAGATCTCAGAAACTAGAAGAGAAAATGAAAATAGGACATCATGATATTTTAGTTCATTCAAAGTTCTGATGCAATGGCTATTTTTTTCTTTTCCGAAAGTGAGCCATCTAATTTTAAAAATTATAAATGCAAGCAGATTTTTTAAAAATTTCACCACTTTGTAATGAAAAACTTCTGGGGAAGTAAGTCTTATTAAAAAGTTCACAAGCTTCTTCATTAATAAATCAAGCTTCATTCGCGCATTGGTACAAAAAAAATGCACCTTAGGTCACGATTGAAAAAATATCAATGGATCATTTTAAAAAAGATTTTCCATTTTTTTCCATTTATTAACTAACTCATAGAATAGAATACTGATTCGAATGTTGTTTTTAAAAAGAATTTTAATACGAACTTCGTTTAAATTGGAAGTTTAAAAAAACAAACAAAAAAAAACTACTTTTTACCGCACAGTTTTCACACATCCTCATTACTCATTAGGCTATACAATTGACAACAATCTGAATCTAAATTACAATAAATAGATGCCAGATCTACATAGATCTATATACGAGTTCTAGTCTAGATATAGTAGTTTCTATAACATGATTCTAGATCTAGACTTAGATATAGACTTAGAAAGACATTGATCTTAAATGACGGTAACTCTAAATCTAGACGTAGAGTCTGAGATCTATTTCTAGATCTAGACATAGACTTAGATCTTGAATCTAGATTTAGATCGAGCTAGATCAATGTCTATTTGTTTGATAGAGGACAATGAAGCTACTATGATACATAAAAATGAAAGTATAAGGAAATATTTCAAATATATTATTCATTTCGATATGTGTTTCCGTAGTGTAGCTAGTGGTTATCACATCTGCCTAACAGACAGAAGGTCCCGGGTTTTAGTTAGTAAATATTTCTACATTTTTGTGTGTGAGTCACATCCTGTATAATAGATATGCGTTTTTTTGATGATTTTTTAAAGTATATTTTTTTTTACAGCCTAATATGTTCTATCCTCTACCAATGTCTAGATCTGTGCATCAGTCTCTAGGCAGACCACTTCGGGGCCGATTTTGAGTTTGTGTCCACGTAAACTGTCTTTGTAACCTTGTTTTTGTTGACTTGTTTAGGTGTTCATTGGATGAACCAAGCGTTTAAAAATTCAATAAGCTTTTTGTGGTGTCAACCATTTTCTGAAGCCATCATCGTGTGAAACATTTTCTGTAAAACCATTAGTGGGGTGAACCAATTAATTTGAATTTATTGTTGGTGAACAAGTTGTCTCCGAACATGTTGTCTCTGAACAAGTTGTCTCTGAACAAGTTGTCTCCGAACATGTTGTCTCCGAACAAGTTGTCTCCGAACAAGTTGTTGGTGAGCAAGTTGTTTCTGAACTAGTTGTCTCCGAACAAGTTGTTGGTGAGCAAGTTGTCTCCGAACAAGTTGTTGGTGAACAAGTTTTAGGTGAGCAAGTTGTTGGTGAGCAAGTTGTCTCCGAACAAGTTGTTGGTGAACAAGTTGTTGGTGAGCAAGTTGTCTCCGAACAAGTTGTTGGTGAACAAGTTGTTGGTGAGCAAGTTCTCTGTGAGCAAGTTGTTGGTGAGCAAGTTACCTGTGAGCAAGTTGTTGGTGAGCAAATTTCTGATGAACAAGCTGTCACTCAATTAGAGTTTGACGATGAAAACAGTTCATTTCAAATAAAAATAAACAGATTTGAAAATAAGTAATATTTTATTTTGAATTTTATTAACATATAAATTATAATTCATCCAATGATAGCCGAAGGACTTTGGCAAATAGGTGGTAGCGCAGACGTTGCTACTAAGGAAATCTGATCAGCAGTATATGAGTCACACCGTCTAATCATGTCAACCCTGCAGTCAGTGGCGATCTTCATACTTGTGCAAGATTGTTCCTGCCAGGTCATTGTAGTATGATTGATTGACTGTGTAATCTTTGTTTCGATGCAATTGGTTAATTCTGGGTAATGGCGGTCAGCCTGGGCCAGGCATGTGAAGTTGACCCTAGGATCGTCACATAAAGACCACTGGAAGGCGTCATTAGTGGGAATAGAGTCCTCCATTGAACAGCGTTCAAACTCGGTCTTAATGCACTCTTTCGCTAATGTGTAGTTCTGCTTGCTGGCACATTGTTTCGTGTAGAAATCGGCGTGGATAGATAAGGTAAGGTGCTGGCTTATGTTCTTAGAGACCTCGTCATATGGCACACCCGAGATTTTGTAGCATCGCAATGTTGCATTCGTCAGGACCTCGGGCCCACATCCGGGGAGAAAAATTTGAAACATTCCAGGGCATGCAAGAAGACCTGATGAAAGTAGAATTATATTTTCTTTTATCAAGCATCCATGTCATTGCAAACAACTGCACATAGAATTGAGATTTAACTTCCTTTTCATATCATTTAGACATATGATAACAAATATCCATTTCATATCACGTAGACATATAGAAACAAACATCCATTTTACATCACTTAGACATATAATAATAGATCCATGCGATTAAAAAAAACACTTTCAGATGTAGCATAGTCCTGTTACTAATGTTCATTACAATTTAGATTCTAAATATATTTTGTAGATACCAAGAACTTACCCAAAAGAAGGATATGTTTAAACATGATGTCAACTATCATAAAATATATTCCAAAGAAATAAGGCAGTCTCGAAAAAAATTAATTCACCAACGAGATCAAAACTTAAACACAAACTTAAATAACGCGCAAACACTGGTACCAGATCTAAATAGATAAGCCCGATAAACTGTTCGAAAATAAAAACCAATGTTACTTGATTTACATTTTTTTCCTTCTGGAATTTCCACGTGACATATTCGGATCATTTCATATTTTGATGTAAAAAAATAACGTTGATTTAGGGCAAACTAATAATCGGAGAATTTGAACCTCGAGTCCAGGACCCTCAGATTGAATGAGTAGAGTCTTTTAAATTGCATTTCTTTACAAGCTTTGTTTCATCAAACAATATATTCATTAACAGTTTCAATCTATACATGTACCGTTATTATTATGTAAATTAAATCATATATCCCCAAACGAAGTAGCTCTTCTCACAGAAAGGGTTCGTATATATTTGACTCCTCTGCTTAGAGAGCTACAGTTCCTTCTATACTCAAGATTATTCTATTTATTGCTTGTAGATTTAACACCGAAACAGGGCACATTAATAATAGACTTAAACATTACTTAATATTAAGTAATGCACAAAGGAAGAATGAGCACTTATAAGACTCGATCTATATCAACACAGTCAATATCAAATAACAAAGATAACTACTAATAACTAAGAACAAAAGGTACATCAATTTCATTTTGTAGGATTAAAATAAATTAAAATACGTCTTCAATATTGGTGTAAGGCAAATCTTTCTAGGTGATGCCAAAAATAATAATTGAATTACTTCCCTTATTAGGTTTTGATATTTTCCACACTATGTACTTCTTGGAAGAACTATAATTCAGTATATTATAATTACTAGATCTATTGAGATACTATGACATCTTAAATGTTGTCCATGACCAAAATAGATCTTTATTTTTAATAGAAGGACAAGCGACTAATATTGGGACAAATTGATTTCATTAGCAAGCTCTCGAATAAGCATGTACTTCATTCAGTTCAAAGTAGCTCCAAAATATCTGTACCATCAGTCTCTGACAGTCTCTCTACTCTTTCAGTGTTTGTAGTACTTCCTTTCTTTGATTCTCAGCCATTGTGAAAAACTTCCATTATTGGAGTCTCAGCCATTGTGAAAAACTTCCATTATTGGAGTCTCAGCCATTGTGAAAAACTTCCATTATTGGAGTCTCAGCCATTGTGAAAAACTTCCATTATTGGAGTCTCAGCCATTGTGAAAAACTTCCATTATTGGAGTCTCAGCCACTTCCCTTTTTATGTCTTCCATGGTCTCGAGGATGAACGAACCTGAAATGAAATCCACCCCGCAAGGGAGAGGGGTTAAATTTTGTGACTGGATTTTTGCTTTAATTTTGATAAACTATCACTTGGCCCAGCCCAGCAAAGATGGGTTTTGATTTTAAAATCCCTCTCCAGGAGACAGGGCCGGCCTTAGGCAACTGCAACCTATGCGACGGCAGTGGGTCCCGCACTTTTATAGGCCCAGCACTAATTGTAGGTGTAAATTATTAAATTACCCCCCCCCCCTCTTCTGTATAACAAACAAACAAAACAAAGCAAACGACAGACACCGAATTCCATAAACGAAGCCCGGGGGGGGGGTGGAGTTTTGAGTTTACCCCCCCCCCCTCCCCCTCTTCAATATAAGACTAATTGATGAGCTCCAAGTCCAATTGGTAGCAAGACTGGAAGGGCTAATCCTTCCGTAGAGCTTTGGCGAGAAAATGCCGTTCGGCGTAATGTCTCATAGCTCACATACTGGTCTACGTCTAAAAGAATAAAAGGTCGGAATTTATTAAAGATTAATTACTTATACCCACACATACATATTTGTTTGATATTGAATAAAGGAAATGACTTGTACATTATTGGTAGATATAGTTTAAAGGGCAGAGTTCTTCCCCTTTAGATAAGCTTTGTTTTTGTTTTTTAAAAAGGATTGTTTATATTTTGCATGCCAGTCTATTTTTTTCCCCTAACAATACTGTAGTACGTCTGCTATTGTTAGACCGTGCAGTACATTTCATTGCAACCAATACGTTCATGGGCTCAAGAAATATACTAGGTGGATTCTTCAATGTGACCTGTTTAGTAAAATACAAAACAATTGAAGTGGGTGTTCCGGCCATAATAGGCCTAAACAATGTATTACCAGTGAACAAATCAACGTGCGTAGCCGGTGTGTACTGTTAGTATATATATATATATTTGTCAGGCTGTGGCTTGAACTATTTACTTTATTAACGGATTCAAGCGATTAGTATGAAAACAGCTTCTCTCCTTTCCCATAGCTCATGCAATAATTGTAGAGTTTGTTTCAGCTTTACTCCGGGGGGGGGGGGGGGGGGAGGGGGGGGGGGAGGGGAAACTTCAAACCGTCCTTGCTACTACTATATATTCGGTAATTGTAGCTTTGACTTTTTTTTGGTAGGAGGTAGCCTCACTTCCCCTCCCCTTGCCAAGCTTTAGTTTTTTATATGGAGTTAGGTGGGTGTTAACTTATAAATCTCTTTTGGTTGCACTCAAGTTTTGTTTTAGTATATTTTAGATTGGGAAAGGGGGGGGGGGCAGGTAATCTCAAAACCCTCTTTGGCTACAATGGGGCCAGGGGGGCGAGTTTAAACCTCAAAACCTCCCTCTAGTAAAGAAAACTAAAGCAAAAGATACAGTCTCACTAAATCCCTTCAAAAGCTTTACTTCCTTTTATCTTATCTTATAAATGATAGACTAAGATTATTAATCTCAAGGCGTTTCTTGGTGTCTCACATATTAATTAGAGATTTAAAATCTACTAAGTTATTGGTTTTCCATTCTGATTCAGGCCTACCGTGCCATGTGCCTAGCTTGCAGGAACAAATGCCGTGTGGATAGCGTACTGGACTAAATGCCATGGGGCTAACTTGCAGGAACAAATGCCGTGTGGATAGCATACTGGACTAAATGCCATGTGGCTAGCTTGCAGGAACAAATGCCGTGTGGATAGCGTACTGGACTAAATGCCATGAGTTTTGCCTGCTGGACAAATTAATGTGTTGTCTGTCATCCTGGTGGAACTAATGCCTTTTAGGTAAAGTGTTCAATTAAAAGTCATGTGCTTAGCGTGCTACAACAAATGCGATGTGCTTAGCGTGCTACAACAAATGCCATGTGCTTAGCTTGCTGGGAACAGTAACGTTTATGACACCCAATTGTCATTATGTTTTGTTTCTATTCTGCTACAGAGCTTTACGAACAATATTTTATCAATTTCCACTGTCCCAAACCATGTTTGTGTATTATAAAGGTAGAAAATTTTTTGGGGAGTTTAACTTTACGCCATTTATTGAGCTGTTTATCCACAGGCTATCACGAAAGGTGAGATCCTACCATCCTGTTCAACATGATCACAGAAACATTACTTCAGTGAAAGGAAATTCTTCATACTACTGACTAAGACTAACAAAAATGGAAGTACTACACAATGGTTGAAACGTAATGAATGGTACTACATAGTGGTTGAAACCTAATGAATAGAAGTACTACATAATGGTTGAAACGTAATGAATGGAAGTACTTCACAATGATTGAAACTTAATGAATGGAAGTACTTCACAATGGTTGAAACGTAATGAATGGTACTACATAGTGGTTGAAACCTAATGAATAGAAGTACTACATAATGGTTGAAACGTAATGAATGGTACTACATAGTGGTTGAAACCTAATGAATAGAAGTACTTCACAATGGTTGAAACGTAATGAATGGTACTACATAGTGGTTGAAACCTAATGAATAGAAGTACTTCACAATGGTTGAAACGTAATGAATGGTACTACATAGTGGTTGAAACCTAATGAATAGAAGTACTTCACAATGGTTGAAACGTAATGAATGGTACTACATAGTGGTTGAAACCTAAGGAATAGAAGTACTACATAATGGTTGAAACGTAATGAATGGTACTACATAGTGGTTGAAACCTAATGAATAGAAGTACTACATAATGGTTGAAACGTAATGAATGGAAGTACTTCACAATGGTTGAAACCTAATGAATGGAAGTACTACATAATGGTTAAAACTTTATGACTGGAAGTACTACATAATGGTTGAAACTTTGTGGGTGGAAGTACTTCACAATGCTTTGTTAAATGATTTAGAAATATTTTTAATGTCTTTATAGTGGTATATGAATCATGCACTGTCAATTTTTTTTCTTCAAGAATAACTTTTGTTACCTTTAAATCCCTTTTCAGTCATGGTATTTCTGCTTAAATGTCGCCTTTTGAAAAATCATCAGATACGCCAATATTTTGAATCTGACAACTATAATACTTCGTTGGTTGTTGAACTAAAGAATTTTTGGGTTGGGTTGCTCCAAATTTATCTGCTACATCAATAAGTGCTTCCAGTAAGAGTTGAAGCTCAGAGTTTAAAAAACGATCAATTCACATTAGAATGAACCTCTTTTTTTCTTCTTTAATAGTGAGTCCGGAATCTTGTGATTGCTTGCCTGACACCATATTGTCAATAGTTTAAGATAGGCCTACTCTTATGTATCTTTGGCCCTTTAGTACACCTCCCTTACACTCGTAGAACTTCTGAATCTGATCCAGTGTGTGTGTGTGTGTGCTCTATAGATTTATATAAGTCTGACAGCTCCACTGAGCTCACCCATGCTTACTCTATTACTGTCTGTAATGCATTAATGAAAGCGCGTGTAAACTTGTTTTTAAATCTCAAAGAAAAAAAAAAAGAAATGACATAGACACGAGCCATTTCTAATGGAATTTTAGTTTTGCTGGAGTTGGTTTTTTTTTAGCTCTAAATGGACGAACTCAGCTCTAACACACAAACACAATAAAAAGCTCTTTTTTTATGAGTCGTTTTTGCTCATTTCCTTCTGGTGGGTTGACCTTTTTTTTTTCTGCAGATTTTTGTTCCCTCCCTTCTTGCTCTCTCTCTCTCTCTCTCTGTGTGTCCCTCTCTCTATCTCTCTCTCTCTTTCTCTCTCTGTGCCTCTCTCTCTCTCTCTGTGTCCCTCTCTCTCTCTCTCTCTCTCTCTCTCTGTGCCTCTCTCTATCTCTCTCTCTCTCTCTCTCTCTGTGCCTCTCTCTCTCTCTCTCTGTACTTCTCTCTCTCTCTCTCTCTCTGTGCCTCTCTCTCTCTCTCTCTGTACCTCTCCTCACTGTCCATCTGTTGAATTCCGGAGTGTCTCGTTCGTTTTTTCTCTTCTTACTTCGTGTTTGCCTCGCCCTCTCGTGAAGCCCCCCCCCCCCCCCCCCCAACAGATACCTCCGTTCCGTTTTCTTATCCACACAAATCATTTCTTCTTGTCTCAATCCATAATGCATATGTCTTAATAATGAGATTTTCGTGTATTGATATTTGCTGAAAGGTTCCTAGCTCCTTCACTTTCTCGAATCAAGGCATACAACGGGAACGTGGGAACTTAGTCTGTAGCTGTAGAGACACAGAATAAGAACGACCGAACTTACTGATGTAGGCAGTGTATCTTATCTTATATAATACAGACGTTACTTCAAAAAAGAAGATGATTACGTCCTACGCGTTATGCATTTAGTCATGCATATTAACCAATGACTTAAATTCTGCCAAGTCACTGGTTTTCCTAGCTAGCTCAGGCAACCCATTTCATGCTCTAATAGCACTAGGGAAGAAGGAGTATTTGTACAAATTTGTCCTAGCATATGGGACGAGGAATGTGTCTTTATTTTTGTGTCTCTCAGAGTATTTTATTAAATTTTGCAATACATAATGGTTTAAGAACAATTTGGTCTATTGAAATCCCACAGTTAATAAGCAAAGTCAATTCAGTGGAAGTAGTATCTAGTTCATTGCTCCTATTATTTTATCTACTTTTCTTAGTGCTTCTTGTTGTTGCGTTATTATTATCATGACCTAGATCTATATGGATTTATAATGTTTACTCAACAGAAAGCATTTAATTGCGGCACATTCAATTGGACTGCGATGTTTTAGGAGGAAACAGTTTTAAAGGACCTGAGTACTATGAGAAACATGGTTTCAATATAACATCCTCCATTAAAGTAAATATTCCATTCATTGCAAAATAAAAAAATATTTATCAAATCTTTGTAATAAAATGTATCAAATTAGTGGAACTTTTAATTGCTTTACCGTAATTCTAAAAGAATATTTATTTTTAAAAAAATACTATATATATATATATCTTATCTTATCATATATAATACAGACGTTACTTCAAAAAAGAAGATGATTACGTCCTACGCGTCATGCATTTAGTCATGCATATTAATCAATGACTTAAATTCTGCCAAGTCACTGGTTTTCCTAGCTAGCTCAGGCAACCCATTCCATGCTCTAATAGCACTAGGGAAGAAGGAACATTTGTACAAATTTGTCCTAGCATATGGGACGAGGAATGTGCCTTTATCTTTGTGTCTTTCAGAGTATTTTATTAAATTTTGTTTTTGTATTTGAAGATTATGGTTCAGTGTTTTATGTATAATTGCTACTTTACTTTTGAGTCTTCTGTCCTGAAGGTTTTCTAAATTTAGTGATTTTACTATAGGTGTTACTCTAGTCAAATGTGAATATTCATTTGTTATGAATCTCACTGCTATATTTTGTGTCTGTTCCAGTTTCTTAATGTTTTCTTGAGTTGAGGGGTCCCAAACGGAGGATGCATATTCTATTATTGGCCTAACCAAGGTTAAATAACATTTTAGTTTTATGTTCTTATTTGATTTATAGAAATTTCTTTTAATAAATCCTAATGCTTTGTTTGATTTTTTTATAGTTTCATCAATATGTGGATTCCATGACAGTTTTTCATTCATTATAACACCTAGGTATTTTGCGTATTTAGTCTGTGTTACTGGTTTGCCATGAATAAGATAAGTGGAATTAATTTGTTTTAGTTTTTTTTTTACTCTTAACAACTGACATTTTTCTGGGTGGAAAGACATGCTCCAATTTGATTCCCATTTCTGTAATTCATCTAATTCTCTTTGTAAAATATCTGTGTCTTGTGTTGTTTTTATTGTTCTATATATTATGCAATCGTCTGCAAATAATCTGACATTTGTTCCTGAAGTAATGCAATTTGGTAAATCATTTATGTAAATTAAAAATAGTAGTGGACCCAAGACTGTTCCTTGAGGTACACCTGAGTTTACTGTTATTGGTGTTGATTTAGAGCCATTTATTATTACAGTTTGTTCTCTCCCTATCAGAAAATCTTTAATCCAATGATGCAGTGGACCATTAATGCCGAAATATTTTAATTTTTTAAGCAAACTATGGTGGTGAACTTTGTCAAAAGCCTTGGAAAAATCTAGTAAGATAGCATCTATTTGTTCACTATTATCTAAACCTTTTGAAAAATCATCAATTAGTCCTATTAGTTGTGTTTCACATGATCTATATTTCCTAAAGCCATGTTGATATGGGGTGAGGATATTATGTTTGTCTAAGTGATTTATGATGTTGCTACATATTATGTATTCTAGGATTTTACATGTGATGCTGGTAAGTGATACTGGTCTGTAGTTTCCTGGATCAGATTTTTCTCCTTTTTTAAATAGGGGGGTGACATTAGCTTCTTTCCAGTCCTTTGGTACTCTGCCCTGGTTAAGCGATGCCTGAAAGAGTATTTTGAACACTGGGGCTAGCTCATTGCTTAGTTCTTTGAGTAATCTAGCTGGAGACGCTTTATTTGGTTTGGTGTTGGCTAATAGTTTTTGAATTCCATTTTCTTGTACTACTATATCTTCTATGTTGTCTACTTGGTTCAAATTAAGAAATATGTCTTTGTCTCCTGGGGCTGAGAATGCTGATGCAAAGTATTTGTTTAGGATGTTTGCTTTAGTTTCATTATCATTATGTATTATGTTATGTTCATCTTTTAATGGCGCTATGCCTGTTGTTTCCATTTTCTTAGACTTAATGTATGACCATAGGTTTTTGTTGTTATCTTTAGATATTACATTGTGATGTATTCACTCTGCAGCTGTCTGCTTACTTTTTGGGTTAGGTGTTTAATTTTTATATACCTTTTGTAAACTCTTTCTGCCTTGGTTTCTTTAAAATTTCTATATAGGTTTTCCCTGTGTTTACAAAGCTTCTTTAGTCTATTATTAAACCAGCATTTATTTATTTTGTTTGATGTGTATTTAGTTGGTATATGATTTTCTATAATGCTTTTAAGATGGTTTTTAATGAAATTCCAGAGGTCATCGACTGGTTGGTTAATGTCTTTTTCTAATAAGAATGTTTGTTGAAAGTTTAATGCAGCTTGGTGTAGTTGTGTTAGGTTACATTTATTCCAGAGTAAGATTTTTCTTTTGTGTTTTGTATTGGCTACTGCTTTTATCTGACTGTGTATTTTTATGATCTCATGGTCTGATAGACCAGGGATAATATCATAATCAACTACTAATCCAGGTCTGTTGGTTAAGAAGAGATCTAATGTGTTGTTTAATCTAGTTGGCTTTTTAATGATTTGATCTAAACTTAGGTTGTGTAAAGTTTCTATGAAAAGCTCATTTATGTCCTTAAGGTTTTGGTGTTTATCTATGGTTAGTGTTTTCCAATTTATATCTGGTAGGTTGGAATCACCCATAATCCAAAAAACTGCATTTTTATTAGTCTCTTTAAGTGTGGTAATCTGATTACATAGTTCCTGCATGTATTCTAAACTAGAATTTGGTGGTCTGTAAATGCTGCCTATTATTTGGGATGTTGAGGTGGTATTAATTTTACAAAATTTAGATTCTATATTTTTTGAGTTAGGTAAGGTAATTTCTTCTGCTATAAGAGTGTTTTTTATTGCTAAAAGAACTCCTCCATGATTATCAGCCTTATCTTTTCTAAAAATTTCATAATTACTATTGAAAATTTCTGCATTATAAATTTCAGGATGTAGCCAAGTTTCTGTTCCTGCAATTATGTCTGGTTTCTTACATTCTATTAAAATTTCTAAGTCTGCTGTTTTGTTCCTAATGCTTTGAAAATTTATTATTAAGGTTTTAAGGTATTTTGGTATTACTTCTTTAGTTGGTTTGTTTAGTGAGGCTGTTGTATTAATTTTAGTAGATTTAGGTTTAACAGGAGTGGATCTGGCTAGTGGTAGGTGAGTTTGTTTTGGGATGGTGTTTAGGATGTTGTATGGGTTAGAAGTGTCCGCATCAAAGGAATCAAACAGTTCTGATGTAAACTGAGGTAACCCACACGGTACACAGTGCCATGATGCACTTTGTTGCCTAAGGCATAATACACAGGTGTATTCATATGGAGACATGATGCATGGTACCATTCATCGCAGGTGTCACATTGAATGGCTTTCTCTTTCATGGTGCATACTTTTTTGCAGATGTTGCATCTATCTTTAGATCTAGGCCCTGGATTTGACTCTACATCTCCTGCTATTAATATTAACAGTGATAGGTATTTATTTCTACTGTGTCTGATTGAGAACTTCCATTTGTGATGGGTAATCTTCTTTAATGTTATGGATGTGTATGTTAGGTTATTTCTGAAGTTGCATTGATCTAAGGTGTGATGATTGATTATGACTGTTTTTTCCTTTATAAGTTTAGTGTTGACTGAGGTAGATCTAGTTCTGTGTTCAGCTAGTGTGTATTTAGTAATTATTAGGATAAATAGCCAGAGCAATTTCATGATGACTGTTGTTGATTTTAGTTTTTAAAGGTCTAGTCTAAATCTAGTTTAAGGTTAAAAATGCCTAAGACGGCCTAAGTTAAGTCTAAGTCTAAAGTGAAAGCTAATTTACAATGACAATCAAATGGTGTAGCTGTAGATACATTAAATCAAAACGAATAAACTTATTCCTTTATCTGTAGATACACAGAATTAAAACGATCGAACTTATTCCTGAAGCTAGTGAATACACTGCTAAATATATAATGAATGGTCCTTTCTGATAACATGTAATTTTGTTTGTTTATACCTAAGTAAAGTAAGAGTATGATTTTGTGAAAGATGATTTCAATATAACAGCAGTGCAATAAATCTTGTCCAGAACTCCACATATGTTACACGGTTGTGGTGCAACAACCATTCAAGAGGTTTCGAGGCTACATTCACAGAAGTGAAAAGTTAGGAATTCCATATACTGAGAACATTTATGAACAAGTCAAACAAAACATTTAGGTATATTAATACAAATACAAGAAGACCATAAACCATTGGGACGTAGCCAGGATTTTTTTTTCGGGGGGGGGGGGGGCGGTGTTTTTTTTCACGTGTTTGCGTGTGTGTGTGTATACACACACAAAATTAATCTTAATTACATTCTGACCCTTCATTCTTTCGGAAGATGTTTATTGTACCCTACAATGAGCTCTTCCTGGAGTAAGTGGAAAAATTGTAGACTCCGCGCGCCTGCCGTAGCTAAGCCCTGCCGCCAACCACTATTTCCGGTATTAAAAGCCAACAACATGCATATTCTGAGGTATCTATAGTGCATTATCCTGCTATTAAAAAATTTTATTCCTAAAACCGTATGTGCTATTCTTACTGATTTAGATCCTCCCAAGTCGTCCGGCGCATTGAGCGGCAAGCTGCTTTCACTAAAATCTAAGGACCTCCATAAAGTGTGGCGACAGGCTGCATTAGGATGTCCCTGTTTGCGCTTTCCTTGTAAGGGCCTCCATGTCATCACAAGTCTTAGTATTCGTAATTCATTTTGGCGGAGAACCTGTCCCGCAAACCTCATGCGACGCTCTGTCACAATCTTATTAAGAGGTCGCCCTAGTTCGGCAAAGGATTTTCTTGATTGAGACTAGATCTCTATAACTGACTCCTAAAATCCGTCTTAGCCATGTATGTTGAGCCACATTTAGTCTTTTTTCAATTTTTGCAGTGACTATTTATTGCACTTTATTAATGGAGCCCAGGCACAGGTAGAAATTTGTAACCTCTCTTAGCTACGTTCTTGGAATTAGGCTACTGTAGTTTGCTTTAGATTTTATATCGAAAAGGGAAGTTTTATCGTCAAAATCATCAGTTGTTTTTATTTAACAAATTCAAAACCCCTTTGGCTTGGCTACGCTCATAAAATTTAGAGTGTTTAATTTGATTGTTTTTTTTTATATTGAAGAGGTATTTTTTAGCATCAAACCCCGCTGAAGGGGGTTTAAACTCAAAACACCCTTTGGCTACGATTATAGAGTTTTGAGTGTGTAATTCGCTTTTTTTTTATATTGAAGAGGTGGTTTTTAGCTGCAAACCCCGCTGGAGGGAGTTTTAAAGACAAAACCCCTCTTGGCTACGCTTATAGGATCTGGTGACAGATGTATGGATAGTCTTATATT
Organism: Biomphalaria pfeifferi; assembly: GCA_030265305.1. Lineage (NCBI taxonomy): Eukaryota > Metazoa > Mollusca > Gastropoda > Planorbidae > Biomphalaria > Biomphalaria pfeifferi. The sequence goes on from JASAOG010000025.1 coordinate 1,469,624, forward strand.
GAAGAGGGGGTTTTATAATAAATTTCGGAAGGGGTTAGAGCCGTGAGATTGACAACAAACAACTATTGACATTGAACTAGAGTAACACCATGAGTCAAATCACTCAATTTAGAGACACTGCAGGACAGATGACTGAACAGTAAAGTAGCATAAATACATAAAACACTGATCCATAACTTAATTTTAAAAAATACTTAGATTAAACGATGAAGGCATATTTCTTATTCAGTTTGCTAGGATGAATTGTACTAAGACTTGACTGGCGTCAATAGGTTTGTCGTCTTGACATTAGTGTTTCTTATAAATGTTGTCATCATCTGATTGGTGCTTGTAAGAAAACAGTAATAATTTCCCTCAAGGCACAGGATTCCAGCAATGGTTGATTTTTTATCTGATTTATTTTCTGCTCCTTCTTTTTCGATTCTTTAGCATTTTGATTCCCATCAACGTGTGTGTGTGTGTGTGTGTGTGTGTGTGTGTGTGTGTGTGTGTGTGTGTGTGTGTGTGTGTGTGTGTGTGTGTGTGTGTGTGTGTGTGTGTGTGTGTGTGTGTGTGTGTGTGTGTGTGTGTGTGTGTGTGTGTGTGTGTGTGTGTGTGTGTGTGTGTGTGTGTGTGTGTGTGTGTGTGTGTGTGTGTGTGTGTGTGTGTGTGTGTGTGTGTGTGTGTGTGTGTGTGTGTGTGTGTGTGTGTGTGTGTGTGTGTGTGTGTGTGTGTGTGTGTGTGTGTGTGTGTGTGTGTGTGTGTGTGTGTGTGTGTGTGTGTGTGTGTGTGTGTGTGTGTGTGTGTGTGTGTGTGTGTGTGTGTGTACACACTGTTCAAGGGAATAATTGTGAGTTGTGAAGGACTTCGTAGCGTGGCCAACTCGAGATCATGTGACAACTCCATCAAACCAATAAGAGTTCGTATGTGACTGGACATCTCTAGGACTTGGAACATCTCTAGGACTTGGAACATCTCTAGGACTTGGAACATCTCTAGGACTTGGAACATCTCTAGGACTTGGAACATCTCTAGGACTTGGAACATCTCTAGGACTTGGAACATCTCTAGTAGAAATAAAAGTCTTAGGTTTCTTGTTTATCGTCAGTGTGTATTCAGGTCTCTCTTAGAAGCACTAGATACGGATGTCGGGTATTTAAGACAAGGCTTTAGTATTAGACGTTACAATGTCAACGATGTTTTCTTTTTTTAAATCACCACGATCAGAGTTCTGCCTTTAAGGAGAATATTATAAAATCTTAAATTTACTGGCATTAATGCGGCCCTATCGGCGACCCTACCGGCACAATTGGGTACATGCCCACCAGGCACCAAGGGCCCATAAAGCCAGTCCGCCCCTGATTGATACTATGACTTTATCTCCTGTATCAAAAGGAAAATGAAGGACAGTGTGCAATGTACATAAGAAAGATATTTTGTTGTGATTTTTTTTTTTAAGTTAAGTTCAAATATAATAGTCACGTGATTTTTTAAGTTAAGTTCAAATATAATAGTCACGTGATTTTTTAAGCTTACGAAAAATTTAGCAGCCACAAAAAATGTAGTACAAATAAACTTAATGGTTGACTTATGTTGACTTATGACTTATCTCAACAAAAAAAATGTCTAATTGAAAACTAAAGCGATGTTTTTTATTGATTGATCGCCTGCTGCAGTGAATGGCCATAAATCATATTCCTGGCTCTCTGGGTTTAGGAAGGAAAGTTGGTCAGGGGAGGCGACTGGGACAAGCTGCAAACACTAGGACTGAAATCAATGTCATTAGACATCAAAGTACAGTCCAGGCATCAAAAGTACGCTGCCAAGTGTTTTTTTACCATTTGGTGGAGAAGAGAAAGAGAGAGTAAAATAGAGAGAGAGTAACAGAGAGAGTGAAAAAAAAAGAGTAGGAAAGAGACACAGTGAAAGAGAGTGATGCAGTTACAAAGAGAAATGAAAGGACGAAGATAATAGCTTTAAGTAAACAAGTCAAAGTAACCAGGAGGTACCAGAGAGTGTGTGTGTGTGTGAGGTAAACAGCCGGGGGGAGGGAGAGACAGAAGGAAAGTGAAGAAAAAAAAAGATAGAAATAGAACTAGAGTTTGTTTCCATAGGGGAAAAGATAAACTTTTTTTTAAACAACACATTAAATAAATTGGGCGAAGAGAGAGAGAGAGAGGGTTGTCGTTCCTAGTCACCCCAGTGGCCACACACCAGGAGAGTCATGTCAATGATAGAGGTAGAACATTGTGTTGTAGGGTGACCTTGATGTGGTTATTCTTATAAACAGAATAATTTAGACCTAGACTAGACCTAGTCGAGTAAACATTGTGGACTATATACAAGGAACAAAATATATCTAGATCTGAAGGCCTAAATCTATTGGAAGCAGGTACACTGGTTGACAGTGCCACTAATTTAATGCTGTAGATATTCATTGTTTGTTGCTGTTATGTTCTATTTAATTAGTGCTGTAGATACTCATTGTTTGTTGATGTTATGTACTATTTAATTAGTGCTGTAGATATTCATTGTTTGTTGATGTTATGTTCTATTTAATTAGTGCTGTACATATTCATTTCTTGATGTTATGTTTTATTTAATTAGTGCTGTAGATATTCATTGTTTGTTGATGTTATGTTCTATTTAATTAGTGCTGTAGATACTCATTGTTTGTTGATGTTATGTTCTATTTAATTAGTGCTGTACATATTCATTTGTTGATGTTATGTTTTATTTAATTAGTGCTGTAGATATTCATTGTTTGTTGATGTTATGTTCTATTTAATTAGTGCTGTACATATTCATTTGTTGATGTTATGTTCTATTTAATGTTTCTCTTATTAATGAATTTATTTAAGCTTGATAAAAATATAGTATAAATGTAACATCCAGTTTTATATTCTAGACTCAGTTATTTAACTTGTGTTCGCCAGTCTAACGGAATGACAAAGTTATCAACCTTATGTATGTTCTAAGCTATTATTTGAGAAGTTGGCATTTAGTGTTACAAGCCAAGCAACAATAACATTGTTGTCCAATATCTTAGTCCTAAAGCTGAAGCAAGTATGGACACAAAGAGATAGTAGAGTGTACAGGAGCTTGACTGTCGGTTATAAAGTCTTCAGTTCAAATCAAAACAGGTGCCGGATTTTTTTTTTCTGGAAATCGGACGAAGTCTGAAAGTCAAACAGCTTTACTGAAGTGTTTTTAAATGTGTTCGGTAGAGTTAAGGGACTTCGTTGGTTGACCAAGGAAAGGAAATGGGACTTAGTCATTCTCTCAACGATCAATTTAAATGTTGAGTTGAAGTTGATGTATTCATTTGACTTTCAGCTTTGTTTAACCTGTAGGACGTAACGTGCTGTCAGAAATAGGTGAGGGGTGGCAGATTGTAGTCATGCATTATTACCGATGTTAAAAAAATATAATTATTCAATTAAGAAACATCATTTCATCTTACAAGCAGAACCTTTTATATTACTAGCCAGTCTAAGTAACAGATCTCGTAGCATATCAAAGAGACGGGACTCACAACGTTCTCTTGTTGAAGACATTCCATTAAGTCCGCTGCTCACGCGATTCAGCTTCCCCCCCCCCCCTTTACACTTCAGGACGGACAACTTCACACCTGGCTGGTTACAGGATGGCCACTTTAATATGGATTCTTTCTTTCCGAATTTCTTGACATTTTCTGGGCCGGATTTTGGGCAAGGCAGGCCCCGGCTTATCCACAAGAGAGGGGCCTCCTCACGACTAAATCCTATCCAGACGTTGTTATTTGGTTGTTTTATTTAGATGAAGTGTACGCTGCACGTGGCAGTAGAATACATAGGCGTCACGTCAGACTGAAGACCACGAATTTGTTGTGGGAGTCTCATGCTATATGGCTTCACACAACCCCCACGACTCTGTTGTGGGAGTCTATATCATGCTTTATGGCTTCCGACAACTCCCCTAGCTGGTTTAAAAAATAAGAGTGTGTGTGTGGGGGGGGGGGATGGGCTGACTTGCTAATTGTTTTACTGGGTCAGAAATGAAAGATTGAGAACCAATGAGAACAAGTTTCTTTGTGCGGCTGATCTTTCAATGAAAACAGTTGTTAACACTTGAGATACTTCGTATATTTAATAGTTTGTATGCATGTGGCTTACTACGCAGAAACCTGATCTAGGCTGATAAGTAAGTACGTAAACATATGCACGCACTTTTGTGTAAATACGATGATCTGGCAAATTGTGCTTCTATGTTATTGTAAACTAGCACAGCATGTCGTAGAACACCAGCCCCCACACACAATACATGTACTTTGGTGTATGTTCAAGGCCAGTAACTACAGTAGACTAGATTTCCTTCTCGTGTACCAAATGTAAACATGGAATCATCCGCGTCTTTTGGCCTGTTGTCACGACTTTCTGTTGGATACATTGTAACGGCGTATCATAATTGACTAATTCATAAGTTACTAGCTTAACTTTCAAGTCAAGACAATATAGCACTAGAATTTAGAAAGTTTTAATCACAGAAGATTAATAGCAAATTAGTAAACACAGCCCAAGTTGCATAAGAAAGGAATACTAAATATTAAGTAAATGTATAGACAAACTAAACTATATTGATGGGCAAAAGTTAACTACAAAGTTAGAAACTTTCAGTTTAACTAAAAAAAATTAATTAAGGCCATTGTTTAACTAGAAAAAAAGTTTAGTTAAAATTTTTAGTTTAATTTTTTTTTAGTTACTTACTAAAAAGTTTAATTAAAATGTGCACAACTTTTCAACATTTGCAAGAGTGGCACTAACCTGGCTGCAAGTGATAGCTTCTAGAGCAGGCATGTCAAACACGGCGTTCAGGGCCGCATGCGTCAGCGACCACTTTGCGTGCAGCCCGCTTAGTCTTCTAAAAATTATCAAAATAATGTTAAACTGTTACACTGGAAAATAAGGGATGACAAGCTAATTGAATCGAAAAATAGTATTTGATAAACTGAACAACGAGAGTGAGTCTGTAGTGAAAGCCAGCTACATTTTGTCAAACTTAATTGCAAGCCATAGCCGAAGTAATTTGTCCAGAAAAGGGGAAAGCATTCAAAGAAATAGCGTTAACTAGGAACACTGTGGCAGATAGAATAAATGACATGTCAGTCAGATTGGGTGAACAATTAAAGATTTTGAATTCTTTTCATTGGCTCTCCATGAGTCAACTGATGTAACGGGTGTAGCACAGTTGGCTATATTCATAAGGGCTTGTGACAGGAATTTTGAGATACATGAGGAACTACTTGAGCTCTGTTATATGCACAGCACCACAACAAGCGAAAATGTTTTTGAGAAATTAGGGAAGGTGATATTGCAGTACAATGTTATCTTTGGTAAAGCTAGCTAATCTAACAACGGATGGCGCACCAACCATAAAATGAAATGGTTTTGATGCAAAGCTACTTGCAAAAATAAGAGAGACTTGTTAATTTTAAGTTTCCTCATTTTCAGTGCATTATTTACCAAGAAACATTCTAGAATACTAGCTTTTTGCAAGCACTGATCTCTGTGAGCAGTTCTTTTCTATAATGAAAGCTACAAATGCACCTCACCGTTCGAGATTACCTCATCAAAATTTGTCATCAGTGATGAAAGTATCAGTGGAAAACAAACTTTAACATGACATTAATAAACTTGTATCCCATAATGATATTAATCATCAGAATAAAGAAAATAACGCGTAATCATATTAATTTATAATTACGAAGTAGTACTACGAATTTAGCTAAGGGACAGGTATGCCACTAACTATTGTATTCTATTGTATTGTATCTAATTTACATAAAACTAGTAGACTGTTTTACAACTGATTTTTGGATGCGGCCCTTCAGGTCATAGTAAGTTTTTATGCGGCTCATGTACCTTAATGAGCTTGACATACCTGTTCTAGAGTCTACCCAGAGTTTCAATGTGGATCCAGGAATAGTAGATCCACTAGAGACATGATCTCCTCTCTACGACTACTGCAGGAGAAATTCCGAGAGGGACAGACTCTTTAGAACGTGTTTGTCGACCAAAGCCCTTGACATGGTCAGCATCATAAGCGTAACGGAGGGTGGGCGGAGGGGGGAGTTTGGGGTTCAACAAATGGAGGGCGGGGGTGGGTGGAATTATGTGACTGTTGTTCTGCTTTAATTTTTTTATCGGAGAGGAAATTCTAAAATTAAATCAACACTTGCCCCAGCTTGACCAAAGGGGTTTTGAGGTTGAAAACCAATCTTAAATACAAATATAAAAGCAAACTATTGTTTTCTAATTCCATGAGCGTATCCAAGAGGTTCGAATTTTACCCCCCCCCCTTTTTCAGTTTAGAGTTTAATCTCTCCCCCGCAGACGGTTTTGAGATTACACCCCCTCTCTTTAATAACAAAGTTGAAAGCTAACCATAGTCACCAAACAATCCACGAGTGTAAACAAAGGGGGAGGGGTGAGTTTAAAACCCCCATCCAGGAGTTTTAAGGTTATATATATATAGAGAGAGAGAGAGATATACAGATATAGATATAGATAGATAGATAGATAGATAGAGAGAGAGAAAGAGAGAGAGAGAGAAAGAGAGAGAGAGAGCTTCCTAATATCTAGGAATCACTAATCGACTCTTTTAAAGCAAACAAAGCGCTGACTAGTTTATTTTATTCTAGAGCTTTTATAATTATAAAGCAAAGATCTGACTTAGGTCATTCAACTTTTGATTGTAATGTTAGACTTAGGAAAAAAAAAGTTCTCAGTTGAAATCACGTGATTTTTATATTAGGTTAGATAATTTACATGGAAATAACCTGCTTTGTAGACTTTTTTTTTTTTTGCTCTTTGCATTTAATTAGCCATAACATCTAATTAACTAGCATATAATTAAACTTTCTCTTAAATTTAAATTGTGGACACTCGACAGGTGGACACTTGAGTGGTGGACGCTTGACTGGTATTTCAAAAAACGGTTCTAACGATTTTCCTAAACATTTGACAGTTTATGTTTATCTTTGAAAGAAAAAAAAAATGACTTAATTGCTCGCACAGTGAAAACTCTGGTTTGACCGTTATAATTTTTCAAAATATAATCATCTTAAAATTAAATTTGACTTATGTTTTTTTTTTATTTTGCACACGGCTTTAGAGGGAATGGCTGTACACGACTCAAATGTTTCTTTGTGTTCAGTAAATAACTGAATAAATAAACAGTCTACCCAGGGCGTAGCATACGCCGCTATTTTGCAACAGCAGTGGGCCCCGCACTTTCATAGCACTCGCGCCAATTCTATGTGTAAATTATTAAATTAAACCATTTTATAACTTATACCGGTACCAGATTTCCCGCGGACGCCTGATTTACTAGGAGCTCCTGGAAATCTCCTGAAAAATTATATAGTATACAAAAAAGTCCTGGAGATCTCAGGAAATTGTTAAAATCTTTTGAAAGCTCATACAAATCTACTGAAATGAAAGAATATGCATCCTCTGTTTGGGACCCCTCAACTCAAGAAAAAATAAAGAAACTGGAACAGACACAAAAGAGAGCAGTGAGATTCATAACAAATGAATATTCACATTTGACTAGAGTAACACCTTTAGTAAAATCACTAAATTTAGAAAGCCTTCAGGATAGAAGACTCAAAAGTAAAGTAGCAATTATACATAAAACACTGAACCATAATCTTCAAATACAAAAACAAAATTTAATAAAATACTCAGAAAGACACAAAGATAAAGGCACATTCCTCGTCCCATATGCTAAGACAAATTTGTACAAATGCTCCTTCTTCCCTAGCGCTATTAGAGCATGGAATGGGTTGCCTGACTATTCAAGAAAACCAGTGACTAGGCAGAATTTAGGTCGTTGGTTATTATTCATAACTAAATGCATGACGGGTAGGACTTAATCGTCTTTATTATATAAGATAAGATAAGAAATATATGGACAAAAATTGTCATTTTGGGGTGTCATTCAATATGGAAAACGCCAATTCTAAAAAAAAAAAACGGCATTATGCAATATACGTAATTGTGGAATCTGGTGAAAGAAGCTTCTCGCGCCTCAAACTAATGAAGAATTACTTGAGGTCAACAATTCTCGAAGACAGATTGAAGCATTTGGTAATTCTTGCTATTGAGCGTGATCTATGTAGGAGACTTTTTATGATATACTGTAAAACTTCGCTATACGCAAGGCTCATAAAGTAATTCTGTGCGTAGTAAAGAATGAATAAAATGCCGAGGCGAATTTTTTTCTTATACAAACTCTTAAATTTCACTTATTAGCCGTATCCCTACCCAAACTGTGCCCCGCGATATCCGTTCGTATAGCGCCCCACAATGGTTAAGTCCGGCCCTGCTATTTAGTGACGGGTGAATACTACTTGTTCTTTACCCTCCCCTCTTTTTTTTTCCGCCGCTAAACTTACATGGGGTAACTCTAGTCCGACTAACAGAAATAAAAGAGTGATTTTTCCATGACTTTTTGGTGGTGTCAGGAATGGTTGATCCATGAAGAGAATTATATATATAGCTGTTTGTACCCTCTAATGTAAAAATCATGAGCTTGACTGTAAATAGAAGAACGTAATTGTGTAAAGCTGACTGGAAAGGCTTCTTCCAATAGTAAAGCAGCAGTCTCATGACTAAATACAAGTATAGATCACACCTTCATAAAAGAGAAATAGATTTGTAAAAAAATGTTTGTTTTTTATGTTACATTTCTTTTTTCTGTTGAGAGTCAGCCATCTTTCTTTCTTAGGATTTCATTCAAGACATGAACCAATATGTGAACACCGTTTCCTAGGATAAAAAGATTTCATAAAAGTTTTAGTCTGTCAATATCCTCTATGGAAATCAACTATAACATATCATTGTTCACAGGAGAATTGAAATCTTAGGTTGTTATTGAAGCTCTCCACTCTGTTCTCTTTGTGCAGAATAGAAGTACACAAAACACTCCTTGATCATCAGAAGTTGTTTAGTTTACAGCAGACGATGGGGAGTGTCCATTTATTTCCCACCTTTTAGTAGGCTCTAATCTAAATTCATTTCTTCGGGTTAAACACATCCTCAAACAAATATGAACACACACACACAAACATGAAATTACTCACACAAAAATGAATTTTCTCCCCCAAGCATCAGATCATTCATGTCAACATGAAATGACTTACACAAACACGAAATCATTCAAGTCAACCTGAAATAGTATTACAAAGTGAAATCATTTCTGTCATTCTAAGTACCTACATTTACAAAAAAAAAAAAATGTTTACGTTTTTTTCATAGAGAAAAAAATCTTTTTAAAATGCATATAAGTGGAATCTAGTTTAAAACAACAAGTAAAAAGTAATGTATCATATTATACGTGATCTATACAGTGCCACACGGTAGTGACATTCCTTTTATAGGAAACATTTTATTTATTGGGGCTTTAAATGAGATATTGGTCATTTACAAAACAACTAGATCGTTTCCCTGTATCCTTAGGTAGCAAGTCGTTTGTGGAAGTAACAATTCAGCAGTAACACTTTGTACAAGAGCACATTATCAAAGGAGATAGTTCTGTAGTTGTTGATAGTTTTTAGTTCATAGTTTTTTATATTTATCATATTTTTTCTGAAAACATTGAAACCGGCCTTTTTAACTGCCTGAGTGGACCACATGGGGTGCCGATTTTGAGTTTGTGTTTCCACACAAACTGTCTTTGTAACCTTGTTAAAATTTATTTTACTCTGATATTTCGATTTATTAAATTTTCTTCTAGATCTGATTATCATAAATCAACTCACTTTAATTGTGATTGGTACTTAGTACACTTCAAGCTAAGATCTTCTCTAAGTTCACTGCAAATTTACTCACGTCACGGAAACCACATGAAGCCGACCATGTCTTAACCCAAACTACCAAGGTTAACATCCCAGAAGACAAAGGGGGAGATTATCCAGTGAATTAAGCTGTAGGGGAGATAAATTGAAATTGTAAAGTAGGAATTAAAGGCAATATTTTTGCAAGTAAAATACGAAATTAAACGTTTTTTTTACCAAAGCTTAAATCAACTCACTCTGTCTGGTACACATTTTGTACACGTTATTTCTCTGACTAAGACTAGGACTAAAACTAAGACTGCTTTATTGATCCTTACGGAAATTTGTTGTGATTACAAGGACTCTTTTCTCCCACACCCATTCTCGGATCAAGTTGAAACCTTGCACATGTATTCATTGCCAAAGACAAGAATCAATAAAATCATTGTACAATTAACCACTTTGATCTATGCTTCCTACCTTCTGGTTTATTACCAATGTTGAAATGGAAAATGTGACAGTTACTTTTTCTTTAAAATATTACACACAAAAAAAAAAAAAAAACCCAAAACAAATAAATAATTTTGATGAATTTCTCTTAAAGACGAAATACACTTTATCTTATCTTATTACCGACGTTACTTCAAACAAGAACTCCATTCTACGCATTTCATGTGTCAATTTATTCATGCATGTTAATCACTTAAATTCTGCTAAGTCGTTAATTTTCGTGGCTGATTTAGGCAACACATTCCATTCTCTATTGGTACTAGGGAAGAAGGAGTACTTGTTGGAACTAGTTCTAGTGTATGGAATAAGAAATCTTTGTGTCTTTCTGAATACAACTACAAGACTCTAAGAGAAATGAAACTTGTATCAAACTATGTTTATGTAAATAGATTTCTTTAGACATTTGGATGCAATTACTCTAGCAAAACAACAAGGAAAGTGAAAGTTCCCCTTTCAGACCTTGTGGTGTCTATAGGTCATCTGTTTTTGTGGCCTACGGTTAATAAGGGTGTCCTGTGGCCAGCACAACGACCAACCGCCTTTACTTTTCCCCAAAAGATTTGATTCGCATTGTATTTGTCGAACTATGGAGAGAAGCCGCGAACCTTTTAGTTTGTGTTGTTGTTGTGTTTTTGTTGTTGTTGTTGTTGTTGTTTGTACAAAGAAAATGCTTGAATAAGAGTAAGATTCCCCCCCTCTCCTTATCTCATTAGTTTCAAGTTTCTGGACATGTATCCCGGACTAATGGACGTAGGACAGATAGCACCCTAGAGTTTTATAACTTAACTGTCTGGAATCGAGATTACGCTAGCTGTAACTAGTTCTTGAGTCTGGAATTATCTGGGCTTATCAAGACAAGACCAGACTTCTTAGTGTAGTTATACGAACATGTAGTCGATCTATTTTATATAACACGGTATAATCAATCCGTTGTACATCTATTCAATATATCACGGTATAATTAGTCCGTGCTTTCTGTGTCATATATAACACGGTATAATCAATCCGTAGTAAGTTTCTTCTTATACAACACTGTAAAGCTTTTAAAGCATATACTTTTGTCTGTGTTTATGTGGGTTAAATTGCTAAAGAGTAAACATATTTTTTTTTAGATCCTAATTGACATTTATATATAGAACAAATTTTTTTGGGTCAAAAAATGAACAGTGTACAAGAAAACGTGCCATTGTATTCTAGCAGGTTCTGTGTACAACTTGTTTTGAAAGCATTCTCTCCCCTCTCACATACTCAAATATATTTTGTACACAAACAACTTGTTGACAGAAGCGATAGTACATCCTCCATCTCTCTCTCTCTCTCTCTCTCTTATTATTGCTCACGAAGCACTTTCGTTTGTCACGCTCTCGGAGTATCATTTGCTTGAATGGAATGAATGAGGTCCTAGCAGAGTAACAACAAACTCGAAGCTGTTCTCATACATGTATTACTGACAAGGGACTAATGGAAAATGCAAGACCATCTGCAGAGTGAAGTTTCCAATGGATGTTCTTGGAATAAAGAGTTGTCGCCCACTCTCAGGCAGGAAATGTTATTTCCTTTAGGTGTCAAGTTTTTACAAATTTAACCATCGTGTGCCGGATCGACATTCGTTTGGCTCAGAAGAGGGGGAGGGGGCTGCTGTTATGGACTGGGAGGAGGGGGGCATTGAAATCTCGACAAATAAAAGAACGTACACACATATCTGGCACAATCACACACACTCCTACAGAGACAAGTATTTAAACACATCTGGCACAATCACACAGACTCATACAGAGACTAGTATTTAAACACATCTGGCACAATCACACAGACTCATACAGAGACTAGTATTTAAACACATCTGGCACAATCACACAGACTCATACAGAGACTAGTATTTAAACACATCTGGCACAATCACACAGACTCATACAGAGACTAGTATTTAAACACATCTGGCACAATCACACAGACTCATACAGAGACTAGTATTTAAACACATCTGGCACAATCACACACGCTCATACAGAGACAAGTATTTAAATACATCTCCATATACACAATACACCGAGTACACTCACGCTGGAGCAAAATTACGAAAATATAAAGTTGATGAGAGACAGAAGAGAGAGAGAGATGGACAGAGATACAGTGAGAAAGGGGGGAAACGTGGGAGAGAGAACTGTGAAAGGGACTAGAGGACAGCAAGGGCAAAGGGAGGAGAGAGGGGGGGTATATCTATTTCTTTCAATCAGAAGGCCAGAGTCCATTGCGATCCTTCTATTTAGTCGAACGCTACTCTCAGACTAATGGAATTCTAGAAAGATGAGATGATCGGAGATTAGAATCAAACAACATTCTGAGTGCCTGTTGATCTTCTAATGTGTTCACTTGATTTGTAGGGAATGGATGGATATTGAGTGGACAATAGTGGAGAATTATTTAATAGATAAGTATGAAATAGATAAGTATGTAATAGATAAGTATGTAATAGATAAGTATGTAATAGATAAGTATGTAATAGATAAGTATGTAATAGATAAGTATGTAATAGATAAGTATGTAATAGATAAGTATGTAATAGATAAGTATGTAATAGATAAGTATGTAATAGATAAGTATGCAATAGATAAGTATGTAATAGATAAGTATGTAATAGATAAGTATGTAATAGATACGTTTAGACAGATAAGACATCAAAATAGTTAAGAAGATTAATATCTCAAATATCTGGCCATTTAGGAGATAAATAGAAGTTAGATTACAAAAATTAAATACATGCATTTTAATTAGAAAGAAAGAATACTACACGAGTTAGTTACAAAAAGAGAAATGTTGGAACCTTTACTATTAGAGTAACAAAAGGGACTATTCAATGGCTGTATGGAAATCAAAATTTTCTAAATATCTAATTGATTTAGTTTTGATGAGGTTTATACAAATTGCACACAATGTGCTCTATTATTCTTTTTATAAACTTTTTGTTAACTGTTAGTAGCTAATATACCAGAAGACTCCTATCTATCTATCTATCTATCTATCTATCTATCTATCTATCTATCTATCTATCTATCTATCTATCTATCTATCTATCTATCTATCTGTCTGTCTATCTATCTATCTATCTATCTATCTATCTGTCTGTCTATCTATCTATCTGTCTATCTATCTATCTGTCTGTCTATCTATCTATCTATCTATCTATCTATCTATCTATCTATCTATCTATCTATCTATCTATCTATCTATCTGTCTGTCTATCTATCTATCTATCTATCTATTTATCTATCTATCTATCTATCTAATCTATCTATCTATCTATCTATCTAATCTATCTATCTATCTATCTATCTATCTATCTATCTATCTGTCTGTCTATCTATCTATCTATCTATCTATCTATTTATCTATCTATCTATCTATCTATCTAATCTATCTATCTATCTATCTATCTATCTATCTAATCTATCTATCTATCTATCTATCTATCTAATCTATCTATCTATCTATCCCATAGAAAAACAAAAAAAAAAAGGTCACCATAGTCCTTCTATGTCGATGAGTGTGCCCTGCTAGCTCACAATGAATATGATCTCTAGAACGCGTCAACGAATTTGCATACGCTGCCGCCTCTTTCGGTTTATCTATAAACCTCGGGAAAACAGAAGTCATGTTCCAGAAGTCGCCCAATAAAACCTACTCAGTCCCAAAGATCTCCATATATGGACAGCCCCTTAACGTAGTAGATTACTTCACACATCTATGAAGTATAGAAGTATACATATAGATATGAAATTGATTTTGACCATTCACGAAATATTTAAGTCATTAGTACTCAATAATTATCTTTCTTTTAAAAAATATGGTAAAGTCAGATTTTCAATAATAACTTATATGGCAGCCAGTCTACATTGAACGAATAGCCGCTTTTTTTACTTTTACGGGGGGTTCTTGAAATTAAAGTATATAAAAGCAAACTGATTTTATTATAAGACTTCAATACACATTTTTTTAAATATATAATTTAAAAAAAAAAAAAAGGATTATCTTAAGGAGAAAACTCCCCATTTACAGCTATGCATCTAAATACTGTAAGATTTATTTACAATTTTTGGTATCAAAATTAATTAATTAATTACAACTATTTAATTATTTATTTGGTTAATTTGGAAGCGGGAGAAATAAGGCGTTTAAAATTTCTACTAGACAAACAGACAGAGTTGATGTAAGCTTTGTCAAAACGATCGAGGTGTAATTCTATGACTGAGGTAAAGTACACAATGTAAACTCTTGAAATGGAGAGTGGAGGGTGCTCATTTTCAACTCTACACTCATGTCAGCTCACTTTCCTCTCACCTTTACCTCAATTTTAACTCATCCCATCTCACTATTAACTCACTGTACCTCACAGTGACCTCACCTCATTCTACCTCTTTATCATCTCACTTCCTCTCACTGTCACCTGTCACTCTCTCCTCACTCTTTCTCCTCCCACTGTTGAAAGTGACCAGATGAGGACTATTTGAGTTCCTGGTCTAGTCACTTTATCTCGCAGTTATCTACCTGCTGTTCTTACGTTCAACACATCTATTTATAGAAACACGAGCTAATCTCCACGTGACGCTGTCAATCTTTGGCATTGAATTTTTTTTTCTCTTTCTTTGTTGTAACCCTAAGTCAACAATACTTCGACATTTAGTTGCCACGTCAACAGCAGAACAAAGCACAGACAACCTATGTACGAGTTGTCTTTTTATTTATTTCTTTTTCCTGAGGCATGCTACATGTTAGGGTACCTGGCTACGCAGGACTCACGCATAGTACATTTACATACAGGAGAATTTCTATTATTTTGTTAGTCTACATTTTGATTGTTATCACTTCTTTTTATAAATGTTATAGTTACTCACCCTGTCTGTCTGTCTGGTAAAACGTTGGTACACGTTATTTCTCCCACACCCTATCTCGGATTAAGCTGAAATTTCGCATAATTGTTTCTTTTACCTGACAACATAAGAATAAATTTAAAAAAATCATTAACATATGAGTTAATAAACTATTGGTAATTAATTATTTTGTTTGGAAACTTGAACAGGGGAAAGAAATAGTACTTGACAGATGTGGTGGTATAAGTTGAATAAGTCCCCTTGACCACCTCTGAGCCCTGAGTGAACATTTTTGATGCTTTTGAAAAGACGATCATGTAAACATTCACAAAGATACCCCCCTTCTTCCCTCCCCCTTTCAAAACAGGTCCAGACAAGTGATAGCGCATACATCATAGATGCTAAAAGCTAAACAAAAACAATTGGTAAAAATACTTCTAATTGCTCAGATTTATGATGTCTATAATGACAATGGATTATATTGCCTTGGTACACACTTTACACTGGAATAGAAGCTGGGTTTTTTTTAAAAGTATTATTAGGTTTTTCTTCTTTTTTTTTATTATTATCCTCGAGGTGAAAGGTCAGGAACACGATTCTTTACAGGCTTATCTCCCTAAGAATGTATCCCTATATTTCACACAGTTAAATGACAGTGGCGGATACATTTGTTAAAGTGCAATGGTAAATACTCGGATTAGTTCTTATGTATAAGTCAGGTTGTAAGGTTTGTCGATTTTGTATTTCTAAGAATCATTCAACACCATGTCCTCCCCTCCCCTTTCCTCCGTAGCCTCAGTGAGGTTATAGTTTTTCTTTTTATGTCTAGTCACTTTTTTTTTTCTTTTGCGCTATTGAATTTTATGACACGATAGACGTCATTTTTTTGTCGTTTAGATGCTCATAGAACTTTGTCACATAGCGCGAGCTTGGCACGCGTTTGAAGTTCTAAACTTCTTCCGGAAATGACTCTGCGGCATCAGTTTGTAACGTAAAGCCAAAGGCCAAGAATACAAGAGAACTAGAAGCATTAGTGATCATGCTGGGTGAAGTATAAAGATATGCACTTCAATCAACAATCTCACAAACAAAAGTTGTTTTTTTTTTTTTAACCTTTCAACATATCTCGCGATTTTATATAGGATTTAAAAAAAAAAAGACCTTCAAGAATACAGATACAATAATTAGTGAAGATGTCAGTGATCAAGTTACGTCATTTTTTTACACACTCTAAAATGTCAATAAATTAACTTCACGTAAAGCAGACATAATTTATGCCATACTAAAAAGTTAAGTGTGTTAAACTAGGGTTTTTTGTGTGTTTTTTTTTTTTGGTCTAATTGTCTTAAAAAAAGCATCTCGTCATTGGAGAAATTAGCTTTATAAACTTCGGCAAAAGGTATTTTAATTCTGATGAAAAAAAAAAACACTTAATGAGCACATTGCTATTATCTACTACAGCTTTACTGCGAACTTTATAGATATAGAGACAGTCAGAAATGAGGGGGGGGGGGGTAATCAATAAAGTTAAAAATGAAGTAGTCTGCCTAATCAAAGAGTATTATATGGATTGCGTTTTTACCATCTTAAGATTTGGATTTATTAGATGTTATAATATTTTTAAAAACTTTCACAGTTTCTTCCAAAAACTGATAAATTTTAGATAATTGTTCAAAGCCAGATGCAGATTTAAAATCATAAGTGGCTTACAAATGTTGTTAGGATTCTCTCTTCAAATTCTTCAGCTCTCACTGTTTCCAGGGCTGTCTGTTTCTCGTCCATGTCTGGGACGTTCTCAAAGTCTGTTGACATTCTCTCTCTCTGTAATTGAAAGAACTCCACAGCCAAGCACGTCCATGGGGTCGATCATGTGTCTCTCCCCCCACCTCCCCTAACACAGCCGTAAGCCTACTGCTACAAGGACGCTGTTGCTATGGCAATGACATAAATCTTTTATGACGTTAAAGAACGCTTCATTGACGAGAGGCTGTACGAAGGAGACGAGAACTCTGTCCCCACATTCTCAAAACATTTGGATGAAAATATCCGTCATTACAGTAAGAGTTACATTCTTAAACTCATTAACAGATATATATATATATCTCAAGGAACAGTCTTGGGTCCACTACTATTTTTAATTTACATAAATGATTTACCAAATTGCATTACTTCAGGAACAAAAGTCAGATTATTTCCAGACGATTGCATATTATATAGAACAATAAAAACAACACAAGACACAGATATTTTACAAAGAGAATTACATGAATTACAGAAATGGGAATCAAATTGCAGCATGTCTTTCCACACAGAAAAATGTCAGTTGTTAAGAGTAACAAAAAAACTAAAACAAATTAATTCCACTTATCTTATTCATGGCAAACCAGTAACACAGACTAAATACGCAAAATACCTAGGTGTTATAATAAATGAAAAACTGTCATGGAATCCACATATTGATGAAACTATAAAAAAAATCCAACAAAGCATTAGGGTTTATTAAAAGAAATTTCTATAAATCAAATAAGAACATAAAACTAAAATGTTATTTAACCTTGGTTAGGCCAATAATAGAATATGCATCCTCCGTTTGGGACCCCTCAACTCAAGAAAACATTAAGAAACTGGAACAGACACAAAATATAGCAGTGAGATTCATAACAAATGAATATTCACATTTGACTAGAGTAACACCTATAGTAAAATCACTAAATTTAGAAAACCTTCAGGACAGAAGACTCAAAAGTAAAGTAGCAATTATACATAAAACACTGAGCCATAATCTTCAAATACAAAAACAAAATTTAATAAAATACTCTGAAAGACACAAAAATAAAGACACATTCCTCGTCCCATATGCTTGGACAAATTTGTACAAATGTTCCTTCTTCCCTAGTGCTATTAGAGCATGGAATGGGTTGCCTGAGCTAGCTAGGAAAACCAGTGACTTGGCAGAATTTAAGTCATTGATTAATATGCATGACTAAATGCATGACGCGTAGGACGTAATCATCTTCTTTTTTGAAGTAACGTCTGTATTATATAAGATAAGATAAGATATATATATATATATATATATAGTATTTTTTAAAAATAAATATTCTTTTAGAATTACGGTAAAGCAATTAAAAGTTCCACTAATTTGATACATTTTATTACAAAGATTTGATAAATATTTTTTTATTTTGCAATGAATGGAATATTTACTTTAATGGAGGATGTTATATTGAAACCATGTTTCTCATAGCACTCAGGTCTTTTAAAACTGTTTCCTCCTAAAACATCGCAGTCCAATTGAATGTGCCGCAATTAAATGCTTTCTGTTGAGTTAACATTATAAATTCATATAGATCTAGGTCATGATAATAATAACGCAACAACAAGAAGCACTAAGAAAAGTAGATAAAATAATAGGAGCAATGAACTAGATACTACTTCCACTGAATTGACTTTGCTTATTAACTGTCGGATTTCAATAGACCAAATTGTTCTTAAACCATTATGTATTGCAATCAGAACAGAGAGCCTAGTTTATAAAGCTTTATTTTTTTCTTGGTAATAAATAGTTAGACAAAGATAAAGGGGTATCTATGTCAATGTTTTTAAATGCATAAAGAAAACTTAGGGATCAGGCCTTCTGTATGGGATTAATTCAACTTAAATCATCAAATCTTCCAAGTGCAATCTCTTTCCCTTTTTCGATACCAAAGAAAATAATGAATTACCAATAGTTAATTAACTCATAGAATTTTTTTTTATTGATTCTTGTTTTGTCAGGTAGAGGAAATGATTGTGTAAAATTTCAACTTGATCCAAGATTGGGTGTCTGAAAGGTGGCACTCATGACTGTCTATTCACCCTATGAGTTCATCTAAGATTTGTAAAAAGTAGAATCAACTCAGATGTAATAACACACATATTGCTAACAATATAGATGTTGTAAGTAAGAACATTGTTTTATCGTCATTTATTTGACTACATAACTTCCCATCAAAGCACAAGAACACACTAAGTTAATCACACACAGATATACAATCATAGAGTGACACACACACACACATCACACACTTCACAGTTGTCTACTGATTGACTCCTGGGAAAATGTTATTTTCTTGTTGATTCCCTGGAATTTGTTCCCCGCGATCGACCAACACTTGATGTCTCACACGTTTTGTTTCTGATAGAAACAGTTTTCTCCCTTTTTCCCCTTGTGACTTCAAAGTGAACACGTGATCCCACGTCATAGATGTTAACAATCACACAAGTTTCTGTTTAAAGTGCTTCTGATGTATTAACAACTAAACAGACAAATAAACGTCAATGGACCTCATTCACCTATCGTAAACATATAACATTTAGCCACGTGGAGCTCTATATCTTCTATATAATTTACGATCTCATGTTTAATTCATGATGGTTGTCACGTGACAGTTTTTTCCATTGTTTTATCAATAAGATCACGTGACTAAATGTTGTTTGTTTACGATTGGTGAATGAGGTCCATTGGTGGAACGGGTGAAACTGAAAAAAGTTGGAAATTTGATTTTAAATTGCTAAAATGTGCACACAATAATGCCACTTATCTTTAAAAATAATAAAAATTACTAACGCACTGTTTTCTAAACACTGGAGAAATAAACAACGACTAAATACCCGCAGCTATCCTCCATTAATGCAAAACTCTAATAGTGAGATTATGTTGAATAAAACAGGCCAATATGAAGAAGCAAATTATAAATTACTAGTAATTAATTAATTAATTGAGTATTATTGTTTATTGATTCATGTTTTGTTAGGTACAATAAATAATTGTTGACATAATCAACTGGATCGGAGAGTGCATTAGGAAGAAGTAGCGTTAACAATTAATTATTTAAAGGGACTAAACCCAACAAATTTAGCCATATATGTGAATAATGAAGTATTAGTTTCCCTTGTTGCTATTAAACAAAATAATGAATAACCAGTAATTGATTATTTAATTGGTTCCTTTTTTAATGATTTGTGTATTGTCTATGCCAATGAATAATTGTGCGAAGTTTCAGCTTGATCCGAGAATGGGTGTGGGAGAAATAACGTGTACACACTTTTCACCAGACAGACAAACAGAGTGAGTAGATATAAGTTTTGTATAAACAAGGCCATACGTGATGCCATGCAATGTTTGTTTTATTATTTGCATGTTCTCTGAAGTACAGAGCGTAACATTCTCACATTCTCTGATGTAACAGACTGCGGTATTAATAAATTATTAAAATTAATTTCCTAAAATACCGATATAAACAAATATCTAATTCCAGAGTTTCATTTATTAAACTCTAATATATAAAGTTCAACGTAAGCAAGTATATTCCTTATAAAAATCAACACAATTGGCATCACCATCCGGGGGAGGGGTGGTTCTACATTGATAAGAGAAGTAGCTAAAGCTGTATTGGCATTAAGTTTTGAACAATGTTGGTCAGAGCATTGTATTTCTGCTACTATAATGTTGTTGTTTTTTTTGGTGTGTGGTTATAAAAACTTTGATGTTAGTTTGCGCGAATGCAAAGAAAGATTCGATCGATGATCATTTAGCTTTGAATGAAATGTTCTGAAGTCCGCGTGTGTCTCGTGGTGGACACCTTCTGGTAGGCCACTGGTCAGACACAGCTTTCACTTACGCTTGACAGAGCCAAATATTCACTTCATTTATCACGTGAGTAATCTTGTCATCGTCTGCATAAGAATGACACTATTCGTTCTTTATGGTTGCAGTTCGTGTCCTGCTCGGAGTGACAACGTCAATGCTTTGTATCTTCTTCACCACCGCTACTAACATTTGGGGTTTTTTTTTGTTTGTTTGTTTGAGTTCAGATATTTTACAATCAGTTTGATTCTAAATGTTTATATCAGATTGTCATTGTTAAACATCACAGTCAATGAAATATACGTCTACATGAGTTCATTTGAATCCCAGAATACACAATCTAAATGCGAGATGGCGCTCCCAAGTCTATTTAAGTTTAGTTTTGTTTAGGTCTGATCAGTTTTAAACTTGCACTTCCGCCTATTATTACGAGTCTCCTACTGCAGATTTTTTCTCAATTAATTTGTGTTTGCCTCAACAAAAAGTAATAATTTATTAATTCATGTTCGAAGTAAAGTAATCTTTAACAATTTTATGTCGCTAAGAAGTTTTAGTAAATTTAGTCAGTTTTCTATAGTCAGTTATTTGTTAATTTTATTCATGTAGGCCTAACTCTATACATTTTTAACGGTCCCCGAAAGGGCGATGGCCGCTATTAAGTTTGTGTCGACTGTCCATTATTTCCGACCTTCCCGTTTTGATCGCGAAAACTAGATTTCTAGAAAAGATCAAATCTGGCATTATGATATTCTAGCTCTTTCAAAGTTATGATGCAACGGCTACTTTTTTCTTTTCTGAAACCGAACCGTTTAATTTCAAAATTAACTATGCAATCAGTTTTTCATTAAAAAAAATACATCATGCTGCACTTTGCTAATTAAAAAAATTGAATGTTTTCTTTGTATATGTACAATTACAAAATGTTCTACCCATCAACTTTGGCTAGAATATCGTATCCAGTCCATTTCTGAACTCATAGTTTTCTAATCGTCTCTACTTCCAGAGATCATGATGTATTTATTTTTTAACCAAATGAAATCTAAAGACAATAAATGCAGCTCTTATATCTTATTTGGACTGAAATTTTCATGGGAGATTTCCGATAATGGAAGCTAATTTATAACTAGTAACCATAGACATATATATATATATAGACTGGGTGATAAAGTAAAAAATGACTGTGGGAAACATTTGGGAAAAGATAAGTTTGTATGAGTTATACAGCAGTTATGAGCAGTGTGAAATTAAATTATTTATAGTTTGTTTTTCTTCTGCCATAACCTGTATAATTGATAGAACCCCTTCTGTATTATTATATCTCTAATCGTGCCTACCAAATCTATTAAATTTACATAATAAAAATAATTATAAATAGTTTTAAATACTAGATTTAGATCTAGTCTATAAAAATACTATATTAAAAAATACTACTAGTACCATACTACTATACTATAGACTATAATTGTAATCTGTATAGTCTAGTCTATAGTCTATAGTTAGTATATAAATATTCTAGGACTATATTGTCACTAGATCTATAATCTATATTTATACTAGATCTAGTCTGCATGCATAGATGATAGACTGACTAGTTTAATAGTTAGTAGTAAAAAGTATGAAAAGTATTAGACCTAGTTATTACAAATATTAGTCATATTTATTAGATTTAGATCTATCAATATTAAATTAGTGTCAGTCACAGTGATACTGAATTATTCTGACTTACTGAAACTGAAAGTTACTGTGTAAAATTTTTATTTTTTTTTCAACCATTAGAATTTATCCCTAGGCCTATCGTACTACGTACATTAAAGCACGTTCTGCTCATTTTCTTTGACTTTTTTGACTAAAAACTAATTCTAACGATTTGAATCGATAAGACGACCGCCATACATTAATAAAGAAGCCACGTCAACAAACATAGATCCACATCACAAGCCTATAAATATTTGCCTATGTCTATGATTATGAAACAAAGGCAAAATATTGGGAAAATGGCAGTTTTGTACTTTTCAAAACTAAAGATCATAATTATATATTGGCTGAAATGTTAGTCCTAGAATTTATAGCTCAATTGCCGCCATTTTTTTTCACATAGATATAGTACATAAAACATATTTGACTTCCCCCAAATAAAAATAACTTCCTACTTCCAGTCTATATTTATTTATGTCTATGCTAGTAACCTTATAGGTGTATCTGGTGTACAGACTACGGAAGTAGAGATTAGCTATAAATATACAGTCTAATTATATTAATTGGAGCACAGGTTATTCGGATAAACTGCAAATTCTGTCCTAAACTACCAAAACAAATCCTATTATACAGTTAAATGCGGTTAATCGGACTAGTTGGTTATTGAAACAAGAACAAAAAGGTTTGTCTCGTGTTTAGTTCCGATTAACATTTCGCACTGTGTAAAAGATTTTTTAAATATATTTTTAGCACTGTTGAATCAAATTTCTAAGTTCTTTTCCTTTAAACAAAGAGATATTTATACTTTAGTTGGCAAGAGTCATCTTTCAATGTAGCGTCATTGACATTGCTTATTTTGTTTATTTCAATTTTACGTTTTTCTTTAGGTTCCATTATATTGTCACCACATTTCTATAGATTTTTTTCTCTTCTTTTTTTTTATTTTTATTATGTTCACATTCACCTTTAGTCTGTTGGACCTTTGGGGCTGCACAAAATATTTGTCGACCGTCTTTCTCCATTTCTTTCGCTCCTTTGCCTTGGATAGAATCTCTTTCAAAGGCAGCCCCGTCCATTCTTCGATGTTGTCTTCCCATTGCTTTCTCTGTCTGTCTCTTCTTCTTTTTCCACGAACAGTTTCCTGAAGGAACATTTGCGAGGCCCGAATACCTCGTAATATAAGCCTTATATGGTCATAGAGTTTTATTTTGCGTTTTTTTTTTTTTTTACAATAGTTAGCAGGTCATCGTGGGGTCCAATCGCTGCTGTAACCCTGCCTCTAATCTCTTCGTTTGTGATGCGGACTGTTAAATGTGATACTTATGATACATCTGTAGCATCTCAATGCCATTGCTAGGGTCCTCTTCTCTAGCTCTGCAGTCAAAGCATATAAGAATGCAACCATGACCTCGAAGCGCATCAGTCTGATTTTGTTAACCAGATCTAAGGATATAATACAGACGTTACTTCAAAAAAAAAGATAATTACGCGTCATGCATATTATCCAATGACCTAAATTCTGCCAAGCCACTGGTTTTCCTGACTAGCTCAGGCAACCCATTCCATGCTCTAATAGCACTAGGGAAGAAGGAACATTTGTACAAATTTGTCTTAGCATATGGAACGAGGAATGTGCCTATATCTTTGTGTCTATCTGGGCATTAAATTTTGTTTTGTATTTGAAGATTATGGTTCAGTGTTTTATGTATAATTGCTACTTTACTTTTGAGTCTTTTATCCTGAAGGCTTTCTAAATATAGTGATTTTACTAAAGATATTACTCTAGTCAAATGAAAATATTCGTTTGTTATGAATCTCACTGCTCTATTTTGTGTTTGTTCCAGTTTCTTAATGTTTTCTTGAGTTGAGGGGTCCCACACGGTGGATGCATATTCTATTATTGGCCTAACCAAGGTTAAATAACATTTTAGTTTTATGTTCTTATTTGATTTATAGAAATTTCTTTTAATAAATCCTAATGCTTTGTTGGATTTTTTTTATAGTTTCATCAATATGTGGATTCCATGACAGTTTTTCATTTATTATAACACCTAGGTATTTTGAGTTTTTAGTCTGTGTTACTGGTTTGCCATGAATAAGATAAGTGGAATTAATTTGTTTTAGTTTTTTTTTGTTACTCTTAACAACTGACATTTTTCTGTGTGGAAAGACATGCTCCAATTTGATTCCCATTTCTGTAATTCATCTAATTCTCTTTGTAAAATTTCTGTATCTTGTTGTTTTTATTGTTCTATATAATATGCAATCGTCTGCAAATAATCTGACTTTTGTTCCTGAACTAATACAATTTGGTAAATCATTTATGTAAATTAAAAATAGTAGTGGGCCTAAGACTGTTCCTTGAGGTACACCTGAGTTTACTGTTATTGGTGTTGATTTAGAGCCATTTATTATTACATTTTGTTCTCTCCCTATCAGAAAATCTTTAACCACTGATGCAATGGACCATCAATGCCAAAATATTTTATATTTAAGCAAACTATGGTGGTGAACTTTGTCAAAAGCCTTGGGAAAATTCTAGTAAGATAGAATCTATTTGCTCACTATTAGCTAGACCTTTTGAAAAATCATCATTTAGTCCTATTAGTTGTGTTTCACATGATCTATATTTCCTAAAGCCATGTTGGTATGGGGTGAGGACATTTTGTTTGTCAAAAAGTAGCCAAAGATGAGATTTACATTTACTAAGAACACCTCCGACAAACTATGGGTGATGTCTTTTATAACAAACCGGAACTGACTCAAATTTAGACATGAATGCATTTAATGGTTGATATAACTTATTTGTTGATGTATTACTCTTGTTTCTCTTAGACTTTGATTGATTGATGTCGATGGTATTGATCTCAAAGCCGATTAACGTCCTACCGCTGTACACAAGCTGTAGAAGTACAAATGTTAACTTTATTGATTGATCGTGATGATAAATCTACAATTTAAGTAGCTCGCCCGTCAATCTGTTTCAACCAAGACAGTTTTTTACACTGACATTTATTTTGTCCAAAGTAAACCTTGCTCCATTGGACTATTTAGTACAAAATAAAAACAACAGATAAGATACGACCCGTAAACAAAATATTTGTATAAAGACATCGGAGTTAATTACCCTTGACTGCTCGCTCAACACAAAGATCATTGATGGAAAAGACTTTTAAATGTACGTGTGTTTTTGTCATTGTATTCTGTGTGTGTGCGTGTGTGTGCGTTGAAATGTTTTGCTGTTAGACAAATGTATTTGAAAAAGAAAATATCAATAACTTAATTACTAAGAGACAAAACTGCAGCTGAATGGTGAATACAACAGGCAAAGCTACAGCAATGTCGTGAATAGAACAGCGGACAATGACGTCTGTCCCTATGTTTGACCGCTGGACAATACGTCCAGTCCGTTGAGACAAAACTTGTTGCTTATAATTTATAACATTAAGGCATTCATAAATAGGGAATACATTGAAGGATATAAAATAACATATTCTCTGTGAAGACACATCTGTCTTATTTCAATTCATTGGCTACACAACATTAACAAATTATTCTAGACACATTTGTTTTCATTTATAGCTGTTTTTTTCTGTTTGTATCTCTCTCTCTCTCTCTCTCTCTCTCTCTCTCTCTCTCTCTCTCTCTCTCTCTCTCTCTCTCTCTCTCTCTCTCTATTTCTCTCTATTTCTCTTTTTTCTTTCCGCCTTTCTTAATCTTATTTTTTTAAATTATTATTTTTCTTTTGGATCTCTCTCTGTGTCTCGTTGACCTTTCTTTTGGGCTCTCCCCCGCCCATCTCCATCGTTTTCAGTTCACTAGTTCCTAGAGAGTCTTACAACCTTCTTGGTCTCCAGCGTATGCACTGAGCTTCACACTTGTACAGTAACCCATATATAACCCTATACAACCATATATAACCATATATAACCATATACAACCATATACAACCATATATAACCATATACAACCATATACAACCATATACAACCATATACAACCCTATATAACCATATATAACCATATACAACCATATACAACCATATACAACCATATACAACCCTATATAACCATATATAACCATATACAACCATATACAACCATATATAACCATATACAACCATATACAACCATATATAACCATATACAACCATATATAACCATATACAACCATATACAACCATATACAACCATATATAACCATATACAACCATATACAACCATATACAACCATATATAACCATATACAACCATATACAACCATATACAGCCATATACAACCATATATAACCATATACAACCATATATAACCATATACAACCCTATATAACCATATATAACCATATACAAAGATATACAACCATATATAACCATATACAACCATATACAACCATATACAACCATATACAACCATATACAACCATATACAACCATATACAACCATATACAACCATATACAACTATATATAACCATATACAACCATATATAACCATATACAACCATATACAACCATATACAACCATATATAACCATATACAACTAGATTGAGATGACGACTTACTACATGTTGCTTTTAATTTCTTCTGTTCATCTGCGCCGGGGGAGCTCACAGCTGACAAAAGCGGGGTTTCTCTCCACTAACTCTAGAAAGAACCTATTCTAGAGTAAACAAAAATGTCTGAAATGATGAAAGTTCAAAATGTAATGAAGACTAATTGCACACACACACACAAATACACACATACATAAATATGTGGAGAGGGGGAAGAAAATTTTCACAACCCCTCCCCTCGAAAAAAATCCATGCTACGCCCACGATTAGAATATTTGTCTGCATGGCTTTCTGTTCATCTGCATGGCTGAATAACATCTTTAGAATCATTACATTCCTTAAAACGCAGGACTATTTAAACTGTAGAAATAAGAAAAAGAAGTTAATTATAAGTTGTAAGCTCAACAAACTTCGAAATGATAAAAAAAAATCTGTATAAGATTAAAACATTTCCAGACTGATGGCTTTCGATCTTCTGATATTAAAATCAGACCAGGCATTTGAGCTCTACGAGGCGTCTCAACTCTAACGGGCACCCATCT
Source organism: Biomphalaria pfeifferi (assembly GCA_030265305.1). Taxonomy (NCBI): domain Eukaryota; kingdom Metazoa; phylum Mollusca; class Gastropoda; family Planorbidae; genus Biomphalaria; species Biomphalaria pfeifferi. The sequence continues at coordinate 1,497,217 of JASAOG010000025.1, forward strand.
TAGCCCCAGGCAATAGGAGCAGTTAGAATTGTACTTGACATCTTGTATCAAGTAAAAAAGTTGATGAGAAATGTGGTTATTTTATAATACTCAATCTTACATATGAATAGTTGAGCCACAGACTTTATCAGTCTATCCTACAAATAAATTACATGTTTTATATTTGGCATACGATTAGGTGAGTGACAGCATCTCTCAGTATATCTTAGAAATGAATAGCCTGTTTGATATTTGATATTGGGTTTGGGTTTTCTAAGCTAGACACCATGAGTTAGGCCTTCGTATGACAATGCTAAGATTGGGTCTTTAGATCAGTTAGGTTCAGTAGTGACTCTGGAACTGGGAAAAAAGTCAAGTGGTAATTTAAGATCCCTAATCCTTAAATATATTTTCCTACGCTACTAATTATAGCCTCGGGGTATATACGGCACTGACACACACAAATTGTTGACCCGGGTCGCTTTAAAACAACATTTTTTAGATTCCAATAGACGTAAAGGTCTCAAGACAAACAACTAGGCTGACCTCAAAGTTCAATTCAACTAGGCTGACCTCAAAGTTCAATTCAACTAGGCTGACCTCAAAGCTCAATTCAACTAGGCTGACCTCAAAGCTCAATTCAACTAGGCTGACCTCAAAGCTCAATTCAACTAGGCTGACCTCAAAGCTCAATTCAACTAGGCTGACCTCAAAGCTCAATTCAACTAGGCTGACCTCAAAGCTCAATTCAACTAGGCTGACCTCAAAGCTCAATTCAACTAGGCTGACCTCAAAGCTCAATTCAACTAGGCTGACCTCAAAGCTCAATTCAACTAGGCTGACCTCAAAGCTCAATTCAACTAGGCTGACCTCAAAGCTCAATTCAACTAGGCTGACCTCAAAGCTCAATTCAACTAGGCTGACATCAAAGCTCAATTCAACTAGGCTGACCTCAAAGCTCAATTCAACTAGGCTGACCTCAAAGCTCAATTCAACTAGGCTGACATCAAAGCTCAATTCAACTAGGCTGACATCAAAGCTCAATTCAACTAGGCTGACCTCAAAGCTCAATTCAACTAGGCTGACCTCAAAGCTCAATTCAACTAGGCTGACCTCAAAGCTCAATTCAACTAGGCTGACCTGAAAGCTCAATTCAACTAGGCTGACCTCAAAGCTCAATTCAACTAGGCTGACCTCAAAGCTCAATTCAACTAGGCTGACCTCAAAGCTCAATTCAACTAGGCTGACCTCAAAGCTCAATTCAACTAGGCTGACATCAAAGCTCAATTCAACTAGGCTGACCTCAAAGCTCAATTCAACTAGGCTGACCTCAAAGCTCAATTCAACTAGGCTGACATCAAAGCTCAATTCAACTAGGCTGACATCAAAGCTCAATTCAACTAGGCTGACCTCAAAGCTCAATTCAACTAGGCTGACCTCAAAGCTCAATTCAACTAGGCTGACCTCAAAGCTCAATTCAACTAGGCTGACCTCAAAGCTCAATTCAACTAGGCTGACCTCAAAGCTCAATTCAACTAGGCTGACCTGAAAGCTCAATTCAACTAGGCTGACCTCAAAGTTCAATTCAACTAGGCTGACCTCAAAGCTCAATTCAATCATTCTTGTGATGAGAGTAATCAATATTTTAAGTATACATCTAGTAACAACGCCTTAATGGTCCCATTGAAATCGAGTTTCTTTTCGTGCTAGGACCTGGACATTTGATGTTTAAGTGTTGAATTAAAGGTTGTTAGTGTGGTTTGAGGTTCAGTTCAAGATTTGAGGCTGGGAGTTTGAGGTTAGGCTCTTAGCCGTGGGGATGGACATAGAGACCCCTTTGTATTGTCTTATTTTACCTAGATATAGAAAACTCCTCGTATTGGTTGGTACCGTTGGTAGATACCAATTTTTGTAATGACAAACAAAACAATTCTCAATTTAAAACGCTTCCAATGAGCGTAAAGACTTCTGAGAGATTGTAACGGCAAAGAGAGACAGTTGTACTGATTTAATGTAGACATTCTTTGTTAGAAATTTTGGGCTCTTATACCAATATGGGTCTCTAGGAAATTGAGTTCGGTATTTCTAGTGTGTTACTAGTGAAGTCCAGATATGGATTTATGGTTCCATCACATAATACTTCAATTACAGATATTAAAATAGAACAGTCAATTTTGTTAATCTGTGAAAACTTAGGATAGTTATTCCCAAGGAGACATACATTTTTTTGTCTGGAGGGCCGTCTAACTGTAGTTCTGTGTGCTTCAGCTACGTGACCATGTCAGCAAGGTAGATAAGTCATTTGTCTTTCTACACACTCTAATAACACATTTACATCCACAAAGACACACACATACACACACATACACACAGAGAGAGATAAGTAGAGCAATAGATTAGTTAAGGAACAGGGTCTCGTCATTTACCTCCCCCATGAATTAAAGTTCAGTTCATTCTCAGCATGACCGTTCAGCTTAATTGTACCAAATGTTACGTAAAATGATAGGGCATGGCACCCTTTGCATTCATTCTTTTAACTGTTACCAGGGGCGGACTGGGTATCAAAATCGACCCGGGCATTACCATATAAACCGGCCCACAAATGGCATGTCATATATTTTCGTGGGGAGGGGGGATTTTACCCCACTCCGCAATTTATATATATATATATATATATATAAGTGTTTGTGTATATGTAATTAATCTTCATTACATTCTGACCTTTCATTCTTTCAAAAGTTTTTTTCTAGCCTAGAATACTCTCTTCCTATAATTAGTGGAATGGCAGTACACACCGCCAAGGGCAGCTAGGGAGTCCGGAGGAACGCTGTGAGCTCCGCCTCAGTGGGGTCCGGGGCAAAGCCCCGGAACCAAGCATTACTTCTGTTATTTTAAAATGCATATTCTGAGGTATCTACGGTGCAATTAGCCTGCTTCTCTTCCGCTAAAAAAAAATTAAAAAACCAAATATGCTATTCAATGGAGTCCAGCGACTGGTAGAAAATGGTAACTATAGTTTTGCTAAAAAAAAATTATTTGAGTCCTGTGCAAGGCCCCCACCAAATTAAATTTAAAGAGCAGATTTAAAGTAGAAATGACTTTAAACGATTTCTGTAAATTATTTTTTTTAGGGGGGAGGGAGGTAGCTAACATGGGAAATAAATGCTACTTGTTGAGAAATGGGGTTGTGTGGCCTTGTTATATTTGTACACGTATTTCTCCTACTTCCGGATCTCGGATCAAGTGGAAATTTTGCATTGACATTCATAGAGTCGATGGCAATACGTGAATCAATTTTTAAAAAATTAACCAATTAGTTAAACAATTTGTGGTAATAAGTGTGTTTTATTTAATATAGAAAAAGAGAGCTATTTCCAGCAGTATTGATATATATGCCAGACATTTTTTCAGTTCGTCCCCTTTGATAAGCTTTGTCTTTTTTTTTTCATAAATATGATCCCCCCCAAAAAAATGAAAACAGACAAACAATAAAATAATATTTTGTATCATCTCTTATGAGCTTTCGGAACATCCCTTTTAGATTTTATTTGTATTCTACTTTCTTGTGTGTAGGTTGTGGAGTTTACCAATGAATAGAGCGTCAAATTCATCCATTCATCGATTAAGATCAACCTCAACTGGAGGAGACAACAGAAGTGACGGAGTGATTACTTCCCTTTTTATCCATCATGATTCGTCTGTCACACAGTAACCTCAGTTGCCTGTGACGACTTCATACCTAAACATCTTTAAAAACAAACTTCAAGTTACTGTAAAAAAAATCTGGCCACTAAAAGCTGGAAATACTTCTGCTAATTACTTGGACACGGTAAGAGAGCACTGAAGTGGGTGAAGGACAATTTTTGTTTTCGAAAGGTAAACTTATCTAGAGCACCCTTCTCCAGTCCAGCGCAATCATTCTCATTCTACAGTTTTGTTTGATACACAGTTCAATCTAGACTGCAGGCTTATAATTTGACAGTGAGTTCTGTGTTGTCTCATACAGCTAAAGACAGGAGTAGACGACATGGCCGCAGACTATCAGCGAGTTGTCGTTCTTGCCGCAGACCTCAGCGAACATTCAGAGAAAGCATTCAACTGTAAGTAAATGTCAATTTATCTCCCTTCTATTGAACTTAGAGCTCTTGAAATGTTCTATTTGTATAAACGTCATATTAAAATTATATTTCTTTTTATAGAGACTCGTCATATGAAGTGAATTTGACAATTGTTTTGAATCCACTTAGGAGAATATATGTACATTTCTTACAAATTATTTGTATTCTTTTATGCTGCATTCTGTTCCAACTAGATACCTACCAAACTTGACATTTAGATATAATACCATGACAGAAATGGTTTGCTTTCACTACGAGCGCACATAATTGTCAAAATCAACAATTGTTATAGAAATGTATTCTTTTTTTAATGACAAATTTGGCGTCTTCATCTTCCTCGTCCTCATTATTATGTTGTAACGTTCAGATGACTAGACCAATATATGAGATGATCTCACTGGCGGATCTAGGGGGGAGGCGGTAGGGGCGATCGCCCTCCCCCCCCCCCCCCACTCAGACGCCCCGAGCGAATTTTAGTATAGAATTCACACTATTTGTATACGAATTTATTATTTATGTTAATAATATATACTAATTATTTATATTTCAACCAATTTTTAGATTATTTCGCAAAAACCCCCTTTAGTATGTTGGCCGATTTGGTGGGATCGGGAGGGGGCGATGGCATCAATCCCGCCCCCCCCCCCCCTCCGTAAACTTTCGAGTGGGGGGGGGTGGTTCAATTTATTTGTAGAAATCACAGCTTGGTAACAGACTCAATTTAATACCTACATGATTTAAACTTGTTAAATGTGGCGACATAGTTTATGTAATTGCACACGAATTTATCTTAGTTATTTTAAGAAAGGCTTGTTTTGGAAAATTTAGAATTCATACGAACTTTTTCATTATAAGAGTAACAATTGAGATGAGTTCTGAACCTAATATTTTACTAGTCACCTTCTTCCAATCTTTACTCATACTGATATTTTTCTATTGTATAAAAAATTTTGAGACTATAACTCACAATAATCCTAAAAATGCAAAAGAATTTATAGTAGAATCCACTCAATTTCTCCTTCCAGTTCGGAAATTATTTGCTTAGAATTATATTTCTGTAACAAATCCAAGTTACAAACATGCATATTGAACAAAATGTATCACTTACCGATGAGCTTTTTTTTAAATATTATTTTTCGAATATTTTTTTTTTTGGCGGCGATCTTCTAAGTCTTAATCTAAATATGTGGAGTATCTTTTCAAAGAACAAATCGGTTGCATTTGCAATGTAGTAAGGGCCTATAAATTCATATTACAATATTTTTCAAGTAAAACATTTTGAAAAGGTCCTTTTTGAATAGGATGAATAATGAGCTGTAGATGTAAGGAGAATACGTATCTGCTGTGAAGAATGCAAGAAAATGCTTTTCCCCGGACCCCACTGCGGGAGCTTACAGCGCTCCCCCAGACCCCTTAGCTTTCAAGAGAGAGGCCTCAACATGGCTGTTTTTTTTTTTTGTTTCTATTTTTTTTTTTTTTTTGCCAAAGGTTGAGAAACACTGCTTTTTGTTTAAAAATCTAATATCTATATCTATATCTATCTATCTATCTATCTATCTATCTATCTATATATATATATATATATATATATATATATATTTAGGCCTATATATGAGAAGCGTGGCTTGGCTTGGCTACCTATGAAGGGGGCTCGAGGTTCGACACCCGACTCAAACAGAGTTGTGTTTACTGAGCACCTGAAGGCAGCACGGAAAAACCTTCTCCTAGATACTCTCCCCCCCCCCCAACTGGTTTACAACTGAGATAGGATCAAACATCTCTCTCTATGCATGCTATAAACATGAAAGTAGCGCTATATAAAAGCAATAATTTATATATATGTGCGTTTATGCTTAGGGTTAGGGTTTACTAGTCATTAGGGTTAGGGTTCGGAAAAAAATTGTGCCCCCCCCCCCACTCCAAAGTTCTGGATCCTCTTTATAAAACATGTGTCTACATTCATTGATCATATGTCACTCACTGTCTACCCCTCCCTCCCTGTCTGACATAGTACGCCGCTCCGATCAGAATGTGAAACAGTGCAAAGGATCGAACAAAGTACCTGTCAATATTACTGAAGAAAAACGGTCTGGTCACGTGATCGTCCTGTCACTCAGACACAAGCTTCGTGACCACCAACCAATGGGTGTTCCTGAGTCTCCCACACAAGTCTGCCCTGGATAGACATTACCCACAATGTAATCGCATACAATAGATTTTGTGTCAAGATGAAATACAAGAGACAGAGCTGGACAAACTAGGGTCATTGTATTGACAACAAGAAGAACATACATTCTATCCTTTGGAAATGATCATTTCTGAGAGCTCTGGTGTCAGGACTTTATACAGTCCGGGCCTCTTTGAGAGGATCTGTTTAGCTGAATTAAATGAGTGAGTAGGGAGACGTCGGGGTTGACTGTGACAGAACTAGAGTCTATATTAAGTCAGTCTGTGTCACAATGTGGAATAAAAGATTTTCCAATGTAAGAAAACATCTTTTGCATGTGGTACCTCTAGTCACCACTCTAGTGTATTTCATTGAATTCAATTACGACTTCTTCCAAGTAATAAGCTCATTACCTCAAAGTCAAAACAGAAATAAAAACACACACACGCACACACACACACGCGCTATTATTGGTTGTTTCACGTTAACACAACTTGTACTAGACATTTTCTTGTTACTAAAACTTACCTTTCAACAAGATTACAAAAGAGAGTTAGTGTTACAGAGGCGGCCCCCATCAAATTCACGAATGGACGAGAAAAATATTCAAGGCATATTCTTGTTTTGATCGTTTTAAAGAAATGTACAAAATTTGGCGTTATTTTTCACATCAAAGCAAATTCTTCTAGAATGAGTAGCGTTAAGTGATCACCTAGTATCAGCATGGAAATGTTATTGCAAATTTTACAATAATGTTTAAATAAAATTATAAACAGACTTAATATGATATGAACAGGTTTCTCTTGTTATACTTAAAATGGTATAACGTTGTGCTGTATCATTTACACTTACACTACCATCTAGATGTGTCTAGGCATATTTGGGCATAAATGTAAAGATTTTATTAGTATTCTTTCCCAAGTGTCTGCTTTTAACAAGTTATAATTTTTCAACTTGGTTGCCACCACCACCAACATGGTATCGACTGGTGCGGACCGCATCCCTCACACCTCCTCCCCCTAGTGACGCCACTGCTCCAAGAAATATCTTAAGATTTTATTATTATCTTTTTCAATGTGTCTGCTTTTGCCAAGATATAATTTTTCAACTTGGTTGCCACCCCAAAATGGTGTCAACCGGTGCGGACCGCACCCTCGCCCCCCCCCCCCATGACGCCACTGCTCCAAGATACCTTCCCAATTTGATTAATATATTGGAGTAGACATAGTAAAAAATAAAACAAAATGAGCCTGCACAACTTAACAATGAGAATATATGAAAACTGTGCGCTATAAAAGTAGTTCGTTTTTTTTTAAAACTTACAATTGAAACGAAGTTCGTATTAAAATTCTTTTTAAAAACAACATTTGAATCAGTATTCCAGGGGTGTGCAAATTACGGCCCGAGGGCCACATGCGGCCCGCCAGAGTGTTTTAAGCAGCCCGCGAACACCTACAGAATTCAGGTGTGCCCACAGATTATACAGATAATACAAGAGAAAAAATTTAATAATTTTAAATATCTTCTTATCTCTTATGATGTAGAGGGTGAAGAAACATTGTCTCTGCATGTCATTCTAAAAAGTTAAAAGCAAATGAAGATTATGCTTGTTTGCAATATTTTCAAACATTTAGTCAAAGACATCAACTCAGGCCAGTATTTATTCAATGCAAATGAAGAACTGTGTTGAAAGTGTTGGGTTGGCTTGGAACAAGATGGCAGTGTAAGAACTGGTGGAGTCCTGCTTTGGCAGGGAAAAACAGTTTTTTAAATATAAATTGAATAACTATATCCCAACTATAAACTCGGCACGGGAAAGTTTGCACAAAACTGCATTGAATATGAAACACATTATTGACCCAAGTATCTCAGTGATCAAACTTATCAGAGGTAGGGGTCTTAACCACAGGCAGTTCCGAGAAGTACTTGAAGATGTGGAAACAAAACATTACGATGTTCGTTACCACAGCAGTGTCCGTTGGCTTAGCATTTGCAAGGTATTGAGAAGAATATGGGATCTCAAGGAATACATTGTTATGCTCCTTGATGGAGATTGACTTTGACTTTGTTACTACTATTTCTAAAGAAGAGTGAAGACAGACTTCGTGTTTTTAGTTGCAAATATAGTTGCTTGCACATGATATGTATTTTTCCAAACAAAATTTTTCCATTTCTCCAGGCAAGCAAGTGAAAACAGGGTTAATTATTTTCCTTTGCTGAAAGGTTTCTGGTAGAATGGTTGAAAAGTACAAGATTACATTAAGATCTTGAAACCAGTTTTCAATATCCTCACTTCACCATTTAGTACAGAAGCTAATTCAGCTCCAGACAAAATACCTCCAAGCAAATTACGATCTTCCAAGGGAGTTTTATGGGTGCCAGAAGCTGTATTTCTACACTTAAAAAAACTTAAAGCTACATTTTTACATTATTTGGGTCCCACATAAATCGTGAACTTTTTGTTTGAAAACAAGCAAGTGTAAGAACAACTCGATGCTGACAGACTGTCATTTGACAGCAGTCATAAGGATAACAACTAGTTAGCTAGTTCCACCACAGTTCCGGAACATTATGCACGAGTGTAAAATGAAATAAAGTACAACAATACAACCAGATTGTTGTGATAAATTGTAAAAAGGCAATTACAGAATTTTAAAAAATATTTGTAAAATTAGTTTTAGAAATCGCTAAATCTTGTAATTCCTCATTTGGTAGTGTAAAAAAAAAAAAAAAAAAAAAAAAAATGTGCATGTTAAATACACTATCTTGTAAATGTCAGGTGGGTTTTGTCGCTTAGGTAGGGTATGATATTATGGTCCCGTATCCCCAGCCTGAACAGAGTAACACAAGAACCTAAAGGTAATAGCATGTAAAATACAAACATCGAATAACAGTTATTCAACAGAACATTTAGTGAATAACAACAGTTGTCAATAGGAACAATATTTAAGTAAACTTAATTGTAATTTTCAAACATATTTACATATACATCAATATCATTGAAGTTAGCATTTGATTAATAATTAGTCTAGTATCACACCAACAAGTTTCCGTAACACACCGTCACGCTCACACTCCATCTCGGCGCCCAACAGAATCTCAACTCCCTACATCTCAACACCGATAGTTACTACACAACTCCAAGGGCGGAAAGACGACATACTTTTCCATAGCCCAAAGCCTAACACCCTGAAACGAAAAGTTAACCTAGATCTAGCGATGCCGCTACAAGAAAGAACCTTTCAATAGCGACACACGTACCGAAAGATCAGCTTACTTAATAAAACTATGTACTTACGTACCCTTACAAGGGGAACCAACAAAGCTAGCTACCCAGCTCACAAAAGAAGCTCTCTCTCTCTTGCGGGAACTAAGGATGACGTAAACACACTCACACACACAATATTCTAGACAACAAAACGCACTTAAAAGAAACTACTTCCTATACGCTAAAACACCAATATTAAATGCAAAGAAAACTTCACGCGCGCACGATAGTAAATACATATTATATAATTGCGGCCCCCCATTTCTCATTTTTTTTATGCGGCTCTCGAAAGAAAAAGGTTACCCACCCCTGCAGTATTCTATTCCACGAGTTAGTTAATAAATGGAAAATCTATTTTATAATGATCCATTGATACTTTTTGCATTGTGACCTTCGGTGCAAATTTTCTGAACCAATGCGCAAATCTATGAATGAAGCTTGATTTATTAATGAAGAAGTCTGTGACCTTCTTAAATGACCTACCTCCCCTGAAGTTTTTTAATTAAATGTGGTGTAATTTTTTCTTGCATATATAATTTTAAAAATTAGATGGTTCACTTTCGGAAAAGAAAAAGGTAGCCATTGCATCAGAACTTTGAATGATCTAAAATATCGTGATGTCCGATTTTCATTTTCTCTTCTAGTTTTTGAGATCTAAACCATCAACGCACGCACACGCACGCACGCACGCACGCTTTTACGCTTTTGGCCTTTTTGTTTTATTACAATGACAACCCTTAACGTTTTTTTAGCGTCATCTGGTTGGTCAAACCTTCACTACACATTTTTAGCTTTTGAATTCTCTGGTTTGCACTTTTGTTTAGTTCCCTCCCCTTTGTGTCTGGAAAAGGAAGAACGCCCAAATACTGAGATTTATTTTTTTTAAATCTGGGACAGAAACAAGGTCATTTTACAATGAAAATGCTATAGATTTTTAACCCTTAAAGATAAAGATATAAAATTTTCATCTGCAATACATGTCCTGATATTTATCATAATTTCAAACAGTAACAGAAATTTCTTGTATGATATTAATGAAAGTGGGGTTACATGTCGAAGAAAACAATAAACAAACAAAAAAAAAAAAGAACTTTTCCACACTTGAAAGACTATAATAGATAACTGAGTGTAATATTCAACAGAAATACTGAATTATCTGTTGATATCTATTTTATTTTGAAACCATATTAATATAACGTTACATGTCGAAAAACGAGACATCGACAAATGTTAACTCTTCATATGCTGTATCATTTTAAACTTCTTCAAAAATCTACAATTATAACATATAGCTATAATTATAAATATAACAAAAATGTATAATTATGTGTTGATACCTATTATTAGACGTAATATGCACAGTGCTACTTTGTGGCCTGTCTTATCTACTAACCTAACCCTAATCTGAGATTCACAGTGCTACTTTGTGGCCTGTCTTATCTACTAACCTAACCCTAATCTGAGATTCACAGTGCTACTTTGTGGCCTATCTACTAACTAGCCAAACTGTGGCGTTATGCGCCACCAGGTCAAGGAAAAATAATTTTCCAATAGGAATTTTCTGTATGCTCTCCGAGATGTCAAATTAGTCAAATGATTTTTTCCAGCTCTGCCTGTTGCTGCCACATTACTGTGCATGTCCATCGCCAATGCTGTTCTTTGGGTAAAAAAAAAATTTTAAGTTTTTAGTCATGATTGAAAGCTTGATTTAACACTATATCAGCAGCATCACAGATTCAATTTTTTAAAAATATATTTAAAAGCCTTGCGGGCAGTTGTTGTTTTTTTTTGAAAGTGCAAAAAAACAAACAACAACTGGGGTGCAGGTTCCAGCCAAAATATTATATGAGCGTTATGATGTAATAAAAAAACAAGCAAAATATTTTTCAAAATCTTTAAAAAACAAAACAAAACAAAACAAAACAAAACAAAACAAAACAAAACAAAACAAAACAAAACAAAACAAAACAAAACAAAACAAAACAAAACAAAACAAAACAAAACAAAACAAAACAAAACAAAACAAAACAAAACAAAACAAAACAAAACAAGGCTTATCTAAGGAAAAGAACCGCAAACACTTCCAGATATATCAATATTGCAAGAATAGCTTCCCATTTGTCTATAGAAAACAAATCAGAAAATCGATTCTGAATAATTCTAGAAAATTGCAACTTGATTTGAAAATTTGAAGTGGCAGTTAAAATGTATACATAACGTAATAAAGGGTATAATGCTACGTATACTGCTACATCTCTCAACAAGTTGCATTTCCCTTTCTCAATACAAAACAAACTATTTAATTACCTATAAAAAAAAACTAATTGGTTAATTTTTTGATCGATTCCTGTGTTTTTGTTTGGTTCAACAACTAACTGTGTAAAGTTTCAACTTGGTTCCGAGAATTAATGCTGGAGAAATAACGTGTACAAAGTTTTATCAGACTGACAGACAGACTGGGTTGATAGAAGCTTTGTAAAAAGAGCCCCGACCAAAAAATATCAGAGCCAAGGGGAGAGAATATATACTCGAATATACAAGCCGGTTCATTTAAACAACAGTGCGTGGAATGTCTGGGGGGGGGGGGGGGGTGCTAGAATAAGTAAGACATTAAGGGGATGGGTTCATGGCCAAAAAAAAAAACAAAAAAAAAAAAGTAATATACGACTTGGAAACTAATCAACTGGCGTAGCCGGTGGGTAATGCTAGTCATAGTATTAAACGAAGCTAGAAGCTTTTTGTCTTGGTGGAATTTTATAACTCTTTGACGCTTGCATTTGAAACTTGGCATTAATCTGCTCGAGACATTAGCCATGTGACTGAGAAACAATGCCATTAAATGTTTGGTAAAATAAATATTTATTTTGACATTTTTCTGCGTGTTGAAGTTTTACTTTTCTCTTCACAAAACTCAGAGCTCTGCTCATCCTAGTGTTACGAAACTGTCCGCACTCTGGATCGAACTACTTCTTCATTCTAATTGTTCACGCTATCAAAGCAATTTTGTAAATTCCTCGTATCACTAAATATCTTCTCCACTGAGCTCATCTATGAATGTAGATCTTGCTGCCTGAGATAGCAACATTAAAAAAAAAAAACGTTGATATTTATCATGTAGATAAAAAAAAAATAATATGATCGAAATTTTATATAGTTAAGTATCTCAAATTATTATTTTTTTTACTTAAATCGATTACTATTGTTTGTATTTTTCATATTTAAAAACTTTCACATTGATCTTTAATGACTTCATGCAACTATGTATTGACATTTATGGAGTTTTACCTTCCCTTTAAAGAATTTGTACTACGGTTTAAAAAATAAAAAGGTTTACATCAATATATGATACACTTTTTTATATAGTTAAGTTTCGGGTTAGTCTCCTCTTCAACGTACACATAAGTCCTATTATTTCACTTAAATTAGGTCAAATCACCCCATAGTTTCATCAGAAAACTCTTCAGCCCATACAGCCAAAAACATTCGCTCGCCTTTCCTCGTGGTTACATCAGCAATACGCACATACATTCCATTACAAGATGTACTACTTCCGGCTAGTATCTGAATGAGGTATTCTTCTTTATTAAAATAAAAAAGGCATTAGAAATGTCTCTTCCAGACCTATAAATGCTTAATATAATACACCAAGTAAAATGTTCTAGTGCTGTAATGTAAGATGAAAACTAAATGTAGATCTCTTCACTAATTAGAGATTTGACTAGCTACTATTCAACTTCTAAGATTGGTAAAGTTCTGCCACACAATTCTCTGTCCAACACTTTTGTGTATCCCATTCATCCCACCAAACCCTTACAAAGCTTATATTAACCCTGTCTGTCTGTGTGTCAGTCTGTCTGTCTGTCAGTCTGTCTGTCAGATAAAAAAGTGTGTACACGTTATTTCTCCCACACCCATTCTCGGATCAAGTGGAAACGTCGCACCATTATTCATTGGCATAGACAAGAAATGAATAAATAAAAAAAGTAACCAAGTAGTCAAATAATTAGTGGTAATTAATTAATTTGTTTGAAACCGACATAGGAAATTAATCCTTCAGTATTCGGATATATGGCTATATATGTTGGGTTTGTCTACTTAGATAATTGTACACTTATTTCTCCCACACCCATTCTCGGATTAAGTGGAAACTTTAAACAATTATTTAGTGTTCGCAACAAAACATGAATCAATAAAGAAATATCAATTAATCAATTAATTATTGGTATTTATTATTGGTATTGAGTTATTATGTTTGATATTGAAAAAGGAAATAACTTCTATGTTGTTAAAATATGTAGTTGTAAACGTGAAATTCTTTCCTGTAGATAACCTTTTTTTAAAAAACAAAATGGGGTTTTATATTTTGCTTGTCAATTATTAAGTTTTTATTGAAAAACAAATCTCTCTTTTCTGTATTTTTAGGGTATGTTGAAAACTTTCACAAGACAGAAAATAAAGTTGTAATAGTGCACACCCCAGAGTACAGCATGGGCCATTCAGAAATGAGTAAGTCTTAATTAAGTATCCTAATGTGACATGGAGGGACTTAATGTCTTTCGTTAGTGTGTGTCTTTCACAACTGCTATCGCTCTATATTTGCAAAACCGAATGACAATGCAGCCAGATCTCTCTAGAAAGCTTCTTGTCACACTCTGCAGACAAAGGTCAGGGACTAAAAAATAAAAGGTGGCTTGAGCTGTCTATAAAAATGCTGGTACATGCTGACAATGGTGACACACTCTTTCTAGTCGCTTCGACGTCCCAACTTACTAGACCATGGCTTAGCTAAGATCTTCCGAGGATTCCACTACTAAGTAGCAAGACGGATACACTACTTTGCTGGACAGAACACTGTAGCCAGCTAGATCTATTTGGTGACAAAAGTTTTGTATTACAGGAATCGCTGGCAAATATTATTCAGAAAACTTTGATAGAGAAGCTCAATGACTCACTGACATTCGATGAGGTTGAAACTGCAATTCATACCCCACTCCCCCAGAAAAAACACACAAAGCTCGTGGCTCCGATAGCTTTTCGGCTGAAATATTTAAAATGGAAGGTGTTTTCCTAACTCAGAGCCTACAGACTTGTTCGCTCTATGCTGGGAGAAGTGTGTTGTTCCAGCTGGACTCCGAGATTATATACCTATACAAAAAGGGCGAATTTTAGTATAGAATTCACACATTTTGTATACGAATTTATTACTTATGTTAATAATATATACTAATTATTTGTATTTCAACCTATTTTTAGATGACTTTGCCCCCTGCCCTCTAGTGTGTTGGCAGATTTAGTGGGGTCGGGTGGGGAGAATGGCATCAATCCCGCCCCCTTAAAAATTTGAGTGGGGGGGGAGCGGTCCAATTTATTTGTAGAACTCACAGCTTGCTAACAGAACCAATTAAATATCTATATGATTAAAACTTGTTATTGACATTGTAACCGATCTTTATATTATGTCGTTCCCCTGTTGGCCGATTGGGTGGGGTGGGGGCGAATACCTCTACAGCGTTCTCACCAAAACCCTGTGAGTGGGGGGGGGGGGGCGGTCCTACTTTTATGGAGAAATCATAGTTTGTAAGCAAAATTAGATGAATTAAGATATAAATTTTATATTATGTCACTCCCTTTCTCGTAGCTTGGGCGATTCGGTGGGGTAAGGGAGGGGGCGATCACATGTACTGTCCTCCCCACTCTAGCCCTCTGAGTGGGGGGGGGGCGATCGCATGTACTGTCTTCCCCACTCTAGCCCTCCGAGTGGAGGGGAGGTCTTATTTTTTGTGGAGAAATCATAGTTTGTGAACACAATTAGCTGAATATCTATATAATATAAGCTACGTATTGATATGTGAACTCATTGTATCGCACCACGCTCTAATCTCAAATTTTATCATTAGTAAATATAAAATGAAAAAGGGTTGTACCAGGTGGGAGGGGCGATACATGCAATCGCCTTCCGCCCATCGGACAAAACAAAACTTTTTTCTTTTTATATTATAGTTAAGAAATTACAAAATAAAATAACAAAAATCTGTCACTAATATAATTTAAATATGCTTTAAATTAAATTCTTATATCGAGTCGATCACCCCTATAGTTTAATGCCAAATGCAATCATTAGCAGAAATTATCAAAAGGAGCGAGGATTACTCGATTTCACTCTACCGCCCCTCCCCTTTCTAGACGAAAACATGATGTTTTTGAACAGAATAGTCAAATATGACGACAGAGTTTATGTAATTTCACATGAATTTAGCATAATTTTATAGAGAAAGACTTTGATTGGAAAATTTAGAATTCATACGAAATTTTTCAGCATAAGAGTAACGATTGAGATGAGCTCTGAACCCATATAATCTTTCCCTAGTCGCCTTTTTCCAACCTTTAGTCAATCTGATATTTGTCGAGTTAAATAAATTTGGGACAATAACTCACAATTTATGCTTGAATCATAAAAAGGATTTAAAAATATTTAGAGTATAATCTAATTGATCCACTCAATTACTCCTCCCACTTCCGAAATTTTTTGTTTAGAGCTTTGAATTATAGTTCTGTAACAAAACAAAGTTACTAACATGCCTTTTGAGCAAAATGTATCACTTATAAATGAGCATTTTTAAAAAATATTATTTATCGAATTTTTTTATTCGACGGCGATCCTCAAAACCTTAATCTAAATATGTGCTGTATCTTATCTTTTCAAGGAACAATACGTTTTTTTTGCAATGTATTAAGGGCCAATAAATTCATAATTTAATATTTTTCAAGTAAAGCATTATTCAAAAGGTCCTTTTTTAAATAGGATGAATAATGAGCTTTAGGTCAGGAGAATGAGCGCTTTTGGCGTCGCGGTCGCGCCCCGAACCCCACTGATGGATAATAAGCTGTAGATGTCAGGAGAATGCGTTTCTGCAGTGAAAAATGCAAGAAAACGCTTTTGGCATCGGGGCTTCGCCCCGAACCCCACTGAAGAAGCTTAAAGCGCTACCCCAGACACTCAAGCTTGCAAGAGAAAGGCCTCACTGTTTGTTTGTTTTGTTTTTTTTCGCCGAAGGTTGTGAAACACTGCTTTTTTAAATCTCATATATTTATGCTGTACGCATGTACGTTTATGCATTGGGTTAGAGTTTACAGGGCGTTAGGGTTAGGGTTTGGAAAAAAATCGCCCCCCCTCCAAAGTTCGGGATCCGCTAGTGACCTGACATGATATTTGTTTTGCGACAATTAAAATAAAAATTCAGAGAGCATAACTTAAACCTTTACGCTGACTTTGTGGATCTCACCAAGGGTTTCGACACGGTCAGTCGCGATGTAGGATTTCGACCAGGCTCAGTTGCCCACCTACGTTCCTACTCAATATCAAGCAGCTTCATGTGGAACAAAAAGGCCAGATTAGACAAAATGGTGACCTGTGTGATCACTTCCTAATAGAAAATGGCGTGAAGCAGGGCTGTGTACTTGCTCCTACTCTGTTCGCTATCATCATTGGCGTAATTCTGGGTCAAATGAGGCATCGATTGCACGAAGACATTCAGATCAGATTTCGTTCTGACGGCAATGTGTGCAATCTTCGACGTCTACAGTCCCATACAAAAAAAAAAGGAAATAGCCATAACAGAACTTCTTTAGGCCAATAATTGTGCCGTACAAGCTCGCAATGAACATGATTCGGTCAACGAGTTTGCATATGCAGCCGCCTCTTTTGGTTTATCTATAAACCCCGGGAAAACAGAAAGCCATCTCTAAACGTCACCGTAAATGGACAGCCCATGAATGTGGTAGACCAACTCACATATCAAGGAGGATAGTGTCAAATGATGCATTGCTTTCAAGCAAATTGATAACCGTTTGGCCAGGGCCAGTAGTACTTTGGATGCTGGTGGAATAAATCGCTCCGTCTGCCTACAAAAATCAGTGTCTACCAATCAGTGGTTCCTCCACCCTTCTATATAGATCTGAGACATGGGTACTATACAAAAACCAACTTATATTTCTTTAACGCTTTCACCAAAGATGTTTGCGCTCCATCAAGGAAATAGGTCGCAAGACCGCACTACAAGCAGCGATGTTCTTTGCGAACACCGGTAAGGACAGCATAGAGGAACTACTTATGGTCCGATAGCTACGCTAAGCAGGGCACGTATCGCGTATGATGGACGAACTTATGCTTAAAGCAGTTTTTTTTTGTGAGCTGAAAGACCAGCTTAGGCGCCAACTTGCTTTAACTGACAAGACAACTGGAGATCACTTGCAAAGGCCGCGTGATAACATTTGAGACCAAAAGAAAATCCACTGCCAAGGGCAGATCATCAACAGATGTAGACGACGAAAAGAGAATCTAAATCTACCACAGGCGGAAAATGGCTGTGTTTGTGTTTGTGGCAAAGTATGTAGGTCGCTGCTGAAATACTGCTCTCAACATACTATCAACATTCACGGCTGGTAAGCGATAGCTCTCGATCGCTCCTCATGGCGTGAGGCTCTTAGTCTCGAAGTCTCAAAATTTGAAGCAAAAAGAGTGGCTAAGGCGAAAGAGCGCCGAACCAACAAAAAGCTGAGAGAAGAAGCAGGTCTATCTGCAACTGACCTAACCCACCCATGCTACATATGCGGCCGGCTTTTTAAAGCGAGGCTTGGACTTTACAGCCATAATCGAGTCCATAGGAAATGTGCTCATCTTGGACCACGAAGGAGGAGCTATATTTATATACTGCTCTCTTTATTAATCTTAGGACTCGAACATAAACCTTATTACTTATCCCTACTATTTTTATGACTGATAGGCATAGTCCGCTTTGTTCTCTAACAAGGAGACCTGAATTCGAATCCCGATGTAAATCGATAATTTTTCACTAGGATTTGACTCGAAAATTTAATTATTGATCGCCCAAGGGCCGGATTATTGCATATTAAATCTAAAACATCAAGTCCTACTCAATGATAAAACTAAAACATCAAGTCCTACACAATGTTAAAACTAAAACATCACGTCCTACGCAATGTTAAAACTAAAACATCAAGTCCTGCGCAATATAAAACTAAAACATCAAGTCCTAAGGAATGTTAAAACTAAAACATCAAGTCCTGCGCAATGTTAAAACTAAAACATCAAGTCCTGCGCAATATAAAACTAAAACATCAAGTCCTGCGCAATATAAAACTAAAACATCAATTCCAATATTAAAACTAAAACATTAAGTCCAATGTAAAAATTAAAACTTCAAGTCCAATGTTTAAAACATCAAGTCCTACACAATGTTAAAACTAAAACATCAAGTCCTGGGCAATGTTAAAACTAAAACATCAAGTCCTGCTCAATATAAAACTAAAACATCAAGTCCAATGTAAAAATTAAAACATCAAGTCCTGCACAATGTTAAAACCAAAACATGAAGTCCTGCGCAATGTTAAAACTAAAACATCAAGTCCTGGGCAATGTTAAAACTAAAACATCAAGTCCTGCGCAATATAAAACTAAAACATCAAGTCCTGCACAATGTTAAAACCAAAACATGAAGTCCTGCGCAATGTTAAAACTAAAACATCAAGTCCTGGGCAATGTTAAAACTAAAACATCAAGTCCTGAGCAATGTTAAAACTAAAACATCAAGTCCTGCGCAATATAAAATTAAAACATCAAATCCAATATTAAAACTAAAACATTAAGTCCAATGTTAAAACTAAAACATTAAGTCCAATGTTAAAACTAAAACATCAAGTCTTGCGCAATGTAAAAACTAAATCATGAAGTCCAATGTTAAAACTAAAACATCAAGTTAAAACCTAATTATATTTTACTCAGTAGTTGCCTATACTGTGTTTCATTTCATAATTTTAAGCACTGGTTTTGGTACCGGTAATGGGTAATTTGTTTTACCACTTGGCTCCCTAGGGGGAAAGATTCCATTAGTTGCCTTGGCGCTCTGACTATTTTTCTTTTTAAAGTATGATACTAATTTTTTAGGTCCCAGCAAAATTGAAGAATCCATTCAGGAAGTTTTGGCAAAAACAGAAATGATTAAATCTAAATATGTTGAGAAAATGAGCGAACACGAGGTAAGTAGGTCATGAACAATTTTACATACATTCAAGTTATTTTATTTTTTTTAAATGAATTTCTGGAATCTTATTCACTAATAGAGATGTTTCAAAACATACAAAACCGTTAGACATTAATAGTTTCCATGAAATTATGAGTTATTTAATATAGGGGAAAAGCTTAATAAATAAATAACATTTGTAGTATATGACAGTGGGCTTGTAAATAAATTGTTACGTTGCATTCAGTAATATTCTCTTTGTTCCTGCTGAACAGATGAATGGAGAGTTTGTAGCACTAGATGATCGTAACCCTGGCCAAGCAATCTGTAAATTTGCCGAGAGGATCAATGCCACATTCATTGTAACAGGTAACATCTTATTATATTTAATTATCTGTGCGTCAATGTTTGAAATAAAGTTGCTTTAATGTTCTTTTTTAGATCTAATAAAACTTGACTCCATTTGTCACATATTTCAAGCCAATAATTCAGCTCTGGTTTCTACTGTGATGATTTGTTTTCTTTAGTGTTAATATTTGTTGATGAGTTAATATTTATGATTGTTTTAATACATTACGTATCTTTCCTTTTTTTAAAATATTTTTAATGGCACAAACAGAATCACTTGCTGGTGTTTTTTTTTCTTTAATAAACTTCTTCAAACTCATAAATTCAAACAATGCATTGATTCTCAATTCAGCATCAACTTGACATCAAATTATTGTTAATTCACTAAAGTGATAAAATCCCAAAATACTGTTTCTTAGTTACACTGTAATTATACTGTTACAACTTAGTACTGATACAACTGAACTTTCTATAATTAACTTGACTCTTAACAACTCATGGACACGCAACTGCTTAAGAACTCATTATAACGCAAGGACCCTGACTAACTCACTTTCCTCCCAATTTAGACTTTTTAAAACCATATTTTCCAGAATCATAGAAACTTCTATTTAAAATATTTTTATTAGCAATCCTTTTAGAAACTGATGTATGCAACTGTTTTTCGTGACAGCTACATTTGAAACAAATCTAAGATATTTAATAGTTTTTCGCATCCAAAATAGATTTTTTAAAATATATAAATCCAAAGGTACATCCAGTATTTTGTTTATAACATCCATACAAAGTTCCCTTTTGAAAGTTAGTAGCGTAAATATCCTTATAGGTTTACTTATTCTGTTTGTAATTTAAGGTACAAGAGGTCTCGGCAAGTTTAGGAGAACAGTGCTAGGCAGTGTCAGTGACTATATTCTTCATCACTCTCACGTTCCGGTACTGATTTGTAGAATGAAATACCTGGATGACAAATAGAGCTACTGGGAGCTCCTACACAATATCCCCAACAACAGGCCTGCAGAGAAAGCAACTTGAAGACATGTCTTTGAAAGTGAGGAAACATCCAGTCATGTCTGCCGTACATTTCAAAACGTTTATTTCATGAAGATAAACAGCACATTCCGTAGTTAGAATTATTTGTTTGAGTATTTACATTAACTAAATGCTCAGACCAAGCCAATGTTGAAATGCTATGAATATGGTTGGCCTTTTAAAACATTGATATTCTTCTAAAGATGTACATGCTTCTAGACAAATGATATTCTATTTACATAAATATCAAATCCAATTTAAACTTTTGATGTTCTTATTTAAAACTGTAGATTCATTTTAGAACTTTTTTTTTCCTTCAATTAAATCTATCATGTTCTGTTAGCTGTTTAAACCTAACAAATATGAGCTTTGCTATACACACAAATGCATCACACACATTATATTGCTGCTTAGTTGTTGTTTTCAAATTAAAAATAAATATAAAAATAAACTTGGCACACTGCATCAGTACTGAACCAAAGTAACATGTGTCACAGCACACACAAACAGGTAGAACAAACACAAATCAAGAAAACGTTTACAAGTGACCTCAAACAAATCAACATGAAACCATTATTATCATTAATAGACTTTAAAGAAGAACAAATCTTATATCTTTTTCATTTCTATTGTATCCATTGGTTGAGATCCCAAAAGGCTATTGTATCACATGAACTTCCTCTTTATTCTTGATTTTAAAATGGTATATATGTATGTGCATACAATAGGCATGCTTCATGTGTAAAACAAAAGGCTTTACTTTCAGAAGACTAAAAGTTGAAGCTGTATCTTTTTTGAGAAAAGCAGTAATAATAATAATAATATAATAATAATCTTTATTGTCCGTATGGAAATTTGTCTTACAATTTGTGCATTACACCAAACAAAAAAAACATTATAACTCTAAGAAACCAAAGTGTAAATTCACACCAGACTCACTCATTTTACTCATTTTAGTGATACATTTTAAATTTTTAAAATATGTATGTGATGGACAGACAAAATGCACAAAAATCAATAGCTTCTAAACAAAAAAAAGGTCATTTTTATTTATGTAATGGAAGTCATTTGTGTTGTTTTTTTCTGAAACAAACTTTTGGATATTTTAATTTTTAGCATCAGTGAATTTAAAACTTGTAACCTAATGTTGTCCAAGTGCATAGTGAATTTATACTTGTAAAATCTATAATTTAATTTAAGTGCACAGTCAATTGAATGTGGTGGGCAAATACATGTGTTTCATGAGTGAACAGTGCATTTTAAACTAAATGTTTTTTTATCTTGTTTGAAATCTGTTCAACATATTGGCCTGTTTTATTTGGTGTAGCTTTGACAGATTTTTATTTATTTCAGATTGTTTTTGTATAGTGAGAGGATTAATTTTTTATTTATAGAATGGATATTTTTTAAAAATTTTATTACAACAAGCACATGAAAGTTAACTTGATACTTAATAATGCTTTTAATTGTATACATTTAATGACATTGTTATTGTCTTGGGACCTTAAACTTACATTATGTTTGATACAGTTTTGTATTGTTTAGTTGTGAGTATTGTCATTTTGTTGATATATTACACATTTTGTCCTTAATATTACTTCCACTATTGAGCAATATAGATGTCCAATTTAATATCTGATTTCAAATACAAATATTTCAACATTTCAATTTTTTTAATTTTAAAAATTTCATTGATATTATGAACTAGTACCCCACCAATGGGTACCCATTAGTCTTCACCAGGATTCCAGCCTGAGACCCTTTCATTTATGCTCTGCCACTCTTCAATCATTTTAGAATGCCATGTGATGAATGATATTTCACAAATCTGACCACATAAATATTTAGTTGAAGTATTTGGTCATGGTGATGTTCATGTCCTAAAATCAATTTTTTAAATTGTAACTTGAGTAATAATGTTAAAAGTTTTGCCATGTTCCTCGTAGTTCAATTCAGTTAGTGCAGAAAAAGAACAAATTAAGACTCACCAAGCTTATTCAAGTTCTAAGTAATTTTTAAATGAATGACAAACTGAACATTTAGAACCTAAGTTTGAAAAATTTTATGAACAATTGAAATGTGAAACAAATAAGAAGACTCCATTGCCTGTGTCTTCCTATCAGACTGTGAGAATGCAGTTTTACCAAACTTTAAAGCCATTTGTTAGCCATCATCAACAAACTGCATACCTGTGATTAGAATCAAACCTATTGTATCAAGCTGTTTAGCTGATAGCTTTAAACTGAATTGATGAAAATTGCGTTAATTTTATTTTAAAATACATCTCTAAGAATACATTTCTACACTTGTATAAATAAAAAGTATTACTGCACAAATATTTGAAATAAAATTTAAAAAATGAATGATTCCAAATGTTTATTCTTTTTTTATTTCTATTCTCTATTAATTGTTATCTAGTAGTGTTCTAAATATCTAAGCACAATCTTGGGTAACGGCAGGTTGTCGACATGTATAAGACGTTTAGGACCAAGAGCATTACGTATACATAATCTGCAGTAGTGACGTAGAGATCTTGGAAAACCTGAAGAAAAATTCAAACACAGAAAAATTGTTGAAAATAAATTTGGAACAACGTACTCTTTGGTTGGCTGGAAATAGAGAGAATATTTATTTTCTTTCTTTCATAACTTTTAGTAAACAAAACAAAAAATTAATAACATTTTATAGTTTTTTGTTAGTCACATGTTATTTTGTAAGTTACATGTCGACTTCCACAGGACATCCTGTATGGCGAGCTAATAGAAGGCAGGAAAGCCACTGGTCGCCCACTTTTACGTTATACAGATGTTTGCAAACGCGACATGAAGCTCTTCAAAATCGACACTGGCAGCTGGGAAGAGGTGGCACTGGATAAATCCACATGGAGAGAGAGCTTAAAGGAAGGGTCACGGATTGCAGATGTCATACACAACAGAAGCAGAAAGAAGGGTGAAAATGCAACGGCGCCTGGTGATTATATATGCCCAACCTGCGATCGCAGCGGTGTATCAAGGATTGGCCTCTTTAGTCACACAAGAAGTTGCAAAGGGAAAAGATCGTCTCTCGAGACATAAAATGCCACAGACATGTTATTTTGTTAGTTACATGTTTGTACCTTGCTTGTTTGTGTTATTTTTCTTTGTTTAACTAACTGATAGTTCATAGACATTGAAAAAATGTTCTTCCATAAAACAAGGATATAGCTAGTATTTTATTATACAAAATGAATTTTTAAAAAGATCTTTTAAGGTGTTTTTTGTTTATATGTTTACTAAACAGAACAAATAAACATACAATAGAAACTCATCATCTCTGCCTGTGGACCAGACTAGGGCACAGGCCACCAACCAGTTTCAAACATGGGTGCCATCTGCATTTAAATCTCAATGCCATGTATTTCTGTGTCCTCTCCCTCTTCCAGTGGTTCTAGGTGAGGGCTTGTCATGAGATGCTAGCTGCAGGCTGGTGAATGGTGTGGCCTGTTCATTTGCCTGCATGTTTAAAAGATTTCTTCTTCAATGGGCTGTTTGGCAAGTTTTTTTGTTACAGTTCCTCACTGATGATTTTGTCTGGTCAGCTGACCATAACAGAGGCATAGTTTTGGGGGGGAGGAGCGCAAATTCGACACGATGCCCCGGGCGCTACCCTCTGGGGGGGGGGGGCACCACACACAGAGAGGCGCATATATATGTTCATGGTAAATGAAGACGGACGCAATAAAGTAATTTGCTACGGGCACATGTTTTGCTCACTACGCCTCTGGACCATAAGAATCTTAATGAGGCAGGTGTTAATAACCTTGTTTTTCTTCTTTGTGGAGATTGTGGCTCTCCAGGTCCCTGCTCCATAGAGAAGTATCAATTTCACAGTGGTACTGAAGAGCCTGATCCTGATGATGGTGCTTTTTTTGCTAGATCCCCAGGTGCTCTTAGAGCTGCTCATGCTTTACAAATATAGGTTCTTACATCTGTATCTGTTCCTCCGTGATTGCCCAGCATACTGTCTAGATGAGTGAAGCTTTCCAGGATGAAATGTGGAGCTCATTTCATGATGTCCTTATTATCAGAACAAATAAGTTTAAAAAAAAAACAACATTAACCCAAAAGCTTTAAAACTTTCATTCTCAGTAAAACGATGGTGAAAAAACAAACAAACAATTTTTTATCAAGATCAAACCATTCAAGATTAAATTTAAAGCAATTCAAAAACCTTTTGGGAAGAAAGAAAACAAAAAAATGAGTAGCACTAACTAAGGATGGAACTCTTTTCTTTTGAGGGAGAAGACAACTTGTTTAAATCAATGTCAAAAATTTAGTCTCACAGACAAAGAGCTGAGAAAAATTATTTAAATTTTGTTTAGAAGAAATAGTTACCGTATTTTTCGCCGTATAAGACGCACTTTTTCTTCTCCAAAACTGGGGGGGAAAAGTTGGTGCGTCTTATGCGGCAAATACACATTTTACATGCATTAAAACTGCCCCCAACTTTGTGTGGCGCTTACTCGCAGTCCTTTCCTTATGCAGTGTGTGCTGCGGGCTGGATTTGGGGCACGTACTGCGGGCTGTGGTGACTTCTGTGACCCTCCCTGCACGGCCAGGCTGTGTGTGTTCGGGCTTCCCTCTCCCTCCTATAGCGCGCCATGCCCCCCTCCCGACAGTCTAACCATGTGCTGCACGGGCATCATGCTGAGCTTACTGCCGGCACACACCGCCCTCCCTACGTCATAATGTGCCGTCTGGGTAGATGACAGACGTGTATGGTGTATGTGAGAAAGTGATCAGGCGGGCCAACTAGTACAGTATTTGGTTCAGAATCTTTTTTTTCTAGATTTTCCTCCTTTAAAATTGGGTGCGTCTTATATGCCGGAGCGTCTTATACGGCAAAAAATACGGTAATTGGTATAACTCTCAGTATTTGTTTTCTGAGTAAAACAGAAAAGTATTGTTAGTTTTATACTTTTTTCTTAGTTAAGTTAAAATACATTAAAGAATAATAACTAGATAAATGTGCTAGTACTTTTTTTAAATTAAATTATTGCTTCTGTGGGATAATAAAGCTAATTATTGTTTTTTATTAGCTAATTATTATTAATTAACAACTGTTAAATACTACACCTGAAAAAAATAGTTTTTTTAAGAAGAAAAAATTGATGCAAATTTTTAAAAAATTTGCTCATTGGTATCAAACAAGATTGTTATTACTTACATGGGGAAATGTATAAATCATTATAAGAATCAACATTTTCTTTGGCACCTTGGGGATCTCAAAATTATGCTAATTCTTCAACAGTTCTTAAGTTACAACAAATGTGGGCTTACTTTCCCAGTCTAACAGTTGTTGCTTGCATGGAGACATGGCTCTTGGGACAAGCTGCCTGGCAGTTAGACCACTATTATTTTGTGCATACACATTGGCACCATGTTCAAGAAGCAGCAGAAGTAGCTCAAAGTTCTGATTTCTGGCAGCTTCATGGAGTGGTGTGTGGTGAATCTTTGAAATGTTTGGATTAGCACCAGCACGTAACAGCTCTTGGGCACTTTTGACATGACCTACACTGAAACAAAGCAAGAGCTAAAGAAAAAAAAAATGAGGAACATTTTAGCAAAGCAGTTTCTTTTTCCTAAGGGGGCATGATGGCTAAGTTGTTAAGTGCTTAGTTTCCGAACTGCAGCATGTTGGGTTTAAATGGTTTGTTGAGCTGGGATTTTAAATTTCAGGATTTTAAGGACACCCCTGAGTCCACCTAAACTAAGGGGTACCTGACATCAATTGAGGAAAGTAAAGACAGTTGGTAATTGTTCTGGCCACGAGACCCTCGTTAATCGTCAGTCAAAGAAATAGATGAGTTTTACATCATCTGCCCCAAAGATCCCAAGGTCTGAAAGGAAGTACTTTACTTTTTTTTAAGTTCCTTTTCTTAGAAAACAAAACAAAGATTCTCAAACTTTTATAGTGTATTTTTAATAATTTTGGATAAATCTAAGCTCTTTTTTTTTATTATTATTATACTGCTCCTGTTTCTCTTACAAATACAAAGTTAACATCAGGTTGAATTTACCTTTACAAGCAGCAACATGAAGTGGTGTTCCATAGTGGCAGTCACTTTTATCAATACAAGCTCTCTTCTTAACCAATAGCTGAACACATTCCCAATGATCTGAACGAAAATAAAGTGCAGCTTCAAAATACTGACAACAACAACACATTTGTATATTTACAAATTAATATGTGAAATACCTCGAAACACTGCTTCATGCAATGGTGTTGAGAAGAGAAATGGAGGGTTCACATCAGCCCCATGATCTATTAACAGCTGAACACACTCAACACTACCAATCCAGCATGCATCACAAAGTGCAGTGGCGCCATCTATATTTCCTAAATTTACCTGAAAGAAAAGAGGTAGAGAATTAAAACAGAATTATTTCCTGCAAGATAAATTGTTTAACAATTATATTTACATCTCTTAGACTGAGATACTGACATCAAGCCATCTTCTTGTCCCTTCTTCTTCGTTCTCATTGTTATGTTGGAGTGTTCAGATGAGTAGACCAATACATGAGATGAACTGCGCAGTGGTTTCCAAATCAGGGAGCTCTCCATATAGTTTTCTTTCTAGTGGGGTGATTTGGGGCCAATGTCTTATACGCGCCTCTTGGTATAGAGAGCAGTTTTGGAGGACTTTGCTGAGATACTGACATCAAACCATCTTCTTGTCCTTTGACATCCAACCATCTTCTTGTCCCTTGACATCCAACCATCTTTTTGTCCCTTGACATCCAACCATCTTTTTGTCCCTTGACATCTAACCATCTTTTTGTCCCTTGACATCAAACCATCTTTTTGTCCCTTGACATCCAACCATCTTTTTGTCCCTTGACATCCAACCATCTTTTTGTCCCTTGACATCCAACCATCTTTTTGTCTCTTGACATCCAACCATCTTTTTGTCCCTTGACATCAAACCATCTTTTGTCCCTTGACATCAAACAATCTTTTTGTCCCTTGACATCAAACCATCTTTTTGTCCCTTGACATCAAACCATCTTTTTGTCCCTTGACATCAAACCATCTTTTTGTCTCTTGACATCAAACCAACTTCATGGATGTCCTAATGAGGTACCTAGAGGTACTAAACAGACTGTTTGATATACTTGAAACATTTGATAAAAGACTTTTTAAAAGTAACAAAAATAGCTTGGGTGTGCAAACCAATGAAAAGAGGGTTAAAAGAGTGGTACTTGGCAAAGTAAACATGAAAAACATAAAAAAAATTCCTTTTCTTTCCTTTCTTATACATCTTGCAGAGCAATTATTTTACTCTCAATAACTAGTAAATTTTTAAAAATTTCTTTTTAGAAAATCACACACAAGCCTTCCCCCACCCCACCCCCACAGGAAATGGTGGTTGAGCGAATGTATAAATCTACTAGACTTTCCAATGATAGGCCTTTAGATCTAAACTTAGAAGTCGATATGCACAATAGGCCTAATGCAGAAATACCAGAAGAAATAACATAGTTTTTTCAAGATAAATATTTTCTAGTTTTCTAGCCAAATTTAAATTAATTTCTTTAAATATTTTGAACATTTTAAAGATCAAACTAAAGTTTTCCCAGTGTGACCCATGAGCAACTAATTTTGTCCAACAATAAACATCAACTGTCAACTTTATAGGAAAATTGTTGGAGTCATTTACGACAATCATGTACAACCACCCTTTGCCCACTCAGTTACACTTCGAAAGTGTGACATGAATAGAGGTATTGTAGTAAAAAGAATTTTGTGAGACTAATAGGGTAAAAAGCTCCACTCTTTATAATGATTTCGTTATAAAACATTTTCATATTTGCCTCCTTTTTAAAAAAAAAATATTTGTTACTTTTTTTATTTTCCCAACCAACAATACTTACATTAGCACCATGTTTCAGTAATAAAGAAACACAGTCTATACTTCCAGCCAAACATGCTTCATGAAGAGGTCTGACGAGATCAAATGTTCCTTCATTAATGTTAAATTTGCCAGACTCAAGCAAAGTTTTCAAGCTTTCAAAAGAACTTTCTCTAGCAGCCCGATGCAATGGGTATCTTTCTTGCACTTTAGCAAAAAGGAAAACAAATAATCTATTTGCAGAAACAAAAAAGAAAGACAAAGAATACACTCTGAGATTGAAATTTAGATCAAATAGTAAATTTCCCAATAAATAAATTGTTCTTTTAATTGTCCACTCTTAAGATACACTGAAATGCCTAACTTGTAACCTTGGATGTTTATTAAAGATTAGCCTCTTTGGGAAAGTTTTTTAGTCACATGAGAAGTTGCAAAGGGCTTATTTATTCCATTATTATAGAAAATGTGTTAGGCTAATTATTTTTAAGATCTTTTACTTACGTTTTATCAACTCACTCTGTCTGTATGGTAAAAAGTTTGCACACATTATTTCTCCCACACTCAATCTCAGATTAAGCTGAAATTTTGCACAATTATTTCTTTTACCTGACAACACAAGAATAAATTTAAAAAATTATCCAATTATTTAAAAATATTGGTAATTAAATATTTTGTTTGGTATCTTGAACAAGAGAACAAATTTTATTTGACTAGTGGTATAAGCTGAGTTAGTCCCCTTTATGTGTCCCTGTTCTGAATTGTAATAAACAATATATAGCTATACAATCTTCTCTAGTCATAAGTACCTCACTAGCATACGATAAAATTCACCCAGACATCCTTTCTTTTCTTTCTCTCTGCACCCCCTCCCCCCAAACCCAATTTTCCCAACTGGTCCAGATAAGTGATAGGATCATTGTGTATTGAGAAAGCTAAAAGCATGAAATAACAAACAAAAACAATTGGTAAAAATATTACTAATCACACAAATTTATTGTTGTTGGTCTAGATCTATTACAAATTTAATTACATGGCTGATCCATACTAATTGATACAATTACATTCGTATAAGCTTTGCCCCATGAGGAGTGTCACCAGAGAATGTCCTCCAAAACTGCTCTCTCTACCAAGAGGTCCCTACAAGACACTGGCCCCAAAAACACCCCAATAGAAGGAAAACTATATGGAGAGCTCCCTGATTTGGAAACCACTGCGCAGTTCATCTCATGTATTGGTCTAGTCATCTGAACACTCCAACATAACAATGAGAATGAAGAAGAAGAAGAACTTGCCCCAAAGAAGACTAGGGAGGTTTTGAGTTTGCAATCCCCTTCCAGGGGGTTTTGAGGTTAAAACCCCCGGCCCTATTCTATAAAACAAAAAATAAAGCAAACGACAGTCCCACCCCCACCCCTATATTAGGCCTATCTGTGGCATTTTACGTCTCGAGAGACGATCTTTTCCCTTTGCAACTTCTCGTGTGACTAAAGAGGCTAATCCTTGATACACAGCTGCGATCGCAGGTTGGGCATATATAATCACCAGGCGCCGTTGCATTTTCATTCTTCTTTCTGCTTCTGTTGTGTATGACATCTGCAATCTTTGACCCTTCCTTTATGCTCTCTCTCCATGAGGATCTGTCCAGTGCCACCTCTTCCCAGTTGCCAGTGTCGATTTTGAAGAGCTTCATGTCGTGTTTGCATACATCTGTAAAACGTAAAAGTGGGCGACCAGCGGCTCTCCTGCCTTCTATTAGATCGCCATACAGGATGTCCTGTGGAAGTCGACCTACTGGCATTCTACGAACGTGGCCAAGCCAGCCAAGGCGTAGGCTGCTGATAACAGAGCGGATGTCCTGGCACCCTCCTCTTTGTAGCACTTCCTCATTGGTTATCTTATCTTGCCACTTTATTTTAAAGATCCGCCTTAGGCATCGGAGTTGGAAAACATTCAGCTTTTTTTCCTGCCATGAGTAGGTTGACCATGTTTCACTTCCATACAGCAAGGTGCTCATCACACAGGTCCGGTAGACTAGGGCTTTAGTACTGCTAGTCAGCAATATATTGTCCCAGACTCTTTTCTGCAGCCATGACATGGTGGCCATTGCCTTGGCTGTCCTGTTGTTTATGTCTTTATCCAGTAGAGTGCTGTTGGATATGATGGAGCCAAGGTAACAAAAGTGATCAACAGTTTCTAGTGGTTGGCCATTAATACTTGAGGTGCAGTGTTTGTGTTTTGGACAAGTATCTTAGTCTTGCTTTGACTGATGTTTAAGCCGAACTTCTGGCAAGCAGCAGATAGTTTGTCAACCATGCACTGTAGCTGAATATCAGAATCAGCCACAATAGCTGCATCATCAGCATACAGGAGTTCCCTGACGAGTAGCTTCCTTGGTTTTTGCCCGCAGCCTTGATACATTAAATAGTTTTCCAGAGGATCTTGTATGGAGAAACACACCTTCGTTTATGTCGTTGTACGCATAATGCAGTAGACAGGAGAAGAATATGCCAAACAGAGTAGGTGCGAGCACACATCCCTGCTTGACACCACTGCAAACCTCAAAAGGTGCTGATTGGGCTCCATTGAATTTGACAGTGCATTTAGTTTCCTCGTGAAAACACTCAATGAACTTCAGTAGTTTGGGAGGGCAACCTATTTTCCTCAGGAGTTTGAATAGGCCACTTCTGCTGACCATGTCAAAAGCTTTTGTCAGATCAACAAAAACGATGTAAAGGGGTCTGTCTCTCTCTCTGAATTTCTCCTGCAGTAGTCGTAGAGAAGATATCATGTCTATAGTGGATCTACCACTCCTGAATCCACACTGAGACTCTGGGTAGACTCTAGAAGCTATCACTTGCAGCCTAGATAGTGCCACTCTAGCAAAGATCTTGCCCACTATACTGAGGAGAGAGATACCCCTGTAATTGTTGCAGTCACTCCAATCCCCTTTGTTCTTGTATATTGTGACTATAGTTGCGTCACGCATGTCCTGTGGGACATGACCTGTTTCCCAACAGCGGCAGAGGAGAATATAGAGTTCAGGGAGCAGGAATGATTCATTGACTTTCACTACTTCCACTGGGATACCATCACTCCCACGAGATTTTCTATTTTTTATGCAGTTAATTGCTTTTTTAAGGTCACAAAGGCTTGGAAGATCATCTAGGCATTCCAGTACAGGAAGATCTGGTAGAGAAGCCAGGGCGACATCGTCTACTGTATTCTGTGTGGCATAGACTTCGAGGTAGTGTTCTGTCCATCGTTCTAGCTGCTTGGTTTGATCTGTAATTTTTTCTCCTGATTTGGATAGAAGGGGGGCAGGCTTAGACACTATTGGGCCCAGGGCCGCTTTAATGCCATCAAATAGAGCTTTGCTATTTCCTGAGTGGACACTGGCTTGGATTCTGTTGCAGGTATCCCTCCAAAAGTTGTTAGCACATTTTCTAGCCATTTGTTTCGCCTCTTTATTAGCACTTTTGAAGGCCTCCAAAGATCTTGGACTTGGCTTTGTCTTGTGAGCGAGGTGTGCAGATCGCTTTTTCTCGATGCAAGGTTCCATATGTGCTAGATTCGCCTCAAACCAGTCTACATTTTTGTGTTTTTGAGGCCCAAAGGCGGTGATTGCCAAACTGTAGATTACATCTCTTAATTTCTCCCATCTGATAGAGATGTCTTCTTCATCACTTAACGAGGGGATTGAACTGTTCAGGAGCTCGCCAAAGAGTGCACACTTCTCTGGGTCACCTTCATGGTTGACGTTAATTCGCCTAGTTCTGGGTTGAGTGGAAGTATAAGCCTTGACAAGCAGTTTGATTTTGCTTAGCACTAGTGAATGGTCTGAGTTGCAGTCGCACTACGGTATGAAGGGGTGTGGATGACACTTTTCAGATCTATCCTTCGGGTGATGCAGAGGTCAAGCTGGTGCCACCTTTTTGAGCGTGGGTGCTGCCAAGAGACTTTATGGCGTTCCTTGCCAGAGAAGAATGTATTTGTTACACACAGCTCATGAGAGCTACAGAGCTCGAGTAGCCTTTGGCCATTGTCATTGATTTTGCCAACACCATGAGGTCCCAAGCATTGTGGCCATGCATCATTTCCATCACCAACACGGCATTAAAGTCTCCATTTATATAGAGGTGCTCAGATTTTGGAATACTTTTAATTATGTCCTCTAGAGCTTGAAAGAATCTGTCTTTGTCCTCTTCCAGTGCAGAAAGGGTTGGTGAGAAAGCACAGATTATATTAACTTTGCCTTGTGGTGATGCAAATTTCATGTGTGCTACTCTTTCATTACCAATGGGAAACATCGCGATGCAGGGGACGAGACTGTTTCTTATTGCGAAGCCGACGCCATGTATTCTAGGGCTTTGTTCTAGTTTTCCTTGCCTGTAGAATGTATAGTTGCTTTCTGTAAGAGATCCACTGTCTGCCAGTCTAGTTTCTTGCAGGCAGGCCACATCAATGTTTAGTCTGCTGAGTTCTCTGTCAATGATAGCTGTTTGACGCATGTCGGTGACGAGTTAAGGGTCAGTATTGAAGCCAGGACACATTGGCCGTATGTTCCAGCTTGCTAAACGCATTAATGTTGAGGGTTTTCTTTTGGTTGTATTTGCAGGTGCGGGTGAGCACCTTGCTTTTTTATTTTGTCTTAGCACCAAGCACCCAGTGGTGCGGCAAGCTGTGGCGGGATAGCACTTTATTGTCCGAGGGCTGCTCGGCTTAAGGCAGGCAGTAGCTATCCAGTGAGGCTAAAAAGCCCCTCCTACCGTCAAGAGTGGTCCCTGGCGTTCCAGCTTACGCCAATCAGCTAGGAACTTATCACCGGTAACTACCACTCTCCTTGTTTTTCCAAAGACATTACTGTCAGAGATGGAGTGACCTCTCCATTGCTGGGGGAAAGCCTGGGCGGTAAATTTGCGAGTGCTGGGCTGCCCACACGTCAGCACACGCTTCTCATCCATACTGACCGGGTCCAAAGGGATGGCCATCACAATTTGGGGACAGGTGGCTGCAGGAGTTTGCCAGAGAGCAGTAGTCTTACTACTGTCCCCCCGCCTATGGGGCTCCAGGACCGGATTTTCTGTTAGGGTTTACTCCCTTAGCCTTAGACCTTACAGAGACACACACACACAAGGCAGTGCGGCTATTGACCTATAGCTAGGAGTTTGGTTTGTGGGTAACAGGGCGTGTCCACACGCCGACAGGCCATGCCTGCCTCACATCTTGGGGCCAAACCTCCTCCGAGACACTTGCAGTTTAGCCTGAGGCTTCGCAGCCTCAGTTTCTATCTGCCACCATGAGGAGGTACTGCATAGGACTTGCTGTGGAGAGGCTATGTACTGGCAAGAGAGACTTACAAAATTGCTCCCCTTTCACAGATGCTAGCCAGCGGTGGCAACAAGTCAAGCTACCACACTAGACGCTTCACACAGCCATTAGACAGGGACGCTGAATCTGTCTATATTAGGCCTATACCTATACTAATACTATTAATTAATAGATCTAAATGCGAATGCCATCATATCATTTAGTTTTACTCTGAGACTAGTACACTCCGTACAGATCTAGATTATTCTACTTCTAGATCTAAATCTAGACTAGATTAGTCTAATCATTAGTGACATTACAATTTAGATCTAGTAATCTAGTATTAGTACTATTACTGTATTAGACTTACTTAGTCTAGTCTATTAGTATACTTGGCATTATTATTAGAATATTCAATAAGAATTAGATTTTAAATTTTTGTTTGCCCAAATTTAATTTAAAAAATTACCATCTTGATTTTCTGTATCCACCATTGATTGACCGAAATTTAAATTACCGATTGACCATCAGGACGCTTGATTCTTTTCTAGACCTGGATTAGATCTAGATTTCTATATAGAAATCTAGATCTAGACAAATCTAGTAGATAAGGTACAAAAGAAAATACAAAAAATGATAATTTCAGTGACTTTGTTTGCGGATTAGGACTAGAGCTAGACTTTATTTTTTAAATTAAAGAGCTCTCTTGGAAAACAGTAATCACCTAAAGATGGCTATTATTACATAAATGTATTAAATGTAAGAACTACATCTAGATTTATTCTCACGGAAACATTGAAGAGATTTTTATCATATATCTTCTTATCTTATAAGATACAGACAGGGGGAGGAGAGACATGGCATTAAAAATTAAATGTTTTATCTAGCATTGACTAAAATGAAGTATAATAAAAAATAAAAACATTTGCATATATTTTGACATAGGAATGAATGATCCCCAGTGGCGTAGCAAGGTAGCCGTAGGACCGGGTTGATGGACCCCTAACTCCCAAATTAAGTTTGTGCCATAAAAAAAACGAGTATCCAGTATGAATCCAGTATATGTATCAAAATATATTCTAATGCACAGAGTGTACCATTTCATCATTACGTTTGATTAGTTATGACTTAAATTTGTACAAGTAGGCCTAATAATGTCTTATAACTCAATGTTTGTACAAATTCCCGAAAATACTAACAACTAAAGGTGTTTCAAATTAACAAACAAATGTGTATTTGTTCTTTTCCCCATTATACACATTTACATTAGGAAAACACTTCTATGTGCAAAGCTTTTAAACATTGATTTAAAAAAAAAACTCGTTCTATGTCTATTAGTTAACAGCAAATAGATGTAGCATTTATTAATTAAATTTTTTTTCCTGGCCTTCTGATTATCAAAGTCTGAAATCAAGGAATCTATATCTAAACGTGTTGCTGTTTCTCGCTCAATGAAAAGAACAACATGTGAAGTCAACCTGCTTTGAGTCTTAAAACTTCTGAAATAATTTAGTATCAATTGCAACTTGGAGAATGACCGTGTTTTCAATACAATGTAATTTATTTTCTAACACAGTTCCAAGGTGCTTAAATCTTTGAACTATTTGTATGCTCTCTCCAGCTACTGAAACAACATCAAATTGTCTTTTAACTTTTAGCAATCGCTCGGAGCGAAAAACTGGACCAACACCCTAATATCGAGCTTCTTCAGAAGCCTCAATTTGTTTTTACACTCCAAGTTATTTCTCTAATGACATTCTTCATCAGAGATATTCTCCAGTTGACTCATGGCTTGATGTAGATCTCGCTGCTCAATTTCCTACAATTTTGAAACAATGTAGATTGCACTTACAATTTTGTACTAGACAATGAACAGAACAATAGTATAGAAAGTTTCTAGTTTCCCCTGCAGCTTCCATGCATTTTTTATTCCTTTGGGAAACACAAAGTAATCTTATACCATCCATCCATCTCAGTGGCGCTACAGCCCTTCAAAATATCTTAATCTCATTGCAATTGGAGCATCATTCCTTGATGACTATCTTGTAGGACGCCTTCGTTACCTACAAGGAGATTATATAAATGTTTGTTTTGTAGATTTCCCTATCCCTGAGTTCAAGACGCACTCCTCTTGATATGCTGTTATCGTAAATACATAATAAGCGTTTTTTTTTCACCAAAGACACTGAAATCTGCAACTTCTTAAACAAAACTTTTAAGACCAAGTTTATATTGTGGTTAGCAGAGTGAATATAATGTTGAAGCAATGTCATGGTGCTGTCCACTGAAAGCACTAGTCTTGGCCTTGAATTTTACTTAAAGATAATAAGATAATAATCTCAGATCACTAAACAATATCGAACAGTAATTCTTATTTGATAAACTTTTGGTATGTTTTGGCTGCTGTCGACAATGATAAAGTTTAAATGTGCGGATTGAATATTCTTTAGTATTTTTCTATAAAAAGGCAGAACATCAAAGAAAACAGATTGAGCTTTGAGAACGCTGAGTAATTAACCAGCTATGTCGAATATTGACTTCGTACTATCAGGTATGTTCCTATATAGATCTAATTGTCACCTCCTCCTTTTTTTTTTTGCTAAACATTATTATTTTCTTAACCAAACTACTTCCCTCCCAACTCATAAAACGTCCTGGACTCTGAAGCCTGTAACTGTGAGACTGTGACGTTTTGTAAATATCTTTTTATATTCTTTAGAAAAGATGAAAGATAACTTTATTCTTCCAAACAAATGGAAATTCAGTTTGACTACAATTGTCCACCTCAGCATAACTCTAACAACAATGTAGAGCCAAACATCTTGCTTACTTGAATTCATCCAATTCATTACGTACATTAGTGATGGCGAATGGTTAATTCAACGGTAGTAATAAGTACCTGACTTTATTTTGTTTTGCCGTAAGTTAAGCTCACTGTTTCTTGAGCGGATGGAAGCCTTTTAGCCTACTTGATTCAGAAAGACGGAAGCTGAAGGTGTTGATGGACATTTCTGAATTGATGTGCGTAAGTGTTTATTCCTTGGCCAATGCGACTACCTATCCAGTATCTTTTTTATACGTATCATCATGAGGTTAACAGTTGTTGTTTTTTTTAATCTTTTACGGCAAACTGGTGAGAAACAGCAATAATTTGACATTTTTTGTTTGAGAATTCAATCAATTTTAGCTTTTTTTTCTCTCTCAATATTTTTCTGCTCCTCCTTAGTTCTTTTTTTTTTAATCCTTGCTTATAGATTCACTAGAGTAGAAGGACACCAATGCCAACTCTAAAAAACAATAAGAAATAAAGGCTTAATAATTGTTTGTTAATTGCTTAGTGTGTGTTAGAGCTTCAAGCTACTAGAAGCGAGGTCTACTGGTGTTAGTTATGAAATAATGTTTGCCAAAGTGGTATGCTAGGTTTACGCCGTAAATTATGTAATAGAATTTTTATAATAAATAGCATGGCCTGGGCCCTTTAAATAAAAGAATCTAAAAAATTTTAAAGGCATTACTGCAATTGAAAGCAACCCACACCGGCGGCATTACCAATAATTTGGATGCGGCCCACAGAGCATTTGCTAGAATGCCCATGTGGCTAGTCCTTCTCTTCCTACCACCCCCCCCCCCCCCCCCCTCGATGATAAACAATCATTAGAGGCCCAGTTCACATTGAACCGTATTGTCCAGTTTCTAGATATGAATGTCTCTTTACCTTGCTGTGTTATGCCGTCAGACACGTCGGTAATATTTTTGTGCCGCATACGTTTGTGTAGAGAGTTAGGATTGGAGTTGTTGACCGTTTGTTCTTCATAGTTTCTGATATTCGTGCGACATTAATTATTAAAACATGCCTTTTTTTCCTTTTCCAAAGCGTATATGTACTCACTCAGTCTAGTAGGTAAAACAATTTGTTGGCCCTACTGTGCCTACACGTCATTTCTCCAATACCCAATCTTGAATCAAGCTAAAACGTCGCACAATTATTTCTTTTACCAGACAACACAAGAAGAAAAAAAAAGTAACCAATCAGTCAATTAATTACTGGTTGTCACAATCATCAATAGTGGATGTCAGATGTCACAGGTCTAT
Organism: Biomphalaria pfeifferi; assembly: GCA_030265305.1. Classification (NCBI taxonomy): domain Eukaryota; kingdom Metazoa; phylum Mollusca; class Gastropoda; family Planorbidae; genus Biomphalaria; species Biomphalaria pfeifferi. The sequence goes on from JASAOG010000025.1 coordinate 1,535,456, forward strand.
ACAGATGCTATGATAGATGTCACGTTGAATATTATCTTGATCTATATCACACTATCAATGATCGTGATTGCCGAGGATCTTGAAATCGTCTTTTAATAAGATGATTGTATAGAAGTAGCTAGATCTAGTTGATAATACGATCATTCAGAAAGTTGCCAATCGCTAAATCGATCTAAGTATGTTACTATATTCAATGAAGAAACTTCTCTTCGTCTAAAACAATTACTTCAATTCAGAACTTGAAAAAGCTATTCTCAAATAATTACAATGGTTAAATGTACTTGAATAAAATGATAGATCTACACAATAATATAATTGAGTTCTAATACAAAACTCTAGTACATGTTCTCACTTCCATGTTCCATACAAGACTGACTAAAAATCTAGACCCTTTCCCCGGGTATAGCGTTGTCACGTGTCTAACGCACCTCGTTGCAATGCCAACCAATAAATGCAGCCCAATTTACAATAATTAATATCTCAAAACCAATCACATCCATTCTGTCACATAGCTCTCCGCGTGAAGGAATTTCCCGAGGTCGCCGACGAGCTAAATATAGATACTGTGTACGTGACACTGGTAATTAATTCGTTTGTTTAATACCGACATGGGAAGCTAATTCTTCAGTATTCACAGATATGGCTGAATTTGTTATGTTTAATCCCTTTAAATAATTGTTAACGCTATTTCCTATTCACGCATTCTCCCAACAAGTTAATATTCTAAACAATTATTTATTGTAGCTAACAAAACATGAGTCAATTTTAAAAAATAGTCAATTAAATATTGGTATCGGAAATTAATTATTTTGTTTTATATCAAATAAGAGAAATAACTTGTACATTATTGATAGAAATAGTTTTAAAGGCGGATTTCTTTCCCTTTACGTGGGCTTTTTTTTTAGCGGCTCCCGAAAGGGGAAAAGACGCTATTAGTTTTGTGCGAAATGCCTGTCCGTCTGTCCGTTCGTCCCGTTTAGATCCCGTAAACTAGAAAAGATATTAAAAATCCGACATCTCAATATTTTAGACCATTCAAAGTTCTGATGCAACGGCTCCTTTTTTTGTTCTAAAGCGAAAAATGTGATTTTTAAAATCAGTTATGAGAGCAGTTTTTTAAAGAGAAAAAGCTAATTAGTATGCATCATAATTAAGACGTAATTGAAAACGAATAGTAAACTTGTAAGCTTCATTTTCCTACACTTTTATTTTATTTGGGCATCAGAGTAAGAGATTGAACTTTTTCAAAACCATTAGATCAATTATAAGACATCAGTTAGGCCAAGGGAGGCGCGGTGGCTGAGCGGTAAAGCGCTTGGCTTCCGAACCGGGGGTCCCGGGTTCGAATCCTGGTAAAGACTAATATTTTCAACTTTGGAATCTTTGGGCGCCTCTGAGTCCACTCAGCTCTAATGGGTACCTGACATTAGTTGGGCAAAAGTAAAGGCGGTTGGTCATTGTGCTGGCTACATGACACCCTCGTTAACCGTAGGTCACAAAACTGATGAACTTAACATCATCTGCCCTATAGATCACAAGGTCTGAAAGGGGAACTAGTTAAGCCAGGTTCACATCTAACTTTACATTCACTTTCACCTATCCTTTGATCTGCTGGACCGTTGGGGCACTACACAAGATCTGTTAACCTTCTTTCTCCATTCTTATCTCTCATTTGTCTTTGATATAATTTCATTCGGATGTTCTTTCTGAAAATATTGAAGCCTGCCTGAGTGGACCAATTCGGAGGCCGATTTTGAGTTTGTGTTTCCACACAAACTGTCTTTTTTTAAAAAGTATTTTATATCTTGCTTGTACTGATATAATTTCAGTTGTCTTTTTATAATGATGTAAACTCATTTGTCTGTTTATATAGAATATTGTCACAGTGGTGTAGTTATAGCAGCGGTTCTCAACCTTTTATGCTCGGCGACCCCTTTTTACAATCCCCCACTCTTCTGCGACTCCCGCACACACACACACACACATACACAAATAGAAGAATAAACAATAACAATCCTTATTTTCGATGGTCCTTTGCGACCCCTGGCAAATCGTCAATCGACCCCCAATGGGGTCGCGATCCACAGGTTGAGAACCCCTGAGTTATAGGCATATAGTCACAGCGGTGTGGTCATAGGAATATAGTCACATTGATGTGGTTATACCGTCATACTGATATAGAGTCAGTTGTGTGGTCACACTTCTAAAGATGGTCACAAACATTTAGGGATCTGTTTACCACAATGTTGTATCTTACAACTGATCTCCCTGTAAATGGTTTGACTGTGGACTAAGCGATTATAATTAGTTAACAACATGTACATGCTTGTGATAATTACTGATAATTAAGTTTGCATTAAGGAGAAAGGAGAGAGAGAGAGAGAGGAATGCTCCATTAGCAACAAACATTTCATAGTCACTCCGAACTTAGAGGGACAACTAAATTGATGAGGTATGTTTAGAACAGTGTTTCATATTCATATCAAATAGCATGGTAGCATACGGGGTAGATTATATAAGCTATGAGTTCCAATTTTCTTTTAAAATATAGTTACACATAAAAATTGAACTTACGTTTAAAAGCAGCACTCTCCACACTCGATGTGGGCCTATATTTAAAAAAAAATGGTTTTTTACAACATTCGATAATGTAACATGTTTCTATCTGTACAGAGAATACAGAGTAATTTTAAATTAACTCATTATAAGCGACATTTTTTCGCAAAAATTAGACCATTTCAGTAGACATTTCAATACGTCTGCTCCATAGCATAGGACGGGGACGAATACCATGATGTAGTGTGCTGAATAGGGAAAAGCAGGGGCCGTTTTCCAAAGGCTGCGGCCTATTTGGACAAGCCAAGCTATTGGACAAGACAAAAATTCACCTACTTGAAACAATTGTCTTCCCAACAGCGATATATGCATGCAAGACAAGGAAGTCATCTGCCAAAATCGATAACAGACTAAATATGGTTCAGCAAAATTAAGTTAGAAGGATTTTAGCAGTCAATTACAGAGATTTACAGTTGCCCAACTAATCCACATGACTCACACATGGCCAATTAAACCATGGGACTCACAGATGTCCTGTTGAGCTCCTTGGCTAACACATGGCCAGTTAATCTCTGTCTCACATAGGATCAGTATAACCCTATGGCTGACAAAGGGTCAGTTGAACCCCATGGCTCAGCACACTTGGTTCACTGGTGGCCACTCTGTTCACTTGAGTCACTGGTGGCCATTCAATTCAATTGGCTCACTGGTTGCAATTTAATTCACTTGGCTCACTGGTGGACATTCAATTCACTTGGCTCACTGATGGACATTCAATTCACTTGGCTCACTGGTTGCCATTTAATTCATTTGGCTCACTGGTTGCCATTCAATTCATTTGGCTCACTGGTTGCCATTCAATTCATTTGGCTCAATGGTGGCCATTCAATTCACTTGGCTCACTGGTGGCCATTCAATTCACCTGGCTCACTGGTGGCCATTCAATTCACCTGGCTCACTGGTGGCCATTCAACTCCCATGGCTCAATGGTGGTAGGCTATTTAAAGAAGATTAAAATCATCTGCTGGGCTTAGGGTTACCAGACGTTAAGCCATCTCCTCCTTTTTGGGGCCGTGTCCTTCGTCCGGTCGGCACTAGTCTAAAGTGTTAAGATGTCTGACTTTTTCAGTGTTGTTTACTTACTAAATACTTCAATTATTTTGGTTTAAATACAACAATTCCTTCACATAAAAAGTATCAAAAGATATCATGTTTTCCTGTAGGGTATGTTGAATTGTATAATGAGTGGCATGATAAATTCAGATGATAGTCACCCATAATAGGCCCCCATGTTTGTGTTTAGAATTTGTATTCAAGAGTGTCGGCTAACGTTAGTTCTAGATGCTAGTAGTCAAATAAAGAGAAGGTGTACATTGCCAGGTAAAATGTAGACTAAGTATCAATGTTTTGGGGAGGGCACACCGTTAATGAAACCAAAAGTCTTGTTTGTGATTCACGCGAGTCGGTTGCAAACAAGGACAGCATTGATTTAGAGCGCCATGTTGAAAATGAAAAAAATAACACCTAAACATGATAAGAACATGTGGCCAAAATTGAGAGAGTGTTTTCGCTGATAATTGCACACTGGACAAATGAGGGAATAAACTATGCATCCAACTCAATGAGAGGTATTCTTCTCATAAAGTACAATTTGAAGAAAAATGTCCTGCACTGGTAGGCGCTGTTTTGGCGCCAAATCTACTTGTTTCGGTCCTGTCCTGGAGCTCCAAACGTGGCACAAATGATAAACTACCTGCGAAAAGTCGTTTCTTCTGGGAAATTTGCTTTAAACTAAAAGTTACATTACAGCGTATGAAATGATTGGCTTCTTCCCTTTAGTTACTCCTAGCACTAACGTTGGCCGACATCTTGAATCAAGATTCTTAGTACTATAAATGCAAGTACAGGTTTTAAATACATTTAGGTACAGTTGTTGTCTTTCTTTGCAAGACTTTTGGTGCGTAGGTGTCTGGAACGCTAGCTTGCGCTAAGCATCATTTATGTAGTAAAAAAAAAAACAATTGCTATGATGTCTCACATTTAGGATGTTTCTAGCACGTCTGAGTTTTTGCACAAGTATCTAATTTGACGAACATTACAGTTATTCCTAGCACGAAAAAGAAATTGGATTAATTTACCATACAAAAAAAAATACAGAGCTTTTGTAGGTCGTTAAATTACATATTTAATTTTTAAAATCTGTTTCTAAATCTTATTGGAAGAATAAGTATCACAACGCATGATTTGCTTAGGATTTCAGGACTGAAGATTTGAGAGAAGACTAAGACCCAAGACAATGTCGATCATTTTCTTCACCTTACTTCTGTTCAGCTTAGGTGTTAGTCAAACGTATAATCGCAAACGTAAGTACAAGATAGCAAAATAAACTTACTTGTGTTTTTAAGAAACGTTGAAGAATATAATGAAAATTACTAGCTAATAATAATGGTTAGCCGCCTATGTCTATTTAGATCTATTTTGTCCTACTCTATAATTAAAGATAGTTTGTTATTGGTCATAACATTTAGCATTACTTAGACATTTGACAGCAGTGCATTTTGTTTTTAATAGAGATGCTAAGAAGATACGAAGTGTAAGATTATTTCCTGTTTCTAATGTGTAAGGTTGTCCCATCAGTTATCATCTTAACAATTAATTGAATAAACATCTAGCTATTCTTTTTGACTAAATATTATTTCACGACAGTACTTAAATCATTATGTTCGTGTGAATGGTCTGTGGGCCACATTTGTCCTCAGGTCACATATGGCTGATTATAGATGATCCTTTAGTTACCTCTGCTTTGCGGGGTGACAGGGGCTCGCGCAATGGCTCGTGTTGAGGTAACGCCGGAGGCCAAGTTCCACGTGAAGTCCTTCGTATTTCCACAATGTATAGAGACTTGGCTGGTGGCTTGGCGGAAGAAAAAAGGTCTATCGAGACCTTCCTTCTTCTTGAAGCCAATTGGATGTTTGAGTTACCCGTTTGCCGAGTTTTATTTCCTCTTATAAACGGTTTCACGAAGGCTCAACAACGAGGTCGGTAAAATACATCACACACTGGAATGTTGGCTTTAATTTGAAACAAGATTTCATTTACAGTGGTTTGTTGTATTTAAGGGAAGTACACATTCGCCTCTTTGTCTACACATACAAAGCTGGCCGTCTTTAAAAAGGCGACAAGAAGGAACTCGTGCTCTGGGTTTGAGAGGGATTCATGAACAGTTAATATTGAGGGAGGGAGGGCTTGTTGGTAGCTTGTAGGTCACATGTATTTGTGTGAGGGAGGGAGGGCTTGTTGGTAGCTTATAAGTTACATGTATTTGTGTGAGGGAGGGCTTGTTGGTAGCTTGTAGGTCACATGTATTTGTGTGAGGGAGGGAGGGCTTGTTGGTAGCTTGTAGGTCATGTGGGAAGCGTCGTCGAGAGGCTAAGTGTGTTTGAACTTTGCTTGGCTTGGCTACCTAGAAGGGGGCTCGAGGTTCGACACCCGACTGAGCGCCTAAAGGCAGCACGGAAAACTAACTCCTAGATACCCCCTCCCCCCCACCGGTCCACAAATGAGATTGGACCAAAAGCGCTCTGAGCATGCTATAAGCATGAAAGTAGCGCTATATAAAAGCTATACTAATAATAATGTATTTGTGTGAGGGAGGGAGGGCTTGTTGGTAGCTTGTAGGTCATGTATTTGTGTGAGGGAGAGAGAGGGTAATTGGTAGCTTATAAGTCACATGTATTTGTGTGAGGGAGGGAGGGCTTGTTGGTAGCATGTAGGTCATGTATTTGTGTGAGGGAGGAAGGGCTTGTTGGTAGCTTGTAAGTCACATATATTTGTGTGAGGGAGGGAGGGCTTGTTGGTAGCTTGTAGGTCATGCATTTGTGTGAGGGAGGGAGGGCTTGTTGGTAGCTTGTAAGTCACATATATTTGTGCGAGGGAGGGAGGGCTTGTTGGTAGCATGTAGGTCATGTATTTGTGTGAGGGAGGAAGGGCTTGTTGGTAGCTTGTAAGTCACATATATTTGTGTGAGGGAGGGAGGGCTTGTTGGTAGCTTGTAGGTCATGTATTTGTGTGAGGGAGAGAGAGGCTTGTTGGTAGCTTATAAGTCACATGTATTTGTGTGAGGGAGGGAGGGCTTGTTGGTAGCTTGTAAGTCACATGTATTTGTGTGAGGGAGGGAAGGCTTGTTGGTAGCTTGTAAGTCATGTATTTGTGTGAGGGAGGGAGGGCTTGTTGGTAGCTTGTAAGTCACATATATTTGTGCGAGGGAGGGAGGGCTTGTTGGTAGCTTGTAGGTCATGTATTTGTGTGAGGGAGGGAGGGCTTGTTGGTAGCTTGTAAGTCACATATATTTGTGCGAGGGAGGGAGGGCTTGTTGGTAGCTTGTAGGTCATGTATTTGTGGGAGGGAGGGAGGGCTTGTTGGTAGCTTGTAAGTCACATGTATTTGTGTGAGGGAGGGAGGGCTTGTTGATAGCTTATAAGTCACATGTATTTGTGTGAGGGAGGGAGGGCTTGTTGGTAGCTTGTAAGTCACATGTATTTGTGTGAGGGAGGAAGGGCTTGTTGGTAGCTTGTAAGTCACATATATTTGTGTGAGGGAGGGAAGGCTTGTAGGTCATGTATTTGTGTGAGGGAGAGAGAGGCTTGTTGGTAGCTTATAAGTCACATGTATTTGTGTGAGGGAGGGAGGGCTTGTTGGTAGCTTGTAAGTCACATGTATTTGTGTGAGGGAGGGAGGGCTTGTTGGTAGCTTGTAAGTCATGTATTTGTGTGAGGGAGGGAGGGCTTGTTGGTAGCTTGTAAGTCACATATATTTGTGCGAGGGAGGGAGGGCTTGTTGGTAGCTTGTAGGTCATGTATTTGTGTGAGGGAGGGAGGGCTTGTTGGTAGCTTGTAAGTCACATATATTTGTGCGAGGGAGGGAGGGCTTGTTGGTAGCTTGTAGGTCATGTATTTGTGTTATGGAGGGAGGGCTTGTTGGTAGCTTGTAGGTCATGTATTTGTGTGAGGGAGAGAGAGGCTAATTGGTAGCTTATAAGTCACATGTATTTGTGTGAGGGAGGGAGGGCTTGTTGGTAGCATGTAGGTCATGTATTTGTGTGAGGGAGGAAGGGCTTGTTGGTAGCTTGTAAGTCACATATATATGTGTGAGGGAGGGAGGGAGGGCTTGTTGGTAGCTTGTAAGTCACGTATTTGTGTGAGGGAGGGAGGGCTTGTTGGTAGCTTGTAAGTCATGTATTTGTGTGAGGGAGGGAGGCCTTGTTGGTAGCTTGTAAGTTACATGTATTTGTGCGAGGGAGGGAGGGCTTGTTGGTAGCTTGTAAGTCACATGTATTTGTGTGAGGGAGGGAGGGCTTGTTGGGTAGCTTGTAGGTCACATGTATTGGTGCTGAAATAGCCAGAACCCGTCCACTTACCTGCCTCACATTTTCTAAAACAGTGATGCCCAACCTTTTTCATCCTGGGGGCCATTTATATTTCCGACACTCGTGTCGCGGGCCACATGACCGATAAGGTACAAAAACGAAATGAAATTGACTTGAAACTGTTTGATTACAAACTTACACTAATAATTAGACATTGGAAGTTTTTCTTTTTTTACGCGTCGGAAAGTGGCTTCATTTCGCTACTTAAAATGTGAGAAACATTGTAGCTAGTTTTCTTTTCTCTTTTTTATAACTTTCCCCATCAATCCTCCACTCTCTAGAAGTAGTTAATCAATCTTTTATTTGCGGCTCATACCAAGAGTGCCGTCATATTTGTTCATAATACTGTTATGCATGTGGTTGTTTTTTTTAAACAGCCACATTTTATTTACAAATCAAATATGTTGGCATATCATCATGTTTCAATAGCAAAGATCCCTTCAATTTTCCTGGTAAAATTCTACATTTTGAGCACCACTGTTCTAAAACATAAATTGATGTAGTTACGACGATACTAGAAAGATATCAAAATACTCTACTTAAAAAAAAAACATGTATATAAAACATTGTTACATTGAGTGAAATTACTTTTCAACATTTTTGTTTCCCAATTGTTTCCTGCCTACAGCTTCACCGTGTAGGTTCGATTCAAGTGGTGAAGATTGTGCCAAAAAAACTGGCGGAAGTTACTTCTGGTTTAGCTATGCTCGTAAATGTGAATTCCTCAAACACTGCAACAAGAATAACAAGGACGTTTTCAAGACCGAACAACACTGCCGAACTACATGTCTCCACGAGGAAGAACAAGCTAAGAAAAAGGGCTAGGCCTACTAATAAGATGATTCTCAGCTATCAGAAGATACTCTGTGACTTAGTGTTAACAAATGTCTAGCTTTTGCTTTGCTTAGTAGTGTACTGTTTAATGTTTCATTTTGTACATTCTTCGCTCTTTCTCTGTCTTTATCAAAATTTTAATAAAAACTGCACTCAAGTTATTTTCCTTGTTCTGTTTCATTTTAAAAAGTCATCTAGAGGGGTGTTTGCGGTTGCGGGTGGCTATGAACCAGGGCCGGTCTTAGGCCACTGCAACCTTTGCGGCCGTAGTTGGCCCAGCACGTCCATAGGCCCCAGGTGTAAATTATTAAATTAAACCATTTTTAGCGGCCCTCTAAAGGGGAAAAGACGCTATTAGTTTTGTTTGACCTGTCTTTCCGTCCCGTTCAGATCTCAGAAACTAAAAGAGAAAATGAAAATCGGACATCATGATATTTTAGATCATTCAAAGTTCTGATGCAACGGCTACTATTTTCTTTTCCGAAAGTGAACTATCTAATTTTTTAAATATTTAAAATATATGCAAGCAGATTTTTCAAAAAAATTACACCAAATGTCAATGAAAAACTTCAGGGGAGGTAACTCTTTTTTAACTCTTCATTAATAACTCAAGCTTCATTCATAGATTCGCGCATTGTTACAGAAAGGTCTAAGGTCACAATGATAAAAGTGTCAATGGTTCATTATAAAATATATTTTATATTTATTTACTTTAAGAAATGAATCGAATACGAACAGCAAAGTACATCAGTAATGGCATTACCTGGTAACAAAAGGCCTACTATTCATGATCATAGCATTGGAATAGGTCTAGTAATTTTAAGATTAAACGTGTAAATTCATACGAGTTCTAGTCTAGATAGGCCTTTAGTAGATCAGTGGCATAGCATCCATGGCGCGAAGGGGTTCAATGAACCCGGGCCCACGACCATTAGGAATAACCCTAACCCCACAGCTTGTAGCGTAACAACAATGGCGCAACGGGGGCTCATTGCGCTTGGGCCCATTACTCATGACCATTAGGGGCCCACGTGAGAACTTGTTATTTTTTATCATAGGCAACTATATTTTTATCATCAAGTTTTCCATACATTATCACAGCATGAATGCGACACATTTCTGGCTTTGTCTGTATCAGTTTGTTTAGCATAGCGTCATTTTCGAAATTTCGATTGATCAAAAATTATTTACAAAATTACGGACCGTAATTTGCCCACCCCTAACCTAGGGGAATGTCTGGTCTAGTAGACCTACAAGTCTTTCAAATCATTTCTAGCTAGCTCTCTACATAACTAAAACAGGTCAAGGATTTTTTTTGCCTGTTGCCAATTTATTCAATTTTGTAAGAAGCATACATCTTTTTTAGTTTCTCTTTATTACAATGTAATGTAACATGTTGTTAATTTTTAATTTATGGATAAGGTTAATAATTATTATTTAAAAAAATATAAGTTTACGCTAAATGAATATATGGAGATGCTGTGGCTGAGTAATAAAGCACTTGGAAACAGAAGTCCCGTGTTCGAATCCTGATGAAGCCTCAAGGTTGACCACTTCGGGGGCCGATTTTCAGTTTGTGTTTCCACACAAACTGTCTTTGTAGCCTTGCTACGAAATATATTTTTTTCTTGAGGCTTTGAATAAGAGATTGACCTTTACAAAACAATTAGATCAATTAGATACTCATTATAAGACATCAGTTAGGCCAGGATCACATCTAGCTTCACATTCAGTTTCACCTATCCCTTTGGGGCACCACACAAGATCTGTCAACCTTCTTTCTCCATTCTTCTCTGTCTTTTGCCTTTGATATAATTTTATTATGATATTCTTTCTGAAAATATTGAGACCCATCCTTTTTACCAGCCTAGGTGGACCACTTCTGATAGAATTTAATTCTGATATTCTTCTGAAAATATTTAAACCTGCCTTTTTTTCTTTCCTGTGTGGACCACTTCGGGGGCCGATTTTGAGTTTGTGTTTCCACACAAACTGTCTTTGTAACCTTGTATCATGAAAAGTCATGAAAATCTCCTGAAATTATTAAATTCTTCTGAAAACTCATGCAAATCTCCATTTAAAAAAGGAGAAAATTGTCATTTCGGGGTGTAAATCAATATGGACAATGCCAATTCTACTCGCGATGAAAAAAAAAACGACATTGCCAGCTTTCATTTAATAAAAATGTACCAATAAGTCGAATTTTAACTAAAACAAGAAGTTAAATCCTCAGTTTACTTTAATAGTCACTGGCATATAAATATAGATCTAAATCTATCTCCATCTAAAAAAAAAATCAAAAGCGATATTTAGGTAGTTCATAGTAAATCTAAAAGGAAGATCTCAATCTTTTCGTTGGAAAACTGCTATGTGAATACTATGTACTGTAGATGGTTCGTAAAGTTGATGTGACCGTGATTTTGTACTTATGAAAAAAAAAGCAAAAACTAGTTTATTTTCTAATACAAAATCTTAATTTTCACTTATTATCCTTATCGCTACCCAGACTGGGCCCCGCGCAATCCGTTTCGAATGGGGCATCGCAACCTGTAGGACCGGCCCTGCTAAGAGCCATACTTTCAAGTACGCACGGTGTGAGAGCCGGGACCGACGACTCGTAAGTGCACCACATATACCACACTTTTCATGGCATTGGAAGCGGGGGCTGGGGGGTAAAGTGCTTGAGGGGTTTCGGCTGGGAATCTAGGTGAAAACATGGTCTTGAACTACGGGATTTTCATGGCGCCGCTGAGTCCACCCAACTCTAATAGGTACCTGACATTAGTTGGGGAAAATTGTGCTGGTAGTATAAACTGATTACCTTTACATCATCTTTGCTTTACTTTTGTTCATAGATTGACCATGTAGACAATATAAAAGTAGATTTACAAATATCTTATGCCGATACAATGGGCTAAAGTTTGACTCGGACTTTAATGGCCATCAAACAACTCCGAAATATTTAACACTTTAAATCCTCAAACTAGATAATAATTTCTGATAAAACCGCTGGAGTTAGCACTTTTTTTTTCGACGATGCTATTGTGACGCTGAGTGTGATTGAGTTAAATTAGTTTGATATTTAATTAATCATGGGCATGTTAACTTCCATAAGAAATATTTTATTGGAGGTAAGGGCATTACTGGTCCATTTCACCAATAAATTCAGTATTGGTCCTGACAAGAGAACAAACTGTAATGATAAATGGCTCGAAATCAACACCAATATGTATATATATATATATATATAACAATATAAGCTAATTTGATAATTAAACTTGTTTATACCACTAGTAGAATGTGCGTCCTCTGTTTGGGATCCGTCAGCTAAAGATAACATATAAAGAAACTGGAACAAACGCAAAATAGAGCTATGAGATTTAAAACAAACCAACATTCGCATTTAACTAGACAATAGAGTAACACCATTAGTTAGAAAGAAAAGTAGAGGCACTTCAGCACTGAAGAGTAACAAGCACAATTTTAAAAAAATCCTTTAAAAAAATATAAGAGAGCTTATCTAAAGGGGAAGAACTCGCCCTTAAAATTATATCTATCAATCATGTACAAGATATTTCCCTTATTCGATATCAAACAAAATAATAATTTACCAATAATTAATTCATTAATTAGGTATTTTTCTATATTATTTCATGTTTTGTTAGGTGCAATAAAAATTGTTTAAAGTTTCAACTTGATCAGAGAATGCTTGAGGGATAAAAAGCTTTAACGATTATTTAGCCATATCTGTGAATACTGAAGGAATAGTTTCCCATGTTGATCGCAAACAAAATAATTAATTACTGTTAAGACATAATTAGGAATTAGTTATTTGTTTCGGGAATAGTGGTAAAGTTTTACTTAGTGACTAATGACGTGACAGATAGTTAAAAAACAAGAACGCTCTATTCGACACTAGAAACAGCAGGTCTTTTGAAGATACAGACAGCTAATAACGAAGGACATTGGACGGAACTCCCTTTTTTCAATATTAAAAGTGTTTATTTTGTTAACACTCGTGTCGACTACCTAATTGGATTGTTTCGGCCTTTCGCCCCGGTGTTTACTGGGTTGGTAAAGGTTACCTCCTTTTTACTTCATTGTTTGGATTTGACACGTCGGAAGAGCCACCCCATTACCAGTATTTAAGTGACTATTTGGTTACTTTTTTAATTGATTCATGTGTTGTCTATGCCAATGAATAACTGTGCCAAGTTTCAACTCGAGAATAGGTGTGGGAGAAATAACGTGTACACACTATTTACCAGACAGACAGAGTGAGCTAGCAAAAGTACAGAAACTGTCACCTGATGCACATACCTTGCCATGGTGTGACAGCTTGAGTGCCTCAATGACTCTCAGATCTATACAGCCGGGAGCTCATCACTCCTGGCAGGTACTACCAAGCCGGACAGGTCCGTTAGGAAAGAGGCCAGACAAACGTTGCATCCCCCTCCCCGGGACACAGGGGTTGTGCGATAGGCTAACAACCTGTCCATGGAAAAAAAATAGTGTTACAGAAACCAGAACAAAAGCACAAACACTAAACATTGTCAGAGGCGAAAGTAGAGCTCCACAAAGGAGACTTATGAAGCTATGCAGGGAAAGTCGAACGAATCCTGTGAGGCCGACCACTCTACTTAAACCAATGAAAAAGAAATACTTCCTTATTCAGAAGGCAGCATTTCACTTGGGAACATGGAATGTCCGCACTTTACTGGAACCAGGTAGATGTGCACAAGTTGCCAAGGAAATGGTCAACTACAAACTACAGATTCTGGGAATGACTGAAGCAGTTTCACAAAAAGTCACCAAAATGCTTAGACAGGACAAACGATCATTTTACAATAATGTCGCTGAAAGGGCAGAAGAAGCAGCAAGCAAAGGAGATATAAAACAACTGTACAAAATCACTAAACTTCTTAGTACTAAAAAGGCCAATTGCAATGTTCCAGTCCTAGACAAATATGGAAAATTACTTTCTTCAATAAATGAACAGCTTGAAAGATGGAAAGAATATTTTGAAGAAGTTGTACATAGACTAATAAACGATGTGTATGATGGTTTAAAAAAAATTATGAAGTTAATCTTATGATATTTGTACTTTGTAAATGATATATGATCAATGATAATAATAAAGAAATATAATCACATATAGTATGGTGTGAAAAATTCAATACTTATAGTAATATTCCAATAAATACTTAATTTAAGATTAGTATTTAAAAAAAAAACAAGAATAAATCACCTTAACTTCTAAGGTTCAGTAATATTGTTCACAACAATATTTCAAGACAATAACTGGCAATACAAGTAGATCTATCTTCTAGCCAAGATACTGTCCACCGACGATCAATACTCAAAAAAAAAAGTTCATAGTAGCATCAAAATTCACAAATTCCCAAAGTACCACCAGGTCTGCATATAGCAACCCGCAAATCTGGAACCTCAGACTCGTAAATCAAACTTGAAACATCAGACAGAAAACCTGAGATGAAAACGTCAGTCCTGTAACCTAGAACTCAGATTTGCGATTTCACCACTGAAACCTGAGACCCTATAGAAAGATAAAGAACAGATTCTTCTAATATTCTAATCCAGTGATGCTCAACCTCACTCGATCGGTGGGCCATTTTAATATCCGACACTCGAGTCGCGGGCCACATGAAGAAAAAAAGGGGGGGGGAAGGAATTATACAATAAACCAATTTTTATTAGAAACCCATAATTCATGAGAAGTTTATCCTAAACTACGTTTAAATATCCGGCTGCATAGTTGAGACGCCAAGTCGAAGAACTGAATCTAGAATTTTAGATGTTTGTCTAAGAGACAAACGATGACGTAGCACGATTCATCATTGAAAAAGTTTGTCTCACTAATAACTCCTTGTCATTATTGGGAGCAGATGAAGAAAGCTGCTCAGAATCGGCACATTGGCCGCAGATGGATTTTAGAAACGACGAATATTGTTCAATCTGAACACGATCATCATCGCATGGTCCATAGATTTTGTTGGTGAATAATTCAACGAGACCACATAAGCTCGGTTCCATTTAACCTCTATTAACTATTGCTGTCAACTATAATTGTGGCATCATATGTAGTCACTTCCCCTAATTTCTCCAAGGGAAAAAGATTCTCTGTGATGGTTGAAACATTTTGCCAGTATTTCGCCACTGGCGATCCCTTGCATGCTCCAAATAGCTACTACTTATCTGATTTTAAAACTGTTGTTTTTATCGAGAATAAATACCAAAATTTTGAGCGGTATCAGATATGTCGGTAGACTCGTCAGCGGCAACAGAAAATAGACATGCAGCCGACTCATTTTAGGTAAATATTCTCATCCATTCTCCACTCTAGGTGTAATATAACTATCAATCTAACTATCGCGTCTCAAACCAAGAATGACACCTTATTTATTTACTTGTTTGATTTCCTAAAGCTGTTTAATGTTATGTTTTGTACAGGGAGCCACAAATACAACAAATTTATTGGCTTACTATCGGTACCAATACATTTACTCTAACTTAGGGAAAGATATTTTTTTAACTTTTTTTTAGGACAATGGATTTTCAACACTTTGTGCCGACGTTTCGGCGGACCGGATAGAACCACGTCGCGGGCCGTATGTGGCCCGCGGGCCGTATTTTGAGCATCACTGTTCTTATCAATATACAATATACAAATACAATTAAATACATACTAAAATAACTATACAACATGAAATAAAACTCACCCTGAACAGGGGTCAAGAAAATCCTTTAAGAATATCTACTAAGGCCAACGATAAGGCTACAAATATCGGACGCAAGGAGAAATTCAAGAGCTGAACGGAATAGAGTCCACTTCAGTCTAGCAACATGGAAAAATTAAAATGTGAACATATTTACTATGCAACTCAGTGGCGTAGCTGGGGCACTTCATGCCCTGTGCGGCAGTTCCTCATGATGCTTTCCAAAAAAAAAAAGTTTTACAACAGCGGAAAGTTTCTAATTTCTAATAAAGTGTATTCATTTCTTAAGCATATCTATTTCACAAAGTATCAATTTTACAAAAAAGATAATGCAAGTGAATCTCGCGTGCTTTCTATTGCAAACTATTGATAATTTCATCGAAATCAGTTTTTTTCCACTAATTATTGAAATTGCCACGTTAGTGAGTCGTAAATTCGTCATCGTAGATTGTAAGTATTTCTTCGTCAAAGTAAGTTTGGAAAAATTTCTCTTGCATGTAAGCCACACTTACCACAATAGTAAAAAAAATATATGCGAATCAAGATGGCAATATTCGGGGACTGAATTTTTGTTTATAGAGCTCTAAAGCTCAACAGATTCTTGTTTTGGAAGTGCAGAAACTTCCGGAGAAATGCGACAATTACCTGAAGCCCCCCAGAAAAATTCGTTTTTGTCTATGTCGCTGGGAGAACCATCGAGATTGATTTCCATCTGATGAATCAATAAAGGTTACCAAAATTCATATTTATCATGACGTTGTTCTTATAGGGCTATTATTTCATGAACAAAACGGTCCAAGGATGGTATTTTCATCAGTAGCTCTTTCTTATGTGTCGATAAAAAATCTAATTTTATCTTTTTTTTTCCGGCATTTATTTCTTGTGGCCAGTATGTCTTTGAGGCTCTGCAAGACAATGTACCATAAAACTTTGATCCATATTTTTTATGTGTACTGTGGAAAATAATCGAGAAATATTTGCTTTGATACTTTCTGTGTGATTTTGTTTCCGTGAGGCACTTCTAGTACAATACATTCGTGTTTATTTTGTTGGGACATGGACGTATTCGGTCTTTCAGGAAGGGATCGTACTTGGATAGAAATTTCACTCCAGGATATATCTTTAATTTGGTACTGCGAATTCTTCTATAACTCGTTCGCGATGCCCCACAGAGTGCCAGATTCTGCGCTCCACGTTTTCCCCTCTTGCTTATTTAAATCTTGAGCCTTATTGTCATTATTAATGCCTAGTCACAGACAAACTTCAAGTTCTCTCCAAGCAAATGATATGAGGCTAAAACCACTTGGGTACGGCTTGACCACCTTACAACTCATTCGAATCCCGACTCTAGAAGGGTTGTGTTTGCTGAGCGGTTGGAAAACCTTCTCCAAGATAGTCCCTCCCCCCACTGGTCCACAAAAGAGATTGGACCATTACTAATTAGTAATTAAAGAAACCACCATTATAAACTTATCTATAACCAGTGCATTGAACAATAAATAACATCATGTAAGGCTTCAAAAACAAAGTGCAAAAGTACGTTGACTTAAGAGATGTAAACACATCTGGTAAACTTTGATTCAAGATGGTCTACATTTAAGAAAGGATATAAGACATAACTGATTACCAAAACCACTAGCGGATAAAGAACTTTGGAGTGGGGGGTTCGATTTTTTTCCAAACCCTAACGCCCAGTAAACCCTAACCTTATGCATAAACGTGTGTACAGCCCACACACACACACACATATATATATATGTATATGAGAATAAAAAAAAAGGATTTCTCAATCTTCGGCAAAAAAACAAAACAACTGGGGCAGCGCTATAAGGTTCTCTTGTGGGGTTCGGGGCGAAGGCCCGACGACAAAAGCGTTTTCTTGCATTTCATTGCAGAAACGCATTCTCCTGACATCTACAGCTCATTATTCATCTATGGATTTCGACGCCAAAAGCGTTTTCTTGCATTCTTCACTGCAGAAACGCATTCTCCTAACCTAAAGCTCATTATTCATACAATTAAAAAAGGACTTTTTGAATAATGCTGTACTTGAAAAATATTCTGATGTGAATTTATAGGCCCTTAATACATTGCAAATAAAACCGATTTGTTCCTTGAAAAGATAAGATACCCCACTTATTTAGATTTTGGCTTTGAGGATCGCCGCCGAAAAAAAAATTATTCGATAAATAATATTCAAGAAAATTTAAGTATAAATTGTGAGTTATAGTCCCAAATTTATTTAACTAGAAAAATATCAGATTGACTAAGGTTGGGAAAAGGCGACTATGTAGATATTGTATGAATTTAGAACTCATCTCAACCATGACTCTTATACCGAAAAATTTCGTTTGAATTCTAACTTTTCCAATGCAAAGTCTTTCTTAAAATAATTATGATAAATTAATGTGAAATTACATATATTCTGTCTGGAAATGGGAGGGGCGGTTGAGTGAAAACGATTAATCCTCGCTCCTTTAATAATTTCTGCTAAAGATTGCATTTGGCATTAAAGAATAGGGGTGGGGAGACTCGATATAAGAATTTAATTTATAGTATATATAAATTTTATTAGTGAGAGATTTTTTTACATTTTGTAATTTCTTAACTATAATACAAAAAGAAAAAGTATTGATTTGTCCGATGGGGGAAATGCGATTGCATGTATCGCCCCTCCCACCTGGTACAACCCTTTTTCATTTAAATTTACTAATGATACAATTTGAGTTTAGAGTGTGGTACGACATAATATACAATGGGTCACATATCAATACGTAGTTTATATTATATAGAACTCTGTAAGTGATACGAAATACAGTGAAATTCAAGACTGTACAAGCAAGGAACTTTCAATGCTTCTGGAAGTAATTATGACTGGTTGGTCAGACACAAAAAGCGAGACTCCAATTGAAGTCAGGCCATATTGTGATTCAAGAGACCAGTTATCAACTTCGGATGGTATTATATACAAAGGTCTGAGAATAGTCATGCCACCAAGCTTACGTAAATACATGCTAAATCTGATTCACAAATCTCACTTAGGAATAGTCAAGTGTAAGCAGAGAGCCAGAGAAGTCATGTTTTGGCCAGGCATGAATGCAGACATTGAAGTGACAGGGATTGTAGCAGGTGTGCTGAACATCAGAATCAAAATGTGTCAGAACCGCTAATGTCTACCAAGACACCAGACCTTCCATACAGCATGGTTGGGTGTGATCTGTTTAACTTTGAGGGTAAAAAGTATGTTCTTCTAGTTGACTACTTCTCAAAGTTTATTGATGTCAAAGAACTGTCACAGGAAACTACATCAGATATTATCGAAGCAATGAAGAGTATATTCGCATGCCATGGAATACCTAGAAGGTTAAGGTCAGATAGCGTGCCACAGTTCGCTTCAAGGGAATTCCTGAACTTCTGTAAATCATACGGAATAGAGCATGAAATGTCGAGTCCTCATTTTCAGAGTTAAAATGGCGAGGCTGAAAGAGCTACTCGGACAGTGAAGAAACTTTGGAAGAAAAGCGAAGACAAACTTCTGTCGCTATTAGACTAAAGAACTACTCCACTGAGTAATATTAATTTGTCGCCAGCACAATTACTCATGGGACGCCGATCCAGAAATTTGTTACCTTCCAGCGAGGAAATACTCACACCTGAGACACCGGATCTCAAGGTGGTGAAGAAACACTTTGACTCCGAGAAACAGTCTCAGAAACATTATTATGATAAGAGGAAAGGAGTTAAGAGTCATAATCCACTACAAGACGGAACGGCAGTCAGAATGCAACTTAATTCTAAGTGGAAACCAGGAACAGTAGTTTCGAAGCATTCTAAGTCTAGATCATATAATGTCCAAAGTGGAAATCAGGTCTACAGAAGAAACAGGAAACACATCAGAAAGTTTTCTGAGAAAGCAAATAGATTTGACAATAATTATAACTTACCAGATGACATTTCAGAACAACTAGAACCACAATATCTAGAGAGTCCAAGATTACAAACTACGCTAGATGTAGAGCCGCCACTACACACTGCTTCTTCTAACACCTCTAGACCACATGAACCTTACGTAACACGCTCAGGCAGATTAGTTAACAAACCCAAGAGACTTGATTTGTGAATTGACTTTTTAGTTGACTAGTTTGTTAGTTATTCCGATAAATAGATTTTCTGAATTAAAGAAGAGAGATGTAACATATTGGTATTATATTACATTTGCACACTAGCGCGTCAGTGCAACACCGCTTGTGTTTACGTAATAAATAGAGTTCCTAATGTCTTCCCTCTTAAACACTAGTTTGTTATTTGTGTAATACGAATAATCTACAGCTAGTCACGATGAAGACGTCAACTGGTCGCTCTAGAGAAATTCGACCGTTTCACCGTGACTATGACGGGTACATTGTTTTCTTCTCAATCTTAGTGTAGGTAGTTGATTTGATCTCCCAAGTTCAACCTGATTGACGCACGTAGCTACCAGCACAACAGAAGAAACCAACAGTCAAAACAATAATGATCTTTGACAACGTATGTTATTAGATCTATCAAACAGTCTATGTACTGGCCTTTCTGTAAAGCGTGATCGTTCAAGTGTCTGGTCCTCCAAATGAAAAGACTTGACCTAGTTTTAAAGTCAATGATTTTCAAAATAGAATCTAGTTGTCTTCTTCCTTCTCGTCAATCTAGTAGTGAATCCAGGGAAACAAATGGTGGTCAAGTGTTAAACAGAAGGTCTTGAAAACCAGTTAATGCAGACATTCAAGTCCAGTCAGCTCTGGCATTCATTGTGAGGACAGCTAGTGCTGGTCATAAGATAACATCAAACAGATGACCTTCCTACCGACACACAAGTTTCATTAAGAAACATAAATCATATAATAAATGAAACATACAGAGGACCAGAAATAGCCATATACCAGTACACCATGGTGATAACAGTAACAACTGGACACAGTTTTCAAATATAACTATACCAACCTAAATATAATTGTAGTCTGTGTGGCCTAAATGCACACACGGTTATAATATAAAAAAACAACAAAAAAAACAGTCTAAAGTCTTAGAATCGGCTCAATTTAAACAATCTGAAGTGGATTCTCCTGCATATAATAATCACTCTAAAGACACCAACTCTTAAGGACAGAACAATGCTGTTATAAATATACAATCACTCTAAATGACTACTAGACAGCAATACAAGACATAACAGTACAAGTTAAAGAAGTACAAGAACACGAATGGACTATACAAGACTAGCAACAAGATGGGCAGTTTACATTCCAGTGGGAACAACTGGAGGTGGGGAGGGGTTAGTCAGATTTTTTTGTTTTGTTTCGAAAGGCAGAAAATAGGAAGAAGAAAACAACACGCCAAGCATGTGGAAGGAGGAAAGGGGGGGGGGGGGGGTGTAACTGTTAATAAAAGTTGAGTTGTTTGAACACATTTTTTTTATTTTCACCGGTATCTATTTATTTCTAGTTTGTTTCAAAACAAAGATTGCAAGAGATGTAACTCTGGTAAAAAGAACTGGAAATAGCAAAATACACATTTCTTTCTTTGTTAATGATGATCCAAGGAGTGCTCATGGAATTCATTTTATTTTTTGTTTAATGGAAGAATGTTCAATGAAAAGTCCTTAAGTTTAGTGTTGACTTTCAAAAAAATGGAATGACAACTATTCTAAGTCGAAGTTCCCGAAACATCTGCCTAGAAAACTGTCAATCCAAACTTACTGGACCGACATGAACTGAATACAGGCAATGTAGATATGCACATAACATGCAAAAATGTAAATAATAATAATAATAAATCCTAGAACATGTTTTCTTTCTGTTGTAAGGTCTACATCTAGGTCACAGATTTGTGTATATGATCAAAACGTCAAGAGGAAATGAAAATTCTAATTACAAATAAATTTGGTCAACTCAATAGGTTTACATAGTCTAAAGTTCACACCTAGGTCTCTGCAGATTTGGCTTCAGTCTAAAAGACTACTACTATGTGTACTTTAAAATCAATCCAGATTAAGATTTTAAAAAATAAAAAAAAATAAAAACTTGAAAGCAAAGACACTCAAAAATACTCAGAAGCTAAGTATTCGTAACTAAAGAGTTCCTTCATCAAAAGACAAATGTTCCATTATCTGTACTAATATGTCTATGTTTAAACATTTAAAACTCTAATAAACAAATGTTTGTAAAATATAATAGAGACTTTTGAAATAAACAATAATCTCAGCTTGCAGTATAGGCTCTGTCTCACAGACATCTAATGGCTCTGTGAATGTTTGAATCACATATTTAAATGATTCTCCCATTCAACTGCTATTGGTAACAACCAAAGACTAACTGCATTGACAACTATAGATTGCCACACTCAACTCAAAGAGATGTTGGGTGGAAACCAGATGCTACATTTTCAAGCTATAATAAAGCAAAAAATTTGAGCCAACAATTCCAACCAATAAATAATGAGCAATGAAATCTGTGTGTCAAGAGAGGATTATGTACATCAATGCAACTATAATATCAAATGTTAATGCACACAAAGTCAAACAAGATGGACTCTGTTAGTTCAATGACACAAACCAAAACAAAAAGCATTTTGAATAAATCATACTAAGTTTTACATGTGACCTGTACTTTTTGAAAAAAGAATTTATCACTACACTCTTTTCAATGTTCTGAGACATTTCTACTCTTAAGAAATCTTAATATGACAATTTTTTTTTCTATGTTCTGAGACATCTCTATTCTAAATAAAACTTAATATGGTAACTCTTTTTTTCAATGTTCTGAGACATCTCTACTCTTAAAAAACCCTGAATAACTTTCTCTGACTATTCCTATTTTAATTCATTGCACAAATCTCACATCAATCCAAAACCAGTAAAAATTACTTGAAAAAGCTTGTTCTGTTTAGTTTATTTCGAAATTGTAATAACTTAAAGAATTTCACATTTATATATAAATGGCTATGTAAGTTTCTTTATAAAAACAATAAATTAGGATTGAACAATGTCCTACAGTTTAGCATGAAGTAAAATCTAAATTCATAACTGACAGTAAGTCACAATAATTCTTTTCATAAATCTTGATCTTTAACATTTTTATTTGTCTAGAGATAATTTGAGTTTTACAATAGCAATATTCTGTCCACAAAATCTATCCCAGTTCAAAAGATGCTAGAGAATATTGTCACATAAAGTACTACACAAAAATGTG
The DNA here is from genome assembly GCA_030265305.1 of Biomphalaria pfeifferi. Classification (NCBI taxonomy): domain Eukaryota; kingdom Metazoa; phylum Mollusca; class Gastropoda; family Planorbidae; genus Biomphalaria; species Biomphalaria pfeifferi. The sequence goes on from JASAOG010000025.1 coordinate 1,558,231, forward strand.
TACAACAATCAAAATAAATACTCATTTCCAACATTCTATCTCAACTTGTATACAATATTTAACAAAAACTGAAAACATTATTTTCAAAAGAAAAAAAAATATTTTAGACCTTTTTCATCCTATGGGAACCTAATAGAGATAAATAAACTTGATCAATTAAAAACACTATGGCACAGAATTAAAACTAACACAGGCAAAATATTTTGCTTTTATATATTATACACATGCAGAACATAAAATAGTTGTTTATAATTTAAATAAACACACAAACACTGTGTTCACTTTGAACATCCCAGCCATAGGAGAACTCTTATTATTTAGATGTTAAAATAAATTTATCTAAGACTTTAGCTATCTGAATGTCTTCTCAATCTTCCATTGTTCTACTACCACCACGCCTGACATTTAGCAAACTCTTTTTCATGAGTTCTGACTGAAATGGCTGCATTTTATATATATATATATATATATATATATATATATATATATATAATGAAATGCACTTTTAGATGTTTTCACAAATCAAAAATAAAAAACAATATCTCGTACGATGTAACTTATTCATAAATAAATAGTTAGTCCGTTGTGGTTCAATGATGACCACTTTCATCATTGAGGTTGCCTAAGACTTTGCCATGGGGTTTTGTGCCTCCTTATGTGGCTGGTGAGACCTATGTGAGCTTTGAATGTTTGGCTGCACACTGGGCAGCTTATTCCAGCTAGAGCTTATGTCAGTTGCCTGATTTTTTACTCTTGCATCTTTCTTCAGCCAGAACTGTTCTCTTCTCACCAGCCATTTTTGAGCCAGTTTTCACAGCAGAATGCCATGATTCTCTCTTATGTGCTTCCATCTTCCAGGTGGCAGGATGACTGTTGAAGGTGATACACTTTGAGTGTCCCTGAAGCCTTTACTTTGTCCATGTTGTGATCACTTTCCTTCCTTGAACAAAAAAAAGGAGTCTTTTAAGGGCTCTTCCTGTTCCATTCTGCAGATGTCGCCTGTCCATTGCAAGTTGAGACTGCCTTAGGATTGTGTGGATGTTTTGCTGGTTTTACTCTTCAGAAGACATCAGTGTCATATATTTTTTCTTGCCATTTAACATTCAGTATTTGTCTGAGCCAGATCATGTGGAAGTACTTTGTTTTTTTAGCATGTCTTCTGTAAATTGTCCATGTTTCTGAGGCCTAGAGCAACATGGAAAGGGTAACAAAAAGAAAGACAGTACTTGTGGTGATGCCTTTTCTATTCTGCACATTTTTTAGACAGTCGACCATAGGCCTTGGTGATTCGCAAGTCGACTTCATTATTCATGTTTCTGTTAAGTGTGCTGCCAAGGTATGTATATGTCCACTGCATTTATTTCCTGTCCATTTATCTTAACCCTTGAATCTGAGTAGGCTTTACCTGGAGCTGGCAAGTATAAGACTTTTTTTTGTGTTTATAGTGAGGGCAAAGTCTGAATAGATTCTTGGAAAGTTACAGACGATGCTCTGCAGATCTATTTTGCAGCAGGCATTTAGGGCACAGTCGACATCAAATAACAGGACTGATTGTTGCTGATATTGTTTTTTATTTCACTTTGAGTAGCCCTGGGATTAAATAGGCCACCATCAAATCTATATGTTATATTTAATTACTATCACTATCTCTGAATGCATCTGCCAGCATAGCTAGGGCACAACCCCATTTGATACTGCAAAAGGCTCTGATGGTTCTCTACTCTCCTGGCATTTAACAAAATGCTAACCTGTTCTCAAAATATGTGAACCTAACCAAAGCTTTCAACACTGTTAGCAGATTCATATATAAAGATTTGTCTTTGTACATGATATTTCTGTATTACTCCAAATAACAAGAGAAATCAGTGTCAACAAAAAACTAAATAACCTTTCATCTTGAAAAACAACAAAATATTTAAGTGAGTGAATCACTCAGTATTCATTTCAGGAAAAAAAAAATATATATATATATAATGATGGAAACTTTCATGGCAAAAGGAAATAAAAATTTTTAAAATTTACATCAGAAAAAAATTGATTAAATACCTCACTCATGTATTATATTACAATTTAAATAAATTATACTGACAACTAAACAGTTGTTAAGAAAGAGAAAGAAATATTTCTGAAGATTTTTCTTATGATGATTTTATTACATATAAAAAAAAATTTACCCACAGAAAAGAGATAAGTTTTTTGTAGTGCATTTAGTGTAAAGCTGAAATGTTTTTAAAACAAAACAAATGTATTTACAATAGTACAACAAAATAAAAAGTACATATATGTTGCTTTCTAACTGGATTTCAGTTCAATATGAAAACCCTGATTGAGTGCTGACTAAGTACAATGCTCTAAATGCAACGTTTCCAAATACATGAAGTCAAGTAGGTTCTAAGGTGAGTACAAACTGTCATTGTTAGTTTCGTATGTCATTTAAGTGAAGGCAAGGTTTAAGTAGCTTCTAACACCAGACAAAACATTTTCAGGAAGCACCCAGATATACCCTAAAAAATAAACCCAGTCATCTAGAATCTTAATATGAACCAAATTAGAAAGAAGAAATTAAGAAGGCCCTCACTGAGCCTGGAGATCAGACTTGAAAAAGAAGAGAACAGTAGCAGACTGGAACTTGATGTATTGTAACAAAGTACAGAGACACAATAGCGCAATAGTGTAGATTTTCATGCCTAGTGGGAAACAATAAATAGCAAGTGTTTTGGTGTATCCAGTGTACAAGCTTTGTTTTTTAAAAAGTTTAAGATCATTTGTGTGCACTTTTTAACAGTGCAGAATCTAATGTTCTAAGCTCTTCCATTGTAACAAAATAATTTGACTAGGAGCAAGCATTAGACTTTCACTCTAGGACTAACATCTTATTGGAAAACAAATAGGCAACTAACTTGCGATAATCAATTAATGTCCATCTGAAGATCAACTGCCAAGCATTGAGAGATGTCAACATGAAATCACAAGTCTGTTTGATTGCGTTGGCAACAGTGAAGGTCATTTAAGGGTCCTTGACATTGATTATTTTAAGGTAAAAAAAAATTCCAATTTTGCCTAGAAAAACAAAAAGTACATTATGAATGTCAAACTGAATGATGAGCCAAACATTCTCCACACCCAAGTGTAAATAGAGCAGATTAAAGTAAACTAATGACTGGAATGAATCTCACAGCCTTTCATGAACACATATACAAATTATTAACAGCCTAGCTCACATGGCACTCAAAGGCTATTTTGGCACTAGAATATTTGGGAAAAGATACAATAAATGTTTCTTATAATTGTTCAATTATCCATGTAATGCAATTTATAAAAAGCAACCAGGAGCTTATTTATACCCTTTCTCTTTTAGCTTTGGCAACAGTTGAAATAAAGAATCATCAGGAAACATCAAAACATGAAATGGATGGATGAACTAGTTTCAGGCTTTATGTATTTCACTAATCATTAGCAACTGTAAGTTTAATGTGGTAGCATAACATTTAGGCGTAATAAATTTCTGGAAATCTGACCACTACAATACTTTCAAAATAAATTGAAGTCAGTTTTTATCAATTCCAAAGTATAATGCCAGTTTGACTATATGGGCAGTGATAGGAAGGATAACTTGCTTATGTAAGTGCCTAGATTTGCAGCATAATGTGCTGCATTTGCAGTGTGAACTGCAAAAGATCTTTTAATTATTTACAGCCTAGAGAAATAAAGTATCACTAATGTATTACTACTATTTATTGGTCAGTTTCTGTCCCAAGACTAAACATTTAGGTAAAATCTATTCAGTAACATGAATGAATGACTAGACTAGACAGTAAACAATGACTAAGTAGAAAGAAAAGCTGCTTCTTTTTCATTAAGGGCAAGCTGAAGGAAACTTTTGTTGCACTCTGTACATGAAGAGATCTGAAGGTGAACTATTCTACTAAATAGTAAGCAAAACTTTTTCAAGACAAAATGTCTGAATTTTATCAGAGACAATAGGAAGAAAGTGATGTGGCAATTGAAAAAGATGAAAGAACTTGAAGATAGAAGTGTAGTGTAAAATAAAGTTATGAGTTTTGGTTATCATTAACATTCACTTATAAATCAAACTATGTTTTTAAAAGTTCACTGAACTATGATGACAATACATTCTCCAAGCTACTGCCAAACAAAATGTAAACATCAAATGTACAAATAATACACTGAATTAAGACAGTGCTAGACAACATATGGTGCTGGAATTATCTAAAAGGGTTGACTATAATCTCCTGTTCATATATGAGCATTGAAAAGTACCAACATCCACATACATGAAATTAAAATTTCCTCAGCTCATTTACTCAAAAGAGTCAGCAAATGTTCTTATCTAAGTACTCCTTGAAAACAGTTCAATGTTCTTATCTAAGTACTTTTTGAAAACAGTTCAATCTACAACTGAGATGTCATTATGCAGGGAACAAAACATTTTCACACCAACTCAACACAAGTAACGGCTTAAAATTCTCAGAAATAATAAAAGTCTGTGTTTACAGGGTTACTTCATAAACAAGATCACTAACTTTACCTACAATACTTGAACACATGCTTCTAAGAATCACATATATTGCATCTGTGATCAACTAAGGTTTGGTCTCAATGTTTGCTGCCACCTCACTATGTACTGCCATTGGCTGGCAGTCAGTCTAGCTTATTTCACAGGATCACTATTGAAGACAACACTTGCAGTAATAGGACCAAAAAATGTTTACAAGTACACTGTCATGTATGATCATTCATTCTTGAATTCATAGGCTGCAAGGTCATCTTCAGTTGAAACAAGGTCGTCTTCATTCGGAATAGGAATGTCTCCAGATGAAAGCAGAACTGAATCTTCTCCCAACAGAGTGCACAGCTCTCTCAATCTCTCCTGCATGCGAGGCATTCCAGCCAATTGATGCTCCAACTTTTGTTTCTCTTCATTTAAAGTCAGACGTGCTGTGGTGTCCAGCTCTTCCATCCTCCAGCCTCCTTCGCCATCAAACTGAAGGAGATGAGTGTGGAACTTCCTGAAACATACAAACATAACATGATACAAACACAGCAAGATACAAGCACAACATGATAAATACAAAACCTGATATATACACATGATAACACAAAATGCTACAAGCACATGATACAAACACAATATAATAAACCATGATACAAACAGCATGATACAAGCACATGATAAATACACAGCATGACATGATACAAACACACAATGATACCAAAACAAAATCACATATACACACCATGATACACACACAAGAACATGTATGATATACAGAGCTACTTTCAAAAGTTTGTTGGTTTTTTTTATCTTCTTCTTCTTCATCGTTCTCATTGTTATGTTGGAGTGTTCCGATGACTAGACCAATACATGAGATGAACTGCGCAGTGGTTTCCAAATCAGGGAGCTCTCCATATAGTTTTCTTTCTAGTGGGGTGTTTAGGGGCCAGTGTCTTATACGGGCCCCTTGGTATAGAGAGCAGTTTTGGAGGACGTGGTCTGTATTCTCTGGTGATTCTCCACATGAGCAGATTTCACTGGTTCCAATTTTGAGCTTCCGGTACATGTGTTGTCGCATTCTGTTGTGTCCAGTCCTGAGTCGAATGATTAGATGTTGGTCTTGTCGGGATAGCTTATAGTAAGCGTCATCTTTCTTGTGATTTGGATGATGGCTCGTCCATATCTCATTTATTTTATTTACTATTAATTTCTTCAATTCTTCTGGATAGAGTGCAGTGTTAATTAGTGTGTTAGTTCTCCCACTCTTGGCGAGTGTGTCAGCCTTCTCATTTCCTTCTAGTTCTAAATGAGCTGGGATCCATTGAATTACAGTTTTTTTTGTTGTTGAGCTTTGTAAGTGCTGTTTTGAGGTTATTAATATATGAGGAGTCAGAGTTTTGCAGGCTTTGGAGGGTTGTTTTTGCATCGGTTAGTAAGACAATCTGACTGTGTGGGGAATTTGGATGATTTGCTAGGATGGTAGCAGCTAGTGCTAGTGCTTCCCTTTCTGCTCTGTGACTGTCAGAGAGCTCTCCAGTTGCAATAGATTTTTCTAGTTTTCCTCCATCTGGCCATTCGATAAGTATTCCAGCTCCTCCATTTGTGGTGGCTTTATGGGTTGAGCCATCTGTGTAAACTCTGATCCACTGATTGGTAGGATAATTGGTATGTAGAAAACAGTTCACTATTTTCTTGAGCTCTGTTGGTCTGTAATCAGATTTTCTTTTAATGCTTTCAATATGGTCCCTTATAGTAGGAAGAGGGCTTTCGTCCCAGGGTGGAGATTCATTATAGTGTATCGAGGATTCCAGGGTAATTTTTTCAAGTTGGTGTTTCTTTTTTAGGTTTAGAGATTCCTGTATGAAATTGGTCCTTTAGAGGCGTTTTTTGGTGCCAGTTTTATGGATTTTTGTTCTGAGTGGGTGCCTCTCCATGGTTTCCAATTTAGTGAATTGGGAAAGGATTTTTATTTCTCTTCTTTCATCCAGAGAGATCAGGGCAGCGGTTTCCTCCATAGCTCTTATGGGTGTTGTTTTGATTGCTCCTGTCATTATCCTTAGACCAATATTTTGAACCTTGTCTATTTTTCTTAGGTTGGTTTGGGCTGCTGAGCCCCATGCTGTGGCACCATATTCTAATACAGGTCTCACGTAACTGGTATAGGTCTTTATCAGGATGTTGTGATTTGCTCCCCAATCTGAGCCAGCTAATTTTTTCAAGAGGGATAGTCTCTGGATGCCTTTACTCTGTGTTTTATCTATTTGGCTTTTCCAGGTTAGTCTCGGGTCATAGGTGACTCCAAGGTATGTAGGGCTGTCATTTTTTTCTAAAGCTTCCTTATCTAATGTTAATTTTATTGTTTGCTGTTTTGTTGACAGTGAGAATATGGTATATGTGGTCTTTTTTGTGTTGATGGACATGCCCCAGTCTTTGGACCAATTATTGAGTATATCGAGAGCATCTTGTAATCGAAATTTCGATGTTCCTACATATTCTTCTGTGCTAATTAAGGCAAGGTCATCTGCATACATGCTGCTTTTAACTTTTCTTGGTAGGTTTTGATTTAGATCGTTTATGATTAGGAAAAGTGTTGGGGATAGGACTCCTCCTTGGGGGACGCCATTTTTTATACCTACTGTGTGGCTTCTTTGTCCTTGCATGCAAACTAAGGCTTTTCTATTATTTAGATATTCCTTTATCCAGTTGTACATTCTGTGGGATATGTGATGCTGGATTAGTTTGAGCAAGAGACCTTGTTCCCAGACTTTGTCAAATGCTTTTTCTAAGTCAACCCACACAATTGTTGTTGGTTTCTTTTCTTGAAAGCCATCTTCTATTTCTTGTGTGATAAAGGCGATTTGATCTTCTGTTGATCTGCCTTTTCTAAAGCCAGCCTGGGCTTCAGTGAGTAGGTTATTTGACTCAAGGATCCATGTCAGCCTTCTATTTATCATTCTTTCCATCAGTTTGCAAGAACAGCTAGTGAGGCTGATGGGGCGGTAGCTATCCAACTTGTTTCTTGGTTTGCCGTGCTTTAGTATAGCGATCATAATGTTTTTTTTCCAGATGTTTGGAATTCTGCCAGATTTCCAGCTAGCATTGAATATTTGTAGTAGTTTTCTTTTGGCTTGAGGACCCAAATGAAGAAGCATGTCATTAGATATTTTGTCTGGGCCCGGGGCTGGTTTTGGTTTGAGGACTTTTAGGGATTCATCAAGTTCCTTCATTTTAAGATTAGTGGTCATTCCCAAAGAGTAAGCTGGATTGTTTTCTTTGATTTTATCCTGGATTTCTGAGTTTACATCTTTATTTCTACTTTCACTGATTTGTATTTTCTCTACGCTTTGGAAAAACTTAATGAATTCATTTGCTGCTTCTTGGCCTTTCAGGGGTTTGTTGTCCTTTTCTATTACTATAGGAGTTGTTCTGTTTTCTTCCTGGTTGAGACATTTGGCTATGCGCCAGAGTTTGTGGCCGTCTCTATCTACGTTTAGCCGTTCTGTTTTTTCATGCCAACTTTTTCTCATGGCGGAAAGGTAATTTTTCCTGAAAACTGCGTTAGCTGCTTTTAGATTTATGTTATTTTCTGTACAAGGGTTATTTTCTACTGTGTTTCTGGCTTCAATAGTGGCATTGTGGAGTTGTTGAAGGTGATCAGACCAGTTGGGGATATAATCTTTTCTTGCTCCTCTAGGAATTGATTCCTTAGCTGCTAGGAGGATTGCTTTGGAGAAAGCTGAGTATGACTTATTAACCTGATTTGATTTGCAGTTTATTGAAGTTGAGTATAGGTCTGTGAGCTTTGAGAATAGGTGCCAGTTGGCTTTTTTGTAGTTCCATCTGGGGATGGTGGAGTTTTCTGATATTTTGAAGGAGCTATCCATACTGATCAATATGGGTCTGTGGTCACTGGTGGCTAGCTGGTCTGCAGCTTCTCTGGTGCACTTTTTGGATAAGTTGTCAGTTGCAAAGGCTAGATCTGGAGTGGTTGATGTTAGCCAGGCTTTTGAGAAAAATGTTGGCTTATCCTCAGGTTTGTTAAGTAGGATAAGTCTGTTTTCTGCTTGCCATTCTTCAATTTCTTCTCCCCTGGCATTTAGGTCTGGGTATCCCCAGCTCTGAGAGTGACTATTCATATCTCCTAAGACAAGACAGTCTTCTTGGTCAGGTATTTGTATGTGATCAATCTCTATTTCCTTGTCTGGTGGGAAGTAGCAGTTAAATAAATTAATATTTCCATCTGGAAGAATTAGCTTAGTTCCCATTATTTCTGATTCTGAGGAGTTGGCCATAGTTATGTCTGTGGTAGGGATGTCATTTTTAATGAGGCAGAGGATTTCTCCTTTGGGTCTGATTTCTCTATCTTGTCTGATGCAGGTGTAGCCTCTAATGGAGAAACGAAGATTACTGTTCAAATGAGTTTCTTGGATGCAAGCTACATCTATTTCTTTCTCATGCAAAAATATTTTTAGAGCTTTTTTCTTTTGGATGCCCTCTGCGTTCCATTGTAGGATTTTTAAACTTTTGGTCTTGGAGTGTTGGCCAGTAGTATTTACTTTCTTGACCCTGCTCCTGGCTCCACAGGCAGAGATAGAAGAACCACCAGCTCGCTTGTGTGGGCTCCTTCGAGGCGGAGAGCCCGGCCCCCTACCTGCGCAGCGGGATTCCACAGGCAGGACGCCACATCTATTAGAATCGTTACTGAACTCCAACATAGATGAGGTTGCGTGTCAATGTGTTTTGCGCCAGGAAGCCCATTGACTCCGACTTCAGCCTGCTTTTCTTTCTGGGTGTGCTCCCATAGCCTTTGATCATCCAAGATCATCTGCAAGGCGGCAGGTGTTTATTTTCGGAGTTTTCTCTCCTAGATGAACTGCTATCCCTAGCTAACGAGTTTCATCTACCCGGGTTTAGAGTTAGAGTGCCCTAAACTCGCTTTTTGCAATCATTTCCCTGGATTTCTGAGATGTTTTTAGTAAATATTCTAACCACTGGAATACTTCACCTCATCCTCCATGACTGCAAACCAATTGGTCCGCGGCTGTTTATTTGCTATTCACAGCTAACCCTTATATCTAAGGGTCTTTCCCCTATCCGCCACCTGGGGACGCGCTTGGTAGAAGGTGGTAGCTCCCCCAAGGTTTTTTTTATCAATTATTTTATCACTTTAAAGAACACTATACTGCAAACCAAATAACATTTTCATGAGCTATTTACTTCAGTCATTGGTTTACTCTTCAACATCTAGTCAACATAATCCACTGAAAATGTTCTTCTGTATCCATTTAAGAAAGAAGATCCAGGTAGTTTAAAATAAACATTTTGAATCAGTTCAAACACTCATTTTTAAATATGTTTATAAAATTATATTTTGTGCTAACCAGAAAATTAAAAAAAAAAAAAGGTTTACACAAAGAAGTAAAATTCAAAATACAATTTCAATAATTGATTATAATATTTTCACTAACCATAATGTTGGTCTGTGTGTGATGGTCAAAAGAGTGATTCCAGCAGCTTTTAAACTTAAGTAAATTTTACTTTCTACATCTATAGACACAGCACTGGTACATTCATCTAACAGGGCAAATTTTGGCCTACAGAAAAGAAATAAAATCGGTTACCGTTTAAACTGACTTAGGACTTACTAGATTTGTCTCAGCTGTCCCTTCCCTAGCTGGAGAGATGTAATAAAATCTAACAATTCAAAATCTAGGCAAAACAATTCTAAAAAGAAAAAAAACTTGAATTATTTTTCTGAATGTGTGCAAACCTAACCTGTGGTAGAATGTCCTAGCCATGCCCATTCTCTGTTTCTCCCCACCAGACAGCACATCCTTCCAATCACACTCTGCTTGCCAGCCTGAGAATAAGATTAAGTACAATTCTTCCAATTAGTTTGCCTTGCTGCCTTTCACAACCTAGACACTTGGACATTTCAAAGATGGGTTAATTTATAGTGTGGGGGAAAAATTACTACCTTATTGGACACACAGTGAAAACTTGATTGTTTAATTTTTCGAACCATAATCATCTTAAATTTGCCTACTTTGAATATGCTTTCAACAAGTTCTCCTTTATTTGACTCAAATGTTTCTTTGTATTTAATAAAGAGTTGAGTAAATAAGATATTCATGTACTATTTAAATAAATGAGAAATGGACAAGCTCTCATCCAAATCACAAGAAAGATGATGCTTATTATAAGCTATATCCCAACAAGATCAACATCTAATCTTTTGACTCAGGACCAGACACAACAGAATGCGATAACATATGTACCGGAAGCTCAAAATTGGAACCAGTGACATCTGCCCATGTGGAGTGTCACCAGAGAATGCTGACCATGTCCTCCAAAACTGCTCTCTCTACCAAGATGTCCCTACAAGACACTGGCCCAAAAAAAACCCAATAGAAAGAAAACTATATGGAGAGCTCCCTGATTTGGAAACCACTGCGCAGTTCATCTCATGTATTAGTCTAGTCATCCGAATATTCCAACATAAAAATGAAAACGAAGAAGAAATATTTGTGGACCAACTCATGTTGTAATTAGCTGTACTGTAAAAGAAGAAATTGACTGCAAGCTGAATGGAAAGACTCCTTGCAATAGTGAAGAATTTCAAGAAACAAATAGAATGAGAATTTTATACCATCATAAGCTTCATTAAGAAGGAATAGATTTTAAAAAAACACACCTTTACATGTTACTTGTTTTGAAACTAAAAAAATGTTACCAAGCACTAAGCTATTTATAAAACACATGAAATAAAACAAAATGTAAAATCAGATTCTAAAATTGGAGAGAGACTCATAAAGCTTAAAGTGCTAGTAGAAATATGGATATTTTTTATATCAACAGCTCTTATCTAAACATCAAGAAACAAAGAAATCATTGACTCAATTGGCTTGGTCTACTTTACTTGGTAGATAGCTAACATAAAAAAAAAATCATCTCAAATATTAAAAACAAGCTTTCTTCCATGTTACAATACCATACAAGGTTGAAGCGAACAAAGAACATACCTCCCTCTCTGTGAACAATGTTATCCAAGTGAACTATCTTTAAGATGTTCATAAGATCCTCATCTGTGATGCCTTTAGCTTTCATGTCAGTCACACTGTCTGGGTAAATCACCTGATCTCTTAGGGTACCAATAGACATGTAGGGCCTGGTGACAAGAAAAGGAAAAGTTTTGTGATTAGCAATAACAGAAAGAGGAGATGTATCTTAATTAGATTAGTCGATGCTAAATAACATTATTTGCAGTTTTTTGTTTTTTTATGTTTTTAATTATAATTTTCCATTTTTGTTAATTTTTCACTAACTAGAGTGAGTATAAATAAATAAAGTAAGAAATTATGCAGTTTCAGTTTTCAAATTGATTGATTCAAAGTTTTATACACAAATATATCAAAGCATAATCTAATTAACTCAGTGGTATATAAAGTCTAAAACATGTGAACATTGACATGTCAAAGTTTAATGCCATTTACTCTGTGGTATAAAAAACAATGTATTCATAAATATGTATAACTGTAACACTGTTACCTTTGTGGAATATAAAACATGGATATTGGAGGTGGTTTACACAGCTTACCACCATAAACAGGCCAGAGGCCATTCAGAATACGGAACAATGACGATTTGCCACATCCATTGGGACCTGTTATCAACAAATGCATTCCATCTTCAATCTGTTTAAAAAATAATATAATACTCATGACAAGGTTCAAAAGCTGCTAATCAGCTTTAATAACTAAAAGTCATATTGTTAAATTATCCATCAACAATACACTCAGAACATTGACCTTCACCCTTAATATCAACATGACCCATATGATGATAAATTGGATGATTGTTAATTAATCATAATTTGATTGCTACTTAGAACTAAACGCATGTATGGTAAGCACATTGTAAGTTTCAATACCACTTCTCAAAATGTATAAAACAAATTGTAAAATTTGCAGAGACCTTGTATTATATTCCTAACCACTTCTTTTTCTTAATGAAGCCAATTTTCAAATTATTATTTAACAGCATAAACAAGGTTCTTACATTTCTTTTTCATAAAATACTTTATTTAACAAAAATGTGTCTAGAAGCAGGAGCTTCATCAAAGAAAAAAAAAAAAAAGGTCAAATCCTACAGAAACCTAGTAATTACAAAGATGTCACAGTTAAAGGGGTATCATAAGTCCAGCACAAAGACCAACAGCGTTAACTTGAACTATAGTTACTCTAAAGTGCTGGTGAACTCACAGACATCTTAAAGCAAGAGTTAAAAATCACAGCCTCCACAAAAATAACCAAAAAAAAATTAATTAAAAAAATTGAAAAGTCTCTAAGCCTTTCTTGACAGACTAATGTAGAAATTAATACACAAATTGTACAAGTCATTTGAGTCAATCTTAAAATATAATGTTTGCACATTTTTCTGTTATTATACTGACTCCCTAGATCATAAACTTGGATAAGACTAAAATTATGCGAGTGGGATATAAGGCAAAGGGTGTCCCCGTCAGACTTGGCGAGTCAAAGCTTGAAGAGCTGGACAAGTTCACGTACCTTGGCAGCATCATAACAAATGATGGAGATGCTTACCATGATGTAGCGTGTCGAATAGGAAAGGCAGGGAGCATTTTCCAAAGGCTGCAGCCTATTTGGACTAGCCAAGCCATTGGACTCGAGACAAAAATACACCTTCTCAACACAATCGTCATTCCAACTGCTACATATGCATGTGAGACGTGGAAGTCATCTGTCAAAATTGAGAAAAGACTAAATGTGGCTCAACAGAGATGGCTGAGACAGATTTTGGGAGTCAGTTACACAGACCAGATCTGAAACAAGGAAATCCTATGCCGAGCTGGGAGTCGAACACTTTGTGAGGTTGTGACTGAGCGTCGCACGAGGTTTGCGGACATGTTCTATGTCAAAATGAATTACGCACACCAAGAGTTGCGATAACATGGAAGCCAAAACGAGGAGAGCGCGAAAAGGGACGTCATCGTATTACTTGGCGACACACCTTCATGGAGGACCTCAGAACAGTGGACACCAGGTGGGAGGAGGCTTCAGACTTTGCCAGTGACAGATCTTTATGGAGACAGCTTGCCGCCCAATGCGCCGAACAGCGCGGGAGGACCTAAGTCTAAGGATCATGAGTTGATTAAAATTATTTTTTTTGGTTGAAAATCATTTATTTCCTTTTATTTCTAATAAACAATTATTGCCACAAAATGATAAAAATGGTGGTTAAGTCTTCACTTTACTATTGGCAGAACAGACTACCAGAACTGTTTACAAGATAGACATGAAAATTTTTCTTCTTTCTCATTTGGTAGTCTTACTAGTACATATACACACAAATTTCTTACCTTTAGTGATAAGGACTGAACTATTATATCTCCATTGGGTGTGATAATTGGTAGATTTTCTATTATTATAGTTGACTCAGTATCAATGACTACACCTAAATACACAAGAAAGACAAAATGCTTGAAATCTAATTTATCTTTTATAAGAGGTTTTAGAAACAAGGGAATCTAACACCAAAAAAATATTAACTTTAATATGAAGAAAAACAAAATGTGCTACTAATTTTGTTCCCAGGAACAAAGCAAAGAAGATTTTACCCTTCTGAACAAGAGAGCCAGATATTCTTTCAAAGTTTGTTTTAATGGGCTTCTGTTTTGTCACAGTGTTTCTTTGATATTTTCCAAGTTTTACATCCTCAAATACCTCAAACATCTGTGACACTCTGGATGTGTAACCAGCAAGCTCTGTAATCTATAGTAAAGAGGAATCAGAGTTTATATATTTTTTTCAAAAATTTTGTAGGATTTAAAATGACAATTATGCTGGCAATGGTACAAGAGTACAGTAACTAAAATTGTATATTATTAAATGTTTTGTGTCAACTAAATTTTTTTTTCTGATGTTGCCTATCCTGTTTTGTGTACCTCTTTATAGGATGACATCATTCTTTCAATAGCATCAGCAGAACTAATCAACAAATTTCTAGCTGTGGTAAAATAACGTGTTCTTTCACTAACACCACCATCATCATCATCTTCAACTTTTGAGCCTAAAAAATAAAATAATGACCTAAGTGATTCCAACATAAATAGTTTGACTACCATTTTGAAACATTCTTAACTTGATAGTTTTTACACAACCTTACCATCTTCTCTAATGCCTGTGGCTGTAATTATGGGCACTGCTACCATGATAAGTCCACTAGCACTCCAGACATATTTCATAAGAAACTGTTCTAGCATTATATACCACAATCTCTTATAAAAAATCAAATCCATCTGCTTGACCAATGCACTGTAACAACGAGTAAGTAGAGACCTCTCAATCTGTAATGGCAATGTTAAAACAATTATAATGTGATTCTCATGTATAATAGATAAATGGCAATAAATACAAAATATACACTAATTAATTACATTTAGAGATCTTTAGAACAACTAGACAGGAATAGACTTGAACTGTTTCTGTGTTTCAGTACACAACACTCGCCACAACAGATGAGTGACACATTTAATAGGGATGTATGAAGGAACATTCTCAAATCCCAAGCAAAGAACCTTTTCTCCACCAGGAATTGACCCCAGTTTAGCAGCACTCAAGCTATACACCACATATTTTTAAAAAAAACATTGTATGATATTTCAATATCTATATAGACAGTAAGATGGCTTTATATTAGTAATTTTCACCAGTAACAAGCAAGACTTGAAAAAAAAAAAGGCTAACTTTTAAAAAGTTTTATTTTACAATTAACAGAAAAATTAACATTCTCTATGGTGTATCATGAGGCTGTGATTCGGTGAGTCACTTGTGTCATAGGACCAATCTAAACATATACCATGCATGAGTAAAGTTAAAATTAAAAATATATATATATATATAAACTTACTTGGTGACCATTATAAAAGGCTATTTCCTCTGCATTTGTTATGATTCTAGAATGCATAAATCTCAAATGTCCTTTTCTGTGAGCTTCCTCTGCTACCAGTTTACCAAACTTTGGTGACACAGCACGCAATATTTTGGCTGTTATTAGGATGACAACCATAGCTATTATTGTTGGTGTCTTTGAACTGGCACCTCTACTCTGAGCCAGTCTATATAATGTGAAAGACATAAGTGCTACATCCAGTAAAGGCTTTGTCAGATGTGAATATAAGTGTGCCAGAGATGATGTAAACATTGTAATATCCTCTGTAAGACACTGATCAGCATTTGATAACCTGCTGTCCAGGTTACTGACACGATAGTATGTCTGACTATCAAAATACTTTTCATAGGCATGTTTGACAAGTCGTGTACGAAAGACAAGGGCAAGTTTACTTTCAAGAAATCTGATCAAGCTGTTAATAAAAGTTGCAGGCACTGCCAAAAAAATCCATTTTGCCAGCTGAACAACAAACCTTGTTACATTTCTCTGAACTATCGTCTGAACAATGCTACCATCAAGTTGGGCAACATAGATAGACAAAAATGTTCGAATGATAAGGCTGATAGTGTGCAAAGAAAGTATGCCGAATTCCTTGCAACAAATGTTGGGTATAATTATCTTAATAAGATATCTTAACTGCTTATAAAAGTTTTGATCAACATTTGAATTTGCCTTGTCATATTTCTGTGCCTCAGAAGAATGAGCTGGGGATACACTGGCTGGGCTTTCTTGGTGTTTATCAGATGATTTTGTTTGACCACCTTGTAACTGTGTTGCTTTCTTTGAGCGCCTTGAAAAAACAATTTTTGCAAAAGTGGGGTAATAGCAACGCATACCATAAGCTGCTATCAAACATATTGCTGCACCTGTAGCCACCTTTCTTCCAGAGAAATCTGTTTTAGTAGCAGCTTTAAGGAACTTGCTATTTGACATAATTGATTTTCACTAAATTTAGAATTTGTTTTAAGAAAAAGCTTAATTGTTCATTAGTGATTGGGCTTCACTTCTGCTTGGTAAACAGCATGATTAGCAGCACTAGAGAAAGAAAAAAAAGTAGAATTAATTCTAATATTATGGTACTAATATTAATTTACAGTTTCAATTTACCTTTACAATAAAGAAAACAAAAAACAATTTTGTCAGAAACATGTTTCAATGTTAATGTTTCCTACCAGGAGAACTCTACTCATATTTAGAAATAACTGAACTATCTTGGTAGGAACCATTAACATTGAAACATGTTTTTGACTATTGTGAGGGGCAAAAGTGAACTATACAGTTAGAAACTTTATGTTTAACTAAAAAAATTTTATACGTTTAATTAGAAAAAAAAAAACGTTTTGGCAAATCATAGTTTAATTAATATTTTTTTAGTTATAAACTTTTTAGAGTGTTAAAAGAATTTAAACGAACTGTAGGTCTATAGTCAGATTAGCTAGGTCTAGATCAAACAAACCAAAAAAAAAATAATGAAAAGATATTGCAATGTTAGATATTTAGTTAGTATATATATATATAGTTCGTCCATTGTGGTTCGATGATGACCACTTTTTCATCCAGGGGGCTGAGGGCTTTGCACTGGGGTTTTATGCCTCCTCATGTGGCTGGTGAGACCTACGTGAGCCCGGAATGTTCGGCCGCACACTGGGCAGGTTATTCCAGCTGGAGCTAGTGTCATGGGCCTTGCTTTTCTTCTCAGGAGTTTTTTTCTGCCAGCATTGTTCTTTTTTCCTCAGCAACCTGTGCGCCAGTTTTCACAGCGCGACACCATGATGCTCTGTCATGTGCCTGGGTCTATGCTGGACGCCTTCAGAGAAGTTTGATGGTGTCCCTGAAGAGCTTTCTTTGACCACCTTGCGAGCGCTTTCCTTCACTTAGTTGGCCATACAAGAGTCGTTTAGGGATGCGGTGGTCTTCCATTCTGCAGACGTGACCTGCCCATTGCAGCTGGGACTGCATCAGGATTGTGTGGATGCTTTGCAGACACGCTCTTTGAAGGAGTTTCTGGTATTTTGTCTTGCCATTTGACATTCAGTATTTTTCTCAGACATGTCACATGGAAGTGGTTCAGTTTCTTTGCATGTTTTCTGTACACTGTCCATGTTTCTGAAGCATAGAGCAATGTAGGGAGGATGATGGCTCTATAGACTATCTTTGTATTTGTGGTGATACCATGTCTGTTCCAGACATTTTTAGACAGTCTGCCATAGGATGCACTGGCCTTGGCGATACGCAGGTCGATTTCACTATTGATTTTTTGTTTCTGGAGAGTATGCTGCCAAGATATGTGACCTTGTCCACTGCGTTTATGACCTGTCCATTTATAGTGATGCTTGGATCCGAGTAGGCTTTCCCAAGAGCAGGTAAATGTAAGACTTCAGTCTTGTTTGTATTAATGGTAAGGCCAAAGTCTGAGCATGCTCTTGAGAAGTCACTGACGATGCTCTGCAGATCATTTTCAGGGGTGTATGGGGTATCTAGGAGGGGTAGCACCTCTAGTGGACAGGCAGTTAGTATATAGACGCACAATAGTTGACATAATTTGAATGTGACATATAGGGACGTTACAGCTTAGTTGGGTACTAGATTATTATGCTAATATAGTTAGGACTTTGAAGGGTACTTCATACGGACAGAGCTCTCTTCTATGTCAGCCAAGGAAAGTTGACGCCTAAGCTGGTCTTTGAAGCGTTTCCACGGGGCGCCTCTGTTAGATCGACCACCTTTTAGCTCACCAAAAAAAGACTTCCTTTGGCATACGTTCGTCTCCCATACGGGATACGTGCCCTACCCAGCGTGATGTAGTGAGGTCTTGCCACCGTATGTCCATGATGGAGCGCAAGCATCTTGGTGAAAGCGTTCAAGAAGTCTTAGTTGTTTTCTGTATAGTGTCCATGTCACAGAGCCATATAGAAGGGTTGAGAGTACCACCGTCTGGTAGACACTGATTATGTATGTTTTATTGCGTGACTTCTGTTTTCCAGAGGTTTATAGATACACCGAAAGAGGGGGCAGCGTATGCAAATTCGTTTACCGCGTTCTGGAGATAATGTTCATTGTGAGAGCTAGCAGGGCGCAATCCAATTTATAATAGTATTTAAATATAAGAATATAAGTCCTAGAGTAAAGTGCGTAAGTTCGAACGAATTAAACCAGCTAGCAGCATTTTTCACGTTTGGATTTTTATAGCGCCATAACCGTCTGACATATGAAAAAACTGATGGTATCTCTGAATTCCTCCTCCTTTAGTCTACAAAAGTTGATCTGATTTAATGTATCACTAAACTTAGTTAAAATTCAATATGAGTTCAAAGAGGCGTAGGGTGGGTATCGCCAAGCGTATCAGATTTCTCCCCTAGTTACTAAACTCGATTGGGCTGATGGAAGGCTTGATGAGATCAAAGAAAATATATCTAAAACATGTTTTAATCTTTAATTTTACTATGAAGTCATTTTCGTTTTACTCCAGCGCAAGAACGCCATCTACTGCCACCTTTCCCATGCTCCACAACTTCAAAAATAGTCTTTTTGAGCTAATGAGCCATCAGACTTACAAATAGCCATAAGCCCATCCATGACCCATTTCCTTCACTACCGGGTAGTAAAAAATTATAATTCCACACTTCTTGAGTTTTACCTCATCATGAACTTAGCCTTTAGAAGGAAAAAGAATGTGTCGGAAGTGAAGAAAAAAGGTACATGAACACACAGTAGTAGTAATTTGGTAAAGATTCAAATATAAAAGTTATAGCAATAAAAAGTGAACCGATCGAACCTCTATACAAATCAGGGCTGATCGAGCTTCGCACTTTACTAAACATATTTAGAATCTAGATTATTCTAGATGATGATGATCTAGTAGCCTAGTTAATTATTAATAGTAGTAATAATAATACTAGAGACCACGCCACTAGAGTAGTCAGTAGACTAGACCGAACCTTGAATACTAGTCTAGCTCTGTCTACAGTCTAGGTTCTAGATAATAAAATAAATTATAATAATAGATTGAAAATACTAAAAATAGTAAAAAAAGACCTCTCTCTCGTAGGCCTGCCTTAGTAGCCTAAGCTAAGGCTACGTCGTAAGTAATTATAAAATTGTTATAAATATTATTATTAATTAAAAATTAGAATCAATTAATTCAATCTAATCAAGTCTAATCTAAAGACAGTTAGACTCTAGAATAATGTAGATCAATGTTTAATTATGATGTATTGTAAATCTTTAAAGAGAATATATCTAGTGTAAGTAAGTCACAAACAACACAATGCCATAGCATCCACTGAATCTGATAATGCTTGTCGTATCTACGTTTTTGTTGTCTTTCGGTGACCCTAGTGTGACAGATTTTTTGCACTGTTTTCTTTTTCTTTCTTTTTTTCTTTTGCAAAGTCTATTACACTAGATCTACCAAATATTTTGAAAAAGAAAAGTTGTTTTTTAGATCTAAATCCTGATCTATTTGTTTAGATTTTAACAATCATTTTAACTGATGAGAAAAAATGCTCTTGACTTTTTATTTCTTTACCAAGAGACATGGGTTTGTTGAGATAAACTGATAAATGTAGGAAATCAATCTGGCAATAAGTTTTAGTTAATAATTATATCTAATAGGAACTAGATTTGTAGAGCTAATCGCACATTTATTGTAAAAATAGTCTTTAGTATTAGATCTACTACGTCGTCTGCTGTAGTCTAGATTATCGAATACGAGAGATAAACATAATTTTATAGATCTATTGATAAAAAAGCATAACATTTTGATCCAATTTTACAATGAATTGGGTTGGCGGTGCTCGCAATCGTCTGAAAGGAACACACAAAAATGATATGAGACTTCAAAAGGTTGTCTTAAATAAAATCTACCCGGTGAACTAACTTACATTTTAGATCTAATCTAAATAGCCTGATCAAGTGATCCGTTCATCACCATGTAAAGCATGTTGGCTACATCTTGGTCTTCTTAGATGTAGAAGTAGAATCTATGTCTATAGATATATAGATAGAGTTCAATGTACCCGGGCCCACGCACATTTAGTAGGGGCCCACACCCGATCGCGTAACAACCCTGGGCCAGGGCTTGATTTAACTAATGCAACATAAGCTATAGGGTTAGGGCCCCCCAAGAAATATTTAGTAGATACATAAGCTATAATATCTGAATTAATTTGGGGCTCCTTATCTCAAATAGCTTAGGGCCTTCCAGGGGCGTAGCTAGGGATTTGGGGGCCCAGGCGATTGACCTCTTTGGGGTCCCCTGCATTGTGACATTCGATATCATGACATGAGATAATGTACTTAATAAATATATAACCCTACATTCAAATTGGTACAGTATATCAGTAAAATTATCAAGATTCAGAAAGTTTCTCCAAAGCTTGATGATTTTGTCAAGATCCAAGGAAACCGCCGACGTAGATTCTTCTCTTACGGACCACCTTGTATTACTCTCCTCGTTTAAACTCCCGGCTCCAGCTTCTTTCAGTTTGGCCTATCTCTGTGGTGAATTGGAAAAAAAAAGTTAAACAAATGTCAAAAGCTGGATCTATCTTAGCAGAATGAAGAGCTACCAGGTTCAGAAAGTGATTATCACAGATCAGAAATGTTGATTTATGTTTAAGAGACAGACGGCCACTCATTGTGGCTGCGTTATCATAGGTTTGACCTTTGCACAGATCAAAGTCCAGTCCAATCTCTTTAAGAATTTTCAGAACACGTACTTCTGGTTTGCTCAATGCACTAGATGTCTTTTTTTGATGCCTCGGAAAACAGTACACATGCAAAACAAAATATATATCCCAAGTGTGGAGAGAAGAGGAGCCAAGATCGATTGCAGATTTCTCCTGTTGGAAGCTTTCAAGTGAACCATGATCTCAAACTTCGAGATTTATTTTGGAAACAATACCGTTCATCTTTGTTTTGGAAAAATAAGCTTCCCTTTAACAGAATTTTGCTCACAGTTCCTCAGATAAATTCCAGGATGGATATATCCGAAGTCTTTGTACTTAATTACAGTTTCTTCCACTTCTGGACTCATCATCTATATCACTTACATCGGATGCTTTCTCTGATTGTGGTAAAAGGGTATTCCCCCTGGAGTTTCTTCAGCACTACTTCTCTCATCAAGAAACATTTTCACTTCTCCGACTGCAGTATCTTTGTATGAATGATCTGAATAGTGATACTTTTCTTCGACACGTTCATGGTCTCCTTTGTTTTTCAGTGCTCCTATCAGGTTTCTTCTTAAATGATAAGGATGATGAAATAAACTACCCTATATAACAAGTTACTTACTGAGAGTAACACGGCACTAGTCAGCGCTACGGATGTTACTCCTTGAAATTGAGAGTAACCCCTCTCACGGAAAGAGTTACTACTCTTTGTGGAATACATGCAACAGGGTCACTAACTTATATAACAACGTGAAAAGCAAGATAACATGACAGTGACGTAATATTTAATTTATTTAGAAACAAATTTCGGACACTCATTTGGGGGCCCCACTCAAGTGGGACCCGGGGGAATCTTCAAATTCTCCCCCCTCCTACGTCCACCCTAGCTACGCCACTTGTGCCTTCTAAGTCTAAACACGGCACTGCATGACGCGTGACTAATGACCGATTGTAACCTGTACACATGAGCCCTTGGGGGGAGGGCAAACATTTTGGAAGAAATCACTGCAATTTTGTAATAGAAAGAAAAAAAATTAGAAGTTTCATCCGTTTACAGTAAACGTCCTATCAAACTTTATATTAACTTCAAAACATTAACTTTATATTAACTTCAAAATATTAAGCCGTGTTTTCACTTAAAGTGAGTGTCCAAGCGGCTTGGATGGTTTTGATGTAAGGAACTGCTTTTATCTGGTTTATTGTAGCCTAATGGTGGTGACGGTGCGTTGGGGGTAACGTTATTCTCTCTTTGGGTTATTTCCCCTATATGTTAATTAAACCGTTGATAGTATTTCTTTTTTAAAGTAAACATATTTTTTTTTCTATTACCAGAAATGTATATTAGATATTAAACAAGCAAAAGAAATATATTCTGTTACTTAGGGAATCGTTAAAGATGTTGAGTTTTTGTGCTACTTATTGTGACTGAATTGGGGAGGAGGCTAATAAAAAATATTTAAAGATAGAGCAATAATTACATTTATCATGGTAAGTGTCTTTCACTTGAATGGCTGCATTGCAGTATGGAATGTGCACCGGACTGTCGTTCGGATGGTCTCGGGTTTATACCCCGAGACAGCATTAATGTTGTTGGATTTCCAGCCGATTTAAAAAAAAAGAAGAAAACATGATTCCTTAACTTCATCCACAAGCTTGCCAAACATACAGACAACATGAATGTCTAAGAGCTGTGGATGATGCAAACAATGAGCACATTGAAGAAGTTGACAATTACTGACGGAGATTTCATCGCATAGTGAATGTTAGTTTTAACTTTAGCATGCAAAAACCTTTTTTATAGTGATCATCGCGAAGGTTATCGTTTAGGGACACAAGTAACAACGAAGATTTCTTAGCTGTACATAATTTTTTATGAAAACAACAACAAAACCACAACCCCTTACATCGACCCACAGATTCAAAGCGATAAAAAAGACCTGTTGGGCAATGCAGTTTTACCAAAATACTAACCTACGCATTGAATGTGCCAATCTAGTCAAACATTGTTAATCAATGACTTAAACCAGGCATGTCAAACATAAAAAAAAAAACGGCATTGTCAGTTTTCATTTCATAAAAATGTAATAATAAGGCGAATTGTAACCAAAACAAGAAGTTAAAATATTTAATTTACTTTAATAGTCACTGGCAAAACAAATATAGATCTAAATCTATCTCGACCTCTGAAAAAAAACGAAAGCGATATTTCACTAGTTGATAGTAAATATAAACAGCAGATGTTTATCGGCTTTTTTTGTTAGAAAACTACTATCTACTGTAGATGGCTTGTAAAGTTAATTCGACAGTGATTTTGTACTTAGTAAAGTATGAATTAATGCAAAGATGCGACCTACATATTTTACCAAAACCAACGCAGACTTAACCATTGTCCGCCGGTGGTCGATTTAGACTACCTAATTTTCGCGCATATACCCTACAAACCAAAGGCGGCCTAGCAGAGCGCGGGGCCCTGGGCGAGTACCACATGTGGGGCCCTGAGCCGTAAGGGTAGACTATATGTACCGTACCGCTTAAAGCTAACAGGCTCGTCCGTCTCTAACGATGTAGCCTTATTTTTGTTCCAAAACATTATACCCTACTGTTGGCCGTTTGACAATATTACGTATTGATGTAGCCTATTTGTAATTTTTCTGCTTTTAAGATTTTGCATTTAATAATCAACGTAACTAATGACTCAGAAATATTCTGCATATATATGAGTAAAAAAAAAATAGGTCAATATAATAATCCTTGAAATAATAAAAGAAACTTAATGGACTAACCATATTTTTTTCTTTGTATTTTACAGGAATATTTTGAGAGAAAAAGACTAGGTCTCCAGTTAAATAGCTCTAGTGCAAAGAGAAATATGGAATCTGGTAAATCAGTGCCCAAGAAGTCCAAAATTAGTCAAGATATTATTTCATTTCAACGCCAATGCAAAATGTCAGCCGCCAACGGTAAAATAATACTTCATTAAAAGAAAAAATGAAATGATTAGTAACCCTGTATTATCTGTCCCTTGACTTTCCTGGAGGATAGCCTACGTTGTTACAGTTTGCGTAACAAACTACTTCTACTTTTACCTGTCAGCAGCTTGTTCTTAGCAGGTAATCAGGAAAGAGGCCAGGCCATTCTTTTACGTTATTCAACCATCTTTTCTTTTGGACGGCCCTTCGTACTCTATTGTACCTTGAAGGATGACTTTTAACAGAGAGTCATGTTTTACAATATGACCAAACCATCTCAACTTTCTTCTCTTTACAGTATTGAGGAATAGTTCAATTTTGCCAGCCAAAGTGTTGAATTGTAAAATACAAACTCAAATGTTTTCTTTCCTGGTATCTGATGCCCATCATTTTTTCCTATAGCATTCACTCTCAAAGGCTTGGATTCTTCTTTCAGCCTCAGCGTTAAGTGTCCAACTTTCACACCACACAATAGTAGAGACCACTTGCAAAGAATACAGTTTAAATTTTTGGGAAGCTGATGTTACTCTTCCAGATTTTCTACAGTTTGCTATGGCAGAGGATACCAAGCTTAAACGGGTTTTTATATTTTTTAATGATCATGCATCTCTTGTTATGTTTGAGTGAACTTCTAATGTTTGACAATCCAACTTTATGCAACATCTCGTACTATATCCACCACAAAATAGTCTTTTGCTTTTTTTCGGCACTAATTTCCTTTGCCAACTGCTCTAGCTGTAGCATTCAGTTTTGGAGTAAGATCTTTGCCTGGTCTGCATTTTCTCCAATGAGGTCTATATCTTCTGCAAACGTGAAATAGGCCGCCTATTAATGAAGCTAAGAGTAAATCCTTGTTGAGTTTCCATAACAATGTGCTCCAGAAATAAGTTAAAAAGAGCTGGAGAATGCATCCTTACCGCATTCCTATGGATTTCTTAAACATTTCTCATATTGTTTTTTTTTTTTCAGAAGCACTGAGCTCTTCGCATTTTGATATAGAGGGCTATGATAAGATCAATGTTAACTATTTGTTCAACATTGCTTCCACCTGCTCTGAAGCTTTCCAGTTCTTCAGCTTTTCTGTTGAGTCTGTCGAGAATTATCATTAGCATTATCTTGCTCTGATGGCTTATCGTTCTATCTCAAGTTTCCTTTCTTGGACAGTGGAATAATTAAGGATTGGGACCTTTCTTTTGGCCATGTTTTTTCATCCCATATTTTCTGGCAGATTGTCCTAAAACGTTTAGTTATTTGTTAGAAGCCATGCTTTAAAAGCTCTGATGTTATGTTCTCAATTCCAGGCGACTTTCTACCTTATCTAATTGCTCCCTCTAATTCCGACTCTAAAATCGGAGCCTTGCAAAGGTCTCTTTTGTTCCAAGGTGTCTTGTTGATTACATGACGATATTATTATAGCCTAATTACTGTAATGGGAGCTGTTCTTCTGGTAAGTTTGACTGCCTTTTATCTTTCTCTTAGTTACATCTACATTTGCATTATGTTGATCATTTGTGTTTTATTTTAGCACTGGACATGAACCCAAACTATCGACGTGTCAACTTAAATTCCAGATCACAAGGTAAACAAAAGGATGCATGTAAACTTGAACTTGGTTATCTTTAAACAACGTATTTAGTTTATTTATCAAGACTATTCAGAAGTAATTAGACCGGAGCTAAATGTTCATTATTCGAGACCATTTAGCTCCACAGACGTGTTTCCTGGAGTTTTCATGGAGATTTTTAGTTTTACTTGTAGTCCACTTCTATCTGTCCCATCTAGAGTTCTAGTTTAGGATGTGTGGTCTCTGAGGCCTCTTGATAGTTTCCTGTGAGCACAGTCTCCTGCTCTCCATCAGGTTATTTTAAACCTGTAAACTATTTTGTGTACGGCTTCTGTAGTATCCAGATAGAGACAAATCTCATTCGTTTAGACTGTGTGTAATGTTTTCAATGTGTTATTTGACTGTAGACTTTGATCCTCTCTTCTAACACAAAAAATATAATTTCTCATGTTCATATAATAGTTTAATTACAGATGTTACTTAACACTTTGCCTTTAATTACTAGATGTTAATAGGTTTGGTGTTAATACTGTACACTTGCCATTGTCTCCAGTTGACCGACCTTCAATGCTACAACTAGCTTCACCTCCAGGGTAAGTAACTGATGACCTTCACATTATATACAATCTAATCTTTTTTTTTATTCTAACACGTCCTCAGTTTTTTTACTAGTAAATCTAATTAGTCATATTTGTAATGTTAACTAATCAAGATCAAGTTCTCACCATTAACAGCATCGTTTAGGAACTTTTGCTCATAACTTTTGCCTTGCACCAGTGCTTGTGGTGCCAACGAACGCGCTATTGAACAAAAACAGGAAGCATGAGCGCAGGATTTTTGCAGGGGTGGTGTAAACTTGCGCCATATGGCACATAGTCGTAGCCTCAAATTTCTTGTTAATTTCTTGTTACGGAGAATATTAAAGAAAAGAACTGGTGGCCACCCCACGACCCCCACCAATTCCCTATGCTATATTAAGAGCACTGTAAATGCTTGTTTTATAAAATAAAAAAAACAAAACTATTTATTGTTCTCGATGTTAAGTGTATCCATGCGCCCGAGTCGATCTAACAAAAACTGCAAAATTCGACTATGTCTGCCGAAACTGTCAGTAGCTTTACTGAAGACTTGCCTCTCGTCTCACAGTGCTGACATTCTTCTTCACGTTCCAACTCTTGCTTCGTTTTAAGATGAAGACAAAACAAGGTTGATCTGACCATTATTATTGTTCGAAAGGCGAGACATTAATGAAGAAACTAATGAATCAAGATACGCAATGCAAAGCTGTGTTCTGCATTAACATTCAAAATCCAAACATGTGGTTTTTGCTAGGTGTGTTTGTCAACTGCAAATTCTCGGTAGCACCAACTAAGTTTGTCTGCCATCAGACAGCATATTAGAAAGAGCAAATGAAAATTGTCTGTTACAGAAACAAGGTTAAGTCTGTGAGACGCGCGAGGGACAAAGGCTGTTTTTTGGATATTTTTCATGAATCTTTGCCTGAACACAGTTCCTGAATGCTTGCCATTACTGAGCAGCCATCATAACCTTGGCCGAGTAGTTTGTCCAAGTCTACTTAATGTATTTGCTAACAATGGTGTTTGACACAGACGGTGACTTTCTCTCTCTCTAAACAACAGCGACAAAACCAATGAAGTCTTCTCATATACGATCGCCATCAACAAATCCAACGCCTAGAGACATCTACTCAGTGTTTGAGATATCTCCAGTTTCATCAAAGTTGCAGCGATGATTTTGGGAACCAACAGACCCTGCATAGGCAGTTAAATCATGATGATGATGCCCATATTTTTTTTCTGCTGCTAGTGATCTGTTGATCGAAATCAACGTTTTGACTCAGACGAGGGCATGTGAAGAACTTTCTTATATCCTCTGCCATCGTAAACTGGTGGACGCGTTTAACCTATTTTATCAAGCTAACACTGACCGAAACTCCGCATGACGTAAATACATTTACCAAGATGACTGCACTCTTTACTCTTCTGCAAAGAAACTTTCAAATTTATCACACCGATAGACAGCTGGTAAGGTTTTCTCCTCCAATGCAAAAAAAAAAAAAAAAAAAACTTTAATCACATTCTAGGCTGTTAGTTTACGAGTATGATTATATGGATATGAAAACATATCGTCACGTGATAGTGCCATAGAATATTTCACACCATTAATAAAGCGTAAATGGTCGGCCATCAACTTTTAATTAGCTTATTCTTGTTTTACAATAATAGCTTATCCTTACACCTAAACCTTAGTGCAAGCACTTTCAAGAAGTTAATTGATTTGTAGGTGCAATAACAAATTGTCTAAAACTTCGCTACCGATACTCAAAATTCAGGGAGGAGGACTAGCAAAGTCTAATTACTCTAATACAATAATAACTTTTTCTTACAAACGTACACTGGTGGAAGCACTACTTTTTTCAGTTACTACTTAGAAGAAGCTAATAGACTCGAGGTGCAAAAATTGGCTAGAATTCTGCTACTCAGAATCCAGGGAGATGCACTGCACCACCTTGCCCCTCCCTGCGGGCGCCCATGAGTCAGGAAGACGCTGGGATAGAAGACAGAACAGTGTTTTATCAATTGATTAGGAAGAGTCTGAATTGCTGGGGAACTAAGGAGCCGTCTTTGGTGCTGCCTGAACTGTAAATTGGGACCTGGAGCAAAGCAAGGAAGGCTGTCGTTGGTCCTTGTTCAGGTTTGGTGGAGAAAGGATTGGTAGAATTAAGAACAAGATTCTTTGAATGGCACTTCCCACCTGTTATTAGAACCAAACTTTCATGAGCCTGTAATGTTTAGGACATTAGTATTGCACTAAAATGTATATGTTATTTACACTAGTGGTAATCTTAGATATTGTATGCTATAACCAGGGCCATTATGAAGTCCAGTAAAGGATATACATATCCTGGTCTTGTGATGCCATCAAGCCGGACTAACACCGCACAACTAGATTTGTTCGGCGAGCCTGTACTGAAGCCTTATAGGTCTGCCACAGTGTATCGCAGTAGCTCACCACAACACACTCATAGTTCAGAGGTAGGCTACATTTCATTGTGTCGCACAGCTGCTACTGGATAGTCACCAAATGCAGCTCATATTTGTATTATTAACTTGTTCCTATTATAATTCTAATTAATGACCTTATTTATGGCTTAATAAAACTGTTGATATATTGTTCAGAATAGTTCGACCTCAACGTTTTTGAAAATTTTGAGTTCTTTTACATGCTATTTCTCAAACTTCCTATTCTAGGATAAAGTTGTAACTTTGCGCAATTATTTATTGTCGATGGCAACAAGCGAATCAATAAAAAAAAATAACCATTAATTAGTCATTTAGTTTTAATTAATTTTGTCTTATATAGAAACAGTAGGGCCTTCTAAGCGAAGGGGAGATAAGCCTTGTATAGAGCATTAGGTCGTTCGTGAAAATTTGTAAACTTACAATATACTATAAAGCATTCCATTTTTATAAGTACTTGGATAGCTCAGTGGCTAACAAGTTGGCCTTCCATTATGAAATTATGGAGTGGTTGAAGGCTCGAGTTCCTATTCAGACTCGAGCAACTTAAAAAAAAACATAGTTTTTGAAAAGGCAGCACGGAAACCTTCTCATACATATCCCCTCCCCACTGGTCCACAGAGATGATTTGGTCATAACGCACTGAGCATGCTATTAGCACAAAAGTTGCGTTAAACAAAAACAATCAATAAAAATATTTCAAATCGCACAAAAGTCTAGATCTACTATAAACTAATTGCATGATTGATTTAAAATAATGGATACAATTTCAGTAAATATAAGTTTTATAGTACTTCTAACTGATATACGTCATTTGGTACGTTGAAAGTTTGCTCGATATATATATATATATTTTTATTTACTGACTAAGAACTTTATACAAAGAAACATTTGAGTCGAGTGTAGGAATTCCTGCCTAGCCTTGTTTGAAAAAAAAGCCAAATTTAATTTTGAGATAATTATACTTTGAAAAATTATAACGCTCAAACTAGAGTTTTTAATGTGTGACCCATTTTGTAATTTTTTTCTCAAAGATAAGCTTTATACTATTAAATTTCCAGGAAAATCGTTAGAATCATTTTCGAAATACCCTTCCAGAGTTCACTAGGACTCCTGAACCCATGAAGAGTTTGCAAGGTAATAAGAGGAATTATTTTGTAGCCGCTTGAAATTAAGAGCTGAACTCTTAATATACTTCAGTGGTAATAAGCACAAGGAAGAGATAACCACATAATGTCTTGAGAGTTTAGGCTCTGTAAATTCCCCCATGTCACAGATTCGAATGTTTTTAGTTAATTTTCATTCATGTTACTTTCATTTTAAACTTTATTTTTCCTCAGTACATTTTCAGTAAGAACGCTGCCAATGAGACATCAAACAACATGAAATTATATTCTCCTAAAGACAAAAGAAGTTTTGAAACGCTTTTCAATTCAGAGCATGACACGGTACCGACTAGTCTATACAACACATCATTTGACAATGGTGAGACTAGCCTCTTTAATACAGTGTATAGCCCTGAACAAGCCAGTACGTACCCTTGTCACAGCGGCTATCCCAATCTCAACAGTCAGCCAGTTTTCGTGAACAGTTATTGCTACGAGCCTGAACCAAAATATAAAAGAAACTGTAGCGCGCATTGCTGTCCTGTTGAAATGTTTAGTGCTCAAACACCTGCACATTTCACGCATGCTTCGTTTGGGGAAGACAAAACTAATTTCTCAGTTCAAATTGTACCCTCTCCAGAAAGCCAAGAAGAGCTCTCTAGTGAGACATCTACTTTGAACTGGTCCCATGTAGGTCACGAGGATTTCGGTCATTTGGAGTTTCCAGAAGAGCAATCAGATCAGCTTGAAACATCCAGCAAACCCCATAAACAAAGGCAGGCAAAAACGACCAATTCTTTTGAAAAAGATGAATCATTGTGGGGTAACGAAAACTCGCAGCCTCGAATGACCAGTATCAAAGAAACACATCGTAGACAAAACAAAAGCATGTTGCCTAGGAACTGGCAGTTATATCAACCTGAAATCCCGCCGTCCCGAAGTACTATATATGGAGAAAACATGGCGCCATCTTCTTTTGTTGTCTCCTCCGGCTTGGATTTTACTCCAGATGTACGTTTGAAAAGAAATGGGACTCATAGTCTTGTCTCATCAAATTCGACTCCTATTTACTTAAGAAGAGATGATGAAGTTTTCAAATCTGGTCTGTCAACATGCAACGTTGTTAAATCTTCCACTCTTAACACGTGAGTTGATTTCACCGAGACCAATCGTCATAGTAGGCCTTAACACAGACCTGTCACATGGCCAGTGTAGACCAATAGCTCGTTACCACGTCACATGTCTGTGTTCAGGCCTACTATAAGATTGGTCTCGATTTCACACATTTTTTTTTCAATGAAATATTGAAATATTGAACTGAAACTATGGAAAGATTTAGTCACAGATTTAACAATTCCTTCCACTGTACAAATCGTTTGTTGCATTTATTTTTTTATATTCTTTATCTTCGGTGGCCAACTTGTACATTACAGACTACACTTCTACTCTTGACGGGCTTCTTAAATGTATGGATTGGGACCTAAAGCTGGTAGCATAATATTTTGTATTATTAGTCAGCGTGACGTATTTTTTGTTATGATAAATAAAAAAATAATTAAAAAGACAATCTATGTTACATATTAAATGTTAGAAATTAGCTATCGGTGACTCAAATAGTCAAGGACGATTTAATTTTTAAAAAATTTAGAAAAAAGGAACTACTAAATATACTACTAAATATTTTACAATGAGACGATAAAGAAAAAAACAACATGCGTGACTAATGAACTGTTAACACGGATGTTAATTATAAATTAACCCTTAAAACGCGTGTGGTAGTTTAGCCTCTAAACATCAGAATTGTGTATGCACTCATTGTAAAACAGTTCAGCACTTTAAGGGTTAAACAATTAAAACCAATAAATTGAAAACGTATACGTGACTAAATCGTTTGAAACACAAATAATGAAATGTATACAAGCTATTTAAGTGTTTATTAAAATTTAAAATACTTCACTTATTTCATGTTAAAAAACAATACAGTCATCCAATATCACCGGGAGTAAGTATTCATTATCCGGTATTCCTCGAGGTTAAAATAATAGTAATTCAAATCAAGCTGCTTTATGAAACAATACAGACTTAATCAGCCGGCTCTAGAATATACAACTTTTTTAAACCACTATTCAGATGTGCATACATCATGTAGCTGACACAACAGATTGTCTCTCAACAAAATCTTTCACTCGTTCGCCTCTAGTCAATCTACTTCAAAAATATTAGTAACAAAATCTAATAAAAGCGCTGTTGAACTAACAACTATCTGTACCGCGATCTTCGACTTGTTTTCCACATTTTATTTTTGGCAAGGAATTGTGGTGAAAGGCGGATCATCCCCTGACATCCACCAGTGGTGTTGCTTCGTATTAAATATAATTAGGCAGACCATCGATATTAAAAGTAGTGATAAATATTATTCTATACATTCGAGATCTTGCTTACTATTATCTAATACGAAGTTTTAAAAAAAAATATCTTTGTATATTCTATAGACTTACTTCATCTCCTGAGGATCCAACACAATCATTAAAAGACACTTCTGCTCCTAGTAAGTCACTTAATTACACTGTAATGTCAATTTGGTGAATTATTCTTTTTTATATGTGTCCTATTTACTTTAAGTTAAAACACTAAAAGCTAGAATTACTTGACCATATTTATTATACTATAATATACTTTTTAAATTTTGATCAAACAATAGAGTTTCTTAGGAAATATATATTTTTTAAAACTATTTTGTTTGTCACAATCTAGACATTTCCCCGTCATCTGGATCTGGAGATGGTCACAAAGTAAAGCCAGGACTCAGAATTAGGTATTGCAGACTTTTTGTTTGAACCGTGATTTTCTGCTGTAGTGTTTGTCTTTCTGACTGACCATTGCATACGTACATATTTTAAAAAAAAAAAGTTGCTTTTACAAATCTATTCACCATCACTGTTCTAGGGCTCAAAATAAGTGCAACAGCTACTTTTCATCGTCCAAACAAAAAAAGTCCTTCGTGTGTGCAAATTATTTCTTCATATATTTTAACCATTTTTTTTATTACTTGATCTCAACTAATGCATGCGTTATGGATGGCTGATTGGTAAAGTAGTATGCCCTTCCCATAATTGTCACAATGGACGTAGATCTAATCTATCCGCATCCATCCTCAACCGTCCTGCAGCGGGGATCTAATAATATTCATTCCTGCATGAACGTCCAAAAAAACTCCAAAATCTCGGCTGTAATACTAGGCAATCATGCTTTATGGGATATTCGCGTCTGGATAAAGAAAAACTGGTCGCTCCCCACCTCTGTTACGTGAATGTAATCAAACGGGACCTCAAAGCAGTGAATATTGATACTGACCATTAGAAAGACATTTCCCTATAGCGTTCTACGTGAAGAGAGATGGTGACCAAGAAAGCTATGGACAGCGAAAAAAACATGGGTCTCAGCTCTGGAAGAAAAGCGTGCCAAACGAAAAACAGCTGACTCCTCTAACACTAAAGTGAAAGACACTTTAACCAGCGCTATATGTGGACGGAAATGTCTCTCCCAAATAAGGCTCCACAGTCACATGAAAAAGTGTTCAACGAGATGAACCGTTGTCGTTAGGATTGAAGGATACCAACAAGGCAATACATTTCATATCGCCAAACTCAGTATCGTAGTTCATAAATCAAAGAAACTATTTTTTAAAGTGTGTTTTTATTGAATGTTCAATAGAATGTTAAAACAGTTTCTCAATCTAAAATGATTTGTGAGTTCAGAATTGAATCTAGCTCGTTGAACTTCAAAATGTGTGTTATAACTCTCCTGAACCATCAGTGGATAAGTTTATGTCTAAAAGTAATAATAAAGTTTTCTTTATAAACTTCTTATCGTAGTTTACATTCCAAAAATGATCATGATCTTTTAGAATTCAAGCTAGTGTGAACTTTACGCTTCTAGATCTAATTTTCTTACTTGATTTAATCCCTGATAATCCCTTGTAAACATACATCTAGGGTGAGTGGACTTACATTGGATAGGCCTTCTTTGTCCGTCACACATTTTACTTATAAAATAACACAAGTCTCCATTGGATCCTGCTGATTTCATGTTTCTGTAATTCCAGGAAAGCGAGTGACTGTGATAGAAGGATTAGAGATAAGGTAAGCTGCTACCACCAGCCACTGTTCTATTTTACATTATTGCTTCAAGTACTCAAAATTTACATACCCGCTTCCAGAACAGCTGCAATAATACTTCTATATGATGTTAACATTACGTCCTGTTTGTTCGCGTGTATATATGTTCTTGTTTAACCTCAAAACGCGGCTCTATTATTTCCGCAATGGTGTGTGCCACGTTGAAAGCATTGTGATCATTGATTTTATAGAATCACATCATAGGAAAACTCTGAACGATGTACAAAGATATTTTATTTAAAAAGTTCTGCGATTAGCGTTCTAAAGGGTAGACAGATTTCTAAAAAATTTCTATGATATTTTTGGGTAAATTGGTCAATCAATGAATGATACAATTACACTCAATTTAATAATAATAATAATAATAATACAAAATAAGTAGATGTAACCATTTTTTTTTAAAAGATAAAACATAAGAAAACCATAGGTAAGCATAAAGTGAAAGAGAGAGAGATAGAGAGAAAGTGAGATGGATTAAGAGACTAAGAAAGAGAGAGAGAGAGAAAGTGAGATGGATTAAGAGACTAAGAAAGAGAGAGAGAAAGTGAGATGGATTAAGAGACTAAGAAAGAAAGAGAGAGAGAGAGAAAGTGAGATGGATTAAGAGACTAAGAAAGAGAGAGAGAGGGGAAGATGAAGTCCTGAGAGAAGATGACGGCAATGGAGACTGTGGTTATCAATATCAAACTAACTGACGTAACCGGTGGATACAAATTCCTTTTTTTTTCTCAGTCACTCATTGCTTACGTTGTAAGTTTGAATGGATGACGATAATCTTTTTAAACATCTTTAATTGTTGCTAAACTACAATTGCAGAAACTCATTTGGGATTGGTGAGCAGGAAAATCTTAGTTGATTTCAACAGTATTAAAACAAAGAGGGTCAGGTTCAACACAATGTAGTGTAGATTAAAAAACACAATGTACATTAAAGAAGTAATGTTATCAATCTAGACCAGGATTCGACCTATCTGTAACCTAGATCTTTTACTTACAGACATGTACACCAGTATCAAGTGAAACAGTTCAACATGTACCTACCTACACACACAGAACTGATGCAACACCACACGTAGTGGATAGCATGTCCAAATTAGGGGAAACAAACGCACAAGTTAGTACTATCCATCAATCGTCACTGAAGGAACAAGTCAAGTTTTCACAGACTAGCTCATTGATGCTATTGACACCTCCAGAGTCTAGGAGTTGTCAGAGTTCAGATCATTGCAATAGTGTGATAACATCGCCCCGTGATCAGGCCAAGGTCGAAGTAGGTCAGGTGCCATCCGGTGCTCACGTAGCAGATGACGATGTGCAGAGATCCCAGTCTGTGGTGGTGGCGTCAGAAGGTGTTAATGTGGCTAGTTTCAAGTCAGAGAGTACACAGACCACAATCCAAGTCTTCAAGGACGCTGCTAATAGTCCCATCAGAGGACTTGTTGCCACCCAGCAGGTGTCCAGCAACAGTCTGGAAGATGGTCTCATTTCAAGCTCAGTCTAATAAACATTCAATCACATTAGTTGTTGAAACTTTGGAAAAAAAAGATCTGAAATCTATTTTTACCTTTTATTTATAGAATCGCTTGTATTGATTAGGACTCTTGTGTTTCCCACCTATGTTGTCCTTGTCCTACACTGTGTTGTATATACTACACTAGAAATAGATCTAGAAGAACACCACAGCTAAGAGAACGTAGCTCTCGTCAATTGTATTTCTAATTAGTTCTAAACCTCGTTTCACTATCTGAAGTTTGAGACTTGTTTAAATAGTTCACTACACGGTCTACTCTTGGTATACTCTTGAACAGTGCACGTTGTTCAAGCTAGATAACTTTACAAACCTAGTAGCAATTCTTTTCAGGCTTTTTAGTTACTGTTCATTTGTAACATGGTGAAGAAATATATATCTATATCTGTGCATTAGGAAGATTAGAGTTTACACTGCGTTAACGACTGTCTGTGCTCTTGTCTGTAGTTTCTAACACCTGCATTGTTTTACTTGATTACAAACATTCTTTTTTTGGTGCATCCTGATGTTGTCATTGAAACCAATGTCCAGGCTATTACAAAAAAGTTTCTTTTTGTTGACGCTTTGTTCTTCTATCTCGTTGAGTACATGGAAAATTAGGCTCTCTAGAAACACTCCTGAAAGTAGCTAGCATACAGTAATACTATCAAACTATGTAAGCTTACAATGTGTTTTTGAAATGTGAACACTAGAAACATTGGTTGAAAACAAGTAGTTTATTTCCAGACTTAAAACATCTCTAATATATACTACTTATATAGAGAGTAACAGTAGTTAGTATTAGATTGCATTGATTATTATTACAATAATAGAACAAGACATTATGGGTCAGATTTGATATAAACCAAGAGAATTCATAATCAGCATAACAAAATAAATAACAAGAACACAGATAAACATGTCTAGTTTGAGCCACTTAACATTAGGATTTTAAAAAAGTGAATCACCGCAAAGAAAGTCAATGAGTGACCTGACCTATGTAAGTTATACGTTTTTAGCAATGTGTTTTCCTACAGTGTACTTCCATAAAATGTTCAGTATTTGTCCAAAGTTATAATGTCTGTATTTGGAAATTATAGGAATAATTATTACATTTACCATGCGTGCTTGTTTTTTAAATCATAGTTTAACTATGAATCTAACTAGAAGCATTACGTCCCATTATGCCATTATGTTATATTTAGATGATAGAACGAACCAATCTTCCGATTTGAGTTTCTACATGGAACCAAATCAGAAACTGTTTGGAACATACTTTTATAATTACGACATAATGCCTCTAGGTGTATAAAAAGACAATATAGTTTGAATATGAACATACACTGTTAAATGAACACTACAGGTTCCACTTGAACTACTGCAAACAATAGATAAATAGAGGGACATATCCCTCTTGTTGAACTTATTTCTAGTGTAACTTGAGGCAACGCAGAGTCTGTTTCAACATCAGTTTCTAGAAGCTGAAGTGGTCTAAATTTAGATTGTTTAATTTTAACTGATTTAAAGATAATTGATCAAAGAATGGTAGAGCGATGTGCCTTATAATAATTAGATGACCACCGAGGTCATTCCATAGGATGACACAGACAGTTTCACGGGATAGCGGAGGTATTTGTATTGTTTTGCAATTAGCCCAATGAAATTGTACCTCACTTTGTCATTTATTTTTTTTTCATACTTGTACTCAGTCCTAGAGCTCATTTCATCAACTATCTCTTTAATATCCAAATCCATTCTCCCAATGAAATGATAATAAGAAGTCAATCTGAAAGATTGTGTCTCTGTCTCTTACAGCTATTCATTGCTTCAAACAAGAAGATGCTTTGTCCAGCATCACAAGTAGTAACGTGTACACGTTTCTTGACATTTGTTTTAAGAAACTTAGAAAAAATTACACAATTATTCATTGATATAGTTTTACGAGTAGCACCTCCACTTTGTATCAAACATCCATACACAGTTGTTGTTTTATCGCCGCTATGACGTTATGTCAGTACCTACATTTATTAAAGAATTTTGTATCAATGTAGCTCTCCTAATTGTACAGAATATCAATGTACAAAGTCAAACTACCGTAGCAATAGTGTGTAGTATTTATTTTCTTTGTTTAATTATCACAATTTTAACTTTAATTATTTTGTCATTTTGACAAAATGAAGTTTAAATTTAAAGACATGCGCACTGGGTTGTGCACATGTTTTGTTTGTGTTTGCCAGGTTTTTTTCAGCATGAATCTAATGTTCATTTACTACTAAATGAATAAGTTCAGACAACATAGATATCCAAATACACCATTGCTGAACACGGTATTGCAAGGTAAATGGAGTACAACACGTCCTGTAGTCACAGAAACAGCATATGTCAGGATAAAGTGTTACTATTGACTAGTACCAGGAACATATTCGATCTATTTGCTGCTATGTTCTACATGTCACACTGATCAAACACGTCAATGCTTGGTTAAATACGTTTCACATAGACCAACAATAATAGTACTCTATTTGTCTACATATCTATCTAGCTACTACGTGAACAGTGAAACAAATAGCGTACGAATAGGTAAGCAAAGTTTGACTAGTACACATGTTCTGTAGCTGTTGGACTCACTGCAAAACGTTTCCTAGTTCTTGTGCACAGTTCCACTTTCAGCATAACGTAGCAGTATCGCAACGCTGCAATCAATTAATCTGTATTTACAACTGCAATCAATTAGTCTGGATCAATTAAACACTTTTTATCATTCGAACGTAACACATTGGCTAAGAATCCAGTAACATGTCCTTAGCGAAGTATTGGTCTTTACATTGCAACTTACTATATCGACAGTGTTTCTAACAGTTTCAAGAAGATAGTCGTCTCCCATACACAGAGTTCCAATCTATCACTTCTTGTTAATGTCAAATCATTTCCATGTCCTATTGCTAGCTAACTGCTATTCAGGTGAATCCAACTCTGACTCCCTACCGTCTCGATTTAGTCCACGTATGTGAACATACTGGATGGTCTGAGGATTGAGGGACTGAATGGGATCACTAGAGCCGGCAAACCAGGACCTTTGAAACCATGAGCTGAAGAGGACAAACATGTTTCAAATTAATAAAGATGCCTAGATATTTGGATCTATTAATATAAACTAGATATATAATAAAAGAATTTAATTTAAAAATAAGCAAATGCTAAGTGAAATAGCATATATTTTCCTATCAGTAAGTAACCGAAAGAAAATGTGAAAATCGACCACCTCTTGATAAAAGGCAAAGCCTGCATGGTTACAGCAAAATATATAGGGCACGGCTAGGTCTGCGTAGCCACTTGAAATACTGAACTCTTTAAATCTTCGAACTTGAAGATACTTTATATTTTTTATATAGATCTATCTGACATGCGATTTTGTTGTTCTTTTACAAAACTAAGACCTAGAAGTGTTAGGTTTTCAAGGTGACATTTTATTATTTAGGGGAATGTCAAAACCAAAGTTTACTTCCTTTATATGATAATAATGTTCTTTCATAACGCGACGCCACTATGTCAGTAAGGAACAGAGAAGCAATTAAGAAGTTGCAACCCTATCAGACATTATGGAATCGCAAGTAATCATTACATAGACCATTGCCACAATGCCAATGTTACTTCATATCTTTAACAACTCCGCTATTGTTTTTATCAAAATTCAAAGTTAGGTCTTTTTCTAGTGACCTTCTGCACATTCCTGTCCTACTGAGGGTGTGCCACCACCATCTTCAGCATTTTTTTAAAAGTGAAAACCCACTGATAGTCTTTTCCTGATCGCAAAATATAAATGACTAAAAGTTAGGTTGCGTCTACCAAAACATAGTGGTGTCCAACGATTTACGGTCTGGAAGTCATATCAATTTACGACAAGCACTTCATGGGTTGCATAGACAAATAAGTGGCGAGTCATGTAACTGAGCATTAACTTCATTAAGCATTGTGAGCAGGAATTTTAAGGGGCCAAGTGTCACGGGCCGAATATAGTCCGAGGACTGTGGTTTCGGCATCACAGAGCAAGAATATACAGTAAGTTCAAGAAAGACTCGAGGCCTGGTAATAATGTTAACTGACAACTGGATTCAGTTCAAGTGTGGTATAATTATTCTTTTACTTTATTCGAATATGACATAGGGCTGCGCAACAGTCTCTTTGTCTAATTCAAGACAAACAATACATATATATAGATATATATATATATTGTTATAAACCTGGTGGTGGCACAAATGGGGGTAGTGGTGTGCG
Organism: Biomphalaria pfeifferi; assembly: GCA_030265305.1. Taxonomy (NCBI): domain Eukaryota; kingdom Metazoa; phylum Mollusca; class Gastropoda; family Planorbidae; genus Biomphalaria; species Biomphalaria pfeifferi. The sequence goes on from JASAOG010000025.1 coordinate 1,598,029, forward strand.
TGTAGTCAGCCGACGCAAATCGCCCCAGGCCAGCGATAGACCGTGACGAGTTACGACAGTCAGCCGAGACGAGTGTCAACATGAAGGTTCGACGTCGTGAACAGAGCTCAGGAGCGTCACGAGGGATGTAGTCATAGGACCACCCAGAATGGTCGAGCGACGTTCGGCCCGGTTCTAGAAGGCCAGCAGGGACCCTATATAAAGAGCGAAGGTATCAGAGACGAGTCAGTCACAACTTCCCGATCTACAGTTCGTTACAACGGCTCAGTACAAGTCCGAGACGAGACAGAGAGACCAGTGCAAGAGTTGATACGGCGGAGAGATATTTTTACAGTCTTGTGTTACGTGCTGCCAATTGTACATGTTGGCTGTTATTTATTGACATTAAACTATTACGTTATTTTGAAGCCCAGAGTTGTCAAGTTCTTTAAGTTGGTGGTGTCGTTTGGTGCAATTTGCAGCGAGCCTGGATAGGGAGATTCCTAACAATATATATATATATTGTTATAAACCTGGTGGTGGCACAGATGAGGGTGGTGGTGGTGTGTGTGGAGTCAGCCAACGCAAATCGCCCCAGGCCAGCGCTAGACGAGCGGTCGAGCGTGACGAGTTACGACGGTCAGCCGAGACGAGTTGTAACATGACGGATCGGCGTCGTGAACACAGCTCAGGAGCGTCACGAGAATTTTTAGTCATCTGACCACCCAGAAACGTCGAGCGGCGTTCTGTCCGGTTCGAGAAGGCAAGAAGGGACCCTATATAAAGAGAGAAGGTATCAGAGACAGTGAGTGACAACTTCTCGATCTACGGTTCGTTACGACAGCTCAGTACAAGTCCAAGAAGAGACAGAGAGACCAGTGCAAGAGTTGATACGGCGGTACGGCTATTAACGGAGAGATATTTGTACAGTCTTGTGTTACGTGCTGCCAATTGTACATTATTGACTGTTATTTATTGACATTAAACTATTACGTTATTTGGAGCCCAGAGTTGTCAAGTTCTTTAAGTTGGTGGTGTCGTGTGGTGCGATTTGCAGAGAGCCTGGATAGTGAGATTCGTAACATATTCGTGATATATAAACCATTCCTACTTTACGTTTAAGTAATAATAGTAAATTAAATATTTAGATTGCATTTTTCATATTTTCCTAACAATTCTAATTAATAGATAATGTGTCTTTCCTTTGCATGGGGGTGAACATTAGCTAAAGAAGTCTAATTGATACTCAGTAATAAGAAGAATACACTATATTTAATACAATAAAATTGTTATTTCCTGTAACATAAACTCAAAACTAGGCTTTATTATTATTTTTTAAAAATATCTCAGCTATATGGTATTGTCGATATACTACAGGTGTATTATTATAGATTATTAAGAAAGTTTTTGTGTTAAAAAGAAAACATTGGATAAAAGATCCCATTTCCCATCAATAAAGCCGAAGCAAATAGGATTATAGAAATAAAAAAGAAATCATTTACTTTGACAGCGAAAAAAATTTTTTTTTGGTATATTCATTTAAAAAAAAAATAATGTAGGTCACGTGATGAGCAGCTCCATGTCAGCTGAACAAATACCTTGCAAAAAGTCCCTCTACTTCCTCTAGTGTTCTCCCTTTAGTTTCTGGAAGTATCAAAGCAAGAAGTATGGCTCCAGCAAAAGCTAAACAAGCATACAGCCAGAAAGTACCTGGGGATGTAGTAGGCGCTACACTAATACTTCAAAGCTGTAGTTTTTTTTTTAATTATCGATAAATATAGATGACGTCTGTTTGAATGCCTAACTGCAGCCTAATAACATCTTTAGACTCAAACATACATGTTGAAGTAAACTCAAGTTGGAAAATAATTAAAATGCACAATATGTCAAACTGATTAAAATTGGATTCCTAATTTAGTGGAGATAGTGTGAGGTCATTCTACCAACACATAGTTTTACATGATGTGTATCTCTAGTAGTGAAGGTAAAAAGTTTTATAGGAACAGAGTCAGTATTTAAATCTTCCATGTGATGCTGCTCTATGCATCTCAGGTTCAACAAGCAGATGTGATGAAAGAACGTGATCTTTTTGAAACACTTAGTGATCACCCAATGTGTGATCTTAATGAAATACTTGGGTTTGTTCTCTTACAGTGATCAGCCATGAGTTTGGATGTTAAGATGAAATATATTTTATTACTTACCTTTTGGATCCGCACACAAAAATCGAAACAAATTTATACAACAAATTGAATACAAATTGAAGTCCACTTACCATATCTTGACAGGGATTCTGTAAGTGATATAAAAGACATGGACACAGCCAAATTAAATGTCCAGTTCATAAATGTGGACACCGAGTTGCCTGTGCTGCGAGCCCACAGTGGATAGATTTCTGAGTTGATTGTCCACGGCATTGGGCCCATGCCTTCAATTTAAAAAGAAAATAAAGGGGAAAATGTTAGATATTTAATCCAGACACAGCGTGACTCAAGGAAACACAATGAATTAAAAAAGAAATCAGTTTAAACATAATGATAGTTAATATTATCCAACAATAAGTTAGAGTAAATTTAATCGAGAGACAAAGAAGTACATTTAAACAAATTAAAAAATTCTGGTAATGTATTATAAATTAACATAAATAAACATGTCTTTACGAACGGCAGCCTTTACATATTCCCTAGTGCTATTAGAGCATAGAATGGGTTGCCTGAGCCAGCCAGGAAAACCAAAGACTTATCTTATATAATATAGACGTTAATTCAGTCATGCATATTAACCAATGACCTAAATTCTGCCAATATATCAGTGATGAGCTCATTGCAATATATCAGTGTGAGTTCATTGCAATATAACAGTGATGATTTCATTGCAATATATCAGTGATGAGTTCATTGCAATATAACAGTGATGAGTTCATTGCAATATATCAGTGTGAGTTCATTGCAATATAACAGTAAAGGGTTCATTGCAATATATCAGTGTGAGTTCATTGCAATATATCAGTGATGAGTTCATTGCAATATATCAGTGTGAGTTCATTGCAATATATCAGTGATGAGTTCATTGCAATATAACAGAGATGAGTTCATTGCAATATAACAGTGATGAGTTCATTGCAATATATCAGTGATGAGTTCATTGCAATATAACAGTGATGAGTTCATTGCAATATATCAGTGTGAGTTCATTGCAATATAACAGTAATGAGTTCATTGCAATATATCAGTGTGAGTTCATTGCAATATATCAGTGATGAGTTCATTGCAATATATCAGTGTGAGTTCATTGCAATATATCAGTGATGAGTTCATTGCAATATAACAGTGATGAGTTCATTGCAATATAACAGTGATGAGTTCATTGCAATATAACAGTGATGAGTTCATTGCAATATATCAGTGATGAGTTCATTGCAATATATCAGTGTGAGTTCATTGCAATATAACAGTGATGATTTCATTGCAATATATCAGTGATGAGTTCATTGCAATATAACAGTGATGAGTTCATTGCAATATATCAGTGTGAGTTCATTGCAATATAACAGTAATGAGTTCATTGCAATATAACAGTAATGAGTTCATTGCAATATATCAGTGTGAGTTCATTGCAATATATCAGTGATGATTTCATTGCAATATATCAGTGATGAGTTCATTGCAATATATCAGTGATGAGTTCATTGCAATATAACAGTGATGATTTCATTGCAATATATCAGTGATGAGTTCATTGCAATATAACAGTGATGAGTTCATTGCAATATATCAGTGATGAGTTCATTGCAATATATCAATGATGAGTTCATTGCAATATAACAGTGATGAGTTCATTGCAATATAACAGTAATGAGTTCATTGCAATATAACAGTGATGAGTTCATTGCAATATAACAGTGATGAGTTCATTGCAATATATCAGTGATGAGTTCATTGCAATATATCAGTGATGAGTTCATTGCAATATATCAGTGATGAGTTCATTGCAATATATCAGTGATGAGTTCATTGCAATATATCAGTGATGAGTTCATTGCAATATAACAGTGATGAGTTCATTGCGATATATCAGTAAGAAACAAAAGAAAGGAGGCAGTCACTAGTAGCACTGTTATCACCTGACACTATGGGAATACATCCAATGCCAGACTCATACAGAGACATTTCTTTAGACTTAGATCTAGTAGTAGATCAACTTAAGTATCATTATAAACATTTCACAACTAGAAGTACACCATAATTAGATATTGTTGAACTAATTCAAAGATGGAACATACAAAATGTCTTAGTACAATTAATGTAACCTATAGCGCTGTTACCTAACAAATTAAAACCTTAAGACACTGTTAAAAGTAATCTTAGCCCTGCATTAATAAAGTGTTTGTTTTTTACTTTACTCAACCATTCATAAATTTAAAAAAAAATGAAATTGTTAATCAAGTCAGTTTTATGTATAACTAAATAGATATTACCTGCGGATCTTAATTTGCGTATCACAGATATAGTTACAGATATAGTCACAGATATAGTTACAGCTATAGTGTGTTAGAAACAATGAAACAAAATAATAATGTTAGAAGTAAAGCAAAGGCGTGAAATTAAAGTATAATCGGTATATTATGAATGGAGCTAAACAAAATTGCTAATCGTTTTCTGTTTTGCGCATGTCTAATGTAAGAGGTGCGCGATATCGCACTATTAGTGACTATTGGGCTAAGTCGCAGATATAGCGAACGAATGTATGTAAAAATGCTTTAGAAAAACAAATTTGAAGGTTAATTTGATTAAAATAAGAAATGAATGGACTAAATTTAGTATGATTATCTGTTAAATTATAAAATTATCTTTGCGAAGAATAGGTCTATCAACTTATACATCAATTAGATGTAGTAGATCTAGGGTTCGAGAGTTTTTAAGTTCTACACATGTGTAACCTTTCGGTCGTGCCTAATGAAAGAAACGCGTGATGAATGGGATAAAAACTACATTAGGACGTCTACAGTCGCAGATAAAAACTACATTAGGACGTCTACAGTCGCAGATATAAACTACATTAGGACGTCTACAGTCGCAGATATAAACTACATTAGGACGTCTACAGTCGCAGATATAAACTACATTAGGACGTCTACAGTCGCAGATATAAACTACATTAGGACGTCTACAGTCGCAGATATAAACTACATTAGGACGTCTACAGTCGCAGATATAAACTACATTAGGACGTCTACAGTCGCAGATATAAACTACATTAGGACGTCTACAGTCGCAGATATAAAGAACGAATGTATGTAAAAATGTTTTTGAAACACAAATTTGAAGGTTAATTTGATTATATAATGAATGGACTATATTTTGTATTTTAATGTGTCAAAGTAAAAAGCTATCTTTGCAAAGTGTAGTTCTTAAAATTAGTTCTAGATCCTTTCGGTCTTGTCTCATGTAAACATGGCTACATGACCTAGATCCATGAAAAAGTAATACTTTCATAGAGTTGAGCAACTATTTGATCGATTGCTTTAGGGGTACTTTACATACGTTCCTGTTCCAGTTAGTACCCAAGGAACATTTATGCCAGGTTTTATCAAGATTGGTTAAACGGTTTTGATTTCTATTCGGGACATACATACATACATACACACACACGCCTTACTTCATGCTTTATATTATATATTTTTTGAAATTCAGCTTTTTAGAATCTTTTTTGAAATGTATTCCTTTTCTGTAAATCAGTTCATAGAATACTATCAATATTGTACAAAAGTAACTCTATTAGTATACCAATGTCACGGATTTATTCATAGTGATTGCAAAATAGTTTTCTGATCATGTACATATCAACAGCGTTGATTATATATTTAAAAAAATGCAATTAACAACTATGTAGTCAAAGTCCACATTTGAAGAGGAATTGATTAAGTAAGATGGTGGTAGAAGTTATGAAGTCAATATCTGCACTTGAACGTAGCAGCATTTTGCCAAAAGCTTCAATGCAATATTATGAGTGGTATGTTCGTTTCTAATGGGAGTCTGATAATCGTGTTAAACGTTAGGTCAAAATTTACTGATTTCAATCAATTCATTTGAGGTAAATAAATAATTTATTAACTGCGGGAACATCAAGTACACCCTCTTTATAGCTTAAACCTTAGATGAAGCCGAAGCATATAATAGATAATAGTCTTTAGTAGACCTATTATTGAGATCTAGGTCTAAATCTTAAGTAAGTCCTAAGTAGATAAAAGCATTAGGATAAGATAATCAACTATAGCAAAAAGAAAATTAATCCACATATCTGCCCATACGTAAATAGACTGACTGTCTGTCCGAACTATTTTAACAACCTGGTCAGATAGAGGTACACATGTAGACCCAGTGTAATGTAGTGTGTAGCCGATAATGACACGTCCTCTGCGTTTTATTCTTTGCGCGTTATGCAATAGAGTTTGTTGTATGTTGAGTAGTCAGACAAGAAAATAACACATTGGTCTAGTGTCACGGATGAATGTGTGTATGTATGTATAATCTATTTTTACAATCTGCGCGAATGACCGGAAGTGTGTTTTGTTGTCAGACAGAGACCAGCGTGTGTGACATGCAGTAAAGCTGATTAAAGTTTATGTGTTTGATCTAGTGGTTTCATTGTTTTATTTCGTTAACTACAGCTGAACCAGGGACACCTAGACGTATCGTAACCTTAGATTCCATCGAGTTATAATTATAAATATAATAGGAAAGCTGTGACATCTAGTTAGTCAAGAATGTACGTAGATCTACCTTTACGCTAAATAAGTTACACACTCTCCCTTCCCATAGGTAAATAGGCTGTGTGTCCGACTGATTTTAACAACCTGGTCAAATAGATGTTGTAAGCATGTAGGCCTAGTGTACTGTAGTGTATAGTCCATGATGACAAGACCACCCTGTGCTTTTTTCCTTGCCGTTATGCAATAGAGTATGTTGAGTGGTCAGACGAGGAAATAACCCATTGGCATGGTTGTCAAGCCTATGTACGTAGATCTACCTTTACGCTAAAATAGTTACTTTGGCCAAAGCTCAAGAAAATTCCTTTTTATTTCTTTAGTTCAGATTTAAATGTGAAATTCTAAATCAATTTCTTTTATGAGATTTAAACTTTACCGGTACTATTAAGATTTTCGGTTATAAAATAACTCAATATAATTTAAAAAATAAAAGTACCCTTCTTTTCTAAAGTCATGGCAATAATACAAACACACGACACATATTTATTTAGATATATTTTTTTTTTATATTTTATTGTTCGCTTATGAAGAAACATCTTCCTTTACTGACTTTTATTATGGAGAAAGATTTCAACAATGTCGGATGCATAGACATAAATAAATATAGACTGGAAGTAGGAAGTTATTTTTATTTGGGGGGAGTCAAATATGTTCTATGTACTACATCTATGTAAAAAAAAATGGCGGCAATTGAGATATAAATTCTAGGACTAACATTTCAATTAATATATAATTATGATCTTTAGTTTTGAAAAGTACAAAACTGCCATATTATCAATATTTTGCCTTTGTTTCATAACCAAAGACTAAGGCAAATAAATATAGGTTTGTGATGTGAATCTATGTTTGTTGACATGGCTTCTTTATTAATGTGCAGGCGGTGGTCTTATCGATTCAAATCGTTAGAATTAGTTTTTAGTCAAAAAAGTCAAAGAAAATTAGCATAACGTGCTTTAATGTTCGTTGTACGATAGGCCAAGGATAAATTCTAAAGGTTAAAAAAAAATTGAATATTATACACAGTAACTTTCAGTTTTAGAAAGTCAGAATAATTCAGTATCACTGTGACTGTCACTAATTTAATATTGATAGATCTAAATCTAATAAATATGACTAATATTTGTAATAACTACGTCTAATACTTTTCATACTTTTTACTACTAACTATTAAACTAGTCAGTCAGTCAGTTTGCGGGGCATGTTCTCCTACAAAATGAATTACGCATAATAAGAGTTGCGATGACATCCTAGTACAACTTGGCGCCACACTTTCATGGAGGTCCTCAGAGCAGGTGGGAAGAGGCTTCGGACACTGCCAGTGACAGATTTTTGTGGAAACATCTTGCCAGCAAATGCGCCGAACGGGGCGGGAGGGTCTAAGTCAGTAAGAATAGCACATGAGGTTTTTGAAATAAAACTTTTTAATAGCAGAATAATGCACTCTAGGTACCTAAGAATACGCATTTAGTTAGCTTTCAATACCAGAAATAGTGCTTGGCGGAGGGGCTTTGCCCCGCGCTGGGGGAGCTCTCAGCGCTCCCCCAGACCCCTTGCTGGCAAGGGCGAGGAGTCTACATTTTTTCACTAACTCCAGGAAGAACCTATTCTTGGGCACAATAAACGTCTTCCAAAAGAATGAAGGGTTAGAATGTAATAAAGACTAATTATGTACACACACACACATCCATACAAACATATATATATAATTTTTTACGGGGGTAGAAAAAAATCCCCCCCCCCAAAAAAAATCCTGGCTACGCCCATGAACTATAGACTAGACTCTCACTAGACTATACAGATTACAATTATAGTTTATAGTATAGTATAGTAGTATAGTACTAGTAGTAAGTAGTATTTTTTTTTACTATAGTATTTATATAGACTAGATCTAAATCTAGTATTTAAAACTATTTATAATTATTTTAATTATGTAAATTTAATAGTAAAAAAACATGGCATAAATAAAATCTAGAATTCTAGGGGTATATAGGTTATGGCTGAAAAAAACAAACTATAAATACTTTTAATTTTACACTGATCATAACTGCTGTATAACTCATACAAACTTATCTTTTCCCAAATGTTTCCCATAATAATTTTTACTTTTATATATATGTCTATGGTCGGATGATTAGCTAGGTCTAGATCATACTAAGTCACCAAACGTTGTATAAGTTTAATTATTAATTTTTTTTTGTTTCGTTTAACTCTATTTTAAAATTGGTAATAAACTTTTAGTTTAACTACTTCATTTTAATTCCCATCACTATTTATTGAACAAGATTAGGCGACAGTAAACAGTGAACGAGTACAACACGTCTCACATAACACTGTTGAAGTACTGTGAACACATACACTGGACATGACCTTCTGACACGCTGGACACACGTAGAAAATAAACAGCTCAGTTACACTACAAATATTTAATAATAATAATAATAGTCAAAACGTCCGCCGACAAAACACTACAATCACGTCGGCGACACTTTTCGCCTCGTCCACATGTCTATTGTGTATGGACGCTATAGAAGTGTGGTGGTTGTAATACTCTACTTCATAATGTCATCAGCAGGTCTCAACAGTTTTACCTGGAATAGCGAAAAATGTTGAAACCTGCTTTTTGCCTGCTTAAGCTAGCAGATGATGCATGGGTGGACCTCCGAGGACTGTCTCTTGAGTTTTTGTGGGATCAAAAACTCTCTTTTATTAATTTTTGTTGTGTATGTTGCTGTTCTCAGCAACAGCTAGTCCATGTATTGAAATATTCATTAACTATTAATACAAAAATCAATATAAATACAAGAAAAGCCTAGAGCCTGTGTAACTAATGTTACATTTTAAAAGTACCTCCGATTTCTGTTCTTTATATTATTTAAATAAATAATTACAAATGTATGCCTATAGTTGAACACTCTCATAGACAGAAATAAATCTCCAGTGCGCCTCAAATTACCTCAAAGGAATGTTGATAATGACCAGGTTACAAATGAATGATCTCAGTGACCTAAAAATAAGGTTTAGTACTATAGTACTTATATTTTAAACGTTCGCTGTCTAAATGCCTTATCTCAATTATTATTTCGTGATTGCAATCAACTAATGAATATACCTGGAGCAAAGGACACCAGATATAAGACCAGGCCAACCATAGGCATCCAGGAGTAAGGCGTGGGGCAGTAGTCATAGGCCCAGGTGAGAGAGCCGGGGAGGGTGCTGCTGTTGCATCTTCCCACTGTAGAAGTCCAAGGGTGTTCGTACGTCGTAGGCAGGCACGAAGAGTTGACAATCAGCGTGGGCAGGTCAACGTAGCAATAGCCACAATCTAAATCTTGTCTGCAGTCATTGCATGTTCTAGTCATAACAACGAGGAGTTAATGTTAGACAATGAAAAGTAGATCAACTTAAGTAGCATGTACACATTAGATAACTAGGAGTAGGTCAACTTATCTTGTACGCATTAGACAACTAGAAATAGGTCACTTAATTAGCTTATGAACATTATATAACTAGAAGTAGGTCATCTTAAGTAGCATGTTAACATTAGATATCTAGAAGTAGGTCATCTTAAGAAGCATGTAAACATTTCACAGTTAATACTAGGCCAAGTAGCATATACATATATCAAATTAGACATTGTTGAACTAATGCAAAGGTGGAACATAGAAATAACTTGGTAGAAATAATGCATCTATAACGCTGTTACCGAATAAAATAAAAGGCTCAAGTCTTTAAGTCACTATGTTAATAGAAATGAACTATATTACTTTCCACCCTGCATTAATAATGTCAAATGACACTGTCTAGATTTCCCCCGATTAGCCTTGGATTAAGAAAGAATATTTTTTATTTGCTTAACCATTCTTAAATTTTTATCTGCCTTGAAATGTTTTACTGTTCTTGAGATCAACGGGAGTCTCCTGGTCACGTTCAATTATCTTGTTCACAAGTATTAAAGATACTATAGTATATTACTTGCTAATAACTTAGCGACACGGTTTTCATATTAACGACATAATGACTCGAACAGAAAATAGGTCTCTTGCAGTTACAGTATTCAATTTATCTACAGTTTGGTGCGTTATTAGTGCATAAGTTTATTTTAGCTAAAAAACGGAGAGTAATCTTCAAGTTAGACTCTTTTTGTTCTTAGATAACCACATACTCGTTGTTTTTTTCCGGCAGGTCTTCATTAATTTTCCGTAGAATAGAAGAGCATTATCCTAGTGAAACAATGGAAAGTGACTAATCACGTGCTGTTTAAGGCTATTAGCTCCGTATTTTAATTTTGTACACGTATTTTTCCAAGTTTTGCTATGTACCCGTAATACTTGACGTTTTTACATCTTTTTAAAAACCTGAATATCCCCTTTTAAATCTTGTCAAGAAGTTAGCAGTTAGAGTACAATTTGTGTGTGCGTGTAGTGTCTCTATGTCTACTGTCTTTATATGTAGGCCTACTGTTTTATATGTACCGTCTTCATATGTACTAAACGTCTAGATTTAGTTAAAAAAAAAAAAAGCATTTTTACTAAGTCAGACAACAAAAACTCAAGTCTCACCTATAACGTGAACACCTCGAGTCTCCCGCCGCCTGCTCCACCACATCTATGGGTGGCGTATTCAGGGCGGACAGGTGAAATCCCACCGCCAACCATGCCAGGCTGACGATGGCCCCCATCAGGCTGCCTAGCGTGAGTGGACGGCGTCCAATTTTCTCCACCAGGTACAGCCCCACCAGCGTGAACAGGAAGTTGACGGCCGCAGTCACCGCCGACAGCCAGATGGCAGCTTCATCACTTTTCACACCTGACATCCGGATGATGGTCGCTGAGTAATACCTGCAATGATTGGTGCATGTCAGGAGAAGTACATCCCAATATGACAGCTACTACAGGGATATACCAGGATAAAGTCATCATAGTTATACATGAATAATAGATATTATGCAGGGGTGGATTATCCGGTAGTCTGTTTGGATACCATTTTAGTGTTGCGAACCTCTGATATCGATACGGCGGGATCATAAAGATTCATGTTTTAAAAATGATTTTAAAAAGAAAATAAAGGAGGAAATGTTAGATATTTAATCCAGACACAGCGTGACTCAAGGAAACACAATGAATTAAAAAAGAAATCAGTTTAAACATAATGATAGTTAATATTATCCAACAATAAGTTAGAGTAAATTTAATCGAGAGACAAAGAAGTACATTTAAACAAATTAAAAATTCTGGTAATGTTTTAAAATTAACATAAATAAACATGTCTTTACGAACGGCAGCCTTTACATATTCCCCAGTGCTATTAGAGCATAGAATGGGTTGCCTGAGCCAGCCAGGAAAACCAAAGACTTATCTTATATAATATAGACGTTAATTCAGTCATGCATATTAACCAATGACCTAAATTCTGCCAAGTCACTGCTTTTCCTGGCTGGCTCAGGCAACCCATTCCATGCTCTAATAGCACTAAGAAAGAATGAGTATTTGTACAAATTTGTCCTAGCATATGGGATGAGAAGTGTGCCTTTAACTTTGTGTCTTTCAGAGTATTTTATTAAATTTTGTATTTGAAGATTATGGTTCAGTGTTTTATGTATAATTGCTACTTTACATTTGAGTCTTCTCTCCTGAAGGCTTTCTAAATTTAGTGATTTTACTAAAGGTTTTACTGTAGTCAAATGTGAATATTCGTTTGTTATGAATCTCTCTTCTCTATTTTGTGTCTGTTCCAGTTTCTTTATGTTTTCTTGAGTTGAGGGGTCCCAAACAGAGGATGCATATTCTATTATTGGCCTAACCAAGGTTAAATAACATTTTAGTTTTATGTTCCTATTTGATTTATTGAATTGGCAGGATTTAAGTTATTGGTTAACATGCATGACCGTCGATACGGCGGGGTCAAAAAGATTCATGTTTTAAAAATGATGTTACAATTGTGAATACACAAGAAAGGGAAACATTTTATTATTTTATTATTCCCATTTTCTAAATGAGTCTAAATCATATTTGTAACAATGATCTTAAAATATAATGCACTTCGCCACACAGAAAACAGACTTGAAGGTCACTGTAGGATGCTGTTTATATCTCAAAGGTACCGCCATTTCCATGGAGTTCATATGATGTAGCTTAGTAAGAGAGCCATTTCTTTGTTTTCTTAAATCAGTAGTCCACTTCAATGCTATAAAAAGGTATCTGCTTCCTCCCAACTTTGTCTTAGATAATTGACAGACGCCTTGTGCGACTAGCAAGTCGGGTCTTCTATTTTGCGTAGCCCTTGAATGACGAGTCTAAGAATTGACTTGTAATTTGTATATTTGTCGGTATTACTATGAAAAACTGTCCTTTTAAGTTTTGGTAGCCATTTAAATTCCTCTGAACCAGACTTCCGGTTCGCTGCGTCAAGGTACATGACTTTCTTATTGTCACGCACTGCGCTTTGCACCACAACAAAGCGTCACGGTACAGGAATACAGGACTTTCATAATGCTACGGTACTGCATTTGTACATCACAGCCTCACGGTACTGCATTTCACTTGACAATGTCACCTTTCTGCATTACTTTTGACAATGTCACGGTACAGGACTTTGTAATCCCACATGAAGCAAACAGTGGCTTTGATATATTCTCACTGTGCATTACGGCTAGGCTCTAAGGTGTACTTATAATAATATAGCCGTTCACTATATAACTGAGTCAGGAAGATTATGTAAGTCATTCACTATTTGGTTTAATAGGCCAAAATCTCCTATCAGTCATTTCTGTTATCTTATAGTTATCAGTACAAATAAAAACACACAAACTTTGATATCCAACAGAGATACGTTGCTACTGAAGTAGGTTATACACCATCATTTATCCACAGAAACTAACAGTGGACATCTAAACGAAGAAATGTTTTCTCGTAAGTATAAAAGACATCGTTTTAAAAAGAACCAGTTTTGGGGATTTACGAGTGCAGATGGAGGGCTAGAGACTCTTTGATGCCTAATCTTAGTCGTATTGAAACATTTCTTGAAACCTGTAGAAGTTTAGGAGCCCCCCCCCCCTCCTAAAAGGAGGTAAAAAAAAATGCAAATCACGAAAACGTAATGGAGTCCTTGAAGAAAAATTGTCCACGACCGAAATACTCATCGCTTATTGTTCTTTCAAGCTGTATATGTGAATATGTCGCAGTGGTCGCTGTTTAGTGCGAGTTATGTAAGAAGGATAACTCGTATAGTAAAAAAAACAAATTATTTCATTTTTTATTACCACCCTTAAATGTATTTATTGACCGAGAAATGAAGAGAGATGGAAAGAGAGAGAAAGAAAGAGAGAGAGAGAGACTGACAGACTGTTCAATAAAACTATTACAAATATATAATGACGTTAGATAAACCACTACAAAAAAAAAATAAAGTAGAAAACTCGAACTGTTGATCTCATTTACTAATTCAATTGTTCCATTGTTAGGTTCATTATAGTTCACGAGTTAATAGAACGATTCACTTACAATGACAAACATGTGACTGAACATAGCACACAGGACATCACAGCATAGTAACAATACATGCAAGATTATTTCTGTCATTAACCTACAGAGTTTAATGAACACATCTATGAAAGTCTAGGTAGGGAGAAGAAGTGAAAGATATCAAGCAGTTGTTTTGTTATTTCATGGTGGATGTTGATATCAACTCGATGAGCTTTGATTGCGATGATGTAACTTGAAGACTGAACACCATTGCCAAGGACAACTTACATGACTGTGTTGATGCCGGCTACTTGCTGTATGATTTGAAGTGAGCAGCCAACTAACAAAGATCTTCGAATGGCTGGCACACGTAACATTTGCACTATGATGGGAGTTTGACCTGGAATATATGATGTGTGTCAAGCAATGAACAAAAAGATTGTATCGATGCATAGACAAATAAGTGGAACACGAAATGTGTGATTGGTTGTAGCCCACGTGATAGTGCTTGGCCTTCTTAGTAGCTTTTTTTTGTTGTTTTTTAATATCATTTTTTTTTATGTGGTTTATTTAGATTATACTTTCACTTACAATAACAGACAAGACAAACAGGTTAACGCATCCACTTCCAGACCAAATAATACTGTTGACCAGTCATGGTTATTGAGAAATTGTATATAGTTCATGTTCTTTTACACTATTCAATGTAATATGTTCAGAAATTTTACAAACTTGACGATCATTAGGTTGACTATTGTCTTTTATTGTAGAAACAATCGAGGTCCTTGATATTGGGATTCTTTCGAAAGGAACTGTCTTTAGATTCTATGGAAGCTCGAAGTTTTTAAGAAATATTAATGTTTTTGACAAATGTAATAGCTTTGTTCAGAAATTGTACATAGTTCTTGCCTTCATATGCGTGTCCTTTTTCCTGCCCTAGTCATTGTATACAGGCTGAACTCTATTACTATGTGACCGCTTCCCAAATCACTAGATAAATAAAAGTTTTAAAAAAAAGTGTTTACACCTTCAAGATGTACTCTCTAAATACTGATGTACATGATGTACGTGTGAGCTGGCGCTCCTAGATCTAATTTTTGACCTAATTTTATTTAATTTATATTATTTATATAGGCCAGGGCTATGATGTTTGTAATTTAGTGTCCTTTTTAATTTTTATAGTTCAGTGCTGAGTATTTTGTAGTTTCCGCTATTTATAACTTTCTGCTAGTTTTAGTCTTTTTCTGTTATTTGTGTTTTACTCGTAGAGGAAAAGTAGTTTTTAAAATAGTTAACTAGCCTTGGAGCTGTGGATGTTATTTCCTATTTTTTGTCCCTGGTTAGTTCTGCTTATTTTTGTCTTTGGCATTAGCGTTGGATTGGTTGTTATTTTTTTATATCAGTTTATGTGCAGGTCTGTAAACGGTATAGAGCCCCCATATGAGTTTAGAATAGAAATAACTTTTTATCTTCCTTTTTGTATTTTTGTAGATTTAAATTTTAAGATTCTCTTTTTAATGCTGTTTAATTTGGTATATAATGTTGTGTAGTCCGTGTCTTTAGTAATTTGCTAGATTTTATTGTTGTGTACAGCTAGGTACAAATTAGGGAAATAGGTAGTCCAGGTTAGTTTTAGATAATTAGCGTGACGTCATGCTCTCCGATATGTTCGCGCTGACCAGTTATAGCTAGCTCCGGGACCACGTTGAGCTCTCTTTTGTCTGGACCAGTGGTCAGTGCTGACAGTGGTGCCTGTGTAAAGTTATTTTTGTGTAGTGTAATTTCAGCTGGGACCGCCTGTAAGTTGGAAAATGTTTTTATTTTTGCTTTGTTTCGTTTGTATTTGTATTGATTGTTTCTGCATCTATTGCTATAGTCTAGATGCAGACTGATTGGTGTGGTGGCATCACTGGCTAGTTAATTAGCCATAATTACCTCTGATGGAGCCGGAAGTTCTGTAGACTTAGGTAGCGTCACCTCCTTGCACCAGCCTTAATGCTTTTGCTTTCCTACACTATGTCTATGTGTAAATATTTTATTATTTTATGTTTCCTATGTATTTTTATGAATATTTTATCGTTAGGATAACCACTCTATTTAAGTTGGCATTTTGTCCTACTTTTTAATGTAAAAGATGGCTGCGGCCTAAGCATCGCTGTCATGGCGGCTTGTTTAGTCTTATATACTTCTATTTAGATCTAGCTTATGTTTATTGTAGTCTAGCCTGACCTGTGTTGGTTGTGGCTGGGACTTTAATAACTCAGGTATTGCTTTTATTAGCTACATGTAGGTAATTGAAATTACCTCATGCTTGTATTATGTGCATGCACTAACTAGGTCTAGACCAGTCCAGTCTAATATATGTGTTATAGTCCATTATTATTTTATTTTTTGAATACTGTCTTATGTTTGTTTATTTTGTAATAGCAGGCTATAATTCCTGCCTCACGGCCTAACTAACTGCCTTACGGCCTAACTGTCTGCCGCAGTTATGCGGTAGTTCTGCTTTACTGCTGCTAGTAGTTTACTGTTTGTTGTGGGGGTAATTTAGGTTATTTGAGGGTTGATTAATTATTTAGTAGTGCGTATATATAGTTTTTGTTTATTTCCAAGTTTATTTTCATTGTCGTATTCACCTATATTTTTATTGCTTTGTAAGTTGGTTGTAAATAAAGTGTATATAAGTTCCTTTTAGAATTTCAGTTTATTATTTTATTTTTAGTTAGCTAGTTTAGTTTAGTTTAGTTTAATTGTGCTGTCTGGTTGCTTAGGCTACTATAGCCCCTTGGTCGCAGACCAAGGTGCACATATTGGGCCCACCCAGTAGAGCTACCACCTGCCTACCGTTTTTTAAATAAACAAATGTTGAGCAGCAGCAGATACCAAAAAGGGCCTCACTCAGTAGCGCCACCCTGACCTTCTCACATACGTGCATATAAATATTTGTCTTCATCTTCTGAGATCTACTTCAAAGTAATAGAACTCTGTGCATGTATTGACTTCGTTCTAAAAACATGACAAACAAATCTTCCTTCAAGGGAAGGGTGATGTTAAGGTCACCAAGTCATTTGTTAGTGAGAATGTCATTCCCAACCTCGTGAAAAATTGCATTTCATTTCCTAAGAAATATCAGGCAGATTTTAGGTAGATTTTGGGTAGATTTGTATGCTTCACTTTTTTTTCAATCTCCTTTTGGCAATTTCTATCAACAAAGTAGTTCACTTTTCTTAACAATTCAAAATGAAAATAAACAAGCCTCAAATAAGGACTCCTGAGTTAATCACGCCTTTGATAAGCCTCAGATCAGCACGCCTCACATAAACACGCTTCATATAAGGATGCTTTCATTAAGGATCACGTTATGCATGAAAGACCAAATCTTGGATCTCTCCTTCCATCTTACTAAACTGACTCTGACTTACAGGAATTATGGGCCCACTGTACATTTTACATGTGTGAAATCACTGATCATAGGCTCTAGTTTTCTAGTTCTTCAACAATCTAGCATTAAATTATATTAGTTGTTCTATCTGACATTTTAATATTACTGTTATATCACAAAGTAGTAATATATTTTGATAGAAACGTTCAGTTTAATTTAAAAATAAATGAATAGTTAATGACGTGGTAACGAGCTATTGGTCTCCACAGCCCATAGGTTGCGATGTCGCAGGTCAGAGGTGAGGCCTTCTTTAAAGAATGGTCTCGGCTGATCGCTCTCTTTCTCTCTCTAGCCTAACTTTATTCCAACATTCTACCAATAGGATTCGCCATCTTGAATAAAACCGGAAGTGAGTAAACGATTCTCTACGTGAACAGATTTTTTTTTTTTTCTTTTCTTATTTTTTATTTGACGAAATTTTAGAGAAATTCTGTCACAAAATGACTAGAGCAGCAGAGTTCAAAGGTTACCTCTAGCCTCTTGTTCCCGCTCGAGCTCCACTACAGTCTGTTTGATGTTCTCATATTCCTCCTCTATGTCCAGCGCTCCTCTCATGGACTGCAAGATTCTCCTGGCTTTCTCCTCGCGCCCACAGCTGACCAACCAGCGAGGAGACTCAGGCATGAACAGAAATCCTAAGAGTTGAATGCCTGCGGGTACCGCTCCTAGACCCAACATGTACCTGTGGCGAAGTTTAAAATTAACTTAAACAAGCAAAATAATAATTTGAACGTTGAAAATCACTATACATAAGAATTAGCAATCATTACAAAGACAAAACATGTAGCAGATTGATAACGGAGATGTGTGAGTGTGCGGTTGCGTGTATGCGTGCTTGTGTATGTGTGAGTGTTTAGACTAATGTAATAGATCATTAAAAAAAAAGTTCCATATGCTGAGGAAAGAGGAGACACTTGCAAGAGATGGAGATGTGAAAAAGTGGAGAGATCAAGATCTCTACGGCGAGACAGGTCACTGGCCAATCAAGATCTCTACGGCGAGACAGGTCACTGGCCAATCAAGTTCTCTACGGCGAGACAGGTCACTGGCCAATCAAGTTCTCTACGGCGAGACAGGTCACTGGCCAATCAAGTTCTCTACGGCGAGACAGGTCACTGGCCAATCAAGTTCTCTACGGCGAGACAGGTCACTGGCCAATCAAGTTCTCTACGGCGAGACAGGTCACAGGCCAATCAAGTTCTCTACGGCGAGACAGGTCACTGGCCAATCAAGTTCTCTACGGCGAGACAGGTCACTGGCCAATCAAGTTCTCTACGGCGAGACAGGTCACTGGCCAATCAAGTTCTCTACGGCGAGACAGGTCACTGGCCAATCAAGTTCTCTACGGCGAGACAGGTCACTGGCCAATCAAGTTCTCTACGGCGAGACAGGTCACTGGCCAATCAAGTTCTCTACGGCGAGACAGGTCACTGGCCAATCAAGTTCTCTACAATAGATAACAAAACAATAAAGACGACTTTCCTCTCTCTGTGTGTGTGTGTGTACTGCCCACAGGTCGCAAATCTTTGACAGACATTTCAATGTCATTTTTGAACCTGCAAGAAATCTGAGCTATACCTTCTATTGGGAATATTTCATGAACTCAACATTCTAGAGAATATCCCATAAGATCAACATCCTATTGAGAATATTTCATGAACTCAACATTTGTTTGAGTATCCCTAACCTTAACATTGTAATAATATCCCTAAACTCTAAATATCCCTAAACACTACATTCTATTGAAAATGTCCCCAAACTCTACATTCTACTGAGAATATCCCCAAACTCTACATTCTATTGAAAATGTCCCCAAACTCTACATTCTACTGAGAATATCCCCAAACTCTACATTCTACTGAGAATATCCCCAAACTCTACATTCTACTGAGAATATCCCCAAACTCTACATTCTACTGAGAATATCCCCAAACTCTACATTCTATTGAAAATGTCCCCAAACTCTACATTCTACTGAGAATATCCCCAAACTCTACATTCTACTGAGAATATCCCCAAACTCTACATTCTACTGAGAATATCCCCAAACTCTACATTCTATTGAGAATATCCCATAAATTCTACATTCTCTGGAAGTGATATAGATTATATAAACATCATTTCATAAACGTGCCGTATCTCGAGAAAGTTAAGTATAATTCAAAAAATGGATTGAACACAATTTTTAGTTGCTCTATAGTGATACTTCACTAGTGAGAATTATTCTGTCAATCTCTTTATAAGTTTAAGTTAGCGTCATGCTACCTTCACCTCAATGGCTACATCACAAGGTCCTCGGGGCTCGCAAAGATCTTCATTCAGGGACTTGTACAAGGAAAAAGACAAAGAGAAAGCGGTGCGAAAACAACATAAAAGAATGGACAGGCCTGTCTTATCTTATCTTATATAATACAGACGTTACTTCAAAAAAAGAAGATGATTACGTCCTACGCGTCATGCATATTAACCAATGACCTAAATTCTGTTAAGTCACTGGTTTGCCTGGCTGGCTCTATATATTATGCAATCGTCTGCAAATAATCTGACTTTTCTTCCTGAACGAATGCAATTTGGTAAATCATTTATGTAAATTAAAAATAGTAGTGGACCTAAGACTGTTCCTTGAGGTACACTTGAGTTTACTGTTATTGGTGTTGATTTAGAGCCATTTATTATTACAGGCGAAGGACGTAGTGGAATGGAGAAAGACAGTCAACAGATCTTGTGTGGTGCCCCAACGATTCAACAGACTAAGGGCTAGGTGAATGTGATAGTTATCTTGGGAAGTATTTGTTTTGCACGCTATTTTACAGCAGCATTATTTATTAACGAGACCAACTCATTCGTTTCATACCTAGAAAAAGACATTTTAATATAACTTTGATTAACTCCCTTTAATAAACACATTACAAGCGAAAGAAGTAAGAAAACCTGGTGTCTACTAGTACTTTGTATTGTTACTGCACTCAGACCTGCGGGTTGGATTACAGAAACAGTCAGCACCATGTCAATGAAACAATAAAATGATTCTCACATTGTATTTACGTGTTCCGTCAAGAGAATCAGAGATAGAAGTGTGTGTGTGTGTGTGTGTGTGCGTGCGTGCGTGCGTGCGTGCGTGCGTGCGTGCGTGCGTGCGTGCGTGCGTGCGTGCGTGTGTGTGTGTGTGTGAGAGAGAGAGAGAAGAGTTTCATGATTCAGTTAAATCACAGTTATCTGCTTTCCATGTGCAATATTCAGTATCGAAAATCTGCTCATGCTTTAAATAGACCTCCTAAAGGCAATGAAATACAGTCAGAAGGAGAATGAATAAAAAAATGATGTGAAGAATTTCATGTACAATGTAGTGGAACTTTAAAAGAAATCTTAATAAAATAAAATGATAAGTATCGGGACAGATTTGAGATTTGAGCATAGGTAAACAAAAAAGCAAATTTAAAAAATTATTTTTAAATTTGCAAAGTTTATATAAGCTGCACCTTTACAGTCATAGATCTCATTCTGTAAGATTTGTTTCCCTTTTACCCTCTTCTTCTTCCAGCCAGCTATAACCGAAAGAACTGCATTTTACAGCTATATATATATATATATATATATATATATATATATATATATATATATATATATATATAATGTAAGATTTATTTCCCTTTTTCTACATAAAAAAATACATTATTACCAGTAATCACTTAATTACTTGTTACATTTAGTTTTGTTGCTTCATGTTCCGTTAGGGACGAAAAATAGCTGTGCCAGGTTTCAACTTGATCCGAGAATGGGAAGTGAGAGAAATAACGTGTACAGTATTTGCACCAGACAGACGGAGTGATTGGATAGAAGCTTTGTACAAAGCAATGTCAAGAAGTCCATATCACTAGAACCAACGAACTAATGAGACGAGCACATAGAGAAGTTGTGTGTTCACTTCTTGTTCATTTCTTTTATTAGCAATAGTTTCAGCCAGGTCGTGTGGTGTATGCTTTGGACTGTCGTTCGATGTTCACGATTGCCCCGGGTTCGAACCCTTCCATTCCCATGACGTCATGGGTGTTGTTTGGGCTAGTATGCAATTCTCTTCAAATCTGAAGAAACATCCGAAATGTGTCCAACAAAAGAAAATAAAAAAAACAATCTAACTTTATTCCATACAAACTAGAGACGTGTGTGTGGTGGGCGAAAGCGTTTTCAAGTTGATTGTAGAGACTTTGTAGTCTTAGGCGGTTTACGTTGCTAACATTGTTACCGTGGTGTCAATATTCATGTGTATACAGTGATTTGGTTCATCACTATGAGCCTGACCTACCGATGTGATAAAATGAATGGTTGACCTACAGTTGGTGAATAGGCTACAAAATCTTATTTTGATAATATGTATATATTATGAGCACTTGAATTAGTGTATGTAAGAATAAATTTAAATTAAACGGTCCGATATCATTCCTTCTCTCTCTCTCTCTCTCTCTCTCTCTCTCTCTCTCTCTCTCTCTCTCGGAACACAATGTTAAAGAATTACATTGATGGAATTTAAAAAATCTTCAGATGAATTGCTTGAGAATGAAGTATGGCTGAATAGCAGAGTGTAAAAGAGCAGGTCTAGGGTGGTAGAGTAACTCAACCAACAGACATAGAGAAATGTAAATATTTTACTTACAGGCTTTTGATCAAATAGGTATTTTACAAGCCAATGATGAATTGGTAATGGGGTAAGTGGCTGGGGGTTGATCGGACAGAAGTTTCCTGAATACAGCCTACCATAAATATATGTAGAGAGTTTGTACATTGTTGCTTTTATTATGAGTTAATTGTTACAAAAACTCACTCTGTCTGTCTGTCTGTCTGTCTGGTCAAACGTTTGTACACATTATTTCCTCCACACCCATCTCGGATCAACATGAACATTTGCACCATTATTTCTTTGACCTGACAACAAAAGAATCAATTTAAAACTATTGGTAATTACGTATTTTGTTTGGTATATCAAACAAAGGGAAGAAATTGTTACAGACTGAATTGATGGTATAGCTGAATTAACCTCCTTTACAGGTCGCCACTCTAAATTGTAATAAACAATTCATAACTACACAATCTTCTTTAGTCATGAAAATCTCACTAGCAGGGTGATTAGCGAGTCTGCCTGAGGAAGCGTGAGCCACGAGTTCGAATTCAGAGTTGTTCCCTTTTTTAAAAAAAATTCTACCCAGATAATCCTTTCTTTCTTCTCCATCCCCCCCCCCCCCCCAGATAAGTGAGTAAGATCAAAGCTTATTGAGAAATATCGCTAAACAAAAACAATTGGTAAAAATATTATTAATCGCACAGATTTATTATTGTTGGTCTAGATTCTAGATCTATTACAAATTGAATGACATGACTTATGCAAACTAACTGATACAATTACACTTCGTATAAACTAACTGATACAATTACACTTCGTATAAACTAACTGATACAATTACACTTCGTATAAACTAACTGATACAATTACACTTCGTACAAACTAACTGATACAATTACACTTCGTACAAACTAACTGATACAATTACACTTCGTACAAACTAACTGATACAATTACACTTCGTACAAACTAACTGATACAATTACACTTCGTACAAACTAACTGATACAATTACACTTCGTACAAACTAACTGATACAATTACACTTCCTATAAACTTTGTATATTTTTAAAAGTATTTTTCTTGTTTTAATGCAGCATCTTTCTTGTTTACGATGGCAGTAGATTTTTAAAACCTCAATTCTATGCACAACTTAAAATAGTTCCTGGACGATCGAATGTTACTCCCACACAGATTTTTACCTTTTATGAATGATAATTGTATTCTAGCGTAGGGAAATTCTATTTCTTTCCTATTGACGTTTTTATTCTAGGAGATCAGATATCAATATTTTATGCTGTGTAAGTAATGCAGTATGTCTTGAATAGAAGTTGTCGAGATAAACTCTCTCCCGCTGACACACACATATTCAAGTACATGAATACATACGCACCAATACCAACACAAACAAACATATACACAGTTTGCTTAGATCTCAAACACACCACACACACATACTTAACGTGCGGTTGTTTATGCTTTGTTAGAGTTACGACCTGAGCTTACAAGTTCAATAAAACAGCAACAAATGAACAAAAGTGGAGGTCTACCACATGGTTGAATGAATTCAATTAATAGTTCTGACACTCTCTTTGGAGTTAAAACGTTACAATTTTAATTTTTGCATAATATAAACTAAGACTTTTCAGATATTGAATGTTTGAACTAATAGGAAACAATTCTAAGACTTGTTGGCGCAGCTTCGTAAAACAAGATTAATTAATGAGTTGGTCTGGAAAACGGAAGCTGTCTTCAAATAATTTCTCAATGGAATCTTTTCAGTCCCTCAAACGACCTAGAATGGCAACTCAAAAATCAATGTCTTTAGTTTTTTCCAACCTACTAAAGGGCTCTGAGACCTGGGCACTGTACAGAACGCAACTAAGGATTCACGAACAATCTTATTACATGCGCCTCCAGAATGGGCTTACAACGTCAAGGCCGCTCTACACAGAACGAGGTTCTGATGAATGTCGCGTTGTGGAAAGTGCAAAGGCAGCTCGGAAGGACACCAAATGTGTATGGGGTCGACAATAAAGACGATTTTTTTACTAGAGTAAAGCAAGACAGCATAATAGAAGTACATCCTGGGAAACGCTTTAAAGACCACGTCTGGCTCTTGCCTTAACTGACATACAGAAGAACAGCTGGCCTTCGAAAGATACTGCTGGACATCACTACCAATGCTGCGCGATACACATTTTAGACCAATATCTATATGGGTCTATACATATTTTTTAACTGACCTCCATCCATCCTGAGCATCCACTCCAAATATCCCATCAACTACATTTGCCATGAACTGACCAAAGGCTACCATGGCTATATTTGTAGAGACCAGACTTCCTCTGGCATAGGTCGGAGAGCATTCAGCCAGGTACATAGGTATAGTCGTAGACGTCAAACCTGAAAATAAAGCAAAACCTTGTCATAAAATTCAAACTAAGTTTCTGTATGTCATTTGGGCTAACTTAGAAACTATATCATCAAAAATGCAAACTTTTAAACTTTTGTTAATGTCACTTTGGCTAAACTAAACACTTTGTCATGTAACTCAAACTGGGGTTAACATTATAGTTTTACACAATAAATAACTATATGCAATCTTTTTCCACGCCAATACACACAAATATCAGAATTAGAAACCTAATGTATAAATCATGCTGAAGTGTAACCAATCAGCCTCGTTTGATCAATTCTTCGTGCTGACAAGTCCATTCAAAAAGTGATAACAGTTGCCCTGATTGTATTATATCTCACATACTAAAGTAGAAATGAATGTCTGACTCCGTTTTCTGTTACAGTGCAGGGGGGGGGGGGGGCAAACCTTTCAAGTTTTCCATCCAGGTCAGAGACATATCTTTGACAAATGATCTAACATTAACATAGTCAGAAAGAGAAGTTTATTCTAGACCTAGATCTTATGTCCCACAGAAAGAGAAGTTTATTTCAGACCTGTATCTTGTCACAAAATGTGCTGATCTGTAGAATGTAACTATTCTAAACGGTCACTTCCCAACTCAATGTTTCACACTTCAATTGATTTTGTACAACTTGTAAAATGTTCACTTTTTAATTCTCTCAAATAAATGTTTTATGTATTTTTAGCAGCCCCCGAAAGGGGAAAAGACGCTATTAGTTTTATGTGGCCTGTCTGTCCGTCCGTCCGTCCCTTTTTAGATCTCAGTAACTAGAAGAGAAAATGAAAATCGGACATCATGATATTTTTGATCATTCAAAGTTCTGATGCAACGGCTACTTTTTCTTTTTCTGAAAATCTAATTTTTTAAATCAATTATGCACACAGTTTTTTCATAAAAATTCACCATTTTTACAACTATTTACTATTAATTGTAATAAACACTGGAGGCTTTTTAGTAAGGGAGTCATCTAATTACCATTTTTGTAACACATTTATGCAAATTGTTTAAATTTTTGATCAAAAAAAATTATTTTTTACAATTGTATTGCTAAGTTATGTAAGTTCTGTCATACTAAATACTACATTTTAAAAAAAAGTTAACTATTATTTCAAAGAGAAAAATTCTATTTACTATGCAAATAAGTTGGACATAATTTAAAACAACAATTAATAATTAGTTTTTCATATTATCGCGTGAACTGCAATATGTAGCACTCTATGCAGCACACAAAACTACGGAGTTACGGAGATGTTTTTTTCTTGAGGCTTTGAATAAGAGATTGACCCTTTAGATACTCATTATAAGATCAGTTAGGCCAGGTTCACATCTAACTTTACATTCACCTAACCATTGATCTGCTGGACCTTTGGGGCACAACACACGATGTCAACCTTCTTTCTGCATTCTTCTCTGTCATTTGCTTTTGATAGAATTTCATTCTGATATTCTTTCTGAAAATATTGAAACCTGCCTTTTTTCCTGACTAGGTGGACCACTTCGGGGGCCGATTTTGAGTGTTTCCACACCAACTGTCTTTGTAACCTTGTTTTTACACTGTTTATTCTTAGAGGAATCAGGAAAGTCTGAAGCAATAATTTCGTAGAATTGTATGATTTAATTGTTAACAAGCCGCAGATAAAAAGTATGTCAAAAATGATTATCATTTATTAATTTGAAGAGTTACAAAAACAGAAACTACAAATGAACATTTTATTTTCTTCTAACGCAAAAATACAAGAAAGCAAAAGTGACGATTACATAGTTATTAGCATACAAAAAAAAATCTAATTTAAACAGATCTAGATTTAATTTTTTTTTAGTTTGCAATAACATAAACATAGCCGAGTTATCTATGGTGTAGGTCGTACGCACCAGTCTTTCTCTTGACGGAGGTTCAAATCCTACGGCTTACTTAAAAAAATGTAACGACGGAACGACAGAAATTAACTAAATATTTGCATTAAAAAAAAAAAGTATATAGTACTTTAAATGACGACTTCATTATTTGTCTATTTTACTTCCCCGGTGTAACGAGACAGGTCTCAGCTGGTCAAGAACTTCCTCACTAATTGTAAGGCACTTTGATTACTGACCAGGAAACGTGTGTCCGACGATAGGAAGGAAAAGGACTGCCGTAAAGACCGGTCATTTTGTCCGAATCAATAGTCCATTAGTGGTAACATCTGAGTGGATTATTTGTTGTTAAGAGCTCCTTCCAATGTTCACATTGAGAATTTCGCTGCCTCTCGACACAACAGCCCCTCACTATCCCTTCACTAGCCCCTTAGCAAAGTGTTTAATGAAACAGGAATCACAGAATTTTTTTCAATTTTACATGAAACCAATGGGCTGTTTTTTAATTTATACGTTTT
This sequence comes from Biomphalaria pfeifferi, assembly GCA_030265305.1. Lineage (NCBI taxonomy): Eukaryota > Metazoa > Mollusca > Gastropoda > Planorbidae > Biomphalaria > Biomphalaria pfeifferi. Next base: position 1,625,089 of record JASAOG010000025.1, read on the forward strand.
GAACTCATAACATAACAGGTTACAAAGGCAGTTTGTGTGGAAACATAAACTTAAAATCGGCCCCAGAAGTAGTCCACTCAGGCAGGTAAAAAGGCAGGTTTCAATACTTTAAGAAAGAATATCAGGGGCCGATTTTGAGTTTGTGTTCACAAACTCTCTTTGTAACCTTGTTTATTATTTAGTTGGTGACAGTGATCTTTTACAAGAATGTTCTTGACACTGTGAACATTTCCAACAGAGTTATCACGTGATATAAGTAAATTAATACACTCTTAGGCGCATTGCTTCTTGTCTACAAGGGCATTCAAAGATCTTTGATTGAGTTTCATTTCTGAATTAAGTACAATTAACAAGTTGTGACATAGTAGTAGGGGACATGGTACAATTAACACGTTGTGAAATAGTAGTAGGGGACATGGTACAATTAACAAGTTGTGACATAGTAGTAGGGGACATGGTACAATTAACAAGTTGTGACAGTAGTAGTAAGGGACATGGTACAATTAACAAGTTGTGACATAGTAGTAGGGGACATGGTAAAGCGCTTGGCTTTCCAACCGAATTGTCTCGGGTTCAAATCTTGGTGTAGACTGGGATTTTGAATTTGTGTGTGATTTTTAGAATGCCCACCAAGCTCAAATAGGTATTTTACATCACTTGGGGAAAGTTGTGCTGGCCACGTGACACCTTTGTTAACCGTCGGCTGTAGAAACAAATGACTTTTACATTGTCTGCTGCCTTGTAGATCGCACGATCGGAAAGGAGCACTCTACTTTTTTCTTGTTTACTAGTGACAAGCTCTATTCCCTTGTAGTTTAAATCCATGATTTCAGGAATATTGTGAAAACATGGTTTTGGGAATCCAACAGATGGACACCTGAGTGACCTGATACTATCTGAGGATAGAAAACGTTACTCTTCTTTCTACTGGCCTCACAATCTCCTGGCAAACATTGAACAAAAACAAAACGGCAAAAAAGTTTATCGAGAACATCCCCGCTATAGAAGCAACTTGAAGTCCACGTTAGGAACGACATCTTAATATTTCACAAATAGCTTGCGTACGTACAGCAAGTGATTCAATGAACCTACCCAAAGGTCTACAGTTCTGCTTACTCGTGAGTAACGGCGTTACCAAATCAAACATAGCATTTTTTAATACATTAATCAATCAATTTATTTGAATTTAATTCACCATAATTTTTGCAAGGGAGGTAACCCGGAACATGATCAATTCTGTAGAAGTTAACATCACATTAAAAATAAAATTACATGATCGATTTGTGTTTATATTTTGCGTCATTAGTACGACAGGTTGCGTGGTTAGAGGTCAAGGGTCACAACCTGCCCCTGGAGGCATGTAAAGTCATTAAGACGTCTATGAGTAGAAGCCATAAAACACTTCCTTACCAAATGGAAGGACAACATCTGCTATAATGTTCTTTTTTTTATTTCCATCACAAACGAGCTCATTGATTTCCGATTAATATGTGGGCGTCAACCTTCAGCCATAACGTTATCTTGATGTTGTGTTTATCTAACTAGCACTGGCTATGGCAGGCTGGCTTTGTTGAATCTTTATGAGCGTTATTGGCCATTTAGAAAATTAATTGTAAGGTTAGGATTAGGGCTAGCTGTTTGCTTGGAAACTCGTGGTATTATTATATTATTATTTCAGACACCCCTGAGCTCTTGTATATTATTAGAACAGATGTTGCAATGCATTCGGTTTAACAAGAAACAAGATTTAAATGGCAGTGGTTCGTTTAGTTTAACAAGAAACAAGATTTAAATGGCAGTGGTTCGTTTAGTTTAACAAGAAACAAGATTTAAATGGCAGTGGTTCGTTTAGTTTAACAAGAAACAAGATTTAAATGGCAGTGGTTCGTTTAGTTTAACAAGAAACAAGATTTAAATGGCAGTGGTTCGTTTAGTTTAACAAGAAACAAGATTTAAATGGCAGTGGTTCGTTTAGTTTAACAAGAAACAAGATTTAAATGGCAGTGGCTCGTTTAGTTTAACAAGAAACAAGATTTAAATGGCAGTGGTTCGTTTAGTTTAACAAGAAACAAGATTTAAATGGCAGTGGTTCGTTTAGTTTAACAAGAAACAAGATTTAAATGGCAGTGGTTCCTTGCTTCCAGGCGGGAGGATCTAATTAAGCCAGTCGCGATCAATCAAGCGCAGATAACACATAATTTTAAAAAAAGTGTAAACTTTTCATGTTTATTAATATCTGTTTTCAGACTTTTCATGTTTATTAATATCTGTTTTCAGACTTTTCATGTTTATTAATATCTGTTTTCAGACTTTTCATGTTTATTAATATAATATCTGTTTTCATTCTGGGATAGAATTTTTCTTTTGAAGTATGCAGATACATCATCACCCAGGTCTGATGTTGACAAGACGCTACGATTCTAACTCCCTACCCAACGTTGCCGAACTTGCAGAGGACAATGCAGCCTCACATTAACATTGGCTCCAGAGACTTTCTAAGTTCAGCTCACGTCTCAATGTCTAATATACTACATTAGTGCTTACAAATTTTTATAAAATCGGAATTTTTTTTAATGCTTCTTTTTTTTAGCTTAAAAGACTAGAAAATCAAATTTGTAAAGCCTCGACCCAATCTCCTTCACACCAGTGACCGCCCATTGTACTCACATAACAAGACACACACATTCTCTAAACCATTTCCAGTAAGGGATGAGAAAGTAATCCCATAATTCCTGTCACATATTCTCACACACAAACTGTGAGCGCAACTTGGATTATACACGGAATCAGGGAGATAGGAAAGGATGACTTCAAATAGAACTGCTTCTCTGGTGACTGATTTCCTCTCTGTCTGTCTGTCTGTCTGTCTGTGTTTGTGTATTGTCATTGAGACTCGAGACGCTTGTAAATTTAAGGACTACTCTGCAGAGTTAATGCCCATGTTTACACTTTAGTAGTTGTCATCCCGAATAAGTTGATTGTAATTTGAAAATCATAATCTTACATTTAGTTTTGTGTCCTGAGGAAAGAAAATTTTTTTTACCATGAACTCGCATTTAAATATTTCATTAACTCAAAAAAAAAAAAAAGGTCTAACCATTGGAAAATATTTGAATGTTTGGTTTTAAAATATAGGCCAATCGAATGTGTAGGCTACATATATACATATAATATATATTTTTTTGGCTAATATTGATGTAAGAGGCCTGTTCAGACCTGACTGAGAGTTTCTAGAGTGCATATCGCAAATCGGTGACTAATTAGAGAAACATTTATTTCTTCCAGCAAGACACAAAGACAGTCAAACAGATTATAAAACTACCTGAAATCATCTGTTTAAAATAAAACTATCATCAAACATACAAGACATGAAAAGGGGCGGGTGAACTAAAAGTGGCATTCTCTGTATCCCCAAAGCACATTGTGTCTGAATGACGTCATACAGTCCAGGAAGGTTGTACTGACAGATGGAGTGACTGAAACGCCACCCATTTCCATTTTAACGGCTTATCGACCAGTTTCTTTGAGTCCATAATCAACGGGAACATTCACATTGGAACTACAACTTGTTGCCTTTTTTGTTTAATCCAAGGGAGACAAGATAGTTAGGAAAGTAAACAGATGATACAAACGTTTGATTCTAAAACGTTTTGGTTCATAAGGTCATCTTAAGGTCATCTGAAGCAGGAATGTGTCGTCTGTAGCGGTGTAGCTATTACAAGTCTGTAAGAATAGAGCACAGAATCTTGGATAATTCAATGGCACAGTTTGTTTTGTAATAAGAACATGAACATATTTTTCTTTCCCAATAGAATACAACACGACATAAAGTAGTGTAACGACATAAAGTAGTGTAACGACATAAAGTAGTGGAACGACATAAAGTAGTGGAACGACATAAAGTAGTGGAACGACATAAAGTAGTGGAACGACATAAAGTAGTGGAACGACTAAAGACACCATGCTGCACTAAGTGTTGATGTACAAACATTCCCAAACACAATACTGCACTAAGTGTTGATGTACAAACATTCCCAAACACAATACTGCACTAAGTGTTGATGTACAAACATTCCCAAACACCATACTGCACTAAGTGTTGATGTAAAAACATTCCCAAACACAATGCTGCACCAAGTGTTGATGTACAAACATTCTCAAACACAATACTGCACTAAGTGTTGATGTAAAAACATTCCCAAACACAATGCTGCACCAAGTGTTGATGTACAAACATTCTCAAACACAATACTGCACTAAGTGTTGATGTAAAAACATTCTCAAACACAATACTGCACTAAGTGTTGATGTAAAAACATTCTCAAACACAATGCTGCACTAAGTGTTGATGTACAAACATTCTCAAACACCATACTGCACTAAGTGTTGATGTACAAACATTCTCAAACACAATACTGCACTAAGTGTTGATGTAAAAACATTCTCAAACACAATACTGCACTAAGTGTTGATGTAAAAACATTCCCAAACACCATACTGCACTAAGTGTTGATGTAAAAACATTCTCAAACACAATGCTGCACTAAGTGTTGATGTACAAACATTCTCAAACACCATACTGCACTAAGTGTTGATGTAAAAACATTCTCAAACACAATACTGCACTAAGTGTTGATGTAAAAACATTCCCAAACACAATGCTGCACCAAGTGTTGATGTACAAACATTCTCAAACACAATACTGCACTAAGTGTTGATGTAAAAACATTCTCAAACACAATACTGCACTAAGTGTTGATGTAAAAACATTCTCAAACACAATGCTGCACTAAGTGTTGATGTACAAACATTCTCAAACACCATACTGCACTAAGTGTTGATGTACAAACATTCTCAAACACAATACTGCACTAAGTGTTGATGTAAAAACATTCTCAAACACAATACTGCACTAAGTGTTGATGTAAAAACATTCCCAAACACCATACTGCACTAAGTGTTGATGTAAAAACATTCTCAAACACAATGCTGCACTAAGTGTTGATGTACAAACATTCTCAAACACCATACTGCACTAAGTGTTGATGTAAAAACATTCTCAAACACAATACTGCACTAAGTGTTGGTGTAAAAACATTCCCAAACACAATGCTGCACTAAGTGTTGATGTGCAAACATTCCCAAACACAATGCTGCACTAAGTTTTGAAGCATCCTCAAACCTTCTTCCCTTCCCTGTATAGTGTATGCATTTTCAAACATTTTAATACAACGTCGTTTTAATAATATCCCTATAATTTTATTAAGCTTCGTTTCATTAGATTACACCGTTCTCGAATAGTTCGACCACAAAGCGTTGTTAATAGCAACAAGCGACGCATCTTTTCACATAAAAAGTAATTATTCACTTTCCGTAAGTAACATGAGAATCTTGTGTTATTGCGCGATACTTTAACAACCAAGTGTTTTGTTTAGGATTATTCTCCACCCCACCCCCTCTTTTTCCCCAACAAAAAACAGGAAATAATATATACATTCATACATACATCACAAACGAGGAGATGAAAAGCAAGATGAGAACGTCAATAAGGCCGCAAAGTTTTTTGACCAACTGGAACTGTGTGGCCATATTACAGTGTCCTAGGTGCCGGGAAAAGAAGAGGCAGACAGAGAAAGCGATTGGAAAGATAACATAAAATTATGGACGGTCCTGTCATTCAAAGTGATTCTATCAAAGACAAAAGAGAGGAATGGAGAAATATGGTCAACAGATCATGTGTGGTGTCCCAACGGTTCACCAGACCTTGGGTGAAGGTGAATGTGAATATATAACGTAAAACATTGGACAAATTATTCGGCAGACGAACTCAAATCTCGTTATGACCTTGTAGCAAGGAGAATGTTTTGCAAACTTAACAGTCTCCTGCTCTGAAAACTCAAGGTCAAGTTTATTTCCTTTTCAACAGACTGTTTCGTAGTTGGACTAATGGTAAAGTCAATCCTGGCCCTAATTAGATCTAGATAACTCTGTTGTGGTGTCTAAACGAAGTTACTTCAGAACAGAGCGTTACCTTCTGAGTCTTGCACGGTAAGAGGTTTATCCTCTTTGTAACCAGGAAAGTTTCACAATTTTACGGGCATTGGTGCCCCGTCATTTCATTGGCGCAAAGCAATTTTGTTGGTGTTTCGTGAAAGGCATCAAACTCTACAGTTAGTATTTTCTCCACAACAGTTGGTGTCAGAGAGAAACCATTTTGTAAATACAATCGATTTTCTTTGATAAGGACACATCATGACGCAACCATTTTAACCCTATACAACTGACTGAAAGATCATCTGTAAAGCCTCAATCTACAACATACATATATTCAACATACATATATTCAACATACATATATTCCACATAATTGTATGCAACATAAATGAATACAACTAAATTGTATAAAATAAACATGATTTTAAAATTCGTTTGGTTTAGTGGTTCCATTCAAAAGATCATTCAAGTCCATCATTGTCTTATCAAAATGTGATGACGTGTTCATTCAATAGGGAAATATTTCCCATTTACGCCTTCGAATTTTCACGAGGAGAGGCTTGTTGATTGGCATAATAATAAATAGCGTCATAGGGAAGTACACGTCAAGGTTGGCAGACAATTGTAAACAGGAAGTTGTTTACATTCTAGAAGCTTCCAGTTGCTACAGAGAAGAGTCAGTTAATGAAAGAGGGATAATTCTTTCCTGTATGAGAATATTCTTGAATTTTCGGTTTGAAAAACTATATAGAGAGGAGAAGAGTTTATTTCTGGGTCCAAACAAATCAGTCGGAAGCGTCCTGTTCAATCCACTACTGTGAATGTATCGTATTAAATTTGGATTATTATGTTTAGTGTTGCTTAATATAAAGAGCGTGTTCAATGTTTTCATGATTTCAACTTGAGGATTAAATTTTCAAAAACATTTTTCGAAAAGAAGATGTTTATCATCTCTTATCCTCAATATGGAAAATCTGCATACAATTGACAGCAGCTCATCAGATTTCACTTTTAAAGTTAGAAAAATACATATTCACTCAATTCCAATTGAAAAACAGAGAGAGAGAAGTACATAAAGACAGAGAGATAACAATACAAACTCAAATCAAAAGAATGACAGATGATTACATACATAGATTCCGGCAGAAAGAAAGAGGAGCGTAGAGAAATCAAGGGGCATAAATGTATATTTATATGTGCTACTGTATACTTCGTTTGCTTATAGAATAGATTGTCAAGGGTAATGCACAAAGTTTCTCAAGGCTAAATAAAGATTATTATTGTTGTTATGGCAAGAGCTGCCCTGTGTGCTCAGAGTTATTATTGGAAGACTATTTTGTATGTATTTTCTATATAAAAGAGTCAATGAAATTTTTCAAATAAGTAACAGATGGATTCTGAGGATGCACAAATGATTATTACCTAATGTAGCTTTAACTGCCTTTTTCGATTGAAAGAAAACTGGTTATATGTATATGAATATAATATACGTACTTAATTTTAAACAATTACCTCTATACCAGACATTTTGCAGAACCATTAGAAGTCTAAGACTTCTTTTCATTGAATTTTAACACATCAATATGCTTTAGTCTCAAAAATAGCCCAGCATTAGCGAAAAGCAGGGTCCTAGGCAGGTATCATAAGCTACAAAACGGGCGACTCTAGGCTACCCACCTCTATATTAGTGCGACAGTGGAGAGAGAGGAACCGCATCAAAATGCGATCGTTCCTCCACATTGCGGCCAATTTGTCTAAAACAGCTGGGCTCTCCACTGATAGAATACCTATTAGGAGAAATAGTACGTGCCCTCCGTGGAGGAGATTTCCGGCCCCACAAATAAACCTGTCCCTGATAGGGCAAGAGGGAGCCACACCTGCCATTCTTCAAAAATTGGCATCCATAACCATAAAATTCTACCCATCAGATGCCATTTTCTGCTATACCGATGGGTCGGTATTGAGGGATTCCGATAGATCAGGGTATGGGGCCCTTATTGTCTACCCTGACCGGACTGAACCAGACAGGCTCTCTGGTCCATGCGGTTACGCCGCATGCTCCATGGACGCCGAACTCACAGGGATAACTCGGGCGTTCGAGGCCATTAGGGCCCGAATGCTCCAGCGCAAGACTAGTGCCACTACGGTGGTGCTGGTCACCAACTCTCGCTCCAGTCTCCAAGCTATGGGTGGCGGCGGGGGAGGGTCGCCCGTAATAGAAGAGGCAATGGGCGCCGCAGATAACACCCACCGAGCTATTGGAGCTGTCGTTTTCATGCAGTGGGCGCCTTCACATTGCGGCGTGAGTGGTAATGAAACGGCAGACGAACTCGCAAGGGAGAGTGCTTTGGCAGCCACAGACCTCGAAGCACCAAACACGTACTTACAAGCAACGGCACAAATCCGAGCACTCATTCATGAGAAGTGGTTAAAGTCCTGGGAGGAATCCGACAGAGCACGTGGTGCCTGGCAGCACATGCGTCACCCAGATCGCGACGATCCATGGTGGCTACTGAGGAGATCAGAGCTGTCAATTATTGCGCAGTGCAGAACGGAACACTGTCCTATTGGGGCATACTTTGCCCGGTTCCGCACGAACTTTGACTCCCGATGCCGTCACCGTGGAGAGAGCGTCGAATCAGTGTCGCACGTCTTGTACGAGTGTCCCCAGCTCCGCGAGCTAAGGGGGAACCTGTCTGAGCAGTCACTCGACTTGTATGGTAGCTATGAGGCACTACGCCGGACGGCTAAGTTTCTTGCCAGAGCACTACGGGAGGACTAGTCCTTTCTGCTCTGATTTTTCAATAGGAGTTCATCTCAGGTGTCATAAGCTGAGCCTAAGCCAATATGAAACCCAAAATATTATACTATGTATTTTCATTGTATCTGGTAAAGATGCCGGAATGGCTACAAAAATATTGAGTAACAAGTTCTTGTTTAGGAGAACTGTTATCGAAGAGATCCATCACATTGTATTTTAGTCTATAGCGTATGGGTACTGTACATAAGAAAGCACTACATATTGTATAATGGGCTGATGGTAAAAAAAAAATATCGCGGGGTCACCTCCGGTGCGAAGCCTTGGGCAGTTGACCCTGTTTGCTGCCTCTGAGAAGCCGTCACTTTTTATTCGTTTACAGTGGAATAGCAGGCGCAATTAAAGTTTAAAACTTCGTCTTCAACATTTAAAATTCAGCTGCAATATATTCTGGTTATTGACAAATATCTCTAACGGATCATTCTAAGCTAAATAAGTTGTCTCTATCATGGAATTGTTATGTCCATTTTATGCCTTGCCCAGCGTGACCTGCCATTGACTCAGGGTCTCTTGTCTTGTGTGTTTAGGCTGGAGTGCACTCTCAGATCAGGACACATTATTGACTCGGAAATAAGATGTATTGATCTGCTAGCTCGGGGGAATCCGACATGCTGAGAGGGGGGGGAACATAAGAGATAACGAAAGGGAGGTATAGGAGGATATGTTTCATGTAAACACTCGCGCCCTCAACTTTAGGGTAAAGGGAAAAATATTTGGGGGGATGAGAAGAATACAAGGAAAGAATGAAGGAAAAAGAAGATGAATAAGAAAATGGTTATGATAGAGCAAGAGATAAAGAGTGTGATGGTAGAGTGTGATGGTAGAGAGATGGTAGACTGTGATGGTAGAGTGTGATGGTAGAGAGATTGTAGAGCGAGATGGTAGAGTGTGATGATAGAGTGAGATGATAGAGTGAGATGGTAGAGAGTGATGGTAGAGAGTGATGGTATAGTGTGATGGGTAGAGTGAGATGGTAGAGCTAGAAAGAGTCCACAAAATATTGTACAAATGTTTGCTTCAACGCTAGCTCAGAGCTGGATTCCAATAAATAGAAAGATGGACAAAATGTCGGGGTTTATTTTTAATTTGTTTTTTACTAAAAGGAGAATTTAGCTAAATCGAATATAGGCCTCTTATAAAAGAAAATCTTTTTTGTAACTTTTTATCATTTGGTAGATGTTTACATATGTTCCAGAATCATGATAGCATGTATATGAAATATATTCTAGGTGGTATGTATGCGTTAAGTTACATTATCATTGTTAATATGTACCTGTATGTCTGTTAGTTTATGTGCTATGTAATTAATGTCTTATGCTATCGGTGTGTTTGTAATTATATAAAACGACTCACATTAGCGCTTCTAAATTTAAAAATATGAACGTGACAGACGGGAAACATAAGAACAATAGCAACATTTCCTTATAGAGCTCTGTCAAAATCTCTAGGAGAAAACATGCCTTTGTGTGTTCTCTTAACAGCTCGATACTTTTAAAACCATCTCATAATTTTCTTCACCTACGTCTTGTTTCCCCCACCCCCTTTTTTTCAAGCTGTATAGAGCCCTTAAGTTTAAGACATACCAAGAGAGTTCAAGTGCTGGCGTGTTATCTCGCGTGAGTGTCAGCTTCCATCTCCCAGCAGATATCAACTGCTCACGTAACTCTGAAGTCAATGACTTAATGGATACCCTCTTCAAATGCCCTCTGAAATCGCCATTCTTACCCCCCCCTTTTCCTTTTCCCTGTGTCTAGGCTTTCTTCCTGGATGAATAATGAGTCGGCGTAGAACTATGAATATGGATGAGTACTCCAAAGATTTCCTAGGGATTACACCGAATTACGCATGCGCAAGGGCTTGGCCGTAGCGATTGCAAATGTCCGAGTTGGTAACCTATAAAGTAGACAGGAAGTGACGTTTTATGTCCGCCATAAGCCTATTGTCATTTTGTTGTCTTAAAGAAAGTATTTGAGAAGACTATTTTTACTTTTTTCTGCGTTGAATTGATCTAAAATTTAAAACATGCAAGGTGACTAACACAATCTCTTTCAAATCTGGCGATCTATGGAGCAGGTCATGTAAATCTCATCTGTTTCTGTGCCCCAATGTTAACGAGTGTGTCACGTGGCCAGCACATCGACCAATCACTTTTACGTTTCCCAAATTATTGTCAGGCACCATAAAAATCCCAAAATTTAAAACCCAGTCTTCACCGACCTTCGAACCCGAGACCCTCCTGTTTGAAAGCCAAGCGCTTTATCACTCAGCCACCATGGCCCCAAACAAAATATAGTTTTCAAGTTTGACTCCATAAAAATGGACTTTTCCCAGTCAGTGTTACGTCCATCTAATAAGCTACACAATAAGCTCAAACATTCAGAGCACCATTAATACAGTTATCAGGAAAAACAGGAAATCAAATATGTTGTCGAGAAACTAAGCAAAAATGTGCTAAATGCTGTTCATAGTTAAGAAACTGAGTGAAGAAATGTGCTAAATCTCATTTTCATAGTTAAGGAACTGAGTGAAGAAATGTGCTAAATGTAATTTTCATAGTTAAAGAACTGAGTGAAGAAATGTGCTAAATGTCATTTTCATAGTTGAGAAACAAGACAAAGAAATATGATACATTCTAGTTATATTGACTTATATTTTGCTATAGAAATAGGATGATTCTACTTGGTATGTAATTGCAGAAGTACTCCACTGGTAAGTTTTATAAATCACAATCATAGTTCAATCATATACTGATAACAATGCATTAAAGATTTTGAAAAGAAAAGAATACATGTTAACGATGGGTTACCGTAGAGCAGAATTGATGCACAAGAAGAGAGAAAAAGATTAAAAAAAAAAGATTCCATTAGAAATGAACTAAAGTTTCTAAAAGACTTAATAGGTTTCATCTGTTAGTAAAGACTTTACATTTTCTTTCCTAATACCCCTGAAATATGAGAGAAAAACAATTTGAAAAGAACACACATGTTTTTATTTTTAAAAAGGCAGGAAAGAGATGAACTCAAGAATTACGCACCAACCATTCTCACTGCTGCTCTCTAAGTGATCCGCAAGCTTTGCCCTTGTTACACCTGGGCTCAACAGATATCCGGACATTGTACTATCACAAGTCACGTGATTGACTGTGATGCTAAATCCTTGTTACGTAAGAATTCAACACATATTTTAGCAAACACACAAAAATACGAAAAGAGTCGAGATATTGCTAGACGCGTTTCGTTTCCTCAAAACTAAATTTGGCCGGAAGTGTTTTTTCCTTATGTATCTTTTGCATTTTTCAGGTTTAAAAAAAAATTAAACTGTCATAATTAGGCTGTGATTCTAAGTGTATATGATAGAGAGAAAAACAAATTCTGCACAAAAACTACGAAGAGTTGGGATCAAACTCAATACAAACTATAAAAAGAAAAGACCTTAAACAAGACATGTAGAACTATACATTTACAGTACTTTCTTTGACAAGTCTTTTACCCAAGATCTGTATACTTTTTAGGACTAGCTTGTATCAAATACCCGGCTTTTTCCGATAAATTCACTGCAGGACAGAGTTATTACAGTACGTAGACATGAATAAGGTTTTGGTGTGTAACGTTCGTAAATTCTTTTACATAAAAATTGGGCTATTTGCGACTGGCACATATATAATGTTTACTTGCAGTAACATAGCCCATTGGAAAAACATAACATAAAATGTCAACCAAGACTTCGAATGTCTTCCACAATGTGTCTTGCTAAATATAGCTGGTGAGTTACACCATGACATTTCTATTTCGGGACAACTTGTTTCTAAAAGACAAAAAACAACAACGATTTATTTGTACATTTGACAAAAATAAAGAAAAAAAAAGGTCGTGTTCCCGTTGATTTGACTTGTCATGCACTATGTTCAATCCAAGTCACGTGTGGACAAATAGGAAATAAAAACAACAAATGTTTAGAACATTCGCTGCTATAAATAGACCAAACAATTTGGTTGCTCTTCTTAGACGGCACGACCAGATTTTGGCTTGCCATTTTGGCTTTAACGTGTGACAGATTCACATCCGGCTTTTTCTTAGAAGGTAACTGAAAATTCAAATTATCTTCAAAAATTATTGTTGAAATACACGTTTTTACATTTTAAAGAAATGTATCTCTCTCTCAATCCTTTTTTAATGGTAACTAAAACTTGTTGAAAGTTGATCAAATCTGAGAGAGTTAAGTCAATGAAAGCGTAGCTGAGAAATTTCAAACTTCAAAGCTGTGTGACTACCACTATCAAAGTTCCAAAATAACTCAACAGTTTTTTTATATGTAAAAGACATGAAAAGATAAAAGTCCTGAAGTGAAAACTTCTTCAAAAATATTTCAGGAAAACATCAAAAGTTAAAGTCCTGGAGTAAAATAGACAGTAGAAGTTAAAAAACCCAAATTTAAAACTTAAATTCTTTCAATTCTTTAGAGACAATTAAAAACAACAATGTGTATAAAATACGAAAAAATAAACTTTTCTTATTAATATTTGTTATTGCGTACATTGTTATTGTTAAAGAAAGTCATTGATTGGATAAGATGAACACTTTCGAGAACTTACGAGAACTCAGGTTCATTCATGTTTTGTCTACACATTTTTAAATTGACAAATGTCTTACACAGAACTAGGACTATCAACACACAACAATGTCTTACATAGAGCTAGGACTATCAACACACAACAATTTCTTACAAACAACTAGGACTATTAACACACATCTTGAGGGGCTGACCATGTCGGAAAAAAATTAACCAGAAATGTGATTCTAAAAAATCAAATAGACAAAAAAAAATCTACAAATATAAAACATTTACAAAGTAATGTATCTTTTTTTTTCGTTTGATCTGAATCAGAAACATAAGTATATTAATTGGAGGACAACATGAAGATTATTAATTTGTTCATTTTAATATGATATAAATCGCAATTGTTAAAAAAAAATTTTTTTGCTTCAGGTAATGTCAATGTCCTCGTCACTTTTTCAAATCTAAACAAAATACTACACAACTTTCCAACTTCCGATAGTTTGGCCACTGTATATTTTTTTTTATATGGAGATATCAAATCTATGGACTGTGTCTAAACATCTTCAAATTGAACGGTTCTGATTGCTTTCACCTGAACGTTCAGATAAGCTAAACAAGATTACATTTATTACGACCTGTCCTTCCCCTGACTTGTCTATATGCTCACTCTGGGTCTCTTGTTTGATATATTTAATATCACTCTCACCCTCTCTTCCATTATATCAGAGAATGTGTTCATTGTATAGGCCTGAAGATAAACACTCTTCAATTTAATCGTAACTAGCGCGCACTACAAAAACATCAATACTCTGTGGCATTTTACGTCTCGAGAGACGATCTTTTCCCTTTGCAACTTATTGTGTGACTAAAGAGGCCAATCCTTGATACACAGCTGGATCGCAGGTTGGGCATATATAATCACCAGGCGCCGTTGCATTTTCACCCTTCTTTCTGCTTCTGTTGTGTATGACATCTGCAATCTTTGACCCTTCCTTTATGCTCTCTCTCCATGAGGATCTGTCCAGTGCCACCTCTTCCCAGTTGCCAGTGTCGATTTTGAAGAGCTTCATGTCGCGTTTGCATACATCCGTATAACGTAAAAGTGGGCGACCAGCGGCTCTCCTGCCTTATATTAGATCGCCATACAGGATGTCCTGTGGAAGTCGACCTTCTGGCATTCTACGAACGTGGGTCCTGGCACCCTGCTCTTTGTAGCACTTCCTCATTGGTTATCTTATCTTGCCACCTTATTTTAAAGATCCGCCTTAGGCATCGGAGGTGGAAAACATTCAGCTTTTTTTCCTGCCATGAGTAGGTTGACCATGTTTCACTTCTGTACAGCAAGGTGCTCAACACACAGGTCCGGTAGACTAGGGCTTTAGTACTGCTAGTCAGCAATATATTGTCCCAGACTCTTTTCTGCAGCTGTGACATGGTGGCCATTGCCTTGGCTATCCTGTTGTTTATGTCTTTATCCAGTAGGGTGTTGTTGGATATGATGGAGCCAAGGTAACAAAAGTGATCAACAATTTCTAGTGGTTGGCCATTAATGCTTACTTGAGGTGCAGTGTTTGTGTTTTGGACAAGTATCTTAGTCTTGCTTTGACTGATGTTTAAGCCAAACTTTTGGCAAGCAGCAGATAATTTGTCAACCAGGCACTGTAGCTGAATATCAGAATCAGCCACAATAGCTGCATCATCAGCATACAGGAGTTCCCTGACGAGTAGCTTCCTAACCTTGGTTTTTGCCCGCAGCCTTGATACATTAAATAGTTTTCCAGAGGATCTTGTATGGAGAAACACACCTTCGTTTATGTCGTTGTACGCATAATGCAGTAGACAGGAGAAGAATATGCCAAACAGAGTAGGTGCGAGCACACATCCCTGCTTGACACCACTGCAAACCTCAAAAGGTGCTGATTGGGCTCCATTGAATTTGACAGTGCATTTAGTTTCCTCGTGAAAACACTCAATGAACTGCAGTAGTTTGGGAGGGCAACCTATTTTCCTCAGGAGTTTGAAAAGGCCACTTCTGCTGACCATGTCAAAAGCTTTAGTCAGATCAACAAAAACGATGTAAAGGGGTCTGTCTCTCTCTCTGAATTTCTCCTGCAGTATTCGTAGAGAAGATATCATGTCTACAATGGATCTACCACTCCTGAATCCACACTGAGATTCTGGGTAGACTCTAGAAGCTATCACTTGCAGCCTGGATAGTGCCACTCTAGCAAAGATCTTGCCCACTATACTGAGGAGAGAGATACCCCTGTAATTGTTGCAGTCATTCCGATCCCCTTTGTTCTTGTATATTGTGACTATAGTTGCGTCACGCATGTCCTGTGGGACATGACCTGTTTCCCAACAGCGGCAGAGGAGAATATAGAGTTCAGGGAACAGGAGTGATTCGTTGACTTTCACTACTTCCACTGGGATACCATCACTCCCAGGAGATTTTCTATTTTTTATGCAGTTAATTGCTTTTTTAAGGTCACTGAGGCTCGGAAGATCATCTAGGCATTCCAGTACTGGAAAATCTGGTAGAGAAGCCAGGGTGACATCGTCTACTGTGTTCTGTGTGGCATAGACTTCAAGGTAGTGTTCTGTCCAACGTTCTAGCTGCTTGGTTTGATCTGTAATTTTTTCTCCTGATTTGGATAGAAGGGGGGAAGGCTTAGACACTGTTGGACCCAGGGCCGCTTTAATGTCATCAAATAGAGCTTTGCTATTTCCTGAGTGGAGACTGTCTTGGATTCTGTTGCAGGTATCCTTCCAAAAGTTGTTAGCACATTTTCTAGCCATTTGTTTCGCCTCTTTATTAGCACTTTTGAAGGCCTCCAAAGATCTTGGACTTGGCTTTGTCTTGTGAGCGAGGTGTGCAGATCGCTTTTCCTCGATGCAAGGTTCCATATGTGCTAGATTCGCCTCAAACCAGTCTACATTTTTGTGTTGTTGAGGCCCAAAGGCGGTGATTGCCAAACTGTAGATTACATCTCTTAATTTCTCCCATCTGATAGAGATGTCTTCTTCATCACTTAACGAGGGGATTGAACTGTTCAGGAGCTCGCCAAAGAGTGCACACTTCTCTGGGTCACCTACATGGTTGACGTTAATTCGCCTAGTTCTGGGTAGAGTGGAAGTATAAGCCTTCTTGAGAAGTAGTTTGATTTTGCTTAGCACTAGTGAATGGTCTGAATTGCAGTCCGCACTATGGTATGAACGGGTGTGGATGACACTTTTCAGATCCATCCTTCGGGTGATGCAGAGGTCAAGCTGGTGCCACCTTTTTGAGCGTGGGTGCTGCCAAGAGACTTTATGGCGTTCCTTGCCAGAGAAGAATGTATTTGTTACACACAGTTCATGAGAGCTACAGAACTCGAGTAGCCTTTGGCCATTGTCATTGATTTTGCCAACACCATGAGGTCCCAAGCATTGTGGCCATGCATCATTTCCATCACCAACACGGGCATTAAAGTCTCCATTTATATAGAGGTGCTTCTTATTTTGGAATACTTATAATTACGTCCTCTAGAGCTTGAAAGAATCTGTCTTTGTCCTCTTCCGGTGCAGCAAGGGTTGGTGAGTAAGCACAGATTATATTAACTTTGCCTTGCTGTAATGCAAATTTCATGTGTGCTACTCTTTCATTGCCAATGGGAAACATCGCGATGCAGGGGACGAGACTGTTTCTTATTGTGAAGCCGACGCCATGTATTCTAGGGCTTTGTTCTGGTTTTCCTTGCCAGTAGAATGTATAGTTGCTTTCTGTAAGAGATCCGCTGTCTGCCAGTCTGGTTTCTTGCAGGGAGGCCACATCAATGTTTAGTCTGCTGAGTTCTCTATCGATGATAGCTGTTTGACGCATGTCGGTGACGAGTTCAGGGTCAGTATTGAAGCCAGGACTCATTGTCCGTATGTTCCAGCTTGCTAAACGCATTAATGTTGAGGGTTTTCTTTTGATTGTATTTGCAGGATCGGGTGAGCAGCTTGCTTTTTGATTTTGTCTTAGCACCAAGCACCCAGTGGTGCGGCAAGCTGTGGCGGGATAGCACTTTACTGTCCGAGGGCTGCTCGGCTTAAGGGAGGCAGTAGCTATCCAGTGAGGCTAAAAAGCCCCTCCTACCGTCAAGAGTGGTCCCTGGCGTTCCAGCTTTCACCGGTAACTACCACTCTCCGTGTTTTTCCAAAGACATTTCTATCAGAGATGGAGTGACCTCTCCATTGCTGGGGGAAAGCCTGGGCGGTAAATTTGCGAGTGCTGGGCTGCCCACACGTCAGCACACGCCTCTCTTCCATACTGACCGGGTCCAAAGGGATGGCGAACCATCACAATATGGGGATAGGTGGCTGCAGGAGTTTGCCAGAGAGCAGTAGTCTTACTACTGTTCCCCCACCTACGGGGCTCCAGGACCGGATTTTCTGTTAGGGTCTACTCCCTTAGCCTTAGACCTTACAGAGACACACACACAAGGCAGTGCGGCTATTGACCTATAGCTAGGAGTTTGGTTTGTGGGCAACAGGGCGTGTCCGCACGCCGAAGGGGCATGCCTGCCTCACATCTTGGGGCCAAACCTCCTCCGAGACCCTTACAGTTTAGCCTGAGGCTTCGCAGCCTCAGTTTCCATCTGTCACCACGAGGAGGTACTGCATAGGACTTGCTGTGGAGAGGCTATGTACTGGCAAGAGAGACTTACAAAACTGCTCCCCTTTCACAGATGCCAGGCAGCGGTGGCAACATCAATACTAAAGGTACTAAAATGTCTATGGTTTTGAATATTCTGTATCCTTACATTACAAACGATGTATTGTTATTTGTTTAAACACAATGGACATTGAACGTCACAAATCTCATCTCTCTCATTCTGTGTCTCTCATTCTTTGTCTCTCATTCTTTGTCTCTCATTCTTTGTCTCTCATTCTTTGTCTCTCATTCTCCACTTTTTTCTTTTCTCTATTTAATTTTAATTTTCTTTGTAACGTGATGAGTTCCATTGAAGAAGAATTGCTTGTTTCTATTCGATCTTTCCGCCAGGAAGTTCTCCCATTGATTCCAGGAACAAGTTAATCCTATAAGCTGGAGGAACTCATCAATTCTGTTCGCAAATAATTCTTGAAGCAGATTTCTTCTTTCTCCCTGTGATTACCTGTAGCATGTCCACTTCCTTTCTGGCCTTCCTTCTTTCTTTCCATCTTAGAGTCTTTAAATAGATTTAAGTTTTAGGATTAGCCAGGCTGATAGAAAAGGCAGTGAAATTGTTGTCATTTGATGTATGATCTACAAGACTTTAAACACCTTAGTCCTGTCAAAATGTTGAACTATTGAGATAGGAACTAGATGTAATGACTTATGCACAAATAATTCAAGATATTTCTTTGAAATAAAGCGTTCTTTACAAGTCATGTACAGACTGCATCCCACACAATTACAAACACACAGCATTATAACCAAGATACTACCAAGTCATTGCTACGTTCTTGTACACAAACATTCAGCAATATATAAAGTCATACACGTTGCATTTTTTTTCTTCTTTCATATAGACCAATCGAAATTCTTCCCTGATTTCTATATCGACCAATAGAAAAACAAGTTATTTTATCCCAAGCACAATAGAGAAAAGCAAAACTTTTTTGTTTATTTGTTTGTGTGTGTGTGTGTTTTTAAGTGCTGTTAGTTTGTGTTTGTGTGTGTGTGTGTCTTTTAAGTGCTGTTAGTTTGTGTGTGTGTGTGTCTTGTAAGTGCTGTTAGTTTGTTTTTGTGTGTGTGTGTCTTGTAAGTGCTGTTAGTTTGTTTGTGTGTCTTGTAAGTGCTGTTAGTTTGTTTGTGTGTGTGTCTTGTAAGTGCTGTTAGTTTGTTTGTTTGTGTGTGTGTCTTGTAAGTGCTGTTAGTTTGTTTGTTTGTGTGTGTCTTGTAAGTGCTGTTAGTTTGTTTTTGTGTGTGTGTGTGTGTCTTGTAAGCGCTGCTAGTTTGTGTGTGTGTGTGTGTCTTGTAAGTGCTGTTAGTTTGTTTGTGTGTGTCTTGTAAGGGCTGTTAGTTTGTTTGTGTGTGTGTGTGTGTCTTGTAAGCGCTGTTAGTTTGTGTGTGTGTGTCTTGTAAGTGCTGTTAGTTTGTGTGTGTGTGTCTTGTAAGTGCTGTTAGTTTGTTTGTTTGTGTGTGTCTTGTAAGTGCTGTTAGTTTGTTTGTTTGTGTGTGTCTTGTAAGTGCTGTTAGTTTGTTTTTGTGTGTGTGTGTGTCTTGTAAGCGCTGCTAGTTTGTGTGTGTGTGTCTTGTAAGTGCTGTTAGTTTGTTTGTGTGTGTCTTGTAAGGGCTGTTAGTTTGTTTGTGTGTGTGTGTGTGTCTTGTAAGCGCTGTTAGTTTGTGTGTGTGTGTCTTGTAAGTGCTGTTAGTTTGTGTGTGTGTGTCTTGTAAGTGCTGTTAGTTTGTTTGTTTGTGTGTCTTGTAAGTGCTGTTAGTTTGTTTGTTTGTGTGTGTCTTGTAAGTGCTGTTAGTTTGTCCTACTGTCAACGTGTCTGTCTACTACTTGTTAGATCTGAACTATTCAGAACTCGTGTTCTCGCCTCTTATCATGTTAGAATGAGGTATAAGTGCTACATTTAGTTTGTTTTTTTGTTAGCGTAGTTTTTTTTAAAAATTAGGTTTATATAATAAATGCACAAATATTCAAACTAGTTTCAAAAGCTAAAAACTCCGTTCGTGTTATGCCGCTGATTTACTTTTGAGAAATAATACAAGTTCCGTGGTGTAAAAAAATAGTGTGTGTTTTTTTTGTGCATAAAATGTAGTCGACCATGATTCTTATTTATTTAGTCGTACATATTCTTTTAATGAATATAAATAGTCGAGTTTATTCGCTTTTAGGAATGTGAATTGGTGTACATGTTTGTATGAAGCAATTAAGTCAATTCAACTGACTCACAGGAGTCTCCTACAAGGTTTTAGTACAACTTTCGTCACTAACTTGAAATTACGATTCAATTAAATGCAGTAAAAAGATGTTTCATTGTAATCATAGCACTCTGATCTCATTTCCGCGTCACAAGGAATCGCAGTGAACTTTTGACTTCCCGCCTTCTTCGCCCCCACATTCAGACGAGTGTGATGTAACAGACTCAATCAATTATTGACGACATGCCAGTGACAGAAGGAGGTTGACTAAAATAGTTCTTACGCTGTTTGTTCTTTGGTGATGAAACCCCAGGACTGCTCATAGCAGGAAGGCTAGTGGCCAGCTATTTGAAGATCTAACGTCCTACACACTAACCAAGTCACATGACTACTATCTTTGAGCTCTCGACAAATATTACGAAATGGCACGAGTAATTGGTTCATATTTTAATGAAACACGTTGAGTCTCTTCTAACAAGTAAAATAGAACAAAAAAAACTTTTAAAACCCCCCACTATTCCTCCTTAATAAAGCTGATGACTGTTTTGTAAAAGAGATTTGTTTAGCCCTTATTAACTCATGAAGGAAAGATTTGTTTTGCCGTTATTAACTCATGAAGGATCATCATCATAATCTAACTCCATTTGAGAGAGGGCTTGAAAGGCTTAAATCCTCTCTTGCAAAAGCCCTTAACAGAAACCCTGCAGTAGTGCATACATGTCACCATACAGGTCGAGAATTTTTGGTTTCTCAGACCTGTCGAGACGGAGATCAGCAAGTCTGGGGCAGTCAAAAAGAATATGAGGCACGGTTTCGTCTTCTTCCCCGCAGCGGGGGCACCGTGAAACGAAATTTGTATATAGCCGTGAGAAATATGAGCCAACAGGAGAGTGGCCTGCCTTGCACTGTGCTGTAATAGCTTACTCAGGCCTCCACCACGGGGAAGTGCGCTCCGAGACACCACGGGCTCTGGGATTTGTCCCAGCTCTCAAACCAATTTTCCATTTCTGCTTTTTCAATTATAACCAGAGCATGATGAAAACTGTTCGATGGGTAGTGTTTACCCTCCCTGGTGGGCCAAAAGGTCTGCAATAGTGTTGCTAGTCACACCTATGTGACTCGGTATCCACTGCATGGAGGATAGATTTTAAAAAAAAAGAACTTTTTTATTTTGCCTTAATTTCCCCTCCCAACGAAAAGAGTTAAACGTATGTCTATTCAGAGTCAGTGTCTAGAAAATTCTAACGATAGACCTAAACGTCGAGATCTCGGTGCGCAAAGTCTATTAATTAATGAATCTCTTTAATGAATAGGACCTACATGCTGAAATACCCGAAGACGTGCGGAAATATCCGAAGACGTGCGGAAATATCCGAAGATTTGCTGAAATACCAGAAGACGTGCGGAAATATCCGAAGACGTGCTGAAATAACTGAAGACTTGCGGAAATACCCGAAGACGTGGTCTGTTCAAGATGAAATGTTCTAGTCCTCTGGCCAAATTTAAATTAATGTTTGTTTATACTTTGAAAAAGTCTAAAGGCCAAACTATAATTCTCTCAGTGTATCCAAATAGCGAGATATACAGCATAGACAACAACTGTCAAATCTCTGAGAAAATCGTTAGAGTCGTTTTCGAGACCCGCGTTCAACCACCCTAAAGCCCATGGAATGGCAAGATGAATAGAGTAAAAAAAAAAGACACTGATGTTAATCAACGGTTGCGTTCCACATGCAATGAATCCTACGTGCACAAACGAAAGTATCTAGGTATTTCCTAGGTCAAAATGTCTAATACTCACTAACAGTGTCCAACACCCAGTCAAAATGTCTAATACACACTAATAATAATTCCCAACACACACTCAAAAGTGACCAATGTAAACCGTACATTCCTTGAGCTCACAATGTGTACACGGCTCTTGCATCATTTGTTGAAATTAGAAGAAAAGTTCTGCTAACGTAGTTGTCTTTCCTTGAAATGTTCTACAAGCTTGCATCGGTCACTTTGAAAATAAAACACTGCAGTCTAGTCACAGTCTAGTGTACTGAACAAATTATTGCATTGACTCACACACACATAGACAAAGTTTTATAAACACACAAACACACGAAGTGTTATGTCACTCATTGGGTACTATGAACAGTTTTAAACTTTTCTGTCATGATGATCAACTTTGAACTTGACCTTGACCTAGAAACGAGGCTTACGTCTAGGGCACACTATACGTTTAACTCACAAGACTACTGATTGGGTCAGCAGCAACAACAACAAAAGTCTATGCCACCTTGCACGTGACCCACCAAACGATCAGGCGCAATTTCGACGTTTTATTTTTTTTTTCGGGGAAAAGGAGGGGGGGGGGGGGCAGCACGCTGTCAACTGCACAGACAGTCTTGTGTCTCAATGTCACACGCCTGACCCAAGCGTTAATATGACGTCATCGTGGAGATGTCATGCAGTTTTTCCTGCCTTCTCACGAAATCTCGATGAGGATCAAACGAGTCAGTGCCGGGGGGGTGACAAGTATGCCTGAAATGTGATGAATTGAGCTACCGAAGACAGTCTCGTGTACGACCTGAAACGAGGCATCGTCCGCGTGACGCAGCAAGGGAGTTAATTCAATAGCCTCTTAAAGGAAGAGATATCAGCCACCGAGTTTGTTAGATGAGTAGTCTCCCCTGCACATTATTTGGTGAGGGTATTTGTGTTTGTCAGCGTGTCAACTAATAACTTAGTGAGTTTCTGATGGACTAGAGTCTAGTCAAGAGGCTTTTGTTTCATTGTACACACGTACAGAAGTTGGAAATAGTTATAAATAAAGTCTTTTAATAAAAGTCCTTGGCACTTTTGAATGTTGCTAATATTTCGTGTATGTGTGTAATATTTAGTGTGTCTATGTAAAAGAACATATCAATTTCAAAGTCTCTCCCAATCTTTCTCTTTTCCTTACTTAGATTTTGTTTAGGTTCCATTATATCGTTCCCACATTTGTTTCATATCACTTTCTCCTCTTTTTCTTGCTTTAAAGTTGTTCTTTTAAATGTAAAGCAGATGTTCAAAATGTAAACAAAGAACAGATAACTCTTTTTTAATTTGATTTGGAAAATCTCTTATTTGTGAGTTTTGCTCATCGTGACAACTGCTATCATATTGGTCACTCGGTTGCCCACCTTCAGATTCTTTTCGAGAAAATGACATAAAAAGGACGCTGTCATTAGTGCAGAATGTCCATTCAAATAGTAAATTCCTCTAAACCAATAGATCTAAGAGAATTGAGAATAGAATAGCTCAGAGAATTCAGCATCAACAGAGTTCGTCAACTGTTTTGACCTCACACTATCAACGAGACATCTTAGAAGACGAATGGATCAATAATATCTGGCATTAAAATGATGCAAGATTTAGTCTCTCTGTAATAGGTTCTAAAGTCTTTGCAAAGTAAATCAACCAATTTTCTTCATCGGTTGTCTTTCAACTCCTCCAAAGCCAAACATGTATACAATGATTGTTACCTACACTTGATAACGACTCCTATCAATTAAATATACACTCCAGTTACTTCGACAATTAGAGAGCATCAAATATAAATGAAATAGAGGAGGTAGATGGATTAGCTAGCATTACAAGACGACTTTGAAGGACTTGCACAGATCTAAAAATAGAACACGTTAGTTTTTTTGATCATAGAATAATGTAAATATTAAATTACGAAACGAAACAAAACGAATCAAAAAAAGAATAACAATGAAATGATATTAAACAAAACAGTGACATCGATTTTTGTGTCCGCCCCAAAGAGCAGACGAAATAAAAGATTGAACAATGGAATTACTGACGTCATTACAGCAAACATCATAGTTTTATGAGTTTAATTTGAGTTTTTTTTAGGTTTAATTAGATTTCATTGTTTTATGTTTTCATTTCTTCATTATTATTATTCAATCATGTTGCCAGAATAAGGATATTTTTTTAAGAAATGTATTCTCAGTCGGCCAACATGCTGGTGTTAAAGTAAGGGAGGCTATTCTCAGTTGGCCAACATGCTGGTGTCAAAATAAGGCAGGCTATTCTCAGTTGGCCAACATAGTGGTGTCAAAATAAGGCAGGCTATTCTCAGTTGGCCAACATGCTGGTGTTAAAGTAAGGGAGGCTATTCTCAGTTGGCCAACATGCTGGTGTCAAAGTAAGGGAGGCTATTCTCAGTTGGCCAACACGCTGGTGTCAAAGTAAGGGAGGCTATTCTCAGTTGGCCAACATGCTGGTTTTAAAGTAAGGGAGGCTATTAGTAGAGAAGCAAAACAAACCCGAGAAGTCGAATCAACATCTAATGGTGGCTGGATTTGTATTACTATAATATGTTTATTATTATTATTATTATTTTTATTATTATTACATTCCTCATTATTAGATTCTCACTGAAGGTTATTGTGTATATGTTGGGGGTGAGGGGGGCTGTGTTTAAACTACTCCTGGTCAGAAGTTACCCGAATCAGAATATTTCCACTTGTCGGTCCATTGTTTGTTCAGGCACTTTAAACTACACTCTGGTGCTGTTGACGCCCTATGCTCCCCACTGTGCCAACAAATGTAAAAAAAATACAGAAGTGCTGCACCAACCTCCTCCAAATAAATCTGTCACAGAACCAGACATTCTTTTAGACGGCCAAAAACTAGCGAATGCTAAAAAGTTTGTCTATTTGGGAAGTACCTTATCAGCAAATGCTAACCTAGATGACGAGGTAGACTTCTGTGTTGCTCGTGCCAGTGCTGCTTTAGGCAGACTTCAAGGACAAGTATGGCAACAGAGAGCGTTCATTTCTACAAAACTGAAAGTCTACATTGCTGTAGTCCGCCTTTCAATCTTATATACATCAGAGTCCTGGAACTTATATTTCCGCCTCATCAAAACGCTTCTTCCACCTAAGAAAATTCATTATTTGAACTGGTTGTCATATATGAAGAGTATTCACGCTACTTCATAAATGTCCCGATTCCGATGGGCTGGGTTGGACATGTAGTCCATATGCAAGAAATCCGCGTCCCCATTGTTAGTGTGTATTAGAGTGTGATATTGAAATTCACGGCTGTGAAACATTTGCTCTCGATCGCTCCTCATGGCGTGAAGACGTCAGTGTAGGAGTCTCAGAAAACCAAGTGGCTAGCGTGAAAGAACGCAGAGCCAACACATAGCTGAGAGAAGAAGCAGGTCTATCTGCCGCAGACCCATCTTACCCCTGCCATGTGTGCGGCCAGCTTTTTAAAGCGAGGATTAGAGTTTACTGTCATCTTAAAATAAAATAATGTAGAAAATTAGAACACAAGGTTATAACAATTCTATAATGATTCTTAAATGATTGGATATATCTGTAAAGAACTAATATCTTTCTGTGTTACACTAGTTTAGGTCTATGAAACTGGACTAAAGAAAATGTCTGAAAAACTGTGTTTTAAATTAATGTGTCTTAAACTGTTTATAACTCTGTAACTATGATAGATAGGAGCTAGAACAGTCATACTTCATTACAAGATTTGTACATTCATTGCTTTGCAAACAAAACTTTTAGTGGACTAAAACAATGTCGAGAATTAGGTTCCGTGAAAATACAAAATTAAAACTACCAATTATAAAGTGAGTTGTGTGATCGAATTGAAAAGTGAGCTGAATTTGAATCATGATCGAATATTTTTTTAAAATCCATTTGTAAAGCGCACCTTTCATTCTTATGCGTGCTCAGTGCGCTGTAGGCTACTGCAATATATATTCAGCGACATTGTTGGGGAGAGGTACGAATCTGGGAGGTATCAATGCTGTTCTTAAGTCATCCGTTCACGCAGCTCTGCTTTCAAGGGAGCTCTATTTCAATTCAAATCCTTATTCCAGAAGAGTTAAAAGAGTTAATCTGTTTGCTTTCAATGAAAAAAATGTCACTTCGCGCATACTTACGCACAGACTAGTGGATAGTCTTAGTCCGCTATCCCTGCTCCAACACACACACACACATATGTACTCACCCATACTCCAACAACAACAAAGACACTCCAAGTAAAACACACACACACACAGAAGTACTCACCTATCCCTGCTCCAACAACAACACAGACACTCTAAGTAAAACACCCACCCACACCCACACAGAAGTACTCACCTATCCCTGCTCCAAAAACAACACAAACACTCCAAGTAAAACACCCACACACACCCACACAGAAGTACTCACCTATCCCTGCACCAACAACAACTCGCCCAGCCAACAGGGAGAATTTATCCTTGGCCACAGCCATCATGATAGATCCCAGGGTGAAGAGAATGGATGCACCCATGATGACAGGTCGCCTCCCTAATCTGTCATTGAGAAAGCCACCCACCAGGGCGAAGACAGCAGCCGCGGCAATGGTGACACTGACAATCAGTTCTTGCCAGACGGAGGACAGACTGTCAAATGGAAGACAAATAGGAAACAGGTGCCAGCTCTCATGGTTGCAGACAAAAAGGCTCATAAGAAAATGTAATCAGAAGAATGTGAAAGAATGTAATCAGTAGAATGTGAAAGAATGTAATCAGTAGAATGTGAGAGAATGTAATCAGTAGAATGTGAAAGAATGTAATCAGTAGAATGTGAGAGAATGTAATCAGTAGGTTGTCAAAAGTAGAACAAGAGAGAATGTTATCAGGGGACTGTAAGTGATTTTCAATAGTGAAGACAAATTATAAGTACAGTAGAATGTAGGGGATTTTGAAAATTGGAATGTAAAATCTATCAGCAGAATGTTACTGACTGCAAAAAAAAAAAAAAAAAAATCAAATGTGTCAGTGGAATGTGGAATGAAGAGAAATGTAAAATGCGAAATGTTACAGAATGTAATCAGTAAAATGTAAGTGAATGACGTACATTCCTTGAGAGGAATTACAATGAAAGAAACTTTGAATATAACAAAGCAAAAAAAAAACTTAAAGTAATAAGTAAACGAGCTGAAGTGTCAAGTTCACTTTTAGTTCTAGAAAACATTGTTTGTAAAAAGAAACGTTTCAAGCCAATACGTTGAGTCTATACATTAGAGTACATATGTTAGAGCTGAGCTGTTGAGTCTATACATTAGAGTACATATGTTAGAGCTGAGCTGTTGAGTCTATACATTAGAGTACATATGTTAGAGCTGAGCTGTTGAGTCTATACATTAGAGTACATATGTTAGAGCTGAGCTGTTGAGTCTATACATTAGAGTACATATGTTAGAGCTGAGCTGTTGAGTCTATACATTAGAGTACATATGTTAGAGCTGAGCTGTTGAGTCTATACATTAGAGTACATATGTTAGAGCTGAGCTGTTGAGTCTATACATTAGAGTACATATGTTAGAGCTGAGCTGTTGAGTCTATACATTAGAGTACATATGTTAGAGCTGAGCTGTTGAGTCTATACATTAGAGTACATATGTTAGAGCTGAGCTGTTGAGTCTATACATTAGAGTACATATGTTAGAGCTGAGCTGTTGAGTCTATACATTAGAGTACATATGTTAGAGCTGAGCTGTTGAGTCTATACATTAGAGTACATATGTTAGAGCTGAGCTGTTGAGTCTATACATTAGAGTACATATGTTAGAGCTGAGCTGTTGAGTCTATACATTAGAGTACATATGTTAGAGCTGAGCTGTTGAGTCTATACATTAGAGTACATATGTTAGAGCTGAGCTGTTGAGTCTATACATTAGAGTACATATGTTAGAGCTGAGCTGTTGAGTCTATACATTAGAGTACATATGTTAGAGCTGAGCTGTTGAGTCTATACATTAGAGTACATATGTTAGAGCTGAGCTGTTGAGTCTATACATTAGAGTACATATGTTAGAGCTGAGCTGTTGAGTCTATACATTAGAGTACATATGTTAGAGCTGAGCTGTTGAGTCTATACATTAGAGTACATATGTTAGAGCTGAGCTGTTGAGTCTATACATTAGAGTACATATGTTAGAGCTGAGCTGTTGAGTCTATACATTAGAGTACATATGTTAGAGCTGAGCTGTTGAGTCTATACATTAGAGTACATATGTTAGAGCTGAGCTGTTGAGTCTATACATTAGAGTACATATGTTAGAGCTGAGCTGTTGAGTCTATACATTAGAGTACATATGTTAGAGCTGAGCTGTTGAGTCTATACATTAGAGTACATATGTTAGAGCTGAGCTGTTGAGTCTATACATTAGAGTACATATGTTAGAGCTGAGCTGTTGAGTCTATACATTAGAGTACATATGTTAGAGCTGAGCTGTTGAGTCTATACATTAGAGTACATATGTTAGAGCTGAGCTGTTGAGTCTATACATTAGAGTACATATGTTAGAGCTGAGCTGTTGAGTCTATACATTAGAGTACATATGTTAGAGCTGAGCTGTTGAGTCTATACATTAGAGTACATATGTTAGAGCTGAGCTGTTGAGTCTATACATTAGAGTACATATGTTAGAGCTGAGCTGTTGAGTCTATACATTAGAGTACATATGTTAGAGCTGAGCTGTTGAGTCTATACATTAGAGTACATATGTTAGAGCTGAGCTGTTGAGTCTATACATTAGAGTACATATGTTAGAGCTGAGCTGTTGAGTCTATACATTAGAGTACATATGTTAGAGCTGAGCTGTTGAGTCTATACATTAGAGTACATATGTTAGAGCTGAGCTGTTGAGTCTATACATTAGAGTACATATGTTAGAGCTGAGCTGTTGAGTCTATACATTAGAGTACATATGTTAGAGCTGAGCTGTTGAGTCTATACATTAGAGTACATATGTTAGAGCTGAGCTGTTGAGTCTATACATTAGAGTACATATGTTAGAGCTGAGCTGTTGAGTCTATACATTAGAGTACATATGTTAGAGCTGAGCTGTTGAGTCTATACATTAGAGTACATATGTTAGAGCTGAGCTGTTGAGTCTATACATTAGAGTACATATGTTAGAGCTGAGCTGTTGAGTCTATACATTAGAGTACATATGTTAGAGCTGAGCTGTTGAGTCTATACATTAGAGTACATATGTTAGAGCTGAGCTGTTAAAGTCTATACATTAGAGTACATATGTTAGAGCTGAGCTGTTGAGTCTATACATTAGAGTACATATGTTAGAGCTGAGCTGTTAAAGTCTATACATTAGAGTACATATGTTAGAGCTGAGCTGTTGAGTCTATACATTAGAGTACATATGTTAGAGCTGAGCTGTTAAAGTCTATACATTAGAGTACATATGTTAGAGCTGAGCTGTTAAAGTCTATACATTAGAGTACATATGTTAGAGCTGAGCTGTTGAGTCTATACATTAGAGTACATATGTTAGAGCTGAGCTGTTAAAGTCTATACATTAGAGTACATATGTTAGAGCTGAGCTGTTAAAGTCTATACATTAGAGTACATATGTTAGAGCTGAGCTGTTAAAGTCTATACATTAGAGTACATATGTTAGAGCTGAGCTGTTAAAGTCTATACATTAGAGTACATATGTTAGAGCTGAGCTGTTGAGTCTATACATTAGAGTACATATGTTAGAGCTGAGCTGTTAAAGTCTATACATTAGAGTACATATGTTAGAGCTGAGCTGTTGAGTCTATACATTAGAGTACATATGTTAGAGCTGAGCTGTTAAAGTCTATACATTAGAGTACATATGTTAGAGCTGAGCTGTTAAAGTCTATACATTAGAGTACATATGTTAGAGCTGAGCTGTTGAGTCTATACATTAGAGTACATATGTTAGAGCTGAGCTGTTGAGTCTATACATTAGAGTACATATGTTAGAGCTGAGCTGTTAAAGTCTATACATTAGAGTACATATGTTAGAGCTGAGCTGTTGAGTCTATACATTAGAGTACATATGTTAGAGCTGAGCTGTTAAAGTCTATACATTAGAGTACATATGTTAGAGCTGAGCTGTTGAGTCTATACATTAGAGTACATATGTTAGAGCTGAGCTGTTGAGTCTATACATTAGAGTACATATGTTAGAGCTGAGCTGTTAAAGTCTATACATTAGAGTACATATGTTAGAGCTGAGCTGTTGAGTCTATACATTAGAGTACATATGTTAGAGCTGAGCTGTTGAGTCTATACATTAGAGTACATATGTTAGAGCTGAGCTGTTGAGTCTATACATTAGAGTACATATGTTAGAGCTGAGCTGTTAAAGTCTATACATTAGAGTACATATGTTAGAGCTGAGCTGTTGAGTCTATACATTAGAGTACATATGTTAGAGCTGAGCTGTTGAGTCTATACATTAGAGTACATATGTTAGAGCTGAGCTGTTGAGTCTATACATTAGAGTACATATGTTAGAGCTGAGCTGTTAAAGTCTATACATTAGAGTACATATGTTAGAGCTGAGCTGTTGAGTCTATACATTAGAGTACATATGTTAGAGCTGAGCTGTTGAGTCTATACATTAGAGTACATATGTTAGAGCTGAGCTGTTGAGTCTATACATTAGAGTACATATGTTAGAGCTGAGCTGTTAAAGTCTATACATTAGAGTACATATGTTAGAGCTGAGCTGTTGAGTCTATACATTAGAGTACATATGTTAGAGCTGAGCTGTTGAGTCTATACATTAGAGTACATATGTTAGAGCTGAGCTGTTAAAGTCTATACATTAGAGTACATATGTTAGAGCTGAGCTGTTGAGTCTATACATTAGAGTACATATGTTAGAGCTGAGCTGTTGAGTCTATACATTAGAGTACATATGTTAGAGCTGAGCTGTTGAGTCTATACATTAGAGTACATATGTTAGAGCTGAGCTGTTAAAGTCTATACATTAGAGTACATATGTTAGAGCTGAGCTGTTGAGTCTATACATTAGAGTACATATGTTAGAGCTGAGCTGTTGAGTCTATACATTAGAGTACATATGTTAGAGCTGAGCTGTTGAGTCTATACATTAGAGTACATATGTTAGAGCTGAGCTGTTAAAGTCTATACATTAGAGTACATATGTTAGAGCTGAGCTGTTGAGTCTATACATTAGAGTACATATGTTAGAGCTGAGCTGTTGAGTCTATACATTAGAGTACATATGTTAGAGCTGAGCTGTTGAGTCTATACATTAGAGTACATATGTTAGAGCTGAGCTGTTGAGTCTATACATTAGAGTACATATGTTAGAGCTGAGCTGTTGAGTCTATACATTAGAGTACATATGTTAGAGCTGAGCTGTTGAGTCTATACATTAGAGTACATATGTTAGAGCTGAGCTGTTGAGTCTATACATTAGAGTACATATGTTAGAGCTGAGCTGTTGAGTCTATACATTAGAGTACATATGTTAGAGCTGAGCTGTTGAGTCTATACATTAGAGTACATATGTTAGAGCTGAGCTGTTGAGTCTATACATTAGAGTACATATGTTAGAGCTGAGCTGTTGAGTCTATACATTAGAGTACATATGTTAGAGCTGAGCTGTTGAGTCTATACATTAGAGTACATATGTTAGAGCTGAGCTGTTGAGTCTATACATTAGAGTACATATGTTAGAGCTGAGCTGTTGAGTCTATACATTAGAGTACATATGTTAGAGCTGAGCTGTTGAGTCTATACATTAGAGTACATATGTTAGAGCTGAGCTGTTGAGTCTATACATTAGAGTACATATGTTAGAGCTGAGCTGTTGAGTCTATACATTAGAGTACATATGTTAGAGCTGAGCTGTTGAGTCTATACATTAGAGTACATATGTTAGAGCTGAGCTGTTGAGTCTATACATTAGAGTACATATGTTAGAGCTGAGCTGTTAAAGTCTATACATTAGAGTACATATGTTAGAGCTGAGCTGTTGAGTCTATACATTAGAGTACATATGTTAGAGCTGAGCTGTTGAGTCTATACATTAGAGTACATATGTTAGAGCTGAGCTGTTAAAGTCTATACATTAGAGTACATATGTTAGAGCTGAGCTGTTGAGTCTATACATTAGAGTACATATGTTAGAGCTGAGCTGTTGAGTCTATACATAAGAGTACATATGTTAGAGCTGAGCTGTTGAGTCTATACATTAGAGTACATATGTTAGAGCTGAGCTGTTGAGTCTATACATTAGAGTACATATGTTAGAGCTGAGCTGTTGAGTCTATACATTAGAGTACATATGTTAGAGCTGAGCTGTTAAAGTCTATACATTATGGTACATATGTTAGAGCTGAGCTGTTGAGTCTATACATTAGAGTACATATGTTAGAGCTGAGCTGTTGAGTCTATACATTAGAGTACATATGTTAGAGCTGAGCTGTTAAAGTCTATACATTAGAGTACATATGTTAGAGCTGAGCTGTTGAGTCTATACATTAGAGTACATATGTTAGAGCTGAGCTGTTGAGTCTATACATTAGAGTACATATGTTAGAGCTGAGCTGTTAAAGTCTATACATTAGAGTACATATGTTAGAGCTGAGCTGTTAAAGTCTATACATTAGAGTACATATGTTAGAGCTGAGCTGTTGAGTCTATACATTAGAGTACATATGTTAGAGCTGAGCTGTTAAAGTCTATACATTAGAGTACATATGTTAGAGCTGAGCTGTTGAGTCTATACATTAGAGTACATATGTTAGAGCTGAGCTGTTGAGTCTATACATTAGAGTACATATGTTAGAGCTGAGCTGTTAAAGTCTATACATTAGAGTACATATGTTAGAGCTGAGCTGTTGAGTCTATACATTAGAGTACATATGTTAGAGCTGAGCTGTTGAGTCTATACATTAGAGTACATATGTTAGAGCTGAGCTGTTAAAGTCTATACATTAGAGTACATATGTTAGAGCTGAGCTGTTGAGTCTATACATTAGAGTACATATGTTAGAGCTGAGCTGTTGAGTCTATACATTAGAGTACATATGTTAGAGCTGAGCTGTTAAAGTCTATACATTAGAGTACATATGTTAGAGCTGAGCTGTTGAGTCTATACATTAGAGAACATATGTTAGAGCTGAGCTGTTGAGTCTATACATTAGAGTACATATGTTAGAGCTGAGCTGTTAAAGTCTATACATTAGAGTACATATGTTAGAGCTGAGCTGTTGAGTCTATACATTAGAGTACATATGTTAGAGCTGAGCTGTTGAGTCTATACATTAGAGTACATATGTTAGAGCTGAGCTGTTGAGTCTATACATTAGAGTACATATGTTAGAGCTGAGCTGTTGAGTCTATACATTAGAGTACATATGTTAGAGCTGAGCTGTTGAGTCTATACATTAGAGTACATATGTTAGAGCTGAGCTGTTGAGTCTATACATTAGAGTACATATGTTAGAGCTGAGCTGTTGAGTCTATACATTAGAGTACATATGTTAGAGCTGAGCTGTTGAGTCTATACATTAGAGTACATATGTTAGAGCTGAGCTGTTAAAGTCTATACATTAGAGTACATATGTTAGAGCTGAGCTGTTGAGTCTATACATTAGAGTACATATGTTAGAGCTGAGCTGTTAAAGTCTATACATTAGAGTACATATGTTAGAGCTGAGCTGTTAAAGTCTATACATTAGAGTACATATGTTAGAGCTGAGCTGTTGAGTCTATACATTAGAGTACATATGTTAGAGCTGAGCTGTTAAAGTCTATACATTAGAGTACATATGTTAGAGCTGAGCTGTTAAAGTCTATACATTAGAGTACATATGTTAGAGCTGAGCTGTTAAAGTCTATACATTAGAGTACATATGTTAGAGCTGAGCTGTTAAAGTCTATACATTAGAGTACATATGTTAGAGCTGAGCTGTTGAGTCTATACATTAGAGTACATATGTTAGAGCTGAGCTGTTAAAGTCTATACATTAGAGTACATATGTTAGAGCTGAGCTGTTAAAGTCTATACATTAGAGTACATATGTTAGAGCTGAGCTGTTAAAGTCTATACATTAGAGTACATATGTTAGAGCTGAGCTGTTGAGTCTATACATTAGAGTACATATGTTAGAGCTGAGCTGTTGAGTCTATACATTAGAGTACATATGTTAGAGCTGAGCTGTTAAAGTCTATACATTAGAGTACATATGTTAGAGCTGAGCTGTTGAGTCTATACATTAGAGTACATATGTTAGAGCTGAGCTGTTAAAGTCTATACATTAGAGTACATATGTTAGAGCTGAGCTGTTAAAGTCTATACATTAGAGTACATATGTTAGAGCTGAGCTGTTAAAGTCTATACATTAGAGTACATATGTTAGAGCTGAGCTGTTAAAGTCTATACATTAGAGTACATATGTTAGAGCTGAGCTGTTGAGTCTATACATTAGAGTACATATGTTAGAGCTGAGCTGTTAAAGTCTATACATTAGAGTACATATGTTAGAGCTGAGCTGTTAAAGTCTATACATTAGAGTACATATGTTAGAGCTGAGCTGTTAAAGTCTATACATTAGAGTACATATGTTAGAGCTGAGCTGTTGAGTCTATACATTAGAGTACATATGTTAGAGCTGAGCTGTTAAAGTCTATACATTAGAGTACATATGTTAGAGCTGAGCTGTTGAGTCTATACATTAGAGTACATATGTTAGAGCTGAGCTGTTAAAGTCTATACATTAGAGTACATATGTTAGAGCTGAGCTGTTAAAGTCTATACATTAGAGTACATATGTTAGAGCTGAGCTGTTAAAGTCTATACATTAGAGTACATATGTTAGAGCTGAGCTGTTAAAGTCTATACATTAGAGTACATATGTTAGAGCTGAGCTGTTGAGTCTATACATTAGAGTACATATGTTAGAGCTGAGCTGTTAAAGTCTATACATTAGAGTACATATGTTAGAGCTGAGCTGTTGAGTCTATACATTAGAGTACATATGTTAGAGCTGAGCTGTTGAGTCTATACATTAGAGTACATATGTTAGAGCTGAGCTGTTGAGTCTATACATTAGAGTACATATGTTAGAGCTGAGCTGTTGAGTCTATACATTAGAGTACATATGTTAGAGCTGAGCTGTTGAGTCTATACATTAGAGTACATATGTTAGAGCTGAGCTGTTGAGTCTATACATTAGAGTACATATGTTAGAGCTGAGCTGTTGAGTCTATACATTAGAGTACATATGTTAGAGCTGAGCTGTTGAGTCTATACATTAGAGTACATATGTTAGAGCTGAGCTGTTGAGTCTATACATTAGAGTACATATGTTAGAGCTGAGCTGTTGAGTCTATACATTAGAGTACATATGTTAGAGCTGAGCTGTTGAGTCTATACATTAGAGTACATATGTTAGAGCTGAGCTGTTGAGTCTATACATTAGAGTACATATGTTAGAGCTGAGCTGTTAAAGTCTATACATTAGAGTACATATGTTAGAGCTGAGCTGTTGAGTCTATACATTAGAGTACATATGTTAGAGCTGAGCTGTTGAGTCTATACATTAGAGTACATATGTTAGAGCTGAGCTGTTGAGTCTATACATTAGAGTACATATGTTAGAGCTGAGCTGTTAAAGTCTATACATTAGAGTACATATGTTAGAGCTGAGCTGTTGAGTCTATACATTAGAGTACATATGTTAGAGCTGAGCTGTTGAGTCTATACATTAGAGTACATATGTTAGAGCTGAGCTGTTGAGTCTATACATTAGAGTACATATGTTAGAGCTGAGCTGTTGAGTCTATACATTAGAGTACATATGTTAGAGCTGAGCTGTTGAGTCTATACATTAGAGTACATATGTTAGAGCTGAGCTGTTGAGTCTATACATTAGAGTACATATGTTAGAGCTGAGCTGTTGAGTCTATACATTAGAGTACATATGTTAGAGCTGAGCTGTTGAGTCTATACATTAGAGTACATATGTTAGAGCTGAGCTGTTAAAGTCTATACATTAGAGTACATATGTTAGAGCTGAGCTGTTAAAGTCTATACATTAGAGTACATATGTTAGAGCTGAGCTGTTAAAGTCTATACATTAGAGTACATATGTTAGAGCTGAGCTGTTGAGTCTATACATTAGAGTACATATGTTAGAGCTGAGCTGTTGAGTCTATACATTAGAGTACATATGTTAGAGCTGAGCTGTTGAGTCTATACATTAGAGTACATATGTTAGAGCTGAGCTGTTGAGTCTATACATTAGAGTACATATGTTAGAGCTGAGCTGTTGAGTCTATACATTAGAGTACATATGTTAGAGCTGAGCTGTTGAGTCTATACATTAGAGTACATATGTTAGAGCTGAGCTGTTGAGTCTATACATTAGAGTACATATGTTAGAGCTGAGCTGTTAAAGTCTATACATTAGAGTACATATGTTAGAGCTGAGCTGTTGAGTCTATACATTAGAGTACATATGTTAGAGCTGAGCTGTTGAGTCTATACATTAGAGTACATATGTTAGAGCTGAGCTGTTGAGTCTATACATTAGAGTACATATGTTAGAGCTGAGCTGTTGAGTCTATACATTAGAGTACATATGTTAGAGCTGAGCTGTTGAGTCTATACATTAGAGTACATATGTTAGAGCTGAGCTGTTGAGTCTATACATTAGAGTACATATGTTAGAGCTGAGCTGTTGAGTCTATACATTAGAGTACATATGTTAGAGCTGAGCTGTTGAGTCTATACATTAGAGTACATATGTTAGAGCTGAGCTGTTAAAGTCTATACATTAGAGTACATATGTTAGAGCTGAGCTGTTAAAGTCTATACATTAGAGTACATATGTTAGAGCTGAGCTGTTAAAGTCTATACATTAGAGTACATATGTTAGAGCTGAGCTGTTAAAGTCTATACATTAGAGTACATATGTTAGAGCTGAGCTGTTAAAGTCTATACATTAGAGTACATATGTTAGAGCTGAGCTGTTAAAGTCTATACATTAGAGTACATATGTTAGAGCTGAGCTGTTAAAGTCTATACATTAGAGTACATATGTTAGAGCTGAGCTGTTAAAGTCTATACATTAGAGTACATATGTTAGAGCTGAGCTGTTAAAGTCTATACATTAGAGTACATATGTTAGAGCTGAGCTGTTAAAGTCTATACATTAGAGAATATACATATGTTAGAGCTGAGCTGTTAAAGTCTATACATTAGAGAACATACATATGTTAGAGCTGAGCTGTTAAAGTCTATACATTAGAGTACATATGTTAGAGCTGAGCTGTTAAAGTCTATACATTAGAGTACATATGTTAGAGCTGAGCTGTTAAAGTCTATACATTAGAGAACATACATATGTTAGAGCTGAGCTGTTAAAGTCTATACATTAGAGAACATACATATGTTAGAGCTGAGCTGTTAAAGTCTATACATTAGAGAACATACATATGTTAGAGCTGAGCTGTTAAAGTCTATACATTAGAGAACATACATATGTTAGAGCTGAGCTGTTAAAGTCTATACATTAGAGTACATATGTTAGAGCTGAGCTGTTAAAGTCTATACATTAGAGTACATATGTTAGAGCTGAGCTGTTAAAGTCTATACATTAGAGTACATATGTTAGAGCTGAGCTGTTAAAGTCTATACATTAGAGTACATATGTTAGAGCTGAGCTGTTAAAGTCTATACATTAGAGTACATATGTTAGAGCTGAGCTGTTAAAGTCTATACATTAGAGAACATACATATGTTAGAGCTGAGCTGTTAAAGTCTATACATTAGAGAACATACATATGTTAGAGCTGAGCTGTTAAAGTCTATACATTAGAGTACATATGTTAGAGCTGAGCTGTTAAAGTCTATACATTAGAGTACATATGTTAGAGCTGAGCTGTTGAGTCTATACATTAGAGTACATATGTTAGAGCTGAGCTGTTAAAGTCTATACATTAGAGTACATATGTTAGAGCTGAGCTGTTAAAGTCTATACATTAGAGTACATATGTTAGAGCTGAGCTGTTAAAGTCTATACATTAGAGTACATATGTTAGAGCTGAGCTGTTAAAGTCTATACATTAGAGTACATATGTTAGAGCTGAGCTGTTAAAGTCTATACATTAGAGTACATATGTTAGAGCTGAGCTGTTGAGTCTATACATTAGAGTACATATGTTAGAGCTGAGCTGTTGAGTCTATACATTAGAGTACATATGTTAGAGCTGAGCTGTTAAAGTCTATACATTAGAGTACATATGTTAGAGCTGAGCTGTTGAGTCTATACATTAGAGTACATATGTTAGAGCTGAGCTGTTAAAGTCTATACATTAGAGTACATATGTTAGAGCTGAGCTGTTAAAGTCTATACATTAGAGTACATATGTTAGAGCTGAGCTGTTGAGTCTATACATTAGAGTACATATGTTAGAGCTGAGCTGTTAAAGTCTATACATTAGAGTACATATGTTAGAGCTGAGCTGTTGAGTCTATACATTAGAGTACATATGTTAGAGCTGAGCTGTTGAGTCTATACATTAGAGTACATATGTTAGAGCTGAGCTGTTGAGTCTATACATTAGAGTACATATGTTAGAGCTGAGCTGTTGAGTCTATACATTAGAGTACATATGTTAGAGCTGAGCTGTTGAGTCTATACATTAGAGTACATATGTTAGAGCTGAGCTGTTGAGTCTATACATTAGAGTACATATGTTAGAGCTGAGCTGTTGAGTCTATACATTAGAGTACATATGTTAGAGCTGAGCTGTTGAGTCTATACATTAGAGTACATATGTTAGAGCTGAGCTGTTGAGTCTATACATTAGAGTACATATGTTAGAGCTGAGCTGTTGAGTCTATACATTAGAGTACATATGTTAGAGCTGAGCTGTTGAGTCTATACATTAGAGTACATATGTTAGAGCTGAGCTGTTGAGTCTATACATTAGAGTACATATGTTAAAGCTGAGCTGTTGAGTCTATACATTAGAGTACATATGTTAGAGCTGAGCTGTTGAGTCTATACATTAGAGTACATATGTTAGAGCTGAGCTGTTAAAGTCTATACATTAGAGTACATATGTTAGAGCTGAGCTGTTAAAGTCTATACATTAGAGTACATATGTTAGAGCTGAGCTGTTAAAGTCTATACATTAGAGTACATATGTTAGAGCTGAGCTGTTAAAGTCTATACATTAGAGTACATATGTTAGAGCTGAGCTGTTGAGTCTATACATTAGAGTACATATGTTAGAGCTGAGCTGTTGAGTCTATACATTAGAGTACATATGTTAGAGCTGAGCTGTTAAAGTCTATACATTAGAGTACATATGTTAGAGCTGAGCTGTTAAAGTCTATACATTAGAGTACATATGTTAGAGCTGAGCTGTTAAAGTCTATACATTAGAGTACATATGTTAGAGCTGAGCTGTTGAGTCTATACATTAGAGTACATATGTTAGAGCTGAGCTGTTAAAGTCTATACATTAGAGTACATATGTTAGAGCTGAGCTGTTGAGTCTATACATTAGAGTACATATGTTAGAGCTGAGCTGTTAAAGTCTATACATTAGAGTACATATGTTAGAGCTGAGCTGTTGAGTCTCTACATTAGAGTACATATGTTAGAGCTGAGCTGTTGAGTCTATACATTAGAGTACATATGTTAGAGCTGAGCTGTTGAGTCTATACATTAGAGTACATATGTTAGAGCTGAGCTGTTGAGTCTATACATTAGAGTACATATGTTAGAGCTGAGCTGTTGAGTCTATACATTAGAGTACATATGTTAGAGCTGAGCTGTTGAGTCTATACATTAGAGTACATATGTTAGAGCTGAGCTGTTGAGTCTATACATTAGAGTACATATGTTAGAGCTGAGCTGTTGAGTCTATACATTAGAGTACATATGTTAGAGCTGAGCTGTTGAGTCTATACATTAGAGTACATATATTAGAGCTGAGCTGTTGAGTCTATACATTAGAGTACATATGTTAGAGCTGAGCTGTTGAGTCTATACATTAGAGTACATATGTTAGAGCTGAGCTGTTGAGTCTATACATTAGAGTACATATGTTAGAGCTGAGCTGTTAAAGTCTATACATTAGAGTACATATGTTAGAGCTGAGCTGTTGAGTCTATACATTAGAGTACATATGTTAGAGCTGAGCTGTTGAGTCTATACATTAGAGTACATATGTTAGAGCTGAGCTGTTGAGTCTATACATTAGAGTACATATGTTAGAGCTGAGCTGTTAAAGTCTATACATTAGAGTACATATGTTAGAGCTGAGCTGTTGAGTCTATACATTAGAGTACATATGTTAGAGCTGAGCTGTTGAGTCTATACATTAGAGTACATATGTTTGAGCTGAGCTGTTGAGTCTATACATTAGAGTACATATGTTAGAGCTGAGCTGTTGAGTCTATACATTAGAGTACATATGTTAGAGCTGAGCTGTTGAGTCTATACATTAGAGTACATATGTTAGAGCTGAGCTGTTGAGTCTATACATTAGAGTACATATGTTAGAGCTGAGCTGTTGAGTCTATACATTAGAGTACATATGTTAGAGCTGAGCTGTTGAGTCTATACATTAGAGTACATATGTTAGAGCTGAGCTGTTAAAGTCTATACATTAGAGTACATATGTTAGAGCTGAGCTGTTAAAGTCTATACATTAGAGTACATATGTTAGAGCTGAGCTGTTAAAGTCTATACATTAGAGTACATATGTTAGAGCTGAGCTGTTGAGTCTATACATTAGAGTACATATGTTAGAGCTGAGCTGTTGAGTCTATACATTAGAGTACATATGTTAGAGCTGAGCTGTTGAGTCTATACATTAGAGTACATATGTTAGAGCTGAGCTGTTGAGTCTATACATTAGAGTACATATGTTAGAGCTGAGCTGTTGAGTCTATACATTAGAGTACATATGTTAGAGCTGAGCTGTTGAGTCTATACATTAGAGTACATATGTTAGAGCTGAGCTGTTGAGTCTATACATTAGAGTACATATGTTAGAGCTGAGCTGTTAAAGTCTATACATTAGAGTACATATGTTAGAGCTGAGCTGTTGAGTCTATACATTAGAGTACATATGTTAGAGCTGAGCTGTTGAGTCTATACATTAGAGTACATATGTTAGAGCTGAGCTGTTGAGTCTATACATTAGAGTACATATGTTAGAGCTGAGCTGTTGAGTCTATACATTAGAGTACATATGTTTGAGCTGAGCTGTTGAGTCTATACATTAGAGTACATATGTTAGAGCTGAGCTGTTGAGTCTATACATTAGAGTACATATGTTAGAGCTGAGCTGTTAAAGTCTATACATTAGAGTACATATGTTAGAGCTGAGCTGTTGAGTCTATACATTAGAGTACATATGTTAGAGCTGAGCTGTTGAGTCTATACATTAGAGTACATATGTTAGAGCTGAGCTGTTGAGTCTATACATTAGAGTACATATGTTAGAGCTGAGCTGTTAAAGTCTATACATTAGAGTACATATGTTAGAGCTGAGCTGTTAAAGTCTATACATTAGAGTACATATGTTAGAGCTGAGCTGTTAAAGTCTATACATTAGAGTACATATGTTAGAGCTGAGCTGTTGAGTCTATACATTAGAGTACATATGTTAGAGCTGAGCTGTTGAGTCTATACATTAGAGTACATATGTTAGAGCTGAGCTGTTGAGTCTATACATTAGAGTACATATGTTAGAGCTGAGCTGTTGAGTCTATACATTAGAGTACATATGTTAGAGCTGAGCTGTTGAGTCTATACATTAGAGTACATATGTTAGAGCTGAGCTGTTAAAGTCTATACATTAGAGTACATATGTTAGAGCTGAGCTGTTGAGTCTATACATTAGAGTACATATGTTAGAGCTGAGCTGTTGAGTCTATACATTAGAGTACATATGTTAGAGCTGAGCTGTTAAAGTCTATACATTAGAGTACATATGTTAGAGCTGAGCTGTTGAGTCTATACATTAGAGTACATATGTTAGAGCTGAGCTGTTGAGTCTATACATTAGAGTACATATGTTAGAGCTGAGCTGTTGAGTCTATACATTAGAGTACATATGTTAGAGCTGAGCTGTTGAGTCTATACATTAGAGTACATATGTTAGAGCTGAGCTGTTGAGTCTATACATTAGAGTACATATGTTAGAGCTGAGCTGTTGAGTCTATACATTAGAGTACATATGTTAGAGCTGAGCTGTTGAGTCTATACATTAGAGTACATATGTTAGAGCTGAGCTGTTGAGTCTATACATTAGAGTACATATGTTAGAGCTGA
The DNA here is from genome assembly GCA_030265305.1 of Biomphalaria pfeifferi. Taxonomy (NCBI): domain Eukaryota; kingdom Metazoa; phylum Mollusca; class Gastropoda; family Planorbidae; genus Biomphalaria; species Biomphalaria pfeifferi. Next base: position 1,667,494 of record JASAOG010000025.1, read on the forward strand.
GCTGTTGAGTCTATACATTAGAGTACATATGTTAGAGCTGAGCTGTTAAAGTCTATACATTAGAGTACATATGTTAGAGCTGAGCTGTTAAAGTCTATACATTAGAGTACATATGTTAGAGCTGAGCTGTTGAGTCTATACATTAGAGTACATATGTTAGAGCTGAGCTGTTGAGTCTATACATTAGAGTACATATGTTAGAGCTGAGCTGTTGAGTCTATACATTAGAGTACATATGTTAGAGCTGAGCTGTTGAGTCTATACATTAGAGTACATATGTTAGAGCTGAGCTGTTGAGTCTATACATTAGAGTACATATGTTAGAGCTGAGCTGTTGAGTCTATACATTAGAGTACATATGTTAGAGCTGAGCTGTTGAGTCTATACATTAGAGTACATATGTTAGAGCTGAGCTGTTAAAGTCTATACATTAGAGTACATATGTTAGAGCTGAGCTGTTGAGTCTATACATTAGAGTACATATGTTAGAGCTGAGCTGTTGAGTCTATACATTAGAGTACATATGTTAGAGCTGAGCTGTTGAGTCTATACATTAGAGTACATATGTTAGAGCTGAGCTGTTGAGTCTATACATTAGAGTACATATGTTAGAGCTGAGCTGTTGAGTCTATACATTAGAGTACATATGTTAGAGCTGAGCTGTTGAGTCTATACATTAGAGTACATATGTTAGAGCTGAGCTGTTGAGTCTATACATTAGAGTACATATGTTAGAGCTGAGCTGTTGAGTCTATACATTAGAGTACATATGTTAGAGCTGAGCTGTTGAGTCTATACATTAGAGTACATATGTTAGAGCTGAGCTGTTGAGTCTATACATTAGAGTACATATGTTAGAGCTGAGCTGTTGAGTCTATACATTAGAGTACATATGTTAGAGCTGAGCTGTTGAGTCTATACATTAGAGTACATATGTTAGAGCTGAGCTGTTGAGTCTATACATTAGAGTACATATGTTAGAGCTGAGCTGTTGAGTCTATACATTAGAGTACATATGTTAGAGCTGAGCTGTTGAGTCTATACATTAGAGTACATATGTTAGAGCTGAGCTGTTGAGTCTATACATTAGAGTACATATGTTAGAGCTGAGCTGTTGAGTCTATACATTAGAGTACATATGTTAGAGCTGAGCTGTTGAGTCTATACATTAGAGTACATATGTTAGAGCTGAGCTGTTGAGTCTATACATTAGAGTACATATGTTAGAGCTGAGCTGTTGAGTCTATACATTAGAGTACATATGTTAGAGCTGAGCTGTTGAGTCTATACATTAGAGTACATATGTTAGAGCTGAGCTGTTAAAGTCTATACATTAGAGTACATATGTTAGAGCTGAGCTGTTGAGTCTATACATTAGAGTACATATGTTAGAGCTGAGCTGTTGAGTCTATACATTAGAGTACATATGTTAGAGCTGAGCTGTTGAGTCTATACATTAGAGTACATATGTTAGAGCTGAGCTGTTGAGTCTATACATTAGAGTACATATGTTAGAGCTGAGCTGTTAAAGTCTATACATTAGAGTACATATGTTAGAGCTGAGCTGTTGAGTCTATACATTAGAGTACATATGTTAGAGCTGAGCTGTTGAGTCTATACATTAGAGTACATATGTTAGAGCTGAGCTGTTGAGTCTATACATTAGAGTACATATGTTAGAGCTGAGCTGTTGAGTCTATACATTAGAGTACATATGTTTGAGCTGAGCTGTTGAGTCTATACATTAGAGTACATATGTTAGAGCTGAGCTGTTGAGTCTATACATTAGAGTACATATGTTAGAGCTGAGCTGTTAAAGTCTATACATTAGAGTACATATGTTAGAGCTGAGCTGTTGAGTCTATACATTAGAGTACATATGTTAGAGCTGAGCTGTTGAGTCTATACATTAGAGTACATATGTTAGAGCTGAGCTGTTGAGTCTATACATTAGAGTACATATGTTAGAGCTGAGCTGTTAAAGTCTATACATTAGAGTACATATGTTAGAGCTGAGCTGTTAAAGTCTATACATTAGAGTACATATGTTAGAGCTGAGCTGTTAAAGTCTATACATTAGAGTACATATGTTAGAGCTGAGCTGTTGAGTCTATACATTAGAGTACATATGTTAGAGCTGAGCTGTTGAGTCTATACATTAGAGTACATATGTTAGAGCTGAGCTGTTGAGTCTATACATTAGAGTACATATGTTAGAGCTGAGCTGTTGAGTCTATACATTAGAGTACATATGTTAGAGCTGAGCTGTTGAGTCTATACATTAGAGTACATATGTTAGAGCTGAGCTGTTGAGTCTATACATTAGAGTACATATGTTAGAGCTGAGCTGTTAAAGTCTATACATTAGAGTACATATGTTAGAGCTGAGCTGTTGAGTCTATACATTAGAGTACATATGTTAGAGCTGAGCTGTTGAGTCTATACATTAGAGTACATATGTTAGAGCTGAGCTGTTGAGTCTATACATTAGAGTACATATGTTAGAGCTGAGCTGTTAAAGTCTATACATTAGAGTACATATGTTAGAGCTGAGCTGTTGAGTCTATACATTAGAGTACATATGTTAGAGCTGAGCTGTTGAGTCTATACATTAGAGTACATATGTTAGAGCTGAGCTGTTGAGTCTATACATTAGAGTACATATGTTAGAGCTGAGCTGTTGAGTCTATACATTAGAGTACATATGTTAGAGCTGAGCTGTTGAGTCTATACATTAGAGTACATATGTTAGAGCTGAGCTGTTGAGTCTATACATTAGAGTACATATGTTAGAGCTGAGCTGTTGAGTCTATACATTAGAGTACATATGTTAGAGCTGAGCTGTTGAGTCTATACATTAGAGTACATATGTTAGAGCTGAGCTGTTAAAGTCTATACATTAGAGTACATATGTTAGAGCTGAGCTGTTAAAGTCTATACATTAGAGTACATATGTTAGAGCTGAGCTGTTAAAGTCTATACATTAGAGTACATATGTTAGAGCTGAGCTGTTGAGTCTATACATTAGAGTACATATGTTAGAGCTGAGCTGTTAAAGTCTATACATTAGAGTACATATGTTAGAGCTGAGCTGTTAAAGTCTATACATTAGAGTACATATGTTAGAGCTGAGCTGTTGAGTCTATACATTAGAGTACATATGTTAGAGCTGAGCTGTTGAGTCTATACATTAGAGTACATATGTTAGAGCTGAGCTGTTGAGTCTATACATTAGAGTACATATGTTAGAGCTGAGCTGTTGAGTCTATACATTAGAGTACATATGTTAGAGCTGAGCTGTTGAGTCTATACATTAGAGTACATATGTTAGAGCTGAGCTGTTGAGTCTATACATTAGAGTACATATGTTAGAGCTGAGCTGTTGAGTCTATACATTAGAGTACATATGTTAGAGCTGAGCTGTTGAGTCTATACATTAGAGTACATATGTTAGAGCTGAGCTGTTGAGTCTATACATTAGAGTACATATGTTAGAGCTGAGCTGTTGAGTCTATACATTAGAGTACATATGTTAGAGCTGAGCTGTTGAGTCTATACATTAGAGTACATATGTTAGAGCTGAGCTGTTGAGTCTATACATTAGAGTACATATGTTAGAGCTGAGCTGTTGAGTCTATACATTAGAGTACATATGTTAGAGCTGAGCTGTTGAGTCTATACATTAGAGTACATATGTTAGAGCTGAGCTGTTGAGTCTATACATTAGAGTACATATGTTAGAGCTGAGCTGTTGAGTCTATACATTAGAGTACATATGTTAGAGCTGAGCTGTTAAAGTCTATACATTAGAGTACATATGTTAGAGCTGAGCTGTTGAGTCTATACATTAGAGTACATATGTTAGAGCTGAGCTGTTGAGTCTATACATTAGAGTACATATGTTAGAGCTGAGCTGTTGAGTCTATACATTAGAGTACATATGTTAGAGCTGAGCTGTTGAGTCTATACATTAGAGTACATATGTTTGAGCTGAGCTGTTGAGTCTATACATTAGAGTACATATGTTAGAGCTGAGCTGTTGAGTCTATACATTAGAGTACATATGTTAGAGCTGAGCTGTTAAAGTCTATACATTAGAGTACATATGTTAGAGCTGAGCTGTTTGGTCTATACATTAGAGTACATATGTTAGAGCTGAGCTGTTAAAGTCTATACATTAGAGTACATATGTTAGAGCTGAGCTGTTAAAGTCTATACATTAGAGTACATATGTTAGAGCTGAGCTGTTGAGTCTATACATTAGAGTACATATGTTAGAGCTGAGCTGTTGAGTCTATACATTAGAGTACATATGTTAGAGCTGAGCTGTTGAGTCTATACATTAGAGTACATATGTTAGAGCTGAGCTGTTGAGTCTATACATTAGAGTACATATGTTAGAGCTGAGCTGTTGAGTCTATACATTAGAGTACATATGTTAGAGCTGAGCTGTTGAGTCTATACATTAGAGTACATATGTTAGAGCTGAGCTGTTGAGTCTATACATTAGAGTACATATGTTAGAGCTGAGCTGTTGAGTCTATACATTAGAGTACATATGTTAGAGCTGAGCTGTTGAGTCTATACATTAGAGTACATATGTTAGAGCTGAGCTGTTAAAGTCTATACATTAGAGTACATATGTTAGAGCTGAGCTTTTAAAGTCTATACATTAGAGTACATATGTTAGAGCTGAGCTGTTGAGTCTATACATTAGAGTACATATGTTAGAGCTGAGCTGTTAAAGTCTATACATTAGAGTACATATGTTAGAGCTGAGCTGTTAAAGTCTATACATTAGAGTACATATGTTAGAGCTGAGCTGTTAAAGTCTATACATTAGAGTACATATGTTAGAGCTGAGCTGTTAAAGTCTATACATTAGAGTACATATGTTAGAGCTGAGCTGTTAAAGTCTATACATTAGAGTACATATGTTAGAGCTGAGCTGTTAAAGTCTATACATTAGAGTACATATGTTAGAGCTGAGCTGTTAAAGTCTATACATTAGAGTACATATGTTAGAGCTGAGCTGTTGAGTCTATACATTAGAGTACATATGTTAGTGCTGAGCTGTTAAAGTCTATACATTAGAGTACATATGTTAGAGCTGAGCTGTTAAAGTCTATACATTAGAGTACATATGTTAGAGCTGAGCTGTTAAAGTCTATACATTAGAGTACATATGTTAGAGCTGAGCTGTTAAAGTCTATACATTAGAGTACATATGTTAGAGCTGAGCTGTTAAAGTCTATACATTAGAGTACATATGTTAGAGCTGAGCTGTTAAAGTCTATACATTAGAGTACATATGTTAGAGCTGAGCTGTTAAAGTCTATACATTAGAGTACATATGTTAGAGCTGAGCTGTTAAAGTCTATACATTAGAGTACATATGTTAGAGCTGAGCTGTTAAAGTCTATACATTAGAGTACATATGTTAGAGCTGAGCTGTTAAAGTCTATACATTAGAGTACATATGTTAGAGCTGAGCTGTTAAAGTCTATACATTAGAGTACATATGTTAGAGCTGAGCTGTTAAAGTCTATACATTAGAGTACATATGTTAGAGCTGAGCTGTTGAGTCTATACATTAGAGTACATATGTTAGAGCTGAGCTGTTAAAGTCTATACATTAGAGTACATATGTTAGAGCTGAGCTGTTGAGTCTATACATTAGAGTACATATGTTAGAGCTGAGCTGTTAAAGTCTATACATTAGAGTACATATGTTAGAGCTGAGCTGTTAAAGTCTATACATTAGAGTACATATGTTAGAGCTGAGCTGTTAAAGTCTATACATTAGAGTACATATGTTAGAGCTGAGCTGTTAAAGTCTATACATTAGAGTACATATGTTAGAGCTGAGCTGTTGAGTCTATACATTAGAGTACATATGTTAGAGCTGAGCTGTTAAAGTCTATACATTAGAGTACATATGTTAGAGCTGAGCTGTTGAGTCTATACATTAGAGTACATATGTTAGAGCTGAGCTGTTGAGTCTATACATTAGAGTACATATGTTAGAGCTGAGCTGTTGAGTCTATACATTAGAGTACATATGTTAGAGCTGAGCTGTTGAGTCTATACATTAGAGTACATATGTTAGAGCTGAGCTGTTGAGTCTATACATTAGAGTACATATGTTAGAGCTGAGCTGTTGAGTCTATACATTAGAGTACATATGTTAGAGCTGAGCTGTTGAGTCTATACATTAGAGTACATATGTTAGAGCTGAGCTGTTGAGTCTATACATTAGAGTACATATGTTAGAGCTGAGCTGTTGAGTCTATACATTAGAGTACATATGTTAGAGCTGAGCTGTTGAGTCTATACATTAGAGTACATATGTTAGAGCTGAGCTGTTGAGTCTATACATTAGAGTACATATGTTAGAGCTGAGCTGTTGAGTCTATACATTAGAGTACATATGTTAGAGCTGAGCTGTTAAAGTCTATACATTAGAGTACATATGTTAGAGCTGAGCTGTTGAGTCTATACATTAGAGTACATATGTTAGAGCTGAGCTGTTGAGTCTATACATTAGAGTACATATGTTAGAGCTGAGCTGTTGAGTCTATACATTAGAGTACATATGTTAGAGCTGAGCTGTTAAAGTCTATACATTAGAGTACATATGTTAGAGCTGAGCTGTTGAGTCTATACATTAGAGTACATATGTTAGAGCTGAGCTGTTGAGTCTATACATTAGAGTACATATGTTTGAGCTGAGCTGTTGAGTCTATACATTAGAGTACATATGTTAGAGCTGAGCTGTTGAGTCTATACATTAGAGTACATATGTTAGAGCTGAGCTGTTAAAGTCTATACATTAGAGTACATATGTTAGAGCTGAGCTGTTGAGTCTATACATTAGAGTACATATGTTAGAGCTGAGCTGTTGAGTCTATACATTAGAGTACATATGTTAGAGCTGAGCTGTTGAGTCTATACATTAGAGTACATATGTTAGAGCTGAGCTGTTAAAGTCTATACATTAGAGTACATATGTTAGAGCTGAGCTGTTAAAGTCTATACATTAGAGTACATATGTTAGAGCTGAGCTGTTAAAGTCTATACATTAGAGTACATATGTTAGAGCTGAGCTGTTGAGTCTATACATTAGAGTACATATGTTAGAGCTGAGCTGTTGAGTCTATACATTAGAGTACATATGTTAGAGCTGAGCTGTTGAGTCTATACATTAGAGTACATATGTTAGAGCTGAGCTGTTGAGTCTATACATTAGAGTACATATGTTAGAGCTGAGCTGTTGAGTCTATACATTAGAGTACATATGTTAGAGCTGAGCTGTTGAGTCTATACATTAGAGTACATATGTTAGAGCTGAGCTGTTGAGTCTATACATTAGAGTACATATGTTAGAGCTGAGCTGTTAAAGTCTATACATTAGAGTACATATGTTAGAGCTGAGCTGTTGAGTCTATACATTAGAGTACATATGTTAGAGCTGAGCTGTTGAGTCTATACATTAGAGTACATATGTTAGAGCTGAGCTGTTGAGTCTATACATTAGAGTACATATGTTAGAGCTGAGCTGTTGAGTCTATACATTAGAGTACATATGTTAGAGCTGAGCTGTTGAGTCTATACATTAGAGTACATATGTTAGAGCTGAGCTGTTGAGTCTATACATTAGAGTACATATGTTAGAGCTGAGCTGTTGAGTCTATACATTAGAGTACATATGTTAGAGCTGAGCTGTTGAGTCTATACATTAGAGTACATATGTTAGAGCTGAGCTGTTAAAGTCTATACATTAGAGTACATATGTTAGAGCTGAGCTGTTAAAGTCTATACATTAGAGTACATATGTTAGAGCTGAGCTGTTAAAGTCTATACATTAGAGTACATATGTTAGAGCTGAGCTGTTAAAGTCTATACATTAGAGTACATATGTTAGAGCTGAGCTGTTAAAGTCTATACATTAGAGTACATATGTTAGAGCTGAGCTGTTAAAGTCTATACATTAGAGTACATATGTTAGAGCTGAGCTGTTAAAGTCTATACATTAGAGTACATATGTTAGAGCTGAGCTGTTAAAGTCTATACATTAGAGTACATATGTTAGAGCTGAGCTGTTAAAGTCTATACATTAGAGTACATATGTTAGAGCTGAGCTGTTAAAGTCTATACATTAGAGAATATACATATGTTAGAGCTGAGCTGTTAAAGTCTATACATTAGAGAACATACATATGTTAGAGCTGAGCTGTTAAAGTCTATACATTAGAGTACATATGTTAGAGCTGAGCTGTTAAAGTCTATACATTAGAGTACATATGTTAGAGCTGAGCCGTTAAAGTCTATACATTAGAGAACATACATATGTTAGAGCTGAGCTGTTAAAGTCTATACATTAGAGAACATACATATGTTAGAGCTGAGCTGTTAAAGTCTATACATTAGAGAACATACATATGTTAGAGCTGAGCTGTTAAAGTCTATACATTAGAGAACATACATATGTTAGAGCTGAGCTGTTAAAGTCTATACATTAGAGTACATATGTTAGAGCTGAGCTGTTAAAGTCTATACATTAGAGTACATATGTTAGAGCTGAGCTGTTAAAGTCTATACATTAGAGTACATATGTTAGAGCTGAGCTGTTAAAGTCTATACATTAGAGTACATATGTTAGAGCTGAGCTGTTAAAGTCTATACATTAGAGAACATACATATGTTAGAGCTGAGCTGTTAAAGTCTATACATTAGAGAACATACATATGTTAGAGCTGAGCTGTTAAAGTCTATACATTAGAGTACATATGTTAGAGCTGAGCTGTTAAAGTCTATACATTAGAGTACATATGTTAGAGCTGAGCTGTTGAGTCTATACATTAGAGTACATATGTTAGAGCTGAGCTGTTAAAGTCTATACATTAGAGTACATATGTTAGAGCTGAGCTGTTAAAGTCTATACATTAGAGTACATATGTTAGAGCTGAGCTGTTAAAGTCTATACATTAGAGTACATATGTTAGAGCTGAGCTGTTAAAGTCTATACATTAGAGTACATATGTTAGAGCTGAGCTGTTAAAGTCTATACATTAGAGTACATATGTTAGAGCTGAGCTGTTGAGTCTATACATTAGAGTACATATGTTAGAGCTGAGCTGTTGAGTCTATACATTAGAGTACATATGTTAGAGCTGAGCTGTTAAAGTCTATACATTAGAGTACATATGTTAGAGCTGAGCTTTTGAGTCTATACATTAGAGTACATATGTTAGAGCTGAGCTGTTAAAGTCTATACATTAGAGTACATATGTTAGAGCTGAGCTGTTAAAGTCTATACATTAGAGTACATATGTTAGAGCTGAGCTGTTGAGTCTATACATTAGAGTACATATGTTAGAGCTGAGCTGTTAAAGTCTATACATTAGAGTACATATGTTAGAGCTGAGCTGTTGAGTCTATACATTAGAGTACATATGTTAGAGCTGAGCTGTTGAGTCTATACATTAGAGTACATATGTTAGAGCTGAGCTGTTGAGTCTATACATTAGAGTACATATGTTAGAGCTGAGCTGTTGAGTCTATACATTAGAGTACATATGTTAGAGCTGAGCTGTTGAGTCTATACATTAGAGTACATATGTTAGAGCTGAGCTGTTGAGTCTATACATTAGAGTACATATGTTAGAGCTGAGCTGTTGAGTCTATACATTAGAGTACATATGTTAGAGCTGAGCTGTTGAGTCTATACATTAGAGTACATATGTTAGAGCTGAGCTGTTGAGTCTATACATTAGAGTACATATGTTAGAGCTGAGCTGTTGAGTCTATACATTAGAGTACATATGTTAGAGCTGAGCTGTTGAGTCTATACATTAGAGTACATATGTTAGAGCTGAGCTGTTGAGTCTATACATTAGAGTACATATGTTAGAGCTGAGCTGTTGAGTCTATACATTAGAGTACATATGTTAGAGCTGAGCTGTTGAGTCTATACATTAGAGTACATATGTTAGAGCTGAGCTGTTAAAGTCTATACATTAGAGTACATATGTTAGAGCTGAGCTGTTAAAGTCTATACATTAGAGTACATATGTTAGAGCTGAGCTGTTAAAGTCTATACATTAGAGTACATATGTTAGAGCTGAGCTGTTAAAGTCTATACATTAGAGTACATATGTTAGAGCTGAGCTGTTGAGTCTATACATTAGAGTACATATGTTAGAGCTGAGCTGTTGAGTCTATACATTAGAGTACATATGTTAGAGCTGAGCTGTTAAAGTCTATACATTAGAGTACATATGTTAGAGCTGAGCTGTTAAAGTCTATACATTAGAGTACATATGTTAGAGCTGAGCTGTTAAAGTCTATACATTAGAGTACATATGTTAGAGCTGAGCTGTTGAGTCTATACATTAGCGTACATATGTTAGAGCTGAGCTGTTAAAGTCTATACATTAGAGTACATATGTTAGAGCTGAGCTGTTGAGTCTATACATTAGAGTACATATGTTAGAGCTGAGCTGTTAAAGTCTATACATTAGAGTACATATGTTAGAGCTGAGCTGTTAAAGTCTATACATTAGAGTACATATGTTAGAGCTGAGCTGTTAAAGTCTATACATTAGAGTACATATGTTAGAGCTGAGCTGTTAAAGTCTATACATTAGAGTACATATGTTAGAGCTGAGCTGTTAAAGTCTATACATTAGAGTACATATGTTAGAGCTGAGCTGTTAAAGTCTATACATTAGAGTACATATGTTAGAGCTGAGCTGTTGAGTCTATACATTAGAGTACATATGTTAGAGCTGAGCTGTTAAAGTCTATACATTAGAGTACATATGTTAGAGCTGAGCTGTTGAGTCTATACATTAGAGTACATATGTTAGAGCTGAGCTGTTAAAGTCTATACATTAGAGTACATATGTTAGAGCTGAGCTGTTAAAGTCTATACATTAGAGTACATATGTTAGAGCTGAGCTGTTAAAGTCTATACATTAGAGTACATATGTTAGAGCTGAGCTGTTAAAGTCTATACATTAGAGTACATATGTTAGGGCTGAGCTGTTGAGTCTATACATTAGAGTACATATGTTAGAGCTGAGCTGTTAAAGTCTATACATTAGAGTACATATGTTAGAGCTGAGCTGTTGAGTCTATACATTAGAGTACATATGTTAGAGCTGAGCTGTTGAGTCTATACATTAGAGTACATATGTTAGAGCTGAGCTGTTGAGTCTATACATTAGAGTACATATGTTAGAGCTGAGCTGTTGAGTCTATACATTAGAGTACATATGTTAGAGCTGAGCTGTTGAGTCTATACATTAGAGTACATATGTTAGAGCTGAGCTGTTGAGTCTATACATTAGAGTACATATGTTAGAGCTGAGCTGTTGAGTCTATACATTAGAGTACATATGTTAGAGCTGAGCTGTTGAGTCTATACATTAGAGTACATATGTTAGAGCTGAGCTGTTGAGTCTATACATTAGAGTACATATGTTAGAGCTGAGCTGTTGAGTCTATACATTAGAGTACATATGTTAGAGCTGAGCTGTTGAGTCTATACATTAGAGTACATATGTTAGAGCTGAGCTGTTGAGTCTATACATTAGAGTACATATGTTAGAGCTGAGCTGTTAAAGTCTATACATTAGAGTACATATGTTAGAGCTGAGCTGTTGAGTCTATACATTAGAGTACATATGTTAGAGCTGAGCTGTTGAGTCTATACATTAGAGTACATATGTTAGAGCTGAGCTGTTGAGTCTATACATTAGAGTACATATGTTAGAGCTGAGCTGTTAAAGTCTATACATTAGAGTACATATGTTAGAGCTGAGCTGTTGAGTCTATACATTAGAGTACATATGTTAGAGCTGAGCTGTTGAGTCTATACATTAGAGTACATATGTTTGAGCTGAGCTGTTGAGTCTATACATTAGAGTACATATGTTAGAGCTGAGCTGTTGAGTCTATACATTAGAGTACATATGTTATAGCTGAGCTGTTAAAGTCTATACATTAGAGTACATATGTTAGAGCTGAGCTGTTGAGTCTATACATTAGAGTACATATGTTAGAGCTGAGCTGTTGAGTCTATACATTAGAGTACATATGTTAGAGCTGAGCTGTTGAGTCTATACATTAGAGTACATATGTTAGAGCTGAGCTGTTAAAGTCTATACATTAGAGTACATATGTTAGAGCTGAGCTGTTAAAGTCTATACATTAGAGTACATATGTTAGAGCTGAGCTGTTAAAGTCTATACATTAGAGTACATATGTTAGAGCTGAGCTGTTGAGTCTATACATTAGAGTACATATGTTAGAGCTGAGCTGTTGAGTCTATACATTAGAGTACATATGTTAGAGCTGAGCTGTTGAGTCTATACATTAGAGTACATATGTTAGAGCTGAGCTGTTGAGTCTATACATTAGAGTACATATGTTAGAGCTGAGCTGTTGAGTCTATACATTAGAGTACATATGTTAGAGCTGAGCTGTTGAGTCTATACATTAGAGTACATATGTTAGAGCTGAGCTGTTGAGTCTATACATTAGAGTACATATGTTAGAGCTGAGCTGTTAAAGTCTATACATTAGAGTACATATGTTAGAGCTGAGCTGTTGAGTCTATACATTAGAGTACATATGTTAGAGCTGAGCTGTTGAGTCTATACATTAGAGTACATATGTTAGAGCTGAGCTGTTGAGTCTATACATTAGAGTACATATGTTAGAGCTGAGCTGTTGAGTCTATACATTAGAGTACATATGTTAGAGCTGAGCTGTTGAGTCTATACATTAGAGTACATATGTTAGAGCTGAGCTGTTGAGTCTATACATTAGAGTACATATGTTAGAGCTGAGCTGTTGAGTCTATACATTAGAGTACATATGTTAGAGCTGAGCTGTTGAGTCTATACATTAGAGTACATATGTTAGAGCTGAGCTGTTGAGTCTATACATTAGAGTACATATGTTAGAGCTGAGCTGTTGAGTCTATACATTAGAGTACATATGTTAGAGCTGAGCTGTTGAGTCTATACATTAGAGTACATATGTTAGAGCTGAGCTGTTGAGTCTATACATTAGAGTACATATGTTAGAGCTGAGCTGTTGAGTCTATACATTAGAGTACATATGTTAGAGCTGAGCTGTTGAGTCTATACATTAGAGTACATATGTTAGAGCTGAGCTGTTAAAGTCTATACATTAGAGTACATATGTTAGAGCTGAGCTGTTAAAGTCTATACATTAGAGTACATATGTTAGAGCTGAGCTGTTAAAGTCTATACATTAGAGTACATATGTTAGAGCTGAGCTGTTAAAGTCTATACATTAGAGTACATATGTTAGAGCTGAGCTGTTGAGTCTATACATTAGAGTACATATGTTAGAGCTGAGCTGTTGAGTCTATACATTAGAGTACATATGTTAGAGCTGAGCTGTTAAAGTCTATACATTAGAGTACATATGTTAGAGCTGAGCTGTTAAAGTCTATACATTAGAGTACATATGTTAGAGCTGAGCTGTTAAAGTCTATACATTAGAGTACATATGTTAGAGCTGAGCTGTTGAGTCTATACATTAGCGTACATATGTTAGAGCTGAGCTGTTAAAGTCTATACATTAGAGTACATATGTTAGAGCTGAGCTGTTGAGTCTATACATTAGAGTACATATGTTAGAGCTGAGCTGTTAAAGTCTATACATTAGAGTACATATGTTAGAGCTGAGCTGTTAAAGTCTATACATTAGAGTACATATGTTAGAGCTGAGCTGTTAAAGTCTATACATTAGAGTACATATGTTAGAGCTGAGCTGTTAAAGTCTATACATTAGAGTACATATGTTAGAGCTGAGCTGTTAAAGTCTATACATTAGAGTACATATGTTAGAGCTGAGCTGTTAAAGTCTATACATTAGAGTACATATGTTAGAGCTGAGCTGTTGAGTCTATACATTAGAGTACATATGTTAGAGCTGAGCTGTTAAAGTCTATACATTAGAGTACATATGTTAGAGCTGAGCTGTTGAGTCTATACATTAGAGTACATATGTTAGAGCTGAGCTGTTAAAGTCTATACATTAGAGTACATATGTTAGAGCTGAGCTGTTAAAGTCTATACATTAGAGTACATATGTTAGGGCTGAGCTGTTGAGTCTATACATTAGAGTACATATGTTAGAGCTGAGCTGTTAAAGTCTATACATTAGAGTACATATGTTAGAGCTGAGCTGTTGAGTCTATACATTAGAGTACATATGTTAGAGCTGAGCTGTTGAGTCTATACATTAGAGTACATATGTTAGAGCTGAGCTGTTGAGTCTATACATTAGAGTACATATGTTAGAGCTGAGCTGTTGAGTCTATACATTAGAGTACATATGTTAGAGCTGAGCTGTTGAGTCTATACATTAGAGTACATATGTTAGAGCTGAGCTGTTGAGTCTATACATTAGAGTACATATGTTAGAGCTGAGCTGTTGAGTCTATACATTAGAGTACATATGTTAGAGCTGAGCTGTTGAGTCTATACATTAGAGTACATATGTTAGAGCTGAGCTGTTGAGTCTATACATTAGAGTACATATGTTAGAGCTGAGCTGTTGAGTCTATACATTAGAGTACATATGTTAGAGCTGAGCTGTTGAGTCTATACATTAGAGTACATATGTTAGAGCTGAGCTGTTGAGTCTATACATTAGAGTACATATGTTAGAGCTGAGCTGTTAAAGTCTATACATTAGAGTACATATGTTAGAGCTGAGCTGTTGAGTCTATACATTAGAGTACATATGTTAGAGCTGAGCTGTTGAGTCTATACATTAGAGTACATATGTTAGAGCTGAGCTGTTGAGTCTATACATTAGAGTACATATGTTAGAGCTGAGCTGTTAAAGTCTATACATTAGAGTACATATGTTAGAGCTGAGCTGTTGAGTCTATACATTAGAGTACATATGTTAGAGCTGAGCTGTTGAGTCTATACATTAGAGTACATATGTTTGAGCTGAGCTGTTGAGTCTATACATTAGAGTACATATGTTAGAGCTGAGCTGTTGAGTCTATACATTAGAGTACATATGTTATAGCTGAGCTGTTAAAGTCTATACATTAGAGTACATATGTTAGAGCTGAGCTGTTGAGTCTATACATTAGAGTACATATGTTAGAGCTGAGCTGTTGAGTCTATACATTAGAGTACATATGTTAGAGCTGAGCTGTTGAGTCTATACATTAGAGTACATATGTTAGAGCTGAGCTGTTAAAGTCTATACATTAGAGTACATATGTTAGAGCTGAGCTGTTAAAGTCTATACATTAGAGTACATATGTTAGAGCTGAGCTGTTAAAGTCTATACATTAGAGTACATATGTTAGAGCTGAGCTGTTGAGTCTATACATTAGAGTACATATGTTAGAGCTGAGCTGTTGAGTCTATACATTAGAGTACATATGTTAGAGCTGAGCTGTTGAGTCTATACATTAGAGTACATATGTTAGAGCTGAGCTGTTGAGTCTATACATTAGAGTACATATGTTAGAGCTGAGCTGTTGAGTCTATACATTAGAGTACATATGTTAGAGCTGAGCTGTTGAGTCTATACATTAGAGTACATATGTTAGAGCTGAGCTGTTGAGTCTATACATTAGAGTACATATGTTAGAGCTGAGCTGTTAAAGTCTATACATTAGAGTACATATGTTAGAGCTGAGCTGTTGAGTCTATACATTAGAGTACATATGTTAGAGCTGAGCTGTTGAGTCTATACATTAGAGTACATATGTTAGAGCTGAGCTGTTGAGTCTATACATTAGAGTACATATGTTAGAGCTGAGCTGTTGAGTCTATACATTAGAGTACATATGTTAGAGCTGAGCTGTTGAGTCTATACATTAGAGTACATATGTTAGAGCTGAGCTGTTGAGTCTATACATTAGAGTACATATGTTAGAGCTGAGCTGTTGAGTCTATACATTAGAGTACATATGTTAGAGCTGAGCTGTTGAGTCTATACATTAGAGTACATATGTTAGAGCTGAGCTGTTAAAGTCTATACATTAGAGTACATATGTTAGAGCTGAGCTGTTAAAGTCTATACATTAGAGTACATATGTTAGAGCTGAGCTGTTAAAGTCTATACATTAGAGTACATATGTTAGAGCTGAGCTGTTAAAGTCTATACATTAGAGTACATATGTTAGAGCTGAGCTGTTAAAGTCTATACATTAGAGTACATATGTTAGAGCTGAGCTGTTAAAGTCTATACATTAGAGTACATATGTTAGAGCTGAGCACTTAAAGTCTATACATTAGAGTACATATGTTAGAGCTGAGCTGTTAAAGTCTATACATTAGAGTACATATGTTAGAGCTGAGCTGTTAAAGTCTATACATTAGAGTACATATGTTAGAGCTGAGCTGTTAAAGTCTATACATTAGAGAATATACATATGTTAGAGCTGAGCTGTTAAAGTCTATACATTAGAGAACATACATATGTTAGAGCTGAGCTGTTAAAGTCTATACATTAGAGTACATATGTTAGAGCTGAGCTGTTAAAGTCTATACATTAGAGTACATATGTTAGAGCTGAGCCGTTAAAGTCTATACATTAGAGAACATACATATGTTAGAGCTGAGCTGTTAAAGTCTATACATTAGAGAACATACATATGTTAGAGCTGAGCTGTTAAAGTCTATACATTAGAGAACATACATATGTTAGAGCTGAGCTGTTAAAGTCTATACATTAGAGAACATACATATGTTAGAGCTGAGCTGTTAAAGTCTATACATTAGAGTACATATGTTAGAGCTGAGCTGTTAAAGTCTATACATTAGAGTACATATGTTAGAGCTGAGCTGTTAAAGTCTATACATTAGAGTACATATGTTAGAGCTGAGCTGTTAAAGTCTATACATTAGAGTACATATGTTAGAGCTGAGCTGTTAAAGTCTATACATTAGAGAACATACATATGTTAGAGCTGAGCTGTTAAAGTCTATACATTAGAGAACATACATATGTTAGAGCTGAGCTGTTAAAGTCTATACATTAGAGTACATATGTTAGAGCTGAGCTGTTAAAGTCTATACATTAGAGTACATATGTTAGAGCTGAGCTGTTGAGTCTATACATTAGAGTACATATGTTAGAGCTGAGCTGTTAAAGTCTATACATTAGAGTACATATGTTAGAGCTGAGCTGTTAAAGTCTATACATTAGAGTACATATGTTAGAGCTGAGCTGTTAAAGTCTATACATTAGAGTACATATGTTAGAGCTGAGCTGTTAAAGTCTATACATTAGAGTACATATGTTAGAGCTGAGCTGTTAAAGTCTATACATTAGAGTACATATGTTAGAGCTGAGCTGTTGAGTCTATACATTAGAGTACATATGTTAGAGCTGAGCTGTTGAGTCTATACATTAGAGTACATATGTTAGAGCTGAGCTGTTAAAGTCTATACATTAGAGTACATATGTTAGAGCTGAGCTGTTGAGTCTATACATTAGAGTACATATGTTAGAGCTGAGCTGTTAAAGTCTATACATTAGAGTACATATGTTAGAGCTGAGCTGTTAAAGTCTATACATTAGAGTACATATGTTAGAGCTGAGCTGTTGAGTCTATACATTAGAGTACATATGTTAGAGCTGAGCTGTTGAGTCTATACATTAGAGTACATATGTTAGAGCTGAGCTGTTAAAGTCTATACATTAGAGTACATATGTTAGAGCTGAGCTGTTGAGTCTATACATTAGAGTACATATGTTAGAGCTGAGCTGTTAAAGTCTATACATTAGAGTACATATGTTAGAGCTGAGCTGTTAAAGTCTATACATTAGAGTACATATGTTAGAGCTGAGCTGTTAAAGTCTATACATTAGAGTACATATGTTAGAGCTGAGCTGTTGAGTCTATACATTAGAGTACATATGTTAGAGCTGAGCTGTTGAGTCTATACATTAGAGTACATATGTTAGAGCTGAGCTGTTGAGTCTATACATTAGAGTACATATGTTAGAGCTGAGCTGTTGAGTCTATACATTAGAGTACATATGTTAGAGCTGAGCTGTTGAGTCTATACATTAGAGTACATATGTTAGAGCTGAGCTGTTGAGTCTATACATTAGAGTACATATGTTAGAGCTGAGCTGTTGAGTCTATACATTAGAGTACATATGTTAGAGCTGAGCTGTTAAAGTCTATACATTAGAGTACATATGTTAGAGCTGAGCTGTTGAGTCTATACATTAGAGTACATATGTTAGAGCTGAGCTGTTGAGTCTATACATTAGAGTACATATGTTAGAGCTGAGCTGTTGAGTCTATACATTAGAGTACATATGTTAGAGCTGAGCTGTTGAGTCTATACATTAGAGTACATATGTTAGAGCTGAGCTGTTGAGTCTATACATTAGAGTACATATGTTAGAGCTGAGCTGTTGAGTCTATACATTAGAGTACATATGTTAGAGCTGAGCTGTTGAGTCTATACATTAGAGTACATATGTTAGAGCTGAGCTGTTGAGTCTATACATTAGAGTACATATGTTAGAGCTGAGCTGTTAAAGTCTATACATTAGAGTACATATGTTAGAGCTGAGCTGTTAAAGTCTATACATTAGAGTACATATGTTAGAGCTGAGCTGTTAAAGTCTATACATTAGAGTACATATGTTAGAGCTGAGCTGTTAAAGTCTATACATTAGAGTACATATGTTAGAGCTGAGCTGTTAAAGTCTATACATTAGAGTACATATGTTAGAGCTGAGCTGTTAAAGTCTATACATTAGAGTACATATGTTAGAGCTGAGCACTTAAAGTCTATACATTAGAGTACATATGTTAGAGCTGAGCTGTTAAAGTCTATACATTAGAGTACATATGTTAGAGCTGAGCTGTTAAAGTCTATACATTAGAGTACATATGTTAGAGCTGAGCTGTTAAAGTCTATACATTAGAGAATATACATATGTTAGAGCTGAGCTGTTAAAGTCTATACATTAGAGAACATACATATGTTAGAGCTGAGCTGTTAAAGTCTATACATTAGAGTACATATGTTAGAGCTGAGCTGTTAAAGTCTATACATTAGAGTACATATGTTAGAGCTGAGCCGTTAAAGTCTATACATTAGAGAACATACATATGTTAGAGCTGAGCTGTTAAAGTCTATACATTAGAGAACATACATATGTTAGAGCTGAGCTGTTAAAGTCTATACATTAGAGAACATACATATGTTAGAGCTGAGCTGTTAAAGTCTATACATTAGAGAACATACATATGTTAGAGCTGAGCTGTTAAAGTCTATACATTAGAGTACATATGTTAGAGCTGAGCTGTTAAAGTCTATACATTAGAGTACATATGTTAGAGCTGAGCTGTTAAAGTCTATACATTAGAGTACATATGTTAGAGCTGAGCTGTTAAAGTCTATACATTAGAGTACATATGTTAGAGCTGAGCTGTTAAAGTCTATACATTAGAGAACATACATATGTTAGAGCTGAGCTGTTAAAGTCTATACATTAGAGAACATACATATGTTAGAGCTGAGCTGTTAAAGTCTATACATTAGAGTACATATGTTAGAGCTGAGCTGTTAAAGTCTATACATTAGAGTACATATGTTAGAGCTGAGCTGTTGAGTCTATACATTAGAGTACATATGTTAGAGCTGAGCTGTTAAAGTCTATACATTAGAGTACATATGTTAGAGCTGAGCTGTTAAAGTCTATACATTAGAGTACATATGTTAGAGCTGAGCTGTTAAAGTCTATACATTAGAGTACATATGTTAGAGCTGAGCTGTTAAAGTCTATACATTAGAGTACATATGTTAGAGCTGAGCTGTTAAAGTCTATACATTAGAGTACATATGTTAGAGCTGAGCTGTTGAGTCTATACATTAGAGTACATATGTTAGAGCTGAGCTGTTGAGTCTATACATTAGAGTACATATGTTAGAGCTGAGCTGTTAAAGTCTATACATTAGAGTACATATGTTAGAGCTGAGCTGTTGAGTCTATACATTAGAGTACATATGTTAGAGCTGAGCTGTTAAAGTCTATACATTAGAGTACATATGTTAGAGCTGAGCTGTTAAAGTCTATACATTAGAGTACATATGTTAGAGCTGAGCTGTTGAGTCTATACATTAGAGTACATATGTTAGAGCTGAGCTGTTAAAGTCTATACATTAGAGTACATATGTTAGAGCTGAGCTGTTGAGTCTATACATTAGAGTACATATGTTAGAGCTGAGCTGTTGAGTCTATACATTAGAGTACATATGTTAGAGCTGAGCTGTTGAGTCTATACATTAGAGTACATATGTTAGAGCTGAGCTGTTGAGTCTATACATTAGAGTACATATGTTAGAGCTGAGCTGTTGAGTCTATACATTAGAGTACATATGTTAGAGCTGAGCTGTTGAGTCTATACATTAGAGTACATATGTTAGAGCTGAGCTGTTGAGTCTATACATTAGAGTACATATGTTAGAGCTGAGCTGTTGAGTCTATACATTAGAGTACATATGTTAGAGCTGAGCTGTTGAGTCTATACATTAGAGTACATATGTTAGAGCTGAGCTGTTGAGTCTATACATTAGAGTACATATGTTAGAGCTGAGCTGTTGAGTCTATACATTAGAGTACATATGTTAGAGCTGAGCTGTTGAGTCTATACATTAGAGTACATATGTTAGAGCTGAGCTGTTGAGTCTATACATTAGAGTACATATGTTAGAGCTGAGCTGTTGAGTCTATACATTAGAGTACATATGTTAGAGCTGAGCTGTTAAAGTCTATACATTAGAGTACATATGTTAGAGCTGAGCTGTTAAAGTCTATACATTAGAGTACATATGTTAGAGCTGAGCTCTTAAAGTCTATACATTAGAGTACATATGTTAGAGCTGAGCTGTTAAAGTCTATACATTAGAGTACATATGTTAGAGCTGAGCTGTTGAGTCTATACATTAGAGTACATATGTTAGAGCTGAGCTGTTGAGTCTATACATTAGAGTACATATGTTAGAGCTGAGCTGTTAAAGTCTATACATTAGAGTACATATGTTAGAGCTGAGCTGTTAAAGTCTATACATTAGAGTACATATGTTAGAGCTGAGCTGTTAAAGTCTATACATTAGAGTACATATGTTAGAGCTGAGCTGTTGAGTCTATACATTAGCGTACATATGTTAGAGCTGAGCTGTTAAAGTCTATACATTAGAGTACATATGTTAGAGCTGAGCTGTTGAGTCTATACATTAGAGTACATATGTTAGAGCTGAGCTGTTAAAGTCTATACATTAGAGTACATATGTTAGAGCTGAGCTGTTAAAGTCTATACATTAGAGTACATATGTTAGAGCTGAGCTGTTAAAGTCTATACATTAGAGTACATATGTTAGAGCTGAGCTGTTGAGTCTATACATTAGAGTACATATGTTAGAGCTGAGCTGTTAAAGTCTATACATTAGAGTACATATGTTAGAGCTGAGCTGTTGAGTCTATACATTAGAGTACATATGTTAGAGCTGAGCTGTTGAGTCTATACATTAGAGTACATATGTTAGAGCTGAGCTGTTAAAGTCTATACATTAGAGTACATATGTTAGAGCTGAGCTGTTGAGTCTATACATTAGAGTACATATGTTAGAGCTGAGCTGTTGAGTCTATACATTAGAGTACATATGTTAGAGCTGAGCTGTTGAGTCTATACATTAGAGTACATATGTTAGAGCTGAGCTGTTAAAGTCTATACATTAGAGTACATATGTTAGAGCTGAGCTGTTAAAGTCTATACATTAGAGTACATATGTTAGAGCTGAGCTGTTAAAGTCTATACATTAGTGTACATATGTTAGAGCTGAGCTGTTGAGTCTATACATTAAAGTACATATGTTAGAGCTGAGCTGTTGAGTCTATACATTAGAGTACATATGTTAGAGCTGAGCTGTTAAAGTCTATACATTAGAGTACATATGTTAGAGCTGAGCTGTTGAGTCTATACATTAGAGTACATATGTTAGAGCTGAGCTGTTGAGTCTATACATTAGAGTACATATGTTAGAGCTGAGCTGTTAAAGTCTATACATTAGAGTACATATGTTAGAGCTGAGCTGTTGAGTCTATACATTAGAGTACATATGTTAGAGCTGAGCTGTTAAAGTCTATACATTAGAGTACATATGTTAGAGCTGAGCTGTTAAAGTCTATACATTAGAGTACATATGTTAGAGCTGAGCTGTTGAGTCTATACATTAGAGTACATATGTTAGAGCTGAGCTGTTAAAGTCTATACATTAGAGTACATATGTTAGAGCTGAGCTGTTAAAGTCTATACATTAGAGTACATATGTTAGAGCTGAGCTGTTGAGTCTATACATTAGAGTACATATGTTAGAGCTGAGCTGTTAAAGTCTATACATTAGAGTACATATGTTAGAGCTGAGCTGTTAAAGTCTATACATTAGAGTACATATGTTAGAGCTGAGCTGTTAAAGTCTATACATTAGAGTACATATGTTAGAGCTGAGCTGTTAAAGTCTATACATTAGAGTACATATGTTAGAGCTGAGCTGTTAAAGTCTATACATTAGAGTACATATGTTAGAGCTGAGCTGTTAAAGTCTATACATTAGAGTACATATGTTAGAGCTGAGCTGTTAAAGTCTATACATTAGAGTACATATGTTAGAGCTGAGCTGTTGAGTCTATACATTAGAGTACATATGTTAGAGCTGAGCTGTTAAAGTCTATACATTAGAGTACATATGTTAGAGCTGAGCTGTTAAAGTCTATACATTAGAGTACATATGTTAGAGCTGAGCTGTTAAAGTCTATACATTAGAGTACATATGTTAGAGCTGAGCTGTTAAAGTCTATACATTAGAGTACATATGTTAGAGCTGAGCTGTTAAAGTCTATACATTAGAGTACATATGTTAGAGCTGAGCTGTTAAAGTCTATACATTAGAGTACATATGTTAGAGCTGAGCTGTTGAGTCTATACATTAGAGTACATATGTTAGAGCTGAGCTGTTAAAGTCTATACATTAGAGTACATATGTTAGAGCTGAGCTGTTAAAGTCTATACATTAGAGTACATATGTTAGAGCTGAGCTGTTAAAGTCTATACATTAGAGTACATATGTTAGAGCTGAGCTGTTAAAGTCTATACATTAGAGTACATATGTTAGAGCTGAGCTGTTAAAGTCTATACATTAGAGTACATATGTTAGAGCTGAGCTGTTAAAGTCTATACATTAGAGTACATATGTTAGAGCTGAGCTGTTAAAGTCTATACATTAGAGTACATATGTTAGAGCTGAGCTGTTGAGTCTATACATTAGAGTACATATGTTAGAGCTGAGCTGTTAAAGTCTATACATTAGAGTACATATGTTAGAGCTGAGCTTTTAAAGTCTATACATTAGAGTACATATGTTAGAGCTGAGCTGTTGAGTCTATACATTAGAGTACATATGTTAGAGCTGAGCTGTTGAGTCTATACATTAGAGTACATATGTTAGAGCTGAGCTGTTGAGTCTATACATTAGAGTACATATGTTAGAGCTGAGCTGTTGAGTCTATACATTAGAGTACATATGTTAGAGCTGAGCTGTTAAAGTCTATACATTAGAGTACATATGTTAGAGCTGAGCTGTTGAGTCTATACATTAGAGTACATATGTTAGAGCTGAGCTGTTAAAGTCTATACATTAGAGTACATATGTTAGAGCTGAGCTGTTAAAGTCTATACATTAGAGTACATATGTTAGAGCTGAGCTGTTGAGTCTATACATTAGAGTACATATGTTAGAGCTGAGCTGTTAAAGTCTATACATTAGAGTACATATGTTAGAGCTGAGCTGTTAAAGTCTATACATTAGAGTACATATGTTAGAGCTGAGATTATAATAGAGAACATATTTTAGAGCTGAGCTGTTAAAGTCTATACATTAGAGTACATATGTTAGAGCTGAGATTATAATAGAGAACATATTTTAGAGCTGAGCTGTTAAAGTCTATACATTAGAGTACATATGTTAGAGCTGAGATTATAATAGAGAACATATTTTAGAGCTGAGCTGTTAAAGTCTATACATTAGAGTACATATGTCAGAGCTGAGCTGTTGAAGTCTATATATCTCTAAGTTGAAATCTATTTGAAATAATTATATTTAGAATCAATATGAAAAAGTAAAGCAATTTTCTTCCTTTTTTTGTTGTCAGTAAAGCTTGTATTTTCAGACAGACATTTATCTTGTTCATTTAAATTGTTCATATTAAAAAGTTGTGTTCAGTACTTAGTGCAGCGAGAAAAACAAAATACCTGAAATCATTTCTCAGCAGTATCATGGCCCCTGATATGACTCCAGTGTCGTAGCCAAACAGGAAGCCTCCGAGGGCGGAGAAAAACGTCAAAATATAAATGAATGCTGGAGTCTTGGCTCTTGGTTTCAGGTTGTCCAACTTCATGGTCAGGTCTAGTCTTTCGTCGTCCGAGTCTCCCATAAGCTTAGAAGGTCTGGGCAGCCCGTTCTGGTGACTTCTGCCTGGCCCCATGGCCCCGGTCTGTGTGTGTGGACAGAGGAGCTGATGAATGTTTACATCCAAATAGCCGTGACCAGAAACACTTTGTCAGAGGAAAGAGAGAAAAGTAAAACAGAGTTCAGAAAATGTTCAATAGATTGATTTTATTCTTTGTGATAGTTGATAAGTTGAATTGAGCGGAATTTCTACAATAACCTTTATGTTTTGAAATATGCGTTTTTGAACATTTTTTTTTTTACAAAATATGACATCATACATACACACACATACACCTGACATTGCACAACCTTTGCACTGGAGAAACATTTGATGCATGAAGTATGCTGGCTTGCCTCTGTTTCTATTTCACGCACCACAAAGTTTTTTTCCAGCTGCGGGCTGAAGACATTCATGATGAACTGTTCATTTTGAGACTCAACATCTTTCCAATTGAAACTGAACTATATTTTTTCTTTGGTTTAAAAAATGTCAAATTTCCAAATGTAAGAAATCAGAGATGGTTTTAAAAAAACTTCATGAAAGAACAAAAAAAGATATTGAGCCCTATGAACGTAGGATGGTCGGTAAGAGGTAAGTTTCATTGCTATTATTCGGCTATAGGGAAATACAGAGTATTGATTTTTGTTGGTTTGTTTTATTGTTTGCTTGTTATTTATCTTTATACAAAATCTGGTTGTTTGTAAATCGACTGTATGTATGACTATATTTACGTAAAGTGTTTCTATTGGCTGAGACGTTTCAAAGCTTAGGGTTTGCATCATATCTTGGGGTCACTTTCGCCCCTGGATCTGCGCGGTCTAAACTCCAGGGATTCCTTTACATTCTTTTTATATGAACCCCTAATTTTCCCCTCTATCTCTCTCTCTCTTCCTCTCTGTGTCTGGGAGAAGGGGGTCTGCCACTTCAGCTGACGGGTAATCTGTAGTAAACCTCTCATGTGGATCGGGCGTTCATTACCAGATTTCGTCAGTACTGTTGTTAAATTGACAGGTAGTTCATTTGGATGTAGTTCAGGGTCAAAGGTCAAGGTCTCTTCGTTCAAAGCAGAACTTTTAGAATGCATTTTGTTTAGAGAAAATATCATAATTCATACAGTCACTTGACTTGAACTCATTCGTTATCATTCATACAGTCACTTGACTTGAACTTATTCATTATCATTCATACAGTCCATTGACTTGAACTAATTCATTATCATTCATACAGTTACTTGACTTGAACTAATTCATTATCATTCATACAGTCACTTGACTTGAACTAATTCGTTATCATTCATACAGTCACTTGACTTCAACTAATTCGTTTTCATTCATACAGAATGACTAGAAGTTATTCGTTTCTCAAAACAAAAACATTACTCACAAAATGCACATATACAGAGAAAAAACGCACAGCATCTGGTGATCAGGTGAACATATATTGATTTCACAGAACTTGTGAAAGGAAATTGATATGATTATATATGAAGCAAATATGAAAGTCTGATCTGCATATTAGTCTGTAATCTACGAGACCAGAAATTGACACAGGCACACATTTACTCTTACAGTTAATGAAGCAATGAAAATTTTAGCTTTCACTTCATTAAAACATCCTGTTTTGATGTGTACATAGCTACATAAATGAAAACATAATATGATGGAATCTGGTCAATGGACTTCTTTTTTTTTTCTTTAGACATTGGCTTGGAGGAAAGCATTTTTGGAGTCTTTTTTTTTACATTTAAAGTTGGAACTGACTTTATTTTGCACCAAAGAGTAACAAATGCATCCGTGAAAGGCCAAAATAAAACTTTCTTTCATAGCAATTCTTTATAAATGTCATTATGGTCATAATGCCTTGGGACACACACGTGAGACCCAAAGAAAAGCCCTTGTTGAAGAGCAGTACAGAAGACCCAAAGAAAATGTAAACAGACTCGGTGGACAACATTTTTGTCTGCATTGAGACATTATATGAAAATTATATTATATAGAAATTCAATTAATTTTGTTCACAAACTATTATTTCTGCATAGTAATTGGACCCCCCACACACACACATACACTCAAAGTTCGGACGAAAAACTGGGTTTGAAAGTCATGTGAAACACTGCAATCATACTTAATCTTCCTTATCGAAGATATTACCATTAATTAATTTATTTAAAATCAGAAAACCATTGTCCCATTGAAAAGCGTGGCCCTAAAGGACAGAGGAGAGCAATAGGATCTGCATATAAGCCTAATGTTCTGCCTGAACAACTCTCTACTATGAAGCTCATTCAATGGTATCCTTTGCTGTGTGTCGACTCCAAATTACCTTCCTACCTTCTAGGATATGCTGGGCTCCTGCTGCTATTACAGCACGAAATGGGTTTGGTTTCCTTCAGTCGTAAAACGACTATGGTTCATCTCGAACACTTTTTCATATGGTTTTAAAGCCCTATTTTGGAGAGACACTCCCGTCCACATATATTGCAGGTCAAGGTGGCGTTCGCTTTGGTGGTAGAAGAGCTGGCCATTTTCCGTGTGGCACGCTTTTCTTCAATAGCTGAGGATCATGTTTTCTTGCTGTCCATAGCTTTCTTGGTCACCGTCTCTCTCCAACTAGTGCGGTCTAAGGCTATGTCTTCCCAATGGTCGATATCAATATCGTTGACTGAGCACTGTAAAGATGCTGAGAAGGCACGTTCTCGCGGGGATCTCAATATTACACACTATTTCTTTCCATGTTGTTTTTAGGATCTTTCGAAGGCAGCGCAAGTGAAATGAGTTTAGTTTCCTCTCTTGTTTTGTGTAGGTAGTCCACGACTCACTGCCGTACAGTAGCGTGCCAAGAACGCATGCCATGTGGACCTCCATCTAGCTTGTTATCGTTAATGAGGATGGATGGTGGTGCTGTAGCAGGTGGTCCCAAAACATTAGTTTTCTTTGTGCTGATGGCTAGGTCATTTTGCAAGCCTTGGAGAAGCGGGACATTAATGACTGAAGCTCCTCTTGTGAGTGTGCCACTACCGCTGCGTCGTTCATAAAGAGCATATCTCTTACGAAGGTGGTTCTGATTCTAGTTTTGGCCCTCAGTTTAGCAATATTTAGAAGTTTGCCGTCAAATCTAGAATGAAGATATATGCCTTCGGTGGATTTGTCGAACGCGTGGTGGATTTGCATTGAAAAGAGTATTCCAAAGAGGGTTGGGGCCAGGACACATCCTTGTTTGTTTCCGCTGTTTATACTGAATCTTTCGGAGCAGGCGCCGTTGAAATGCAAAGTAGCCATCATATTTGGGTGGAAAGAGACAATAATATTTAGCATCTTGGGTGGACAGCCTATTATCTGTAAGATTTTAAAGAGGCCATCTCTGCTGACTAGATCGAAGGCCTTTGTCAGGTCAATGAATGCAAAGTACAAAGGCATTCTTTGCTCTCTGCACTTTTCCTGATGTTGACGGATCATGTCAATTGTGGATCTCCCTGAGCGAAAGCCGCACTGTGATTCTGGATAGACTCGATCAGCATGTTTTGTAGCCTGGAAAGTATCACTCGAGCAAAGACTTTGCCTACAATACTTAAGAGGGAGATTCAACTGTAGCTGTTGCAGTCGCTTCTATCCCCTTTGTTCTTGTACATGGTGCTGATCTTAGCATCCAGCAGATCCTGTGGCACAGCACCTTCTTGTTTTGTATTGTTTTAAAAGATCTGGGGGGATACCGTCGCATCCAGGGGCCTTACCGGCAGCCATGTTGTCTATGGCTTTCTAATAGGTTGGGTGCTTCGTCTAGTTCGTTCATTGTGGGTAATTGGTTGATAACGTTAAGGGATCTTATCTTATATCTTATATAATACAGACGTTACTTCAAAAAAGAAGATGATTACGTCCTAGACGTCATGCATTCAGTCATGCATATTAACCAATGACTTAAATTCTGCCAAGTCACTGGTTTTCCTGGCTAGCTCAGGCAACCCATTCCATGCTCTAATAGCACTTGAGAAGAAGGAGTATTTGTACAAATTTGTCCTAGCATATGGAACGAGGAATGTGCCTTTATCTTTGTGTCTTTCTGAGTATTTTATTAAATTTTGTTTTTGTATTTGAAGTTTATGGTTCAATGTTTTATGTATAATTTATGTATTAAATAGTGAATTACTACTACTACTAGTGACAGGAGTCTTTCTGAACCGTTGCACTTCAGCTCTACTGTGTTCAGCACTGTGTTCTTAACTGCGAAACCAACGCCGTGTTCCCTTACTTCACTTTCGGCTTTGCCTTGCCAGAAGAAGGTCAGCTAAACGAATTCCCTGGAGGGCAGCAATGTCTACTTTGAGCCTGGACAGTTCATCATTTATTATTGCGGATTTTCTGGTATCTTTTATGTCTGGTTAGTTTACATTAAGACCAGTTTGTAAAGTATGCACATTCCATGTGCTAAGTTTTTTTCTTCATGTCGACTGGTACATTGGCTTTGTGCCTGTTTTTCAGATTTTGTCCTATTCTTATGTACCCAAACGAGGAAAACAGCGCCCTATTCAAGTCCTCAGTAAAATTCCGTAAAAACAAAAAAAATTCCTTTAAATTAAGTGCATTATGGCCATAGTGTAGCTCTGCAGTTCACGAGATAATATGAACAACAACTTATTTATTGTTGTTTTAAATTATGTCGAACTTATATTTTTTCTCTTTAAAAAAAATGTGTAAATGTAGTAGTTAGTAGGACAGAACTGACTTCACTGAGCAATGCAAACGTAAAAAAAAAATTTTGACAAAAAATCAAAAACGCATTGCATGAATACGTTAAAAATGTAGTAAATAGTTATCTTCCCTACAAAGAACCTCCAGTGTTTGTTACTATTAATAGTGAATAGTTGTAAAGTGGTGTATTCTTATGAAAAAAAAATTGCTTGAAATTGATTTGAAAAATTACATTTTTCGCTTTCAGAAAAGAAAAAAGTAGCCGTTGCATCACAATTTTGAATGGTCTAAAATATTATGATGATATTTCACTAACTTTTCTAGTTTAGGAGTTCTAAACGGGACGGACGAACGAACGGACATTCCACACAAAACTAATAGCTTCTTTTCCTCTTTAGTGGACGCTAAAAAAAGTACTTTGATAGTGCGCAGTTTTGACATATCCTCATTATAGGCCCACTTGACAACAATCTAAATTAGACTAGGCCTAAATAGAGGCCAGATGTAGATCTAGATTTAGATTTAAAGGTATTAAACAATTTAAACAAAATGTACATCATTAAATTATTAAGGAAATAGTTTATCTTCTTACTGCTTGGGGGTGCAAATTTATTTATTATGTAAACAGTAGTATCACAATAAGAAGTGAATAGGATGCGAACAGCATGGTAGGCTACACTATTACCATGAAGTACCCTATGACTAATCCTGATCACAATAATAAGATCTAGAGTCAATACCAACGAGCAGATACAAATTGAGCAGATTGTTTCATTGATGTAACTTCCGCTACAGGGTGATAACCTAAATTTGATAAAAACTAAAATCATAATCTCGTCATTTCTTGTGACTATTTAACTTATCAATAAAAATTATTGAACAGGACCTTTTTTTTTTAATTTCTAAATTTAGAACAGTCAAACTATCTGATATTTTTGCTTATGTTGAACACTTGAAGGTCCTCTCTCTCCCAAGTTTTTGATACAGACTAAGCAGATATTCTGAATATTGTAATACCTCAATTAATAATCGAGCAATATGATGTTGACACAGAAAAGGCAGAAGTAACATTACAAGAACTGCTCGAATAAATACTGCTGAAAATTTTAAAGTGCATTTCAAAAATGGAAAACAAGTCTTCTGTCTTCAAGAAATTATACTTGATACTGATCTGATAGTATGGAATATCATCAGAAAGTTTCTAAGTGTTTTTCCATGTTCATATCTAGAATTAATAATTAGAAATTATGGAAAAAGGTTTTAGCAAGGTTGCCAATTTTCTAATTAAAAATACTAACCGAGAAGTTTTTAAATTAAACCTAACTAGATTGAAGCCCAATTATGAAATCTTATTATTGAAGCTTTTTTTTTTTTGTTTGTAAATTGTAAATTGATGGCTTAATAATCAGGGAAAAAAAATCATTTGAAGTTTTTGAAGTATTAAAAATACATAATTAGATTAGCAGGGGGCGCGGTGGTTGAATGGTTAAGCGCTTGGCTTCCGAACCTGAGGTCCTGGGTTCGAATCCCGGTGAAGACGGGGATTTTGAATTTCGAGATTTTTAGGGCGCCCCTGAGTCTACTCAGCTCTAATGGGTACCTGACTTTAATTGGGGAAAGTAAAGGCGGTTGGTCGTTGTGCTGGCCACATAATACACTGCTAGTTAACCGTTGGCCAAAGAAACAGATGACCTTAACATCATCTGCTCCATAGATTACTTTAATACCAAAAACTGGAAAACACGACAAGGGGTCTACGAGACAAAAACGTTTGGGAACCACTGCTTTAAACGATCAAAACAAGATTATGACTTGAATATTCCTGGTCCATTGGTGACTTGGAAGGGGGCTGCCTCTTTGTAATCTTGTTTTTTTTATGTTTTGTTTTTGTTTCTTTATTTCATTTGGGGTCTTGAGGCCGGCCTTAGACCACATTTCTTATTCCATACACTAGAACAAAACAAGTGTTCCTTCTTCCCTAGTGCAATTAGAGAATGGAATAGGTTTCCTGAATCAGCCAGGAAAACTAACGACTTAGCAGAGTTTAAGTCATTGATTAACATGAATGAATAGATTGACACATGAAATGCGTGTAATAACATATCGGAAGGTACAGAGATAAGCTTTGTTTTCTTTAAAGTACTTTTTTAATTGTTATTTAGTTGGCAACAGAAAAAGTTCAATGTAAAGTCCTTGACAATCGTTGAGTTGATCGTGAACATCTACTAGCATATGTTACTTTTGTTGAGTTGATCATGAACATCTCCTAGTATATGTTACTATTGTTGTCTAATTTTAAACTAGTGGGCATATTTCATACAAACATGAAATTACGACATAACCTTATCAATAGTTGTATTTATTTCGTATTTTACAAATAAAAAATTTGAATTTATTTCTATTGAAACTAAATGGAAATCATCAGCTAATATACCTTTTATAAAACTATTTTATTTGCAAGAAATACTTTCACACTATTTATTTCTTTACATTGTAGGCTAGGGTTTAGGTCAAATTAAACAATTAATCCTTTGCATTATACTTCTGACTGAAAAATTGATAAATCCATAACATTGTTGCATTTAAATTATAATTAGTAGTATTATTTTGTCAAGGAAGGAAAATAGAGACGATGCATAATTCCATTTTTAAATTGTATATTTATTTAGAGAGGCACCTGGAACTATGTTTATTCTTAAATACTATTTTTTTAAAAGCTGACTCGCATATACTATATCTTATCTTTTCAGTCTGTAGTGATTCTTACACATCTCCTCGACCTCTCGGTGTCAACAGGTGGAGGTTGTCCCGGGGTTTCATTGGGGGGGGGGGGGAATTATCTCCAGTCCAGATATGCTAGTTATCATAATCTCCTTATATCTAACCCACTAAATTCCTCATGAGCTCACTGCAATGTTGTTTGGCCTCAATCCTGGTTTGATGACAAGTTAACAGTTCTCTATGGACATCTGTAAAACGGAGCCAGTTCCGTCAACTTGTAGAGGTTTCTCTACTTATGATGTAGAAAAAAAAGTCATATCAATAAAGTGCATTTGGACCCTTCAGCCTGTATACAATGGCGCAGGGTACACGACTTCTACACAAGGTGATGGTGACTTAGGGATGTCTAGGAACATTGTTTGCGAGGATTAGCTCAGCTTTAAGTGTACAGTCTTAGATGTAACATTAGCAATAGAAATCCATGCTGATCTGTCAGCTAGTGAACACACCAACAAAAAACATTTGGCAGTAAGTTTCTCGGATGTTTAGGCTTCCATAGAAACAAAAACCAGAAACTTTCAAAAGAATCCCAAGTTCAAGGACGTCGATGAACACATATGTGATACATGTGTATGAAGATGTGTCTTCAACAGAGACTTTTACGTATTGGGGGATCCGGCGGGTGGGGCGATCTATATATATAGTTCCTCCATCGTGATCGAAGATGAGCACATTTCTCATTCCCTATGGACTCGAAGATGACTGTAAAGTCCAATCCTCGCTTTAAAAAGCCGGCCGCATACATGGCATGGGTAGATTGGGTAGTATAGCGCTTATATTGAATTCTGGGATTGAGCATTTACTCTCCATCCCCTTCGCTACGATACACAATCCGGTCATTCAAGTAAGTTGGCTTTAGTTGTTTTTTTAGAAGCAGAGGGCCTGGATGGGGTATATCTGGATATATATATATATACACGAGTTTTATCGTTATTTGCTGTTCCTAGATCTAGATCTACATGCAGTGGCGTATCTAAGGTAGTTCTTTCTGATTCCCCCCAAAAGCAAAATAAAAGCATAATAAAGCTCCGAACATTTTTTTTTTTCAAAACAAAGTATATTTCAGACTTCAGTGTTTCTCAAAAGATTTGGGAAAAGTTCCTGCCCCAAACGACATGATGCCGCCTGCAGTCCGCACCACCCGCACATCGCTAGTGAAACCTTTTGACTACACATGTGACTACTGACATTTTCCATTGAAAGCCAGCGGATTTCCTTGCCTGTGCTTTTGCTACTAATCTCTCCATGTAGTTTTTCTTCTTTACGGGTGTTTGGGGCCAATGTCCTATTCGTGCCTCTCAATAAAGAATGCGGTTTTGAAGGGCATGGTCGGCACTCTCTGCAATATTTTGCAATATTTAACCACTAGTCGGAAATTACCCACGGCCTTCGGTAGATTGTGAAAATGGATTTATCCGTTAAGCCGACATATTCATGTCTAATATAAAATACTGTGAAAACAGGTTTACCCGATTTGTTAAAAAGTTTCATTCTTTAAAACAAACTACAGTTACCAAAATCTATGATCCTAGCTAAATGGGGTTTTGAATTTTAAAAAACAACAAAGAAGACCAGAGATTTTTTAGTTTAAAACCCCCAACAGATGATTTTGACGATTAAACTTCCCTTTTCGATATAAAATCTAAAGCAAACTACAGTCACCTAATTCCAAGAGCGTATTTAAGAGAGGCTACACATTTCTACCAGTGGCGGGGCTCTATTAATAAAGTGCAGTGAATAGTCATCTGCTGAAATTGAAAAACACTAAATGTGGCTCAACAAAGATGGCTAAGACAGATTTTAGGAGTCAGTTATAGAGATCGGGTCTAAATCAAGGAAATCCTATGCCGAACTGCGAGTCGACCCCTTAGTAAGGTTGTGACAGAGCGTTGCATGAGGTTTGCGGGACATGTTCTCCGACAAAATGAATTAGGCATAATAAGAGTTGCGATGACATCCTAGAACAACTTGGCGCCACACTTTCATGGAGGTCCTCAGAGCAGGTGGGAAGATGCTTTAAACATTACCAGTGACAGATTTATGTGGAAACAGCTTGACGGCAAATGCGCCGTACGGCGCGGGAGGGTCTAAGTCAGTAAGAATAGCACATTAGGTTTTTTAAATAAGACTTTTTAATAGCAGGAAAATGCACTGTAGATACCTCAGAATATGCATTTTGTTGGCATTCAATACCAGAAATAGTGCTTGGCGGCGGGGCTCCACCCCGCGCTGGGGGAGTTCCCCGCTCCCCCAGACCCCCTTGCTGGCAATGGCGGGGAGTCAACAATTTTTCCACTAACTAATAATAATAATAATAATTTTATTTATAAAGCGCTGTTGACAAATAAAATGTAGGCTCAAGGTGCTGTAATAACATTACAAACACAAACACGTGAGCTAAAATGACAGTTAATCTAAAAAAAGATTTAAACAGATAGGTCTTAATGTTCATCTAAAAAGTGGTGTAGCATGTTGACTGTCTGAGATCAATGGGAAGTGAGTTCCAAACCTTTGGTCCGTGAACTGAAAAAGCCCGCAGACCGTAGCTTTTGAGGGAGAAACGTGGCACTACTAAAGCGTTGAGTCCATTGAGCGCAGGGCTCTCTGGGGGACATATGGAGTAATCAGTTCGCTAAGGTACAAGGGCATCTCGTTGTTATATATACACTGATGACAAAGTGTGGCGACCTTGTAATCGATTCTCGCTTTCACGGGAAGCCAATGGAGCGTGCGCGAGAGCGTAGTAGCAGAATCTTGTCTAGTTTTTTTAAGAACTATTCGAGCGGCGTTGTTCTGTATACGTTGCAGCTTGGCTATTTTGTCATCAGGTATACCTGCTAGCACGCGTTGCAGTAGTCAGTCAAGGCGGGAGAGTATGAATGCCACAGCTAGCGTTTTTTGTTGACTCCGTTGTTAAATATGGTCGGATCTGGCCTAATCTGCGCAGCTGCAGATAAAGACCTTTGCAGAGCTGACTTATGTGTTGGTCGAAAGATAGTGTTGAGTCGAAGAAAACTCCAAGATTCCGCAATACATGGACAAAATGAACATGACCGTTCGTGATAAAGAGAGAATCTGTGCTTTCAACTTTTGAGACATTGTTCCTAGTGCCAATCTTAATTATTTCTGTCTTGTCTTCGTTCATCTTGAGTTTATTTTCAACCATCCAATCGCTCACCCGTGCAACGGTACCACTGATTTTCTCTGCCAGATGCGACACCTTTGAGGGTACTGATGAATCGTATAACTGTGAGTCATCGCAAAGAAATGGTATAAGATGCCGGTTGGCCGTATGATACCGCTGAGTGGATATGTATACATAGTGAACAGTACTGGGCCTAGAACTGATCCTTGGGGTACTCCGTACTTCAAAAGTAAGCTTGTTCATTCTGTCCCGCTAACAACGACACTTTGGATGCGTTCCGTCAGGTAGGATCCAAGCCACTTTAGGACGACTCCTGCTAAACCAAAAGTTGCAGAGAATCTGGTCATCATAATCTCATGGTCTAGCGTATCAAAGGCGTAACTACAGGAAGAACCTATTCTAGGGCACAATAAACGTGTTCCGAAAGAATGAAGGGTCAGAATGTAATAAAGATTATGTACACACACACAAATACACATATACAAATATTTTTTTTCGCGGGGGGGAGGGGCGGGGGGCGAAAAAAATCCCCCCCAACCCCCCCCCCCCCCCAAAATAAATCTTGGCTACGTCCATGATATATATATATATATATATATATATATAGAGAGAGAGAGAGAGAGAGAGAGGGGGGGGGGGGGGGGGAGAGAGAGAGAGAGAAAAGTTTGTGTGCGTGCGTGGGTGTGTGTCTGTAAGATAACTCTTACAGTACCAGTGTGATATAATCTCGGATTTCCTACAATTTGAAGAACTGCATAAGTGCTCCAAACGGAAGCCGATGACTATACCGAAATTATATGTAGCCATTCCAAGTCTATTGCTAACAATTATTTGACTTCTATTATTAGGTAGAGCCTGTCTGTGGGCCCGTCCATCGCTTATAGCGTTGTTTTATTTTGAAACGCAAGCACACACACACACACACACAGCGCACACACACGCACGTTCTGCCATTTGTATATTTCATTGCTGTCTTGCGTCTTTTGCACTGGATCACTTCAACATGCTGTAGCCTATTCTGGAATAAAGCAATCACAAAGCACTTTCTTTGATTTTGATGTTAGCGTTGCATCTGATACATAAATTATATTTTCCTAGAACACGCGACCCGCGGGCCATATCCTGCCCATTGCGTGGTGCTATCCGGCTCCTTGGAATGTCTGCTCATACAATTGAAACTCCCATTACATCAGTACAAATAAAATTCACATTACATCAGTACAAATTAAGCACACAGTACATAAGTACATATGAAACTCACAGTACATATGAAACTCCCATTACATCATTACATATAAAACTCACAGTACATATAAAACTCATAGTACATATAAAACTCACAGTACATATAAAACTCATAGTACATATAAAACTCACAGTACATCAGTGCATATAAAACTCACAGTACATCAGTACATATAAAACTCACAGTACATCAGTGCATATAATACTCACAGTACATCAGTGCATATAAAACTCACAGTACATCAGTACATATAAAACGTGAGAGAGTTACGTTGGATTCGATTTATTTTTTCTTTGGAGGGAATGAGAGGCGTGACACGCATGTCGGAGATGTACATGGCCCCGGGAATAAAAAGGTTGAACATCACTGACCTAGATCAATCTTTCCATTTGATGTCCGGTGTTTATGGCGCCACCACAAAATAGTCTCTGAAAAGTGACTCTCCATACACCTCTATGTGTAAATGTCTAATATGGTCCTCACGTCAAACAGTTGAATATACATTTCAACCTAAAAGTAAATCTTCATAGCGTAGCTGACCGTAGAGTGTCTCGGCTGTCATTTATTGATTGCTCCCTCGCCAGCTGGTCAAGTGTTAGTCATTTATTTGTTCCAATCACACCCAACAGCTGTACGTCATCCCAACAAGTGGTACTATGGACAGCTCCACTCAGTGTACAAGTGGCATGCACTGTTACTTAAACTAACCTTGCGTGATAGGGCGTTCTATTGGAATGAATTTCAAGCTAGAGACTTAACATTAGGACATAATCTAACTGCTATGTGATTATAATATCAAGAAGCAATGCGCCTATGTTTCAGTAGCTTCACAAGACTTGCAGTATCTCTTCTATTGCTTAATTCGTCATGAAATTTGTTGTCAACTATCACTGTTCAACAGTCAACTTCTCTTTCCTCTAGGTTCATGCCCTCACCTTTATTTTGTTTATATTTGTTTGCTTTTCCTATCACATAGCACCTAACATATATCCCTTAGCATCTAACATATAGCCCTTTGAACCTAACATGTAGCCCTTAGCACCTAACATATAACCCTTTGAACCTAACATATAGTCCTTAGAACCTAGCATATAGTCCTTAGAAACTAACATATAGTCCTTAGAAACTAACATATAGCCCTAAGAACCTAACATATAGTCCTTAGAACCTAATATATAGCCCTTAGAACCTAACATATAGCCATTAGAACCTAACATATAGTCCTTAGAACTTTACATATGGTCCTTAAAACCTAACATATAGCCCATAGAACCTAATATATAGCCCTTAGAACCCAACCATTAGCCTTTCGCACCTAACATATAGCCCTTAGCAGTTAACATATAGCCCTTAGAACCTAAAATATAGCCCTTTGCACCTAACATAAAGCCCTTTGAACCTAACATATAGCCCTTAGAACTTAATATATAGCCCTTAGCACTTAACATATAGTCCTTAGAACCTAACATATAGTCCTTAGAACCTAACATATAGCCCTAAAGAACCTAACATATAGTCCTTAGAATTAAACATTCAGCCCTTAAAACCTAACATATAGTCTTTAGAACCTAACATATAGCCATTAGAACCTAACATATAAATCTAAGAAAATAACATATAGTCCTTAGAACCTAAGATATAGCCATTAGAACCTAACCTATAGCCCTTAGAACCTAGTATATAGCCCTTAGAACCTAACATATAGCCCTTAGAACCTAACATATAGCCCTTAGCACCTAACATATAGCCCTTAGAACCTAACATAAAGCCTTTAGCACCTAAAATATAGCCCTTAGAACCTAACATATAGCCCTTCAAAAATAAAATATAGACCTTTGCACCTAACATATAGCCCCTAGCACTTAACATATAGCTCTTAGAATCTACCTAAAAACTCTTTGCACCTAACATATAGCCCTTTGCACATAACATATAGCCCTTACATAGCCCTTAGAACATAACATATAGCCATTAGAACCTAACCTAAAGCCCTTAGAACCTAGTATATAACCATTAGAACCTAACAAATAACCCTTAGCACCTAACATATAGCCCTTAGAACCAAACATAAAGCCTTTAGCACCTAAAATATAGCCCTAAGAACCTAACATATAGCCTTTTGCACCTAAAATATAGCCCTTAGAACCTAACATATAGCCCTTCAAACCTAACATATAGCCCTTTGCACCTAACATATAGCCCCTAGCACTTAACATATAGCCCTTAGAACCTAACTAAAAACTCTTTGCACCTAACATATAGCCCTTTCCACATAACATATAGCCCTGACATAGCCCTTAGAACATAACATATAGCCATTAGAACCTAACATATAGTCCTTAGAACCTAACATAGAGCCCTTAGAACCTAACATATAGCCCTTAGCACATAACATATAGCCCTTAGTACATAACATATAGTCCTTAAAACCTGACATATAGTCCATAGAACCTAACATTTAGCCTTTAGAACCTAACATATAGCACTTTGAACCTAACATATAGACCTTAGCCCTAACCCTAACCCTAACCCTTAGAACCTAACTTATAGCCTTTTTCACCTAACGTATAGCCATTAGAACCTTACAAATAGCCTTTTGCACCTAACATATAGCCCTTAGAACCTAAATTATAGCCTTTTTCACCTAACATATAGCCCTTAGCACTTAACATAAAGCCCTTAGAACCTAACATATAGCCCTTAGAACCTAACATATAGCACTTAAAACATAACATATAGCCCTTAAAACCTAACATATAGCCCTTTACACCTAACATATAGCAATTAGAACATAACATATAGCCTTTAGCACTTAACATATAGCCCCTAGAACCTAACATTTAGCCCATAGAACCTAACATATCGCCGTTAGAACCAAACATATAGTCCTTAGCACTTAACATATAGCCTTATAACCTAACATATAGTCCCTAGAACCTAACATATAGCCCTTAGGACCTATATATAGTCCTTAGAACCTAATATATAGCCCTTAGCACCTAACATATAGCCCTGAGCACCAAAAATATAGCCCTTGGCACTTAACATATAGCCCTTAGAACCTAATATATAGCCATTAGAACCTAACATATAGCCTTTAGCACTTAACATAAAGCCCTTAGAACCTAACATATAGCCTTTTTCACCTAAAATATAGCCTTTTTCACCTAACATATAGCCATAAAAACCTATCATATAGTCCTTAGAACCTAACATATAGCCCTTTGCACCTAACATATAGCCTTTTGAACCAAACATATAGCCCTGAGCACCAAACATATAGCCCTTGGCACTTAAAATATAGCCCTTGGAACCTAACATATAGCCATTAGATCCTAACATATAGCCCTTAGCACCTAACATATAGTCCTTAGAACCTAATATATAGCCCTTAGCACCTAACATATAGCCCTGAGCACCAAACATATAGCCCTTGGCACTTAACATATAGCCCTTAGAACCTAACATATAGCCATTAGAACCTAACATATAGCCCTTAGCACTTAACATAAAGCCCTTAGAACCTAACATATAGCCCTTTGAACCTAACATATAGCCCTTAGAACAAAACATATAACCCTTAGAATAACATATAGTCATTAGAACCTAACATATAGTCCTTTGCACCTAACATATAGTCCTTAGAACCTAATATATAGCCCTTAGCACCTAACTTATAGTCCTTAGAACCTACAATATTGTCCTTAGAACCTAACATATAGTCCTTAGAACCTAACATAAAGCCTTTTTCACCTAAGATTTAGCCCTTAGCACCTAACATATAGTCCTTAGAACCTAACATATAGCCTTTTTCACCTAACAAATAGCGCTTATTACCTAACATATAGTCCTTAGAACCTAACATTTAGCCCTTAGAACCAAACTTATAGCCCTTAAAACCTAACATATAGTCAGTAGAACATATTATATAGCCCTTAGAACCTAACATAAAGCCCTTAGAACCTAAAATATAGCCCTAACAACCTAACATATAGCCCTTAGCACCTAAAATATAGCCATTAGAACCTATTATATAGTCCTTAGAACCTAACATATAGTCCATAGAACCTAACATATAGCCCTTTGCACCTAACATATAGCCTTTTGAACCTAACATACATCCATTTGCACCTAACATATAGCCCTTAGAACCTAACATATAGCCATTAGATCCTAACATATAGCCCTTAGCACCTAACATATAGTCCTTAGAACCTAATATACAGCCCTTACCACCTAACATATAGCCCTTTACACTTAACATATAGCCCTTAGCACTTAACATATAGCCGTTAGAACCTTACATATAGTCATTAGAACCTAACATATAGCCCTTAGCACTTAACAAAAAGCCCTTAGAACCTAACTTATAGCTCTTAGAACCTAACATATAGTCCTTAGAACCTACAATATAGTCCATAGAACCTAACATAAAGCCTTTTTCACCTAAGATTTAGCCCTTAGCACCTAACATATAGTCCTTTTAACCTAACATATAGCCTTTTTCACCTAACAAATAGCGCTTATAACCTAACATATAGTCCTTAGAACCTAACATTTAGCCCTTAGAACCTATCTTATAGCCCTTAGAACCAAACATATAGTCAGTAGAACCTATTATATAGCCCTTAGAACCTAACATAAAGCCCTTAGAACCTAAAATATAGCCCTAAGAACCTAACATATAGCCCATAGCACCTAACATATAGCCTTTTTCACCTAACATATAGTCCTTAGAACTTAACATTTAGCCCTTAGCACCTAACATATAGTCCTTAAAACCTAATATAAAGCCCTTAGAACCTAAAATATAGCCCTTTGAACCTAACATATAGCCCTTTGCACCTATTATATAGCTCTTTGCACCTACCATATGTCCCTTAGAACTTAACATATAGCCCCTAGAACCTAACATATAGCCTTTTCCACCAAACATATAGCCCTTCGCATTTAACATATAGCCTTTAGAACCTAACATATAGTCTTTAGAACCTAACATATAGCCTTTAGAACCTAACATATAGCCCTTAAAACATAACATATAACCCTTAAAACATAACATATAACCCTTTACACCTAACATATAGCTATTAGAACCTAACATATAGCCTTTAGCACTTAACATATAGCCCCTAGAACCTAACATTAAGCCCTTAGAACCTAACATATAACCCTTAGAACCTAACATATAGTCCCTAGAACCTAACATATAGCCCTTAGGACCTAATATATAGTCCTTAGAACCTAACATATAGCCCTTAGAACATAACATATAGCCTTTTTCACCTAGCATATAGCCATTAGAACCTATCATATAGTCCTTAGAACCTAACATATAGTCCTAAGAACCTAACATATAGTCCTTAGAACCTAACATATAGCCCTTTGCACCAAACATATAGCCTTTTGAACCTAACATATAGCCCTGAGCACCAAACATATAGCCCTTGGCACTTAACATATAGCCCTTTGAATCTAACATATATCCCTTTGCACCTAACATATAGCCCTTAGAACCTAACATATAGCCATTAGATCCTAACATATAGCCCTTAGCACTTAACATATAGCTCTTAGCACTTAACATATAGCCCTTAGAACCTAACATATAGCCTTTTTCACCTAACATATGGCCATTAAAACCTAACATATAGTCCTTAGAACATAATATATAGCCTTTTCACCTAACATATAGTCCTTAGAACCTAACATATAGTCCTTTGCATCTAACATATAGCCCTTAGAACCTAACATATAGTCCTTTGCACCTAACATATAGCCCTTAGCACTTAACATATAGCCCTTAGAACCTAACATATAGCCCTTAGAACCTAACATATAGTCCTTAGAACCTAACATATAGCCCTTTGCACCAAACATATAGCCTTTTGAACCTAACATATAGCCCTGAGCACCAAAAATAGCCCTTGGATCTTAACATATAGCCCTTTGAATCTAACATATATCCCTTTGCACCTAACATATAGCCCTTAGAACCTAACATATAGCCATTAGATCCTAACATATAGCCCTTAGCACGTAACATATAGCTCTTAGCACTTAACATATAGCCCTTAGAACCTAACATATAGCCTTTTTCACCTAACATATGGCCATTAAAACCTAACATATAGTCCTTAGAACATAATATATAGCCTTTTCACCTAACATATAGTCCTTAGAACCTAACATATAGTCCTTTGCATCTAACATATAGCCCTTAGCACCTAACATAAAGTCCTTTGCACCTAACATATAGCCCTTAGCACTTAACATATAGCCCTTAGAACCTAACATATAGCCCTTAGAACCTAACATATAGTCCTTAGAACCTAACATTTAGCCCTTAGAACTTAACATATAGCCCTTAGAACCTAACATATAGTCCTTAGCACTTAACATATAGCCATTAGAACCTAACATATAGCCCTTAGAACCTAACATATAGTCCTTAGAACCTAACATTTAGCCCATAGAACTTAACATATAGCCCTTAGAACCTAACATATAGTTCTTAGCACTTAACATATAGCCATTAGAACCTAACATATAGACCTTAGAATCTATTATATAGTCCTTAGAACCTTACATATAGCCCTTAGAACCAAACATATATCCCATAGAACATAATATATAGCCTTTTTCACCTAACATATATCCTTTTGCACCTAACATATAGCCCTAAGAACCTAACATATAGTCCTTAGCACCTAACATATAGTCCTAAGAATTAAACATTTAGCCTTAGAACCTAACATATAGCCATTAGAGCCTAACATATAGTCCTTACAACCTAACATATAGCCCTTTGCACCTAACATATAGCCTTTTGAACCTAACATATAGCCCTTAGCACCTAACATATAGCCCTTAGCACCTAACATATAGCCCTTAGAACCTAACATATAGCCCTTAGAACCTAACATATAGTCCTTAGAACCTAACATTTAGCCCTTAGAACTTAACATATAGCCCTAAGAACCTAACATATAGTCCTTAGCCCTTAACATATAGCCATTAGAACCTAACATATAGCCCTTAGAACCTAACATATAGTCCTTAGAACCTAACATTTAGCCCTTAGAACTTAACATATAGCCCTTAGAACCTAACATATAGTTCTTAGCACTTAACATATAGCCATTAGAACCTAACATATAGACCTTAGAACCTAT
Organism: Biomphalaria pfeifferi; assembly: GCA_030265305.1. Lineage (NCBI taxonomy): Eukaryota > Metazoa > Mollusca > Gastropoda > Planorbidae > Biomphalaria > Biomphalaria pfeifferi. Next base: position 1,711,084 of record JASAOG010000025.1, read on the forward strand.
TATATAGTCCTTAGAACCTTACATATAGCCCTTAGAACCAAACATATATCCCTTAGAACATAACATATAGCCTTTTTCACCTAACATATATCCTTTTGCACCTAACATATAGCCCTAAGAACCTAACATATAGTCCTTAGCACCTAACATATAGTCCTAAGAATTAAACATTTAGCCTTAGAACCTAACATATAGCCATTAGAGCCTAACATATAGTTCTTACAACCTAACATATAGCCCTTTGCACCTAACATAGCCTTTTGAACCTAACATATAGCCCTTAGCACCTAACATATAGCCCTTAGCACCTAACATATAGCTCTTAGCACTTAACATATAGCCCTTTGCATCTAACATATATCCCTTTGTACCTAACATATAGCCCTTAGAACATTATATAGACTTTAGCACTTAACATATAGCCCTTAGAAAATAACATATAGCCCTTAGAACCTAACATATAGTCCTTAGCACTTAACGTATAGCCATTAGAACCTAACATATTGTCCCTAGAACCTAACATATAGCCCTTAGCACCTAATATATAGTCCTTAGAACCTAACATATAGCCCTTAGAACATAACACATAGCCTTATTCACCTTAAATATAGCCTTTTTCACCTAACATATAGCCATTAGAACCTATCATATAGTCTTTAGAACCTAACATATAGTCCTAAGAACCTAACATATTGTCCTTAGAACCTAACATATAGCCCTTTGCACCTAACATATAGCCTTTTGAACCTAACATATAGCCCTGAGCACCAAACATATAGCCCTTGGCACTTAACATATAGCCCTTTGAATCTAACATATATCCCTTTGCACCTAACATATAGCCCTTAGAACCTAACATAAAGCCATTAGATCCTAACATAAAGCCCTTAGCACGTAACATATAGCTCTTAGCACTTAACATATAGCCCTTAGAACCTAACATATAGCCTTTTTCACCTAACATATGGCCATTAAAACCTAACATATAGTCCTTAGAACATAATATATAGCCTTTTCACCTAACATATAGTCCTTAGAACCTAACATATAGTCCTTTGCATCTAACATATAGCCCTTAGCACCTAACATAAAGTCCTTTGCACCTAACATATAGCCCTTAGCACTTAACATATAGCCCTTAGAACCTAACATATAGTCCTTAGAACCTAACATTTAGCCCTTAGAACTTAACATATAGCCCTTAGAACCTAACATATAGTCCTTAGCACTTAACATATAGCCATTAGAACCTAACATATAGCCCTTAGAACCTAACATATAGTCCTTAGAACCTAACATTTAGCCCTTAGAACTTAACATATAGCCCTTAGAACCTAACATATAGTTCTTAGCACTTAACATATAGCCATTAGAACCTAACATATAGACCTTAGAACCTATTATATAGTCCTTAGAACCTTACATATAGCCCATAAAACCAAACATATATCCCATAGAACATAATATATAGCCTTTTTCACCTAACATATATCCTTTTGCACCTAACATATAGCCCTAAGAACCTAACATATAGTCCTTAGCACCTAACATATAGTTCTAAGAATTAAACATTTAGCCTTAGAACCTAACATATAGCCATTAGAGCCTAACATATAGTCCTTACAACCTAACATATAGCCCTTTGCACCTAACATATAGCCTTTTGAACCTAACATATAGCCCTTAGCACCTAACATATAGCCCTTAGCACCTAACATATAGCCCTTAGAACCTAACATATAGCCCTTAGAACCTAACATATAGTCCTTAGAAACTAACATTTAGCCCTTAGAACTTAACATATAGCCCTTAGAACCTAACATATAGTCCTTAGCACTTAACATATAGCCATTAGAACCTAACATATAGCCCTTAGAACCTAACATATAGTCCTTAGAACCTAACATTTAGCCCTTAGAACTTAACATATAGCCCTTAGAACCTAACATATAGTTCTTAGCACTTAACATATAGCCATTAGAACCTAACATATAGACCTTAGAACCTATTATATAGTCCTTAGAACCTTACATATAGCCCTTAGAACCAAACATATATCCCTTAGAACATAACATATAGCCTTTTTCACCTAACATATATCCTTTTGCACCTAACATATAGCCCTAAGAACCTAACATATAGTCCTTAGCACCTAACATATAGTCCTAAGAATTAAACATTTAGCCTTAGAACCTAACATATAGCCATTAGAGCCTAACATATAGTTCTTACAACCTAACATATAGCCCTTTGCACCTAACATAGCCTTTTGAACCTAACATATAGCCCTTAGCACCTAACATATAGCCCTTAGCACCTAACATATAGCTCTTAGCACTTAACATATAGCCCTTTGCATCTAACATATATCCCTTTGTACCTAACATATAGCCCTTAGAACATTATATAGACTTTAGCACTTAACATATAGCCCTTAGAAAATAACATATAGCCCTTAGAACCTAACATATAGTCCTTAGCACTTAACGTATAGCCATTAGAACCTAACATATTGTCCCTAGAACCTAACATATAGCCCTTAGCACCTAATATATAGTCCTTAGAACCTAACATATAGCCCTTAGAACATAACACATAGCCTTATTCACCTTAAATATAGCCTTTTTCACCTAACATATAGCCATTAGAACCTATCATATAGTCCTTAGAACCTAACATATAGTCCTAAGAACCTAACATATTGTCCTTAGAACCTAACATATAGCCCTTTGCACCTAACATATAGCCTTTTGAACCTAACATATAGCCCTGAGCACCAAACATATAGCCCTTGGCACTTAACATATAGCCCTTTGAATCTAACATATATCCCTTTGCACCTAACATATAGCCCTTAGAACCTAACATAAAGCCATTAGATCCTAACATAAAGCCCTTAGCACGTAACATATAGCTCTTAGCACTTAACATATAGCCCTTAGAACCTAACATATAGCCTTTTTCACCTAACATATGGCCATTAAAACCTAACATATAGCCCTTAGAACCTAACATATAGTTCTTAGCACTTAACATATAGCCATTAGAACCTAACATATAGACCTTAGAACCTATTATATAGTCCTTAGAACCTTACATATAGCCCTTAAAACCAAACATATATCCCATAGAACATAATATATAGCCTTTTTCACCTAACATATATCCTTTTGCACCTAACATATAGCCCTAAGAACCTAACATATAGTCCTTAGCACCTAACATATAGTCCTAAGAATTAAACATTTAGCCTTAGAACCTAACATATAGCCATTAGAGCCTAACATATAGTCCTTACAACCTAACATATAGCCTTTTGCACCTAACATATAGCCTTTTGAACCTAACATATAGCCCTTAGCACCTAACATATAGCCCTTAGCACCTAACATATAGCCCTTAGAACCTAACATATAGCCCTTAGAACCTAACATATAGTCCTTAGAACCTAACATTTAGCCCTTAGAACTTAACATATAGCCCTAAGAACCTAACATATAGTCCTTAGCACTTAACATATAGCCATTAGAACCTAACATATAGCCCTTAGAACCTAACATATAGTCCTTAGAACCTACCATTTAGCCCTTAGAACTTAACATATAGCCCTTAGAACCTAACATATAGTTCTTAGCACTTAACATATAGCCATTAGAACCTAACATATAGACCTTAGAACCTATTATATAGTCCTTAGAACCTTACATATAGCCCTTAGAACCAAACATATATCCCTTAGAACATAACATATAGCCTTTTTCACCTAACATATATCCTTTTGCACCTAACATATAGCCCTAAGAACCTAACATATAGTCCTTAGCACCTAACATATAGTCCTAAGAATTAAACATTTAGCCTTAGAACCTAACATATAGCCATTAGAGCCTAACATATAGTTCTTACAACCTAACATATAGCCCTTTGCACCTAACATAGCCTTTTGAACCTAACATATAGCCCTTAGCACCTAACATATAGCCCTTAGCACCTAACATATAGCTCTTAGCACTTAACATATAGCCCTTTGCATCTAACATATATCCCTTTGTACCTAACATATAGCCCTTAGAACATTATATAGACTTTAGCACTTAACATATAGCCCTTAGAAAATAACATATAGCCCTTAGAACCTAACATATAGTCCTTAGCACTTAACGTATAGCCATTAGAACCTAACATATTGTCCCTAGAACCTAACATATAGCCCTTAGCACCTAATATATAGTCCTTAGAACCTAACATATAGCCCTTAGAACATAACACATAGCCTTATTCACCTTAAATATAGCCTTTTTCACCTAACATATAGCCATTAGAACCTATTATATAGTCCTTAGAACCTAACATATAGTCCTAAGAACCTAACATATTGTCCTTAGAACCTAACATATAGCCCTTTGCACCTAACATATAGCCTTTTGAACCTAACATATAGCCCTGAGCACCAAACATATAGCCCTTGGCACTTAACATATAGCCCTTTGAATCTAACATATATCCCTTTGCACCTAACATATAGCCCTTAGAACCTAACATAAAGCCATTAGATCCTAACATAAAGCCCTTAGCACGTAACATATAGCTCTTAGCACTTAACATATAGCCCTTAGAACCTAACATATAGCCTTTTTCACCTAACATATGGCCATTAAAACCTAACATATAGTCCTTAGAACATAATATATAGCCTTTTCACCTAACATATAGTCCTTAGAACCTAACATATAGTCCTTTGCATCTAACATATAGCCCTTAGCACCTAACATAAAGTCCTTTGCACCTAACATATAGCCCTTAGCACTTAACATATAGCCCTTAGAACCTAACATATAGTCCTTAGAACCTAACATTTAGCCCTTAGAACTTAACATATAGCCCTTAGAACCTAACATATAGTCCTTAGCACTTAACATATAGCCATTAGAACCTAACATATAGCCCTTAGAACCTAACATATAGTCCTTAGAACCTAACATTTAGCCCTTAGAACTTAACATATAGCCCTTAGAACCTAGCATATAGTTCTTAGCACTTAACATATAGCCATTAGAACCTAACATATAGACCTTAGAACCTATTATATAGTCCTTAGAACCTTACATATAGCCCTTAAAACCAAACATATATCCCATAGAACATAATATATAGCCTTTTTCACCTAACATATATCCTTTTGCACCTAACATATAGCCCTAAGAACCTAACATATAGTCCTTAGCACCTAACATATAGTCCTAAGAATTAAACATTTAGCCTTAGAACCTAACATATAGCCATTAGAGCCTAACATATAGTCCTTACAACCTAACATATAGCCCTTTGCACCTAACATATAGCCTTTTGAACCTAACATATAGCCCTTAGCACCTAACATATAGCCCTTAGCACCTAACATATAGCCCTTAGAACCTAACATATAGCCCTTAGAACCTAACATATAGTCCTTAGAACCTAACATTTAGCCCTTAGAACTTAACATATAGCCCTTAGAACCTAAAATATAGTCCTTAGCACTTAACATATAGCCATTAAAACCTAACATATAGCCCTTAGAACCTAACATATAGTCCTTAGAACCTAACATTTAGCCCTTAGAACTTAACATATAGCCCTTAGAACCTAACATATAGTTCTTAGCACTTAACATATAGCCATTAGAACCTAACATATAGACCTTAGAACCTATTATATAGCCCTTAGAACCTAACATATAGCCCTTAGAACCTAACATATAGTCCTTAGAACCTAACATTTAGCCCTTAGAACTTAACATATAGCCCTTAGAACCTAAAATATAGTCCTTAGCACTTAACATATAGCCATTAAAACCTAACATATAGCCCTTAGAACCTAACATATAGTCCTTAGAACCTAACATTTAGCCCTTAGAACTTAACATATAGCCCTAAGAACCTAACATATAGTCCTTAGCACTTAACATATAGCCATTAGAACCTAACATATAGCCCTTAGAACCTAACATATAGTCCTTAGAACCTAACATTTAGCCCTTAGAACTTAACATATAGCCCTTAGAACCTAACATATAGTTCTTAGCACTTAACATATAGCCATTAGAACCTAACATATAGACCTTAGAACCTATTATATAGTCCTTAGAACCTTACATATAGCCCTTAGAACCAAACATATATCCCTTAGAACATAACATATAGCCTTTTTCACCTAACATATATCCTTTTGCACCTAACATATAGCCCTAAGAACCTAACATATATTTCTTAGCACCTAACATATAGTCCTAAGAATTAAACATTTAGCCTTAGAACCTAACATATAGCCATTAGAGCCTAACATATAGTTCTTACAACCTAACATATAGCCCTTTGCACCTAACATATAGCCTTTTGAACCTAACATATAGCCCTTAGCACCTAACATATAGCCCTTAGCACCTAACATATAGCTCTTAGCACTTAACATATAGCCCTTTGCATCTAACATATATCCCTTTGTACCTAACATATAGCCCTTAGAACATTATATAGACTTTAGCACTTAACATATAGCCCTTAGAAAATAACATATAGCCCTTAGAACCTAACATATAGTCCTTAGCACTTAACGTATAGCCATTAGAACCTAACATATTGTCCCTAGAACCTAACATATAGCCCTTAGCACCTAACATATAGTCCTAAGAACCTAACATATTGTCCTTAGAACCTAACATATAGCCCTTTGCACCTAACATATAGCCTTTTGAACCTAACATATAGCCCTGAGCACCAAACATATAGCCCTTGGCACTTAACATATAGCCCTTTGAATCTAACATATATCCCTTTGCACCTAACATATAGCCCTTAGAACCTAACATAAAGCCATTAGATCCTAACATATAGCCCTTAGCACGTAACATAAAGCCCTTAGCACTTAACATATAGCCCTTAGAACCTAACATATAGCCCTTAACACTTAACATATAGCCCTTAGCACTTAACATATAGCCCTTTGCACCTAACATATAGTCCTTAGAATCTAATATATAGCCCTTAGCACCTAACTTATAGTCCTTAGAACCTACAATATAGTCCTTAGAACCTAACATAAAGCTTTTTTCACCTAAGATTTAGCCCTTAGCACCTAACATAGAGCCCTTAGCACCTAACATATAGCCATTAGAACCTATCATATAGTCCTTAGAACCTAACATATAGTCCTAAGAACCTAACATATAGTCCTTAGAACCTAACATATAGCCCTTTGCACTTAACATATAGCCTTTTGAACCTAACATATAGCTTTGAGCACCAAACTTATAGCCCTTGGCCCTGAACATATAGCCCTTTGAATCTAACATATATCCCTTTGCACCTAACATATAGCCCTTAGAACCTAACATATAGCCCTTAGCACCTAACATATAGTCCTTAGAATCTAATATAAAGCCCTTAGCACCTAACATATAGCCCTTAACACTTAACATATAGCCCTTAGCACTTAATATATAGCCCTTAGAACCTAACATATAGCCCTTAGAACCTAATATATAGTCCTTAGAACCTAACATATAGTCCTTAGAACCTAACATAAAGCCTTTTTCACCTAAGATTTAGCCCTTAGAAGTTAACATTTAGCCCTTAGAACCTAACTTACAGTACTTAGAACCTAACATATAGTCCTTAGAATCTATTATATAGCCCTTAGAACCTAACATATAGCCCTTAGAACCTAACATATAGTCCTTAGAACCTAACATTTAGCCCTTAGAACTTAACATATAGCCCTTAGAACCTAACATATAGTTCTTAGCACTTAACATATAGCCATTAGAACCTAACATATAGACCTTAAAACATATTATATAGTCCTTAGAACCTTACATATAGCCCTTAGAACCAAACATATATCCCTTAGAACATAACATATAGCCTTTTTCACCTAACATATATCCTTTTGCACCTAACATATAGCCCTAAGAACCTAACATATAGTCCTTAGCACCTAACATATAGTCCTAAGAATTAAACATTTAGCCTTAGAACCTAACATATAGCCATTAGAGCCTAACATATAGTCCTTACAACCTAACATATAGTCCTTTGCACCTAACATATAGCCTTTTGAACCTAACATATAGCCCTTAGCACCTAACATATAGCCCTTAGCACCTAACATATAGCCCTTAGAACCTAACATATAGCCCTTAGAACCTAACATATAGTCCTTAGAACCTAACATTTAGCCCTTAGAACTTAACATATAGCCCTTAGAACCTAAAATATAGTCCTTAGCACTTAACATATAGCCATTAAAACCTAACATATAGCCCTTAGAACCTAACATATAGTCCTTAGAACCTAACATTTAGCCCTTAGAACTTAACATATAGCCCTTAGAACCTAACATATAGTTCTTAGCACTTAACATATAGCCATTAGAACCTAACATATAGACCTTAGAACCTATTATATAGTCCTTAGAACCTTACATATAGCCCTTAGAACCAAACATATATCCCTTAGAACATAACATATAGCCTTTTTCACCTAACATATATCCTTTTGCACCTAACATATAGCCCTAAGAACCTAACATATAGTTCTTAGCACCTAACATATAGTCCTAAGAATTAAACATTTAGTCTTAGAACCTAACATATAGCCATTAGAGCCTAACATATAGTTCTTACAACCTAACATATAGCCCTTTGCACCTAACATATATCCCTTTGTACCTAACATATAGCCCTTAGAACATTATATAGACTTTAGCACTTAACATATAGCCCCTAGAATCTAACATTTAGCCCTTAGAAAATAACATATAGCCCTTACAACCTAACATATAGTCCTTAGCACTTAACGTATAGCCATTAGAACCTAACATATAGTCCCTAGAACCTAACATATAGCCCTTAGCACCTAATATATAGTCCTTAGAACCTAACATATAGCCCTTAGAACATAACACATAGCCTTTTTCACCTTAAATATAGCCTATTTCAACTAACATATAGCCATTAGAACCTATCATATAGTCCTTAGAACCTAACATATAGTCCTAAGAACCTAACATATTGTCCATAGAACCTAACATATAGCCCTTTGCACCTAACATATAGCCTTTTGAACCTAACATATAGCCCTGAGCACCAAACATATAGCCCTTGGCACTTAACATATAGCCCTTTGAATCTAACATATATCCCTTTGCACCTAACATATAGCCCTTAGAACCTAACATAAAGCCATTAGATCCTAACATATAGCCCTTAGCACGTAACATATAGCCCTTAGCACTTAACATATAGCCCTTAGAACCTAACATATAGCCCTTAACACTTAACATATAGCCCTTAGCACTTAACATATAGCCCTTTGCACCTAACATATAGTCCTTAGAATCTAATATATAGCCCTTAGCACCTAACTTATAGTCCTTAGAACCTACAATATAGTCCTTAGAACCTAACATAAAGCTTTTTTCACCTAAGATTTAGCCCTTAGCACCTAACATATAGCCCTTAGCACCTAACATATAGCCATTAGAACCTATCATATAGTCCTTAGAACCTAACATATAGTCCTAAGAACCTAACATATAGTCCTTAGAACCTAACATATAGCCCTTTGCACTTAACATATAGCCTTTTGAACCTAACATATAGCTTTGAGCACCAAACTTATAGCCCTTGGCCCTGAACATATAGCCCTTTGAATCTAACATATATCCCTTTGCACCTAACATATAGCCCTTAGAACCTAACATATAGCCCTTAGCACCAAACATATAGTCCTTAGAATCTAATATAAAGCCCTTAGCACCTAACATATAGCCCTTAACACTTAACATATAGCCCTTAGCACTTAATATATAGCCCTTAGAACCTAACATATAGCCCTTAGAACCTAATATATAGTCCTTAGAACCTAACATATAGTCCTTAGAACCTAACATAAAGCCTTTTTCACCTAAGATTTAGCCCTTAGAAGTTAACATTTAGCCCTTAGAACCTAACTTACAGTACTTAGAACCTAACATATAGTCCTTAGAATCTATTATATAGCCCTTAGAACCTAACATATAGCCCTTAGAACCTAACATATAGTCCTTAGAACCTATTATATAGTCCTTAGAACCTACCATATAGTCCATAGAACCTAACATATAGCCCTTAGAACCTAACATATAGTCCTTAGTACTTAACATATAGCCCTTTGCACCTAACATATAGCCCTTAGAACCTTCCATTTAGCCCTTTGCACCTAACATATAATATAAAGCCCTTAGCACTTAACATATAGCCCTTAGCACTTAACATATAGCCCTTAGAACTTAACATATATCCATTAGAACCTTACATATAGCCCTACGCACTTAACATATAGCCCTTTGCACCTAACATACAGCCTTTTGAACCTAACATATTTCCCTTAGCACCTAACATATAGCCCTTAGAACCTAACATATAGCCCTTTGCACCTAACATATAGCCTTTTGAACCTAACATATAGCCCTTAGCACCTAACATATAGTTCTTAGCACTTAACATATAACCTTTAGAACCTTTTATATAGACCCATGCACTTAACATATAGCCCTTTTTCGCCTAACTTGTAGCCCGTAGAACGTAACATATAACCCTTTGAACCTAACATTTGGCCCTTAGAACCAGGGCTTTTTTTGTGACGGTACGTACCGGTACTGCGTACCGGCACCTTTTTGAAAAAGTTATTATTTTTCTTGTATTTTAACGTATATTATTAATTTTTAGTAGTTAAAAGTTAGGCATTCAACTACTGAGTACTGGCACCTAATCACTGGGTACCGGCACCTATTTTTTTTTAAAAAAAGCACTGCTTAGAACCAAACATATAGCCCTTAGAACCTAACATATAGACCTTTGAACCTAACATATAGCCCTTTGCACCTAGCATATACACGTTATTTCTCTTACGCCCATTCTCTGATCAAATTGAAGCACTGCAGAATTCAGTCTACGAGACTGAAAAAATTAATTGGGGGTCCATGGGATGTAAATGGGTGGGGTGGGGTCTACGAGACTGAAAAAAATAATTGGGGGCCCATGGGGTGTAAATGGGGGGGGGGGGGGGGGGTCAACGATAGTGGATCTCATTTAAGAAGGTCTAGACTTTCAATTGTATTTCCCTGATCAACCCTGTCTGTCTGAATTTCTGGTAAAACGTTTTATACACGTAATTTCTCACACACCCATTCTTGGATCCAGGGCCGCCGCGAAGGTTGTGGCCGCCTGCGTGCAATGGACACATTGCACAATAGGTAGCGGCGGCCCTGCTTGGATCAAATTAAAAATTATTTGTTAAAAAACACGAATCAATTTTAAAAATTACTTACTAGTCAATTTTTTTTGGTAACTATTTTTTTATGACGAAAAAGGAAAATAGCTTCTCACAGTATTAAGAAATATATTTGTAAATGTAAAGTTCGTACCCTTAGATACATTTTTTTTTCAATATTTCTATATTTTGATTGTTCTGTTGTGGTTTTAGGTGACTTCATATCATTAGACTAGACTCCTGACTTCAGTTTTGTATACATCGTAGAATCTCCCCATGTCACCAAATCAATGTCACTAGATACATATATCACCAAATCAATGTCTCTAAGTTCGTATATCACCAACTCAATGGCTCCAGGTTCGTATGTCACCAAATCAACGTCTCTAGGTTCGTATGTCAGCAAATCAATGTCACTAGATTCGTACGTCACCAAATCAATGTCTCTAAGTTCGTATGTCAGCAAATCATTGGCTCCAGGTTCGTATGTCACCAAATCAACGTCTCTAGGTTCGAATGTCACTAAATCAATGTCTATAGGTTCGTAAGTCACAAAATCAATGTCACTAGATACATATATCACCAAATCAATGTCTCTAAGTTCGTATATCACCAACTCAATGTCACTAGATTCGTATATCACCAAATCAATGTCTCTAAGTTCGTATGTCATCAAATCAATGTCACTAGATTCGTATGTCACCAAATCAATGTCCCTAAGTTCGTATGTCACCAAATCAATGTCTCTAATTTCGTATGTCATCAAATCAATGTCACTAAGTTCGTAGGTCACCAAATCAATGTCTCTAATTTCGTATGTCATCAAATCAATGTAACTAAGTTCGTAGGTCACCAAATCAATGTCACTATATTCGTATATCACCAAATCAATGTCTCTAGGTTCCTAAGTCACCAAATCAATGTCACTAGATTCGTGTATATCACCAAATCAATGTCCTTAGATTCGTACGTCACCAAATCAATGTCCTTAGATTCGTATGTCACCAAATCAATGTCACTAGATTCGTATGTCACCAAATCAATGTCTCTAAGTTTGTATGTCACCAATTCAATGTCACTAGATTTTATATATCACCAAATCAATGTCTTAAGATTCGTATATCACCAAATCAATGTCTTAAGATTCGTATGTCAGCACATTCATTTCCGGGCCTTGCTCATACTTAGAACATCTTCAGCGTAGAGTTCCCGCCAGGCAATTTTTGGGTCACCTTTTCTAGCCTCGTCCACATGCTATGGACGTGAGAAGCGCTCTCCAAAAACAGCCACCTCAGCCGCTCAGGTGGCTGCCGGACGCCTAGGCTGCTCAGTTTCAGTGGTGAGTGACAATATGGCCTGAGCCGCCTGTGTGCAGCGTTGCAAATACGGCTTCCAGTGTGCCCACACCTACTGCTTCACTGCTTGCCACAAGTCTTTGGTTTGGTTTGTATTGTTTTTTTAGGGGAGGGGATGTCTAAGTGACTTTGCGCTGAAAGTTTTGATTAAAATTAGGAGGATTCGCGCAATGTAAACCTCACTCTCTCACCCTAAAGCCCATCCTTTTCCAAAAGCAAGATTTGGTCAAGACGTCGGGGACGAGTTTGGGTGCAGTGGATGACCAGAGGCTTTCTTTGTGTCTAGAATGCTCCACAGTGCTGTACTGATAGCTGCCTTTCTGCCTCGTCCTGCTCTAGTTGCCTTTCGGTCCGATTTGTCTAGTTATTGTGACGTTTCGCTCAGGCCGCCAAGTCCAGTCAAGTCTCAATGTACTGTCATGGTCACTGATTTAGTCGGCCAGTAAAAGTCATTTCCGGGGTGTGGCCGCTGCTCTTGTTATAGCTACTGGGAGCCACAGGTGAGTATTTGGAACCGAGTGGGGACCAAGACTGAGCCAAGCTACCCAAGTAGAGGATACGACTGTCTGCCCACTAGAGGAGCTACCCTTCCTAGATACCCTATACACCCCAGACTTAGGTAGATTCTAGTCTAAAATTTAGAACTTTGTGGAAAGACTATCACCGATCAAACCAAAACCTTTATTCTTATTGATTTCATCTACTACTAATACTAACATTTATCATATCATATATGTAAGAAAACCATTCGTGATCTTCTGGTTTCATGCCTAAATATCAGTTTAGAGTTAGGGTTAGGGGTAAGAGGTTAGAAGTTATGAACCTTACGACCATACTTTAAAAACTCTACAAAGCAATAACCCAAAGAATCAACTCAGCAAATGGACTGATAATGGGCCAGTCCATAATTCCCAGTAGGTCTGTTTGGTCACAGCGTGTAAGAATTGAATCAATACATGATCTGATTGACGGACGTAAGGACAAGGACCCACTTGGCCAGCTTCCATGGATGCCTAGTTCAACTTGTCTGTGTGGTTGGTATAGTGGTATAGTAGAAATGAAAACTATTATCTTACACTTGTATCCCACACTGACCGGAGTTAAAGGGATGGAACTCAGTAAGTAATCTTTTGTATAGAAGAGGCTAAAAGTTAATCTACAACACTAACATAGCAATCCTTTATTTGTAAACAATGTTTGTTGACCTTTTTGTACCTGAACTTTCTTTTTTATTTTTTTTTTTCATAATAATAATAAATAAAAAAAAATGATATTTTAAAACTTATTTCCCTTGGGTAAATTTCCCCCACTCAGAGCTGTGTGTCTGGAGAAATGTTATTACAGACAATTATTTTAAGCCATATTAAATTAACTCGTAATTGTGTCAGGATTCTCAGGATCAATGATTGAAAATGTATACGCTTTTGTGTTCGGAACAGGCGCTTTATAAACATTGTGATCAATTTTCTATTTCCAACTAGATCTAAATGATTTGTTCGAAACTAACAAATCGATGTCTTGGGAAAAAAAAGCAAACTTAAAGAGTTCCCAGTGAGAGTCAGCTATAGGTCATTGCTGGTCTGGCGGGAGAGCACAAACAAATTCCTCCACTAGCTGTAACTGTCTGATAGCCTTTCTCAAAACGAAGTACAATATTGTATGATATTTGCAGAATGACCTACAAAAATTGGTAAAAATGGCATCATTTAGCGGTGTTTAATAAATTAAATTATTTACTGACGTTATGTCGTTCTCGCGCCTGCAGCAAGATCAATTCAAAACGTGCTTTAAAAAAATATATTAAAAAAAAACAGCTATTTCATTGTGTTTTGTTTTTTTTCCAATGCAAACCTGGAGTCCATCAGTTGTTTTCTCTTACATCAGATCTGTAACCCGAATGATGTCCTATCATTCTACTGAGGTCAAGGCCCTCTTCAAAACGTTTGGCTGAACTAGAAGGTAATCATACCACGACCTGGCTAGGATTCATCTTCTCACTTGGAGATATAGTGCATTCTAAACGCTATGAGCATGAATGTCTGACCTCAGAATTCACAAAACTCTCGATGGAACCCATTGCTGCCTAAAAGTGGCACGTAGAAAGATTTTTTGGCTCGATGAGTGACGTCACTAGTGAAGGTTTGAGAAACACTGCTGTATAAAATATCTAATGTATTTTGGCGCCTGCTGTTCAAGTTATCGATTGAGGAGTACTTTATTCGTCTGTAGCGCCTATTTTCGAAAGCCTTGTACTTGAGATATCTCAGAACAAACCCCACACTCATCTGTCGACGATCCTGAGTGTTCATGTTTTGGCTCAGGAGACAAAAAAATACATTTCTCAAAGCCCCCCCCCCCCCCCCCCCCCTGTGTTGCCTGACAGCGCTGTATCGATTAAACTCTAGAATGGATACTGGCCTAAGACTAGAGAGGGGTTGAGAGAGGGGTAGCCTTGACCGTGAAACACTGATACATGCCATGATTCTGATGACGTAGGATCGTAGCAAAAAAAATAGTAGAATGAAAATTCAATGACACACGGGATGGTAGAATTGGAGAGTTGTAGTAGATGTTAAAGAAAATCTAGGATACTCTCTGTACTGTGGTACAAACTGGTACAAGCATGTGAAGAAAGAAGATAGTGGATACTGTGATATAGAAAGTAAGAAGCATATAAAAGAAGATAGAGTACAAAGTATACAAAATAGTAGAAGCATTTAAAAGAAGATTGAGAATCTTATCTTTAAAATTACAGATGTTCCTTCAAAGAAGAAGATAAGAAGATACGCGTATCGATGTGTTCCATTTAGTTGTGCATGTGAATTAGAGACTAAAGTTATCCTTTAGTGTTAGCTGACTTAGTCAACACTTTCCGTGTACTAATATCACTAGGTGAGAAAGAGAACTTGTTCGAATTTGTCCAAGGATATCGAATTACAAATGTGACTTTCTCTACAGGATCCCGGTAGGTTACACATCTAGCACGAGGGCAGTTGATGTGTAGCACAAGAACACGTAGACAACATTATGTCCATATCTACATTTTAACGTTTTGTTTATTGAGCCAGGTGTTATGGGTTATTCCCCTCTCGTATGTAGCACTCCATTCCCATGCCACGTTGCTAGATTTCACATTAAAGAAGTGGCAGTGACTTAACCTTGGACCTTGTTGACTAAACAAAAACAAACAACTAGCATCAAGCATGACTTGTAAAAAAAGCTGAAGTGTAATTGTAGTTGTATTGTTAGGGTTTTTGGCCCATCGGCACACTTTAGGCCATGTCGTGCCCATAATTTCTCAAGGGTTACTCTCCCTTCATATCACAAGAGCTTAATTTGATACTGTGTACTTCTATCAGTTTGGATCAGTCATGTCATTACATTGTAATATAGATCTAGACCAGCGGTTCTCAACCTTTTTAGTGCTGCGACCCCCTAATACGATTCCCCACTAGGCAGAGACCCCAAACCGTAATATATTTTTTTTATAATAGGTATAGGTAAATGGAAATTCGCTAATGTTATAAAGTCGTCATCTTAATGGATATATCTGATTTATCAGTCATGCCTTTTCATTGTTTGAATTTGAAAATAGCAAAAGCTTATGCAATTGTAATTAGTGTAAAATAAATGTGTTTTATAATTAAATTTCTAGCAAAAAATATCTTTATTTATAAGTTGCCTTTATTAACTTTTCTATTGCGTATTCACCATAATTAAATTTATATCAAAAAAATATTTTTATTAGTTGCCTTTATTAGCTTTTCTATTGCATATTTACCATATTCATGTGCATACTTGTGTGACAATTTGAAAAGTATGTCGAAACATGGAGGATGATATTAAATAAAGTCAACTGCATTGTTACACATTTGTAAATACGCCAACGTTAATGGGAAGGTTGGATTCTTGTAGGAGTTTTTGTAAGAGCACAATGAATGTCATCGTCAGCATCAAGTCTTCTTCTTTATTAGACTTGATCACTAATAGGCTCGGAAACCATGCTTCACAAAGATATAAGGTTACTGTTAGAAATGGACGAAGAAGGCGCAATACAATCTCAAAATGGAATATGGTTGCAAACACTTGGTCTAGAATTGTGTAACTGACATCGAAAAGCAATCATTTTTAGCTGCATCACGTCTGATGAGCTCAATAAACTCTTTCTGTCTCAAGAACATCTTCTACTTTGACTTTTAGTAAGTGTGTCACGTACACTGTATCTATATTTAGCCACCCACGGTTACCAGCCAGAACTTGTTAGCTCGGGGAATTCCATCACGCAACAAACGTAATGTATTGAAATAAAAGTGATTGGTTTGAGATGCTGATTGTTGTACATTGAGCTGCATTTATTGGTCAGATTTTAACCAAGCGGCAATGAGATATTTAGTCACATGACAAAACGCCCAAAGCTTTGTAAGCTGGGAGATATTACCGCCAGTGTCGTGCGGAACGTGCTAGAGATAACATGTACTAGAGTTTAGTGTTAGAACTCAATTATATTATTGTGTAGATCATTTATTTTATTCAAGTACATTTCACCATTGTAATTATTTGTGAATAGCTTTTCCAAGTTCTGAATTAAAGTAATTGTTTAGACGAAGAGAAGTTTCTTCATTGAATATATAATAATATACTTAGATCGTTTTGTAAACTAGTAACTTCTAGATCTAGATGATCCTCTTATCAACTGGCAACTTCTAGATGATCATCCTATCAACTGGATCTAGCTACTTCTAAACGATCATCTTATTGAAAGACGATTTCAAGATCCTCGGCAACTACGATCATTGATTGTGCTTAAACGTGACATCTTGACATCAAGTTTGATTGTAACGTCTAGCACTATTGATGATACGTAACAAAGTATTCACATGATGTCATACACATTTGGAAGGTTGCACGCTTTTGCGAATGTTCTTTGCCATAAATAACCATTGTGGTCGGTCTGTCAGATTCAATGTCCTTTTTCCTCATAGAAAGCAGATAAATTTGGCAAGATATGTTTTAATTTCATCCAGTTTTATTTGCCAAAGTTGAAGTTTCAATGGGACCAACCTATATTGTCAAACAAATTGAGGCACAATGTATTTGATACTTACATTGAAACATTTAATTATTCAAGGTCGGCTATTTTCTGTATTTTTGCTTTCTGGTTAAAAAAAAACTTCTCGAAGATTAAAATAAAAATAAAATTTAGAAATTAGCCTCTAGACAACTAAGTCACATCAGCAGAACACATTGACCGCATCAAACTCAGTACAAAGTCGTAACTATCAATGGAAAAAACCTGTCTACCTTTAAACAATGATGTTACACTTACTAACTCAAAGTTTATTTTTTAATGCTTTGGTAAAATATCTCTTCTTCAGTATGTCACCCCCTCACTTTTTATTTTATTAAATAACTGTTCAACATCATTTCATAATGTATACGAGTAGAAGCAATATGAGTATATTGTCCCTTTTGTTTTGTTATCACAAATGACAATGTAGACCAACTATGGTACAAATATGCTTGTTAGAAACCACAACAAAATGTTGATGATAAATAGACTAAAAACACACATTTACGATGGTCTTAGGCGACCACTGACAGATGGTCATTCGACCCCCGAAGAGGTCGCGATCCACAGGTTGAGAACCCCTGATCTAGACTAACAATGGTAAGTCTACGCGATTAGAAATAGTTTTACCAATTGTTTTGTTTAGCGCAATTTCATGCTTATAGTTTTCTAATTGCACCATGATCCTATCACTTGTCTGGACCAGATGGGTAAAAATGGGGGGGGGGGGGTATAAACGGGGTATCTGGTGAATGTTACCGTGATCACTTTTTGAATGCATTTTTTACATGTTGTACGACTTGAACTAAGGACTCAAGCCTCCTCAAGTTGAATTAAACTTATACCACCACATCTGTCAAGTACGATTTCTTTCTCTTGTTCGATACCAAACAAAATAATAAATTATCATTAGTAAATTAACTAATGGGTTATTTTTTAAATTGAATCTTGTTTGGTCAGGTACTAGAAATAATTGTAAAACTAAATTGAACTTGATACGTGATTGGATGTGGGAGAAAGAACGTGTTCCAACATTTTGCAAGAAAGTCAGAGTGCGTTGATGTCAGCTTGGTAAAAACAGCATTTAACGTCACAAACTCTCCCACTTGCCGTGGACGATACAATACAAAGATTTAAAACCTGTTCTTAAACTTTCCTTAAGCCAAGAACTACTAAGCCTTTTTAAAAGATCGAAACCAATAACAGTTATATTTACAAAATTTTTTTTATTCGCAATTTCTACCCGCAATGTCTTTGAAAGCTAAAATTTGAATGTACAAAACAATAATTCCTTCCACTTAAGCACTTATTGACACTTTTTTTTGTGTGAGTAGCTTTCTTTCGTTCCACTGTGTTATTTATGTCTATTTCTTCACATATCTAGATCTTTAGTGAAATTCTACACTAGGTGGAGATAATTGTCAGAGTGTATGTGTTGGTTATCCTTAGATCATTATGATTAACAAATGTATTTTTACATCTGTAGCTTGTCTTTGAGTCCGAAGATGAATGTGGAATGCAGTATTTCACGTGGTTAGGCAGCCCAAGCTGTGACCTGCATATTTTTGCCATACCAGCACAGAATCAAACCAACCGGCGGTTGAAATTTAAAGAATGTGTAGAACAATTTTAAAACGACTATTAACACAAAATCCCACATAATTAACTACGATTTATTCATTGAGTGGAGGCGCGGTGGCTGAGCGGTAAAGCGCTTGGCTTCCGATCGGCGGTCTCGGATTTGAATCCTGGTGAAGACTGGGATTTTTAATTTAGGGATCTTTGGGTACCTCTGAGCTCACCCAGCTCTAATGGCTACCTGACATTAGTTGGGGACAGTAAAGGCGGTTGGTCGTTGTGCTGGCCACATGACCTTTACATCATCTGCCCTATAGACCACAAGGTCTGAAAGGGGAACTTTACATTACTTTATTCATTAAGTATTCGGGTAATTTTTTATTCATTCGTGTGTTGTCATCGACACTGAACAACAGTGCAATGTTTCAACTTGATCTGATAATGGGAAGTGAAAGAAATACCGTGCACTAGAGTCCATCCAGACAAAGTTAATATTAGCTTTGTAAAAATGACAATATGTTTCGATACTAACAAATTCAATCTAGACACAGTCTTCAATTTTAAACGCTTTCATAACTCTCTCTCTCGAGATCTATTACGTCACTCTATAGACTATTGCGTCACTCTGTAGACACTATTACGTCATTCTGGAGGCACTATTAGGTCACTCTCGAGATCTATTTTGTCACTCAGTAAACTATTACGTCACTCCGGGGGACGCTATAGTTGCTATTGCGTCATTCTGGAGATTTCTGCGTTCTGTAGTTACTATTACGTCATTCTGGATGCACTATTACTTCGCTCTGGAGACCATTGCGTCATTCTGGAGACCATTGCGTCATTCTGGAGACCATTGCGTCATTCTGGAGACCATTGCGTCATTTCAGAGATACTATTTCGTTACTCTGGAGACTATTACTTCAATCTGGATACTCTAGTCACTATGAAGCCTTTGTCCTCCTGCAGGCACCGGGGGTAAACAAAAAAAACAACCTATCAGTCAATAGACGCGCCTCTGACGCTTTATCTCCGCCTCTGGTCTGGCTAGTAATTTAGATTTACGTTGATTTATGCCAAGGCCTACAATTTCTCAATTCTTTCTCAGCCATTGATTTTGGCCCATGCATATTCAAGCAGCCAATCAGGAAACAAGTCAGTCTCGTCTCTCCAGTTGTTGTTTTAACATCTTAACAAAATTAACAATCAAACTATTAATACAAAACAAAGCTTATATTAAGTGTATCAATTAATTTTGATCAGTCATGTAATTAAATTTGTAATAGATCTAGATTAACAATAACAAATGTGTGTGATTAGAAATATTTTTACCAATTGTTTTTGTTTAGCGCTATTTCATACTTTTAGCTTTCTCAATAGTCTAAGATCCTAGCACTTGTCTGGACCAGTTGGAAGGAGGCGGGGGAGGGGGGGAAAGAATGGAGTATCTGGGGGATAGCTTTTAAAATATATTTTTTTTAAAGAGGGAAGGGCCTGAATTCGAATTTGTGGGCTAAATCCTTCTCAAGATAGCGCGGTAACCACTCTGCTAGCGAGAGGCTATAAACACGGAAGATTATATAGTTTATATAGAATATCTGTTTTTTCTATTTCATGTTTGTGTTCACTAAGCCTCAGACGACAATTTATAAAGGGGACTAATTCAGCTAATACCACGCCATCAGGCAAGTACAATTTCTTTCCCTTGCTTGAGATACCAAACAAAATAATATATTACCAATAGTTAATTAACTAATTGTTTTTTTTATTGATTCTTTTGTTGTTAGGTAAAAGAAATAAATGTGCAAAATTTCAGTTTGATCAGACATACAGACAGACAGACAGAGTGAGTTGATATAAACTTTGTAAAAACTTTGATGAGTAAATACGCGTGACCTCAATATTAAAGCAATTAAATTGTGTATGTTTTGTAAAGGCCAGTTAGATTGAATATCTTTTGTCATTTTATGTCAATGTTTTTTTAAAACAGTTTTACGACTTTGATACGGCAATTCATCACAATCATTTTTTAATACAAATCAACATGTCTGTCTTGTAAGCCATTTCCCTGAGGATGTAGAACTAATTCAAATGGAATTTTTGAACTGATGAAAACTAGGACCTAAAAAAAATTATAAAATAGCAAACAAAAACAAAAAAATACAAAAATAACATTTTTATACTGTGGAAATGTTTTTGTCCATTCATGTAAAATAACGAACGAAGTAGTCCGGGTTTTTTTTTTTAATTTTCTTCTAATTAGTTCTATTCTTTCAAGTTCAGTATTCCCCAAAAAAACCTGGGCACATGGGCGTAGCCAGGATTTTTTCGGGGGGAGGGGTGTTTGTCCATATATATATATATATATATAAATAAATATATAAATATATATATATGTAGGTGACCGATCATTTCATCCCCGGTCACTTCATTCCTGGTCACTTCATACCCGGTCACTTCATTCCTGGTCACTTCATACCCGGTCATTTCATTCCCCGGTCGTTTCATCCCCAATTAAATATTTTTTCTCTTTTCATTGTTTAATGGTGCTGTTAAGGTCATTTCATTACTGGTCAATTAATCCCCTGGTCATTTCATTCCCAATTAAATATTTTTTCTCTTTTCATTGTTTCATTGTGCTGTAAAGGCTTTGACTTTAAGCCCTCCTTTCATCTAAAATATAAATATGATTATGTAGAATGCTTTTTGATATTTTTTGACATGTTACTAATGCACCACTTTTCAATGAAAAACTTCAGGGGAGGTAACTTTTTTTTAAAAAGGTCATGGACTTCTTCATTAATAACTCAAGCTTTATTCATAGATTCGCGCATTGGTACAAAAAATTTGCGTCTAAGGTCACAATGGTAAAAGTGTTAATGGATCATTATAAAATATAGTTTCCATTTATTAACTAACTCATTCAATAGAATACTGATTCAGATGTTGTTTTTAAAAAAGATTTTTGATACGAACTTCGTTTTAGTTATAAGTTTAAAAAATAACAAACTACTTTTATAGCGCGCAGTTTTGACATGACCTCATTACAGGGGCCTACACTTGACAGTCTAAATAAAACTAAATAGAGCCCAGATCTAGATATATTTATAGTAAATGTATTACAATTTGAACAAAATTTTAATTATTAAGGCAATAACTTATCTTCTGCCAGCTTAGGGGTGCAGATTTATTTATTACGAAAGCAATAGTATGATATATATATATATATATATATATATATATATATATATATATATATTCATTTATATAAACTTCCCTTTTGGTATGCTGCCATCCCTTATACGGGATAGATGTCCGCCCTAGGCAGTTGTCGAATGGAAAGTAATGCTTTTATACTGTCCCCACAAGCCTCTAGCAGAACGTTATTTTCAAGGTAGTCCTGTTATAATGAAAGTCTAAAACTATTGAGGACATTTTGGTAGACAAGAATGTCATGACACACATTTCCGTTCAAGATTACGAGCAAGGGACAATAGAAAGAAGTTTATCGTAAAAACAAAATACTCGGAACATAATATATCTAGAGAAAAGTGAAATTCTCACTTTATTGGTAACATATGTATGTTTCATATTTTTCGTAGAAAACACAGGGACAAGAAAACAATGACAATTGTAGAACCATTGACCAGAAAATAACTATAATGCGAATGTCGTCGAGATTACGGAAGAATGCAGTATTTTACGTGACTGCAGTTATGACTCTGGTGACAGACATAACTACAAAAACAAAGATTATAGAGTCCCAAGTCATGACTCTGGTGACAGACAGAAAACACAAAGAGTCAAGTCATGACTCTGATGGCAAGACACAACTAATAAAACAACACATTTAGAAAAGTGCAAACTTTGGTAACAAGCTGACAATGGGCTCTACCCCAGTGGGATTGATGGCAAGAGAAACTAGACACTAGACTAAACAGAACGAAAAAACAACTTAATGACTTAACATGACTAAAGGAGTCACAAACATAATGATAGGGGGGGGGGGGGGTGAGCATGGAGAGACGGGCAATGTAGAGCACTGGAGAGGCTATTGGAAATGTTCCTGTTGACTAAGGACAATCAACGTTAGGTAATTGGCTACTTAAACATGGAAGCTGCCATTAACATCACACAGCCAACATCATGGCTTAATAGCGAAGTCTAAGAGATGAGCTCGCTACACTTACTTCATTGGCCCAAGCCTGTCTGTTAGTTTCCTTTTTAACTCGGACATTATGTCAAAGTGCTGGTCGCGTTACGAGCAAATGGACGTCCTGTGTCTATTTCTGGCCCGTGAGAAACATTCTCTATGAAAGGTCCCAGTCCCAGTTGGTGTTCAATAGTGTCAGGTAACACAGTTTTATCTTCACTTATATTTTTGTCTATTATACCTTTGGGGTATCATACATGATCTGTCGACCGTCTTTTTTCATTCCTATCCGTATTTCGCCTTAAGTTGAATCTTTCCCCAGTGACAGGCTCAGGGGCGTAGCCAGGATATTTTTCGGGGGGGGGGGGGGGGGGAAGTATATTAATGTGTGTATATGTGTTCGTAATTAATCTTCATTCCATTTTGACCCTACATTCTTTCGGATGCTTTTTGTATCTTAGAAGTTTCTTAACGGAGTTAGTGAAAAGACAGTAAACGCCCCTTCTTTACCAGCTAGGGGGTTCTGGGAAGCGCTGTGAACATAATTTCCGGTATTTAAAACTAAAAAAAAATATTTTGAAGTCTCTACAGACGTGCATTATCCTGCTACTCTTTAATTAAAAAGGTGGAGCTCAAAAACCAACTCTGCTCTTCACTTTATTAATGGAGCCCAGCAACTGGTAGAAATGGGTCATTATAATTTTGCTTTAGTTTTTTTATTGGAGTGGTAAGGTAACAACAAAATACCTTTTGGCTACGCTCACGGAAATCGGTGACATAGTGTGCTGTAGATTTTTAATCGAACAGATTTGTTTTATCGTCAAAACCATCTTTAGGGGTGTTTAAAGGTCAAAACCATATGTACGGGAAGCGTGGTCGAGAGGCTAAGTACGCTTGACTACCTATGAAGGGGGCTCGAGGTTCGACACCCGACTCGAGCAGAGTTGTGTTTACTGAGGCAGCAGAGAAAACCTCCCAGATACCCCCTACCCACAAATGAGATTGAACCATAGCGCTCTGAGCAATCTATATGCATGAAAGTAGCTCTATATAAAACAGCTATAATTATTTAAAGAAAATAAAAATATTATTAAAGGGATTTCTTAACTTAAACCCCTCTTGGCTACTCTCATAGGATTTTGTGATTGTAGTCTATTTTAGTTTTATGGGCTTTTAATTCTCAAAAACCTTTGGAAAGGGGGGGGGGGGTTTGGGGAGGGGATACATTTTTTAATCATCTGAAGGGGGTTTTAAACTCAAAATCCATTTTAGCTACGCTCATAGAATTCGATGACTGTTTGTTTGCTGAGTTTTATATTGAAGAGTGGAGATTGAACTCAAAACCCTATGGGGATGGGTTAAACTAAAAACTCCCTTTGTCTACGCTCATGGATTTTGATGCCATTCTTTTGCATAATTTTTTTGTTTCATTGAGAGGTGTGTTTTAACCTTAAAACCCTCTAGAGGGGGATTTTAAACTTAAATCTCCATTGGATGCGCTAAGGTGATGTTTAATATTAAAATATCTTTTAAAAAAAACAAAATTGAAGAAAAAAATCACAAAACTCCACCCCAACCACCCCACCGGCTCCTCCCATAGACAGGCCTATGTCCACTCTTTGATGTTTTCTTCCCATAGACTGACCTCTGTCCACTCTTTGATGTTTTCTTCCCATAGACTGACCTCTGTCCACTCTTTGATGTTTTCTTCCCATAGACTGGCCTCTGTCCACTCTTTGATGTTTTCTTCCCATCGGTTTCTTTGTTTGCCACTTCTTATTCCAGGAGAAAGAAATGTCCCGAGCCCTGAGGACTTTGGGATAGGGCCAGAAAGTTTTAGCTCGCGTTTGTTCACTGATTCAAAGGAAATCTCCATATTTAGTTTTATACGATTTTATAGGCGATTCATTTCTTAATTTATAAAACGCATCCAGGTCCATGCACATCTACTCAGTAGAATCTTCTTGTAGCTGAATCTGATTTTATTCATTAAAAAAAAATTAACAATTTGCCAACTCCTAAAAATCCAGACGTTTTAACTTGTATATCACAGACCTATATACCAAGTTGAACCGATAATTTGTTCAACTACTCAACTTTAAAACATCTGGCTATATGTTTTGATTCGACAGGAATATAGATCTATCATTGTGTAAAAAAAAAGTTTTATTTTACTGGTGAGATAAACAAACTCTTTATTTGAGCGTCTTAGACCTTTACATAGAGGACTTGTTAACATTTTTTCCATACATTTTGTTAACGGCATCAATGCAGAGTCACCTAGTCCTACACATTTATGAATGCAGTCTATGATCTATATACTTTGTATTGAGTCTATCACATAGACATATATATGCAGTCTCTGGTCTATATACTTTGTATTGAGTCTATCACATAGACATATATATGCAGTCTATGGTCTATATACTTTGTATTGAGTCTATCACATAGACATATATATGCAGTCTATGGTCTATATACTTTGTATTGAGTCTATCACATAGACATATATATGCAGTCTATGGTCTATATACTTTGTATTGAGTCTATCACAGAGACATACATATGCAGTCTATGGTCTATTCATTTCAAAACTCTCCAGAAAATGTGTTTTTAAAAAAGACAAAACAATCCAATGCAATATACTTGCGTCCAACTTTTTTGTTGTTGTAATTCCGAGCAGAACATTAGATCTCTCACTGTTGTGTCACGTGACAAGAAGCAGCCAACAAGAGAACTGCTGATTGCTAGACGTATTGGCATAGTGCAACTATTCCTTCATTGCCTCTAATGTAATAAGGTAGCAACATTTGTAGATCTTTTGAGGACCAGAATAGAACTTGTGCTAATCTCATCGGCTGTTAAGACCTGGTCACTCATCAAGAATGAGGATTAATCACGTCTTTAGCAGAGTATGTAATATCAAGAGTGTCACATGTTATTTTCACACAAAGGGAAGCTAAGTTCTAGATCTAAATCTATCCCCAAAACATGACACTGTAGACATGAGGTGACCAGATAGGCTATTACATGGAACAATAAAATCTGTGAAACGGGAGGTGCCACACAACAAGTTCATTATGAATAATGTATGCAGAATGAGAATTAAATTGGGCCGGAAGTACTTTTCCCTTATATTTCTTTTGTATTTTTTATATTTTCTTTATAAACAGTCATTAGAAGGGAAGGAATCTTATCTGGGAGCTGATAGAGAAAAAAAATTCTATAAAAAAAAAAAAAAGACCTGAAACAAGGCACGTGAAACTACACATTTACAATACTATCTTTGACGAGTCTCTTACCCAATACCTGAGTATTTTTTTTTTTTGGAATAGTTTATTTAAGTACCCGGCATTTTCTGATACACAATTAAAAACACAAAAATATTTGTAAAACTAAAAAAAACTAAAAGCCTTCAGGACAGAAGACTCAAAAGTAAAGTAGCAATTATATATAAAACACTGAACCATAATCTTCAAATACAAAAACAAAATTTAATAAAATACTCTGAAAGACACAAAGATAAAGGCACATTCCTCGTCCCATATGCTAGGACAAATTTGTACAAATACTCCTTCTTCCCTAGTGCTATTAGAACATGGAATGGGTTGCCTGAGCTAGCCAGGAAAACCAGTGACTTGGCAGAATTTAAGTCATTGGTTAATATGCATGACTAAATGCATGACGCGTAGGACGTAATCATCTTTTTTTTTGAAGTAACGTCTGTATTATATAAGATAAGAAGATAAGAAGAAATATAAAAACAAGGTTACAAAGACAGTTTGTTGTTGTTGAAACAGTTCATTAGCCATTGATTGTTT
This sequence comes from Biomphalaria pfeifferi, assembly GCA_030265305.1. Classification (NCBI taxonomy): domain Eukaryota; kingdom Metazoa; phylum Mollusca; class Gastropoda; family Planorbidae; genus Biomphalaria; species Biomphalaria pfeifferi. The sequence continues at coordinate 1,738,347 of JASAOG010000025.1, forward strand.
CTTTCATTGACATGCAAAGTGGATTTTAAATAAAACGCAAAGTAGATGAAAAAACAAACAACTCTTGATGCTGGTCTGATGCTAAATTTAGAGCATTAATTAATTTTTTTTTTACATTTAAGTTTTGCAGTTGGCATAGAGCTTGATGGAATGCAGTGAAAGGGGGAGTCCAGTTATCTCGTGAAATATTGACGAGATCTTTTCATAATGCTTCACGGAAGGATATAGAAGTGAAACATTTGAATTCTAATTTTGATAAAATTTTTTACTTATCGTAACAAATGACTAGCACTATAGTAATTACCATAAGGATAGCAGCATTGAAAAAAAAATCTTATTATATTATATTATATTATATTATTATTATATTATATTATATTATATTTTATTTTATTTTATTTTATTATATTATATTATATTAAATTATATTATATTATATTATATTATACTAGTCGATCGGCATACGCCGCTATTTTGCAGGGCCGGTCTTAGGCCACTGCAACCTATGCGACGGAAGGATCCTCACTTTCATGGGACCCGCGCTAATTCAAGGTGTATAAATTATTAAATTAAACCATTTTATAACTTAAAACAGATTTCTCGCGCGCTCCAGTCGATTTACCAGGAGCTCCTGGAAATCTCCCAAAATTGCAAAATATACGAAAAAGTCCTGGAAAGTATCCGGAAATATATAGAAAAAATTTATCATTTTGGGGTGTCGTTCAATATGGAAAACGCCAATCCTACGCGCTATAAATAAAAACGGCATTATGCATTAGCCGTAATTGTGTAATCAGGTGAAAGAAGCTTCTCGCGCCCCAAACTAATGAAGAATTACTTGAGGCCAACAATTCTCAAAGATAGATTGAAACATTTGGTAATTCTTGCTATTGAGCGGCATCTATGTGGGAAACAGAATTATTATGATATACTGTTTGACTTCGCTACACGCAAGTCTAGTAAAGTAATTCTGTACATAGTAAAGGATGAATAAAATGCATAGACGAATTTGTTTTCTAATACAAACTCTTAAATTTGACTTATTGTCCTCTTCCCTACCCAAACTTGGCCCCACAAAATCCGTTTCGAATAGGGCCCCACAATGCTTAAGTCCGGCCCTGCTATTTAGTGTTTGTAAAATGTTTTACATGTTTCAGATGTTCCTTCAGAGTTGACGATAGTTTACTTCCTAGTCCAATACTCCCGCATGGGATGGGAGCGGGCAGGGTTTGACAGTCCAGCGCGCAGCCATCCGTAGCGAGCTGTGAAAACGTGTTATCCCCCCCCCCCCCCCCAACGGCTTTTTTTTTTTGTGGGGTGACTATCCGCAGAAATAAGAGAGTGATCTTTCCTTTACTTCTTGTTTGACCTGTTTAGGGAAGAAGAGAATTATATTATATTATATTATATTATTAGACAGTTACAGAAATAAGTAATTCAGAAAAAAAAGGGGAAAGTCTTTGGATCTTTATCAATCCTTGATGAACAGCAGCGGTCACAGTTTGGGCATCTGTAATCACCAAGCGCCGTTGCATTTTCACCTTTCTCACTACTACTGTTGTGTATGACACTTGCATTCCAGGACCTTCCTATCTACTCACTCTCCATGTGCATCTATCCAGTGACACATTTCCAGAGCTGTTAGTGTCGATTTTGAAGAGCTGCATGTTGCGTTTGCATTCATCAGTATACCTTAGAAGTGGGCGGCTCTACTCCCTTCTATTAGATCGCCATACAGAATGTCTTGTGGAAGTCGACTTACTGGTATTCAATGAACGTGGCCAAGCCAGCCAAGGCGTCTGTTACTGATAACACAACGGATGTCCTGGCACCCTGCTCTTCGTAGCACTTCCTCGTTGATTATTTTATCTTGACACATTATTTTAAAAATTCGTCTTAGGCATTGGAGGTGGAAGATATTTAACTTTTTTTCCTGCCATGAGTAAGTTGACCATGTTTCACTTATACAAATGGTTGTCCTCTATCCCATGATGCCTTGAACTGGTAAAGCAGCACCCTATACCAACTACTTCCTCCTGCCCATTGTTTTCTGCCTTCCTGAGCCAATGTTTAGAATCTAGATTTTTACTTGACAATTTCATTAGACAACTATCTTAAAAGTAAGAACCGACAACAAGAGAGAAGCAGACACAACTAAATCTCATTTTCTTTCAGTGTAATTTCATGATGGAGAGACTGTCGTTTTGTTCCCAAAATGACAGCCATTATTCTGTTGCGTAACGACAGGTTATTAGCTTCAAACCCTAGCCCTGGCAGACGACAGAGAGAAATGTCGATGATTCGGTGCGAGGGTGTTAATGACATTCAGCCAGTGAAAAATTGATAGGACACAAAAGACAGATTGGCCTAATAGAACCTCGTAGATTTAGATGTAGCTGACTTGTTCATTTTGTCTAATGGGCTACGCTCAGATTTGATATACCGGTACTAATCTTTTTTTTATCCATAAGGAAATTTGTCTAAAAATTGTCCATTTATAAAAAAAAAAAAATATTATAAAAGGCAACAAAAGAAACGTCCAGAGCCCCCAGTTTCATGGAATTGTCGCACATCATTGTTCAAACTATCCAATCATACAATAATTACATGTCATTGTGTGCAGAACAAATAGAAGAGTTCCATGAAAACGAATATTAAAAGACAAGTTCAAATTGGTTTTCTTCATTTGTACATTAACAAAACTGAAATGTTTAAGAAATGTACATTAACCAAGCGTATAAATTGTTGGATTGAGCTCTATGTTTACTCACGACGGTGGAGGTTGACTTACAGATGGAATATTTTTTATTTTCTAATGTACATTTTTTTTAGCATGACAATTTTGAGACGTTTGATAAAACAGAGTTCGCATTGCGTCTCATTTGATTCACTCATGTGTACGAAAAGCAAACCGCTCTAGCGACCTACTTTATGTAAAAGGTACCTACCTTGACCTTGTGATCTATGGGAGGGGGGAGAGAGATGATGTTAAGTCAATCTGTTTCTATGGCATACGGTCACTAGCACAATGACCAAACATCTTAACTTACCCAACATAAGTCAGGTACCTATTAGAGTTGGCCGAGTTGGGTGGACTCAGGGGTACTAAAAATTTTGAACTTAAAATCCTATTCTTGAGACCCCACGGTTCGAAAGCCAAGCGTTTTACTTCACAGCCACAACGCCTTCTTTTTCCTTTTTCCTGCGAGTTCTGGTCTGATGAGTATTGTATTGTATTGTCTGCATTGTCTCTGGTACAAAAAAATATGTTTTAAACGATCTTATAATATGAGGAAGAAAAAGATCATTATTTCTCAGTCTGGCGATGAATCTATTTATAGACATTTATCGACGCTCTGTTTACATTCAGACTATATCAAATATTTGGCTGGTGGAACACTAAGCCGAATAACAAAAAGTCCATCTCAATAATGTCGTCACTAGACAGCGAGAGACAAGAACTCGTCTCCGTAGCCCCGTGTGGACTTTTTACTCAGCTTCGTGGCAATACCCCTAGCTTTGGTTTCGTCCCCTTCTAATAAAATTACGTCCCCTGACAACCATACCAAACTCTTTGCTCGTAGTATTCTGCCGGCCGTGAAATATTGATGGAAAAAAAAAAAAAAAAGACAAAAACGAACTCCCCCTGCCGGCCTCTAATCAATTTTGTTAGGCAAATAATTACTGGCTGGCTTGACAATCGTCCTGTGCATTGATTGAATGCCACCCTCTCACATACATTTATAGGCTACACATACACTTGCAGTCTTGGCCTATACGATGGCCCATCATGACCTTCATTTGACTTGATCCTGTTTTACTTGTTATCATCTCCAGACGTTTCACGCCTTCTGAATCTGACGCGAAGGCAAGAGGCAAATGAAGCCATTTTTTTTTTTCATTTGTTAATAGATTCAGTAGATATATATTGGAGAATTACTTTTATGGCTTGTAACTATAAATAGCAAGCTATTGTGTGTATCCGGTGTACAGAAATTGAAAGTGTTGATAAGCTAGGTATTTTTAAGGAATACGCTTTTTGTGCACTATTTAGCACTGTAAAACCAAATTTCTACACGCTATCGCTTCTAGCACAAAGTAACTTTTACTCTTTAGTTGCCAACGTATCTATGGCGTCCTTGACATTCTTTATTTCCTTTTTTTTATTTCAAAATCTCTATCAATCTTTTCCTATTTATTTTTACATAGATCTATCCAATATATCGTTATCCTTTTTCTAGATATTTTTAAAAAAAATCTTTTCTATGTATCTGTATTTATTGTATATAAAAAGGATATTCCAAATGAGAAATCTAAACAAAGAGGAGATTACTCTGTTTAAAATGTATTGTGTCTTCCCACCCCAGCCCCTCCATTGTATCTTTTTTTTACAAAGCTTATATCATGTCAGTGTGTCTATCTGGTAAAAAGTTTGTACACGTTATTTCTCCCACACACAATGTCGGATCAAGTTGAAATTTTGCACAATTATTTCTTTTACCTAACAAAGCAAGAATCAATTAAAAAAAAAAAAAAATTAGTTATTTAACGATCGGTGATTATTTTGTTTTGTATCGACCAAGGGAAAGAAATCGTACTTGACTAATTGGACATCCAAGAATGCTTTTCTAGCATGCCCTTCCTATTAAAATGTTCAACTCCAAGAAAAATGCTAAGTTTCTAGAGCTATTCCTTGTGTCCAGGGGGAACCAATATCACCTTGTTGGTAAACATTTATGGTCCTGTGACTAACATATTGATTGACCAAGTAGAGTACAACTCTCACTAGATGTTGTTTTGTTCTCTGTCCGAGAATAATTAAACGAGGCTAAGAAATGACTGTGATTGAATTCAAATATTGGTCACGGCACAGTCAAAGTGTAAGTCATTTGACTGGAAGTATGATGATTGTATTAATGACAGTTTTTAATGCTTATAAGTCTTGCTCATCACTCTCGTCTATTTATCTCGCTCTCTCTCTTTCTGGATCTTCCATTCTACTATCTCTGTCTGACATCACAGAGGTTCCTTTGTTGTTGTTTTTTACTTTCATTTCAATGTTAAGTCAACTTTACATTGTAACATTACATTTCCCTCTAATTCAGCTTTACTTTGTAACATTACATTTCCCTCTAATTCAGCTTTACTTTGTAACATTACATTTATCTTTGAACGTTCACTGCAGCCTTTACTCCGTTGTTTGTTAGTAAACAATTCCACAGTTTATGGTTTCAACTAATATTGACCATTTCAAGGAAAGATTTAAGTTAGAAAGTGAGAAAGATTGTAGATAGGGAGAGACTGATACAGCCTGCTAGACAGAGAGGGTTGTCACGTGATAGACAGATAGAGAGGGTTGTCCCATGATGGACAGATAGAGAGGGTTGTCAAGTGATAGACAGAGAGGCTTGTCACTCTACCTCTCTACTATTTACACATTCTCGTATGAATATTTAAAAAAAACAGCCGTCAAACTCTCGACCAGTTCATAAACACAAACAAAAAACGTGGTCCATAACAATAAATTAGAACAAAAAATATTTTTAAAGTACTTTTGAAAAAGTTTGGCGCTTAAAGATCAAAGATCCGTTCCAAGACTGACCCAGAAAACCAAATATTGATATTACATTTTTTATTTCCTTCTCCTTGCATTGGTCTTCGATTCCAAAGCAGTATTTCACATGACCCAGTTGCGACCTGCATATTTTGCCAGTTTTGAAGCAGATAAAGCGTTGTCCTCCGGAGCTTTCTTTTCGTTGTCTTCGTCAAGGGCTTTTTTTTTTTTGGAGGGACGGTCTCAAATCAAATCCTCTACCAGTGTGAAAAACCGCTATTGTATTTGTGCTGTCTGTCTTTCAGTCAACCTGTCTGTCAAGTTTAGGTCTAAAAACCAAAAGCGCTGTTGAAAATCCTCTTTCACCATTGCCCTACTTTTGGTTTTCCCATGCCTTTATTTTTGTTTAATTACTCATGTTAAGTAAAGTTCCCCTTTCAGACCTTGCGATCTATAGGCCAGATGATGTAAAAGTCATCTGTTTCTGTGGTCTATGGTTAACGAGGGTGTTACATGACCAGCACAACGACCAACCGCCTTTACTTGTACCTATCAAATGTCAGATATTCATATCTCGGGTCTGTGGAACTCGTTTTGGATTTGAAGAAATGAAAGAGAAACTTACAAGTTTTCTTTGAAGTGAAGAGCGAACTCGCAGATTTGTGAACGATCTTTTGTTTTTCACTACCTGCATACGAAGCATTAAAATGAGCGAATAAAAATCGTCTAATGGACCATTTTAAATATTTCTATGCTTTACCGGTACCTATTTATTCAAATAAAGCTACCTTTTTAATGTTGGGTTCAGAGTGTAAACTAATTTTCCTTTTGAATTCAATCAGTAACATAGTTTGGGTTTCTTGTGCCTATTAGGCATAAAACATTTACCTAAAAAATTAGAACAGTACATTACGATTACTAGAGTATTTAATTGTTGAGACAACTTACCTGCACGGTTCAAATCACATATTCTGATAGTAGATCTAGATTTGTGTCCTAGTCCGATAGACACTTCATCCAACATCATATAATGAATTTTTGTTTCAACTAAGATTTTGGCACCATTCTATCTTAAGTGAACGAGATCAATTGAAGTAGATCTCCGGGCCTATAACTTACTAAACTATATCTACATGTCTGCCTAAGTGTCCTGGGTATTGTTCTACACACACACAGAATACAACTGGCGATTCTACTACTGATGTTTCAAAACAGTAATAGTGAAACTCTGTGACAAAACGTGTACAGTTCCAGTTCAATAGTTCTCAGCTCACTTCTGCGTTCCACAGACTCTCACTCCCGCCATCTCGTGCCATCTAGCAGACTTGTTGCATTACGTGGGGGGGGGGGGGGGGGGGGGGGGGGAGGGAGGGAGCCGATCGAAACCGTTACCCGGCTACACGAGGAAATAATGAAAAAGAGGGGGGGGGAGAGTTTGACACTGTCCCTAGTCAGCTCAGCTATTCCAGGCCAGAACTGATTCTTGGTCTTCATGGGAATACTCTTCTTGGTCTTCATGGGAATACTCTTCTTGGTCTTCATGGGAATACCCGCTACTCTTCTTGGTCTTCATGGGAATACCCGGTACTCTTCTTGGTCTTCATGGGAATACCCGCTACTCTTCTTGGTCTTCATGGGAATACCCGGTACTCTTCTTGGTCTTCTCTTCCGTGTGTCTCTTATAACGTTGTGTTCTAGATCTTAGTTTTAACATTCATTGGTCACTCATCACCAGGGAATACAAGGCACAGGCCCCACAATAGTCTCAAGCTCAAACTCTACCCCTGCTAAGGTCTCGCATGAGATCTGGACAATGATGTCATCATCTATAATTCTTAAGTAACGTCGGAGCTTTCAAAAAATCTTTTTAATTTAGGAACCACTCCTCCATTTTTCACAAACAGTCCAACACGTACTGAACAAAACAGACACTTGGATTTACAAATCTTCAATGAGTTGATTTCTAACTATAGAAAGCCACATCCCAAGTTCACTTTCCAACACTCTGTGTAGACTTTCAGAAATGGAAACTTAAAATCAGTTGTCGAGTGTTCATAGACATTTGGTGCACCGAGTTATTTTAGCAGTTCATTTCAAGAATTTACTCCATATATATATAAGGATTAAAGTCGCATTTTTGTGCGCGTTTTGTCTGTCAGTTCGTCATGTTAATATCTAGAAAAAAAAGACTAAAAGCTATTAAAAATCTGATTAATCTTTAATTTCACTTCTGAAACATCTTAATAGTTTTAAGTTTCTATAATAGATTATAGTGAGAGAAAAAGAGAATTCCAGATAAATCTGATTCCTTCAATTTTTGGGATGGTCTCGTATGAAAAAAAGATGTACCATAGCCTTGTGGAGAGATTTTCAAACAATTATTCGATTTCAAACAATCATTTGACAGTAGTTATTTTTTTAATAAACAATATCAGGAAAAACTTTATAGTTCATAAAATATAAGTCAGTATAGAGAATTTCATTTAGCATTTATATGTTATCACATTAAAAAACAACATATTATTGATTATGTGTTTTTGCAATGTTTAAGCACGAAAATTAAATTTAATATAAATTATAAGAGCAAACAAACATTCGTTGGTATTGATTTGTTTTTCACAAAAACATCCGGAACAATCTATTATAGATACTAAAACTATTGAGTTGTTTCAGAATGAACATTAAAGGTTAAATCAAATTTTCAATAGCTTTTAGAGTGGTTTTTTAAATCTAAACGTGACGAACAGACCGACCAACGGACAAAACGCACAAAAAGGCGTCTTTTATCCTGATGGGGGCACTAAACAAAAAATTTTAAAAATCTGATTATTTAAAACTCTTTGAGGGAACTAGTTTAGTACCGGTACCATTTCTTGCCGCTGCTTGTCACGCTACTGCAAGAAAGACGCCGCATAAAAAGTCCATTTTGAAAAATGTGCGTGATATTTACATACAAAGTGCATTCTCAGCTTTTAAAAACAAACATAAATGTTTTCTCATAAATTTCACAGCTAGTTGACCAGAAAAAAACACAGTTAACTAATATTTATATTTTTTGTGAACATTTCTTGTACATTTTATAAAATATTTGACTTAGTGATACTGAAAATACACACAAAATCATATTTCTTTGTTATCATATTGTAACATTAGCGCCCTTACATTTATGTATTGTTTTAGAATTGATGTATTTTTATGAAAACAATCCCTTGCATAAATAATTTTATAAACTAAACGGTTTCCTTATACAAAACAAAAAGTAGCCGTTGCACCTAAAGTGTCAAGCCGCATCGCATGGTGAAATAATATTTTTCATTTCTCTTCTATTTCAGCAGCTTTTACTTTTTTCTTTATTAACATGACAGACAGACAGACTGACACTCAAAACGCACAAAAGATGCGGCTTTAAGCCTTGTAAATAAATAAATATATATATACATACATACACATTTAGTCTAGCTAGCACATTGTGACGTATGGAATTTTTTTTCTTTGACGTCATAAGGAGTAAATTCTTTAAATAAATGCTAAAATAAATCAGTGAACCAATGTCTATGAACCCTCGACAACTTACTCGTATTAATAAAGACATTTTTTAGTCTAACTAGGCCATATGACGTAGTGGATTTTTTCCCTTTGACGTCATATTGAGTTAATTCATTAAATGAAATGTTAAAAGAACTTGGTGCATTAATGTTTAATAAACCTCGTTATATTCTCGTATTTAAAAAAAGACTTAGGCCTACCAGCTAGATTTAGATGTAATCTAGATTTTTTTTCTAGATTTAGATTTATACTCTAATTAAAATCATTGTAGATATAAGATCTAGAATTTCAAGGTTTAGTTTAGAATGATATAGACTAGATAAAGATCTATAGTTTCAATTTCTAGACTAAAAGTGTACATTTTTATTTCAAAATGTCTAGATCAATTTTGCAATGTTATAAAATACTAAAACTATTCTATTTTTAAATTTAATAACGCATTCAGTCTATTGATAGATTATCTAGGCTTTTTTTTTTATTTTACATAAATCTTATCTAAATTAAATCTACAGTATTCCAAATTTATATTTTAGATCTATCCATCGGCCTTCTTCAGTCGTAGAACGCCTATGGTTCATCTCGAACACTTTTTCATATGGCTGTCGAGACCTATTTTGGAGAGACACTCCCGTCCACATATATTGCAGGTCAAGGTGGCTTTCGCTTAGGTGATAGAGGAGCTGGCCATTTTCCGTGTGGCACGCTTTTCTTCAAAAGCCGAGACCCATGTTTTCTCGCTGTCCATAGCTTTCTTGGTCACCGTATCTCTCCAATTAGTGCGGTCTAAGGCTTGTCTTCCCAATGGTCAGAATCAATGTTCACTGATTTTAAATCCCTTTTTATCACATCAACGTAACAGAAGTGGGGGGCGATCTGTTTTTCTTGAGCCAGACGCAAGTTGCCCGTACAGAATGATTTTCCCTTTTTTTTTTTTTTTTTTTTTAAAAAGGATACCTCAGCTTTTTAGCTTTTGACTTCAGTTGTCGAACTGTTTACATCCTAGGAATCCTTGGGGCCCTTGCCTCTTTATTGGGCTTTTTTTTTTTTTTTATTAACAAAAAGATACATATTTTATTAGTAAGCGTAAAAATTAAGTAGTTACATTTAAAGTACGATGATTGCAAAACATAGCAATGCATACAATTAGGTTGTCATAATATTTTAACGTTTTAAATTGCTTTGTATATGGCGTTATTTTTTTTTTCAATAAAATATAATGAATATTTTTGAAATATAAAGTTTGTAAAATATATGTGGTGAGAATGTCAACAACAGGTGATGAAATAGAAACAACCAAAGAGTGAGAGTAGAAACTTAAATGATTTTAAAATATTTTAAACATTGTAGTCACATTTTTTTTTACACTTTGTCTATATTGCTTATGATTGTTTCCTTTGTGCTTTGCTACATTACCCCAATTCTTTATATTAACTTTTATCAAACGTCCATACACATTTATGTGTGTACACACTTATGCGAACATAGGCATTTAAGCATTTAGTGTTTTTTTTGTTGTTGTCTCCCTTTTTATGACAATTTTTGATTTCCTCCCTTGAGATTTGGAAAACTACTTCCTCATCATCGAGGTGGAAATCCTGTCTGCTAGAGTCAGTATATCGGGAGTTTCTGTCCAGAGACAATTTCTCTGTGGCTTTTTTTTGTCACAGGGACCAATTGGAGTCGTACTGAAAGTTATTATATATATATATATATACTTTTGTTTTTTTCTTGATTATTTTCCCCCCTTTTTAATTTTTCCTCTTCCCCTCTTTAATATATTATTTCTCTGTAGACTGCACAACCACGCGCAATATTGACAATGGTGGTGGAGAGTTTTTTTTTTTTTTTTTTCTTAACAATAGTAAAAAATTATGATTTTCGGGATGCGACTGTCCTCCATCCGGCGAACATGGTCGATCTAGAAGATATATGAGTGCTAAATCAGAAGTTTAGTTTAGGTTAGCTCTGTCGGTAACTGTGTGGCTGGGACGGTAACTGTGTGGCTGGGACGTAGAGCAGACGTTGCTGATGTACAAGCTCGATGCCTTGTTCTTTTTTATTTTATTACAAATCAATACCAAAAGATTGTCTAAAATCGCTCGCCTGACATATTGTACATATCCGATAGTTGTCATGCTGTAATATGTAATATATCTCTTTATCAATAATAGGCTATTAGTTTGTCATTAACTTCATTAAGTTAACAGCAATGCCTGGTCGTGCGGTTAGCACACTGACTGATTATCTCGACAGTCCCGGGTTCATACCCTGCTCTCTGCAATCCCCCAGAGGGAGGTTTGGATAAGGAAGTAAATTATCTTTCACTTTGAAGAAACATCAGAAACATATAAAATATTTTACAGAAAAAAAAAAAAACTTTTTTACAACGCCTAAGAAATCTATGAAACATTGTTACTTTTGACAATAAAAACAAAATCACGTCTTGAATATTCCTTGCAAATTCGACTCCGACGGGGACCGCTTCTGAGTTTGTAATCTTGTTATATTTTGTATTATTTTTTTTTATTTATCTGCAAATTAATGAATCCTAAAATCTGAGTGTTGCCAAATGGGTTTGTAAATGAGTCAAGAATGTAAATCAGCCAGACAGTTAAGTGTCTAAACATATAAACTAGTTTGATGAAATAAAAGACAAAATGACACAAACTTAAATTCATGGATTTATTCAATGTCAACATTTTAGATCACAAGATTGTGTTCAGTTACACAAACCAAGAGCTAGGGCATGGACTTCAGAACATTTATTCATGCTAGTGTTTTCTTCTAAAACACTAAGTCTTTTATTTAAAAAAAAAACACAAAAAAAAAACCTACACTCAAACTTTGAGTGATATAGAAGAAAGAATAGAGTATCACTACGAGCAGTATCCACTTAGTCCTGGAGTCTGGGAGATATCAATATTTGTGTTCCATCACCAAAAATGTCACCTTTGTGCTAACGTGCAACCCCAAAGAGGATTGGAAGTAATTCATTAGTCAACAAAGTTTTAGAAGAGAAATGTACATGCGTGTGTGTGTGTGAACATTTCCATCTCTGGGTTTTTAGCACTGTGTCATGGTTTGTACTAGAGTGTTTCTATTATTGTGTCAGTCTGTTTTCATGTGTTTGTGTGTGTTTCTGTCAGTGGGTATATTAGTATATAATTAAAACAAAGTTGAAGAGGAAAAGAAAAAAAAAATCCTGTCAGGAGTGAAACTCAACAAGCTCAACTGTAAGACAAATATCTTTTGGCTCAGCTTTCACTTTCTCCAGTCGGTTCAGTATCAGCTCCAGATGCTGTCAGCTGTAGGGAGACTTAAGACTCCCTCAAGGATTGGACACTGGGCTTTCAGACAGAAGTCATATATTTATGTTGTAAATATAACTCAATGCGAGGTGGGTTGTTCAGTGCACACCATCTCAACGTTTCCTGTGGAATAAATGAATCAAATTATCTCCAGGGATTTTACAATCACCACTCAAACATTTCAGCTAGCATTCAGTAGTTAACAACTGATGAACAATGGAGTAGAGCCTCAAGTGTGCTGAATGGGGGGGGGGGGGGGGGCAAAGTGAGAGTAGATATGTTCTTTCCCCCAATAATATCACTTTGCCAATACAACATTAAAGTCATTCAATTTTGGACTTAGTACAAACATTTTGAAAAAGCAGCCATTTCATCATTTCTTAAATAAACGCTTATAGCAGGTAAAAAAAAAAAAATTCTAGAGACCTTCTCATTTGGTTTTCTGATATTCAAATTGAAAACCTCCTAGGTTAAACTTTATGGGCAGATAAAAATAGTTATTCCAGCTTACAAGTGTGTAGAAGATTAAGATAAGAAGATAAGTCTTTTTTGGGGGTGGGAGGAGGAGAAATTCAACAGGTCACAACAGCCTTGCAGAAAAGCAGCTATGATTAATTGTCTCTTAGAGCTTCTCCTGGTTGTACTTAAGTTAGTCTCTTGATACGAAGTTTAAATGGAAATGGTAAGCTTACAAACAAATTGTACTAGGATTGAATGTTTTAGTAGTTGAGCCCATTATTATCCAGCAGTTCAGATTGTTATTCAAAGCAATGGATTACATTTCGTATTTCTCTAAATGAAAACAACACTAATCATTCTTAGGCTAAAGTATATATGGGAAAACTTGCACACAAGAAACTAATGATATACTGATGTTAAAACAAATCTGTATAATGCTTACCTAATCCATTTAGACAAGAGCTATGAAAAGGACATAGTCCAAAATTTAAAAAATAATTGTTTACATTTAACTTCTTAAATACAACACAAATTTCTCAAATTAAAAAAGAAATGTTTAAAAAAAAAATCAGCAATTATTTTGTTAATTAATTTTGTGAAAGCCTCTTGATATTGTTTTGATATTTAATGATCTAGCAATTCATATACTCTTCACTATAATCTAGAGATATTTACTAAGTAACAATGCAGAGAGAGTCATGGATCACTTCAGGTTTAGTTAGTTAGCTAATTTGTTTGATGTTACACTGTGGCCAAGTGGTTAGTTTAATAGAGTTTCTTGAAAACAACTGTAACGAAGAAGCAATGAAACAGAAAACATACAAACCAACATTGGACTTACTACTTGGTGGTCACCTTGTAACTAGAGCAACATGAAATGATAGGAATACATGCAGTCAGTTCAAGAGTTGGTGAGAATATAGGAACTGATGAACATTATGTGCATTTATACTTTTGTTGGAGCATGCAAAGCAAAGTGCCCTCTTATGTCATCATTCTTTGTGAGAAGTTTTCTGATTTAAGTGCTATTCTTCTGCTGCGAGTTCACTTAAACTGGTGTTTGTTGTGTTGAGAGTCCAAATCTGTAACTAGTACATGAGAGTTGTGACTGAAGTAAAGACTAAGTGATAATTGATTTCATTTCAAGATGGTTCATTAGTCTGGAACAACAGGGCATTTGATCTCAGTAAGCTAATATGTTTCTTAGAGCTGTTTCTCGTCACTTTTTTAATAATTCATCATTGTGAATACTAATGATTTACGATGTTTAAGAATGTAAAAACAAAAATCAATCCATTTAGATTTTAATGACATATCAAATAACTTTGACATCATAATAATAATAATAATAAGGTGTGTCTTTGAGTTCAAAGATTAATATCCATATTTGAGCCATACAATGAAATTAAAAAGCCAATCTCTGACAAGTGGAAACAAAACACTGACTACATACACACAAAACCAACCAACAAACAAATGTGAGGACAATGAAGTCTAAACATTTTTGTGCACAAACAAAATTAGGTTGACAGAAAATAATTATGGTGTAATAGTCAACACATTTGTTTGTGTGCAATCTACAAGGTGGGTACAAGGCATGCCTCAATTTTGTAGTCCATTTTAAAGAGTGGCAAAAACTCACTTGTTTCCAAAGATGAGGTCAGCGTCAGGTACACCTTTAGGATGTTGGTACTTCACTTTCCTTTCTCTGTTCACATTAGTGGTAGGGGTTCGGTTAATGCTGGCCATGACCTCTATAGTGTGAGAATAAATAATTTATATTGTTACTATACATCACATTAATTCTCAGAATTGGAGTTTTGAACTGGACACCTAAAAGCTATTCAATCAAGGCTGAGAAGTACTATACAAATAGGTCAAATATTTTCTGACTTGTGTCTACATACCTTGATACTCTTCCTCCTCTTGTCTCTCATGGAAGTCTAGAACCATTTTTTTCATCTTCTCTTTTTCTAATCTTTCAGCCTAAAGAAATATTTAACTAGATTTATCTCCCAGCCTCAAGAAATATTTAACTAGATTTATCTTTCAGCCTCAAGAAATATTTAACTAGATTTATCTCCCAGCCTCAAGAAATATTTAACTAGATTTATCTTTCAGCCTCAAGAAATATTTAACTAGATTTATCTTTCAGCCTCAAGAAATATTTAACTAGATTTATCTCCCAGCCTCAAGAAATATTTAACTAGATTTATCTTTCAGCCTCAAGAAATATTTAACTAGATTTATCTCCCAGCCTCAAGAAATATTTAACTAGATTTATCTTTCAGCCTCAAGAAATATTTAACTAGATTTATCCCCCAGCCTCAAGAAATATTTAACTAGATTTATCTTTCAGCCTCAAGAAATATTTAACTAGATTTATCTCCCAGCCTCAAGAAATATTTAACTAGATTTATCTTTCAGCCTCAAGAAATATTTAACTAGATTTATCTCCCAGCCTCAAGAAATATTTAACTAGATTTATCTTTCAGCCTCAAGAAATATTTAACTAGATTTATCTCCCAGCCTCAAGAAATATTTAACTAGATTTATCTTTCAGCCTCAAGAAATATTTAACTAGATTTATCTCCCAGCCTCAAGAAATATTTAACTAGATTTATCTTTCAGCCTCAAGAAATATTTAACTAGATTTATCTCCCAGCCTCAAAAAATATTTAACTAGATTTATCTTTCAGCCTCAAGAAATATTTAACTAGATTTATCTCCCAGCCTCAAGAAATATTTAACTAGATTTATCTTTCAGCCTCAAGAAATATTTAACTAGATTTATCTCCCAGCCTCAAGAAATATTTAACTAGACTTATCTTTCAGCCTAAAGAAATATTTAACTAGATTTATCTCCCAGCCTAAAGAAATATTTAACTAGACTTATCTTTCAGCCTCAAGAAATATTCAACTAGATTTATCTCCCAGCCTAAAGAAATATTCAACTAGACTTATCTCCCAGCCTAAAGAAATATTCAACTAGACTTATCTCTCAGCCTAAAGAAATATTCAACTAGACTTATCTTTCAGCCTCAAGAAATATTCAACTAGACTTATCTTTCAGTCTTAAGAAATATTCAACTAGACTTATCTTTCAGTCTAAAGAAATATTCAACTAGACTTATCTTTCAGTCTAAGAAATATTCAACTAGACTTATATTTCATCCTAAAGAAATATTCAACTAGACTTAACTCTTAGTTAAAGTGTTGTTGCAGCCAAGAAAATTCTAAAATTGTGGGTAATTTTAATGTCCTTTTAATTGAGATAGCACTCTAGTAGAACAAATCAACATCTACAATTTCTAGTCTATAATTCATGCTGTGTTTCAACACTAAATAGGACTACTAAATATAACAAGGATAAAGGAGAACTGAGAAAAACACTTGTAATGTGGCGCTAAAGTGAATTTCAAAAAGGTATAAGACAGCATTAATAATACATCAGAAAAATTAAGTTCCGTACATACTTAGCAGTTAAATAAGTAAATCAGAAAATGTTTATCATGCATTTTTTTTTCTTATTTGGTTAATGGGCCATCACTTTGTTAGTTAATATAAAACAAAACATTTCTTATAAAACAAAACATTTCTAACTGTTAGTGTCCACTATTTTAACTAAAGATTACAAAGATTTATAGTGTCACCTCTTCTCTTTCTTTAAATTTTGTAGCGAATTCTGCAGTCATGGGGATTTCAAAGTCAGTCAACTGTATGGAAAGACACACACAAAAAAAAGTTTCAGTTTTAAAGAAAAATTATTTAAAGTCTTTCCAGATTGACTTCTACATTTTTAAAATACTAAAGCAAAAGACCAAACCTGCTGTTTGTTTCCTTTCCTTGTCATTAAAACAAATTTCAGTGCAGATGATCCATCTTTATCTTCCTCTTCTTTCTCCACTGTACCCTGGCCTGTTAATGAAAAGATTCTCTTCTGTAACAATAAGTCTTGAGCAACTCAATAGTTTCAAACGTTTCCATGACATGATCTCAACAGACTTACCAGGTACTATCCCTACAGCCAGTTTCTTTTTACTCTTCAACTGAGTGGGCAAGGCAATATCTAGTTGAGGGACTTTGATAGCTTCTTGTGTTCTGGCCTAAAACAATAATCAAGATGTAGCTCTAGAAAAGTTTTAGAAAACTTGATTACAAATAATAGCCAATAAGTAAGGACAGAAAAGTCTTCAATAATACAGTACCTGTATTGTGTCATTCATCATCTGATCTAAAGCAGCCATAAAATCTTCATCTTCTTTAGACACAACACACTTTGGTTTCACAACTTTCACCTGGTGGGTTCAGTTCAAATAATATTTTAGGAATTAGACTATCAGTTGCAATACTTTACCATTTATTAATAGTGACCAACATATATTTTTTAAAATAATACCCTTAAATTACTTCGAGCTTACAATAGCACTTATGCATACAATTTATTTTTTTCAAAATCTAATTACATGATACCTACAGTATTAGCGTTTATTGCCAAGCAATAATAGTTAATTGTTTGTGCCACAAAGTAAATAAAAATAAGTTTACTCAGGAAACAATCCTAGACATTTCTATCTATTCTATAAACATGAGAACAAACTAGTTACCTCCTCATCATTGTCTCCAGTGTGGCACTCATCATCAAATTCATCACTCGAAGAACCGTCATCTTCACCATCCCCTTCACGTTCCTGTGTAAACACAAGCAATCATGCATGACATTGGTTGCTCATGAAGATGACATTGGTTGCTCATAAAACAGTTTTACTATTGGATACTTTGATGATGCATATAGAGCAATCTTGATTATGATGATAGAACAATTAGCCATCAACAGAATACAGGGCAAGAGAACACTAAGCATTACTATAAACATAATAAATGCTCCAAAAAGATCTTATGCTTCATGCCTTACATTGACCATCTGCTACTTCTCCCTAGGGCTTCATGCCTTACATTGACCCTCTGCTACATCTCCCTAGGGTTTATGCCTTACATTGACCATCTGCTACATCTCCCTAGAGCTTCATGCCTTACAATGACCATCTGCTACATCTCCCTTGGGTTTATGCCTTATATTGTCCATCTGCCACATCTCCCTAGGGCTTCATGCCTTATATTGACCATCTGCTACATCTCCCTAGGGCTTCATGTCTTACATTGAATATCTGCTACATCTCCCTAGGGCTTCATGCCTTACATTGACCATCCACTACATCTCCCTAGGGCTTCATGCCTTACATTGACCATCCACTACATCTCCCTAGGGCTTCATGCCTTACATTGACCAACTGCTACATCTCTCATTAGAAGTATACCAAGTACATAAAGAAAATTGTTTAATTAAATCACTAGATAATGAAAACCAAAAGACATGTTACCACAAAAAAAAACAAAAAAAAAAAAACTAAATGCTTACGGATCAAAGTAAAAGCAGTGAAATATTTCAAAACATTTGTTTTTTTAACTTCTACTTCTATAGTGATACTTAATGTAAGCAAGCTATTTTAATATCAAAGATGGGTCAAATGTTGCTTTTAAGTTTCTGCCCCTACTTACATCGGCATCCACACCACCACTTAAACTGGTTTCACTGTCTTGTGTTCCAGAACCTTCAGTCACTCCACCAGAGAGTGCCAGGTCCTCTTCCATCTCTTCTCCCTCCAATATGGTGGCCAGGCCATCTTCCTCTTCCTCCTCATCTGGTCCATCCCCTGCCTCCTCCCCAGTTTCAATGATAGAGAGAACACTGGCTGTTAAAGACAAAGTTATGTAATGTAACAACATTATAAGGTAGTAAACTGCAGGGTAACTCTTTCTTTTAAACCTACTGCAAGTGTCTTATCTTATATAATACAGATGTTACTTCAAAAAGAAGATGAATACATCCTATGCATCATGCATGTTAACCAATGACTTAAATTCTGCCAAGGCAATGGTTTTCCTGTCTTTTAGTTAATTGGATGAAAACAAACTTCATACAAATTATGACCTAACATAAAAATGTAAGTAATTCAATTATCACATAAAAGGTTGACTACTAATTATACCAATAGTTAATAGTTTATGGGATCAAATGCCTTTATTTCTCCTCCTTCTAAAGCTAAGTCAAGTCTGGACTATAGTTTTAAAAAATTAAAATTTTCTCAATGATTCTCACTTCATTAAGGGTTGTAGCTGTATCGTCAACCCCTCTGACACTCATCCTGATGCATGTATATACTGAAACCAGTATATCAAACAAATTAACGTACCTTTGAAACATCACTTGTAACATCCTTACCTATCTTTGCCTTGTACTCAGCTTCTAACTTTTCACAAGCCTCACAGGCCTCATTGTAGGACTTGCACTGTACCAGCCTTGGCCTGACAATCTCAAGAGTTTCATTCATCAGGTTCTCAATGTCTATAGGAAATGGATGCTCAGCGTCAAACACGGGATGGCTCTTCTTGAACCAGTAGTACCGCTGACAAATAAACAAGAAATACTCATCATTTTTCTGGGGTAGGATCTTAGTAATACAAGCCTCACAATATAGAGTGGCTTGTCCTAGTTTGTGAAGTGGACAAGTTTCTCTAGCCAAAATGTGTACAAGGATATTGTGTGGGGATGTTACTTAGTTAATGTTTCATATATTGAAACGGGATGTGGGACTGAGTGGCACAAACTGCTTGGCTAGCTATCAAGGGGCTCAAGTTTTTAGCTGAGTTGTGTTAGCTGAGTTGTGTTAGCTGAGTTGTGTTAACTGAGTTGTGTTAGCTGGGTTGTGTTAGCTGGGTGGTGTTAGCTGAGTTGTGTTAGCTGGGTTGTGTTAACTGAGCACCCAAAGTCAGCATGAGAATTTCCTTATACTCCCTCCCTCCACATGAGAATTAGCCAGAACACAATGAGCATGGTTATAGCATAAGTAATTTTACAAAATTGAATCTCAGGGACTACTGATCAGATGAAAATACCCTGATAAGAAATATCTTTATCTGGATTTTAGAACAAGACCTTTGGGATCAAAACTCAAAGTCATGTTACTAACTAACATCATCCTTAACATAGATCGTGTAGAGATAGATAAAGAACCAAGTTCTTTTAGGTCAGTAAAGTTAATCTTTGTATTTATTCGTTTAGACTGGTGTGCTTTCACAGATCAGAATAGAATCCTCCACTATGTGAACTATGTACTAATTCTTGCTCTATTTTGAAACTGACAGGTTTGCATTTCTTACCTGAAAGTAAACAAGGTAACAATCTAACTTCTTTTTACTTGAACCTTTATCAAAGAACTGACCACATGTTTCTAATATGACACACACAAGTCGGAGACGGAACAGATGTTCTGGTGGGTCCAAAGGACTTATCACTTTTTCTGTCAAAAAAAAATTAATCTATATCACAAAGTATTAGAACAACAAAATTTCAAAAGTAAAGTTTCTACATTTTTATATGTATATAAGCTTTAAAAAAAAGTTCAATCTAGATCTAATTCTAAGTGATTAGGTTCCTACACAGGCAGATCCATACAGCCTTGACAATAGTTAATTATGTTTGTAATAAAGTTTGAGTGAACCTATATAAAAGTTTAGAGCAAAAAAGCATTTATGGAGTGAGTTAAAACCAGACACTACATTCTATTTGGTAAGTATTATTGAGACTAGGTCCTGCCTACCATCCAGTGAAACCCCAAATGTAATAAGCGAGTATAAGATCTTGAAGATGACAGAAGACTCCACCATTCTGTAGTTGTACAACTCTCCTAAATACTTGACACAGCTGACACGTCTCTGGTTATACTTGGGCTGATTGATCTGATGAGAAGAGCAAGACATGACACATCAGTAACTTAAACAAAACTGTTAAAATAGACATGACACATCAGACACTAACACTACCAAGTTAAAACAGACATGACACATCAGACATTTAAATACTACCAGGTTAAAACAGACATGACATATCAGACACTCAAAAGCTACCAGGTTGAAACACAATAAAACAATCCATCACCATAGTTACAAAAACATTCTTTTGATCATTGAGAAAAACAAAACAAATCCAAATCCAAAATGTGTGATGTAATGGTCTCACCTCCATTCCTAGTCGAATGTCCTCTAGAACGCCATCCACTACCTGTATAGCCACATGTTCCTGTAACAACAAGAGCAGTCTTTTACACAAACAAAGTAAGCATTAATTATCCAGCTTGAATAGCATCAAATTAAAACATTTTTACATAACTATGAATCAAAATGTTATGTACATGGAAAGGAGCGACGCCAGCCAAGAGGTTTGCAGCACAATGGACTGAGTTGTAGCGAATATTCCAGACACCAGTTAGGCACTTGGTGGCGTAAAATGCTATCTGAAATGGTTGAAAATTGTTCCAGTCAGTATTTAACAAACCAGAAAAAAAAAGAGACATTTACAAATAAAAGTTAAAAAAAACTGACACTAAAACAAAACATGGCAAGACATTTGATTTATTCTCTAACTAATCTACCTAATACTGAAACAAAACTTTAGAATTATATGACATTTTTTTATATCAACAATAGTAACTCAAAGCTACTCATATTCATAGTGTGTTTAAAAATGAAGATAAAAATAACATTACCAATTACAGTAAATATAATCAGAAGGAAAAAAAAAAGATTTCCAATCAGGAAAACAAAGAAAAACTTTCTGTATGTAAGTTATGACAGACATGTCAGATCTTCATGAAGAGTACAAAAGAACTATCAAAGATTGTGAAGATAATAACAGCTCACCTCAGGATCATCCCATTTGAGTTTTCTCATTTGTCTTAACACCTATAAAAAAAAATGGTTGACAAATTAGCAATGCTAATTTCCAATGATAATAATAAGAAGTATTTAAGGCCTGTGCCTATAATATAAAAGACAAGCCCTCATGAATGAATGACCATAAACAGTAGTACAGCGACAGTTGTTTGTTTTGTTTACTTCAAACAAACTTATTAATTAACTCTCTGAAACATCGCTATCATCGTCAATCCATTCACACCTTCCATCGTCATACATAGAACTCATTTCTTTAATTTTGATTCTTTCCTAAATGGTTTTAATTGCTTAATAATTAATCTTGAATATTTGACTTTGTTAAGCTCAGATTTTCTTTCAACATACTTGACAGAAATGATGTGCTTAAAGCGATTTATTTAATTTTTGTTTTGCCATGACATGGGATGATGAGCTGTAATTTCCATTCTATGTGTTTCTCTAATGTTTTTTTTTTTTTTGTCAACTATTACAAAAATGTTACAAATCATTTATTATACATTCAGATCATAAAAGAGTTCCAAGATTTAGTCAAGGTTTAGATTAATGTAGCATGCCCACAGTCTGCAAATTTTCATTTTTTAATTTGCATCTAAAAAATGATAATTTTTTGTTTATAAAAATTAATGTTTTATACAAAAAGGGCATGCATTTCTCTTTAGTTGTAGATCTACATGTAATGTAACATTTTCTGATAAACAAAAACATTATTGAAGTTTAATCAAGACATGGTAGTGCATTATAGATGAGTGAAACGAACAATACTATTTGGATGTGGAGAACTATTCAGCTGTGAAAGAATTAGCTGCTCATAGTAACAAGTCAGGAAAGTGTTTCTGTAGAACAATACTTTTCAATGACATTAAGACAAAGGTCTGGTAAAAGTTTGTTTGCAGGCTAATGAAACTTGTATAAAACAGTGACCCAGAAAAGCAGCTTAAAAAAAAGTCTGTAAATGGATTGACAGTCTGCTTGTTTTATTGTCCCTTCTACTTGGTTATTTCCCTTTAACAATTGTAATCATGGGCATAATTAGTCTATGTACGTACAGGGGGATGTTTTGAAAAGGAAAAAGTACCAAAAGATAAATACTTTTAAAATATTGTAGCTGTAAAAAATTACATCTTAACCTTTTCAACTGTAACTTTTGACAGATCCTTATACAAAAGTTTTCTAATGTATTCATGCATGGGTGGTCTCTCCTTGCGCACAACAGTTGCAGCTTCAGGAGGATTGCTGTAGTAGTAAGCATTCTCAATCATTGACTCATACCTAGACTCCAGCTTCATTGCAGACTTCTTTCTCATCATCACTTCCTAGCCAATCAGAAATGGGTAACTAAATAATCATATTACTCTGCAAAGCAATATGGGTTACTTACAAACTTACAATGTAAATGATTGGCACATAATGAACATCATTCTCTTTCTTTTTTGTTATTTTATAACCAACTTCAATTTCTTTAATTTATTTTAAATCCAAGAAAGATATACTTAAAGTTTGAAGACCCAGCTGTGACCTAAATATTTCATCACATCTGAAACAGATGTAGCTCAGGTCAAATTAGTTTCAGTATTTTTTATTTATTCTTAAATCTGAATTAATAATGAATATGATAGTACTCACAAGATATATCTTTGTGCGGTAATGTGAGTCTGGAGACCTATAAAGAAACCTCCCACAAGTCTCTAGAAGAGCACAAGTCATTTCAATATTGTGGTGACTAAAGTCAAACATCAACATCTGGAGATACAAAAACAAAAAAAAAAAAAGAAAGTAAAATCCATACAAATGAGATATTGAAAAATGTATCAGAAGCACTGAATACTAAATATTTAGGAGCTGCCAAATGATAATAATTTTTTTTTTCATTAATATAATTAAAACTTATGAATTAGCATTCTATTATTCTATTTATAAATAATCTTAAATATAAACCTGTTTCTTAAATATTATTATCACTTAAAAATAGAACTTAACAAACTTAAAACAGAATTAGAAACCTAAATAAATTTTGAATTTATCTTTTTTTTTCATAAGACCAGTGTATCAAGTAGACTATTTGAGTTTCAGTGGGTCTCAGGCCATTGGTTTTGAGAGAAAAGTGTAGCACAACTAAAAGAGAAAAGTCTGTAGAGTGCAAAGATCTTTGATGTATATAAGGAGTGATCAGTTTCAAAAGGCTCAATGACATTTCATCATTGTATATGCACTGTTGACAAAGTATTGACACCTTCTTGCACTAACAGAAAAGAACCAATAGAGTGTATGCAAGATAGTAGCCACAAAATTACTCTGTGTAATGCTCTTCTGATTTGCAGTAGCTTAGCAACAGACATCAGTACAAGTTATGAACTTTCCATATGAGTATGTTTCGCACTAAATTTTGCCTGACTTTCATATCACATTGCAAGCCATTATCTCATAAATGTATTTCAAAAGGGATAAAAACAAATGTCCTGCAAGGCTCTCAATTTTCTTACATCTAATACATATATACATATGCTCACAAAAAAAGATATTTTGATAGTACACAATCACTATAAATGGATATGTATTTTTTTAGAATGAGCAAACATCTGCTTACCTTCAAACATTGAAGAGCTTCTATTTTTGGACACACTTTAAATTTTACAAGCTCCCCTGGTTTAAAAAAAAAATAATATATTTATAAATGTATTAAGAATCATATATAATATTCCATTGCAGTTCAACTAACTTGGTTAATTAGCTCGTCTTGGCCTCTGCTTTCTACCTCTTCATTGATAACATTGAGTACAATGATACACTTGCCATTAATAAATAGCATATGAAGATCTAGTATTATAGGTGTGACAAAGCATGGTATTAGTCAATAAACAACAGTAGCAGTCACAAGCTTGATGGATAATTTTAAACAAAAATGTTTGTTGTTGTAAAATTCAGGCTTATTGCCCCTGAGTCATCTATTGAATCTTCCATGGAATGCCAAACACTGTTATTCTTAAAATAATTATTTATAGTTGATGGTAATTCTTTAAATAGTAAATGTAAGTAAATCAACTGAAGGTATTTACAAGTTTCTAGCAGACTAATTTAAAACTAGAGCCAGTTTTCAATGATAACAGCAATAAACAAATATCAGATTCTGTAATTGGGATAATACATGATGACAATAAATAAATAACTACTATTCACTTCAATCCTAGAGTGACTATACATCTAGATAATGACAAAAAACATAGTGATACTAACCTATGAAACGTACTATTTTCAGTTTAGATTCTATGTTGATTTGATCCTTTTTCCTAACCTAAAAAAAATGTTTAAAAAATTAGATGAGAGAAAGAAAAGACAAGAGTAGTTTCCCCATGTCATAAATAATTTGGACACCATTTGGATATAATATCATGTCTTTATTTCTGTTTGTTTGTTTGTGTGTGTGAATGAAATAGTGATATTAGTAACTGTCAAATCTCAAATTTGATTATTTCTGGGGTCAATTTTCTTCATTTCACCAACCAGAGAAACTGGATGCCAAATTTTTATATGCAAATGTCTGTCATTTCTATTTTAATGACCACCTAAAGCACAAACCAAGATAGTAAAGCTTAGTTATTTTTAGACTACTAAAGCATTTGCTAAGCAGCATTATTAAAGGAATTTCTGTTTTTTCTTATTTTCGACAGGTGCAGGAATAGAAGCATTCTATTCTTAATTATTCCTGACTAAAAAGTGCCTTTTTTCCCTAAAATAACTAAATTAAATCATTACCAAATAAGGCACAATAAAATGAAACATATTATTCTGGCATGTGTGTCGCCAAAGAAAAAATGTATTCTAAGAAACATCATATATAAGTAAATCTTCCTCCTAAAAATATTGCTTTGTAAATAAAAGACTCACATGCCATTTGAAGTCAGACTTTAAAGCTTGGACTAGATCTGAAGCTAATTCTGGCATACATGGCTCCAGTATGGCAACAAGACGGGAGTAGAAAGGAAGCAAGTCATATCTAGAATGTAATAAGTGAACCAGCTCAATCAAATATTGATTTTAAAAAAATGCATTATTTAAAATAGTAGAGAAAAAAAGATGGTTTAAAACAAAAAACAACTTGGAAAATACAGTAGGATATTTACCTGGTCCTATGCACAGACAGCAAAGCCTTGACCAATTTCTTTCTATTTGACTTGGTGTTGAAGTTCATACAAAACTCAGTTGCAGCCTACACAGAATACAAGTCATTTATACAATTCTTTTTTTAAAGTAGATCTTCAAATGTATCTTATAAAAATGTTTGATAAAATTAGGATATAAAATAGAAACAGCAATGATATCATGGACTGAACTGGCACACAAAAGGACTGAATAGATTATGAGTAAGCCAGCATTGGTAACCTAATAAACAAACAAATTACTAAATATGAATTATTACTAGATGATGCTGACAGACATGACTTACATTATCAATCATATCTCTGTTGACAGAATTTGGAAGAGATACCAGGAAAGACTCAAATTGAACTTTCATCAATGTGCCAGTCTCAGTGTCATCTTCTGTGAGATACAACAACAGCTTCTATTACAATGGAGGCACAGTGGCTAAGCGGTCAAATGCTTGGCTTCCTAACTAGGTGTCCCGGGTTTGAATCCTAGTGATGACTGGGATTTTAATTTCGGGATCTTTGAGTCCACCCAGCTCTTATGGGAACCTGACACTAGTTAGGGAAAAGTAAAGGCAGATGGTCATTGTGCTGGCCACATGAGACCCTAGTTAACCGTGGGCAAAGAAACAGATGACCTTTACAACAACTACCCAATAGATCGCAAGGTTTGAAAGGGGAAATTTCTATTACAACAAGCATAGAGACTATAGAAATTCAACAACAGCTTCTATTACAAGAATAGAGACAATGGAGTTAAGAAGTTGCAAGTGGGAGAGTGTGGACTAGTGGGGACTAAGTTACTAGAGAGCTAAAGGGAATGTCTATTCCTTTGTACAGTGAAAAAAAAAAAAAGAAAAAGCATTTTATTATAAAAAGTTAGATCTATCTGTATCTAGAGCTAGAACTGATAAACCAAATCATTGTGTAAAATAAGTAGATATAAGTGTATTAGAAAGGAGGTGTTGGGTGTTTATGCATATGGATCCTTTAGGGTATAGAAAGCTACAATGAACAGGACAAGAAGTTGAATGTATAAGGGGCCATTATAAGTAAGGGCTGAACCTAAAGCCCAGATCAGGCCAACCAAAGATTGTGTCTGTGTAAGGGAAGTAAGCCAAGTGTCATGGAACTATTAAGTCAAAACAATGTTGATGTGTGTGTGCTTAGGTGCTCTCATGGGTGAGGTTTTCCATTTCAACTGTTGGATCTGTGAATAAGAGAACTTTGAAGGATGCAAAGAAAAAGAATGTGATTATTTTGAACAACTAATTTGCCAAAGAAGTATTTGTACAGTGGCTTAATACTAGAAAAAAAAAAGGAAAAGAAAGTGGGGGGAGTTATCCTCTGCTCCTTAGTAAGATACAAAGACATTGTCTTATCTTTATCAGCTGAAACAAACGGGCTGAAGAGGTTGAGTGGGTGGAAGTAGCATACAGAGGCACAATCAAAGTATTTATTCTATAGGGCTACAAATGATGGGTAAAAAAAATGTGTATAAAGGGCTTCAAAGTGCACAACAAAAGATTTTCATCTTAAAGGGCTAGTATAATTTAAGTGTAATAGAACTGTATAGCTTGGGATGGTGGGCATCCTATTGCAGGCCATTCCATTAAAGGATGTCATAGATATTAAAGCATTATCACTGTCTATTATCTTGTACAGCAAGAAGATGTCAATAAAATCAATTAAATGTTGACCTTCTGGCTTTGGTATAGTGAACATGCCAATAAAATCAATAAAATGTTGACCTTCTGGCTTTGGTATAGTGAACATGTCAATAAAATCAATTAAATGTTGACCTTCTGGCTCTGGTATAGTGAACATGTCAATAAAATCAATTAAATGTTGACCTTCTGGCTCTGGTATGGTGAACCTTTCCTCTTCCACTTCCTTGTCAGCCTCTTGCCTTTCAGCCTCTTTCATTGTCTCCTCTATCTGTTCAGTTTCTAATTCTTTTTCAATGTCATCAACAGCAAACTGGTCCATTTCTATAATACAATTGTGATTTTGTGAAATAAAAATATCTTCAATAAATTGTTAGCAACTGTTTAAAAACTAGCAAACAAAACTTAATACTTTTGTCTTTGTGTAACCAAAAGTGGCTTTCAACTTTTGTATTTCATGTTATCTTGACATTAATAAACATTTCAAAACCAATGTTCTCACCTTCTTCTAAACCTGTGTCAGCATTTTTGAGAACATCTTTGGTCAAACTGTTCTCACTGTCCTTGTACAGGATCTGTAATCATAGAGACACACACATATACATTTGTAAGGTATCTATAATCATAGAGACACAAACATATACATTTGTAAGGTATCTATAATCATAGAGACACAAACATATACATTTGTAAGGTATTTGTAATCATAGAGACACACATATACATTTGTAAGGTATTTGTAATCAGAGAGACATATACATTTGTAAGGTATCTGTAATCAAAGAAACACACACATATACATGTGTAAGGTATCTGTAATCATAGACACACACACATATACACATGTACAGTTTGTAGAGAGTGGGTATAGGATGATTGGATGTTTCTGCACCAATCAGTACCTGTGTCCCTAACACACTATACATGCACCACCCACCAACACTGCACATGATATGCATAATCTAATGGTATATTTTATAGAGGTTCTCCAAAAAGTGTATTCCTATGCCATTTGCATATTATATATTAAATATTATTGTTTTTTTTACACCATGGAGAGCACACACCCCTTTGTAAATACAGTCATTGTTTTTTGTAGACATTGAAAAATTAATGAAGTAAAATGGACTCAAAGGTATCTAAGAGCCCAAAACAGAGGATGAATATTTTAATATTTTATGATTTGTAAAAATTTTCTTGTAATGCCTTCTTTAACTTGTAATTAAGATATAAAATCTATATGTATATATGATGGATTTATCTGAAAATCTTACTTTTGTTCCTAGATTTAAGCAAATAGGGATGTCTAAGTTGAAAATGTAAACAAAAAAAGTGGACTCAACATTGTTCTTTGTAGAATTGACTCAGTTTACAAAATTATTGGTACTAAGACCAGTCAGTATATCCCAATACAGATAATATATAATTATTAGCATTATTTTAATACATACTTCAAATTTAATAAGCACTCAGAATGATAGGTATGGTTGCTGTTTTTAATCCTTTGACAATTGATTGGAAATATTAATTTCACAACTAAACTATGAAATAGATCTAAAACAAACTATTAAAACTAAATTATCGTAGACTTGAATTATAACTAAATTAGACTATTTCAACTTTGTGACTATGCTAACACTTTTGTTTCTGGCACTCTTCAATTCTATGCTGCTGTTTAAGCACTCACACTGGGTATAAAAGCTCTGAGATCTGGTAAGGTTTCATAAAATGATCTTGTGTCTTCATCTTCAAATAGTGTCTTATCTCCATCATATTGGAACTACAAGAAATTTAAAACAAAGATCATTCAATGCTTTATACTTTGTAAACAAGAACATAATAATAAAACAATGAAATAGAAAAATATTTTTAAAACTCCAACCTCTAAATCTTTCATAGGATTGAAAATATCCAAAACACCATTGCCATCATCTGTATAATCTGAGCTCAAGATAGAAAGAATATAGAGTGCAAATATTAAGGAGAGCTTGTGTAATGGGGGGTGGGGGAATAAGAAAAAAAAAGATTAAAACACTTTGCCTACCCTCTGGGGGGAATTCTGGGAAGTCTTCATCCAGGAGATCCTAAGAAAAAATGTTTATATAACAATATTAATGACGAATAATTTTAATTTTATTTGAAATATGAGACTTTAAATAACAAAAAAAAGCAAAACAATAAAGAAAACTTTTTTTTAAAACAAAGCTTATCTTAAGGAAAGGACCACTAATTACTGCCAATTATCTAAAGATTGAAGGATTTATCCCCATTTCTGCTTTATAAAACAAAATTAATTAATTACTACTAATTAATGAACTAATTCTTTAATTGTTTTTGATTGATACTTTATTGTCATGGACAATGAATATTTATGGAAACTTTCAACTTGATCAGAGAATGAGATGTGGGAAAAAATGAGACAAAATGTATTAAAAGAATAAATCAATGTATACGTTAACATCTCTCATTAAGTAGCATTATTCCCCTTATTTAGATATATATCAAACAAAATAATTAATTAAAAACAAATAATTAACTAATTTGTTAATTTTTTTATTAATTCATGTTGTGTCAGGTACACTGAATAATTGTGTCAAGTTTCAACTTGATCAGAGAATGGGAAGTGGGAGAAATAACAGCTTTGTAAAAAAACTATTTACTCACAGCCAGAACAGCAGCACTGGCAGAAAGTTTTTGAAAAGAAGCAAAGGCAGTTTCATAAGCTTCCTTTTTTTCAGCTGAAATTTCACCTTTTGACTGAGAAAAAAAGAGAAAAAAAAAGTACTTTAAAAAAAACAACTGATTTACAAAATAATATAATAATTCATTAGTGATTTTTATTTGAGATTATTACCTACAAGCAAAACTATTGTTTGAACCCATTCAATAAAATTTAACCTAAAAAGGCAGCTACATAAGTTTAATCATGGAACTATACTAATGGAACACCAGCTTCGAGATTTTATGATCAGAGTGCCGTCGCGCATCTTACCATTTGAAAAATCGACGAGGATGCCAAAGAAGAAATTTACTCC
Organism: Biomphalaria pfeifferi; assembly: GCA_030265305.1. Taxonomy (NCBI): domain Eukaryota; kingdom Metazoa; phylum Mollusca; class Gastropoda; family Planorbidae; genus Biomphalaria; species Biomphalaria pfeifferi. The sequence continues at coordinate 1,768,851 of JASAOG010000025.1, forward strand.
GAGAGCCACTTGGATTAACCTTCATTGAGAGTAAAACTTCCCCACACTATATTTTATTAGATCTGTAAAAACGTTATCCATTTTCTGACTATCTGATAAAATAGATACAATTTCCTTGAATAATGGATCGTCACAAAAGATTTTTTTTTAAGGCCACTTTGTTAAAATAGGTGTTTCCAGTACTTCCTCATTTGGGTATTTTACACAAAATCTGGAACTTTTTTTTATGTACATGTCATTATTATCATCTGTCCCGCGCAACCAAACCATCCACTTTTCCCGGTCACCAATGTTCTTAAAAAGATATCAAGAGAGAGAGGCTGGTCCATTATTTGCGTTGTCCAGCCAGCTATTTTTTTGACAACCTTTTTTTCGTTCTCTCTCATGAAGGATATTTTTTTTTTAAATTGGTCTTACAAAATACAATTGCAAATCAATTCATGCAGTTATTGTCTTTTCATGGTATTGAGGAGTCATCCTTTTTGCTAGCCAGAGTGTTAATTGGCAAAAGTAAAAAATTCATTTGTTTAATTTTTTAAAGTAAATATTCATAACTATATCTTTTATATAATAATATATTTTTAAAATAATAATCTTTTATATAGACAGGCTTTAATAGATCTAATAAATGATTAACTCGGACCTACCAATATGGGTATATAAATACTTAAATCTGGGTATTTAAAATTTCGAATGCGAATTTTTTAAAAACCAAACTTATATATTGATCTAGATGTCTTGTATAATAACTAGAATAATCTAGATCTACAACACCTAGACTAAGGTCTAGATTTATTTAACGATTTAAAAAAAATAAATCAATAGATCTAATATAGTCATGAGATCCACTCTATTTTCTCTAGATCTAGACCATACATGAGATCAATATGAATATTTATAGATCTAGTCTAGATCTATTGATCATCTAGTCTATAGACCTCTAGCTATACAGTATACTGGCTATACTATAGTTAGTATAGTTAATACTTATTAATAGTAGATCTATAATAAATAATAATACTTTTTAATAGTAGATCTATAATCTATCAATATCTAGACTTCACTTTCACATCACATTCACACGATTATTGATACAGACAGTGAATGAAACGAATGCAGTGGTTATACTGATTATACTTATAGTGACGATACTACTTATAGATCTACCAGTTGATAATCATCATCATCATAGATAATAATCTACATCTATAATCATAGTGCCCTTTTTTTAGTCAATATAGTCAAGTCAAGATAGTGGAACGTAAACTCAAAGGTTTAATACAATACGGTATAAGTAGAGTCTATGAGTTAGTATAAGATCTAATTATTTTGTTACTTTGTATGTGACAGTATGTCAATGTCTCAATTAAAATAATTAATATCATCAGCCATATCATTTTAAATATTTAAAAAGTAGACATAGATTTTTATTATATTATAAATAAATAGATTAGATCTACATATAATTTTACAAACTTTAGAAATGATTGATTTTATTTTTAATTGATCAGCCTTCTAGACTAGATCTAGCATCTCTAGCTGGACTCTAACTTGTAGTTTGTAGATCTTGGAATTGGATCGAAATTCACCTTCCTAAATTGTCTCTAAAGTCTGTATCTGATTTGAGAGGCCCAACGAGGCAAGAGTCTATTAGTACTCTGTCTCTTGATCTATCTAGTAGGCCTACTAAGCTGGTGCATTTGCCATAGTGTAGTCAAATCTTGACAACTAGTCTTCTAGATCTAAGCTTCTAGAATAATTAGATCTAGATCCAGTTTAGATTTAGAATATAAAAGTATTTTACTGCCTAAAAAACTAAATCTACTGATCTAAATTCTAGATATATAGATCCAGTTTAGATTTGGAATATAAAAATATTTACTAGCTAAAATTCTAAATCTACTGATCTATACTTAATATGTTAGATATTATATGACATCTACAAAAATTATTATTAAGATATAATTATAATTCTAGACTAGTTATATATGTACATAAAATATATAAATAAAAGATAAAATTTATGCAGGCCTAGGTCCCATAAATTTATAATTGATCCAGATCTATCAGTAAAAGTTACCTTCGGTTGGCAGTTTTACCCAATCTAATCTATACAAGACAATTTATAATCCATGCCTTGCCTACACCCCATATACATTAAATAATAGTTTCCATTCCATGCCATGCCCAGATATCTAATATCTAATATCTAATAGACGTTTTATGAACTGTGTGATTTTCATGGTCAAGCAACATCCAAATATCTTATATTTTAATATTTTCAAAAGAAATTAGCCAATATGCCTAATTGTATAATTACAGTTATGTTTGGAAATGCAAGAAAAAGGCATGCATTCCTGAAAAGTCAGTGATTGGTTGCACCTCTTAAAGGTAAGGTACTGCAATTTTTCCCTATGCACTTTTCTTATAAGCTGAAGTACTTGTATTTTTGAAAAACTAGTTTTCCATGAAAATGTAAATCATAATATATGTTATAGTTGCTTTTAGATGAGTTCAATGTGCATCAAATTAACTGAATATCTGCCTTCACCTATAATAATAATTCATAACTATTAAGGTCAGGGCCATGTCTACATATTAAGGCAGTAGCTCCTTTTAGGTACAGACTATTTTTAGAATGGCAAAATTATATAATTATACTTAATAATATATACATTTAGCATGGTCAACACATATGTCACACATATTTTTTTATTTTTTAAAAATCCTTTTATTTATTTGTATAACTAGATAACTTTCTGTTATGAGAAAAGATGAGATTTTTGGACTCCTGCAGAGCACCACCAGAAAGGAAAATCCCATCATGTTGCAAAATAAAAGTCTTGGACCAATTTTATTTTAAGTTATATTATACTGTAAGCTCTATACATATTTATGTATATCCTGTCATTCAGCCAAAAGGTTTGGATTTAGTATTTCTTTAAATCTGTTTGATATTGTACTTGATAACTATTAATCTGAGCCCCATTAAAACAAGAGGGAGTGCAGTGGATGAGTGGTAAAGCACTTGGCTTCTGAACTGAGGGTTCCTGGGTTCGATTAAGACTGGTATTTTCAATTTCAGAATCCTTAAGGCTACTCTGAGTCCACCAAGCTCTAATGGATACATGGCAATAGTAAGGAATAAGTAAAGGCGGTTTGGGGATCCATGGCTGAATGGTTAAGTCATGGGTTTGAATCTCTGTGAAGACTCAGATTTAAAATTTTGAGATTTTTGGGTGCCCCTGAGTCCACCCAACTCTAATGGGTAGCTGACTTTCGTTTTGGAAAGTAAAGATGGTTGGTTGTTGTGCTGGCCACATGATGCACTGGCCAAAGAATCAAATGACCTTAACATCATCTGCCCTATAGATTGTGAGGTCTAAAATGGGATTTTTTTTCAAAAGGTGGTTTGTTGTTGTGCTGGGTACATGACACCCTCCCAACCATGGGGCACAGAAACTGATAAACTTTATAGCATCTGCCCTATAGATTGCAAGATACGTAAGGGAAATTTTACTTTTTTAAAATTAAAATAAGAATCTAACAAAAGTAAACATATGGTGCATTCTCCTTAAAATTAAAACCTGGTGCGAAGGTTTAAAATGTTGGGAAAAAAAAGCAACATCAATTAAATATTCTTAATTCCCTTTGCAAAACTTACTGAGAAGAACATGCATGTTGTTTCCTCATAAAATTCTTGACAGAGGAAATCTTGTTTATATTAGATTTGAATTAAGCAAATTAAGAAAAAAATTATAATCATTATTTCAAATGGTTGTATCTAACCCTTATGAATTATTGTTCAGTTATAAGTATATTGAAATGAATGGATAATCATGAAATTGTTAAATAATTGCTGCTATCATTCCATTGACTAAAGAACCATAATTTTTTTTTTTTAATTAATTTCAAATTAATTTTCAAGCATAGAGTTCACATAGATCTTGAGTGAAATTTTTTTTTTATTTGACTAATGCTTCAATTTTATTGTACCATTAGTTTTTTATTTTTATTACCCTGAATATTTAAAAAATGAGTACACTATTTTCATGTAATAATGTAACTTGGTATTCACACATCAAAATACGCTATAATCTTTAGGCCATATAGATTTGTATAAATATAAATTAACTTGTTTAAATACATTGTAAATGTATATTGTTTGGATAAGAATAAAGTTTTTCTGTAGACAATTATTGTTCAAGAGTTGTTGATGCTCCTGCTTTATCAATTATATATACAGGTCATTAGTTTTAACACACTACTGGCACAAGAAAAAATGGTCGCCCCCACTTCCATTACATAGATGTAATAAAACGTGACCTCAAATCAGTGAACATCAATACTGACAATTGGAAAGACATAGCTCTAGACCGCAACAGATGGAGAGAGACAGTGACCAAGAAAGCTATGGACAGTGAAAGTACATGGGTCTCAGCTCGGGAAGAAAAACGTACAATCCGAAAAACGGCCAGCCTCTCTACCACCGAAGCAAAAGCCACCTTAACCTGCACTATCTGTGGACAGGACTGTCTCTCCAAAATAGGGCTCCACAGCCACATGAAGAAGTGTGCTCTGAGATGAACCATAGTCGTTCTACGACTGAAGGAAGATGATGATACAGGTCATTAGTTTTAACATGTCTGATAATAAATGACAGTACAAGTTATTGAATGAAAATTTGTCATTATTTCAGCTGCTTTAGGCCTACATCAATGTGAGGTACCAGTACTTTGATTGTGTCATATAACAATTTAAAGCAACATTTTGAAATGAATAGTGTGTAGAATTGACAGTAAATACATTTAAGTGATGGGCTGTGATCTGCATGAATTGAGAGCTGATCATGTATTGAATTTGTGTTTTTGATCTTTACTTCAAGTAAATGTTAATGAACAATTAATTTTTAATGAATAAATAATTTTAAAATAATTACAAAGAAACCGTAAACATCTACTTTAGTTTAATAATTTTTTTTCATCAGAACAGAATTTCCAACTTTGCATTCTTAAAATAAAATATAATTTATTTAGAGTAGAGTCAGAACACAAAATCATAGTTTTGAAATTAAGTAAATTAAGCTAAGGTGTGATCTCTTATAAACATTTGTATATAGACTACACACAATTTAATTTTTTTTTTTCATCAAATTGCAGGAACTAGTACATGTACTTATGCATATTTGACAATAAAAAACCTTAGTCAATGAAATAGTAATACTAGTAAATGAGATAAAAGTAAATATCATCAATGCTATTGAAGCCATACTTGTTTCTTTTTATCTTGTTTTGTGGACTGCAATTAAAGTTGCTATTAATTTTACTGATCGTCTTAGCTGAAATGCCAGTGTCATCTCTTTGAATCCTAAGCTTATTTTCTTGGTAACTGGACGTCCAGATATTTGGAGTTTCATTTTAAACACCTATACTTTCCAAAATGGCCTTCCGATAGGCAAAACTTATTTGCCTAACATGTCATATGCACATAAAGAGGTACCACAGAAATGCTTTAAAGACAAGCTTAGGCGCCAACTTGCTTTAACTGACATAGAATATGAGAGCACCTGGTTGCATACAGCTTCAGAACGAGACAGCTGGAGGTCACTTACAAAGGTGTGGTATACACCAATGAAAATTAATTGCCAAGGGTAGACGGCAAAAAGAAAAAAACAACTGATTCTACCACAGGTGGACAATGGTTATGCCTGTGCTCAGTGTGGCATAATATGTAGGTCGCAGCTGGGGCTGAGTAGCCACTGGAAACATAGCATTCCTCATAAGTCTTCGGAATCAAAGACAAGCCTATCATTTTTGTAGCATAGTTTGTAGCTTCTGTAAATGCATAAAATGCCGTCACAAATGACACTTAGTCCTCTGTGAGTTTGATGGATTATAAACATCTTACATCTTTGCCATATATTAAATGGTTCTTCTGTCTGTTCCACTAGGTACTTGCGTTTATCTAAATATCATTGATATATCGTAACATGTGATCAAAATAAAAACTAGAATCTCTGCAACTGGTTTACAAGTCAGAAGTCATCAATAACACTTGCCATTTAAAAAAAAAACAATTTAGATTAGTCAAATAAGTGACTGATTATTCAATTCATTTAGGCCTATAAAATTTTTTTATGTGAATATATAATGATCCTTTACACTTTGTGACTTTACTAGTAGATCTATACTTTGGAGTAGACTTGTTTGTTGAGCTAAAGTCGGAAGTACACATTGAGTTTTACTGTGATCTAGTAATCATCTAGTCAAATGAGTAGAGTCTAGTAGTAGAGAGAGTATCTGTCATTTCATGATCAGTAGGTGGCTGAAGTTTTATAAATCTATTCCATGACCAAAACCCTGGCTAGATTTAGATCTACTGGTCTAGACATCTAGATATAACTAGAATTAAACTAGAAAACTGAATTAGAGAAGTAGCTTTCTGGATCTAGAACTAGAATCTATATATTACTAATATTAGATCTAGTTGCGTCAAACGTTAATTTTTGGTTGTTGTTTTTAATAAATGCACATAAAATACATTGTTTTTTTTGGCAATAAAAATACCCAGTTGGTAGTCAAGTAATTCTAATAATTGATTATAGAATGACTCCATCAGTAGGCCTATTTGTTTATTTACATCTGTATCATATGACTTATTATTTATACTTATTTTCTATCATTCATCCAAGAAAATCTAGCTCCTCTAGATCTATTTCATTTTAGATTAGGCTATAGTTTTTTGTTTTTTTTCGTCATTTTATTTAGGCTACAATATTACCGAGATGAACTTTTTCTTTGTTTCCCACGAGACGTGTATGCCTATAGCCTAGTCCTTTCGATAATAGTAAAAAAAAACGATTAGAAATGCTTAACTTGGAGTGTCAAAACTGTATTAGGCCTCCTATTTTTTTATTTCGTGCAATTTAGTATATCATAACAAATACGCATTTAGCGGAACGGTAGACAGGTCTTCATCCAGATTTAGTTAAATAAACCAAACACAGAAACACTGAAAGATTGTATTTTCTGAATTTAGATTCTATTTTTTGGAAAAAAATGGCATTTTATAGGGTGATCGAAAAAAATAACTTTTGTGACGATCTCTTATTCAGGGAAATTTGATCTATTTTATCAGATAGTCAGAAAATGGATAAAGTTTTTACAGATCTAATAAAATATAGGTAAGGAAGTTTTACTCTCAATGAAGGTCAATCCAAGTGACTCTCTGAGTAAATTTCTTCTTTGGCATCATCATCGATTTTTCAAAATGGTATGGTGCGCGAAAAAAGATGCGCGACGGCACTTCGACTCTCTTTGCCTTTGTAAAAAACATGAAGCTGGTGTTCCATTAGTATAGTTCCATGGTGTAATGAAGACTTTGCAGCGGCCAGTTGTTGGAATAAAAATGTTATAATAATTTTTAAGCCTGCAATGAAAATTTGAGTCAAGTCAGACTCAAAAGTTTAAATTGTAATAAAAATAATATGAAACTAACCTGCATGATTTTTCTATTGATTCTTTCCATAGATTTCAGCTCTTTATGAGCACAGGTCACATGTTTAACTAAGGATGTATAGTAATCTTTAAGTAAGTTTCGACAACCCTTTTGTCTGTCCGGTGGCAGAAGCTAGATAAAGAAGAAATTTAGAAGTGTTTAGAGTAAATAATAAAACAGTTTCTGTGGTGAAATTAAAAATTAGAAACTGAAAACATTTTTTTATTGAGATATGCAGAAAATGTTTTAAATATTTAATGCTTTTTTTTTTATAATTAAAAAAATAATTAATTGAACTGACAATTAGAGAAACAGTCAACTAGATGTCTCTCAGTGATGAAACAGCATCAGGAGAACATTTTTTTATTGAGATATGCAGAAAATGTTTTAAATATTTAATGCTTTGTTTTTATAATTAAAAAAATAATGAATCGAATTGACTATTAGAGAAACAGTTCACTGCACGTCTCTCAATAATTTAGCATCTGGGGAATGGTTAGTGCCATACAAGTCAAAAATTGGCTTGAATGTAGGAATGCCAGCAAATATGCAGACTCCTAGAGTAACACCACAGTAAGAAAGGCAAGAAAAAATAGATTGAAGTAAGCAACACAAGACTAGAATAAGTAAGTCTCATGTTTTGTTGGGTGCCAAATCAAGCAAACGAATCTGCTGTAGACTTCTTCCAAGGAGCCTCCTCTGTTGAAGATGTATGCACATTGTTCCACAGTTTCAACAAATAAAGAACTAATAGTTTGACCAAGGAAATTATCATAATTTTATCAAACAAAGAGTTTTAAAAGCAAAACATATGGACCGAAAAGATAACCTCAATGTTTCAATGTGAAAGTCAATCTTTATGAATATGACTTTAGAAGTATTTTTTATATCAAAACTATTTATTCAAGCAGTAAGCATTTAACAGCATTAGTTTTGTTTTAAAAGAAATTTTATAAAATTTATTATTGAAAAATTTGATTTATAGGAACGAGTTTTTCTTAAAAGCTGATAAATCAAAATTGATTGTAATTTATTCACAACACATATCAAATGATCTTTAAATGTATTCATTTTGTAGTTTTCACAACAAAAAAAAAATCATAATATGAAGTTCAAAAAAGAGTTCAAAGTTTCCTACGAGAAATGTATACAGTAGTATCAACACATTTGTTGCCTACAGTATCTAGTCATTACCTAGAGCAGACCTGCCTACCAAAAAAAGTCCAAATGCGTAACGCTGATGGTCAAAATGCGTATTTTGGCACCAGAATGCGTAACACTTACGCGATCCACTATTTTGTTATATATATATATATAATATTAGATCTTGATGTCATGATTAGATCTACAATCTAAATCTAGATCAATATGACAATTGTCGGACAATAAGAGATGATATCTAGACTAGATCTGGATCTATAGTCTATATAATGCATATAATCTACTCTAGATCTGGGCTCAAGAATGTTACTGATGCCGTGGATCTGCTACAAACGTAGATCTACTCCAAACTTTCGTAGGCCTACCTTCATCCTTGATCTATTCTATACTAAGACTAAGAATCTAGTCTAGATCTAGACTAGATGGTAGAAGATGTTATCGATCTAGATCTAGACCTATTCTAGTCAATCTAAATCATACTATAACTAAATTGGATCTAGATTGTAGAGTAATGTAGAGAATCATGACATAATGATAATGTAATCATGATACGGTAATGACTAGCTAGATCTATTCCTGTATAACAAGTTATCTAGATTCTAGATCTAGAATCCAGATCTAGACTAGATATCTACAATGTCACTCAATGTGTTTTGAATGGATAGCACTTCGATATTTTTTTTCTATACAAATGAATACGGGAATCAGGGATTCAACATAATTAATTTCTACTAATGAACTTACAAAAAAAAAAGTCACGTTGGTGTATCAGCTTACTGACGGTACCAACCTAGTACCAACCCGCCACGCCCTCACTCTCGCGTTCTTCATTTCTAGACTAATTCTAATTGCTCTTAAGAACCAATCAACGTATAGATCTGGACACAATGTGTTCCCACAACTTTTCTGTCCCCCCCCTCCAACAGGATGGCTTAGCGTGACCTCCATGACCGCTTGTAAGCTAGTCTAGAGAGGGGAAAAAAAAGGATACGAAATGCATAACGCGACAGGTTAAATGTGTATTTGCGTACTGACGGTCATTTTTGGGAGATTTAGCGTAACGAATAAGCATTTTGCGTAATGGTAGGCAGGTCTGCTATAGTATCAAATAATTACCTACAGTATCAAATGATTACCTATAGTATGAACACAAAAACACAACAATTACCTGACTCTTAGAGATCTCCAGATTATATTTTTCTGACAACAGCCTTAAAAAAAAATAGTTACAAATGTCTGAGGTCATTAATTGTCAATGCATGACTAAAGAAAGAAGCATTGCAACAGGAAAGATTGAGATACATGTAAGAGTGAAAGCAAACATTTTTTTTTTTCCAGACTTCAGTCCATTACAAAGAAGTTAATGTCATGATTATTTCTATTCATATTAGTTAAAGTTATAACTTAAAAGAATGCCATGAGTTCAAGTCTTGGTAGAGAGAGAGTGAGTTTTTACTTAGCATTAAAGGCTTGGACTAAAGTCTTTTAAGATTACTGCTTTAAATTAACTGGTGACTACAGAAATGGGCAAATGCAACTTTTTAATAGTGTAGCTATTTTATTTGAAACTCTACAGATTTCTATACATGACATACTAGTAAGAAATACCTACAAAATCTAAAAATTCAAAACCTTCTGTCATAGTTACAGTGTTTACAAATATACTTAAGATTTTTAGGCAGTTTCTATTACCTATACTTCCTAGGCACAATGCCTGTGTAGTCATCCCCACAATGTTTACAAAAACTAGTAATGATAGGTAGGTAATTGTGTTCTTCTCTGTCTGTGTTCACCAAAATGGACAGCTGATTAGCTAAAATGGGAAGTCCTTCTTTAGCTGTGAAGATGCCATGAGCAATGAGCTCACCTAGAAACCTTAAGTCAACTCGATATTTACTTGCATTGCTAATCTGGTGAATGGAAGAAAGAATCTGTTTTCATAGCAATAGAAGCATTGATATGTTTTACAGTCATGTATAAAAAGTATAAAGAAGTGAAAATCATTATGGTTGATTTGGGTTAATAACATTGCATTTTTCATATTCAGAAAATTTGAATCTGTTATGACTATCATAACTACTGACTAAAAATGGCTCATTACAAGAATTAAATATTACAATGAAATATTTTTTATATGTACATGAAAATGAATATTTTTTTTAATGTCAATCCAAAAAACTTACTTTTTCATCTTTCTTAGAGAGTAAACATTTATTGAAAACTTCTATCAATGAATGGCTAAAATCTGCATATCTTTTATGAAGGAGACCACAAATGTGAATGGCACAAGGGACATCAGTCATTTTCATTTTTGCATCTATGATAGCTCCTGCCTGATAATAAATAAAATTTTACAAAAGTTATAAATATCAAAAATAGAAAATAAAAAATTAAAAGGATAGTTCAATATATTAATTCCTATGTAATACACTCAAACCTAACAAACCATCACCCCCCCCCCCCCCCCAAAAAAAAAATTGTGATAATGTGATAACTGAAAGAGAATGTCTACAGCCATTAAATATTACTTATGTTAAAAAAGTGATTTTCTTTTCTGTCATTCACAAACAAAACACATTTGATGGTCAAGAGGGATGGGTAGTCAAAAATCACCAAAAGTAATAGTAAGGTAACAGAAAAGCAGAGTTTATTGTACTTAGGTGAAGAGTTGGATCATAATGAAAATCGACCCAAGGACTGGGTGGCATGTGGTGTCAAGAAAACTGATTCTTTGTTTCCAGTCTTTTTCTGTTCTTACAACACACACAGTATGTCTTGGTGAGAACAAAAAAAAAAGTATATGAAATAGACTTACCACTTCCTCAATGTATTTAGTTAGGTTCAATCCAAGAAACTCTTTACTAAGACTGTCTTTCTGTGACTCTGTAAGGTTTCTCTACATGCAACAAAAAAGTATTGATTAAAAATCGCTTGAAAAGCATTAAGAAGAATGAAACACAGACTAGAAATCAGCTGGTAGATATAGAGGAGAAAGGTAAATAAAAAAAAACAACAACATTTGTCCCAAAAAGGAAAGACTGGTAGTACAATTCCATGTTCAAGTTTTATCATAATTAATTAAGATTCAACCTACAAGTTTTCTGATAAAAGCTGTATTTTTCCTTAGGCTTGAGTCTAACTTGGTGAAAAATGATTCATCAGGACGGTTGTCTGAAAGAAAAACAAAAATCTAAATGTACATGCATCTACACAACAGAAGAGCATTATGTTCCTATATGACCTTTACTCTTGGAATTCTAATTTTAGTATGTATACACATGAATATAAGGTTCTGATAAAAATTTAAATTACAGGATTTTCAAAGATATTTGGATATTACCAAAACAAACTCATTTAATTTTAAAATATTTACCAGCAGCTGCTAGGTTTATATTTCTTGCATCAGATTTGGTATTATTTCTGTCATTCATTTCTGTAATGTAGTCTTTTAAAGTTTGCTGACAACATTAAAAAAAAAAGCACATTATGGCTATAATTAATAGAAGTTGTCAATTCTTTTTTATGTATATAAAATTTCAAAGTATGTGGATAATAAGCCGATTATATATAATCCAACTAGCAGACTAAACAGTATTCAGTTATTTAGTTATCAATGATATTTTAAAAAATCAACATTAATTTTTTTTCTATAGCACTTTACCAGAATAGCTAAAACTACAATGAGATTTTTAAAAGCATGATTTTAAACAACTCTGTAAAGCTAGATGAAATTATCCTGGCAACCATAGCTACAATAATTGCTTGAAAAAACAACAACATAAAAACATACCAGTTCTTCAGCTTTTAGTCTTTCTGCTGCTTCCTCTGCTTTTCTCTAAAAAAAAAAAATAATTAAAATTTTATACAATAAAGTGCATACAATTTTCAAAACAAAATTGTTACCGGTATGTATTAAGAAAAAAAGAATCCTGCTGTTAGTTATACCTTTTCTTCTTCTTCATTCTTTAGCCTTTCTTCTTCTTTTTTCTGTTTTTCTTCCTCAAGCTGTATAATTTCTTCTTCTGTTAGAGACCGGTCTTCTTCTTTAGGAGTTTCCAGTTCATTTCTTTTAAGATCAGTTTTAGTTGGAAGGCGCTTTTCTTCAATTTTTGTAAGTGGAGACTTGATGTCTCTTTAGTTGAATGAAAAATGATACAATTGAAATAGCTTTTGAACATTTTGTTCTGGGTTGTTAAACAACAATATCTACCAAAGGGTTTCTAATTATTTCATATACCTTCTATCTTTGTCTCTGTTGACATATTTATAATCACCACTTGATCTATCTTTTCTGTCACTTCTATAGTCCCTCTGGTCTTGTTTTGGTCTATCACTTCTGCCACCTCTTGTTCTTCCACTGTCATGGCTTCCTCTGTATCTTTGTGGATTATATCTATCAGTGATTTTAATGAAACACTTTCTTAAAATAAATAAATTCAACTTTCATTTTAAAGAGAAATGTATAATTTGATAAAAGGTATTTGCCTTAAAAATTATTGTGGCGTTACTAAATCAATTTAGTGTAATTAGTACCTGTCCTTGCCATAGTCAGATCCATCCACATCGTTCTTATGTTTGTCTTCTTTTTTGCGTCGAGAGTCTGCTTGTGTTTTTTCCATTTTAAAATTATGCAAATTTATTTAACAATTTTCATCTCTGCATATGATAGACATTTTGTATATACTTTGGGTGCATTAAGTTGTGTAATCACTTTGCATGTTAAATCTGTAGCAAGAAAAGAAAGAAAAAATATAATACTACTCATATAGTTCTCATTAAGAAAGATTAAGACTATGAAATTCAGTAAAGAATCAATTAAATTTAATAAATTAATAGTATTTAAGTGCATATATAAATTAACAAATAAATATATATATATATAGAGAGAGAGAGAGGTGAACTACCCCCGACTCGCTGATTCAATCAGTTATCCTCAACTCTTTAAAATCACCTGATGGGCATTCATTAAATTTTTTACACAGGTTCATCTCACCTCTTAGGCATTCATTACAAAACTTTTTTGTTACATTTGCAATCTAATAGCAGAAATTCAGAGAAAACCGTTAGCTTTCTATGACCTTTTTAATAATGCTTCTGTAAGTCCCAAAAGAGTGTTAACATTCAGGGCTTTCCCTTAGAAGTACACAAATAAAAAAGAATAGTTACAGCCAAAATAAACAATATATCAATAATCTTTCAACCTTGCGGCAAACTATCAGGGATACTGGAGCTACAATTCACTGGCTCATATTGAAATTTTGAAAGAATTGGTTAAGAGGCAATATGGAATAGTCTAAAGAACACAAATATTTTGTGAAAAATCCGGGAATAAGTCAACATGTAGCCAGTGGGTAAAACTAGAATGTACTGTAGATCTAAATTATATTGTAAATTCTAGTTCTATAAAAAATCATTTAGATTTTAGCTTTAATATTTTATAGTAATTTTTTTTATAATCAGATCAACAATAAAAAGATGATGTACTAAATAAAATAATGTCCTCTAACTAGATCTACATTAACCTAAATCTAAATCAAGAAAAATAATTTATAAGAGCCTAGTGGCATAGTGATAATCATATATATATATATGATTATTACTATATATATATATATCTGTGACATTTTACATCTCGCGAGACGATCTTTTCCCTTTTCTGATTCTTGTGTGACTAAAGAGGCCAATCCTTGATACACAGCTGAAATCGCAGGTTGGGCATATGTAATCACCAGGCGCCGTTGCATTTTCACCCTTCTTTCTGCTTCTGTTATGTATGACATCTGCAATCCGAGACCCTTCCTTTATGCTCTCTTTCCATGTGGATCTATCCAGTGTCACCTCTTCCCAGCTGCCAGTGTCGATTTTGAAGAGCTTCATGTCGCGTTTTCATACAACCGTATAACATAAAAGTGGGCGACCAGCGGCTCTCCTGCCTTCTATTAGATAGCCATACAGAATGTCCTGTGGAAGTCGACCTACTGGCATTTTACAAAAGTGGCCAAGCCAGCCAAGGCATCTGCTGCTGATAACAGAGCGGATGGGGGGAGGGGATGACTAAATGACTTGCACTGAAAATTTTGATTAAAGTGAGGAGGATTTGCACAACACGTCTATGTGACTCTTTCGCCCTAAAGCCCATGTTTTTCCAGAAGCAAGGTTTGGTCAAGACCTCCGGGGACGAGTTTGGGTGCACTGGATTATATAAGATATTATTATATTTATTATATGGTACCCCGACAAAATAGTGTGAATAAAATAGCGCAGAAAAAATATTATTTCAGTCATTTTGAAAGAAATACTTTAGATATAAAATATGAATAGAGCCAATATTTTTTGTTTTAATGTTATCATTATTTTTCATTCATTTTGCAGGAAACACTTTAGATATCTTAAAACATAAATATGCAAACAGTAAGTAAAAATTATAATAAGCTAAAATGTTTCCATGACGTTGGCTACTTCAAAGGTTCTCTATAGAGTGAGATGTTCTAGGTTAGGTATTCAGTCAGAACAAGTAATCATAGAAGCGGAGATAATATTGTGTCCAAATATACTATATACACTATGACACTATGATGATAACACACTGTACATGGATGCAAGCAACATAGCCCCTTTTAGCCTGCAAGGGGGGGGTCAGCAATCCCAAAAAACCTGCAAGCATGATGCCTCTTATATTTCTCGACATAAATAAAACATTTACCGCTATATATATATATATCTAGTCTAGATGTCATTTTAATTCTATGATAATAGTAACAGAGTAGATCCATCAATTTACACCTATCTAAATCTAGGTATAATAAAGAAACTAGTAAGTATTAAGATAATTAAGTATTAGAGATCTAGACATACAATAGTCTCTGAGTCTAAGTTTAGACTTTAACTTGTCTAGGAATAGAGTGTCACTAGAGCTACTATTTAACTAGATTTTCTCTAGATTTAGGTCTAGACTAGACCTAAATCCAAATTATATACTCTAGATTTAGTTCCAGATCTTGAAGTTAGATCTATATACACTAATCTAGTAGTGCTAGATCATAGTAGTGAGCCCTGCCCCTAGCTAGAATCATCTACTAGATCTAGAGTCTTGTCTTTTTTAAAATAAGTTTTTTTATTATTAAATCTAGAATCTAAATTTAATTAGTAGAATATTATATCTGATAATAGATTAAAATACTAATAGATACAATCTACTTTTGATCTATGCTGCTTCTGCCCACTGACTAGACCTAGTCAGGCTAGTGGTAGATTGTAAGATTCTAACAAATTATTCCAATTATCTAGATCTAATAGTTAATATTCATTGAATTGATATCGATCTATCATTATCATCTACTGAGATGATCTAGACTATACCACTAGTGCACTAGCTAGCCTGACTAGGTCTAGTCCCTGGGCCTGGATATAATTAAATCTAGATTCTAGATCTAATAATAAAAAACTTATTTTAAAAAAGGCAAGACTAGAATTGACTAGATCTATATTATTATATAAGTTTTATAACTATCGTTACTATCATTATTCATACGGCGATGATATGGTATGGTAATTTCGCATTTTCGGGTAAATACGTTCAACTTCTAAAATCATTTTAAAATGTAGAAATAGATCTAGAATCTAGATCTCTAGACTAGATCTAGCCTCTAGGTCTGGTTTCAATTTTTATGCCGGCAGATCAAACTTATTAGAATTAGATCTACGTGCTAGATCTAACTTAGGCGTCTCAGGCCGGGGCCATACGGATGTTTCTAGCTTTTGTTTACGTTTTTGATACAAAGCGAAAGTTCGGAAATAGCGCATGCGCCATAACTTAAGAATTGTAACTTCCTGTCTTTCTTTGAATTCGACTTAAGTTTTAGTTTGAAAGTACAAAACGTAATTGTGAAAAAAAAAATGTCCGATACTGAGCCGCAATCAGTCGGACTGGCGTTTGCTGGCAAGCTTTTTTTTTTAAATTCGATTTTGCCGGCATGCCGGTTATAGGCGGCAAACTTGCATCCATGCACTGTACGACACACATCATTATATATCTACCCCTTGAACGGGGTCACCACATTTCAAAATCCAATTTTTAGCACGTTATGCATTTTATACATTGGTGAAAAAGAGGAATGATATAAAATTTTAAGTACTCTCGTTCTCTGCAAATATGGGATACTTTCAGATCTATTAATATTGAAAAGGATAGAGACATCAACAAAAATGCTGCCCAAGACATTAAATTACTAATAATCTGGTACTTTTATACCCATCATATATAAGCCTGCGCTATTTTGTCGGAAAATTTTGTGATATTTTGTCAGCGCTATTTTGTCGGGTCACATTATATCAGTGATGGGAACAGACTTTGAAAACATTTTAGGAAATTTTGTACACCCCCGTTTTTTAACTGGCCTGTCACTGTGACCTAAAAAAAGATGTTGCTGAATTTTTTTAAATTATGTAGAATTCTACTCTAGACTCTATTATTATTATTGGCCTCCTTCAGTCATAGAATGTCTATGGTTTATCTCAGAGCACACTTCCTCATGTGGCTGTGGAGCCCTATTTTGGAGAGACTCCCGTCCACAGATAGAGCAGATTAAGGTGGCTTTTGCTTCGGTCGTAGAGAAGCTGGCCGTTTTTCGGATTGTACGTTTTTCTTCCTGAGCTGAGACCCATGTACTTTCACTGTCCATAGCTTTCTTGGTCACTGTCTCTCTCCATCTGTTGCGGTCTAGAACTATGTCTTCCCAATTGTCAGTATTGATGTTCACTGATTTGAGGTCACGTTTTATTACATCTATGTAACGGAGGTGGGGACGACCAGTTTTTCTTGTGCCAGTCGCGAGTTGTCCATAGAGGATGACTTTTGGGATGCGCTTGTCCTCCATCCGGCGAACATGTCCAAGCCAAGGCTAATGGCGTTATCTGAGGGCATCTCACTATAGATCTAAATTAACTAAATTTTAAATTATCTCTAGGTCTGGATTTACTAAAGACTTTTAATAGACAAGAGTGACAGTCTAGTCTAAGACTAGACCTATGATTATAGTATGATGCCTATGCCTATGATATAATCAAAATATAATCATATTTAATATATATAATATATATCTAGTAGTATCCAGATATTAGATTCTATATCTAGATTAGTCTAGATAATAAGATATTTATTAGATCTATCAGACATCATCAGTATTAGGACATTTTATAAGGTATTGATAAATTGAAGTTTACAACTCACTAACTAAGACTCTAAGAGAAGCAGGTAGAGAAGATGATAGATCTAGTATTTGAAGTACTGTCACTAGTTACATTCATTATCATTAGTTACAAGTTTATAAAAACTATTTATATTAATTACTAAATTAAAATTAGTATTAAGTTATTAGTAGATCTACAAAATAGTAGATGATAGATTTAGTACAAACCAAAGTAACCAAGAAGTAGTCAAGTACTCAAGGCTACTCAGTACTGCAGTACTGACTTGGTTGAAGTAGCCGTAGTAGGAGTCTAGAGAAGGAACATTTCTGTATTAGGGGTAGATCTAGATTGTTCTAGATCTAGACAGATCAAAGATCTCTAGATTTAGATAATCTATATCTAGACTCTAGTAATTTAAGTAATAAAGATTAAAATAAATAATAATGAGATGCTGTCACTGTCAGTAACGGAATGAGATTTGGTTAGTAGATCTATTAATAGTTGGTGCTAGTGATTGCCCTTTAATGAAAAAAAAAAAAGATACCAAATAGGACAGTTTGATTTGCACCTGAAGAAGAGAAGAAGGCATTAGTCTCATTAGATCTAGATCTAATTCATTAATAACATTCTTCATTGTTAAGAAAATACGCTAATAGAGCTACATCTAGATTTTTAATTAAAATTGTAAAACAGAAACACTTTTATATTGCGATTCTAACAATTTTCATACAATCCTACTTTCGTACTTTTTTTTTTTTAATGGCATTAAAAATGATTACTATTGCTAGGATTGCAGGATCTTTACGTTTAAGTACAAAAGAAAATATTTTTGAACATAAAACTTTAGATTTAGACTTTATGTCATTATTAACAGTATATTTAAATAAGTGATTAAATACGTTTGAATAATGAGGTATTTTATGCAATCTACCTTTTGATTTAGCGAGATGTTATGGTTGCTATTTTTGTAAATGCCTGGCACTAAACTGTACATGGTTCTGAGATCTGTGTTTATGTTGTTTGTTATTAAATTTTAAATGTAAGAGCTTGATCTAGAAGTACAATCTCTGTCTATGGTATAATCTAGATAATAGATCCAGATCTATATAGATTATTATAGATCTAGAATGTTTGTTATTAATTCTTAATTAATTAAGTTAGATCTAATTCTGTCACTGTCAATAAAATATTATTCAAAATTATTGACATTTGTCATATTCTTATCTTAAATAATACAGACGTTACTTCAAAGAAAAGAAGATGATTACGTCCTAGGCGTCATGCATTTAGTCATGCATATTAACCAATGACTTAAATTCTGCCAAGTCACTGGTTTTTCTGGCTAGCTCAGACAACCCATTCCATGCTCTAATAGCACTACATTTACAGTATTTGAGTATATATATATTATATCATTAGACTCATTAGTGATACTAACTTGTCACTAACTTAGACTTATATCCAACTCTCTTACTATTTACCTACTATTAATGATAATCATTTTGATTTTTAAAAAGTCTACAGTAGAGTAATGATCTACAGTACACTGACTAGATTAAAAGATCTAGGAGTATTTCTAGGCTTTACTACTAGTACTAGACATATTTTGATGCAGACACTTATAACCCATACAACATCCTAAACACCAAACCCACCAACTGCTAGCCAGATCCACTCCTGTTAAATCTGCTAAAACTAATAAAACACCATCATGAAATAAACCTACTTTAAATTAGAAAGAAGTAATACCAAAATACATTAAAACATTAGTAATACATTTTCAAAGCATTAGGCATGATTAGGAACAAAACAGCAGACTTAGAAATTGCAGGAACAGAAACTTGGCTACATCCTGAAATTTATAATGCAGAAATTTTTAATAGTGATTATGAAATTTCTAGAAAAGATAGGGCAGATAATCACTGAGGAGTTCTCTTAGCAATACAAAACACTCTTATAGCAGAAGAAATTACCATACCTAACTCAAAAAATTTAGAATCAACATTTTGTAAAATCAACACCACCTCAACATCCCTAATAATAGGCAGTATTTACAGACCACCAAATTCTAGTTTTGAGTACATATGCAAGATCTATGTCATCAGTTAACTACAGTTAAAGAAAAAAATAAAATTGCAGTTTTTTGGATTATGGGGGATTTCAACCTACCTGATATAAATTGGAAAACACTAACCATAGATAAACACCAAAACCTCAAGGACATATATGAGCTTTTCATAGGAACTTTACACAACCTAAGGTTAGATCAAATAATTAAAAATCTAACTAGATTTAAAAACACATTAGATCTCTTCTTAACCAACAGACCTGGATTAGTAGTAGACTATGATATTATCCCTGGTCTATCAGACCATGATATCATTAAAATACACAGTCAGATAAAAGCAGTAGCCAATTCAAAACCCAAAAGAAAAATCTTACTCTGGAACAAATGTAACCTAACACAACTACACCAAGCTGCATTAAACTTTCAACATTCTTATTAGAAAAAGACATTAATCAACCAGCCGATGACCTCTGGAATTTCATTAAAAACTGTCTTAAAAGCATTATAGAATATCATATACCAACTAAATACACATCAAACAAAATAAATAAATGCTGGTTTAATAATAGATTAAAGAAGCTTTGTAAACAGAAGGAAAACCTATATAGAAAATTTAAAGAAACTAAGGCAAAAAGAGTTTATAAAAAGTATATAAGAATTAAACACCTAACCCAAAAAGTAAGCAGACAGCTGCAGAGAGAATACATAAACAATGTAATATCTGAGTGTTTCTCCAGTACTGGTGACAAATAGGTATTGGTTCACTAAAAAGTCTATAACTCTAAAACTTCTTATTAAATGTCACAATTTTCTTTTCATTGCACTTAGAAATGGTTTGTGTATAAATTGTGATATTTTGAGCTTGAAAGGTGCATAGTGAAATTTTAAGATTGTAGAAAATGTGTGAAATAGTGCACAAAATGGCATCTTTGATATAACACGGAACACTTGGCTTAGGTTGAAGTAATATTCTACTAAAAGCAAGGATTATTGAACAGACATTTTTGTTGAAATAGGTCAACAATATAATGTTATTGCAATATCTATATCTTTTTATTTTATATTTACTTTGGTATTACTTATATGTGCCCGTAAAAAATGTGTCACAGGTGCATCACGTTGTGTCCCACTAAACTTGAAATTTTAAACCTTTATCAATTGTAAACAAAGTAAAGGATTCTGCTCTCAATTGTGTTTTTGTTACTAAAAGCATCAATGATTAATTGATACAGTGTAATTTTTCTTTAAAACTGTACAAATTTATATAATTTTAGTAAAATAGGTCTTGGTGTCCCAGATGAAGCTCCTCAAATGCGCTTGACAAAAAGAGCAATATCTGTTTAAACAGAAATATTAATGTAATGGGAATTACTTAATGGCATCTCTGATACTGCTTAGTACACAATTAGCTCCATTTTCTTGGGAAAAGGATACATAGTAATTAACAGGAGACATTAAAAGACATGGTGTACCACATTTTTTCATTGTAGCACCCGAAACACTCCATGTTGAATCATACAAGAAAATTTCAGAGATATTTAATTTACATAATGATTTACCAAATTGCATTAGTTCAGGAACAAAAGTCAATTATTTGCAGATGATTGCATAATATATAGAACAATAAAAACAACACAAGACACAGAAATTTTAAGAATTAGATGAATTACAGAAATGAGAATCAAATTGGAGCATGTCTTTCCACCCAGAAAAATGTCAGTTATTAAGAGTAACAAAAAAAGTAAAATTAATTCCACTTATCTTATTCATGGTAAACCAGTAACACAGACTAAAAACGCGAAATACCTAGGTATTATAATAAATGAAAAACTGTCATGGAATCCCCATATTGATGAAACTATACAAAAATCAAAGCATTGGGGTTTATTAGAAAAAATGTCTATAAATCAAATAAGAACTTAAAACTAAAATGTTATTTAACCTTGGTTAGGCCAATAATAGAATATGCATCCTCTGTTTGGGCCCCCTCAACTCAAGAAAAACTGGAACAGACACTTCTTCTTCTTAAACTGTCAGGTAGAGTTGAGCCTTCGGCTCTTGGAACTCTAGGCCAGCAAAAGTGAACAAGAGCTCCCTCTCACCGGCCTGTATGAAAACAATGTACACTGGCGGGTGGGTCAGACTCGCGGCAAGAGGCCACGTATAAATCTACTAAGACTGTCCCCGCCATTTTTCTTTTCTTTACCAGGCTAACTGTGCGAGACACGCAATTTATTATGTAACGGCCCCTTGAGGAACAGTGCCTGGATTGTGACAAGGTTGTGGGAGCTTTTTTACAACTCCGCGCAGTGCAATGAGGATGCTCTCGCACCCCCTTAGGCACCCCCACGGGAGTCTTGTTTTAATACCCTTTAGCCTCATCGTTTCCTCCTACAATGGTTTTCCCCCAAGCGCCCTATGAGGCAGGGTAGCATGCCCGGGAACAGACACAAAATAAAGCAGTGAGATTCATAAAAAACGAATATTCACATTTGACTAGAGTAACACCTTTAGTAAAATCACTAAATTTAGAAAACCTTCAGAAGACTTAAAAGTAAAGTAGCAATTTTACATAAAACACTGAATCATAATCTTCAAATACAAAAACAAAATTTAATAAAATACTCAGAAAGACACAAAGATAAAGGCACACTCCTCTTTCCAGATGCTAGGACAAATTTGTATTAATGCTTCTTTTTCCCTAGCGCTATTAAAGCATGGAATGGGTTGCCTGAGCTAGCCAGGAAAACCAGTGACTTGGCAGAGTTTAGGACATTGGTTTTAATTAGCATGATGTGTAGGATGTAATCATCTTCTTTTTTGAAGCAATGTCTGTATCATATAAGATACTGTCACATACTTAATAATACTACTAGATCTAGATCTAGAAAGTCTTAAGTCTGGTAAAGACTAGTACTATCAATATCTAGTCATGGGCCTAGAGTAGATATAGGCTGAGACCGAGATACTTGAGTTGAGTCAAGTGTCCTTAATATATTTATTAATCTAACAGAGTCTAATTACAGTATGAGTAGATTAATTCTAGATTTAAGATTCTAAATTTATACTTTTATGCTGTAGATCCATTTAATCTATATCTGCTCATTAATATTTGGAATTAATAGCAAAACATTCTAAATTTGTAAGTATTCTTGACTTTTTTTTTTTTTTTGTCCTCAGGGATATGGATGAGATGATCAAAAGTAATTTGGACCACTTAAGTGAAAGTGATGAGTCTTCACAGTTTCATTTTGGTCACAGAACAATAGCTCGTCGTAGAGAAAAAATACAGTATATTGTTTACAAATGGTCCAGCTATTCTTACAACTATCTTCCAGAGTTAGTTATCTTTTCAATTGAGATTTGCTAATGATAATGCCTTTAAATGTCTCTCCACAAGTTTTAGCTACTGGTTTTGGTGTTAACTATATATATATATATATATATATATATATATATATATATATTAGGGGTGCACCGGATAGTCCCTCCGGCTCCGGCTTCTGTCGAATATTTTTTACTATCCGTTGCTATTCGGCTCCAGTCGGATATCGCTACCCGATAGTAAAAAAGACACCTATTTAATATGCATAAAGTGGACCTCGTTCCATGTTATAGAATGTATTAATGTTTATATGAAAACAAAATAATGTGCTTAAAAATAGAGCCGTTATGAATATGCACCAAACATCGTTTATTATAAAGACAAGGCATGTTAATAACTTAATATAAATACAGATGAAACTTTACATCATAAATGCGCTTTACATACAGAGATGCAATGGCTGGCACTTTTTTCAATTTGTCTTGACCTTTGAGTAAGTTAGTTAACATGTTAAAATGTTACATTCCTTGACAACGTCATGCTGACCAGACGTCTGTCTAGCTGTGCGGGTATATCTCCAGAGGTAGAGATGAACAACTCCCACTCCCTTTTATTTGTTTAGTCCATCACATTGAGTTTTTTATAGGCAGGTAACCACAAGTTAAATACGATGGACGTAGGTTTAATGTCAGCGTATAGACACTCTCTAGTGGTCACACCTTTCGAGGGAACTGAGTTTGTTTACTTAGTAGTTAATCTTTATTTGGGGGGGGGGGGGGGAGCTGGACTACAAGAGCCACACCTCTAAGGTAACCAGGTATATTTCTAAATGAACAACTCCCTCCCCCTTTTATTTGTTTAGCCCATCACATTGAGTTCATTGATTGACAGGTGACCCCAAGTCAGATACGATGGACGTAAGCACTCTCTAGAGGTCACACGAGGGAACTAGGTTTGTTATTGGGGGGGGGGACTAGACTTTACATTATAAATTCGTATTACATACGTAGCAGCGATGTCTGGCACACTGGCTTGTCTTGACCTTTGAGTGGGCTAGTAAACATGTCATATTCCTTAACTACGTCACGCTCATAATCTGTCTAGATGTGCGGGTAGATCTCCAGAGGTAGAGATGAGCTACCCCCACCTCCTTTTGTTTGTTTAGTCCATAACATTGAGTTCACAGATAGGCAGCTGACCACATTAAGCCAGATGTCAACGTGTTGACACTGTCTAGAGGTCACATCTTATGAGGGAACTGAGTTTGTTTACTTGGAGTAGAATTTTTATTAGGGGCGGGACTACAAGCCAAATCTCTATAAGGTTAATTTGGTATGAGTTTGTTTATTATGAGATAGGTTGTCAATCAAAGGTCTGGACCACAAACCACACCTTTCATACTATTGGACTGGTAATAAGTTTGTTAACTTTGAGTTAAGTCTCAATTATGAGTCAGGACTACAAGCCAAACAGACACTGACTAAGGGTATCTTTAAAGGGAGGGCTCAAGAGACTCAACACCCCCAACTTCTTATTTGTTTAATCCATGACAATGTATTGATAGAGAATATAGACATTGACCATTCTTAAGCCAGAATGGATTAACGCAAATTGTTAAGACATATTGACACTGTCTAGAGGTCACTAGATGATGACACTAAGTTTGTTTACTTGGAGAGAAATGTCAATTAGAGCGCTGAACTACAGGACACACCCCTACAAGTATTTTGTTACACAAGCCACGGGTATAAAAGTGGCTTGCAAGGGCATTTAGTAAATTGAAAAGTAATAATAATGGCTGATAATGGCTGGCTTTATATGGCGTTACTTTAATGTCAAAACAATGGACAATTCTAAAGCAGTTTGCAATGCTTGTAAAATAGTTCTGTCACGTGGTAAACTAGGCAAACCTAAAGACTTCTCAACCAGCAATATGATTAATCATCTACGCTCGAAACACCCAGACTTATTCAACGAAATGACTGCATTGAAATCAGCATCAAGTAATATCACTGCCTGTGCCAGTATGTCTACGAGCTCCAGTGATTCGTCAAGCCTCACACACAAGCAGCAACCAGGGATTAAAGAGGTCTTAGACAAAGCTGAATTGTGGGATATTAATAGTGATAATGCTAAACGCATTCACTTGGCCATAGCAATGATGATTGCAACTGACATGGAACCTTACCAAGTAGTTGAGAAACCTGGATTTATTGGACTTTTAAAAGTACTGGAGAAAAGATACACTGTGCCTAGTCGCAAATATTTTACAGATCGCGTTATTCCAGATATATACAACAATATTTCCTCAAAGCTTTGTGAAATGCTGTCTGAAGCTAAAAGCATCGCTTTCTCAATGGACACTTGGACAGCTGATAATACCACCGAATCATATTTTGATTTAACTTCCCATTGGTTGAATGAGTCATTTGACCGAAGCAGCTATGTTTTGCATTGTACAAAATTTAATGGCCAGCATACGGCTGCAAATTTGCTGTCAGCATTTGAAACATCGCTTGAAAATTGGAACATATCTCTAGAAAACTGTCATTTGGTTCTACGTGACAATGCTGCAAACATCACCAAATGCTTTCGTGATGGTAAATTTGCAAGTGTTGGTTGCTTTGCACATACAATACAACTTTGTGTACACGACGGTGTTTTGAGTCAGCGATGTGTAGTGGATATGATTACTGCAGCACTAAAAATTTAATTTAATGGCCAGCATACGGCTGCAAATTTGCTGTCAGCATTTGAAACATCGCTTGAAAATTGGAACATATCTCTAGAAAACTGTCATTTGGTTCTACGTGACAATGCTGCAAACATCACCAAATGCTTTCGTGATGGTAAATTTGCAAGTGTTGGTTGCTCTGCACATACAATACAACTTTGTGTACACGACGGTGTTTTGAGTCAGCGATGTGTAGTGGATATGATTACTGCAGCACTAAAAAATAGTATGCCATTTTAAACATTCGTCCTCGGCATCTGACCGTTTACATAACCTACAGAGCGAACTCGACCTTCCACAACATCAGTTGATTCAAGATGTCACTACCCGCTGGAACTCGACCTTCCTTATGTTAAAGAGGCTGTTGGAGCAATGTCGAGCCATAACACTGTACTGTGCAGAAAATGAAAAATTAAGCAATTTATCTCCAAGCCAGTGGTCTGTTGGTGAGAAAGTGGCTGCTCTTCTACAACCTTTTGAGGAAGTTACCCGTGAAGTAAGTGCAGCGGTAGCTTCTATTTCCATTGTGATTCCATTAGTACGTGTTCTGAAGATATTCCTGCAGCGTGAGGGTAATGATAAAGGAATTAAAAATATGAAAAGTACATTACTGGAATGCTTGAACAGCAGGTTGGAAAACTTAGACAACAACCGTCTGTACAGCATAGCAACATTGCTTGACCCTCATTTTAAATCTCTTGTACTAAATGAGAATGCATGCACTGAAGCAAAGGCAGGAGTCCTAATTTATGCAACACGTCACCAAAATCCTGTCACAGAAAGTGTAACACAAGCATACGTCTTCTCTGAAGCAGTTGAACCGCTAACAAAAAAGGCCAGGTTAGCTGAATCCAGTTTGTGGGACTGTTTTGATGAATTGGTGGCACAAGAAGAAGCTAGTGTACCAACGGACGTCAAAGTACAAAGCCAGCAAGATATAATTAATGAAGAGCTGTCCAAATACCTGAGTGAGCCACTGATTCATCAAAAAGATGATCCAGTTTTATGGTGGAAGGTTAATGCCAGTAGCAAAGGTTGCTCAAATCTATCTAGCACCACCTCCAACCAGTGTGCCATCGGAGAGACTGTTCAACGTTGCTGGACAAATTATCAATGACTATCGTGCAAAACTTATACCAGACAATGCTGAAAAACTTATTTTTCTGAAATATAACTCATCTTTAATGTAACAAACAACTAATAAATTCAATTGAAACCTAGTTCTTGTCATATCGATTCATTTTCTTTTTGCTGTGCTTTAATGCTTTAACTTTTAAAGGATATGTATATTATTATTATATTATTATATTAAATTAGCATTATGTATTCTTTTGTAAATAAATAAATAAATATCACTGTTGAATTACTTTTTCTAACGTGTTAACTTTAAATCTTACTCTTGTGTTATGTGTGTGTCTTGATTGAATCACAATATTCTTAATAAAAGTTAAGAGTGTCTAGTAACTCCTCGTTATTACTGGAATTACTTAAGATATTTACTAAGCCACTATCTGTATAAGGTACAAACCAGAAGCGGTTTGTGGCCTTTAAAACACGAGCCTAATGACAAGTTGATGGTTTAAAATACATGAACACAAACATTTACCCACTATACAACTTAGATTGTACTTAAGACTAAGAGAGATTTACGCTATAAAATCAAGATTAACTTTACCTTTGAAAGATTTACATTAGTTACAAAAAAGTTTATATATTCTGCATGAGTTATCCCACATTCTACTTTACAATTAGCGGCCTCATACATACGCACACACCATCTCATGTTACAAAGATTAGTTTATGATAAGCATATCTGTAAAAAAAAATGCTGTTGATTTTAATTTATCAATCAGTGATAGAGTTTAAAGTAAGAAAGTAATAACAAAATAATATGAATATAGGTATGTTATATAGAAGATTTGCAAAAACTTCTGTAAAACAAGCTGTTTGAGTCATGTAGGTATCTGGCTCCGGCCGAATATCTAATTTTACTATCCGGTTATATCCGGCTCCGGCCGGATATCAAAAAGTACTATCCGGTGCACCCCAAATATATATATATATATATTTATTTATATATATATATATATATATATATATAAATATATATATGTATGTATGTATATATATATGTATGTATATGATAGTCTAGTGATGTGTGTCTCATCTGTCTCTTTGACTTTCATTTTATAGGGGTACTGTGTCAGTTTGCATAACTATATCCCTCCACTCTTTCTGGTCAGCAGCAGTGATGTGTATATTTATATATTTACTGCTCTCTTGTGTACACTCCATTGGCTCCCCTGTGAATGCAGGAATCAACTACAAGGTGGCCACACTTTGTTATCGGTGCATCGACAATAAAGTAAACTGATCACTCCATATGTCCCTCAGAGAGCCCTGTGAATCCATGAGCTCAAGACTTTAGTTGAATATACTTCTTCCCTCAAATGTAACAATAGCAGATTTTTTTTAGTATAGTACATGTAAACAAAGGTTTTAAAATCAATTCCCATTGAGTTCAGACAAACCACATGCTTCAATACATTCAAGAAGAACATTAAGACATATCTCATCAAAACTTGTTTAGATTATTTTGCCATTTTAACTCTTGTGTTTATGTTTGTCATTTGATCATAGCCCCTTGAGCCTACATTTTGTTTGTTAACAGCAATATTTAAATTAAATTATTATTTATAAAAGAAAAACCAATAAAGTAAAATGCCTATGTTTAGTTACATCATTGCTAAGTATATATATATATATAAAGTTCGTCCTTCGTGATTCAATGTAGACCACTTTTGTCATCCAGTGGGCTGAGGGCTTTGCACTGGGGTTTTTTACTCTCTTTTTCCTCATCAATTTGTGCGCCAGTTTTCACAATGTGACGCCATGATGCTCTTCATGAGAGTGTGTCTCCCAGGTGGCTGAATCAATGCTGAATGCTTTCAGAGAAGCTTTGAGGGTGTCCCTAAAGCCTTTTCTTTGTCCACCTTGTGAGTGCTTTCCTTCCCTTAACTGGCCATACAGAAGTCGCTTAGGGATGCGATGGTTTTCCATTCTGCAGATGTGTCTTGCCCATCGCAGCTGGGACTGCATCATGATTGTGTGGATGCTTTGCAGACCTGCTCTTCAAAGGACTTCAGTATCTGGTATTTTTTCTTGCCATTTGCTGATGACTGTGCCCTAAATACCTGCTCTGAAAATGATCTGCAGAGCATCGTCAATGACTTTTCAATAGCATGTTCAGACTTGGCCTTACTATAAACACAAAAAAGACTGAAGTATTATATTTGCCTGCTTCAGATAAAGCCTACTCGGATCCAAGTATCAAGATAAATGGACATGGTATAAATACAGTGGACAGATTCACCTATCTTGGCAGCACGCTCTCCAGAAACAGAAAGGTCAAGAATGAAATCGACCTGCGTATTGCCAAGGCTAGTGCATCTTATGGCAGTCTGTCTAAAAATGTCTGGAACAGATGAGGTATCACCACAAACACAAAGCTAGCGGGTCTATCAAACTGTCATCATCTCTACATGGCTACAGAAAAAATGCAAAAAAACTAAACCACTTCCACATGACCTGTCTAAGAAATATACTATTAGATTACTAAGTAAAGTTGTGCTGATAGTCACCATCATTATATTTGGCCAACTTTTGCTTGGTCTTGTTTGTGCTGTTTGACAAGAAACTGATTTTAGATTTAATTGTGATGCTGGTAACATGTGATTGGTATAAATAGGTACTTTCAGACATTGTTGGATGTCACATTACCAAGCATAGCCATGGATGTTTTAATTGGTGAAGAACCTAAAGAAGTCCTTTTGAAAGAATCAAATATTTTAATAATCCGAATTGAAATTAAAAAAGAAAAACTCACAGACTATACCAAGTAAGAACAGCATTAAATAACAAACATATCAAATAAAAACAGGCTTGTCACCTCTAGCCCCATTAGAATAAGAAAGTCATGTGCCGCAACAGAAGTGAAATTAAATAGTTTTTTTTTATCTCCCCTGAAAGTATTTAGAATCTATTGTTTAGAAAACATTCTGTTGATGTTTTGCCAGCTTAACATGTTTTATTAATTAACATAAATATTGATCCCAATATATTTATGTAGAGATTAGTTAGGAAAACAGCTTTGAGGACATGGTTTATTAGTTGTTTGTTTGTTGTTTTTTTTTTGTAGTTTTTTTTTAGGAGTTTTAAACAGTTGATTAAAAAGTTTAGCAAAATAAGTTATCTGCTTGTTTAAAAAAATATTTTTCAGAAACATTTACTATGACCGTCCAAGTGATCAGCTTTCCAGATGGTCCTCAGATTCAAACAATCCTCCTCAGGTGAGGAAAATGAATTGATATTATTACAGGGGAGGGCAAATTACGACCTAAAGGCCACGTGACGGGCTGCCTGAGCGTTTTATGCGGCCCGCAGACGCCTACAAATATTAGGGGTGCCCTCAGATTTTATATATATACAAAATGCTTATGTTAAAAAAAATTTTTTTATTATATCTATATAAACTATTGAAACTTCACATTCTAATGACGAAGAGGCTAAAGAAACACTTACTTTACATATCATTGTAAAAAGTTATGCTAATTGGCAACATGTCGAAATATTCGGTGAAAGACACAAACTCAGGCCAGTATTTATTCAATACTATAAAGAACTGTGGTGAAAGTGTTGAGTTGGCATGGAACAATATAGCAAGTGTAACAACTGATAGTGCCCGTGCTTTGCTTGAGGAAAAACATAAGTTTGTTAATAAAATTAAAGAACAATATCCCAACCATAAACTTTACATGTGAAAGTTTATGCAAAGTTTCATTGAATATCTAACATGTTAGTGACCCAGTTATCTCATGGATCAAACTTAGAGCTATTGGTCTTAACCACAAGCAGTGGCAGTTCAAGAAGTACTTGAAGATTTGAAAACAAAACATTTGATGTTTGGTAACACAATAGTATCCATGTGGTTTAGCATGGGCAAGGTATTGAGAAGAATATGGGATCTCAAGGAAAAAATATTTCCTTGAAGATTATTAGCTGGACTTTGTTACTAATATTTCTAATGAAGTGTGGAAGACAGACTTCTGTTTGACATTGCAATAATGTATTGTTTGCACATGAAACAAATATGCATGTTAAATCTTTTCAAAGAAAGCCTAATTTCTCCAAGCAAGTAAATGAAAACAGGTTTTTTTTTAGTTTCCTTTGCTGAAAGGTGAAGCTATTTCTTGTGAAATGATAAAAAAGTACAAGACTTTTTTGATTCCTTGATTGTGGAAATTGAAAGCAAATTTTAAGACATCAAAAATTTGGAACAGTTCATCATTTTGTACAGAAGCTGATTCATCTCTTGTGGACATACCTCCAAGCAAATTATGACCTGAAAGAGAAGTTTACGCTAACATGCCTAGTCCCTGCTCCTCAGCGAGGCTCAAATCACTCCATCCTGGCATTGACAGAGTCAGGAAGTCATGTCAGAAGTTGCATTTCCTCACTTAAAAAACTTTGCTGCTAAACTTCCACATTATTTGAGTCAACATACAGTCTGTGAACTAGAGTATTGTCTGTTTTGTAAGAAGAAGGGATTGATGCTGACTGAATGTTATTGAAAAGCAGTCACATGGATAACTAGCTCCTCAGTTTCAGAACATTTTGCATGATTGAAAACAGTTTAAAATGTTTTACATTAAGTACAATTGTACATTTGTGTTGAAATATTGTGACGTTAAAGACAATAACAAAATGATTAAAAAGTATTAACAAAATTAGTTTCAGAAATTACTAACTCTTGCTGTAATATCAATTTATAATACAGTACAAATGTGAATTAAAAGATATACATAATTAGCTCTCATATTATTCTAAGTTAAGTTAGTATAATAATAATAGCAATAATTAATTAATCAATTAGTGGTAAATAAGTATTTTTGTTTATAAAGAGAAAAAAGTATTGAGATATATGCCATTGATTTAACAGTTTTTCCTTTTAGATAAGCTTTGCTTTTTAAAAAGTTTTTCTTTCCACTTTGCTTGTTTTACTTTGTGAAATTGGAAAGCATATATGTGGTATTTTAATTGACTTGAATTTGTTTATTTGTGGATGTTTTAACTCTTTCTCTCCTAACCGACGATATCATCTTTGATTTTATCCCATTATGCAGCCTAATCAATGATATTATCGTCTATCCTTAATTTAATTGCTTACAAAAATATGATTGTTTTTAAAGAGTGGGGGGCTAAAAAGGCTTTTTTTATTCTATAATTATTTTTATAGAGGGTGTGACATGGGATAGTGACCTCAAGTCAATTAATATAAATGTTTTATTTGTTATATAATTAGTTTTGTAAGAATATAAATAACTATCATAAAAAATACTTTTTATTCAATTTGGATTATAAAATATTGCCTAAATCTAGTCAAGATCTAGTTTTAAGGGAGACTTTTCCACAGTGAATACGTTTTAACTTTTATTTTAGTTTTATAAACATGAATTTAAATTGTTATTTTAAATTATCTTAATGGGGTGTGCATTTTCCTTTATTTGTATACCAAATATAGCATTTTCTGATAACAAACAAAAAAGTTATTAAAGTTTAATGATGACAGGATAGTGGAATATATATGAGTAAAATGAATAATTCCGTCGTAACGTGGAAAATAATTACGGAGAGAAAGAGTTAAATTGTTTCTAAATTTAACATTAAAATGATATCATTATTTGCTGCTGATAATGTTTTCCTGACTTACATATCATACTTTTGCTATCATCATAAGAATAATTTCGTAATGATAATTATTTTGTATGATCTCTTGCCATTGAAAGAATAAATTTGTTTCTTTCAGTATTTAATTTTAAAGCTTGAAAAACCAGCAGTTGTAGAATATATTCTCTTTGGCAAGTATGAAAAGACTCATGTTTGTAACCTGAGGAAATTTAAAGTGTATGGAGGCCTGACAGAAGATCACATGATAGAGTTATTAGATGGGTAAGTAGGTTGTTTTTTTTGTTGTTTTTTTTAAATCATCCCCCTCTTCATTCATTTCTTTCACTTCAAAATAAGTGAACTACAATGCATGATCACTACAACGTTTGTTGACATGAGTACTAATGTAATAGAATATTTAATAAAATTTTATTGAGCTTTGTTAGTTACCCTTTTTGACCTTACAGCATATGGGGCAGATTATTTAAAGCTTATCTGTTTCTATGGTTGACAAATAATGAAGGTGTATTATGGCTGGTATAAGCAATAACTAACTTTTTTTCACAACTAATGTCAGGTACCCAGGGTTGTTCTAAAAACCCAAAAGTTCCAAAATCTCTTTCTAAACTGGGATTTAAATTTGTGGCTCCTTGCCATTGCTCTACTGCTCAGCCACTTCACCCCTTAAGGATGCCATGCAGTATTTTGGAAATATACTAACATTTTTATTGTGTAATCCTTATATTAATGTCTGGTATTAAATTACTTACTGGTAGATCTAGAACGATTTATTTTAGTACAAAAACAAATGAGCACCACTGGGTTAAATAGGGCTTAAATAAAGTTGATTTAATCACTTTTTTTTTCCTCCATGTAATTTTCACAAAATTCTTTTGTCCTTGAATGCAGGGGCTTGAAAAATGACCATGTTAGTGAGACCTTTCAGCTGCGTCATGAAATAGAAGGCAATCCATTCCCTTGTAGATATATCAAAATAGGTAAAACATTTGTTGGAGTATGAATATATAGATTTACTTCTTAGCATTTTGTGTACTTTAGAACTTATTTTTTTGCAAGTAGAACGTAATATGTAGGTTCTTTAATTTTCATTGTTGAATGTTACTGAAGTATCTAGAAGTATTGTTGATTGTTTTAATTTATTTAATTTAGTCCCTTTACAAGCTTGGGGTCCGAGCTTCAACTTCAGTATCTGGTATGTAGAGTTGATTGGAAACAACAGATGGGAGGAAGTGAAACATAGCATGAACTGGTATAACACAGTAAGAACATTACTCCTTCTTCACCACCTAAATAGATGTATTGAACATATGACATTGATCACACAGTTAAGTGGATGTGTTTAACACATTGTATTAGTTACACAGCTTCAGTATGTAAATATTCTCATATTTTAAAAATATGCAGCAAAAGATTCTAAATCTGACTTTTCAATTTACACAATTTGTTTAAAACTATTTGCAGTACAAAGAAAGGGAGGCCATAAGGTTGTGTCTGAAACATTTTCGACAGCGCTGCTACACTGAAGCTTATGAAGCCTTGATGAAAAAAACTAATATTGTTTTGGAGCACCCAATATTAACACAGCTTCACACTCTACTGGTATCTAGTTTGATCTTACTTCATTTAATTGACTCAAATTTGTATGTTTTTATACACCGTTTTATACATAGTTTTTTATTATTTTTATTTTCCAAACAGGTTATAAATGGAGATTTCAAAGCATGTGAAGATTTGGTTTCTCAGGCATGTAATGGTATGGAAAAAGTATATACACATTATTACAGCCTTTATTTTATTTTAAATTAGAAATAAATAATTGTTTGCTCATAAACTACATTTAAACCTGTTTTGTTTTTTTAATATATGTTAAATATAAAATTTTGCTACATCAAGTAATTTTTTTTTAGTTATGTTAAATATAAAATTGTGTTACATCAAGTATTGTTAATGGTATTACATATATGGTACATCCTACACATTTATGGTAAATTTATTAACTTAAACTGATAATTCTCTGTCTATTGATTAACAGAAGGAATGTTTGACCAGTACATCAGTCAGCAAGATTATAAACCAGACTGGACACCCATAGAACCTGTCAGTATTAAAAGTAAGTAACATGTTTGTAAAATGTAGAACTTCACCTCTGCTCCTTTGCTTTTATTCTTCTTTAATCCTGCTACTTTGCATTTTCTGATCTCTGACAGAAACAGATCGTGGTATAGAGACGAGGCCAGGAATGAGAGGGGGCCATCAGATGTGTATTGATGTTCTGACAGAAACAATCTACATGTTTGGAGGATGGGATGGCAACCATGACCTGGCAGATTTGTGGTCGTACCATATCCCCACCCACACTTGGGTCTGCATATCACATGACACAGAAAGAGATGTAAGTGTTAACTACAAAACAATCTTGTCAGTGGGAACTTGCTTCAATTGAAAACATTTCAAGTGCAATATTTTTGTTTAAAATCAACCACAGCACAAAGTTTTATCATTTTATGTAGTCCTGTTACCTCAAAAGAACTTAGCTGGTAAATTTTTGTTTAGGGTTTGGTTCTTCTCATTTGGTCCTTGTCATCATTCTAAGCTTAGCCTTAACTAGCCACAAGTTTTATTAACTGTAGTGATTACTCCCATTAATGTTTGGGAAAAGAATGTTTAATAACAGTAAAATATTATGTTTAACTTGGTTATGGACTATCTGGCTTACATATGAAATAAATCTAATGTATAAAGTTATTGTTTTTTTTTTTAGATAAAACATTAGAAATTGCTAATCGCATCTATATCTTACTAATCAATCAAACATTGATTTTTCAAATGTTTATTTAAGAAATCAAATTAATTTTATATGTCCATATTTGAATAGCATACATCAGTGCTTGTAATAAAAAAAAACTGTCAGCTTATTTCAATAAATATAAAGACACACATTCTTTCATTAGCTGGGACTACTTGTTTATCAACTTTTTGATAAAGTAATAAGTATTATTGTTTAACCTTGATGACGTTTTATTACTAACTGTACTAATTCACTGTAATATTGAATCCTTAGGGAGGACCTTCTCCGAGATCCTGCCACAAGATGTGCCTGGATTATGAAAGAAAACAGATATTTACTTTAGGAAGATACCTTGATCCCAGTATGAGGACTCCTGAAAAATTAAAAGTATAAACTTTATTAATTTTCCTTTTTTCAAATGCTCTAATCTCTTGATGGTTAATTTGCAAAAATTTTCTTGTCTTGTGATTTATTTATTCTCCTACTTTAAACGGCAGTTTGAAATATGTTGTTTTATTCTATAGCACATTGGTTGCCAAACTCTATGAGTTGTAACATTTTATTCAAAAACATAACTTCTCACATTTGGAAAGGATTTTAACGTGTATTGTTTCACCTGTTCTTCTTAGTCTGGTATCTACAAAATTAATAGATATAGTACCTGAGTATGTTATTTATTAGGATTAAGAAAAAAAATTTAAATATATCCTAAAGATCTATTTACAACCGAACATCATATGGCAATTATTGATGTATTTTCAACCTTGCTTTCCAAATATTTGTTTATTATATAAATTCTAAATGTATATACATATATATTTTTTAGTGTGACTTTCACATGTATGATATAACAAGTCAGCAATGGACATTTATCACAGAAGACACTGCTGCGATGGGAGGCCCAAGATTGATCTTTGATCATCAAATGGTCATAGATATTGAACATCAAACTATATATGTCTTTGGTGGCAGAGTTTTGAGGTAAATTGCTATAACTACAGGGTTCCTGCAGCCTCCTGATTTTTCATGAGCTCCTGGAAAACTCCTGAAATTGGAAAATATATGAAAAAGTCCTAAAAATCTTCTGAAATTATTAAAAATCTCCTGAAAAGTCATAAGAATCTCCTGAAAAATAGACAAAATTGCAGATCCTACGGGCGATTAAGAAAAAAAAAACGGCATTGTCGGCTTTCATTTAATAAAAATGTGATAATATGGCCAATTCAAGCCTAAAACGGAAGTTCTAATACTTTGTTTACTTTAATAGTCACTGACATATATAAACATAGATCTAAGTACCGGTATTCTAAGTCTATCTCGATCTCAAAAGTGATTTTTTTAAAAACAAATCTAGATCTACATAGATTTGATAGATCTAGAATTAGAATGAAAAAGCTAGATCTATTTTATCTAGATCTAAATCTAGAAAGACTTGATATTAAAATTAAGACTAGACCGTAAGTCTAGATTTAGGTACTTCAACATCGCTATTTTTAGTGTGCCGGAAGTCTGCTTAAAAATTGGTCCTCATGATTTCGGTAGTGTCCTCGGTTACCATCAGAAAAGTGCGTAAAACGTCATTATTTTTTAACCGATCTTCTAGGTTAGAGTTTCATTTTGTCGGGGAGAAAATGGCGATTCTATTGATACCAAATTTGACGGGATTGGCTTACTAGATCTTTTTTTTTTTTTGTAGTTTCCAAAATTAGGGTGTGTTCCAGCTATGATTACTTTTTTATTTTTGTTTTGTAATTATTTATATTGGTTAGTAATTTGTAGTATCCATATCTACATAAGAATCACGTGTGATTATTAAGCTATTTTGGATGGCGCTCTTGGTATATGAATGCCAAAATGACCACAAAATCGAAAGTAGCCATTTTGCTATCAATTCTACCGGAAGTAGTAATAAAATACTTATAAAAGATTATTAAAACGAAGTTTTCTTGTTTATTAATATAGATAATGAAGCAAAAAAACTCGTATTAATGTAGATCTAGATTTATTTAGTAATAGATCTAGAGAAGCAACAGATAATGTAGAAAAATCAAATTATTGTTTTAATCATACACTAGAGTGTAGATCTAAGTCTAATACTTAGATTTAGGCTTAGATCTATTTTCTAGAATAGGAACAGAGACGCATAGAATGAAATCTAGAATTAGATAAAGATAGATAATTGATTTGATATATAATATACTAGTCTAGTCTATACTTAATTGTCTTAATAAACTAATACTAGTTTCTAGATCTAGAATGTTAGGACTAAATTATTTTTTTATGTGAAATTTAATGGGAGAAAATCTGAGAAATAGCCTAAAAACTAAAACTGTTTTTCAATATATATAAATTAGATCTAGATGTTATAAGTTTGTTTTGATTATGTCTGTATATATAATATATAAACATAGAGTTGAAACTAGGTGCTGAAACAAATGATACATACATATATTAAACATAAATGAATAACAGCACCAGGGACCACGTTTTTAAGAGAGAAAGTAGTGAATTAAAATGCTACGAAAATAAGGGCATGCGCCGACCAAGGCTCGAACCTGTGACTCCGGATTCGACACCACCGCCTAGCGATAACGCACCAAGCGAAACTAACTTTTAGACCATCGGAATGTCCAAAAAAAACATTCTTCTGATCCAGAGTCATTTCGCCCGTATGCAAATTACCACCCCAGTGGTCAAAGGTCACAAACCCCAGCTAGCCCCTCCCCCACCCTCGCAGCATCCTAGCTTCAACTCTATGTTTACATTTACAGCATTATTGCTCGTACCCACTGAAGCTTCTATATATAATGTGTTTATGTTGCCCACTTGTCTTTGTGAGAGATATACAATTAGATAGAGCCATGGTTTGTCTAATACATGCCTAACGGCTGTCTGTGTCGGCTTCTATCGAAGTTGTTAGTGAACGGATGCTGTGAGGGTGGGGGAGGGGCTAGCTGGGGTTTGTGATATATAATATATGTATTAACTTTATAAAAGAGACATTCTGATATCTAATCTTGGCAATTTGACTAATAGTATTGATTTCTCTTGCCTTGCTCCCCCCCCTCCCCCCCCCCCCCCCCCCCCCCCCCCAT
Source organism: Biomphalaria pfeifferi (assembly GCA_030265305.1). Taxonomy (NCBI): domain Eukaryota; kingdom Metazoa; phylum Mollusca; class Gastropoda; family Planorbidae; genus Biomphalaria; species Biomphalaria pfeifferi. The sequence goes on from JASAOG010000025.1 coordinate 1,807,455, forward strand.
ATCCAAATATTTTGTAATTTTACATCTGCGTTTTTTGTTTTGTTTGGTTAAAAAAAAAAAAAGGTCAATATTTTAAAAATGTTTTTTAAAGATTAATTTTTCATACTCCAGCTGTTTAAAGTCTCCTTTTAATTTTATGATTAAATATTAAGAAATAAAAACAAGTTTTTGTCAATATTTGAAAAAAATCTAGCTGTTCCCGTTGTACAATTTTTAAAAATAAATGTCACAATTTTGAATTGCTATTTTTCTTTAAAATTAATATTTATTTTTGTAGCGAATAACATGTTTAAAGTTTCTTGAAAATTTGAAATGGTAATATTAATAAATAAAAAAGTTGTGCATGATTAAGTCTAATTCCGACCAAATTTTTTTTTTCTTTTTTTTTTAGCTGCGTCTGGCTGTAAAAGTATAAAAAATAGATTTAGATGAAAGATTTGGGGGTTATAAAATGATATAAAGAACATGTAAAGTCTCCTGAAAATTTAAAATGGAAATATTGAGAAATAAAAAAGTTGTGCATGAATTAAGTCAAATTTTGACCTAATTTGTCGTCTCTATTTTCTGCTTTGCCCGGCTGTAAAAGTATAAAAAATAGATTTAGATGAAAGATTTGGGGGTTATAAAATGATATAAAGAACATGTAAAGTCTCCTGAAAATATGAAATGGAAATATTGACAAATAAAAAAGTTGTGCTTGAATCAAGTCAAATTTCGACCAAATTTGACATCTATAATTTCAGCTTCGCCCGGCTGTAAAAGTATGAAAAATCGGCTTAGATGTAAGATTGGGGTCATATCACACTTTAAACAACATGCATAAAGTCTTCTGATAATTTGAACCAAAAATATTGAATAATAAGAAAGATATGCATGCTTTAATAACAAAAAGTCAAAATTCGGGTACCAAAATTTTTTATTGAATACAAAGCCAAAGAAGGAACAAAAATAAATACAAAAAAAATCATAACTTTCCTTCTACTTATCATAGAAACATAAATTTGATATTTTTGTAAATGGGACACCAAGCTCTATTTAATGATATCAATTACAAAACTCTATGATCAAAACAAATTTTTTTGTTGAAGTGCCTACTAGATTAGATCTATCATCTAAGACTGACTAGATCTAAAATCTAAGTATATAATAATAAATATAGACTAAATAATATTAGATATAATTATAAGGATTAGTGAGACAAAATAGTCCTAAACTAAGAGTTGTTAATTTGAATTAATTAGTGGAAATAATGCTGAATTAAGTTAAATCTATAATTTAAAGATATTAGTTGAATAGCTATTTTAAGGAATTTTGTTTGGTTTTAATACGACAAAATGAAAATTTAACTCATCTATGATAACTGTAAACAGGGAGCAGCCATCTTGTCATATTTGTTGGTATACTTTTTCAAAAGGTTTAGATAATAGTGAACAAATAGATGCTATTTTACTAGATTTTTCCAAGGCTTTTGACAAAGTTCACCACCATAGTTTGCTTAAAAAATTAAAATATTTCGGCATTAATGGTCCACTGCATCAGTGGATTAAAGATTTTCTGATAGGGAGAGAACAAACTGTAATAATAAATGGCTCTAAATCAACACCAATAACAGTAAACTCAGGTGTACCTCAAGGAACAGTCTTGGGTCCACTACTATTTTTAATTTACATAAATGATTTACCAAATTGCATTAGTTCAGGAACAAAAGTCAGATTACACTGAACCATAATCTTCAAATACAAAAACAAAACTTAATAAAATACTCTGAAAGACACAAAAATAAAGGCACATTCCTCGTCCCCTATGCTAGGACAAATTTGTACAAATACTCCTTCTTCCCTAGTGCTATTAGAGCATGGAATGGGTTGCCTGAGCTAGCCAGAAAAACCAGTGACTTGGCAGAATTTAAGTCATTGGTTAATTTGCATGACTAAATGCATGACGCGTAGGACGTAATCATCTTCTTTTTTGAAGTAACGTCTGTATTATATAAGATAAGATAAGTGTAATATGGTCTATATAGTATTTAAGCTGCTATATAAAATTAAACTATTCATGGTTTTGCTATCAAATTCACTTCTAGCTTTATGATTCAGAGCTAGATTTTATAGATTTATAGACACCTATTGTTAATAAAAACAATCAATGCAAGAGATTTCCGCTGAAATAGGAAACTGATATTGATAATGTGTTATGCATTGCAATTTGTTTTTAGAGATTTTAATTAATTCCTACTGTTGACTAATACAAGCAATATATATATAGAGAGAGTAGTGCAAATAGGCTTATTGGTTTACAAGTACTTTTTTACTCATTAATCAGTTACTTTTGAATTTGCTAATTCGAAAAGGAAAAAAAAATTGTATACATGTTTATGGCAATTCTTATATTTATTACTAAATATAGATATAGTTCGCCTTTTGTCCGCTTCTGAAATCGAATATTTTCTCCTGGAAATCTCCTGAAATCCTAATGTCAGAATGGTGAGGGAACCCAGTAACTAGTTTATAAATTTCATCCAATATTGTATATGATAGATGTATTCCATTGCTGTAATTGATGATTATTTACAGTTTTTTGTAAAAGCCAGATATGTTTAACTCCTTAGTTTTTAGTTTTAGAATTAAGGTAAATTTAAGGTTTGTATGTAACAATGAAAAAATTTATATTTTGCCACAACTGATATACATAAAGCTAGTCTTTTGGTTGACAGTAGGGTATGATTATATTAAGTCTGTTTTTTAAGGCCTGTATAATACAATCAAGTGTTATTGATTTGACACACTTTCAACTTGAGTTTGATTTGCCTGAAAAAACATATTTAAATAAATGTTTTTAATTTGATAAGTATTATATTAACTAAATGATTTAACCACTTAAAAATAATTCTTCTCAGAGCTTTTGATTTCTGTTCTTGTTTTTACAACCATTGAGATTTACTGTTACATATTTATTCTTATGTTATAAATTTGTTTACTTTTCATTACTTGAGTTCAACTAATGGAAACATTTGACCAGATTTATTGTGACTGCATGAAGCTACCAGAAATGATTGTTTGTCTCTTTCTAGAATAGTTCCCTTGCTTTATCTTAAAAAACATTATGCATTAGTCATTTCTGTGATTTACTAATACTCCTTTTTCAGTCCCTCTGGAAATGGCACTGATGATCGTTCTCCAGAACCTGTTTTTAGTGGTCTCTATTCATTTCATATTCCTTCCAATACTTGGACATTGCTCAAGGAGGACTGCCCTATGTTGAAATCAAGAATAGGACATTCAATGCTGTTTCATCCTGTATGTTTGTTTATTTCTATTTGTTGTATTTCTGTCTTAATGTATATACTTACAAATAATTTGTACTTAAAAATTGATAAATGTGCAGTCACCCTGCATTGTCCTTTACTTTTTATGCTATAAATAGATTTTTATATTTTTGTCAAGATTTCTATATTTTTGTGAAACACAGGTGAAAAGAGTTTTGTATATATTTGCTGGACAACGATCAAAAGAATATCTCAATGACTTTCTAATGTACAATGTAAATACTAAGACCATTCATCTTATTTCTGATGGAAAGAAGAAAGATGGCTGTCAGGCAGGTAGGCAACATTTCAAATATTTGAGAATTTCTGTTTGCTTAGTTTAGAAAAATCATGAAGGATGTGTGAATTGATACAATGTTAATTTCCTGAAGGCATATTAAAAAGTTATTTGCTTGAGGGCAATCGACCTGCTTGGCTTCTACTGATACATGTGGATGTTTGCTAGAGTGAGATGAAACATCTCCACATTACAATCAGCTAAGAGAAAATTGCACAAGATAGGCCAATAGAAAATTGCACAAGATAGGCCAATAGGAAGGGAAATGATACAAGTGCTGTCTTTGATCAGTGAAGGAGAAGATATAATTATTTAATTTAATTTGCACACATTGTGACCCAGGAGCACATGTAATTACATTATCTAATATTGTGACCACACCAGTGTGTCTACAGAGTTGCACAAGATTAATAATATTGAAAACTAACATACAATTTGCATATATTTTTTTTTACAACTGTTGTTAGTGTGTCCTATCTTTATTTGCTTTAAACTCATACAAATCTACTGAAATATATAGACAAAATTGTCATTTTTGGGTGCCATTCTATATGGAAAACGCCAATCCTACGCATGATAAATAAAGACGGCATTATGCATTAGCCGTAATTGTGTAATCTGGTGAAAGAAGCTTCTCATGCCTCAAACTAATGAAGAATTACTTGAGGTCAACAGTTCTCAAAGATAGATTGAAACATTTCGTAATTCTTGCTATTAAGCGTGATCTATGTAGGAAAAAAGAATTATTATGATATACTGCACGCAAGGCTGGTAAAGTAATTCTGGATGTAGTAAAGAATTAATAAAATGCATAGACGAATTTTTTTTTTCAATACAAACTCTTAAATTTCATGTATTATCCGTTCCCTACCCAAACTTGGCCCGCGAAATTCGTTTCGCGTAGGGCCCCACAATGGTTAAGTCCGGCCCTACTATTTAGTGACTGGTGAATATACATAGTAGATTACTTGTTCTCTTTCCATGACTTCTTGGTCACAATGGTCAAGTCTGGCGCTGCTATTTAGTGTTTGTAAAATGTTTGTTTGTAAAATGTTTTACATGTTTCTGATATTCCTTCAGAGTTGAAGATAGTTTACTTCCTAGTCCAAACCTCCCGCAGGACGAAGGGGGATGGGAGCCGGCAGGGTTTGATAATTCCAAACGACAGTCCAGCGCGCAAATGGCACGACCAGGCGGCCATCCGTAGTGACGGGTGAATTCTACTTGTTCCCCCCTCTTGTTTTTTGTGGGATAACTTTATCCGCAGAAATAAAAGAGTGATCTATCCTTTACTTCTTCTTCTCGTCCAAACTTTTAAGCCATGAAGAGAATTATATATTTAGATAATGGCTCTCAAGTGTAACATACATCATATAACAAAGTGTGTTTTATAAGAAGTAATTTGGAACATTGTGGTTTTTAACCAATCCAAAAATGTAGTCATTTGCTTGTTAGAGCTTTCCCAAATGCGTTAAATGTCAATTATTAAGTGTAACCAAAAAACTAAACAAATAAATTTCACTTATCTTATCATTGTAAACCAGTAACACATATTAAAAACGCAAAATACCTAGGTGTTATAATATATGAAAAACTGTCATGGAATCCCCATATTGATGAAAATTTTGAAAAATCAAACAAAGCATTTAGGCTTATTAAAAGAAATTTCTACAAATCGAATTAGAACAAAACTAAAATGTTATTTAACCTTGGTTAGGCCAATAATAGAATATGCATCCTCTGTTTGGGACACCTCAACTCAAAAAAATATTAAGAAACTGGAACAGACACAAAATAGAGCAGTGAGATTCATAACAAACGAATATTCACATTTGACTAAAGAAACACCTCTAGAAAAATCACTAAATTTAGAAAGCCTTCAGAATAGAAGATTTAAAAGTAAAGTAGCAATTATACATAAAACACTGAACCATAATCTTCAAGTACAAAAACAAAACCTAATAAAATACTCAGAAAGGCACAGAGATAAAAGCACATTCCTTGTTCCATATGCTAGGACAAATTTGTACAAATGCTCCTTCTTCCCTAGTGCTATTAGAGCATGGAATGTGTTGCCTGAGTATAAGGCTTTATTTTCATGAGTATGGTTCTTGTGTTATTTTGATACCTCTTCTGGTATTGTCATAGTGTCCGTTTAATACTTAATAAATATCCTTCTTCACACCCTATTTGTTGTACTACTTGTTGTCTCGTATGTCTACTGTAATTAGCACAACACTACATGTATTAAAACTCACTGATTCAAGTCTGACTCAGCAGATGGACATTTATTAGAACAAGATAAATCACAATATACTGGCAATATCAGCCAACAATGAGTCATATAACATATCTTTCATGTAATCCAAAATGAAATTCAACATATCTAGCAATACTCTCAACTTAATATAATACATGTCTATCTTCTTTGATAACCATGGCGTCTACTGCATCTTGACCATGTGGTCAGCTTCTCAAAACGAGATTTTCTTTTTCCCACTGTGCAACTGTGGCCCCTTGATTTTCCTGTGCAACATCATCCTCTCCGTAAACAAACATATCTCGTGCTCCAACCAAAACATGGCACTATCAAACAATGATGTGACACTGAGCCAGCTAGGAAAACCAATGACTTGGTAGAATTTAAGTCATTGGTAAACATACATGACTAGTTTAACCTAGGATGTAATCTTCTTTTTTTGAAGCAATGCCTGCATCTTATAAGATAAGATAAGATGTGATCTTTTGATTGGTATAACTTTATAAACATGTGAACCCACACTATTTTGCATGTGCATCAACCAGTCATATTGAACAAGTTTTGCTCTGTTTTCTATTCGGTTGATATTCTGTACCAAGTCCTTAAAATTATCTAGCCTCATTGGATAAAGAATTTTGTCCTTGCGTATGGCCAGGATAAGTCATTCTATTCATCCACTCTTTTTGTTCTTCTTATTCTGTCATTATGACCCAAAGATCAGTTTTATCTTGGTCACTAAGACTTTGCCATGAGATCACATGGTTTATTAAATGAAATAAAAATGTATTTATAAAGCATATAAAAAATGTTTGACATATTTTGGTGCTCAGGTTTCACTCAGAGAGCTACTCTTGACCCAGATTTGAATGAGATTCATGTATTTTCTGTAAGTATTTCTTCTTTATGCCACAAATCAAGTCTTCTAAGTTGTGTGCACTAAATGCACATTCATTGTCTGATTTAATGTTTCCAAGCTTAATGGACAAGAACAATAATTGTGTAATAATCCAAAGTTTGCTTCCTGCACTCTGTTCCAGGGTTTAAGCAGAGACAAAGACAAGAGAGATAATGTGAAGAATTCCTTTTGGGTTTATGATATTCACAAAGATAAATGGTAAGCAACAATACTTTTTTTTTTTCAGGTGTTGTTATCTTGTAACAGAAAATGTTAAACTTGTTCTACATATTGAGGATTTAAAAAAAAAACACTTTAAAACTGTATTCAATAAAAAGCATGAAATGTTTTACATTTTGTAGGTCCTGTATTTATAAAAATGAAAACAGTGGACAGCAGTATTGGATGAAGATGCAGCATGTAGAACCAGTGCCAAGATTTGCACATCAGTTAGTCTATGATCACATTCGAAAGGTAGGCTCATTTAAATATGTTAGTCATTTGTCTACAATATGTGTTGAGCTATTTATTTTATCTGTAACATATGTAGAGTATTTAAGATGAGGCCAAAAGAATGTTTACATTTTTTTTTCTACATTAAAAGAAGGTAAGGTAACCTAGATACAATGAAAAAAAATGTTATGCTATACCTTTTAAATATAAGATTTAGCCTTTGATAATGTAAAATGTAGCAAAAAAACAAAAGAATACTTTTTTAAAAAAAAAAAAAAAAAAAAGCTTATACCTGGTATTAATTGTAATTGTATCAATTACTTTCGATCAGTCATGCAATTAAATTTGTAATTTAGATTTAGATTAACAGTAATGAATCTGTGAATTAAGAAATATTTTGTTTAGTGGAATTTCATGTTTTTTTAATCTTAATTCGCCATGATCCTATCACTTGTCTGTGCCAGTTGAGAGGGGGGGGGGGGAGAAGAGGGTATCTGCGAGAAGGTTACCATGATAGCTTTTTTAAGTAAATTTTATTTTTAAAAAGTTGTACGATTTGAATTCAAGCTCAAGGGCTCAAACCTATATTCTAACCACTGTGCCAGTGATGTTTTTATGAAAATAGAAGGTTTCATAGTTATCTTTTGTTTGTTACAAACTATTATTCAACAAAATTATTCTCTATTCAAAATATAAAAGGGACTAATTCAACTTATACAACTTATACGGCCACATCAGTAAAGTACAATTTCTTTCCCTTGTTTGATACCAAACAAAATTAATTTTCCTTATTAAAAGTGTATCCAAAATGTTTATGGTCCATAAAGCCAAACAGCCAGTGCCATGGTTGAATATAATTCATGTGGTTCCATAGGCCATAAAATGCAAAAGATGAAGTAAAAGTTCTAATAATAGTTTTTTAAATATGGTATCACTTGATCAAAGAACTTTTTATTGTTTTCATTTTGCCAACAATAGTGTTATTTGTTCATTACCCTGGTTACTTGCACCCACAGCACTCTTAGTGAAAAGTATGAATGCTTAGTTTATAGGTACAAATAACTATGTTTACCCCAAGCAATCTCAGTTTTTCTATTCTGCATTTGACAGATTCACTATTTATTTGGAGGAAACCCTGGTAAAGATTCACTACCCAGGTTACGCTTGGATGACTTTTGGTCACTAAAGGTACTGTTGTACTATTGACTGACTAAAACTACTTATACACTTTATTTAGTAAAAAAAGAAAAGTATATTAATGTTGAATAATACTGTATAAATCTAAGGCAAGCACTTAATGAATGTAATAATAGATGTTGTGTTTATTAACAGTTACATAACACACAGACTGTGACTTCAGCCATCAATACCCAAGGAGTCTTGTCTTTAGCTCTGCCCATCCTTTCCTACCCAAACCTTAATACTGACCATAGACACACTTCCCAGTGTTGTTCCTGGTCCTTAATCCAGTTCTCTGGTAGCATGAAGAACCGCTCTTAGTTCCAGACAGCTGTCTCTTAAATCTTGCATAAGCGAAAGCAGCGTTATAACAATACTTATACATAATAATATAGCTAAAGAATGTGATTTAAAAACTATATACAACATATATTTTCATGAGATGGTGAAATAAAGCTTTTTCATAGTGTTTAGATAAGTGAGAGTGGCAAGACACAAGTATTTTCTTTATTTATGAATCACTCTTCTATTTCAGCTGTCAAGGCCATCAACAGAATTTCTTCTCAGGCGGTGTAGGTTTTTAATACGCAAGTACCGTTTCCTAGAAATGAGTACGCAGGCACCTAGGCAGGCAATGACTTACTTGCAAACTGAACTAGCAAATGTTGTTGATCACAATGATCCAGAGGAGACTAAAGAGGTTTGTGTTGTTTATAAACAAAATGTATGCATAAAAAGTAAGATTTATAAATCCTTCGCTCCACCCTCCAAGAAATTAAACATAAATTAAGAATGATATGTACGAATATATGAACTTAAGACCAGATAAGCAGCTTTTGTATAAAATCACAATGTTTGAGAAGAAAGAGAATCAGGAAAAATGATTGAATATTTGGAGAATTTACTAACAATCCCATTAGTAGATCCACCAACATTTAGAAGAAACTACAAAACTGATAAAGTAAAGTGGACTTTTTTCAGATATTTAGTTGCAACTGACAATGTGCTTTAGAATGACCCGGTACTCAATATTAGCAGCCTCACTTGACGCAGTGCGCTGAAAATGCTAATTTGGGGAAAACGTTTTTTTTAAAGAAATTTTATGAACTATCTAAGATTATAAAATGTTTTAATTTTGGTTAAAAATAAAACAGGCTTTCTGAAAATGAAAAATAAATTAAATTTGATCTTAGGGAAGAACATTTCTTCAAAAACATATAGTTATTAGCCTGGCAAGGCAATACTGAAAATGCAATACTTCTAGCCTCTGATATTTGTATTGTATTGTAGACACAGCCAGTTATCTGATGAGCTAGTAACTTTTTTAAAAATCAGACAATTCTAACATAAAGACAAAAAATGCCCTTACAGACAGCTTAGTTTTACAAATGTTTAGCAGAAAGCAAGGTATTATAATTTAAGGACAATGAAGCAAAAGTATAAACAGCTACCTTATACACTATACATGCTGTCCCAATTTATCAAAAGTGGTCATCCAGGCGACTGAGGGCTTTGCAAAGGTTTGGTTTTTTTTTGCCTCCTTCTGTGGCTGGTGAGATCTATGTGAGCCCAGAATGTTCAGCTGCACAGTGGGCAGGTTACTGTAGAACCAACTAAACATTATATTAACTCCAGTACTAACTTAAAATATAGGCATTGTTTTTTATTCTGAAAATTAATAAGAGTTCATTATTTGACATGACCACACAAATCCAGTCGTGACCTGCATATTTCGTCACAATAATACAGTTGTCTTTCTGCCATCTGTCTTCAGGAAGGGCCCATCTGTGACTCCCAAATGTGTTTCCCACAACTATAGTGAGAGCTCTCCGTCTGTTTCAGAAGCCAACTGCTGCCAGCTGTTTTCCTCTAAGCCATCGAGAGCAAAATGATGAGCTTAAAGAGGGAGGGGTATCAGAAGTGCTTTCTCCCCCCCCCCCCCCCCCCAGCAATAACTTAAAATAATCCCTAATTTAATCCCCCCCCCCCCCCCCCCAAATTTTTGTTCATTCCTAAACTTATCTAATTTTAATATGAAACCTAAACCCCTAACTCAGTTCCCAAGCATTAAACTTCATAGAAAACCAGCCACTTAAAAAGGACATCATTATTAATTTAACCAATCAATGTTATGTATCATGTATAGTTTCAGCTACTCACCTCATCTCTGTTTCCCTGCACAAGTGCTAGAGACCATTCAGATGTGAATGAAGCTGAGGATGAGAACAGTACTCCACACTTTGCTCAGAGAACTCAGCTCTTTGATCAGTTGATAGAATTTTTTCCAGAATCTATGACTCAGCCTAAGAAAAATTTGGTAGATCTGGTACCTCTTTGCTAATACCAAGCACAAGTTTGAATCTGTCCCAACTTGAAGGGTTCGAACTAGTTGGTTGACCTTTTATTTTAGTAGTCTCCCCTTCATTAGGTAGTGCAATATGAATGTTATAGTAATTTTTTTTTTTAATTATGTTTTAGAAAATGGAACTTTTTTTTTTTAAACATTTTTCTGAAGTTTTAAAACAATAGGAAAGATTATTACAATAAAATGGCATATTCAAAATATATGTACACCTTAACATAGACTATAAATATGTATTCTAACCATTCCATGGAACCATTGTTAAAGTTTGTAAAATTTACATAAATTATTGTTTAATTCAGTGACTGCAGTATATTTGTTGAAAGTTGCCTTGCCTACATAACTAAGTCAGTAACTATTTATTTTACTTGAAACAAGCTCTGAATGCCAGTTACTAAGTATCCAATGCTAGCCCCCAGCACTTTAATAGTGATCAAATTGTTCCTCATCATGAAGGATGGAGGGACTTTTTATTTGCTATGATCACATCTAAATTCTTATAATGTTATAAGAATAGCTATGACTATTCTCTATTCCATTTTGTCCCTTGGTTTAATTTCTGCCACAAAAATATCTATAGATTCAAAATACTTTTATTATTAAGGTCATGTTCTAGATTGATATAGTCAAACTACTTAGGCTCTATAGTTAAGAATGCTACAACTATACTAGAAATAGCAAAAAGTGTAGTCCTATCATTCAGTGAAGATTCAGCATCTCTCAATATTTGTTACAAGATATACAATGTCATTTAAGTGTTTGTAATAAATCTGAGTTACAAGTCAGTTGTATTTTTTTTGTAGCACTGGCAAGTGCTTATATTATCCATTCCCAGATGTAATTGTACCAACAACAAATGTTGAAGTCTTAAAATTGTAAACTACCATTTATTCCATGTTGCCAGTTGAGTTTGGCATTGAATCAATTCTATAAGCATATAAACTAATAACCATAAAACCATATTATGAAACTATATTATACTTGCAGTGTATAACAAAATTAAAAAAAAATTAACTTCATCATTAAATACTGGGAACTATAAATTGAATATTGAAAGACTGACCAACACATTGATGAAAGATGAAACAAGTATTTTTGTCAGGCCACAGCTCCTGTTTCTCTAACCATATACTGTTCAAGAGTATATTAAACAACACATTGACAAGCCTTATTTGATTTCCTCAACTAAGGTGGATTGAAACATCATGTTTTATTCAGTCATTTATAGACAGTTAAACTTGAGAGCTCTACTGCAGTCATGTTTATGTGAATAAGTCTAGCTAATGCTCAGAAACAATGGCAATTTTATTATATGAGTTTTTCAAGCATAGACTTTTCCTTCCTAACAATTTTTAGTCATTTATATTTTGTATAGAGATTTTGTTTTCATCATACAAAGACAAAAAAATGTTTATCAAACATTCTTCACACAATTCGTTAATGCTGAAGATATATGTGTTTAATTAAATTTATTGGGTGTATTTTTATGTAACAACTTTAAGTGAACCAAGGCTTAAAGTAAAAGAAAATATACTTGTTCATCTGACTTATTACTTTATAAGCCAAATTATTATATTACATAATTTGGCTAACACATCTTCTGTGATAAACCCAAGCCTAATTTAGTTGTTTGTTTTTTAAATAGGAAATGTCAAGCTAAGGACCAAATTAGTCATGAATAATAGCAAAGTGCATAGACCATTAGGCTATCTACTCATGCATAGAAAACTTAGTTCTAGTGATGAATATAGGTGTAGAACACTGATGTTTTTCATTTCAGTGATTCTGAGTTTTTAAGTTTCTGTGTGAATGTTTTATTTAAATAATGAAGTTTATGGCTCAAAAATATTTATGTAGCATTTTAGTACGAACAAAAAAATAACAATATTATTTTGTTTAATACTTCATTACTTATTACTGATATAGGTATATTTCTAAAAAATACTTGTGTTGAGTAGAACATTTTATTTATTTCTATGTATTGAATGTGTGCTCTATTCCTATTATATTGTATATATTTATATGCAAGAGATGTTAATTAACTCATCATCATGCATATCTTTGTCAATAAAACGAGGTAATTTAGGAAATTCCTTATTGAGTGAATATTTTTGTGTTGTCATGTTTCTACTTTAAAAAAAAAAATTTGAAAAAGGGATCCATTGGTTCACAGAAGAAATTATAAATACTTAACAACATGTTTTTATTCACAGTATTATTGCCACAAGTACATATTTGATATATTTATTATGTAAATGGATTTTTTTTTTATTCATGTGCAATACACAAAAAATGTGCAGACTATCAGTGAGGTTATTATAAAGAGATCAATCTTAAAGTAAATACAACAAAAATCATTTTACAAAAAGTCATTTAATACAAGTAAACAACATCAGAGATAGAAAAGTGTTCATGTAGCAGTCCTCATGGGTGGAGAGACTAGAATAACACCATCACCTCTGACAAATAACATGGCTATAGATCTTTTAGTGGTCTGGGGAATAGAAAACATTTCAATGTAGCTGTCAAACTTGAGTGGAAGGACATAACTTATAAAATATTGGAAGAACAAAAGAGCATATTGATTTTGTATAATTATTCAGATTTATATCACAGAATATCATTAAAAAAAACAGCAACTTCTAATTGGAATAATTTTATTATGTTAGTACAAAATTTTCAGTTTTAAACTGCCAAAACAAATATGCCATCCTTTGGAAATAAATGAAAAGTCAAGTACTTGTAATAAATATAAGTAAATGTTAATACTTTTAAAGAAGTGTATTAATGAATTATCAAGCATAAGTGAACTGTTACTGTAAGCTATCCGTTGAAAATTAAGATAATATTAAGAGTAAAGTCTAACATTCTAAATATCCTATTTGTACATCCGAATAATAGGAAAGTACCATCACAAAGCAAATACACTTTCTTAGTATGTACATTTCAGCAGTTTTTTTTTCTTTCTTTTTTTTGGAAAGTTTACAAGCCTTTTAAAAATTTAAAAAGATAAAAGTGTTAAGTGTTCCGATAACTTCTTCCGCGCACACAATAGTGGTATCTTTGAAGTTGGCCCACTCTTCTTCAAGGGTCAATATATCTGCAAGAGCCTCAAAGTGGTTCGTTAGTTTCAATTGGAACTGTGCTGCAGTATTGCCGTCTTTAAGCTTCTCTACATTAAATGGGCGGAGTCGTGTGGCTCGTTTTGGTTGGCGTTTCAATCGGAGCTTACATTTGCCACTGACAAGGTAGTGGTCTGAGCCGATATCCGCTACTCTGCGGGTCTGCACGTCTAACAGAGATGACCTCCATCGTTTGGAGATACAAATGTAATCTATCTGGTTGAAAGTTTCTCCATTTGGTTATCACCGTGTTTTTTTGTGTATTTGTTTGTGCTTAAAATATGTGTTTCCAATTGAAAGGCTGTTGGATGCACAAAGAGAAATCAAGCTCTCGCCATTATCACTGATGTTTTCTGCAGAGCCATATGGTCCCATTACATATTCAAAGCCAGTTCGGTTGGGATTGATTTTGGCGTTAAAGTCTCCCATCATTAGAATTAGGTCGTGAGTAGGTGTTTCATCAAGAGTGGTTTATAGTTGATTATAGAAATTATCTTTGATGGTATCTTCTGCATCCTCTGTAGGGGCATATGCTTGGATGGTGGTGACTTTGTTATTGGAACGAGGCGAGGTTCATACAAGGAACGGTGGATACAAGACAGAACATGTAAATTGATAGATGAGAGGAAAGAGGCCAAACGTAGACGGGATCAGAAAAATGAAACACAGGATCGCAGCCTAGCGGAAGAAGCCTATAGGGAAGCAGATCTGAAAGTAAAGAGAAGTTGTCGGCGAGATAAACAGGACTGGATTGAGCAGAAGGGACAAGAGGCACAAGCAGCTGCAAGCAAAAATGACACAAAAACCCTCCATCATATTGTCCGAGATATCACTGGAGCAAAGAGTGGACATGGAGCACAGATAAAAGACAAGCAAGGCAAAACTTTGTTAACGAAAGAAGAACAGGATGCAAAATGGGTAGAGCACTTTAAAGAGACCCTTAACCAACTGTCGCCAGACCTAACTTACATATTCAAGGACCCCTCTCCAGACAATGATCTCAAGGTCAAGACAGACCCAATAACTGCTGAGGAGGTTACCATGGCCATTGCAGTGTTAAAGAATAACAAAGCACCAGGGCTAGACATGATATCAGCAGAAATGCTAAAATATGGGGGACAGTGCATTGTTAACAGAATGACTGATCTCTTAAATCTCTGTTGGCGAACTTCAAAAGGACTGGCAAAAGGGAGTGATTGTAAGGCTTCCAAAAAAGGGCAACTTGGCAGACTGCAACAACTGGAGGGGCATTACTCTCCTCTCTGTCCCGGGCAAAGTTTTCAGCACTGTTTTGTTGAGACGGCTTCAACAGTCTGTAGATGAAAGGCTCAGAGAAGAACAAGCAGGTTTCCGAAGAGGCAGATCATGTACAGAGCAGATTTTCGTTCTACGAAATATCATAGAACAAAGTCTTGAGTACCAACAACGGCTAACGATCAGTTTCGTGGACTTCAAAAAAGCGTTTGATAGTGTCCACCGAGAATCACTAAATAGTTAGAGAATACGGTATCCCAGAATAATTCCTCCAGATCCTACGACACATATTTACAGTCAATCTAGTTGCTGCATTAAAACAGAAGAGGGAACAACAGAGTTTTTTACTATCGAGACAGGGGTGCATCTTATCTCCCTTCCTTTTCCTCCTAGCCATCGAGTACATAATGAGGAGAGCAATGAACCAGACTGCCTTTGGTATTCCATGGCATGAACAGCTCCGATTGACAGACTTGGACTTTGCTGATGATGTTGCACTACTCGGGGCTACAAATAAACGCATTCAAGAAATGACGGAGAGCCTAAACAGAGAGGCACCCAAAATTGGCCTCCGCATAAACTTGGATAAGACTAAAATTATGCGAGTGGGATATAAGGCAAAGGGTGTCCCCGTCAGACTTGGCGAGTCAAAGCTTGAAGAGCTGGACAAGTTCACGTACCTTGGCAGCATCATAACAAATGATGGAGATGCTTACCATGATGTAGAGTGCCGAATACGAAAGGCTGGGAGCATTTTCCAAAGGCTGCAGCCTA
Organism: Biomphalaria pfeifferi; assembly: GCA_030265305.1. Lineage (NCBI taxonomy): Eukaryota > Metazoa > Mollusca > Gastropoda > Planorbidae > Biomphalaria > Biomphalaria pfeifferi. The sequence continues at coordinate 1,823,356 of JASAOG010000025.1, forward strand.
TTTGGACTAGCCAAGCCATTGGACTCGAGACAAAAATACACCTTCTCAACACAATCGTCATTCCAACTGCTACATATGCATGTGAGACGTGGAAGTCATCTGTCAAAATTGAAAAAAGACTAAATGTGGCTCAACAGAGATGGCTGAGACGGATTTTGGGAGTCAGTTACACAGATCGGGTCTCAAACAAGGAAATCCTATGCCGAACTGGGAGTCGAACACTTGGTGAGGTTGTGACTGAGCGTTGCATGAGGTTTGCGGGACATGTTCTACGTCAAAATGAATTACGCACACCAAGAGTTGCGATAACATGGCAGCCAAAACAAGGAAAGCGCAAACAGGGACGTCCTTGTATTACTTGGCGACACACCTTCATGGAGGACCTCAGGACAGTGGACACCAGGTGGGAGGAGGCTTCAGACATTGCCAGTGACAGATCTTTATGGAGACAGCTTGCCGCCCAATGCGCCGAACGGCGCGGGAGGACCTAAGTCTAAGTAAGTAAGTTAAGTGTTACATCTATCAAATTTAGCACTCAGTACAAAACTCCCATTGATAAAAAAAAAATATAACGGAATTCTATGTGTAAAACAATTATACATGTTTAAAGTCATCCTGGTATTATTTCTTATCACTTAAAAACATTCCTTTAAAAGATAAAATAATTAAATTCTAGATATCCATGCATGTTAATTAAAGACATAAATAACTCTGCTAGGTCATTGACATTACTGGCTGATTCCATGGTCTAATGACACTAAGGAAGAAAGAGCACTTGTAATATTACTATTGTTCTAGTATATACATGCAGGAATGTGCCTTTGTGTCTTTCTGAGCATTTTATTAAATTGTGTATTTGTATTTGTAACTAATTGTTCAGATTTATTTATTGTTATTGTTAGATTGGTTTTAATTTCCAAAAAAGGATCTATTAGAATAAATTAATATAATTTAATTAGTCTTTAACTTATTCATAAAACAGTGGGTAGATAAACTATAGTTAACATCATGTCTGTTGAATACCAACCTAAATTACTACTGACTAATGCTGCTAGACCAATGCTGCTGGTTAATCTAATAGACTGCTTGCTGACTTGGTGTGACAGACAGTCATTTTGAAACCACCTTTTTCTTTAATGAATGACTGCACACAAATGTTGCAATGGAATAACAAAAGTAAGTGTTCCACACTCTCACTAGAAATAATTTTAGTTTACTGTTTTTTTTTTCTTAAATAAAAGTGTATGTTTTTTGTTGTTCTTTTTACCTTGAAGATTTCTTCATATGTCTCCTCATCAATTTCAGAAGTAGTTACTGTTTCTTCTACATCACCTAGTATCATGTTCAGATGTTGGTCATAAGCCTAGATCATTGTATGCAGAAAACAAACAATAAAAACATAAAATATACTTTTTAAAAAAAAGCAAAGCTTATATTAAGGGCAATTGTATCAATTATTTGTATCACAGCTTGAAGGCATTGATGATCTCCAGTGCTAGAATTTGAGGGTCGTTAGATGAATGACTTAGCTTAGTGGCATTAGGGCCTACTAGTTTCAAGCGTATGTCTGGGGTAGTTGGGCACCAAGGGGGAAGGCGATAAAAACGTTAAAATGTTTGGGTAGGGTAGGGTTTTGTCAGGTACCTGATACAAGAAATAATTGTGCAAAACTTCAACTTAATCTGTGTGGGAGAAATAATCTGTACAAACTTTTGACCAGACAGAATAAGTTAAGCTTTGTACAAAAATGAATTTCAATTTAGAACAGTGATCTTGTCCACTTTAGTACATTATTAAAATTGTGTAAGATGTAGACAACATTTAAATGCTTTACATATTATGTTACTAGTAGAAATTTCTCAATCTTATCTTACATGTAAGCGTCCACGAAGTTCTCTATCTGTCCTCATCTTGACATAAATCCTTTCATCTAAGCTAAGCCGAACAAGATCCAGTGGCTCCTCCACAGTTTGTACTGGTATGGCCTAATACAAGAACAATGATTTTAAGAAACTTTGACTTTTTTTTAACTTAACAGTTATAAAGGACTTCATATTACTATTACTGGCACTTAGTACTTAGGCATTTAATAAAGTCAAAGTATTGTGCCTAGAAATATTCTACAGACGTCTACTCTTTCTACTCTAGTCTGTGACTACTGACTAAAGTTCACTAAAGTGACTTAGAATCTCTAGATCTAGAATAATCTAAGAATAAGAATGAGTCTATAAATCTGAAGTACAAAAATAATAAACTGGTTAACTCAATTATAAATATAAAATAATAATAAATTTAAATAAAGTCTCAGTAGGTACTTTGACATCCTTACTCCACTGACCTATAAACTGCTAAACTAGCTGCTATAATGCAGCTATATAGTTTTGAAACAGCATGGCTAGACCTCCAAACCCATGGTGTTAGTTGATTGTTGTTTTTACAATTGCTTTATTTTTTTAAAACCCTTGTTGATAATCTTAAAGGAGGATTCCTAAGCTTTCGAATGATACCACATTGTCAGCAAATGAAAGTCGTGTTTATTTCGAAAAATTTACAGTAAAGTCAGAGGTAAGAATGATTTTGCATTTACTATCATTTTTAAGCAAGCTTGGTATTTTTTTAATTGTATTTAAACCTAGATTTATGCTTAAAGTTTGTTATTTCATTATTTTTTAATGAAATTTTGTCCTCCAAAATTAAAAAAACTTACCTTAACATGCTGTTATCAGATATAAATGATGCCAAATCAGGCAATTTTTTGAAATGGGAAAGTGGAAAAATTATAACTACCATAACAATCTATGATTATAATATTAAAATCAATATTTCTATTAACAGAGTAGTGTTAGAAATTTTTTTTTCTATACACAAAACATAAAAGGAAATCAGCTTATTAAGGCAAGTTTGGGCTCATCCTGATGATGTTAAATGAAGTCACTCCATGATGTAGCCACGTGTGGGGCCAGACATTAGCTATTCTCGTTGATAATAAGAAGTATAAATGATTTAAATGCATTGTTTAATGGCTTATCTTTGATCAACCTAGTGCTGGAGAGAATGCTATCAAGGTGTTATTTTACATTATATTTATAAACATTATAAAGCTGAGGACGTTTCTACCAAACGGCATTCTGCAAAAAGGATCGAATTCAATTTACATATAATTGGATTAGCTGTGAATGAATGTTAGCTGCATGTGAGATGAATCAATCAAATTAAAAATCATACAATAGGGTAGCTGTGTTCCAAATTTCAAGCTTCTATCTATTATGGTTATAAATTTATGATGAGATAAAGACGAAAATTCTTCTAATATCTAAGGGGTCGTTCGTAAATTACGTCACGCAAAAAATAACCTTTTTGACACCCCCCCCCCTTGTCACAAAATATCACAAATTCTCAGACCCCCCCCCTCCCCCCCCCCCTTCTGCGTCACGTCACAAAATAAAAAAAAATTACTTTTCGATCACAGTTTTTATTTCTCAGTAATTTTTCCCAAAGAGGTTTCATGTGCTCATCAATAGTAGGCTATACACAGGAATATTTTCTTCTTCTGCTTGAGGAGCTGACTTGAAAATTAAATTGTTTTCAATGAGATCTTTATTTATCCATTCCACACTCGAAAATAACTTTTCGATCAGTTTTTTTGTCATTTTCTATAGTCCATTTTTCTACACATAAAACAGCATAACTTTGCTCCTAGAGTAAAGTGCGAAGTTCGAACAGCCCCGATTTGCATAGAGGTTCGATCGGTTCACTTTTTATTGCTAAAACTTTTTTATTTGAATGTTTACCAAATTACTACTATATTGCTATTGCGCATGCACCTTTTTTCTTCACTTCCGACACATACTATTTCCTGTTCCTAGTAAAGGCTAAGTTCATGATAAGGTCAAACTCAAGAGTTGTGGAAATATTTTTTTTACTACCCGGTACTGAAGGAAATGGGTAACTGGTTTAAGGCTATTTTTAAGTCTATTGGCTCATCAGCTCAAAGAGACTATTTGAAGTTGTGGAGCATGGGAAAGGTGGCACTGGATGGTGTTCTTGAGCTGGACAAAAAAGAAAATGACTTCACAGTGAAAATTAAAGATTAAAACATGTTTTAGATATCTTTTCTTTGATCTGCTCAAGCCTTCCATTAACCCGATTGAGCTTACTAACTGGGGAAAAATCTGATCGAGGAAAAGTACACTAAGCGATACCCAACCTACACCTCTTTGACCTAATATTTAATTTTAACTAAGCCTAGTGATACATTAAATCAGGTTTATTTTTAAAGACATAAGGACGAGGAATTCAGTTTTCTCTTAGGTAAGACCGTTACAGTGCTATAAAAATCCAAACATGAAAATTGCTGCCAGCAGGCTTAATGTGATCGAACTTTGCACTTTACTATATATAACACAGAAAGATAAATGTGGTATCATTGTAAACCTCTCAGCAAGCTCTACATAACTAGATATAGATCTATATATGTTTCTGTTGTTAAATGTTTATTTTGAATTTTTTGTCAATGACAATTATCAATGTATCTTCTTAACTTAAGACTAAGTCTATTATTATTATTTATTTTATCAGATCTAGAAATCTAGACTCTAGAATAGATCTAGATTTTAGATAAATCTAGAGTCTAAAAATAAAAAGAAGTCTAGAGTTACTCTAGAGTCTAATTATAAAATAACAATTATAAAAATCTTATTTTATAATAAAAAATTAATAATTAATAGATCTAGATCTACTCTAGATTTAGTTAAGAGTTACTCAGACTAGAATGTTATTGTTAGATTCATAAATTAATTTTAAATTTCATATTCATAACAAAAAAAATGATCTATTCTATAGAATAGATCTATTACATTAACTTAACTCTGGATAGATCTAGACATTATTAATAATACTTGACAAAAAAATTGAATGTCTTGATCGAAAGATTAAATTATTAACATATTACACTACTAAGATTTAGATCTAGATCTAATTACACTAATAAAGATCTAATTCAAACCTGGTCTTGATCGTCCGCCATTTTTGTTTACAAGTGCTAGAACGTGGATAAACTTTTTGAAAATGTGAAGAAACAAAAAAAAAAGGGAGGGGGGAGTGCGGGGTATTTCGAGCTAAATGCAATTGTAATATACAAGGATATAGATCTAGATCAGCGGTTCTCAACCTTTTTAGCTTGCGAACCCTTTTTACAATTCCCCACTATGCCGTAAAATTAGTTTTGTTCATAAGTATAAGTAATTTACTTTATTTAGTTTTTCTTATGGACTAATACCTGCATTGTAAATATCTTATATGCATTGTCAAAGTTTTATCTTTAAACACGAAACATTGTTTCATTACATTCTTGAAAAAAAGATTCTCCTAATGATTAAATTAGACATGAATTAGATTTGATCTTTAACTTGCATTCATTTACTCTTATTTCTTCATCACCATATTTATGTTGTATGTTAATGTGGGGAAGGTGAAAGGTAGGCCCCACCCCTCCCTATCAGAAATTCACATGCCTCTGAATGTTAATTTTCAGTCTTTTTTTTGGCGCGACCTTCTAAATCTGTGGAGTATCTTTTCTTTTCAAGGAGCATATATCTGTTGTACTTGCAATACACTATAAATTTACATTATAATTTTTAAAAGTAAAAATAATATTCAAAAGGTTCTTAAAAATTAAGACATTTTGTGTGCGTCAAAACAGTCTAATATCTAAGGGGTCGTTCGTAAATTACGTCGCGCAAAAAATAACCTTTTTTGACACCCCCCCCCCCTTTTTGTCACAAAGTATCACAAATTCTCAGACCCCCCCCCCTCCTCCCCCCTCTGCGTCACGTCACAAAATAAAAAAAAAATTACTTATTTCAAATTATTTATTTCTCAGCAATTTTTTCCCAAAGAGGTTTCATGTGCTCATCGATAGTAGGCTATACACGGGAATATTTTCTTCTTCTGCTTGAGGAGCTGACTCGAAAATTAAATTGTGTTCAATGAGATCTTCATTTATCCATTCCACACTCTCCTTACCTGCGTTTCCCAAAACTACAAGGACTTTGTTGTCTTTTTTTTTTTAAATAATTCTTTTGGCTTTCTGTGCTCGTGTTGTTGTTTTTTTTGGATTGTGGGATGTGAACTTTTTTGTGATTTTTTCAAAAGAGTTAACGATGCAAAGTAGAGTCCACACTCACAAATTTTGTTCTGAAGTTGACCGGAAAGTGATGGGCAGAATTGATCGTAGGGGGTTGCCTTTTGAGATAAATGAAGAGTTTGGAACAAACGTGTGTACTTCAGTTTGGATTAGCTGGAATTCTCGATGTTGATTTCAGGGTTGTAGCTCAAAATGGTAGGAGGAGGCAGGAAGCGATCAGGGACAAAATTCCAAGAATTTTTCCCGTGGTGAACTACAGCAATTCTTGTCAAAACATTTTGATATTTGCAGCATATATTGTGATGATATAATTTAAAATATAAAATAATTTAAAGTTCATGCGGATGTTTCACTCATTAACATCTGTGTGTTGATGAATGTTCGTTGATGAATTAAAGTCCTCTATGCGATGTCACAGCTGTTCTTTCGATAAATAAATTGAATTTAACCTTTTTCTCTATTTGATGTTGTTTTCAGGTTAGAGATTTGAATTTTCAAAAAACTCGTTGACGTCGTTATTTTTCCGAAATTTAACAATAAGTATTTTTGAGAAGAACAGCGTGAAATTCTCAGTCGGCAATGCCAACATGATGTTTTCAGTTGAACTCCTCAAACAAGACTGAAATATCTCTATATATTCAATGCTTTTTATTTCAGAATAAAACTACCTGAGAAGTTCATGTTGAAATGAGTACCTAAAAAATGTTGTTATTTTTCGAAGATTTTTGAAGATTCAAAAAATATTCTGTATTTTTTTCTGAATTTTAAATTTGTGACTTCACAAAATCGCTACCCCCCCCCCCCCTCTTCCCCCTTGTCACAAAGTGTCACATTTTCTCAAACTCCACTCCCCCTAGAGCGTGACGTCATTTACGAACGACCCCTAAAGAGCCAGGGCCGCCTCTACTTATTGTGCAATGTGTGCATTGCATGTAGGCGGACCAATTCAGGGGGTGGACAAATTATTATTCCATGGTTACCTTTTTTTTTTAAAAAAATTAGCTTAGTAGAAACAAAATTAGGTCTACTTAATATAAATTCTATAATTAATCCATTATCCTTTGAAAACTTTAAAAAAAATTATATTCGGACATAAGAGGTAATTTCGGAAACATTATTTTAAAAATAAATTAAGCTTCGCACGAAGGATTTACAAGGGATTTATCCATAGGAACCTACTCATTTCTGGCCTTGAATTATCGCGGGATGTTTGTAATAGGCCTGAGTCTAATAGCCTGCCCTGTAAGTACATCTTGTAATTAAAAGGTCAATTTTAAAATCATTTTCACTTTTATTTCAAAGTTTTAATATTTTTGGGTGATTATGAAGTCTATATGTAAAGATCTATACTTTTTTTTTTTACACGTTCATCATAGATTAAGACTCTATATAGATATACAATTATGAACAAATATCTCGTTTTGTAAAGGAAATTACAATAGAGACAAAAGCACGTGTAGATGTAGATTCTAGATCTATGTTTTCCAATCCCAAAAGAGGATGGCTTAGAAAAAAAATTGGCAAGTGACAATACCTAAGAAAAGGGTGGGGGGTAACTCAACCCCCCCCCCCCCCCATGGATACACCCAAAGAATAGCGTGTGTGTAGTTTGCTTTAATTTTATATTGAAGAGGGTTTTACCTTCAAACCCCGTTGGAGGATTTTTAACAAAACTCACTGGAGGGAGTTTTAACTTAAGGCCTTCTGGAGGGGATTTTTTAAACACAAAACTCCTAATGGCTTCGCTTAAAGAATCTGGTGACTGTTGTATGCTTTAGTCTTATATTGAAGAGGGGTTTATTGTAGAAAAAATTTTGGAGGGGGGTGTTTAAACTCAAAATCTTCCTTAGCTACGCTCATGGGATTTGGTGACTGTCATTTGCATTTTGTTTGTTTTATCGTATTAACGTCAAAACCCCCTGGAAAGGGGCTGAGCTTTGCAAGTGTTGGTTGAACATTCAAATCTTACATAAAATAAACAAAATCAAAGCACACAAAAAAATCAGGCACAAAATTCCACCATCTTACGGGAGGATTTCATTACAGGGGAGGGTTGAAGCCCACCCCACCACTGGCTATGCCCATGTATAGATCTACATTTGGCACCAACCGTGACCTCCGAAGGTGCCGCACCAACTCAGTTGCAGAAGCTGCCCAACAATGGAATTCATGCTTTAACCATATTTATAGACAAAAATATGATATTAAAATATATACAGGTCTGTGACTATAACCTAAATAAAAAAATATCTATATTATATATAGGTAGGTCTGCGATCTAATATAGATCCATTCTATGCACTAAAGCTACAGTAGTAAATAATGGATAAACAATAATGTGTGTAGATCTAATTTGTTTTGAATGTGATGCCGCAGCGGCATCTACGAATAAGTCTAGATATAGATCTAGATAAAATTAATTGATTGGTATTTATACCTAGATCTATAGCTAGAACTTAGAAGTAGGATCTAGGAAAATTTATATATATAAAATAAAAAATCAAACAAGTAAACATTAAACAAGTTACAACTTAGTTACTAGGCTGAATGAAGGCATTATAAATTATTTCAACATTTGGCATTATCATTAATTATGAAATAATAAAATTTGAAATATTATTAATATATGATTAATTAAAATAATTTGTTATTTTTGATTAATTTAAATTTAATAATTATGATTGATTATCATTAATTATGATTAATTTGAATAAAAACTTCTTAGCGACATTTAGTCACATTTATTTACTTTTACATTACTAATATTAGATTTTAGATCTAGATCTAGATAGTAGATCTAGTTATTAATAGTAATAGTTACATACTTACTCTTAGACTTATGATTAGTATCCTAGCCATCATTCTTATATTATTATTATATTATAATATTTATATATATAATTATATACTATACTAATTTTATACTATTAGACTTATTAATTAGATATTTAATCATTTAGTTATCTGTTATCAGGCTAGGGCAGGGGATTATGATTAGTCATTAGGCAGGCTTTTAAACTTTCTCTCTGTAATTAGTTTCCTCGTTTCGATAGTATTATATAATATAGATATTCATTTTGCTAATTTGTATTTCACTATCTTTTTTGTTTGTCATCAGAAAATGTTTTTTTTTAGAGTGTCTCTACTCTTCTAGCATGCTTGGTGTCTCTACTCTTCTAGTATGCCTGGTGTCTCTACTCTTCTAGTATGCCTGGTGTCTCTACTCTTCTAGTATGCCTGGTGTCTCTACTCTTCTAGTATGCCTGGTGTCTCTTCTCTTCTAGTATGCCTGGTGTCTCTACTATTCTAGTATGCCTGGTGTCTCTACTCTTCTGGTATGCTTGGTGTCTCAACTCTTCTGGTATGCTTGGTGTCTCAACTCTTCTAGTATGCTTGGTGTCTCTACTCTTCTAGTATGCTTGGTGTCTCTACTCTTCTAGTATGCCTGGTGTCTCTACTCTTCTAGTATGCCTGGTGTCTCTACTCTTCTAGTATGCCTGGTGTCTCTACTCTTCTAGTATGCCTGGTGTCTCTACTCTTCTAGTATGCTTGGTGTCTCTACTCTTCTGGTATGCTCGGTGTCTCAACTCTTCTGGTATGCTTGGTGTCTCAACTCTTCTAGTATGCTTGGTGTCTCTACTCTTCTAGTATGCCTGGTGTCTCTACTCTTCTAGTATGCCTGGTGTCTCTACTCTTCTAGTATGCCTGGTGTCTCTACTCTTCTAGTATGCCTGGTGTCTCTACTCTTCTAGTATGCCTGGTGTCTCTACTCTTCTAGTATGCCTGGTGTCTCTACTCTTCTAGTATGCTTGGTGTCTCTACTCCTCTGGTATGCTCGGTGTCTCAACTCTTCTGGTATGCTTGGTGTCTCAACTCTTCTAGTATCTTATCTTATCTTATATAATACAGACGTTACTTCAAAAAAGAAGATGATTACGTCCTACGCGTCATGCATTTAGTCATGCATATTAACCAATGACTTAAATTCTGCCAAGTCACTGGTTTTTCTGGCTAGCTCAGGCAATCCATTCCATGCTCTAATAGCACTAGGGAAGAAGGAGTATTTGTACAAATTTGTCCTAGCATATGGGACGAGGAATGTGCCTTTATTTTTGTGTCTTTCAGAGTATTTTATTAAATTTTGTTTTTGTATTTGAAGATTATGGTTCAGTGTTTTATGTATAATTGCTACTTTACTTTTGAGTCTTCTGTCCTGAAGGCTTTCTAAATTTAGTGATTTTACTAATGGTGTTACCCTAGTCAAATGTGAATATTCGTTTGTTATGAATCTCACTGCTCTATTTTGTGTTTGTTCCAGTTTCTTAATGTTTTCTTGAGTTGAGGGGTCCCACACTGTGGATGCATATTCTATTATTGGCCTAACCAAGGTTAAATAACATTTTAGTTTTATGTTCTTATTTGATTTATAGAAATTTCTTTTAATAAACCCTAATGCTTTGTTGGATTTTTTTATAGTTTCATCAATATGTGGATTCCATGACAGTTTTTCATTTATTATAACACCTAGGTATTTTGAGTTTTTAGTCTGTGTTACTGGTTTGCCATGAATAAGATAAGTGGAATTAATTTGTTTTAGTTTTTTTTGTTACTCTTAACAACTGACATTTTTCTGGGTGGAAAGACATGCTCCAATTTGATTCCCATTTCTGTAATTCATCTAATTCTCTTTGTAAAATATCTGTGTCTTGTTTTGTTTTTATTGTTCTATATATTATGCAATCGTCTGCAAATAATCTGACTTTTGTTCCTGAACTAATGCAATTTGGTAAATCATTTATGTAAATTAAAAATAGTAGTGGACCCAAGACTGTTCCTTGAGGTACACCTGAGTTTACTGTTATTGGTGTTGATTTAGAGCCATTTATTATTACAGTTTGTTCTCTCCCTATCAGAAAATCTTTAATCCACTGATGCAGTGGACCATTAATGCCGAAATATTTTAATTTTTTAAGCAAACTATGGTGGTGAACTTTGTCAAAAGCCTTGGAAAAATCTAGTAAGATAGCATCTATTTGTTCACTATTATCTAAACCTTTTGAAAAATCATCAATTAGTCCTATTAGTTGTGTTTCACATGATCTATATTTCCTAAAGCCATGTTGGTATGGGGTGAGGACATTATGTTTGTCTAAGTGGTTTATGATATTGCTACATATTATGTGTTCTAGTATTTTACATGTGATGCTGGTAAGTAATACTGGTCTGTAGTTTCCTGGATCAGATTTTTCTCCTTTTTTAAATAGGGGGGTGACATTAGCTTCTTTCCAGTCCTTTGGTACTCTGCCCTGGTTAAGCGATGCTTGAAAGAGTATTTTGAACACTGGGGCTAGCTCATTGCTTAGTTCTTTGAGTAATCTAGCTGGAATACCATCAGGTCCAGACGCTTTATTTGGTTTGGTGTTGGCTAATAGTTTTTTAATTCCATTTTCTTGTACTACTAAATCTTCTATGTTGTCTACTTGGTTCAAATTAAGAAATATGTCTTTGTCTCCTGGGGCTGAGAATGCTGATGCAAAGTATTTGTTTAGGATGTTTGCTTTAGTTTCATTATCATTATGTATTATGTTATGTTCATCTTTTAATGGCGCTATGCCTGTTGTTTCCATTTTCTTAGACTTAATGTATGACCATAGTATGCTTGGTGTCTCTACTCTTCTAGTATGCCTGGTGTCTCTACTCTTCTAGTATGCCTGGTGTCTCTACTCTTCTAGTATGCCTGGTGTCTCTACTCTTCTAGTATGCCTGGTGTCTCTACTCTTCTAGTATGCTTGGTGTCTCTACTCTTCTAGTATGCCTGGTGTCTCTACTCTTCTAGTATGCCTGGTGTCTCTACTCTTCTAGTATGCTTGGTGTCTCAACTCTTCTAGTATGCCTGGTGTCTCTACTCTTCTAGTATGCCTGGTGTCTCTTCTCTTCTAGTATGCCTGGTGTCTCTACTCTTCTAGTATGCCTGGTGTCTCTACTCTTCTGGTATGCCTGGTGTCTCTACTCTTCTGGTATGCCTGGTGTCTCTACTCTTCTGGTATGCTTGGTGTAAATGGAAGGGGGGAGAAGGAGGAGTAGTTTTCACATTGTCTTCTGATTTGGACAATCTTTGAAAACATACAAAGCATAGAGTGTACACACATACACATCTCACAAATTCGGTATATATATATATATATATATAATTGTTTCACACTAAGGCCTTTAACATACCTTGTCGATCAATAATTGTAGGCTATAGGCCTACATTGTTTGTGCTTGTTTTTATATTTTTTTAGCTAATGACTTTTTTCTACCATTGTAAATAGCATCGAGTAAAGCTTCACATTTTTACATATTTTGTACGAGCTGCCTTTTATGGTTTTAAAAAATATTTATAATACTTTTTGCATACATTGTATTAGTTTTCTAAAAAAAAAAAAAAATTTTGTACTAAGCTTTTTTTCAGTGAAACATGCAATTAACACACATAAGACAACTTATATTATGTATACATTTTGTACTACATTATTTTGAAAAACTACAAAATTATTTGTGTAAACATTTTTTTAAAAAAAGTTGTATTTCCCCTTCTGTACTTGCTCGAGTTATTTTCCTTTGATAGCTTATGGCTACACTTGTTAGAAGTATGAAAAAAATGGTGCATTCACAGTATCTATAAGGAAGTTGGGTAATAAACAATTCAAATTTAATTATAATTTTACTTTAATAATAATACTCTGAGGTGGAGGATGTTCTTGACAAACCGACAGGGGCTGATGTTTGAACTGTATTAGTCTAGATGATAGATATCTGCTCCTAGAGTCTAGTAGATATACATAGAGAGATAGTCTAGATCTAGATCTATTCAGATATCTAGATATATAAAAAATATAGTTAATAAATGGAATATATAAATTATACAATATAAAAAAATATAGATCTATATTACATTCTTTAAAATGTCTTTTTGTAAATTGCACTAATACATATACAGAATGGCCCTTTTTTTTTAAATCTCATACACATTGACTCAACCTCACATTTTCTTTGGGTGGTGGGGGGGAGGCTTAACATATAATATATAATGATATTCTTAAACTGTAAATATTCTTTTTAATATAGATCTATATGAGATCAAGACAAGCATTTTTAGTAAATATGTTGTAATGTTGGTATAGTAGATTGTGACTGTTTAACTGCATAATTTTAATTCTAAGAAGACATGTCTAGGAAATACCAAGCTTTAATCTTGTCACATTTATTCAAAAAAAGCAATTCTTTTATACTCACTCTTCTGTACTAGATCGTAACTGTTGACCACAGAAACAGATGATCTTAACATCATCTGCCCTATAGATTGCAAGGTCTGAAAAGGGAACTTTTATTAGCTCTAGATCTCTATTTCATGATTTAAAAAATACTAACAAGACTGATTCTACTTAATTTTTAAAAGCCACCTCTAACACGAGTCCTAGGATCCTTAGATCTCTTTGAAGATGTCATCTTACTACCAAAGTGATGTTGTGGAATATTCATGGAGAAAACTACATATGACTCATGCTGCAAGACAGACACTGCTGTCATGTCTGAAAACAGCTTTTATCTTTGTACTTCTATTCACAGATATGTAAGCTTTTTCATTTATGTATTTTTTTAAATTTTATTTAACACAAAGCTAAATTTTTTAAATAAAAAATAAATATATTAATATATTCTTTAATATTTTGAAGTACATTCTTTAATGTAAGGTTAGGTAAGGTTATAATTTTTTGTTTGGAAAATACTCTTTATAATTTTGTAGGTCATATTCAGTTTTTTCTGGAATGTTTTCAATGGTTCATCCTGTCTTCTGGTTTGTTGGTAAGAATAGGCCTCAGTTTTTAAGTTCTATTTGTTGGAAAAATTTATGTATCATTAATGTTTTACTTTATTTTTGTTTTAAAAAAAGACCTTTTTTTCTTTTCTGTAGTACTTAGTGTGGTAATTAAAGAAAAGTAAAAAATTGTTATCAACTATTTTTAATCATAGTAATTATAATTTAAATTTTTGTTGTTGCTGTACTTTGTAATGTCCCATTTTTGTCTTTGCAGAGCTTTCCATTGCCATACTGCTATTGTTCCAGTTGATTAGTAATGGGCTGTTACTTGTGCGATACTTTTGGTTATATTTCTTTGGCTCTGCAGTAGAAGTCACTGAAGAACAAAGAAAGCTAATGGCTATTCCACAGACTGGTAATTTTATGAATTATTTATATCATATCTTATTTTCTTAGTTATGTCTAAGAAGGAAAAATGTGGGAAGCGTGGTCGAGAGGCTAAGTGCGCATGAACATGGCTTGTCTTGGCTACCTAAAAGGGGGCTCGATGTTCGGCACCCAACTCGGGCAGAGTTGTGTTTACTGAGCGCCTAAAGGCAGCACGGAAAACAAACTCCTAGATACCCCCCCCCCTTCCCCCCCACTGGTCCACAAATGAGATTGGACCAAAGCGCTCTGAGCATGCTATAAGCATGAAAGTAGCGCTATATAAAAGCTATAATAATATAATAATAATGTTCAATTTCTTTTTCCATTTTCAGACAAAAATTTTTTTACTCCTCCTAAAAAAAAAGATGGCAACCTCTCGTCTATCTCTCCTCTGAGTTTTAATCAGTCTTCAAGTTACAACTTTGGGGATAATTCACCTGATCGGTTGACTAGCAGCTATACATCTCCTTCTCCTAACAGGTATCACACTCCCTTACAACATTCTACATCCATGGTGATGTCACCATATAGCTCCCTGATGAACTCATCCTCCCTCCACACCAGTTATAACACTTCAATGGATATGGTAAATATGCTCTACCTTTTCCATTTTATACATTGCATGATTTTAATGCTTTAGTATACATGGATAGTAGTGACTTTTTTGTACACATTGTTTTAACTGTGTACCATAAACCTTACAAACCATCTCATTAAAAAAAAGAACTTTTAGTTCAGTTGAAGTACATTGAATTTGTTTCCTTAATTTATAATGTAAAAAACTTTTTTTAAATTTCAGAGTCTCAACATGTCAGGAAACTCAGTGAATTCTGGTTTATATGATGTAGATAGAAGTAGCTCAAGATCTAGGAGATCTGCATCAGTTCCAGTTAACACTAAATGTCAGTTACATAATTTTAACTTTGTGTCATTTTGTTCTATTCTTTCAATTAAGTTGTAATTATAATTGAAAACAAAAATTGTGTATTTATATTATGTATTACAGCATCAAAGTATAGTAGAATAACTGATGTGAGTGAATTGCGCAAGTACATACATGAAGAAGAAGAAAAAGAACGCAATAGATCACAGGGTAAGCTAGGTTTTAAATAAATAAAACATTTTAAAAATTATGTTTTTACTTATAAATTATGTTAAAATAAATAAAATGATAAATGACACTACTGTCACTGTAATACTAAGATATACAAATATAACTCACTTAGCACTTGTATTGCTTAATTAGGAACAAGATAATCTTCAAATGTATTTCATATTTTGTTTAAGTGTTAAAAATAGATCAGATAAGTATTTTTTAATTTTAATGTCTATATTCCCTTATGGATTTGTGTTATTTGGAAGTTTTTAGTTCCACTATGTATTGTATTAAGTTTCTTAAGGTAGCAGTCTTACTGCATTTAATTGTATTCAAATAAGTAAGACCTAATACTTCCCTTACTTCTTGGCACTTCATTGTAGACATACAGTTTCATTTGATAATTTCCTTCAAACAAAGACATTAGATTAGTTATTAGGCTTTATCAAATGACTAGTGTGCTAGATCAGACATAAGATTAGTTATTAGGCTTTATCAAATGTTTTATTGTGCTAGATGTTTGGAATATTTTTAGTTAAGTTTTTGCCCCAAGAAAATAATTTTACTTTTGATTGCTTCATTTTTAATATATTAAAATTTATCAAATGGTTCACCATTAATGCACTGGAATGGCTGTTACCTTTTTTAGCTGGTTAACAATTTATCTTTAAAGGATGGCAATTTACATATTCATGAAGATATATTCTCTGGTACTACATTTTACATGTATATATTTGGTCTTGCACATGAGCATTGTGGGAATAAAAATGCTTGCATCTTCTCTGTCTTAGATTTCAAGTCATCTGAGAATAATGCAATAAATTTCAAATTTATCTCTCAAATTTGTCCAAGTATCAAATGATCCAGTAGTAGTATTTTTCATAGCTTATAAAAGCTCCTTCATTGAGTCAGAGTAGTTTGGTCTGTTTGCTTATATCATGAATAAGTTCTTTATGCTGCCTTTTTTTCCCTTTTGAAATGAAAGGAAGGTTACATTTAGATCTTTTGTTATTGGAAAATAATTACAATTTTATTTTCTTATTCAGTGATTCCTTTTTTTTTTTCTTTTCAGAACTGCAGTAAATGTTTCTCATAATTAACCATAGCCCTTTTTTTTTTTTTTTTTTTTAAGTATCTCTGGAAAATGTTAGTTCAGGTAATACTTCATTCTGGAACTATGGTTCAAGCCCACTAGACTTCTCATACATACTGCGACGATTTGCTTACCAGCTCTCACCTAGGTCATCTGCAGCACCAACTCAGAGCTCTTCCAATGATCAAATCACCAGCCATGGTGTTGGAGAGGTAGGGTTTTGTTTTTTTTACAGAGTTCTTGATAATTTTTATAATAAAAATTTATTTGAAAGATATTTTTAAAAGTATTTTTTTAATCTCTCATTATAATCAATAATGCTCTACAGGTGTGGAAAACCTATGGTGTTACAGAAGATGATCTTTATATTTGGATAGAGAAACTAAGAAAGGTGACTGTTTTTTTTTTTTTTTCTTTTTAGAAATAGGCTTTTCTTTATAAAATTGTTATTATTATTTTATTTATATATTATATGTATAATTATAATATATATATTATTATATTTTTTTCATAGTAATATATATATATGTTTAAAAACTATTTTGTTTTTTTTTCAGTGGATCAGCTTCACAATTGTAACTCGATTGAATACAGAAATAGATGAAATCAATGCAGCATTGCAAAAAATAGGATGTGAAGACTCTCTTATTGGAGGTGAATATGCTGCTTATTTATTTACATTTAAAACAATCAATTTAGATTATTATAAAAAAATGTATCAGTATAATGTTAATTGTTATTAATACATTTTTTTTGTACATTTGTGAATATATTCATTAGTTTATTTATAGTCACTTGAAATAGATATATATTTTTTCAATGCCAATGCAAAGTAAACATGGCAAAAAAACTTATTGGTGCTTTACGGAAAGTAAAACTGAAAAAAAAAAGCTATTTTTTATGTCTCCTTTTGTTTTTGGAGACAGCGGATACAACTGGTTGTACAATTGGCCCTACAACTCTGCAGTAGCAGCTGAGTTTCTTCTTAAGGCCTCATAAATAGATAGATAATGGTTTGCCCCTGTGTCATCTCTAGAACTAGCTGATAACATAGAAAGGAATGTTTAGCATCAACTCATTAACAGGAGCTGTTGGATGCAATACCAGAGTTGATAGGACCTATGCCTAAAGGTTCCACTCCTGATTTTTCTAAAGTTTGACTCCAGAAGCTTTATCTCTGCAAGGTAGTGTAGCTTTGAAAGCAGAATACCTTTCCTACATTTGGATAAGCTCCATCTGTTTGAGAACTTCTTTACATGCCAGTAGAAAAAAAATCTTTATTTTTTTTTTTTTAGAAATATTTATAAGTTAATTTTATACAAAGTTATACAACTAGTGTTAGAATTAGGTCTAATTGGATGGCAACTTTGTATGTGGTCAGTATTTTTTTATGGCGGTTTAATAGCATGTAAAAGAATTTTAATATGTTTTACATAGCACATTAAAAACAAAATAGTCCAAAATATTACATAGTTAAGGCTTTGTTTTAAGTTTCTCTTCAGTTTTTCTCCTCCTATATTATTGATACCATGTCTAGTTTAGTTTATGACGGGCACTTTAGTAGATAACATAAAGGAAAGGTAGAATGAAGTAGAGCTGTTTTGTACAAGTTATAGCCCTTAGTGCTATCAATATTTGTGTTTCAGAGGTAGGAGTAGCAACACTGAAACAATTAGCTTTGACTAAAGGAACTTATGTTCCTTCTCTGAATTCAGTCGTTTCTTACCTGGACTTTACACCCAATCAAGAGTACCTCAGAACTAGAATCAGAGGTAAGCTGTCCCAAAGACTTGTATACCTAACCTTCAAGTTGTGTTGATTTTGAAAACATTCAGTAAATTGTTTAATTTATTTTGTTTTGTATTTAGCCAATATTCAGATTGTAATGTTTTGTAAAGTCTTATTGTTTACACATTATAAACGTTGCAATAAGTATATTCCACAGTCTGTTAGAATGTTTAGTACTCTTTGTTTTGCTTGCTTAGATCTTAGCACTGGTAGCATGAGTGCCTACACCTGGGACAGAGGGGGCAACTATGGCAAACCTTGGAATGAGCACCTAACTACTGATGCTGCTGTGAGTTCAACAACTAATGAATAGAAACAAAAATAGCTTAGAATTAACCAAGTTGGCCTATTTGATTCCTGACACATCTTTTTTTGTACTAACAGTTAGTCATGCACCTGTTCTGCTGCTACATGGACTCTCGATTGCCTGCACAGCCCAGATATCCAGACGGAAAATCATTCACTGCACAACATTTTGTTAAGACACCAGATAAGCCCAGTTAGTTTTATATCTTACAATCAAAAGTATTATAAAAATTTTATTGTAATGTAAACAAACATTTGGTAAGCTTAATTTACTTTTAAACACTTATCAGATGTAAATCAGAATGAATATTATGTATGCGCACAGAAAGTGTTGAGATTACATAGTCTTCCGAGAAATGATATTTTTGACGTAATCATGTTATATTTACAAGCCATAATGTTCTTACTGAAAGCATTGTGTTCAATGCAATACATTTTCCAATTCACTTGACTTCTCTTAACAGGTTTAGACCGCAAAGACAATCTTCAGATCTATCAAAGCTGCATCAATCCTCCACACTTTCAAGTTGTCATTGGATCTCAGATTTACAATTTGTCTAAGGTAATGGCAACAGTGTTCTTAGGGTCTTGAGTTTTTTCTTATTATTATTGTTGTATTGTACTGTTTAACAAAATCTTTGCATTTTTTATGAGCATGTTTCTAGATCTTACATATTAACCCACAATTACTTCAATCTGCATTTTGGTTTAGGAAATTTTTCCTAAGCAGGGCCAGCCTTAGGCATAGGCAAACTAGGCAGCCACCTAGGGGCTCCAATTTGGTGGGGGCCTTGCACAGGACTCTAAAAAATTTAGATAACAAATAGCGAAATTTGTCCTCAATGTAATTGTTACAGTAAACTAAGTTTTTAATTGAGTAATTTTAGTTGTTTTTTTTTTGGGGGGGGGGGGGTATTTTAACTTATTTTTCAATTTCTTTTGGACCCACCTAATTCACTTTGCCTAGGGTCTCCAATTGTCTAAGGCCGGCCTTGTTTTTTTTTTAGTTTAAAAATTTTTTTGTATAGAGCAAAGAAAGTAATTCAGAAAAACTTGCTAGTACCGGTATATATTTGTCATACTAATAGTATGAAAATTTCCCTTTACTGTAATGTAAAAAATCTATTTTGGATGGATAGATATTAAAATTAAATCTAATAGAACTTTTAAATTGGCCAAAAAATTATATCTCCCTCTTGGCCAATATAATTATTTTAATTGTTGAACAATAAATCTTAACCCTATAGTCAATTGAACTTTTCTAATTATGTAAGATGACATCACCCAATTATCAGGCTTCTCCAAGTCTTGACTTGGGTTCTTGGCTTCTCAAGTTATAAATTCCCCATTCAGAAATGAATTTGATTTTACTCTGAATCATGAACACCCGGTGCTGTGGTGTATTGTAACTTTGTCTCTTTGATCATCTTAGGGAAGGAACAATATGTTTCAAGCTATTCTGCTATTTTTGTACCACATTAAAGTCAAAGAAAGTGGAATGCTTGGGTAAGTTCTCAACATCTTCGTTAGATCATTATAAAACTTCTCAAAAACAAGTAACATAGATCCTACAAAATAAAACTTATCAAAGAAAATGAAATTACCCTGTAGATGTCTCAGGGCTAAGCAGACATATACCTTTCCATTATCCGTGATGCTCCCCATTAGGTAGTACCTGTACTGAATTCATAGGTTTCTTTAACGTTGATAGGAAAAGTAGTTGAAACAATACATGCCAAATTTTTTTCCAAGCATGTATAGCCCAAAATTGATTTGTTCATTAGAAAGTTGACATATAATACTAGAAAGACAAAAAGATGAATTCGGAAAGAATGGATTGTTGAAAAGCTATGTCTAAATAGCACACATTGCTTAATCTGTTCAATCTTACAAAACATAGAAACATTAAGGGTTTGAAGTGAAAGAGGTAATAAAAGGTGGCTTTCATTTTACACTTACAAACATCTGAACCCTTTCTCTATAAATTAGTCCTGCTTAGCCTTCAGTATGTATTTGTCAATTGGTGTCTGGTTATCCAATATCATGCCTGTGAAAGTAAAGTTTTCTAGACTGAAAGTTGCACAGTCAGAGTATTTGTTTATTGCTTTCTTTAAACTTCTCTGTAGAATATTGCAAAATCACCTTCGTTGCTTGTTTGATTTTTTTCTTTCTTTTGGATAAAGCCTTTAATTTAAAGACTCTGTGGTTTTTGACTCATCGTGCTCTTCTTTCAAGAGCTTGATGCCAGAGTTCTCAATCTGCAAAGCCACAAACAAAATAAAATTTTGTACAGTGAAAGCTCTTGTATGAAAAAGTGTAGGTGAAGCTGATTTCTGTGCCCAGCAGTTGTCCCCTATAAATGCTAGGCACCTACTCAAATCGTTATTAAAGATTTCTTGCCTCAATCAGGCCTTTAAAGTCAGCAGCTAAGCACTCTAATTACTAAGCAACCATTGACATGGTTTGATATTGTAACTTAATATATTACTTAAAAATTATTTTTTCAGCCGTGTCAACCTGGGAATGTCTGGACTCAACATGTTGTGGATTTTTGATTGATCTCTCCTCCACTTTTTAAGGCCTCAACTGAAGTAAAAATTTAAAAATTACATTTTGCTACGGGGAAACATCTGTATGAATATAATAAATTGGGAAAAAAAAAGATTTAAAAAAAAAACACTTTAGAAATACAATTGGAAAAGGTTCTCCTTTTGAGATTTTATCCCTTTCACTGCTGCCTTTTATAGTTTCTAATGTCTCTTGTACACAATTTGGTTACCATTTAGCAGATGACACTGTCAATGTTTTCCTTTGAACTTAAGCAAAGACTATGCATTGAATATGTATTGATATTAAGTTCTGAATTAAATCTTAAAACATTCATGGCTACAATAAACAATGAACTTTGCTTGCTTTAATGTTAAATTGCAAAATGTCTTTTTGAAGGAATTTTAATTGTTTCTTTGTATTTTTAAATTTGTTTCTTTATGTTAGAATATTTTTTTTTATTTGACCTTGCAACTAATTAAAACAAATGTTCATTTACTTGTTATTTAATTATGTAAAAATAATTTGGTGGTTTTGCCTCTTACATCTACATACATGACTAGATGAAGTCATCCCCTGAAAACATACCAGTATTCATTCAATTTACTCTGTATTATTAATTAGGAATAAAGAAATTACCTCAGCCACTGCCACTAATCAGCCTATCCTCTTCACACTCACGACCTTATTATTTAAGGTGTCGTGCCCTGTAAATAGTTTTAAGTTTATGTTTTATTGTTGTTGTTTTTTTTATGTTGATATTGGCATTATTAGAATGACATTCTGTAAATAAAAGCATTGTTAGAGTTTTAATCTTGGTGAACTTTGAACCTGGTCTTGTGCCTAGAACTGGGTTTCTTGGCTACAAACTGTGTGTTTGTTCATTCAAATGTACATTTTGTGTTTGTTGACTGAGAGAAAAATTGAAGTTATTAGTTATATTAAATTCTTCTGTGGTTGTTACTCTTAGTGAGGCCCTACAATTTTGTTTCAGTATCATTATAATAAAACTTTTTATTTCTCTCTTTATTTTTTACTTTCCACATGTAAGATTGTTATTTGTTTTGCTTGTAAGATTGGATGCTGAACCATGGTATTAAAAAAAAATAATTATAAAATCGTGTTAATGGTTCAGCTTTTTAGTTTATATCACAGGACACAAAATGCCTATTTAAATTAAAACATTTTATAGATCTACTTTCCAAAACTTGATTTAGAGACCTGGCGCCCATCTGCAATTGGTGCCTGAAGCATGAAGTACCCCTAGCACCCCCTCACTCACTCCACTCGACTGACCCCCACCCCCAAGGGATTGTGAACAAAATTTGTTGAATATCTACATAAGCTACTTATTGATATTTGAACCCATATGTATATTATCTCGCTCCACACTCTAATCTGAAATTAAATTATTGGTAAATATAAAATGAAAGAGGGTGGTTGGTATACAGTGGGTCTGTGGAAGAGACGACAGATGCTCTGCAAACACCCCCCCCCCCCCCCTCCCTTCCTGGACAGACCATTATTTTTTCTTTCGTATTTCAGTGAAGAAATCACACAAATAAGTCACTTATAAGTTCTCTAGAGGCTCTGTAACACTGCTTTAATAACAGTATAAATTCTTCTAGAGGCTCTGTAACACTGCTTTAATAACAGTATAAGTTCTTCTAGAGGCTCTGTAACACTGCTTTAATAACAGTATAAGTTCTTCTAGAGGCTCTGTAACACTGCTTTAATAACAGTATAGGTTCTCTAGAGGATCTGTAACACTGCTTTAATAACAGTATAAGTTCTCTAGAGGCTCTGTAACACTGCTTTAATAACAGTATAAGTTCTTCTAGAGGCTCTGTAACACTGCTTTAATAACAGTATAAATTCTTCTAGAGGCTCTGTAACACTGCTTTAATAACAGTATAAGTTCTTCTAGAGGCTCTGTAACACTGCTTTAATAACAGTATAAGTTCTTCTAGAGGCTCTGTAACACTGCTTTAAAAGATCATCTCTCGAGACGTGAAATTTCAAATGCCACAGATTGAGTCGCTTCACAGCCATTTCTCTAAATGCCAAATACAATGATTAGCAAAACAAAATGGAGAGAGAACTCTAACATGAATTATAGTTTTCACTTAACACCTCCTCCCACCCCCTATTTTCTAAAGAAAACATGACTTTTAAAACAGAATAGTAGAAAATGGCGACAGATTT
This sequence comes from Biomphalaria pfeifferi, assembly GCA_030265305.1. Classification (NCBI taxonomy): domain Eukaryota; kingdom Metazoa; phylum Mollusca; class Gastropoda; family Planorbidae; genus Biomphalaria; species Biomphalaria pfeifferi. Next base: position 1,846,769 of record JASAOG010000025.1, read on the forward strand.
ATAGATATATAATTTATTTTTCTCTGGCATTGATTTTTCATAATTCTTTAAACCAGAAAAACAAAAAATAGGCGGCCTACCTAAAAAAAACAAACAACAAAGCTTATAATTGGTCTAAATCATTCATGTGTCTGAGTGTTTAAAATACAAGTGATGCCTAACATTATTCGGCCGGCGGGCCATTTCAATTTCCGATACTCATGTCGCGGGCCACGTCAACAAAAATGTTTTTTAAAAAAAAGGAAATTAACAATGAACCATTTTTATAAGAAACCCGTGAACCTAGTACATACATTAATTCGTGAGAACTTTTGACTATCCGGCTACATGAGAGGAGCCCTGAATCTCGAACTCTAGATGTTCGTCCGTGAGACGATGTGCTTGTTTTCGGAGATTTAGAAAAGTTTCTGCAAGCAACACAGAGTACAAATCAATAGTCTGCATCACCTAATAGTTGTCAAGCAAGAATGTCTAGCTTTGTAAGTCAATCAGTTCCATTGCATCTCTGTATGGGCACTTGACAAATTGGTCGCAGATGGATTTTCGAAACCACGACCAATATGAGCACATGGTCCAGACTGAACACCTTGCCACATAGATTTTGTTGGCGAATAATTCTATGAAGCAATAGAGTTTCTATTCCATTTCGACAACTTTTCTAATAACTCTTGCTGTCAACCATACTTGTGGCACCATCATGAGTCACTCCCATTAATTTCTCCCAAGGAAGAGAAAGATCCTCTTTAATGGTCAAAACTTCTTAGGGCTTCTGTAGAATATTCGAGTTACACAAATAACAAACTAGTGTTTAAGAGGGAAGACATATTGGGAACTCCATTTATTACGTAAACACAAGCAGTGTTCGAATGACGCGCTAGTGTGCAAATGTACATATAATACCAATATGTTACAGCTTCGCCAGTGGAGGTCCCATGCATGCTCCTCACAGCTAGGCCTACTAACTTCTCTGATTTCAAAACTGCCGCTTGTACCGTGAATAATTACCAAGATTTTGAGCGGTGGGCCTATGATATGTCGGTAGACTCGTCAACGGCTGTAGAAAACATTTCGAAATATGGATTGTCTGTTAGTTCTAAATGGAGATTTTTACCCATATCTTTCACTTACTTTTAATTGTTATCTGAGCTGCTGACGGCTTCAACAGCATTCTTCTGATCAGGAATCATCTCTTATCATTGCTATCAAGCACTGTTGTATGCTTTCGCCGATGGAAAATGGCTTATGTCCCTACTTATCGTGTAGCTAGCCTTACAGTCGATTAATTTTCCTGTCTCTTTTTGGTAAATATTCTCATCAATCCTCCACCCTAGGAGGCGAAGCTAGGGTGGTCGGAGGGGGGGGGTGTCCAAATTTGACCCCCCCCTCCCGGGCCCCCACTTGAGGGTTCCCAAAAACGAGTGTCCAAAATTGTGTTTACATTAGGCCTAGGCTAAATATAAAGCCAATGCCATGTTACCGTGCTATTCATGTGTTGTGTAATGTGTAAATTAGTGACCATTTAGCATGCATTTCACACAATGAGAGAATGTAAAGTTCCCCTTTCAGACCTTGTGATGTAAAGATTATCTGTTTCTGTGGCCTACGGTTAACGAGGGTGTCATGTGGCAGCACAACGACCAACCGCCTTTACTTTTCCCCAACTAATGTCAGATACCCATTAGAGCTGGATGGACTCAAGAGGCGCCCTACAATCTCATAATTAAAATCCTAGTCTTCACCAGGATTTTAAGCCAGGACCCCGGTTCGGAAGTCAAGCACTTTACCGCTCAGCCACCGCACCGCTCATTCTTCACATTAGACGTATATATTTATTTATGTAAAAAAGACAGAAGTGCTGCACCAACCTCCTCCAAATAAAACTGTCACAGAACCAGACATTCTCATAGAAGGCCAGAAATTAGCAAATGATGAGGTTGACTTCCGTATTGCTCGTGTCAGTGCTACTTTTGGTAGACTTCTAGAACAAGTGTGGCAACGGAGAGGACTCAGCATATCCACAAAACTGAAAGTTCTCCCGTCACTCCTGTATGCGTCAGAGACCTGGACCCTATACTCCCGCCACACCAAAAAGCTAAACTTCTTCCATCTACGCTGTCTAAGGAGTATCCGACCACATACCAGACACAGAAATTCTAAAGCTGTTTAATATGCGCAATATTAATGCGACAGTAAAAAGGTCTCAACTTCGATGGGCGGGACATGTAGTCCGCATGCCCGACTATCGCCTTCCCAAGCAACTTTTGTACGGGGTGTTGTGTGCCGGACAGCGCTCCCAGGGAGGTCAATATAAGCTCTACAAAGACACTCTCAAGAGCTCCTTCAGGGAGTGCGATATCCACACTAAAGGCTGGGAAGCACTAGATCTCGATCGCTCCTCATGGCGAGAAGTTGTGAGTCGGTGTCTCAAGATTTGAAGCAAGAAGAGTGGCCATGGTGAAAGAGCGCCGAACCAACAAAAAGCTGAGAGAAGAAGCAGGTCTATCAGCAACTGACCTAACCCAACCATGCCACGTATGCGGCCGGCTTTTTAAAGCGAGGATTGGACTTTACAGCCATCTTCGAGTCCATAGAAAATGAGAGATATGCTCATCTTCGACCACGAAGGAGGATTTCGAGCTATGTCCTATTTATTATGTAGGCCTTCATGTAAATTATGAGTGAATCTGGTGTGAATGTACATTTTTCTTTCTAGTTACAATGTTTTGCTTGATGTTATGCACAAATTGTAAGACAAATTTCCTTATGGACAATAAAGATTATTATTAGGCCTTTATTATCTCAAATATGATGTCGAATGTCAAAAAGCAGGGGCCCATGCTACGCTATGATCCTATCATTAGTCAGGACCAGTTGGAGAGTGGTAGAAGCAGAAAGAAGGGGGTATTTGGGTGGCCGCTTTTTAATGACCTGAATTCGAACTCATGTGCAAGTCACCGCTGCCTCCTCAGCCTCAAGCCAATACACTAACACTGCCAGCGACAGAGTTCTGTATCCGCTAGTGCTATGACTATATCTAGATTCTACGCCTCTGATAAAGTCTGATCTAGATCTACAATGAATATATATTTTAAAATTTTAATGATTATCAATGTTAAAATTAACATTTTAGAGAAAGTATTAAGATTGATTTGTTAATTTTCTCAACTCGACGACAGGTGTAAATATTATATTATTGTTTTGTTATTCTAAATTAAATTTTATATTAACCACAATGATTCGGAAGTAGCACATGTTGACATTTTTTACTGCAGGCAGACTAAACAAGCATAAACACTTTAGTTTAGATCAACCACAGGGTCGGCACAGTCAATTAAAAAAATAAATAATCTAAACTCGACTAAAATATTTAGCCTGTAGACTCTAGATATAATTACTGCGTATTATATCAAAACTAGATTAGATCTAAGGATCTAGATCTAGGATTTATGATGTCATTTTTTCTAAAATCACGGAAAAGAAAGTCGGGCCAGAAGGTTGGTCATGACATGATTTCAATAAATTAATAAATATATTTTCTGATTTGCCATGGCTGCTGCTGGCATTTAAATTTAATCCAGTTGATAGATCTACCATTTGAACTTATCAGTGTTAAAAAAGATTAGATTAATCATTAGATCTTGATCTAATTGTCAGGGCTAAGAAATATAGCTCCATGTTGCTCAATAGTTGAATAGCATATTGATCTAGATCTAATATACATATACTCATATAGCCTGATTTGATAGCTTTAAAACAAAATTAAGGTCCCAAGGCCTTGGTCGGTTCAGCCTGACAAGAACACCATTCACCCACTCCCACACACAAGACCAAGCCATACGGCCATAGTCTTACATAAAGTAACCAACTATGTGGATGATTTAAACAAAAATATGAATTTAATTACATGATACTTATAGTCATTATAGAGTGTATAATATAATATGTACAATGAGAACGATAGAAATGAAATTAATGGTATATATGATATATCTATGACTATGTATTTAATAAGCATCTTGCTACTGCTAGAAACTTATCACCATGGTTTCATAGATGCTGACAGAATGACATTACAATAATAACAATATCGGCAATGTTCAGAGCTAGAATTCAACTGATCCCCAACTGGCACCAACTCTTTTGTAATGGCCACTTACACTCAACATCGTCATTGACGACAATCTGACAATGACACTGAAGACTGATATAGATATGAGTGTTTCTCCAGTACTGGTTACAACTATTACAAGATTGTTATTCAAATGTGACAAATTACATTGCATTAAGAAATGGTTAATCTATAAATTTTGATATTTTGAGCTCATAAGGTGCTAGGGAAATATTGAAATTGTAAAAAATATGTGAAATTACTACCCAAAATGGCGGCTTTTGATGTAACACGGAACACCATGGTATGATTGAATTAATATCGTACTAAAACCAAGGGGCATAAAACTTCCATCTTTGTTGGGATATGTTAACAAGATCCTCATATTTCAATGTCATTATTTAGTTTTTCTCAAAATATTGATTAAACACGGCCACAAAAATGCGTTTGAGGCGCATCGCGATGTGTCCCACTTTATACGGAATTACAATCCTCTATGAATTGTAAACAAGAAATAAATAATATGCTCAACATTGCATTTCTGTTACAACAAGCATTAAAGATTTCTTTTAAAGTATTTTTTTTTCTTAAAAGCTTTCTAAACATGCATAACGAGCTTAAAATAGGTCGAGGTGTCCCAAATGAAGTGCCTGTGCTGCATGTGTTAAGAATGGGATTATTTTTCCCACGACACTACTTTTTATGAATGAAAGTTCTTTTGATCATCACAGGTATTGTGTAGAACAAAAGAAGTGCCGTTTCCGCAGGAAATACTAGCGTAGTTATAAACAGGAGTACTAAACAATAGCGTGTCCCACAATTTGCCATTGATGCGCCTCAAGCGTCGACACGATCAATCAACGGCAATCTTGCACAAAAATCTCATTTATTCTGTTTTTTGTGATCTTTTGTGAATCAACAACCCATCAGGTACGTAGATATTTCATTATTCTACTGAAATTTAAGCTTATTACAAATAAGTTTGATTGCAATATCCTTATCAAAGTGCTTTTTTATTACGAGGTTACTAAATTTAACCATTCAATCATGACGTCACGTGAAGTGTCTTGAATACAATTTAGTCTTAAATCGTAAATTAATCAATTTTAAAGCCTGTTACTAAACAAAAAGTTTATATTTCTAAAACAATTATGTTGATGTAATAGTAGACATGTGTAGGGATTAAAAATAATTAATTTGTTTTTATTTTGAGAAGTAAATTGGATTAGGCGTTGAGGCGCTCCATGGGACCCCTTGTTGGTGTTTTCCATGCATAAATTATGGCGTCACATGTAGCGTCTAATACGAGTTCAGGATTTGTTAAATTTTCTGTATTCATGGAAAGTTTCAATTAAGATTAAATGATTTTAATATATGTAATAAACTATTTTCATAATCATTTTAAATGAACATTTTTTTTTTGACATCTTTCATTTTATATTTTTTGTAATTTTACTTTACATCGTTTGGGGCGTTTCAGTGGACACTACTCCGTTTGTTTACAAATGGTGTCCTAGTTTGCGTCTGTTAAGTCCAAATAGATTTTAGTGATATTTTGTTAAAGATTTTACAGTGTCAGATAATATTAGCTACATCTAAAAGAAATAAAGCGGTACTGTTTAAGAAATATTAAATAATTAAAATTTACTTATTACTGTAAATAAGATTTAGATCTATTTGATTTTTCGTTTGAGGCGCATCTCGGACACTTGTCTTTAAAACTTTAAAGAGCTAAACTCTAGATCTAGACTGACTAGACCTCTAGACCTAAATCTAGATTTACTCTAGATCTAGATCTGATTATGTAATTCATTATGTAGATTTACTCTAGATCTAGATCTAATTATCTAATTCATTATATTATAGCTAGATTTACTCTTGATCTAGACCTAGAGTAGAGTACAAGAGTCTAGATCTAAATCAATATCTAGATTTAGATCTAAACTAGATTATTAGATTAGAAATCATTAGATCTTTTATGAATCTAGACTAGGTCATTAATGACTAGATTTAGAATCTAATTCTAGATTTAATAATATATTTTTCTTTAAATTGACAAGTATCTAGAAAATTATCTAGATCTATATTATAGATCTATTCTATATTAAAATGTAGATTGTATCTAAAACAAAGTTTGGTTTAACCTGCACTTAATTTCCATTGTACTGTTTATACAGTATATTCAATTATATTGTATTCAGTTCTTTCAGTCTACCACTGAATGATTATAACTTAAGTTAATATAATTAACAGTACTAGTCCTACACTATTGATTGAGTCTATCCCTATCAATCAAGCAATTATGGGCATTACTAAACTAGATTTAAATTTATATAATGCACCAATATATAATATATGTTTATGAAAGTTATTAGTATATATAATAGATCTATTTATTTAGATACTTATACATTTTTATAAATTACGGATTTCAGTAAATGGAGTTATCTGTTAGAGTTTCAAGGCGTCTACAAGCCAAGAAAGACTCTAAATTTACAAGCATCAAAGCCTGAGTCTCTAACAGGTGTTGCTGTTTTAGAGCGGAGAGAAAAGAAAAGGTTGAGAAAAGCTGCATACAGGGCCTAGTTAAGCCCACATGAAATAGCTTGGATAAACAGAAAACGCAAAGAAAGAAAACAGCAAGCTAATAGTCCACTTAATGTCATCTCAGCAGAGGTTGGTGAATCACTAGGCACTGGATTCCAGACTCCAGTGGCAAAAAGAATGGCTGTTTCAAGGGCTTTGATGAAATTGCCTAGGCCACCCAAGAAATATGCTGCAGTTTTTGATGGTCTCACACAAATATGCTCCCCAAGAAAAAGTAAAGCTGTCCATGACATACGTTTTCTGCGCCTACCTGAGAGAAGAAAGCTCATCTTTCTAAACAACATTAAAGAAAGTATCAAAACCTAACTCCACTCCACCAGCAAATACAAAAGTCAGATGTCTAGTGCTCATAGACAAGTACTCTGCAGTATCCTTAGTAAGTACAACAAACTCAGAGGTTGTACTACTCATTTCTAACATTTTGGTCATCCAAGAAGTTTTATGTCCAAGTGCTAATCAGAACAAATTGCAAGAAAAAAAACGAAGTGATTGCATTGAACAAAATGCCTTGGAAACAATATTCATTTTTTACAGTAGAGAGGATCTCAAAAACTGATCCCTCTCAATCATCTGTTAGTGCTCAAACAGGAAAACGTTTCATGCAAAAGCTACTTAACATAAGATGCAGTCTTGCTTATGTGAGTTCTGTTTGAAGATTTTTCTTTATATAGAGGGCATTAATAAATTTCTGATAAAAAAAGGACACTTAGAGCTGACATAAAAAAATCCAGCTTCATCACTCGACTTAACTCTATGCCCAAGAACTAATGCCAATTGTTTTCATAAGCTGCAGTGCATTGAAAGATCATGTAGCAACTGTGGTGTGGATTTAATTAACAAGTATTGAGCCTTTAAAATATTGCACAGATGAATTAGCAGAGTGGAGTATAGTATGTGGTCAAAGATGACGGATGAGTATGTTCAGAGTGATGGTACACTGCGAAAGTTAACAAAGTGGCGACCAGTAAATAAAGAAGGATCTTTCAATGACCTAGTGAGAGGTATTACACCTAACACTATTGCTTACAGAAATAGAACCTTTTCTGCTTTCCATGCAGAAATTCATATAGCAGTCAGTGCCTGCATGATGAAATATGTGGATCTTGGAAGGTGTTCAAACTTCAGAAACAAAATGGTAAGTACTTGTATTTATTTATTTTTAAATAGCACTTTACAATTATCTGAGAAAAAACATTATTCATTTTAAAATTACCTAATAGATTTCTAAATGAAATTGTTTCTTTTTCTTCAGTAGAGCAATCTCAGTCAAATCTTCAAGACTCTTTGGACATAAGCTCAAATTCAAAGGTAAAGAGCTTTTACATATAAACATTTTAAAAATTTTCATTGACTCTTATGTTACCTGTATTGTATAAGTTGTTTTTTAATAATACACATTGCTAAATAATTTTAGACTCATTTTAGAAATTAAGTATTTCAGCCTCATGTTGTTGTTTTTTCAGGCCCAAACAAATTCACTATTCAAAAGTACATTGTAAATAGGAATAGCTGTGTGATTGTCAAATATGGGGAAATATTCTATCCAGGTATAATTTTTTGCACTGTGTACCTTTTAATTTCAATAAACAAGTTCAAAGTATGTTTTAGATTGAAGTATTAACTTGTCATCATTGCTGGTAATTTTTTCTAACAGGAGTTGTGATAGAAGTCCTGGATGATCAGCGCAGAAATAATTTTTTATAAAGGCACAGAAATAAAAAATATATTTGTATATCCAGAAGTGCAGGACATACAGTTAGTGTATGCAGACATGATTGTTACTGAAGTGATGTTGATACCAAATGACAATATTTTTTAGAGTGGAATGTTTTGATTTCTGAATTTGTCAAATAAAATTTGTGTCACAGTTTTATGTGTTTTCTTTTCTTTCTTTTTTTTTTTCAAACCTTTTTCTGTGTGTTAAAACTAACAAAAGATATAAAATATATATTTGTCAATAATTAAAAATAATGATCATTCACTTGTGCACATATAAGACAAAAATGTACACTTATAAACATTATTTAAAAAAATGGTGTCCCATGAAGCACCCGCGACATTTTGTGAAATTAAAGGCAGCATTTTTACAAATGGGTACTTTATGACTAGAATAGTGAACTTAATAATAAGTCTAATGGATCACTTTAGTGCAAAAATAAAATAATTTCTATATTCTCACAGAATATCTTTTAAAAAAACTTTAACTTGTAGTGTCACAGGTGCTACGGTGTCCCAATTTTTGAATTGAGCTCAAATCCACTTTTTCTATGCAAAAGCATAAAGTTCAGTATCTAAAGACTAATAACAATAAACACAGTTATATTATGCTAAAATACAATGAATTTATCAATTGGTAGTAGTTAAATTATCAAGTGAGAGGATAATGCAATGCTAAAACTGGGAAGAATCAAGTTCAGTAATACAACTCCAACACTGGCAACCTATAAGAAAATAAACACAAAACTCAACGTCTACTCTAAAACTAGAAATAGTGATCTAAATCCTCACAGAACATATAGAGATATCACAAACGAAGTTACTCACCCTAAACATGGATCCAAAAAATCCTACAGAATAATAAGTCCAAGGAAATAGTACTTGTTTAAATAAACTAATAATCTTTATGGACCAACACACAGTCTAGTTCAACCAACTTCAGAGGGTGAACTGCCTCATTAACAAAAATAACCAATAACCGTCACCGGACTTTATGAAGTTGCAAACAATTCAAAGCGAAAATACTATGCCCCCCCCCCCCCCCCCCCCCCCCCCCCGTACAAGGTTTACGAGTAGAGAAAAAACATTAACAGAGTAGGAGAAAGAAAAATACACTTGTCCAAACTACTTGTGACACTAATCTAGATCTAAATTTGTTCTGATATCTAGAATAGAAATCTAACAAGATCTAGAGAAAGATTTTTACACTTCCTTAGGGCTTAGTTAGGCTTAGATTAGTCACAAGTTAGTGACCTTAGTCTTAGCTCAGAGCCTCAGTTTAGTCTGTCTCTAGATATTGTGTAGAAGCCATAGTTCTAGATTTACTATTCAGTGTCTGGAAATTAGATATATATATCTAGTTATTAGACTACTTTCTAGATCTAAATCCAAAACTAATCTAATGATGCTTATTTATTGTTTTTTATCGAATTAGAATTGTTTAGATTCAAGTTCTAGACACTAGAGAGTCTACTCCAGACTTAAATCAAATTCAGTAATATTATATATTACTTATTAGATCTATTATATAGATCCATGCCTAGCCTATTATGACTGATAGATCTAAGTCTATAATAGTATCTGAACCGTATCTAGAACTAATATGAACGCTTGAATTTGTTAGCGTTTGTTAGTGCGAGTCGTGGAGTCAGGAAGTCGCCCCCCCCCCCCCCCCCCCAGACTAGAGATATCAATTTTTATCCAGTTAAAAAAACAAACAATCAAATCATTATTGACACACCATGATTGGGAATTAGATCTAGAGACCACTATTACAATTTAAATACAGTAACACTAGATCATTATCTATCTCTTCCAAAAGAATTATACTAGAGGTAACCTAGGCTTGATAGACCTGAAGTCTAAGACTAAGTCTTTGCTTTTTAACTTGTATCTAATGTTTAAGCCACTTTAAATCTATGTACAAATTCTTTGAGATTTAAAATAAGATTTTACAACTAAGTTAGGTCTATTAGGTTATATACTCTATATTATTGAGTTGCCTAAGTCTAGGTGCTGCAAGATTAGTGACTTTTTTAAAACATGTTTTGGATGAAGATTATTATTACATCCTAGTTGAAAGCTCCCACAGAATGCAGGGGTTAGTTATAGGCAGGGTTTGAACCCAAGACCATGAATATGACAGTCCAGAGCGCATACCACAAGCTCAGGTAGCCATGCACTTTACTGTTAATGAGTCCGGAAAACATAGATTAATGCCTGGAAAATGTCTAGAATTCATTTTCACAAAAGTTGTATGAACCATGCCTACAGTCATATGCTCATAATGCATGCCTTGTAGATCTTCATTTTGGTCACTGTACTGAGCTTCCGATTTTCCCAAACTCTTGGTCTGAGTTTAGAAAAGGTCGATGCAGCCTTCCGAATGCGTTATTTTTATTTCCTCTTCTAGAGACAGGTCATCTTGAATTGTGGATCTAAGGTAGCAGACTTCATTTATGGCATCTAGCTTGTTTTTTTTCAATGAGGATGTATGGTGATGTTGTAGCAGGTGGCCCCATAACATTAGTTTTCTTCGTGCTAATGGATATCCCATACTTGTTACAGGCCTGAGAGAAGCCTGTAGTTGTATTATGTCACTATGGGACATAATATGCCATTGTGTGTGTGTGAGGCCTGTTGTGCCAAGAGTCTAGAGGGGTCAGAAGTCTGGTGAAGTCTTGGATTTTTAACTTTGGGATTCTAAGACTAAGGAAGTCACTGAGACTCTAAATTCTAAAACTCTTAATGGATACCTGATGTTAAAAGTAAAAGTGATTAGACATTAATCATTATGCTGAAGCAAATGGTTAATGAGCAGGGTGCTATGTGGCCAGCACAACTACCAACTGCCTTTTCTCCAACTAATGTCAGATACCCATTAGAGCTGGGTGGACTCAGGGGCACACTAAAGATCTCAAACTTAAAAATCCTAGTCTTCACCAGGATTTAAACCCAGGACATCTTGATTTAGAACCCACTGTGCCTTCATCATTATGCTGGGCTTTCTATAGATATAGATAGAATGTAGTATTATTAAGATTTAGTAATACATTTCAATAATACTTCAATTAGTAATAGATTCTTAATGTTGTTACTTCTACTGACTACTAAAACCAAAACTAATCTTAATCTTAAAAATAAGTAACCTCTTACATATTTTTATGATATATAGCCAGACATAGGCAATCATGACTTTCTTACATTACATTAATTTGAGTCAAGTTTCATTTAAAAATATTTTTATGAAAATTTGTAGAAAAATTGTGATCCCCAGAATGATTTTTAACAACTGCTCAAAGTTGTGTGACATTTTTGTTTACTTTGTATTAAAGTAAAATTATAACTTCAATATACAGGTCCCCTATTCTTTTTATTAGTCAATATAGTTTGTAAAATAATAAATTACAAAGAACTTTTCAGATACTGGACTGTTATTTTGTAAGTAATTAAAAAAAAAATTTAGCAAGCTAATTAGAGTACATATTTTTTTTTTTATAAATTTGAAACTAGAATCCAAAGGTAAACAAGAAGAAAGATTTTCCAAGCAAAGTCAATAAAGCACTTGATGAAGAGGTTGAGAGTGAATCTGATGTGGACAGGTGAATTACAAAAAAAGATTTTCATCATTAGTCTTTATACATTTAGTTATTTTAACATTTTTGTTGGTAACTACTGTTTCTAGAGTAAATAAAAAAAACCTTATTTTCAGCAGCAATGAGTTCACTGAGTCCAGAGACAAGCTGTATAGTTCTGAAGATGAGGAAGAAACTGCACAGCAAAAGAAATTACGTTTAGCTAAAGAATATTTATCTAAATTGGAAGAAGAGGGTATACATTTTTTTGCTTTTGCAAAAATTCTATTAGTTTATAACAGTTTTTCCAAAGAGTGTAGGTTTTTTAAAATACAAATAGTTCATAATATTAGAAACATATTTAAAATTGTGTCTCTATTCTCCAAAAGACACCAAAGTTTTAGAAGTGTTTTTTGCTCTAACACTTAATGATTTGTTTCTGTGTTGAAAACCATTTAGAAAAGAGTTCATGACTTTGTTAAAATGAACCTTAATGTGCAACATAGAAACTAAAGAATGGTTTTTAAATTGAAACAATGCAATAAATTTACCCAGATAAAATTTTCCTGATTAGCAAAAGGCTATATCACATCCACTTAATTTTTTTTTCATTAATGGCGCCTCAAGCACCAGACATGGTAATTGATGAAAGTAGAATTGAAATATAAAGTAATGTTTTTAAGAGAGATTCTTTGTTAGAAAATTTGATTTTGTGAGAAAATGTGTTCCTGTTAGATACTTTGTTATTGTAAGATACAAATACAGACACTAGTTTTGTATGTTTACAGAGGCACAAAAACAAGAGGAGGCTGATGTATTAAGAGATGCTGTTGCAAGTCGACTTCAACATGATATTGTAAGCACATTTTTCCTCTTAAATGTATTCTTTTTTTTTGTTTTTTTTTGTTCATTTATGAATTTTATTCATATTTGCTTTCAATAATTTTAAAGGTATTTTTTTTCCTTCTATATGTTCAACTTTAAGTCTGAGCAAGCAGGCAAACTCACAAAAAAAGTAGCTGATTTGGTAAGTAGATAGTAGATATATATAGATAGCAGTTTACATTTAAAGAAACATTTTAGTTGTTCCTCTTTTTAGTTCCATAAACCATTTGTGATAGACTTTCTAGTGTTCCGTGGAGTCTTTCTAAAAGAATATGTTAATACAGAATGTATTTCCCTTTTTCTTGATTTTAACTTCCTGAAAACAATCTACTGTTTTCTTCTTCATTGTATTTACCAACAGCTTAACTCTTTAAGTGCGTAGTGTTTTGATAGAAAAATTGGAGTTTTCTGGAACGAACAAAAATGTGTTGTTTCGCGGGGGGTAGAGTTACTAAAACTAAACTAACTTTCTTATTTTATTATATAATTTAACATATTTGATTTTATTTTAAAGAAAAATGAAATGGCTACAAAAATATTATAAATAGAATAAATTATTAATGAAAAAAATATTTAAAAATTAAAATTCATAAAAAAAATTGATATATTAAAAGATTTCACCTTTTAATTATACATTTAATACATAAATATTGAAAAATCACAAAACTAAACACATTTTTTCCCTTCAAATTTCATAAACGATGAACTAATGCAATAATAAGTAGTATTATTTACAATATTTTGGGCTCTGTGAAATAAACTAAGAAACAGGAACACAATGTTGACTTTTAAAATAAAATGTGTTTGTCCTATATCCAATTTACTGCTAAAACAAAGAACAATCTGGAAAATAAAAAAAAAAGAGAGAAATGAAAAGTGTAACATTATAAACATTAATATAATAAAGAAATATTTGATAGCAAGTTACTCACTGAGATTAAGACCACACTGTTTATTTATAGTTGATGTAGGAATGTGTGAAAATAGTTTACTAGAATTATTTTGCATTTTGATAAAGTGTGTTTGATAGGGCAATCTGTTTTACTGTTCTTTTTCTAAGCTATTCTTTTAAATGAGCACTATTGATCTATTATGAATGCAAAAGACTATTGGACAATTAAATAATAAAAAATAATATTAACACTTATTTAGGACATTATGTTTTCTTAGACTTGTACGTCTATAACTGTTATTTTATTACAATTGTCTTTTTTTTTTTTTTAAAGTGTATATGTCCTAAAGTTGAAGATCTGCGTATATTCAGAGGTCACAAGCTTCCATTAACTGATCTAGTTATCTCCCCTGATGACAAATATGTTTTTACAGCCAGCAAAGATTGTAATATTTGTAAATGTAAGTACTCTGTAAGAGGAAACATTACCATTGTATTTTGTAAATATTTCTTAGGGCTTCTTTCAAGTATAAATGGAAAATACTTTCCAAAAAAAAACAAATCCAAAATGTATAAAGCCATGAAGTAAAAGAAAATCAGATTCACTTGATTTTCAGATCTTTAATTTATATCTCAGATGAAATTAAATTCATCCATTCTTTGGATTGGGACAATGATATGCAGAAGAAAAAACAAAAAATCTTTTATGGATATTCCTCTAATTGCTGTTTATACATGACATTCAAAATCGCAGGCTATTATTAATTCTACTTTGCACTACAGTACAACTTCATTGTAAATTAAAGTTTATAATAATAATGTTTATTGTTTAGAATAGCAACTGATTAATATTTTTTTTCCTCTCCTTGAAACCCACAGTTTCCTTAGTTTCCTCACCAGATGTAGCCTCATTAAAACAATGTATAACTTTGTGCTCCGTAGGGAATCTAGAAACAGGCTTGAAAGAAAAAACAATCAAAGGGGGAAGAAAGGGCACAGAAGATGAGCATATTGGACACACTGACCACATCTTGTGTTTAGCTATTTCCTCTGATGGAAAGTTTTTGGTAAAATTGTGTTTTTCATTAGTCACATAATTTTGAAATTCTTGTTATGGAAAATGTTTTATTATGTTAATGATTTATATTTTATCTGTGCTCATTTCATTAGGCTGCAGGGGATATGAATAACATGATTAAATTGTGGAACCCACAAGACTGTAGTTTTATTCACAAGTTCAAAGGTCACAGAGGTCCTGTCACAGTGAGTTGCTGTACAGAATGTTTTAATAGAATCTAATGTTTGTATACAGAAACAATGTTAAACATAAACACACAAAAAATTATGTTTTTTTTTTTTATATATATGGTTTATTATTATGTCTCTTGTAGGGTGTGTCCTTCAGAAAAGGCACTCATACTCTGTACAGCTGTTCCTCTGATAAGGTGGTTAAAGTCTGGAGTGTTGATGATCTAGCCTATGTAGAAACACTGTAAGACCACATTTCATTTCATCACTTTAGTTATAAATATTGATAGCTATGATTGTTACAAGAGTGTATGTTACCTACATTTTTCTTTCTTTGCAATTATAAGATGCTGCGCCCCTTTCATGCTTTATTTAAAACTTTCTTATATTTTTTATTCAATGTCATTAGAAATTATAGAGAAAAGGTTATTACATGTTTTTGTAGCTTTACTCAATACTAATACATATATTTTTCATTCAGCATCAAAAGAAATCATGATGAATAAATATGACTCATTTTAAAAATTTGGTTTGAGCTGACCGAATTCAAAGTTATTCTCTTCCTTTAGAAAGGAATTCATAACCTGCCTTAGTAATAAGCTTATCAAATTTAATTTAAGAAAGTATGCATGCAGGAATATTCAAGTACCCGTACTTTTTCAGATTTGGCCACAATTCACCAATCACTGGCATAGACAGTTTAGCCAGGGACAGGGCTATCACATCTGGAGGGAGAGATAAATCAGTGCATATTTGGAAAATTACTGAAGACTCCCAGCTATTGTTTCATGGTCATAAGTAAGTTATTGTTTCATAAACATTCCCATTTTCTTCCAGGAAGTATAATGCATGAAGCAGCTTGGTAATTCTGATGAGGAATAGCCTTGCAATACCCTTCCAATACAATGAGCTTTAAAATCTCTGTTATTGAGAAGAGCCAGTTTGTCCATATCTGAAATAACTTGTGTAATGGGTGAGAAGGGTCCATTTGGATTTTAGAAATAGTATAGAGTTATCATTCTTGAAACCATATTATTTAAAGTTAGACCTAAAAATTTTTATTCTTATACTTTGCCAATACATTAAATACAATTTTTAAGTTCTTAAAACCTCCTCAATTTAAATTTAAAAAGTTTAAAAGCTGTAGCATTTTTAATATCATTTTTGAAATGTATGTACTGATACAAGGTTCTTTCTTTCTTTATATATATTTATATATATAGTTGTAAAACTCATATGTGCTAACATTTGTATTTTTTTTACCTAGTGGCTCCATAGAATGTGTTGCATTGATCAGTGAAAGTAATTTTGTTACTGGTGCAGATGACAAGTGAGTGTACACTATTTTGTTGTATTTTTAAGCAGTGCAATTTATATTCATACTAGTGTTGAGTTTTTGTTTGTATTACATGCTGAAACATGTTACAGGTCAAAACTTGATGTGTGTTTGCTTGTTTCTTTAGCTCTTTAAGTTTGTGGAGTGTTTTAAAGAAAAAACCACTAACAACAGTGAAGAATGCTCACGGGGAGAGAAATGGTCTAGGAGATGAACATTGGATAGCCTCAGTAGCTGCTCTACAACATACGGATTTAGTGGCCTCAGGTAAATTAGCTTTGTAATGTCCCCTTAAAGGGAAACAACGATAGTTTTTCAAATTTGACTTATTGACATATTTAAATTCTGGGTAAAAAGTTGTAATAGTAAACATTTTACCATTTTGTATTTAAATGCTTAGAAGCATTTATATTTAACAAATTCGTCAGTAAATTCTTGACATCTAAAAAAACAGAGTTCTTTGAGATTCTGTTTTTAGCTCAGTCAAACGTCACTTCCCTCAACAATACTGAAAGAGAAACTACATTTAACCAATTGTATCGCTTCATTCTTAAAGTAGCTGTTATGCTTAGTGACGGCCTAGTCCAGAGCTATGGTACAGTTATATATAGAGAGAGATCTAAAAGCATTAGGATAACCAACTCGAGAAAAAAGTAACATTTTCATCTAAGCCCCTCCCTGTCCTAAAATAAATAGATCGTGTGTCTGACTGATTCTAACAAACTGGTCAGTGTAAGGCTAGTCTAGACTACGTGTACAATGAAGCAATAGTGTTTGTGTGTGTGTTGAGTGGTCAGGCAAGAAAATACACACTGCCGTGGTTAGTCATGCATGTAAATCTACTTTCAACCTGCATTTGTTTTCTTTACTTACAAAATCTAGATCCAACTGCATAGACGAAGATATATTTCTTTTACAAGAATGTAAACTTTACTGTATGGTCCTCCCGTTATACAATAAGTCAATAGATTAAATTAATAAGTTAGTGTGACATCACATAGAAACCCGGTGAAAATCCGATCGTTTTGGATGCGCAAGAAATTTACACCAGAAAAACATCAATTACTAAGTTATTAATGCAAATTTAAAAAGAAGAAATAGGTGTAACTGTTACTTTTGGTTGTCCCAAAAGCCCAAATGTTTTTTTGTTTTTTTAAAATTAGGTCTGCAAATACAATTTAAAAAAAAAAGTGAAAAGGAAGAGTATCATGAGCAGGCTTTGGTATTCTATACTTCACTTGAAGAGTATCATGAGCAAGCTTTGGTATTCTATACTTCACTTGAAGAGTATCATGAGCAGGCTTTGGTATTCTATACTTCACTTAAAGAGTATTATGAGCAAGCTTTGGTATTCTATACTTCACTTGAAGAGTATCATGAGCAAGCTTTGGTATTCTATACTTCACTTGAAGAGTATCATGAGCAAGCTTTGGTATTCTATACTTCACTTGAAGAGTATCATGAGCAAGCTTTGGTATTCTATACTTCACTTGAAGAGTATCATGAGCAAGCTTTGGTATTCTATACTTCACTTGAAGAGTATCATGAGCAAGCTTTGGTATTCTATACTTCAATTGAAGAGTATCATGAGCAAGCTTTGGTATTCTATACTTCAATTGAAGAGTATCATGAGCAAGCTTTGGTATTCTATACTTCACTTGAAGAGTATCATGAGCAAGCTTTGGTATTCTATACTTCACTTGAAGAGTATCATGAGCAAGCTTTGGTATTCTATACTTCACTTGAAGAGTATCATGAGCAAGCTTTGGTATTCTATACTTCACTTGAAGAGTATCATGAGCAAGCTTTGGTATTCTATACTTCACTTGAAGAGTATCATGAGCAAGCTTTGGTATTCTATACTTCACTTGAAGAGTATCATGAGCAAGCTTTGGTATTCTATACTTCAATTGAAGAGTATCATGAGCAAGCTTTGGTATTCTATACTTCAATTGAAGAGTATCATGAGCAAGCTTTGGTATTCTATACTTCACTTGAAGAGTATCATGAGCAAGCTTTGGTATTCTATACTTCACTGGGTAGTAGAATTGTGATTCTTCTGGCTAAATCTGTTTAGGGAAACCAGGATTCATTGTAACTTGAAAAAGATCCTACAAAATCTTATCTATCAATGAACATTTTTTTGGTTAATTTATGTTTTTTTTTTTGTAATGCTTTTTTGCAAACCAGAAAAATTCTACAAATAAAACTGCCCTAATCCTAAAACTACATTCATTAAGTTTTGGACTATCCAATTAATGTCTCAAAACTATGGAGCTGTGTGCTGATAACAATCTTATTCTCAATTGACACTGAACTATTTTATTCCTAGGTTCTAAAGATGGTAATGTTCGTCTGTGGAAATGTGGAGCTGAATATAGGACATTATCACCTTTATTTAATGTACCAGTGGTATGTTATGCATTATGTTATTGCAACAACTTTATTTAACACACCAGTGACATGTTAGACATTTCTCCAATCAAATACTAACACTATGCTTTTTCCTTTCCCCAGAAAGGTTTTGTGAACTGTTTGAAATTTTCCAACAAAGGAGATTTTTTGGTAGCAGCAGTTGGACAAGAGCATCGGATGGGCAGATGGTGGCACCTCAAAGATGCCAAAAATGGATGGGTTGTAATACCCTTGAAAAGTAATTCAATTTAAACTTGCACATTGTCAACTATGTTTATGTACAGAATAATACAAATATTGAGTCATTAAATTTCGTTGTTTTAATTTACTTTTTGTATGTGTTGGTTCATGGTTTAAAAGCTAGCAATTTAATATAATATTAAACTGTATAAATTACTCTTCCTTATGGAAATGAAACTTTTAAGGAAGATGACAATTTCCTCACCTGTAACTGTTCAATTGCTTGAATGGCTATGGCTTGACTCAGATCATCAGATCAGGGGTCAACAACCTTTAAACTGGTGGGCCTCAAAATTAATAGAAGGATCATTCGGGCTGCATGACACTTTGCTACAATATCTGAAACAATGGCACACATTTTTTACTATTTAATTCTATAGTTAGTATACTCAGTACATAAGTAGGAAAGTATAAGTGTACCTTTTAATATTTCAACAGTTTTAGTATTTACAGCGAACAATTCTGTTCAGTATTGTCACAGCCTGGTTCTTGTTGTAGGCATGATGAGGCGAATGTCGTGTGTTGTAGATACCTCTTCTGGTAGTACTATAATGTTCTTCTTAAGTAAATGCTTTCTCACACGCACTAGATTTGCAGGTGCGTGAGAACACTAATATACTATACTCTCCAACGACAACATTTAGAATTATTAATAAACACGCTGGCAGCAGACATGGATTTTATTCACATAATAATGAAATAGTTCACAAAAGATATTGGCAACTTCAGCCATCACAACATATACATCCAAAGAAATAACTTGATAATAATCACTTTCTACTTATACTTTTTACTCGAGGAGATAGCAACGGTCCTCTCTTTACAAGAGTCCAAGATCAACTAAGGTGTTCACCTCGTGGGCAGTTACTTGACCAAGCAAAATCTCGTGCAAACTGCACGGAATAGTTAAGTGACAACTAGTCACCAAAAATTACAAGGGTTCTAAAACTGGTATACGATAAGTATACTTACAAAACAAGAAAGACAAAAAATAGTTTGGATCAGTCATGTGATTAAATTTGAAATAGATCTAGACTAACAATAATAATTATGTGCAATTAGAAATATTTTTACCGATTGTTTTTGTTTAGTGCAATATTAAGCTTTTAGCTTTCTCAATGCACTATGATCCTATCACTTGTCTGAACCAGTTGGAAAAGGAAAGGGGTATCTGGGTGAATGTTATAGTGAAAGCTTTTTTAAATTAAAAAAAAAACTTGTTCACTAAGGTCTCAAGCTTCCACAAGGAGACTAATTCAACTTATACCACCACATGTCAAGTACAATTTCTTTCCCTTGTTTGGTACCAAACAAAATAATTACTAGTAGGGGACATGTCCTCTGACAATGAATTACGCATACCAAGAGTTGCGATGACAAGTAGACCAATATGAGGAAACCGCAAACAGGGATGTCCTCGTATCAATTTGGTGCCATACTTTCATGGAGGACCTCAGAGTGGACACCAGGTGGGAAGAGGATTCAGACATTGCCAGTGACATCATTGAGGAGACAGCTTGCTGAATGGCGCAGGAAGGTCTATGTCTAAAATAATTAATTTACTAATTGATTTTTTGTTTTATTTATTTGTCAGGTGCAAGAAATAATTTTGCTAAAATTTTCTTGATCTGAGATTGGGTGTGAAAGAAATAAGTTATACAAACTGTTTACCAGACAGATTGAGTAAAAATTATCTACAAATTCTGTATAAAAATAAAATGACAGCTTTCATAATTTTTTAGTTTAGGAAGCCACATTCTCTTGGCCTGTATGGGGCAAAGACATCTCATGTTTATTTTCCAAGGATTTTGCAAGAGAGTATTTGAGACTCATTCGCTTGAGAGTTTGATGATGATTAACATTTTTTTAAAAGAAATTCACAAATAGATAATAATGTTTAATATGTGTCATTTCTGCTGGTTTATTTTATTTGCAAAGTTGTAATGTCAGCTACAAAACCAAATGTTGCTATTGTCAGTTGTTGATGCACTTGTTCATCTTGTGCAAGTTCAATTTGTTCACTATGAATTGTAAGCTGATTCATAATAATTTAGCGTCATAAGCAATGATAAGCATGAAAAAATTATCTAGAATTCATTTTGCAGTATTTGAATACAGTGTTTCCCAAACTTTTTTCTTAATGGAACACTTTATACATTCTGATTATTTAGCTGAACACTTTTGCTTTTTTTTCTTAAGAGACATGGTGGTCTACTCGTTATTTATTCCAGTAGTTTGTGAAACACCTATTCAGGCCTTACAAAACACAAGGGTTTTGCGGTACATAGTTTGAGAAACACTGGCCTAATAAAATGTAAGCACTGACCATACTACCCTCAAATGAGTCAGTATCTTAGTAACAATTTATTACCACAAGCTTCAAAGACTTCACTGAGGCATTTTTGCAGTAGTTTTTTTCTTGCCCTGCGATTTGACATTAATGCCAACTCCAATAGCTTAGGACAATCTGAGGGCTCATTTATGAGAATCTGAATCTTTGAGTAAAAAAGTAAGAACTTTCCTGACGTAAACCACCAAACTTCATTGTGGTTAGGAAATTTACTTTTAACAAGGTTGAATGATAATGCAGTGTAATCCTATAGGTGAGCTAGAATTAATAGTGACAAATAGGCTTTGACACAAGTCCATTTTGGGTGGCTGCACAGATTTTAAGCCCCATCAACTGTGTGCTAATATCCAAAGTATCCCATGCCAAACTTAGGTTTGTAACTGTTTGATAAACATCTTAAAACCGAGACAGCTAGTTCATATGTTCCAAAACTATTATTTATGCCTTGTAAAATATAAGCAGATGTGCATTGTCAGGAATTCATCCCCTAAAAAAATAATTATCAATTTAAAACTCATTACAACTTGTACACTTCTTGAATTTAGATCTTTTTTGTTTGAAAATGATGTACACATAGTTTGTCATTCATAACACTTAGAGTTGCTTGAACATTTAACATGTTTTCTAAAACTGGTAGAACTGTCTAATAAGTCATTGTAGTAATTATTAATTTCCATTTTGTTTTTAAATTTGTAAAAAGTAGTGTGATATTTTTGTGTTTGTGGAGTCGTCACTGGGCCCAGTGAAAACATTTGGCAAACCACATGTGACACGTGGCATGCTTGTTGCCAAACCTTGCTCTAAATAAGGCTAAAACAAATTTTTTTTTTGTTATGGTACAAACTGGCAGATCACGTACACATCTGTAAGTTATCAAACTTAATAGACAGTGAACACAATAAAATTGCTACTTTCTTCTTATCTTATATAATACAGACGTTACTTCAAAAAAGAAGATGATTACATCCTACGCGTCATGCATATTAACCAATGACTTAAATTCTGCCAAGTCACTGGTTTTCCTGGCTAGCTCAGGCAACCCATTCCATGCTCTAATAGCACTAGGGAAGATGGAGTATTTGTACAAATTTGTCCTAGCATAGGGGACGAGGAATGTGCCTTTATTTTTGTGTCTTTCAGAGTATTTTATTAAATTTTGTTTTTGTATTTGAAGATTATGGTTCAGTGTTTTATGTATAATTGCTACTTTACTTTTGAGTCTTCTGTCCTGAAGGCTTTCTAAATTTAGTGATTTTACTAATGGTGTTACTCTAGTCAAATGTGAATATTCATTTGTTATGAATCTCACTGCTCTATTTTGTGTCTGTTCCATTTTCTTAATGTTTTCTTGAGTTGAGGGGTCCCAAACGGAGGATGCATATTATATTATTGGCCTAACCAAGGTTAAATAACATTTTAGTTTTATGTTCTTATTTGATTTATAGAAATTTCTTTTAATAAATCCTAATGCTTTGATTTTTTTATAGTTTCATCAATATGTGGATTCCATGACAGTTTTTCATTTATTATAACACCTAGGTATTTTGAGTTTTTAGTCTGTGTTACTGGTTTGCCATGAATAAGATAAGTAAAATTAATTTGTTTTAGTTTTTTTGTTACTCTTAACAACTGACATTTTTCTGGGTGGAATGACATGCTTCAATTTGATTCCCATTTCTGTAATTCATCTAATTCTCTTTGTAAAATAAATGTCTTGTGTTGTTTTTATTCTTCTATATATTATGCAACCGTCTGCAAATAATCTGACTTTTGTTCCTGAAGTAATGCAATTTGGTAAATCATTTATGTAAATTAAAAATAGTAGTGGACCCAAGACTGTTCCTTGAGGTACACCTGAGTTTACTGTTATCGGTGTTGATTTAGAGCCATTTATTATTACAGTTTGTTCTCTCCCTATCAGAAAATTCTCTAATCCACTGATGCAGTGGACCATTAATGCCAAAATATTTTAATTTTTTAAGCAAACAATGGTGGTGAACTTTGTCAAAAGCCTTAGAAAAATCTTGTAAGATAGCATCTATTTGTTCACTATTATCTAAACCTTTAGAAAAAATCATCAATTAGTCCTATTAGTTGTGTTTCACATGATCTATATTTCCTAAATTGTGAAGAGCAATGGAGAAAAATTGGAAAACTTTTTCATATATTTCCTAGACAAATATTTATTGATTAAAAATTTATAATTAAAAGTTTAATGTACAATATATATATATATATATATATATATATATATATATATATATATAAATATATATATATATACAAAATTAATAGAAATGTGGGAACAGCTAAATGACTAGATTTGTCAACTTAAATTGTTGAATAAAGATTTGGAACAAGTTCTTGAATGACCATGAGTTTTCATTCCCTGTTCTTTGGTTTCACAATTACTTGTGTAGTTTCTCGGTGTGGAAGACCAAAACTGCGGAAGGCTTTGAGGTGATTCGTTTGATATGGACAGCTTGCCTACTTTGCTGAAATTAGATATGAGCTTAAATGATTTAACTAGCTAAATTTTTAGGACATAATATAACCACTAGATAGAGTAGAGTGTACAAACAACACAAGTCTTAGGACTGCTGCCAAAAGTAGGTTATATATATACTCCAGCTAAACAATGTGTTTAGTCTTATGCTTCTTCAACTTGAATCCCTAACAGTCAACCATACTTAGGTTTTCTTACTTAAATGAAATGTTAGTACAAAATCTTTTACAAAGTATTATCATGTAAAGTTACATCATACTAAGATTGGCAAATGATGTTTGAACTAGCCTGTAAGATAAAACAAGCACATTTTTTTTTATCAGAAAAAAAACTTCTGTGCAGGCCGTTAGACGGCTGCATTTGGTGGGATCAATAACCTAAGAGTTGTTGTAGGCACTTTGTTAAGACTTGCAGGTTTTGCTTTTTTGTAGAGTTATTTACTATGTACTAATATGTGCAACAATGATCATAATGTTGATTTTCTTATTAAATGTTAATGTATTTTGTGTTAAAAAAAGGTATTACACCTAAAATTGTTTATGCTCTAGAACTTCTTGACTGGGTCATATAAAATATATGCATTATGTCATGAGAAAAAGTAAAAGTATTACTAAAGTAAATCAAAGCATTTTATTACAAATTAACTTACTTTTCTAGTTGATCAAAATGATGACCTGCATGGGAGATAATTATGTTTATCTTATTTTATCTTTTTAATAAATCTGCAAATGACTAATTCAAAATTAAAATATATCCCACTGCATTTAGTCTAAGTATACTGCTACATGACTAGAGATGTCATCTACTGACTAGAGATTAGGAGCATGACTTACTGCTTTGTCTGTTCACTTTGATGCATATTCTCTTGACATTTTGAATTAAGGCAAAGACTTGTTGGTCACTGAGTGTAGACACTGGAATACCTTCAATCTATACAACAGAAGTAGTCGACACTTGGGTAAAACACTATTTACAAAAATACAAATGTTTATTGCTATAATATAACCCAATGTGGTGAAATCCATCAATTGAACTTGTAAAGAAATCCCCATTTAATTAAACTTATTGAAATTAGTGTTAAAACATTTTTGGTACTGGTATTATAAAAACTAGAACTTAACTCACTGACCTAAACATTACTTGAATTATGTGTTAATCTTTGTTCTCTTTAAAAAAAAAAGGTCTATATGTCAATGGGAATAGGATATTTGTATGTGTCATGCTGTAGTGTTTCAGTAAACATGACATCTTGTAAGCATCCATACACTTAGAGTAAAAAAATGTCCAACTCCAATACTGACCTGAACTAGACAATCATCAATGTGTAGACCTGCCCTGCTTGCTGGGGAGTCTTGATCTAATGTCCCTATCTTTAAGTTACCTTTAGTATCTCTGGAAGGAAAATAGTTTCAGCTGAATGTCTCTCTTAATGAATTTCTAACTGAACTCTGAAATATTACCTTTAGATTTGAAAAAATCTGGGCTTTAAATATTTTTTTATCTTTACACTTAAAGAGACAATGCTTAATGTTAATTGTAACAATCATAATGGTGGCGGTATCTCTTTTTTTTTTGATGACTTAATGATTAGCCTTATTTGAAAAAGTGATTTAATCTGCCAGCATTTTTTTTCAAAGCGAGATTTTTTTTGGCAAGGAAAAATAAAATCCTATAGCCCTTTATGTCTGTTGAGATAAATTGTCTCCTTGCAGGACTATGTGTCTGAAACCATTAGTCCCAAAGACACAGATGTAGTGACAAAGAAACAAAGCCTATAGAGACTACATCAGGACCCTGGTTCCAAAAACCTAGAAGAAAAACTATGTGGAGAGCTTCCTGATCTGGAAACCACTGTGCTGGACATCTCAGATATTGCTCTAGTTAACTGTAAACCCTCTGACAAAAAAATCAGAAAGAAATCAAACTGTACTCGGGCCTACCTGTTGACACCACATCCAAGTTTTCCATTCTTTGATGGGTGAATAAATAGATCAAGCTCTTGATGTCGGCCTACTGGTTGTCTTAGACTTAATTCTAATAACACACAAAATGAAGAAAAAAATCTTAATTGAACCCAAAGTAGAAAAAACATAATTCACATCCTGATAGATCTATACGATTTGTGTAAAGTGACATCAACTGTTATCAAATAATTTTGGTTACGTTTGGAATTCAAGTAAAAAAAAAAGGTTTCTAATGGCAATGATTCAAGATGACTGCCCATCTGAATGTTAGGCATTAAGGACTGTCTCTATGCTGGTCCAAAGTTTGAATCTTGCCTGCTGATATTCTTAACCATTCAGTAAGGATATATACTTTTTTTTTTAACTAAGACTTGCAGATGGTAAATTTCAAAAGGAAAGTATGAAGTACACTGATAAAAGTTTGAATTTCAGACTTTATGAACTCTTAGTGCTGAAGAGTGTTATTGTTTAAATTTAAGCTTGCAGTATTATATACTGATTGAATTGTAGATTGTACCGGTATCAGTGTTTCACTAGAAGGGAACCTTGTCAAAAAACTTACAAACTTACCACTACGTGCTTGTTTATGTCCAGAGTTGTCCTGGTGCTCCACCAACATAAGGACATTCCATGCAGACTGGATGACCATCACTGCTTCAGCGTGAGTGATGTTTCTGAAGTCATAGCCATTCACGTTTAGGATCTTGTCCCCAATACGTAAGCCCTGGAGAAATAGAACTTCAGTTTAGCGAAATAATAATTAAACACTATTTGGTGATAATTCCAGGAGAAATAGAACTTTAGCTGAATGAGATAAACTATTGAAATGGAAATGAAGTTTAACATCTCGATCTATTACATTGCCTAAGTGTAAATAGTGTAATACCCGAGACTGGCCTTGTTCTCCTGGTACAGATACAACAACAGGGGAGTTAAACTCTTGACCTCCCTGGATACCCACACCAAGATGACCTTCACTGTGTCTTCTGAGAAAAACGATCGCCTTACGACCATTAAGTCTGAAACAGTTAAAAAAAATGTCAACATCTACATTATTGTACGTTCTCTAGAAACATTATTTGTGACTTATTTTGTTATTTTTCTTATACCTTCCGCATCTGTTTGTGACAGAGCGGCCTTAAAGATTCTGACAAAATAGACTCTGATGGTCCATAATGTAGGCCAACGCTACGGAACCCTGATGACAGGTCATATGCGAGACTGACAATATGTCTACAATTGCAGACTCTGGCCTGTAGGGAAGAATAACGCCATCAAAATGTGAGCCTTCATTCAAAAGACAAGTAGAGAAATGGTTGGAGTGTAGGGACAAATCTCCAGAAGCCCATGGAGATTGGAATGACATGCATCGCCCTGACTTAATCTTCCCGTGGTGAAGGCAACCCAGTCCTGAACAAGCTATTCTAGTCCAGAGCAAGACGGGCAATCATCCATGTCGAGGTATCAGTGGCTCGTATTCTTTTGGCTCTCCCAGACACGCCGAATTTTGTTTTGACAGGTCTGGAAAGCCACATGCATTTAACTTGTACGGAGACATGTTCAGGGCTTTGGGAGGGAGTATTTAAGCTTCTCTAGACCTCACTAAGTTTTGTAATGATAATTAAAATATTCTCTTTAGTCTGTGGCTTACTTTCGCCTGGTACTGCGCCTTTTATTTACACTTCAAAGAACAACATACATGATTAGAGACGAGTCGGTCATTCTGACACTTTATAAAAAACAACAACAAGTAAGTAATAATAATGTCAGTTTCAAATTGGATAGTTGCACTCCAAAGAAATGTTCAGAAATACTTAACAACTGAATAGCAACTGTTTGCTTCGATGTTGAAGATATGTTTTAGTAGCCTTAATTTGTATAGATTGACGTCGGTATCAAGTAACATGAAACAATTATCAAATTTAGATTGTAACTAAGCTGCGTTAAATCATATGCTCCTTTAATCTTTGTGATCATCAAGCATTGCAATCCTCAACACTTTGATAGATCAAGATGTTCAGAAGAAGTTTTTTGACTTGTTGAACTGTGCCATGTTAAGCAATGCTTCATTCAGTGACGCACTTTCTTTTGTTTTAAATTACCTTTCATTAAAAAAAAATATTTTGACTTGTTTAGAGGCTTGATGGGATTCTACGTTTTGCTTATCAGGGTTACCTATCAGACTTAGTTCTCACCTGATGCCTTGGTCTGTTGATGAAGTTAATACACTTGGAAGAGATCGGGTCATTTCATAACGATGACGGCGATTAGTCGTGTAGACCAAAAGGTTGAAATCTTTCTGTTCCAATGAAGTAAAACATTTCAAGTTCACTTTCTAGTCAGAAACAAATATTTATAACGATATAAATCCATAATAGAGAATAACTAGAGAATAGTGAAGGCCAAGTAAAATAGTCACTCATTGATAATGAACAATGTGGGAACAATAAATACAAGTATATCAAGTTAAGTCGTTACTATTCTGAAACAAGGAGGGTGGAAAAAGTTCATGTTTATAACCTATGGAAGTAGAATACTTCAATAATATTTAACACTTTATAATGGTAAGCTAAGGAGCAACAACTACCACGACTCTTTCTCTTACTACACAGAGTGATTAAGAATTGTGTTCCGTGACATCAGCTAATCGTCTATCTCTTATCGTATGTTCAATAGACTCAATATTACCGTGCATTCTCGAATATAAGCCATACCCCAATTCAAGTCGCATTTGATTTTGGGATTTAAGGATTCAAACAGAAAAAAGTTGCAGCCGATTTTCCAGAGCATCTGGCGGACTGCTCAGCGAAACTATGGCCCAACGAAGTAATTGTGAGAGATGCAGGAATGGTACACGTCACCACAAGCCAATTCTGTTGTCACACTCTGGCCTTTCACACCTCGTGTGAATATGTCTATTGAATTGTGACCTCCGTGACCTCTATATCGAAGGTGTCTATTGAACCAACAGTCAGAAAAGAGTGCACAGACAGTGGACGGAGGGTGAGGAAGAGCAAAAGTGAGCCCCACACCACAGACAGCCCCACACCACAGACAGCCATACACCACAGACAGCCCCACACCACAGACTGTCCCACACCAAGAGGCAAGAAATAGTGCTGGCCGAAAAGGACAACAGAAAACTCAGCGGCGACATTACGTGTGTCCGAGTGCTGCCATCAAGCTCTGGAGTCCAATTGTTATTTTTAATCACATTATCTTCATTAAACATCGTGTTAAAAAAGTTAGCGGCTGTGCTGCACAAATCAATGTATGTGTTAATGTAGGCCGTAGTCTATGAGCCACATCTAAATTTAGGACTTTCAAAAAAAAAAAAAGTGAAGCTCTTTTTTAAATCATAAAATACTGTAAATTACAGTTTGACTTTTCTGTAGTTGACACCTACACGAGCCTTTAACATATTTATGTCATCAGAACTCTGGACTAGCAAGGCTTGACCGCTGCTTGGTCCCAATGTCCAGTTTGCATCGAGAAGTTGTTGAAGACTCATTTTCTTGAGCTCAGATTTCTAATCTGAAAAATTAAAGTGAAGAAATGTGAAATATACGAAGTGTGTAGTGTGGGTTTAATAGTGTGTGTGCCTGGTGTGCAACGAGCACGTAAATGTGTGTGTATAACTCCCAGTTCTTTCCATTCCCATGATCCTTTTTTTCCTCACACATTTGTTTGAAGAAATAACAACAAGCCTGTTTGTGAACAGATATTTATTTTACGAATGCGTCTTCCCAAGACAGACAAAGACCATTCAGCAAGAACTGAATAAAGTGAATAGCAAATGAATCATATACAAACATTCATTTAGTTAGCGCCCTTTTAAGCAAGGCGATCTATCCACCTTCTAGACTCTAGAGGTTGGCCTACCAATAATCAAATAAAACACGCACTGGGCATTGCTGCTCTCCAAACTTAACATTTATTGTCTACACAGCCTTGAAAACAAAGAGGAAGTTTCACATGCTCATGGTCTTTGATATTAGAGGGGAGACTATTCTTGTCATCATAACTACATTACGATAGTAATAGTTAATATGAAGTAAAAAAAAAAAAATTGTTCCCTTTTCAGATCCTGCGAAACATAAGGCAGTTTCATTATACATGTATACTTAGATATATGCACACTTCGCCCTAATATTGTTACATATCTAGCATGCGATATTTGTGAGTTTAGCCAAAATTAATAATGACTGAGCTAAAAATGCAAGTCCTTCTCGAGAAGTGATATCTCAGAAATGAAGTCAATTTAAGTGCACTATTTTTGTAATGTAGTCCATTTGAAGTACTTATCATTGTAATGAAGTCAATTTAAGTGCACTATTATTGTAATGAAGTCAGTTTAAGTGCACTATTATTGTAATGAAGTCAGTTTAAGTGCACTATTATTGTAATGAAGTCAATTTAAGTGCACTATTTTTTTTGTAATGAAGTCAGTTTAAGTGCACTATTATTGTAATGAAGTCAATTTAAGTGCACTATTTTTTGTAATGAAGTCAGTTTAAGTGCACTATTATTGTAATGAAGTCAGTTTAAGTGCACTATTATTGTAATGAAGTCAGTTTAAGTGCACTATTATTGTAATGAAGTCCGTTTAAGTGCACTATTTTTGTCGTTCAAAATAGAATCGTACTATGTTACGAGGTGTTGTTGTTAAATTATTGCTTCACTAAGTTACGCCATAAGTTTAAAATAGAAGCGAGTCAAGAGATTTCGTGATCAGTGAATCAGTGAATGAGTGAATCATTGAATGAGTGGTATCTTCGCTTATATATAGTAGATAATTTTGCGAGGTGTCGCAAAATTAGTGTTTCACAAAGTTACCTCCTTAGTAATGGAATAGGTGTTTATAGATTGTTCTACTAAGATGTATAATGATGTCATAACATGAAACAACCTGCATGACAAGTTTCACTCTAAGAAAACTTCCGTCTTTCTAATGAAGCGCGTGAGTAGACTTCTTGTTCTCTTACAATCATAGAAAAGTGGAAGAGGTCAGACTGAAACCAACATTCAAAAGCCCATTACATTGCTCGTGTTAAGCTATGAAGAACGACCAGGTCTCTATTACTTTAGGTTATATCAGTACATGTTAACATTACCAAATGATAATCGTTAACATTTATCGTCATATAATTTTAGGACCAAATTAAATAAAAACAACAAATAGAATAAAAAAAAACAAATTTTCTTAGCTAATAGATTTAGATTTGGGGGAACGGTGACTGAGTGGTTAAGCGCTTGGTTTCCGAACCTGGGGTCTTGTGTTCAAATCTCGGTGAAGAATGGGATTTTGAATTTCGGAATTTTTAGGGCGCCCCGAGTCTACCCAACTCCAATGGGTACCTGACTTAAATTGGGGAAAGTAAAGACTGTTGGTCGTTGTGCTAGTCACATGACACCCTGCTCGTTAACCGTTGGCCAAAGAAATAAATGACATTTACATTATCTGCCCTATAGACCGCACGGGGAACTTTTTATTTACTTTTAATAGATCTAGATTTAGTCTGTCAGAAAATTGTTAAGGAATCTTCTATTTATTTGTTTTCGAATGAAAAGACTTTGAGAAAAATAAAGTAATACTAAAAAAATAAGGAAAATTAAATGGCTATTTATTCTAAATCACAAAGTAAAATGTGAGTCGAGTTTGTTTTAAAACAATGAGATACAAGTAGCCTATTTTGGCCCTATTGAGGCTATAAACATGTAGTGAAGGCCCTACTCGTGGGGTTGTAAATGAATGTGTGTCTACGTATGGAGATGTGTATGTATATGTCTATTTGTAATGTATTCTTAAGTGCCACACATTAGATTACATCACGTGGACTGCTGTAGGTCAACATTAAAAAAAAAATTTGAGCTCTTTAGTTTTAAAACAAAACAAACAAGAAAAAAGAAAAAGAAACCGTTTGTGTGTGTGTGTGTGTGTGTGTGTGTGTGTTTTTCTCACTGCTAAAAAAGAAAAAAAGACAACACAAAAAAAAACAACAAAAGCATGAAAACTTTGCTCATTTTTCTACAAGCTAAAGCTTACCAGGAAACCTCCATTTCGTTCACCATAGCAACAAACTTTGAACATCACTCTCCTGTCTGTGAAACTACATAACCAGTGTTGCTGGAAGATCCAGGTGTCTGGTTGTTTCAGTAAACCCAGACTTGTACCAAGCAACCGGAGAGAGGATGCACAATAGAACAAATAAAGAGGGAAAACAAAGAAACTGGTACGCGTGCCTGGTCATCGATCTTCGTGATATGTGATCGATATTTGAGAACACTGTCATTTCTTTTCTCTTCATTAGACAAAGAAAACACACGGGAGACTCGCGTCTCGACCTACATTTGATTGGAAAATACTTCATTATAGAACTCTTTCCAACAGAACATTGTTTTAGTTCAGCTTATTTAGACTTTATACAAACTCCGATAGATTTCGTTTTACTTCGTAGGTTGAGAACATCTGACTGCGAATAGCTTGTCTCACAAATCTCTTCACGTTGACGTGGTCTAGATATATTAGGCCTACCAGACACATACTTCTTTAATGGATAACACAACGAGACAAAACCTCTCAAAGGAAGACAGAAAGAAGATAAAACCTCTCAAAGGAGAACAGAAAGAAGACAAAACCTCTCAATGGAGGACAGAAAGAAGACAAAACCTCACAAAGGAGGACAGAAAGAAGAGAAAACCTCACAAAGGAGGACAGAAAGAAGACAAACCTCACAAAGGAGGACAGAAAGAAGACAAAACCTCACATAGGAGGACAGAAAGAAGACAAAACCTCACAAAGGAGGACAGAAAGAAGACAAAACCTCACAAAGGAGGACAGAAGGAAGACAAACCTCTCAATGGAGGACAGAAAGAAGACAAAACCTCTCAAAGGAGGACAGAAAGAAGACAAAACCTCTCAATGGAGGACAGAAAGAAGACAAAACCTCACAAAGGAGGACAGAAAGAAGACAAAACCTCTCAAAGGAGGACAGAAAGAAGACAAAACCTCTCAATGGAGGACAGAAAGAAGACAAAACCTCACAAAGGAGGACAGAAAGAAGACAAAACCTCACAAAGGAGGACAGAAAGAAGACAAAACCTCACAAAGGAGGACAGAAAGAAGAGAAAACCTCACAAAGGAGGACAGAAAGAAGACAAAACGTCACAAAGGAGGACAGAAAGAAGACAAAACCTCACAAAGGAGGACAGAAAGAAGACAAAACCTCACAAAGGAGGACAAAAAAGACAAACTTAAAAACCGTCTACATTTAATTTATGCAAAATGTAAATAATGGCTCTACAACTGAATATAATAAGTGCAATCCCTCGTATTGAACATCTTCTTATCTTATCTTATTCTCAATAGTCACAGTGATTAGACCGGCGCCCACGTGACAGAGGTCACGATTAGACTAACTTCCACCGAGTCAGTGGCAAAGCTTTGAATGAACAAACAGAACTGTTCATGAAGGAGTTTGTTGGAAACGTGAAGTCTGTCCTGCTATATGTTCATGCAGTCTTAGTTAAATAACTGTACATCAACAGGGCCGGCCTTAGGCCTCTGATTGGTTGGGACCTCGCACAGGTCTGAAAACATTTTTATTGGACGAATTAAAAAAACTTGTGTCCAAAGTGGCTGTTGTAGTAAATAAATGGCGTTTATTTTGTTCGCTGTTTGTTATTTTATTTTTATAAATCTTATATCAACACACTTTGTCTGTCTGTCTGTCTGTCTGGTAAAATTGTGAACACGTTTTTTCTCTCACAGCAATTCTCGGATCAAGTTGAAACTTCGAACAATTATTCATTGACTTAGACAAGGCATGAATCAATTTTAAAAAAGTAACCAATTAGGCAATTAATTACCGTAATTATTTTGTTTAATTGCATCAAGGGATACGAATACTTCAATATTCACACATATGGCTACATTTCTTGGGTTTAGTCCCCTTAAATAATTGTTTAACGGGAATTTCTCCCTCAAGCATTCTTCGATCAAGTTGATACTTTAAGTTGCACCTAACAAAACATGAATCAATAAACGAAAATGCTCAATTAGTCAATTAATTATTGGTAATGAAATATTTTGTTTGATATCAAATAAGGGAAATAGCTTGAACATTATTGGAAGATATAGTCTTAATTAAGGACCGAGATCTTCCCATTGAGATAAGCTTTTTTTTTTTTTAAATGGATTTTTTAATTCACTACGCCTATTGCCTTCAATTATCTAAGGCCGGCCTGACATTATTATTTTTTTTTTTGGTACGCATGACAATAAATTCTTTATGGGTGAGTTTGGAGTTATAACAATAAGATAAAGAGTCCAATATTTTCTATCTTGAGGCTAATGCCTGCCTATCGACCTGACACGAACTTCTTTTGCAGGACAGTTGTTAACACTAAGGGTTATATATTTCCAACAATTAATCTCTATGTCCACCGCTTTCTATTAGTAACACGATTCATTTGGATTTTTCTTTATGAAGACTAGATCTACATGTTTTTTCTCAATTTATATTTTTGCTGGAACAGTAGATAGAATGACAAGACTAGAAAGATTATCTTATTAAAAGAAACGTCTGTACTTTATAAAGTTTGTTTTTGAGTTTAGGCACATCGGCACAATTTAGGCCATGTCTTGCCTGCAGTCCCTTAAGGACTACTCTCTCTCTAAACAACAAGGGCCAAATTCTATACAGTCATATCATTAAAATCAAGGTCTATTCACAGTTAAAATAGTAAAGGTAGTAAAAATTTAATTATTTGGTAAAAATCTAATGTAAATGGTACATGTTTACAAATTCATAAATCAGATCTTCGTAGATAAAGCCCAGTACCTTCCCAGGGTCGACATTATCAAATAGTGTTTTTAAGTTTGTGGCTCTAACATATTTCTCCCTGACATCCAGGTATCTGGGGCAATCAACGAGGATATGTTCCACGCTGAGGTGAGAGTCACAGTACTCACAAAGTGGGGGCTCGTCTCTCTTCAGCACAAAAGAGAGCGTGATGTAGGTGTGGCCAATCCTAAGTCTGGACACGGTCGTGCTACCACGACTTGTCAGACCCTTAGATGTGGGCCGCCACCTGACATCCACCACAATCTGCCTGAGTTTATTGTGAGTCTCAGCCTCCCATCGGTTCTGCCACTCTCGATAGGTGGCAGAGGCAATACTTTGTCTCAGGTCCGAGCAGGGAATTTGTGTTTCTGACACCGCATGATTTAGGGCTCTCTTTGTGGTTTTAGACATTGAACACTTTCCTTTCTGTCAAAATTATGGTAACATTGATTGTAGAATGAAAGACAACTTTTTTTTTGCTTTAAAAGTAAATTGTATGTTTTTTAAAAATTTTGTTATAGATATTTTTGTTTGGTTGCTAGTTTCTCTAGAAAAAATGCAACAAAACAATTTCTTACAGTTCAATGATCTTTTAAATTACCATGAGCGCTGAAAGTAATGACGTCATGTGTCAAGAAAACATGGCAGCATTGAGACTCGGTGACAGACATTTAGATCACGTGTAGAGAACAGTGTTTAAAATACGCGTACACTAACACAAACAACGCAACATGATTTCAATATAGATCTATACAAGAGTTCTAGCCTCATAGTGAAGGCCACACTTTCACTTCTCGTAGGTAAAAACACAGATTTTTGTTGATAAACTAGACTTGGTAGACAGATGGATACGTCAATAGCGCAACATGGTCTCTAAGGCACCCCAAGATTTGTAAGTAAAATTAGGACAAGATTCCTAGATCTAGGGTTGATGTACAGACTGTAGTAATAGACTATACATTTAGTAAGACTAGGGCGTATACTGGATTGCAGGTCACTCACTTCACGGGAGGTACAGCGATAAAAAGATAGAACTCTCCGAAACATTGTTTCTTTGAACAGAAGCCAATATGTTGAGAACTTTTTAAAACGTTTTTGAAGACGATTATTTTGATGAAGGAACATACCACTATAGTTGCTCACATATAAAAACAAAAAAGTCATGGTTATATAATACAGTCATTGAACTATTGAGACATGCAAATGACATGAGCTATTAGGCCTGACTGACGTTTTGGTTTCATTGGTGTGTTGGTCGACAAGGGGCACATTTATAGTCCACAAAACAGCGTTACTAAATATACTTATGTTCACTCCAAGTCAAAGAACATATCAGATAGCTAGGCCCTTGTGTGTGTTGTATCAGAATTCTATTGAAAAAGTGTTGACTTGCCCAGTGGTTGCCAGGTCAACCAGTTCTATCAGTTTAACTTTGAGTACCTGGGAATTGTGACTTGACCTTGCCTAATAGTAGCTACAGTGTGCAGTAGGTTCGGCCAAGTCACAGACCCAAGGAAACAATTGTAATATTAAAAGTTAATTAGCTTCATTGCTTAGAACGTTCGTATCTTGTCATGGACAGAATCTTGTCAGAAGATAATTACGTACTACGCGTATCCATGATTCCATCTAGTCGTTCAGGCAAATTGGAGACTTACTCTCGTGTCATGTGTTTTCCTGGCTGATTCAGGCAACCCGTCCCGTGCTTGAGTGTTTTATTAGGTTGTGTTTTTGTATTTGTAAATTATGGTTTGTAGTCTTCTATACTTAAATATCTATCAATTAAGTGGTTTTACTAATGCTGCTAGTCTAGTCCAATGTATTTATTGGTCACTAATTTCATGTCTCGTTACTTTGTTTTCTTGAGGGATCCCAACCAGAGGTTTTACGTATTCTGGTATGCTAAAAAGGACAGCAAAGTGACAATAATTAGATCTAAAGATAGAGATCTTGGTAGTGATACTAGTTGAGTTAGAACTAGAGATCTTAGTAGCGGCAGAACTAGATCTAGAATGACAGTCATAGATTTTAGTAGCAACACTACTAGATATAGAGATCTTGGTTTTATAGTTTTATTTATGCTGGTAGCGTTCACTCACATAGTCAGGCTTTTTTTTTTTTTTTTTTTGAATCATGCAAAAGAAATTTGCGACACTTACTTTGTTTTAATTTTTGTAATGATTTCTGTTTACGACTTCAAATCTACACAATTTATAAATAAATGTATGTAATGGTGTATACATTTATTGGCACCCTTTTAATAGTTATAATTAGTACTTAATGTTTTAGTTTCCCTGCTATTCAAAACATCTATATGGAAAAAATAGATTTTTCAGGGAATTATTTAAAATATAATTAAAAGTATTATCAAGAGAACTTGAAACTACAGACTAAATAAATGACAGACGTACCACTAACGAAAAAAAAAAGAGACCTACCACTGACTCACTAAATGACAGACCTACCACTGACTCAATAAATGACAGACCTACCACTGACTCAATAAATGACAGACCTACCACTGACTCAATAAATGACAGACCTACCACTGACTCAATAAATGATAGACCTACCACTGACTCAATAAATGACAGACCTACCACTGACTCAATAAATGACAGACCTACCACTGACTCACTAAATGACAGACCTACCACTGACTCACTAAATGACAGACCTACCACTGACTCAATAAATGACAGACCTACCACTGACTCAATAAATGACAGACCTACCACTGACTCACTAAATGACAGACCTACCACTGACTCACTAAATGACAGACCTACCACTGACTCACTAAATGACAGACCTACCACTGACTCACTAAATGACAGACTGTATATTAGGTAAAGAGACGAACCAGTACTCTACCTTCAGGATGCGGTGACTGACCATGCAAGGGGATGAAACTATTGCGGGTACTGACAGAAGACACCCAAGCGTCATCTACTGTCTAGCGATCTGTGCTACGATCAGTGGCTTTCTGATAGGTTACGACACAGGTCAGTGTGAGTAAACTTCACAGTACAAGAAGAGAACTAGATTGAGTCTGTGTTGCTGTTTGACTGTTATGTTGTGTGTTCAATTGTTGTATTGGCCTAGTGTTGTGTGTCCAGGTCGAAATTATTAAGGTGTACACACTAGTTATGTGTCGAAACAGTTTCACACAATGATGACGTGTCGGCAGCGAACATTTATACATATTTCTCCTACCTTTTATTAGTCTAATCAGGGTTTAACAATAGGAGACCTGGTAGGCCTATATATAACCTCACAGTAATCCGAAATACAACCCGCGCTCAAAATCCCCGAAGTCTACCTCTGTATACATTGAACACAGGTCCTCTGATGTCCACATTTCATCTACTAAGACACTAGGTTTACACAGTCCAAGACTTGCTCTTCTTTTTGCCTTGGTAGGAATATAGTCTACCTACCTACATAAACTCAATTCAGAGAACCAGCGCACAATTTAGAGCTCCAGTAAGAGCTCCAGTAAGAGCTCCAGTAAGAGAAGAGCTGGTATATGAGTTTTATTCTGTCCGTCTCTCTCATGGTTAGATCTTAAAAAAAACAACAACAAACGAATATAGTGGTTTTGGGAGTTGGATTCGTCATCGCCTCTAGGCTTGTATCGTGCCCCTTTTGGTGCAACAGCTGCCTCGGGCTTGGTGGAAGATTTTATTACAAAACTTATATAAACATACTCTGTCTATCTGTCGGATAAAAGGTGTGTACACACCCAATCTCATATCAAGTTGGAATTCCGCAGTTATTTCATCTAACTGACAAAACAAGAATAAAAAAAAAAAATTAATTAATTATCTATCGATAATTAATTATTTTGTTTGCTATAGAACAAGGGAAAGAAATCGTACTTGACAGATGTGGTGGTAAGAATTGAATTAGTCCCCTTGAGGAGGTTTGCGCCATGAGTGAACATTTTTTTAATGCATTTAAAAAGCGATCACAGTAACCTTCACACATATACCCCTTTCTTACCCCTTTCCTTTCCCAGACAGGTGTTAGGATCGCAGCGCATAGAGAAAGCTAAAATCATGAAATAGCGCTAAACAAAAACAATTGGTTCAAATATTTTTAATGGCACAAATTAGTCTACGTTAGATTCGTCCATTGTTAGTCTAGAAAATTGAATCCTATGATTGCTCTAAACTAATTCGTACAATAACACTTTTGTTGTTTTTTTATATAATATTTTATAATTTTCTTGTTTTTATAATTTAATATGCAAACTTGTTCTCCCTTTATACCTTTACTACTTTCACGAATTAAATATTCATCAAGAGTAATATTAATGCAAAGTGATTATGTAGCTATGTCATGGCTATATCACTATGTTTCAACTCCTCAGGAATCATCAATGGTGCTGTGATCCTGATTGACGAACAGTTCACATTGACGGACCTCTGGATTTCACTCATCGTATCCTCCACCATCTTTTCAGCTGCAATAGTTTCTTTCGTTTCTGGTGCGCTCGCGGATACAATAGGCCGTAAGGTCAATGTCACATGATTTTATTGAACACATGCTCTCCCCCCTACCCTTTTTTTACCCGTGAAAGAAAGTTTAAGATAAAGAGGCTGATTTAATTAAAATACTATTAAGACTAAATTTAAAAAAAATCACGATTTCGCTACACTTCAATTGAATGATTGATCATTATGTTTTCAGAGTTGAAAAAAATGTTAACTCTATTATTTATTTTCTCTCAAATTCAACGCAGGATCTTCAACTAGTTTAAATAAGGAATTCAACCTCGATGTTTAGGTGATTAAAGTTTAATCCCTTGAAAGTTAGTCACAAAATTGAATACAAATGTTAGCATTAATACAATAAGGTCGCTTGGCGGACAGATGGACCTGATTGACAGTAATCAACAAAGGACTACAACAAATCTCGACCATTTCTTACAAAGACCTGTCTAGAAACATTCTTTCCAATAGTCGGAATACCTTTTTTTTTCTCTTCTGGTTGGCTTATAGACAAACTTTACACAACTGGTCAACGTATGGACCCGACATTTTGCTTTTCAGCGAGATTTATGTCGTAATATTATTTTATTCTCAAAATGTGCTGACCTACTTAAACAGTTTACTGGACACTGTGCAGATATTATGAAAGGGAAGTTGCTAGATTCATAAGGACTAACTTGTTCCCATTTTCTCCAGAGGTGTGCGCATACTAGTGACTCTGGCGCAGTGAACACTTACCTTTAAGTACAAGTCAATCTAGTGTAGGCCTATTGAATATCTGTTTTAATTTAATACATATAAGTTTTGGTTTATTGCCTCATTTCAGTTGACGATAATGATCTCAGGAGTTGTATTCAGCATAGGCGGAGGTATCATGGGGGTTGCCAATGGTACAGAAATGCTGCTTGTTGGAAGACTTGTAGTTGGGGCGAGTATAGGTAAGAGGTCGGCCTCCGGTGTAAATAAAAATAAACCCAACAACAACAAAAAAACGTAAGAATTGATAATCTATGTATTTTTTTTTTGGTTAAAGCATCTAATAATGTTTGCGCATGTTTACCACAATGAAATCAAGTTTCTCTCACTCAAAGGACGTTTGATGATGATAACGAGACAGTGTACGCACCTTTTATTTTTTTATTTTTTTTTGAAACTAAAGTAGTCAATAATAAAACAAAAAGATGTTAAATGGCCTTGAGACATTCTTTCAAACACTACTCACCACTCACCTATCTTTAATTCTTTCACTTGTCGTGGACGACACAATACGAACATTTTAGCTGTTATTACTTGCCTTACGTCTAGAACAACTAAACCATTTTCAGGACAGGTTAAATCGAACTAAAGCAATTTTTTATTCGCAATATAGACCCAATGAGTGATTTTGTGTGTAAAAAATTTAAACGCAAAATGAAATGTTATTTTGGGTGTTGAGAGTAAAGGTAAAAAAAAATAATTCTTGGGTAAGAGACCGTTACTTTGTCAGAGTGATAGAATTCTTGGATGAGAGACCATAGTGATAGAATTCATGGGTTAGAGACCGTTACTTTGTCAGGGTGATAGAATTCTTGAGTGAGAGACCGTTACTTTGTCAGAGTGATAGAATTCTTTGATGAGAGACTGTTACTTTTACAGAGTGATAGAATTCTTGGGTAAGAGACCGTTACTTTGTCAGAGTGATAGAATTCTTCGGTGAGAGACCGTTACTTTGTCAGGGTGATAGAATTCTTGAGTGAGAGACCGTTACTTTGTCAGAGTGATAGAATTCATGGGTGAGAGACCGTTACTTTGTCAGAGTGATGGAATTCTTGGATGAGAGACCGTTACTTTGTCAGGGTGATAGAATTCAAGATTCAAGAATAAAAAAAAAAGGTGAAAAACGTCAGAGCGAACTTTCAAATATTCCAGTAGAATATCAAAGAATACTCAGAGATTGTATGTACGACTGTTTGTACGGCGTAGTGTGTGTGTGTGTGGAAAGGGGGGGGGGTAAGTAATACCGCACGGGCAAAAAAAGTATATGTTTGGGAGGGGGTAGGGTAATAAGACATAACAGATACTAGATTCATGTGTTTATGTGGGGGAAGGGGTGGCGGGGCAAAAGGGAGAGAAAAATTATATCCAATGGACTCGCTGGAAGTCTTTGGGAGGGCAATTTAAAGTCGACCGTTCCAGTTTAAACGTACCAACTACTAGAAGACACTGAGGGATTGTTCAAATGCGGGTAGCTTTATTAAACGTGCAAACAAAAAAAAAATTATGGTGTTGGAAGTTCGACTAAAGTATTATGTGAGCGTAACGATTTGTAGGATGTAAAAAGAAAAAAAAGGGTCCAGGCCAAAAAGTATCATAGAGCGTATGAAATATTTGGAAACAAGAATTGAAAAGCAGACGAATAGCCAGATAATCGATGACAAAATAAAAAATATCTAGCCTGGGCGTCACCGTTGGGTAGTACTAGTGTTTACTAAGAACTAACCGGTTTCTTTAACCTTTGTCTCTCTCTAAAGGAATTGCGTCTTCAGTAGTACCAGTCTATGTGTCAGAATGTGCCCCAGCGGACATCAGGGGTCAACTCATTACAATGTACCAGTTGTTCATCACTGTTGGCATCATGGCGTCTGCTCTTTTGGCAGCAGGGCTACAAAAACTGAAA
Source organism: Biomphalaria pfeifferi (assembly GCA_030265305.1). Classification (NCBI taxonomy): domain Eukaryota; kingdom Metazoa; phylum Mollusca; class Gastropoda; family Planorbidae; genus Biomphalaria; species Biomphalaria pfeifferi. Next base: position 1,888,609 of record JASAOG010000025.1, read on the forward strand.
GAGAGCGGCTGGAGGTAAAACAAGTTGAGCTTATAAAGTACAGGGAGCTGAAAGTGAAGTACAGGGAGCTGAACGTGAAGTACAGGGGTGGAGCGTGAAGTACTGGGGCGGAACGTGAAGTACATGAAGGTGAACTTGAAGTACAGGGGTGGAACGTGAAGTACAAGGGTGGAACTTGAAGTACAGGGGTGGAACGTGAAGTACAGAGGTGGAACGTGAAGTACAGGGGTGGAACGTGAAGTACAGGGGTGGAACTTGAAGTACAGGGGTGGAACGTGAAGTACAGAGGTGGAACGTGAAATACAGGGGTGGAACGTGAAGTACAGAGGTGGAACGTGAAGAACATGAAGGTGAACTTGAATTACAGGGGTGGAACGAGAAGTACAGGGGTGGAACGCGAAGTACATGAAGGTGAACTTGAAGTACAGGGGTGGAATGTGAAGTACAGGGGTGGAACGCGAAGTACATGAAGGTGAACTTGAAGTACAGGGGTGGAACGTGAAGTACAGGGGTGGAACGTGAAAAACATGAAGGTGAACTTGAAGTACAGGGGTGGAACGTGAAGTACAGGGGTGGAGCGTGAAGTATAGGGGTGAAACCTGAAGTACAGGGGTGGAACGTGAAGTACATGAAGGTGAACTTGAAGTACAGGGGTGGAACGTGAAGTACATAAAGGTGAAAGTGAAGTACAGGGGGGAATGTAAAGTACAAGAAGGTGAAAGTGAAGTACAGGGGGGAAATGTAAAGTACATGAAGGTGAACGTGAAGTACAGGGGTGGAATGTAAAGTACACGAAGATGAATGTGAAGTACAGGGGTGGAACGTGAAGTTAAGTGATGGAATGTGAAGTACATGAAAGTGAACTTGAAGTACAGGAGTGGTACGTGAAGTATAGTGATGGAACGTGAAGTACAGTGAGGGAACGTGATGTACATGAAGGTGAACGTAAAGTACAGGGGTGGAACGTGAAGTACAGGGGTGGAACTTGAAGTACAATGATGGAACGTGATGTACAGGGTGGAACTTGAAGTACAGTGATGGAACGTGAAGTACAGGAGTGAAACGTGAAGTACAGTGATGGAACGTGAAGTACAGTGATGGAACGTGAAGTACAGTAATGGAACGTGATGTACAGGGGTGGAACGTGAAGTACAGAGGTGGAACGTGAGGTACAGTGATGGAAGGTGAGGTACAGGGTTGGAACGTGAAGTACTGTGATGGAACGTAAAGTACATGAAGGTGAACGTGAAGTACAGTGATGGAAAGTGAAGTACATGAAGGTGAATGTGAAGTAAAGGGGTGGAATGTGAAGTACAGTGATGAAACGTGAAGTACACGAAGGTGAATGTGAAGTACAGGGGTGGAATGTGAAGTACAGGAGTGGAATGTGAAGTACAGTGATGGAACGTGAAGTACATGAAGGTGAACGTGAAGTACAGTGATGGAACGGGAATTACATGAAGTTGAATGTGAAGTACAGGGGTGGAATGTGAAGTACAGGGGTGAAATGTAAAGTACATGAAGGTGAACGTGAAGTACAGGCGTGGAATGTAAAGTACATGAAGGTGAACGTGAAGTACAGGAGTGGAATGTGAAGTACAGGGGTGGAATGTGAAGTACAGGGGTGGAATATGAAGTACAGGGGTGGAATGTGAAGTACAGGGGTGGAATGTGAAGTACAGGGGTGGAATGTGAAGTACAGGGGTGGAATGTGAAGTTCAGGGGTGGAATGTGAAGCACATGAAAGTGAACGTGAAGTACAGGGGTGGAACGTGAAGTTCAGGGGTGGAATGTGAAGCACATGAAAGTGAACGTGAAGTACAGGGGTGGAATGTGAAGTACAGGGGTGGAATGTGAAGTACAGGGGTGGAATGTGAAGTACAGGGGTGGAATGTGAAGTACAGGGGGGAACGTGAAGTACAGGGGTGGAACGTGAAGTACAGGGGTGGAAGGGGAAGTAAACGGGTGGAACGTGAAGTACAGGGGTGGAATGTAAAGTACATGAAGGAGAACTTGAAGTTCAGTGGTGGAATGTAAAGTACATGAAGGTCAACGTAAAGTACAGGGGTGGAACGTGAAGTACATGAAGATGAACGTGAAGTACAGGGATGGAACGTGAATTACAGGGGTGGAAAGTGACGTATAGAGGTGGAACGTGAAGTACAGGGGTGGAATGTGAAGTACATGAAGGTGAACGTGAAGTACAGGGGTGGAACGTGAAGTACAGGGGTGGAACGTGAAGTACAGTGGTGGAACGTGAAGTACATGAAGGTGAACGTGAAGTACAGGGGTGGAATGTGAAGTACAGGGCTGGAACGTGAAGTGCAGCTGTGGAATGTAAAGTACATGTAGGTGAATGTGAAGTACAGGGGTGGAATGTGAAGTACATGAAGGTTAACTTAGTGCAGGGGCGGAACCTAAGTACTGTGTGGAAAGTGAAGTACTGGGGTGGAATGTGAACTACTGGGGTGGAATGTGAAATACATGAAGGTTAACTTAAAGTGCAGGGGTGGAACGTGAAGTACTGAGATGGAACGTGAAGTACACGGATTTCCAATTAGGCTAGTCATATAACTTTGAATTGATTTGATCTAGTTCTTAGTTATGACAGCCATTTTAGGCAATTAGTTACTTGATGATCTGCCATCAATTTGCAATCTTCTTTTTGTGTACAGGTGGATGTTGGGCTCAGCAGCTCTACCTGGAATTTTTCAATTTATCTTCTTCATTCTACTTCCTGAATCCCCCCGGTATCAGGTCAGTGGCAAAAATTCTTCTTTTTTTAAAAGTTATGTCAATAACTGTTTTTTTTTTGTTGTTGTTGTTGGTTGAACTCATTAAACTAGACTAGGCGAGCAGCCACTAGTTCAACTCTTTAAACTGACTAGGCGAGCAGCCACTTGTTCAACTCATTAAACTAGACTAGGCGAGCAGCCACTTGTTCAACTCATTAAACTAGACTAGGCGAGTAGCCACTAGTTTAACTCATTAAACTAGACTAGGCGAGTAGCCACTAGTTTAACTCATTAAACTAGACTAGGCGAGTAGCCACTAGTTCAACTCATTAAACTAGACTAGGCGAGCAGCCAGTAGTTCAACTCATTAAACTAGACTAGGCGAGCAGCCACTAGTTCAACTCATTAAACTAGACTAGGCGAGCAGCCACTAGTTCAACTCATTAAACTAGACTAGGCGAGCAGCCACTAGTTCAACTCATTAAACTAGACTAGGCGAGCAGCCACTAGTTCAACAAGTGACTTTGTAAGTTTGGGACAAAACTATGAAACGTTTTTTATTTTCTTTAGATGAATTTCTATTTCTATGTATACTCTTACTTGACTCTTACTTGACTCTTACTTAAGCAAAAAGATTTTATCTTGGACGAAACGGCAAAGCAGTTTTTTTTATATATTTACCCATATGTACCATGTGTATCCATCTGTAGTCATATGTAAATAGATGTCTTTGAAATGTCAACTGGTTCGTAAATAAAGAGTAGTTGAATGTGATGAACTAGATTTGTACAAGAGTAGATGAATGTAATGAATTAGATTTGTACACATCCTCACTAAATCCCTAATACATGTCAAAACATCCTCACTAAATCCCTAATACATGTAAACACCTCCTCACTAAATCCCTAATACATGTAAACATATCCTCACTAAATCCCTAATAAATGTAAAATCCTCGTCACTAAATCCCTAATACATGTCAACATCTCCTCACTAAATCCCTAATACATGTCAACACATCCTCACTAAATTCCTTATATATGTAAACACATCCTCACTAAATCCCTAATACATGTAACACATCCTCACTAAATCCCTAATACACGTAAACACCTCCTTACTAAATCCCTAATACACGTAAACACCTTCTCACTAAATCCCTAAATACATGTAAACACATCCTCATTAAATCCCTAATACATGTCAACACATCCTCACTAAATCCCTAATACATGTAAACACATCCTCACTAAATCCCTAAAACATGTAAACACATCCTCACTAAATCCCTAATACATGTCAACACCTCCTCACTAAATCCCTAATACATGTAAACACATCCTCACTAAATCCCTAATACATGTAAACACCTCCTCACTAAATCCCTAATACATGTAAACACCTTCTCACTGAATCCCTAATACATGTAAACACATCCTCATTAAATCCCTGATACATGTCAACACATCCTCACTAAATTCCTTATACATGTAAACACATCCTCACTAAATCCCTAATACATGTAACACATCCTCACTAAATCCCTAATACATGTAAACACCTCCTTACTAAATCCCTAATACACGTAAACACCTTCTCACTAAATCCTTAAATACATGTAAACACATCCTCATTAAATCCCTAATACATGTCAACACATCCTCACTAAATCCTTAATACATGTAAACACATCCTCACTAAATCCATAATACATGTCAACACCTCCTCACTAAATCCCTAATACATGTAAACACATCCTCACTAAATCTCTAATACATGTAAACACCTCCTCACTGAATCCCAAATACATGTAAACACCTTCTCACTAAATCCCTAATACATGTAAACACATCCTCATTAAATCCCTGATACATGTAAACACATCCTCACTAAATTCCTAATACATGAAAACACATCCTCACTAAATCCCTAATACATGTAAACACATCCTCATTATATCCCTAATACATGTCAACACATTCTCACTAAATCCCTAATACACGTAAACACCTCCTCACTAAATCCCTAATACATGTAAACACCTCCTCATTAAATCCCTAATACATGTAAACACCTCCTCACTAAATCCCTAATACATGTCAACACCTCCTGAAAAATGAATGTTTGTTTAGATGATGAAAGGACAAACTCTGCAGGCACTGCACACACTCAGACGGATACGTGGTCTGGAGAATGTTGAGAAGGAGTTGTTGGACATTCGACAATCTCTGGACGAGGAAGAAACAGGAAAACGTGAGTGTAGAAGAGTTGGACTTCTAGAAAGTCAAAGCTCAAAGTTTCTAGTGCAGTAGGGACATTGTTTTATCGACTTGTCTTCTTGAAAGGACTGAAAACTTGTGGTAGAGCTAAAAAAAAAAGGTTATAAAAAGCCTAACGGAGATATGAAATAGACAAAGTTTTTTACAAGTTGTAAATCTTGATGTTTCTAGATGTATTGTATACGTATCACAGAGTATAAAAAGGGACAAAAGAGAAAATTCTCGGTCAGTTTTTTTGTGTGATTTATTTCAATACTTTCTATGTTTGTTTTTTTTAAATTCATTTATTCTTAGCTTAATGCCTGAATTTTTTAATGCTAATTTTGTTTCTATGATTTAAGCTTATAGTATCTACCCATATGATTTAATGTACAATAGTTGGTTAATGGTAAGTGAATCCTATGTAATGGATGCCAGGCAACATTTTGTTCTTATGTCACTAGAATGGCGGCAAAATAATAACCACGCAACATTAAAACAATTGAAACTTTAGTGTTCAAACAAATGATGAATGAGTTGATCAGCGTCACATTTATCTATCTCCACACACAACATCAGTGGTCACATTTATCTATCTCCACACACACCATCCATGGTCACATTTATCTATCTCCACACACAACATCAGTGGTCACATTTATCTATCTCCACACACAACATCAGTGGTCACATTTATCTATTTCCACACACACCATCCGTGGTCACATTTATCTATCTCCACACACACCATCCATGGTCACATTTATCTATCTCCACACACAACATCAGTGGTCAATTTTATCAATCTCCACACACAACATCAGTTGTCCCATTTATCAATCTGCACACACAACATCAGTTGTCACATTTATCAATCTGCACACACAACATCAGTGGTCACATTTATCAATGTCCTGTTGTATGGTGTCATTCAAATATTCCTTTCATAAGCCTAGAGACAACTTTATACTGTTTCTCCTTATGTCACCTTTGCTTTTCTTAATATTATCGCTTCTCTTATCTAACGATCTTTTTTTACAAAGCTACAAAGCTTCTATCAACTCTCTGTCTGTCTAGTAAAACACGTTATCTCTCCCACACCCTATGTCAAGCAATTTGAAGTTTTGCACAATTATTTCCTGACAAACAATTATCCATTTACTTAATTTACTATTAGTTATTATTATTATTATTATTGTTGGTATCGAGCAAGGGAAAGAATTCGTACTTTCAGATGTGGTGGTTTAATCTGAATTAGTCCCCCTGAGGAGGCTTGAGCCGAATTCAAGTAGGGCAACTTTTTTTTTTATTCATTTAAAAAGCGGCCATGATAACATTCACATTTGTATTTATTCTCCCCCCCCCCCTCCCCTTTTACCAACTGGTCCATGCAAGTGATACGATCATAGCGCTTTGACAAAACAAAGCTAAATGCATGGAATAGCAGAATAAACAATTGGTAAAAATATTTCTAACCGCACAGATTTATTGTTAGTCTAGATCTTTTACAAATTTTATGACATGACTGATCTAAACTGATTGATATAATTACCTCTCTACTTGACAAAACTTCTACCAACTTCCTCGGTGTCTCTGATATAAAGTTTGTACATGTTATATCTCTCACCTCATTCTCTCCACAAGTCGAAACAACTAGTCATTGCCACAAACAACTAGTCATTGCCACAAACAACTAGTCATTGTCACAAACAACTAGTCATTGCCACAAACAACTAGTCATTGCCAAAAACAACTAGTCATTGCCACAAACAACTAGTCATTACCACAAACAACTAGTCATTGCCACAAACAACTAGTCATTGCCACAAACAACTAGTCTGTGCCACAAACAACTAGTCTGTGCCACAAACAACATAGGAATCACTAACAAAATTCGACCAATTATTTTATAAATTAGTATTCATTAATTAGTTTTGTTTTATAATTAGTTCGTCAATTAAAAATTTGAAACTAACAATAGATGACTATAAAACTAATATGAAAGAAAACTTAACACACACACGTACATGCCACAGTAGACTAACCGGCATTGTTATATTATCGAGTATTCATTGTATACTGTGCGAATTGAACGTTTTATTAATGGTCGGTATTGGTCTTATCTTGTTCTCTGACGTCACCGGATGTAGATGTCTCTGTGCTGGCCAAGATGCTGCAAACTCCACATGTCAGGAAAGCCTTGTTCGTCGGCTGTTCCCTGCAGATGTTTCAACAGTTTTGTGGTATCAACACAGTCATGTATGTAGCCTAAACCATGTGAACTGAAACACACATCAACAAATACAGTAGCACACATCAATACTAGTATTATGGTTATTTTTTACTCAGACAATTAGAAGCTATTTTATCTTATTTTATACTCATAGGCCTCATTGTTGGCGTTCCGTCAGAGGTAAAGTTAGATAGGTTCTATGCATGTTTATGAATCAATGTAAGCACTGTAGTCCCAAATATTAATTAGAGGTTTGACTTCTAATAAGCCATTGATTTTCATGCCTGATTTAGGCTCTAATGGCACTAGAAAAAAAATAGCTCCTATAAGACTTCGTCCTAGCATATGGATAAGAAATGTGCCCGTATTGTTGAGCATTTTATTAGTTGGTTTTTTTTGGTTGTATTTTTAGAATATGATTAAGTGTTTTATGTACTCCTAGCATTACCCACCGGCTAGGCCCCCGTTCAATTGGTGCCAGGCTATATAGGGTTTATTTTGCCATCGACCCCCTTCCTTCTATAACTTGGAGAGGCTCGTAAATTTGAGTAGTGACTATTCTCTTCCTCCCCCCCCCCCCCCCCCAACTGTCCGCCTTAACAAATAGTCTTCTTGACACCATCTGACTAGACTTCTGCTTTTCAGTTATTTTGAAATACTTGATAGGCTCCATATTTCTGTAAGGCTGGTCCTTTTTCACTTTTTACATTCTACTCCGCCCCCCTCCTTTTAAAAACTTTAATTGTATAGTCTGTTTCCTTTAATTTTCATGGCCCTCCCTAACCCCTCCCAACATTTTACTTTGTTTCCGTAAATTCGATGACCGGTATCACGCACTCCCACCAAATACTATCTCGGAGTAGATCTCGACTTATCAAATATTTCAAAAGCTCTTTGTTGCTTTTTAGCATGATCTTTTGTTAATATTGCATCATGCGCATCGAACGCTTACATATTTTGGCCAAACCCCCCTCTCCCCACCCTCATTTTAACTCTCCTGTAACATATTTTGGCCGTGGTTTCTACTTTAGTGTGTTACTTTGAATTAGATCTCGGCCCGCTTCTATCGACCTCCCATACGCCAACACATACTTCTGGACTGAGACTTACATGGTTCAACTTTTGTAGCTTTCCTCGTTATCACCCCTCAATAATGATTTGACATACAATCACTTTACATACAATCGCTTGACATACAATCGCTTGACATACAATCGCTTGACATACAATCGCTTGACATACAATCGCTTGACATACAATCGTTTGACATACAATCACTTGACATACAATCACTTGACATACAATCGTTTGACATACAATCACTTGACATACAATCACTTGACATACAATCACTTGACATACAATCACTTGACATACAATCGCTTGACACACAGTCGCTTGAAGCACAATCGCTTGACACACAATCGCTTGACACACAATCACTTGACACACAATCGCTTAACATACAATCACTTGACATACAATCGCTTGACATACAATCGCTTGACATACAATCTTCGGCTTCGTATTTAATATTCCAGTCTCTCCTTGCATTAGGTCGGACCCCCTCCCCCCTTTTGTTTTTGTTCTCACTTCCACCCTCAACACACACACACAATAATAAAGTTATAATTAGAGCTATATATAAGTTTTGTTTTGATACATTTGTACAACAAATACCCCGTACTCAGTCAATTTTTGTTTCATAGGAAGAATAAACAAGAGCAAGTTTCGCACTCTGGCGAAACGTATGCACACACGCACAAAAGTTTAAATAGTGCGTAAAAACGGAGGAAATTTTAATCTGGTACCTTGTGAATAAAAACTCACTTTTCATATATCCCTGTAGTTTTGATCATGAAAGGTGCTTAGTTGTTCTAGGCACAAGGGAAATAACTGGTGAAGTGTTCGTATTTGTTCGTCCACCTCAAGTAGGAGAATGTGTGCTATGTCAGTACATGAACCAGTATCTTTTTAGGAATATACCATATACTATATATAAGAATATACTATAGATTGCTACTTTACTTTATATAATTAACCATGGGCGTAGCGAGGATTTTTTTTTCGGGGGGGGGAGGGTTGGGGGGAATTTTTCTACACCCCCCGCGCTATATATATATATATATATGTATATGTATAAATAATCTTTATTACATTCTGACTCTTCATTCTTACGGAAGACGTTTATTATACCCTAGAATAGGTTCTTCCTGGATTTTGTGGAAAAATTGTAGACTCCCCGAACCTTGACAGTAATGGTGTCTGGGGGAGCAATGTGAGCTCGCCAAGCACTATTTCGGTATTGAAAGCCTAAAAAATGCAAGCACTGAGGTATTTACAGTGCATTATTCTGCTATTAAAAAGTTTTATTTCAAAACCTGTGCTATTCTTACAGACTTAGATCCTCCCGTGCCGTTCGGCTCATTGGGCGACAAGCTGTTTCCACACAAATTTATTATGCGTAATTCATTTTGTCGGATACATGTTCCGCAAACCTCATGCGACGCTCTGTCACAACCTTACCAAGGGGTCGACTCCGAGTTTAGCATAAGATTTCCTTGATTGAGACCCGATCTCTATAACTTAAGTATAACTGACTCCTAAAATCCGTCTTAGCCATCTTGTTGAGCCACATTTAGTCTTTTTCAATTTCGGCAGATGACTATCCACTGCACTTTATTAATGGAGTCCAGCCAATGGTATAAATTTTGCAACCTCTCTTGGCTACGCTCTTGGAATTAGGTGACTGTAGTTTGCTTTAGATTTTATATCGAAAAGGGAAGTTTTATCGTCAAAATCATCTGTTGTGGGGTTTTAAACTAAAAGAATCCCTGAAGTTGTTTTTTAACAAATTCAAAACCCCATTAGCTACGCTCAAAGAATTTGGTGAGTGTAGTTTGCTTTTGAATAATATTGAAGAGAGAGGTTTTCAACCTCAAAACTCTCTGTAGGGGGATTTTAAATTCAAAAACATCTGGAATGGTTTTCAACTTTAAAAAAAGCCATCTGGAAGAGGGGGTTTAAACTCAAAACTCCCATTTGGCTTGGCTAAGCTCAAAGAAATTTTTTGTATAATTCACATTTTTTTATATTGAAGTATTTTTTTTGCATCAAACCCCGATGAATGGGGGTTTAAACTGAAAACCCTCTTTGGCTACGCTTATAGAATATTGAGTGTGTAATTTGCTTTTTTTTTTTTAATAATATTTTTTTCGCTTCAAACCCCGCTGAAGGGGGGTTTAAACTTTAACCCCCTTTGGTTACTCTCAAAGATTTTTGAGTGTGTAATTTGCTTTTTTTTTTATATTGATGAGGTATTTTTTTAACTTCATACCCTACTGAAGAGAAGGGGGAGGGGTTCAACTCAAAACCCCATTTGGCTACACTCATAGAATTTGTAGTGTGTAATTTGCTTTTTTTATATTGAAGAGGTATTTTTTTTAGCTTTAAATCCGCTGAAGGGGGGTTTAAAGTCAAAACCTCTTTGGCTACTGTCATAGCATTTTCAGTGTGTAATTTGCTTTTTTATATTGAATAGGGGGTTTTGTAGTAAATTTCGGAGGGGGTTTTAAAATCAAAATCTTCCTTAGCTATGCTCTTGGAATTTGAGGATTGTTGTTTGCATTATTTTTTTTTCTTTTGTTTTATAGAAGAGGGGAATTTAACTGCAAAACCCCCTGGTAGGGGTTTAAACTCAAAACCCCCTTGGCTGCGCTTAGGCAAGTGATGGTTTAGAATTAAAATCTCCACTAAAATAAACAAAATCAAAGCAAAAAATCAGTCACTAAAGTCCGTCTCCCCCCCTGCGGGGGGAGGATTTCATTTCGGGGGTGTTTGAACCCCAACCCCCCCTGGCTACGCCCATGTAATTAACGACTCCCATTTCCCACTGGAGTTAACAAGTTTCGTTAGTTTTCACTTCTAAAAAAGAGTCCAGTTTCTAACGTTTAATGCCAAAGAGGTTACTGCTTGAGTCCAAATGTAAACACGAGTCCATTTATTTTAAACTACAGTTATTACAGCGCCATCATTTTGAAATATGCTGGCTATGCTAGAAAAGAGGCGCTGTGGTTGGCTTGCATTCCTGCCACCTTAAATTTCCTGGCCACTTTTATTGCACTTTGGGCAGTGGAGACAACAGGACGGAAAATGATTTTGGCTTTCAGTTTCGGCGGTGAGTAAAAGAAGACTTGTGGAGTCTACATGTCTGCTACGTTGGCAGTGTTTTGCGTAGATCTGGATCGACATCTTTGGGAAAACATTTGGATTGGGGAGAAAGGGAGGGATAAAGACAGGACTGTAAGTTTGTGGCAGAGTGACATAGTACACAGCCAAGTAGAAGGCAATCTAAGGGAGAGGGAGAAGAGAGAGAGAGGCTAAGTCAAAACTGCCAAACTGCTGGAATTGCAAACTAGAAAACAAAACCTGCAGTGGCGTAGCTAGGAATTTGCCATCATTTGGGGGTCCGAGGGCTTGACATCTTTGTAGGCCCCTCTCAACTGGGGCCCGAAGGGATTTGTAAAATTCTCCCCCCCCCCACCCTAGCTACGCCTCTGAAAACCTGCCAACGGACCAACCTGAGTCCTTGGCATACTGAAAACAATAGAGGGTCTTAGATAATATACTTTGCAGAGAGCTTCGGTTTCTTAAATGCCATTTGTTATTTCTGTCAACTACTCAAGTCAGAGAGATTTGTCCTCTTTCACCAGGTTTAGTTTTTCGCTTTTTCAATAAAGTTGAATTATACAGCTATAACTTGATATTGATAAACTTTATGTATGTTATAGTCTGTCGCGTAATGTACGCGTCAAGGTCTCATGATTCAAATCAATCTAATACTGTATATATGCATCAACGCTTTACTGTAATATAAATATATTCATTATAATGACGTATCTTCGAGCAGATACATTAACTTGCACACAATAGAATTCCATTGTACTAAACTAAATTTGAAGCTATTTCAGACGCGAGTCATGTATTGGAAGAACAATTACCGTGGTCGTTTTCCAATAGGTTTATTGTGTTGATTTTTTTGCAAGAACTAGTGAAATTCAATTTATTGCGTATTTGTAGAGTGCGTTCAATTATTTCGTGGTTCCAAGTTAGAAATAAAAGCGTTTTATCACGTATGAAAGATTTAAATATTTATGTATATTCGGCAATACCGTGGAGTTTTGATGGTCCATCTTAGTTGTGACAAACACAAAACAAGATTCCATCCACAAAAGTGTTCCGTATCAGTACATCTATGGATATAGGCTAATTAACACTGTGTTGTTGAATGTTATAGCTATAGCTGGAGCCTTGGGCGTCATGTCTTTCGGCTTCGCTATGGTCCATATGGAGTCTCCACCAGCTTCGTCCAGCTTCGAAGAAAACCCTATGGAGGACCTATGCAATCAGTATCAGTAAGTGGACGGAATACACTTCTGTAGACCTTTTTTGACACAAGCTAGAAATCAACTACTTTACAGTTGTTAATCTAGCTTCATCAATAAAACAAGGATAATATAAAAATACTTTTAAAAAAACTAATCTAGGGTGACTAACTTTACATTTACACCTATATATCTCAATAATGTTGAATTTATTTCCTTTTTTCTACATAAAAAAATACTAAAAAAGGTTAACTTAATGGTTAATTTTTTGATTGATTCATTTTGTGTTAGGTACAATAAGTAACTGCCTAAAGTTTAACTTGATCCGAGAATAGGTGTGGGAGAAATAACATGTTCAATTTTCTATGGGGACAAAACCCAAATATTTAACCATATCTCTGAATATTGAACATTAATTTTGCTTGTCGGTATCAAACAAAATAATTAATTACTAGTAATTAATTGACTTATTTGCTATATTTTTTTTTTGATTTATGTATTGTCTTCGCCAATGAATAATTGTGCAAAAATTGGGAACTTGTTCCGAGAATGGTTGTGGGGAAAATAACGTGTCCAACCTTTTTACCAGACAGACAATCAACAACTTTGTAATTAGTGAAGTGTTTATTACCTAGTCATTCTTCGGTCTACTAAATGTCGCAAATCATGTTTGTCAGTTATGGGTTGTATTGTTAGAGCCCCTTCATATTTGACTCTTACTGTACTCTAAGTATCATGAAACTGGCCATGGGTATTGCTAGAGATGTGACATTAACTGGTTCTCGTGGAGAGTAAAGAATGTGCGGATGATTTTAAAAATAATAAAACACAGGCGAACCCGTTGGACCACGACATGCCTCGATCATTTCGGTCATGTCAACCTCCTGGTCCGATACACAGGATATTACTGTGTAATAATATTTATTTTGAATCTTTAAGTATTGGTCCCAATAAGAGGCTGATCCGATTAATTTGTGGCTCGGCTAACCGGATTTGACAGTGTAATATAATATGATAAGATGTGGTATAATGTAATATAATATGATATAATATAATATAATGTAATATAAAATGTAAAATGATTTTAGAATTACAAAAGTAACATCATCCCTGTGTAAAAGATCGTACGCCCCAGAGCGCTAGACAAGGTGTGCAACACGATTAGAATGGGGCCTGAGACTGACTTCAGTTTGTATTTTGTTATGCAGCTCAAAGAAAGACTCAATGGCGTTATTTGTACAACTCTTGCGACATTCCTTGATTTTTTCACCGACATTTTATACACTTACTCTTATCAGCTTGCAAATTCTTCATCGGCAAAACCTGGAACCTGAACAAATATCTTAAAGATGACTCCAACGATTTTCTTAGAAATTTGATATCTTACGACATTTGCGACATTGCTTGATTTTATCAGTGACATTAAAAACATTGTTTCTATTGTTAAACTTTGACTAAAAACTGTCTTATGTTTTATTTCAGCTGTTAGATTATGCCCAAGAACTGTCTCATGTTTTATTTCAGCTGTTAGACTTTGCCTAAGAACTGTCACATGTTTTATTTCTGCTGTTAGATTATGCCTAAGAACTGTCTCATATTTTATTTCAGCTGTTAGACTTTGCCTAAGATTTGTCACATGTTTTATTTCTGCTGTTAGATTATGCCTAAGAACTGTCTCATGTTTTATTTCAGCTGTTGGACTTTGCCTAAGAACTGTATCATGTTTTATTTCAGCTGTAAGACTTTGCCTAAAAACTGTCTTATGTTTTATTTCAGCACTTGTGAAGAGTGTATCTACGACAAGCTTTGCGGCTACTGCGCCAGCAACACGGACGACGATGAGCCACTGAATGGCTCCTGTATCAGCACCGACATTGGCGACAAGCAATTCGCCTTGTGGGGCAAATGTTCCTATTCCAACCTCTCCAACTCCTACAAGAGGAATGACGTCTTGTGGGTGTACGGACTGTGTCCGTCTGTCTTCTCGTTCTTTGCAGAGGCTGGGCTCATCCTTGTTGTCCTCAGCTTTGCTCCAGGTAAAGAACCTCTCCGAAAGATAAGATAAGAAGATATTAAAAAAAAGGTCTCAAAACAACTTTATCACGTGACATGAACGCTTATGAATATTAAAAATGAAAAAAAAACAAGTATATTTACATTTTTTAAAAAAATTTGATTGTTTGTTCATACTACCCAATATTTTATTATTACTTCATTAAATACAATTACAAGAAAAACAAAAACATTCTTTAAAAACAAAAAGCTTATGCAAAGTGTAACTGTATCACTAGCTCGGATCAGTCATGTCATTACATTTGTCATAGATCTACACTAACAACAATAAATCTGTGCCATTAATAATATATTTTTTTTGTTTAGCGCTATTTCATGATTTTAGCTTTCTCAATACTCTATGACTTATCTGGACTAGTTGGGAATATGGGGAGAAGAGAGAGAGAGAGATCTGGGTAGATTTTTACCATAATTGGTTTTAAAAAACATTTACAAAAAAGTATATCTGGGTAACGACCTGAATTCGAACTCACGCCCCCTTGGGCTCACGTGCTAGCCACTTAACCAGTGAGGTACTTATGACTAAATAAATTGTATAGTTATATATTGTTTGCTTTAATTTAGAGCGGTGACCTATAAAGGGGACTAATTCAGCTTATACCACCACTTCGGTTTCGCGGAACATACACACTTGTTCGAGATACCTAACAAAATTATTAATAACCAATAGTTAATTAACTAATTAGTGGTTTTTTTTAAAAATTGATCCTTATGTTGTCAGGTAAAAGAAATAATTATGCACAATATCAGCTTCATAAATAACGTGTACAAACTTTTACAAGACAGACAGACAAACAGACAGACAGATAAACAGATAGACAAACAGAAAGACAGACAGACAGAGTGAGTTGATAAAAGCTTTATACAAATAATTGAAACCTCTTGACTACAATCGATCTACTCAGTGGCATAGCTAGGGATTTGGGGACCCGTGGAATTTGACCTCTTTGGGGGGCCCTGCATTTTGACATTCAACATCTATGACACGAGATAGTGGCTTCACATTTCATATCTCATGTAAAACACATTTCGGACAATCATTTGGGGGACCCTCTCAAGTGAGGGAGATTTTAAAATTTGAACACCCCTCCCCAACCCTACATACGTCACTGGATTTAATATAGATAACTGATGTCTAGTCATTTACAAATCACTAATTATTTTCTGGTTGATTTTTTATTTTTTTTCCTAATCCGCAATATGTGGTGGTGGTGGGGGGCAAATATAACAAGAAACTTGAAAATCTCCTGATTAAAGTTTGCACCAATAACGTTCAGTTCTTGGCTCTATTGAAGCATGGTGGTAGAGTGGCTAAACATTTAGTTCCTCAGCCATGAAGTTTTAGTTCGAGTGAGGGTTCTTTACTTGCTTTAATAAATCAGAGAAAAAAAAAAGCGATAGTGAAAAGGTGTGTGCTTTAGAAATTGTTGGTTACCAGGCCATGTATGATCTCAGGTGCTGGCCCCATGCCATGGACGATCAACGCTGAGATCTACCCCTCCTGGTGTCGGGGAATGGCAAACTCCTTAGCCACGCTTACTAACTGGACATGCAATTTGATTGTCTCCTTCAGTTTCCTGACACTAAAATACTATCTGTATATGTGGGGTAAGTACATCTAGTTGTTAAATATGTGGGTAAGTACATCAAGCTATTGAATATGTGGGTAAGTACATCTAGTTGTTAAATATGTGGGTAAGTACATATAGCTGCTAAATATGTGGGTAAATACATCTAGTTAATAAATATGTGGGTAAGTACATCAAGCTGTTAAATATGTGGGCAAGTACATCTAGTTGTTAATTATTTGGGTAAGTATATCTAGTTGTTAAATATGTGGGTAAGTATATCTAGTTGTGAAATATGTGGGTAAGTACATCTAGCTGCTAAATGTGTGGGTAAGTACATCTAGTTGTTAAATATGTGGGTAAGTACATCTAGTTGTTAAATATGTGGGTAAGTACATCTAGTTGTTAAATATGTGGGTAAGTACATCTAGTTGTTAAATATGTGGGTAAGTATATCAGGCTGTTAAATATGTGGATAATGACATCTAGTACATAGAGCTGTAAAGTTAGTGGGGTAAGTACATAGAGCTGTTATGTTTGTGGGGTGAGTACATAGAGCTGTTATGTTTGTGGGGTAAGTACATAGAGCTGTAAAGTTAGTGGGGTAAGTACACAGAGCTGTAAAGTTTGTGTGGTAAGTACACAGAGCTGTAACGTTTGTGTGGTAAGTACACAGAGCTGTAAAGTTTGTGTGGTAAGTACACAGAGCTGTAAAGTTTGTGTGGTAAGTACTTAGAGCTGTTATGTTTGTGGGGTAAGTACATAGAGCTGTTACGTTGTGGGGTGAGTACATAGAGCTGTTATGTTGTGGGGTAAGTACATAGAGCTGTTATGTTTGTGGGGGTGAGTATCCCGAGCTAACAAACAGCGTAGTCTTAGCAAGAAACATGAATAACCAAGGGAGACTACTTGAGCTCATTAACTTTTTGTGAAAAAAAATTATTACCAACTTTTGAAATGGTGAATTTTTGTTTGTTCATGTTGAACCACTTCAGCTAACCTTTTTATACCAACTACCGTTTGATCATCTAAAGTGTCCAAGTCTGCTATGTGAATTCATTCATCAGTCCACTCAAAAGCCAGTTTGTTTTGTTCTAAAGGGATGCTATCCAATCAAACTTTTAAGAAAAGATCACCAAAAAAGTATTTACTTTTAGACCCACTTGGAACTCTATTAGTTCTATCCAAATGTTGGCCTATCAAATCTTGTTCAATTTTTTTGGTCTGTGGAATACATAAACTCACAAATTACTGGCCTATTAGTTTTCAGCTAGGGCACATCAATGTACTAGATTTAACAAAAGAAAATCCAAACTCTCCGTAGATGTACTCTGTTTTTGTTTCCCCAAATTTCTAGGAACATTTTTACTCTTCGGCTTAGTCAGCGTGCTGGGGTCCTGCTTCGTGATTCTCTACGTGCCAGAGACCAAAGGCAAGACGCTGGAGGAGATTCAGTTGGTGTTCATGAACAGGCAGGAGAGACAGGAGGGCATGTCGTCCAGCGAATCCCAGGAGTCCCAGTCAAGTAGAATGCCCGAGGAACTAATGCAGAAAAAATGCAAGTCTGTTGGCTGGCTGCCCGTATATAGGACGAGCAGCAGAGGGTCCACAGAGCTAGAGTAGATGGTAGTCAATCTTTTCATAAGTAGTCGAGCACTACAGAGCTAGAGTCGATGGTAGTCAATCTTTTCAGAAGTAGTCGAGCACTACAGAGCTAGAGTACATGGTAGTCAATCTTTTCAGAAGTAGTAGAGCACTACAGAGCTAGAGTACATGGTAGTCAATCTTTTCAGAAGTAGTCGAGCACTACAGAGCTAGAGTAGATGGTAGTCAATCTTTTCAGAAGTAGTCGAGCACTACAGAGCTAGAGTACATGGTAGTCAATCTTTTCAGAAGTAGTCGAGCACCACAGAGCTAGAGTACATGGTAGTCAATCTTTTCAGAAGTAGTCGAGCACTACAGAGCTAGAGTAGATGGTAGTCAATCTTTTCAGAAGTAGTCGAGCACTACAGAGCTAGAGTAGATGGTAGTCAATCTTTTCAGAAGTAGTAGAGCACTAGAACTAAATCCTCTTTTGAGAGTTTAATATCAAACAGTCTTCAGGTTGTTAAGGTAAACATTTGTCAGTCACTTCAGAGATAGGATAGATACTAGACTCTATTGGTTAGATGCTTAAAAGTAAGTGATGGTTAGACCTTGATTTCCTATAGAATTCATGTATTCACATATGTGCAATATTTGTATATAATAAAAGAAAAAAAAACAAGTGGATTTAGATTTGTCTTTGTGTCTGTAATGAAAGAACTTCAAGATCATTTTATTACTTTGACTAAGTGCTAGATCTAGTGTGAAACTATCCTTGAATCTTCATGACTTAATTATAGACTTGAACCTCCATGACTGTCAGGTGGGGTAACCGTTTGTTTATCTAGGGGTGCACATACTTGCATTGATTTCCCGGGTTCTCCCCCACCTTAACAGTATAAACCAAAAACAAGGAATAATAGCGTATAAAACTATGACTTACTAAACATCAAATAAATGGCATTCAACTGAACAGTTAGCGAATAACAACAATGGTTCAACACGAACATTAGTTAATAATAACGATACGTTAATTTACATTAGTTAACAACAAGAGCTTAAGTTTAGCAATTTAATGAACAAATGAAGTATTATGATATGAATCACGAAGCCTCAATCTATACATAAAATTCTCTTCTTCGCTCAAGAGTTTGGACGAGAAGAAGTAAAGGAAAGATCACTCTTTTATTTCTGCGGATAGAGTTATCCCACGAACTTTACGAGCCTTGCGTGTAGCGAAGTCATACAGTATAGGCCAATCATAAAAATTCAATTTCCTACATAGATCACGCTCAACAAATGTTTCAATCTATCTACGAGAATTGTTGAATTTAAGTAATTCTTCATTAGTTTAAGGCGCGAGAAGCTTCTTTCACCAGATTACAAAATTACGGGATAATGCCGTTTTTTTTATCGCGCGTAGGATTGGCATTTTCCTTATTGAATGACACCACAAAATGACAATATTTTGTCTATATATTTCAGGAGATTCGTTTGAGTTTTCTAAAGATTTTAATAATTTCCGGATAATTCCAGGACTTTTTTTTTGTATATTTTGCAATTTCAGGAGATTTTCAGGAGCTCCTGGTAAATTGACAGGACGCCGCGGGATATCTGTTATAAGTTATACAATGGTTTAATTTAATAATTTATTGACCTAGAATTAGCGCGGATCCTATGAAAGTGCGGGCCCACTGCGGTAGCATAAGTGAGGCCCTGCAAAATAGCGGCGCATACAACGCCGCCGGTCGACTAGTAGTATTTATAACAGCAAGTACACATAATCAAATTATTTAAAATAGATATAGCACAATATGATCAGGGTTCGCGAAGCCCACAGCCCACAACTCAATGCCATGGATGTAAGGACCATACCAACACAAATCAGGCCTGACTACAACAGAGTCACAAGCCCGCGTACCTAAACAAGAGAAATACACATTCCTTGAGATCGACCTTCACAAGGTTATATTACTAACTAGTTGAAAACTACAACGCGAAGAATAAAGCAAACGTAAACGAACATCGCTCTGGGGAAGTCAACAGATCGACTGCTAGCCAGCAAAAACAAACAGAGCAATGACCTCAACATAGCGCGTCCTTGAAAACTATCGCACAAACTATTTGGTGCATAAAAGAAAGCATCTAGCAAGAAGCAGCTCTAGATGCGCACGACAATGGTTTCATTCTCCATGCTGAACATGACCTTTACTTAGATGTACAAGTAGCAGAGGGCATCAACCTTGAGCACTGGGTCACCTTGATCTCTAGTTCTTTTCTTGATTATCTCTTTGTTATGCCAGTTTTGAAACGCTTTGTTCAATGAGACACTTTTTGTTTTAAATTTCTATAAACAGTTCCTTGATGGATTTATTTATTTTTTGATTCGTAGGTTCGAACTGGTAACTTAAAATTTTGTTAGTTTCTTACATTTGTTCTACTTTTGAACTGTATTTTGAACAAATATGATATCAAATTATTCTTTCTTACTGTCCATCTGTCTGTCTGTCTAGTAAAAGGTTTGATCCCATTCTGGGGTCAAGTTGAAACTTTGCACTATTATTCATTGTACCTGACAAGACATGAATCAATAAAAAAATTATTTAATTATTGGTGATTGATTATTTTATTTGATATCGAAATGACACTTTTTTGTCTCCCATTTCTCATTCTTAAATAGAGTTGAAATTTGGAATATTTATTCCTAGTCTATGAAAATAAACGAATCAATCAAAAAATGTATCAATTAGTTAATCAATTGGTATTAATTTATTAATTTTGTTTTATGTAGCAGAAAGAGAATAGAAACATGCCATTTTCAGATAAATGGCACTAATTAGCGGTTCTTTCAAAGCTTTTCTCCTATTGGTTATTTGTTGTTGCACTTCAGCCTTCAGTTTGTTTCTAAGCTCCTAAACCTTCAAATGTTTGTCTCTGATGACGTTAAACACCAACTTTTGGATGACTGCTTGTTCTGTCTTTTGAGATTCACCTGTTGTAGTAGTTGGAACAAAAGCACACTTCATTGCCATCTTTGCCAAATATGCGGTCTGTATCTGTAACCAGGTGAAATGGGGATTGTTCTCATAATGTTAAATGGCATCGCATTATGTCTATAAACACCACTCTGTGTTGGCTACTTAAAAAAACAAATTGCAAAGGACTCACCGGGTCTGTAGGGTGATAAGTAATCCGCCACCTGTCGAAGTGCTCAAACTGAGGTCACCCTGAGCGATTTAGTCCTTGCCACTACTTAAATAATTAACAACACACAATGACCAATAGGAAGTTTCCTTTTAAAATTATCTTTTTTTATTGTAAATGACAAAATATGTCAATAGATACATAACGATGAAAACTTTTATAGCTCGAGGTCGTTAGGGTCAGGGGTTAGGGTTAGGGTCAGGGGTTAGGGTTAGGGTTAGGGTCAGGGGTTAGGGGGTCAATATCTCTCACTTTGTCCCATTTTCTCTCTCTCTTTTAACATCTACACTCACTCACACACACACACACACACGCCAATATTATTGCATTCGTTCCAGCTTCTTCCTCCAAGATAAAACTAAAACAATTCCCTGTGAGAGACACATGACACAGAGAGTGTCTTCACGTCAGTCAAACTGAAGACGAGATGAAACATGATCTCAGTTTTCTAATATCCGGGAAGTGGGGCTGTCTACGAAGATCTGACTTATGAATTCTGTAGACATGTACTATTTACATTAGATTTTTACCAAATTATTAAATTTTTACTACCTCTACTATTTTAACTGTGAATAGACCTTGATTTTAATGATTTGACTGTATGGAATTTGGCCTTTGCTGTGTGGAGGGAGAGTGGCCCTTGAGGGACTGCAGGCACGACATGGCCTAAATTGTGCCGATGTGCCCAAAATCACAAATCACAAAATCACAAAAATCTAATACGTTTCAGTCGCCCATTATTACCGCTCCTAACATTAAGCAACTTAGGGCTACCGCCAGGCTTCTTTCAATGCTAGAAATAGTCTTGAAAAGTAACAAAACTTAAAAAGTGGCTACAAGTAAAAATTAATTTCATTTTAAGTAGACATTAGCCATGTCTGAAATTTAAAGAAATAATGAATAGTTGTAATGTGCCATTTAACTTGTCAAAGGATGAAATGAAGTATACCCGTCCTTTCCATTTCCCCCCCCCCCCTCCCCGATATATTAATTCCTATAAATTATTTTTATCATTTAAAATCATGAACCCACAGATCCTCCTAACGTGCGGCCTTTCTTTAGAGTTGAATAGAGATCATATAAAGAGTTAGATCATGTTTCTAAGCTAAATGTACATTATTTCAACTAACGCCTTCCTATAACGTATGGCTTCTCGAAGAGTCATGTCATCATTAAGGATGCACATCCTAGCACTATGTGTATACATCTAGAGTCATGTCACTATTAAGGATGCACATCCTAGCACTATGTGTATACATCTAGAGTCATGTCACCATTAAGGATGCACATCCTAGCACTATGTGTATACATCTAGAGTCATGTCACCATTAAGGATGCACGTCCTAGCACTATGTGTATACATCTAGAGTCATGTCACCATTAAGGATGCACATCCTAGCACTATGTGTATACATCTAGAGTCATGTCACCATTAAGGATGCACATCCTAGCACTATGTCTATACATCTAGGAATACATCACCTAAGTTTATATCAAACTCAAAGTATGGAATGAAACAAACAGGGCAGTAGAAATTACATCACTCATTAGATTACAAAATGAAACAAGGAAACATAACCAATAATAAACTAAATGAATTCATTTTTCACGGTTATGTCTTACTTTAAGTAGTTGACTAACAAATCTTATAATAAAACTCATAAATTCGTTTTGCTCGGCAAATATAAACGTATAGACCAAAAGACTAGGTATATAAATATTTATAGACAACACTAATAAACATTAAAAATTCGTTTTAACCTATCAATTGTTGGAACATCACATCACCGAGAGTCTGGCGTTTTGAAGCAAATTTTTTTCCAGTTGAAGGTACCTGCTTTAAATTTATTTTCCAACAATCATTTTCGCTTTTCTTCTGACCCCCCCCCCCCTCTCACCTCCTCCGAAATGTTTGCCAATCCATGGCTGAGCTTTTTTTTTTGATCAAATCAACTGCTTCCTAATGAACCAGTAGCAGACACTTGAGTCAAGTTTCCTGACAAGGATTCAAGGCATCACATTTAAAGACCGCAACACAAACCAAGAGATTAGAGACAGGGTTACTGCAGCGATTGGACTCCATGATGACCTGCTAACTATTGTAAAAAACGCAAGCTAAAAATCTATGTCCATATTACAAGATCTTCGGGGCTCGCTTAGATCTTCCTTCAGGGAACAGTACCAGGAAAAAGAAGAAGGGACAGACAGAGAATGCAATGGGAGGACAACATAAAAGAATGGACGGGCCTCATTGAATGAGGTTCTAACTAAGGCAAGGGACAGGGAGGAACGGAGAAGGACGATCGACGAATCTTGCTTGGTGCCCCAACGGTCCAGCAGACTAAGGGATAGGCAAACAAAAAAGGTGAAAGTAAAAAGGTCAATGTGTGCTTTGTTAAACGTAGACTTCCGTTGTTTAAAACAACTGCCAGGAATCAGAAACGATGCAGGGTTCTAGGGAGAAAAGAACTGTCCCCCAGTATTTAGGGTTCGCAGACCAGGTGCTCTACTTTGTAGGCTGCCAGGTTCGCAGACCAGGTGCTCTACTTTGTAGGCTGCCAGGTTCGCAGACCAGGTGCTCTACTTTGTAGGCTGCCAGGTTCGCAGACCAGGTGCTCTACTTTTGTAGGCTGCAGGTTCTGTTTACTTTGTTATGAGCAGTATTCAAACGTAATCCATGCATTCTAAATTGTCGTTAGTATGTCCTAGAGTCACTAGTGACATTGATGATCACAATTCAAGTCAATGAAATGAATAATTATCACATATCTTATACAAATACAAAATAACTGAAATAAGATGATTAGTTATGAGTACCTCAGACATCCCAAAGGTATATATTGTCAGATATTATTGTACATAATTCATAAATTATCATGTCTTATGATTTCAACATGGAAATAACATAATCATACAAAAACATATGCATCCAGTAGCTCACATAGTAGTAGTTGTCACATGACATTTAGTTTTTATATCACATGTCATGTAACTTATATATCATATGTCATGTAGCTTACATGTCATGTAGCTCAGAAATCATTGATCATTAAATAGATAGGCGTTATATTTACAAGCAAACTTAACCCATAGTCAACTCAACAAGCAGGAGATATGATTGGAATAGTTTCCTCCCAATTCTACAACTACGGAATGATTGAGACAAATCAGCGTCTCTTCAATCACATAACATTATATCTAAATATTTACATAACTCTATTGCTACTAATAGAGCTGCAATGTTTCGAAATTCATTTGCAGTAAATAAAATTCATCATTAGTTGATTACTTTAGTTCAGTGTCTACCTTAACTCAGCTCTTAGAACACACAAAAGATTGTATTTATTTGGGGTTTAAAGATGAACTTGATTGGATTTCATTTGACAGTGTATTTTTTTTTACACAGTTAGTATGTTTGCATCAAATCAATCACATCGAAGTCTAGTCTAAATATAAAAATATGTAATAAAATTGCAGTTGTGTGTGTTTGTAAGGTGTTTAAAATTTAAGTTTATCTTAATCCAGGAATTGTGTGTTTGTATTTGTGTGTTTAAGAGCAGGTAACATTATTTATTTTGTGTTTATTTTTGTGTAAAACTCATTGAAAGACAAAATTATAAGTGGGCCATCTCAGCGAGAGACAGTCAGTTTGTTCCATAAGGTCAACTTTGACATAAATTAAAGACCGTATCAATTAGCTAAAGCTCAGTTTTAAAGTCTGGTGTCTGTCTTAGGAGGTGCTGGGTCAGTTATATCTTTTTCGTAGCCCAAGTTGTCTTTTCCTTTTTTACCTCCCTTGAACAACTGTTCCACTTCTTCCAGAGATTTGTTCTTGGTCTCAGGGACAAAGATGATGGTGAAGAGCATGCCTAGGAAACAAATGGCAGCAAAAAGCCAAAAAGCACCTGCAAATAGAAAAGATGCGAATGAATACAATGGCCATTGAATTATTTTTAAAAAAGTCCTTATGTCTGTCAGATTTAAAGCCCCTTAAAAAATGCTGCCACCATAAAATAAGCCATTTCGTTATTCAAATTTCCTTTCAATGTAAAACGTAATCATTATTTTGGTGAAGTTTAGTCTCCTGAAGTGTAAGAAAAAAGGTTCTTCTTTCAGACCTTGCCATCTATAGGGCAGATGGTGTTAAGGTAATCTGTTCTTTGACCAACAGTTAACGAGCAGTGTGTCATGTGACCAGCACAACAATCAACCGCCTTTACTTTCCCCTATTAAAATCAGGTACCCATTAGAGTTGGGCGGACTTAGGGCGCCCTAGAAATTCTGAAATTCAAAATCACAGTTTTCACCAAGATTCAAACCCGGGATCACAGGTTTGAAAGCCAAGCGTTTACCATTCACCTTTGACGTGTAAATATGTCTACATAATTATATCTTAGTTTACTTGATTCTAGCAAACAAACATGTTGCTTTATTTCCTCTAAAGAATGTCTCCAGAAACTTACCATATTTTGTAATTGTTTCTGTCAGAGTTAAAAAGAAGAGTGACACAATGAGATTACAGATCCAGTTACATCCGGTGGCTATCGAGTTACACGTACTTCTGGCCCAGTTAGGGTAAATCTCAGAGTTGATAGTCCACGGCATAGGACCCAGGCCTGGAGAAAAGCAGATTCAAACAAAATGAATAGCACATTTTAAGACTACATGAAGTACACTACAGTTGACATTATATATTCAATTTCAAATTTTGGATCTAGGGGTAGAGCCTAATAATTTGATAAGATTTTTTTGTATTGCGTTTTGAAAATGTAGAACTACATCCCAAGAACTTAAGAAGTTGGTTTACAATTGCATGGCGTAGTTGGCCTGAAGGATCCAAAAGGTCTGTACTTCGAGAGAAAGTGTAATTTTTACCAGGGAAGTACAGGAAAGTACATTTGCAATAAATAAAATTCCTTATTAGTTGACACTTAATTCAATTCTTAGAATACACATAAGATTTGGTTTTTTTTTTTAGGGTTTAAAGATATACTGAATTTGGCTTCATTTGGCAAAGTATATTTACTAGCAATGTTTACTAGCTAAAGTACTGGAAAGTACAATTGCTACTAGGGAAGTACTAGTTTTTATTTGAGAAAACAGTCCTTGTAAACCCAACAAATTTCCATAAGGATCAACAAGCAGTCTTAGACGAAAGTACAATATTGACTAACAAAGTTCTTAAACGTCCAATGTCTACCGAAGGAGTTTTAGCAGATAAAATGTCTACTGAAGAAGTACTAACAGATAAAATGTCTACTGAAGGAGTACTAGCAGATAAAATGTCTAACTTAGTCAAGTTCTTGAAAATGCCGTGCTTCTAGAGTACTTAAAAGTGCTGTGTTTCGAGTACTTAAAAGTGCCGTGTTTCTAGAGTACTTAGAAGGGCATTGTCTATTAAAGACGTATTTGGAAGAGACACGTTGGCATATACATTCTTAGATAATAACTTTTTCATACAATAAATGATCACATGTGCGTACCTGGTGCAAATGCCAACACGAACAACGCCAGACCAATCACCGCCATGGGCGTGAAGTCTGTAGGGCAGTACCCGTGTGACCAGGTGGTGCTAGAGTTTCGTAGAGTGTCATTGTTTATACACCTTCCATATTCAGCGCCTTCATCGGCCTTGTCATTGTTTGCTAACACGCAGCTTCCATTGGAACCATGACTGTCCACGAAACAGAAACCACACTCTTTTTTCTCAATGCACTGTTCACAATTACTGGAAAGAGAACAAGTCTCAGATTAGATAACGAGCTGGTGAACACTGTGACAACAAAACAGACCAAAAAAAGGAGTTTGTGGTGACAGGAAGTTTCCACACCAACATACATAGATAGTTTAGAATGAGACATTTATTTATAAAATGTTGCCAACAGCAAGGACTGATCTTCACATTGAACAAAATAAGCGGAATGAAATACTTATATAAAAAGCTCTGTGTAGATAAATTGACTGATTAAAGGTCCAGTTTGAGTTCTGTTAAATGGTCACGCTTTGGTAGGACTTAGGTTAACAAAAGTAGCTCTAACAGTTAAGTTTCAATCTACCGTCAAGAGGTGTATAGACAAACTTAAGAGAGTACAACTCAGTGATAGCACAATACAAACTTACGTGAAGTGGCTGGAGGTGTAAGTGTAACATTGATCCTGAGCTAATGTTGAGTTGGGATAAAACTCTTTCATACTCAAGTCCAAGTCTGGAGAGAAGTTGGCGGACAGTTGAAATCCCACAGCCAGAACTACAAGGGCGGTCACCACACCTGTGGAAACATTCACCAAATATTAATGTAAGTCTTACAAAAGACTGGGTAACAAACGCGTGGAAAAAACAAAACAACAACTTAAGGCTGAAACTGAGACATAAAGGGAGACACAAACAACTTAAGGCTGAAACTGAGACATAAAGGGGAGACATAAACAACTAACAACTAAAGGCTGAAACTGAGACATAAAGGGGAGACACAAACAACTTAAGACTGAAACTGAGACATAAAGGGGAGACACAAACAACTAAAGGCTGAAACTGAGACATAAAGGGGAGACACAAACAACTAAAGGCTGAAACTGAGACACAAAGGGGAGACACAAACAACTTAAGGCTAAAACTGAGACATAAAGGGGAGACATAAACAACTTAAGGCTGAAACTGAGACACAAAGGGGAGACACAAACAACTAAAGGCTGAAACTGAGACATAAAGGGAAACACAAACAACTTAAGGCTGAAACTGAGACATAAAGGGGAGACACAAACAACTAAAGGCTGAAACTGAGACATAAAGGGGAGACATAAACAACTAACAACTAAAGGCTGAAACTGAGACATAATGGGGAGACACAAACAACTTAACGCTGAAACTGAGACATAAAGGGGAGACACAAACAACACTTCGTGGTGGGTTAATAAGGAAATAATTTAGATCTAGGACACAGCGAATTGGGACATGGAAGAAAACTTGATCACATCCTGTTGGTACAGAGGAATTTCTCTCGAGGCCAACTGTATTATAGCCTTTGGGAAAACAAATATTTTGTGGGGGGAAAACTATATCATATTCTGTTATAAACTTGATTCAGTGAAGTAATAACTAAAATTAATATTTCTTCTGCAATGATGTTGCAATATCATAAATATACTCATAATGCTCACAACTTGAAATAGTTACCGGACAATTTACATTTTTTTAGAGAGTTGTTTGTTTTTATACAAAATTGTCTGATTGGTTTGTTAGTGGTTGCCTTTGCATTATGAATGTAATCCTGTGATTGGTTTGTTAGTGGCTGTCTTTGCATTAGGAATGTAATACTGTGATTGGTTTGTTAGTGGTTGTCTTTGCATTAGGAATGTAATCCTCCATGGACATCATCTCATGGTTTCTGTTAATCTAAACCAATAACAATGCTTTGACGGTTTAGGTTGTGTACATAATTAAACCTTTCCTATTCTTGGAAATACATTTTGCTTTATTCAAAACTTTTTATATTTAGACAATGACGATAACAAGTTTAAAGGGTACTATTTTTATTCCTAATCGTCTCCCTTTATTGATAGTTTAGTCCATCTCATCAAAGTTCTGAAACTTAAGTCTCAAATTTAAATAAAGTTATCCCCAATAATAAAGGACTTGATTGTCTGTCCCCTTAAATAACATCATCCTTTTTTTTAAATATTATTTTCTCTTTCTCACTCATAATTAAAATAACAATAAAAGAGAAAGCTTGGAACTAATACAAAACATAATGTAGTTACATACTCAAAAAATAAAATCTACATCTGCTGGACCCATAAGGACACTCTATCCTATAATATCATTTGAGCACAGAGTCAGCCAGAGAAAGTCCCTCACAGCTATGTTTACACACGGCTTTGAGTAGGACGTGATCTTTTTTGTTGAAGGAACAGCTCATACATATACGTGTCTCCAAGGCTAAACGGCAAGTATCAAAGGAACTCTATGTATCATAAAGTATATAGGTCTATATCTTGTTATAGAATTTCCTGCTTCTCACCTGCGAAACTGCCAATTAAAAGCTTTTTCCTTCCAAGTCGCTCCACTAGAGCCACACCAGCTATTGTAGCTAAAAAGTTAATACCATTAGGTACAAGAACCAACCAGATTGCCACGTCTGCCGGGAAACCCGCCATTCGAAGAATAGTGGCGCTGTAATATCTGCAAAATGTGAAGAATACGCAAACATTGAGAGCTAAACATAGATAAAAAAAATAATCAACAAACATCAACATGGCTTTAAAATAGTATCATCCACTTCTCCCCCTCTCTCTTTCACACTCTCACACAGTAATTTCACATCATTACCTAAGATACGCCTCTGAAACCTGCGATCAAAGGTACTCATCAAGTTTGCCTCCACAGGTACGCATCAAAGTTGCTTTCAAAAGGTAAGCATAAAAGCTGATTTAAGATATGCCTCTGAAACCTGCGTCCAAATGTACGAATGAAGTCTGCCTCCACAGGTACGCATCAAAGCTGCTTTAAAAAGGTACGCCTATAAAAGCTGCCACAAAAAAGTACGCATCAAAGGTGCTTCCAACGGTACGCCTCTGAAAGCTACCTCCGCTCGATTTTCCTTAAAATACTCCTGGTAGTGCTGGACACACTATTTGTCTTGAGTTGCTTGTTGACTTTGTATCCCTCTTGACTACACTTTACGTGTTTTCTGGACTTCAAGAGAACACATTTTGTGCTTTCACTCTGGGTCTCTCTTCAGTATTTAATCCTTGAGTCATCCGTATTAGAGTTCAAAGTTAACAAGTTTTCTGTGTCGATGTTTTGGGGACGCTGCGTTTTTTTAAGAGAGTTGTTTTTATACAAAATTGTCTGATTTGTTTGTTAGTGGTTGCCGTTGATATAGGAATGTAATCCTCCATGGACATGATTACCTACCCGGTACACGTTGTGTAGAAACTAGTAGAGTACCGTGTACATAGGACAATTAGAGAAACAGAGGTGATGATTAGAGAAAGTAGATAATGCAAAAGAGAGAAAAGAGGAAACACAAAAAGAGAAAGCTGTAGAAAGAAGGAGTGTTTGAAAATGACAGACAGAAGAGTAGAAAAAGATCAAGATCTGGAAGACAGTAGAACTTTGTAATGTCTTAAGAGTTCTGACCAAGACTTTTGGAACTCTAGGTCCACAGAAAATCGCCTTCATTGGGAGGTAAATACTTGACAATTCTGAGGATACATAGAAAACTGTTGGCAGGGAGAGAGAGAGAGAAAACAGTAAAGAACTTACATAACTGTGTTGATACCACACAACTGTTGAAACACTTGAAGACCACATCCTATCAACATGGCTTTCAAGACATGCGGGGTCTGCAAAACACGCTTTAAAACAAAACCTGAAAAAAAAATCGAATCAAATTAATTAAAATTGTAAAACATCAAGTTTATTTAAACGCAAGAAAGTAATAGGGTCACGGAGAGGTACTTTAGTCAGCATTCACTCAGAACTATGACCTGGGTTCAGCCTTGATTGCTGACCTCTGCTTCAGGTCATTGATCCAGTAGCAAAGAAATCTCTGTTTACCTGACTGTTTCCTACTCTCCTCAAGAGCTTCCTGGATTTCTTTCACCTCCTCGTTGACGTCATCTTTCCCACGGATCTGACGTAACACTTTCCTGGCTTTCTCGTCCTTTCCTTTGGCCACCAGCCAGCGAGGTGACTCAGGCAGGAAGATGAAGCCGACAAACTGAATGATTCCTGGGACACCAGCAAGACCCAACATATACCTGATGTGATAAAACAATGATAGTGTCAGTGACTTCAGGGATGTGATAAAACAATGACAGTTTCAGTGACTTCAGGAATGTGATAAAGCAATGATAGCGTCAGTGACATCAGGGATGTGATAAAACAATGACAGTGTCAGTGACTTCATTAATGTCATAAAGCAATGACAGTGTCAGTGACTTCAGGGATGAGATTGAACAATGACAGTGTCAGTGACTTCAGGGATGTGATAGAGCATTGGCAGTGTCAGTGACTTCAGGGATGTGATAGAGCAATGACAATATTAGTGACTTTAGGGATGTGATAAAACAATGACAGTGCCAGTTTCTTCAGGGATGTGATAAAACAATGACAGTGTCAGTGACTTCAGGGATGTGATAAAACAATGACTATGTCAGTGACTTCAGGGATGTGATAAAACAATGACAGTGTCAGTGACTTCAGGGATGTGATAAAACAATGACAGTGTTAGTGTAGAAAATGTCAGCAAAGGGACAGGACTAACGTGGGAAGCGTGGTCGAGAAACTAAGTGCGAACTTTCTAGAAGGGGGCTCGAGGTTCGACACCCGACTCCGGCAGAGTTGCGTTAACTGAGCGCCTAAAGGCAGCAAGGAAAACCAACTCCTAGATACCCCTCCCCCCACCGGTCCACAAATGAGATTGGACCAAAGCGCTCTGAGCATGCTATAAGCATGAAAGTAGCGCTATATAAAAGCTATAATAATAACGTGTCGATGTCAATAAAAAGAGGGAAAAAAGAATTGCTTTACAAAAATGTTTACAATATTACTAGTATAGGTTTAGATCTATATTACTTTATTAACATTATAACTACATGTATATTATTATATTAATTCTAACGCAATATAAAGAAAAACTAGTAGACTCATTAGTTACAAAATAGGGATATCGTAGCAGCTTAATTAGCTAAATAAAACACAATTCTCTCATTTCTAGCCCTGGAATGCACAGAACATTGAAAGGACTTACCTCCAGCCCTCAGGTTTCATACTATTGAACCCACCAGCGACGACACTGGAGATTAAAATGCCTATGGTGATGAACAGCTGGTTCAGTGTAACAAGGCGACCTCTGATACTTGACGGTGCAGCTTCTGCTATATACACAGGCACTGTCATGGAGGCGAAGCCTTAGGGCAACAAAACACACAAAAGAATAATAAAAAAAATTAATTACATGACTGATCCCAACGAATTGATACAACTACACTAATATAAGCTTTGTTCCAAACAATTACATGGTTCAAAGGTGTTAAACTAATTGCCAAATTAAGGCAAAAACATTTTCTTTCCTTTCAAGACAATGTCACATTTTAGTTTGTACGTGTCAACATGCTACAACAAGAGAACCTTCACAATGACCCCGAAGTTTTGAAACAGAATTCTTTAGTCACTACAGGCGACAAGATCTGATCATGCTATTAGAAAGATTTATGGGAGTTAACAGCGGACTAGTCTTGTAGTGGAGTAGTCCTCTATCACAGGTTTAGTATAGATGACAATAGTGTCAAAATTCTAACAACAATACATTCTACAATGTCAGAATATATGTATGTTGCTCTTTCACTGTCTTCTATGTAGTGGCGTCACCGAGAGTGAAATTCTTCGCAACAAACCATGGGCGTAGCCAGGATTTTTTTTCGGGGAACGGAGTCTCCCCCCCCCCCCCCCGCCCCCTCCCAGAAAAAAATTAATAGTATGTTTGTGTGTGTATGTACATGATCTTTATTACATTCTAACCCTTCATTCTTTCGAAAGATGTTTATTATGCCCTACAATGTTTCTTCCTGGAATAAGTGGAAAAATTGTAGACACCCAGCCATTGACAGAAATGCGGTCTGGGGAAGCGCTTAGAGCTCCCCCAGCGCGGGCGAAGCCCCGCCGCCAAGCACTATTTCTGGTATTGAAAGCCAACAAAATGATTGTTCTGAGGTATCTACAGTAAATTTTCCTTCTATTAAAAAGTTTTATTTCAAAAACCTCAAATGCTATTCTCACTGCCTTACTGGCGCTAAGTTGTACTAGGATGTCATCGCAATCCTTAAGTATGCGTAATTCATTTGGTCGGAGAACGTGTCCCGCAAACCTCATGCGACGCTCTGTCACAACCTTACTAAGGGGTCGACTCTCAATTCGGCATAGGATTTCCTTGATTTAGACCCGATCTCTATAACTGACTCCTAAAATCTATCTTAGCCATCTTTGTTGAGCCACATTTAGATTTTTCAATTTGGACAGATGACTTTTTAAAGCACTTTATTAATTGTCTCCCGCCACTGGTAGAAATGTGTAACCTCTCTTGAATACGCTCTTGGAATTAGGTGACTGTAGTTTGCTTTAGATTTTATATCGAAAATGGAAGTTTTATCATCAAAATCATCTGTTGTGGATTTTAAACTAAAAAATATCTGGAGTTGTTTTTTTTTTTATTTCAAAACCCCATTTAGCTACGGTCATAGTATTTGGTAACTGTAGTTTGCTATAGAATTTTTTAAAACTCAAAACCATCTGGAGGGGTTATAAACTTTTAAGAAAAGCAAACTGTAGGAGAGGGGTTTAAACTCAAAACCCCCAATTGGCTTGGCTACGCTCAAATAATTTTTGTGTGTAATTTGCTTTTTTTATATTAAAGAGGTATTTTTTAGCATCAAACCCCGCTGAAAGGGGGTTTAAACTCAAAACCCCTTTTGGCAACTCTCATAGCATTTTGAGTGCGTTTTTTATATTGAAGAGTTATTTTTTTAGCTTCAAACACCACTGGAGGGGAGTTTAAACTCAAAACCCCTTTGACTACACTCATAGAATTTTGAATGTATAATTTGCTTTTTTTTTAATATATAAGAGGTATTTTTTACCTTCAAACCCCGCTAAAAGGGGTTTAAACTCAAAACTGAGTCGAACCCATTTACCGACGCTCATAACATTTTGAGTGCCTAATTTGCTTTTTTTTATATTGAAGAGGTATTTTTTTAGTTTCATACCCTACTGAAGAGATGGGGGAGGGGTTCAACTCAAAACCCTTAGGCTACGCTCATAGAATTTTGAGTGTGTAATTTGCTTTTTTATATTGAATAGGGGGGTTATAAAATCAAAATCTTCCTGACACTGTGGCTCTTGGAATTTGGGGATTGTCGTTTCCTTTTTTTGTTTTGTTTTGTTATTAGAAGAGAGGGATTTAACTGCAGAAAAATCCTGATAGGGGTTTTAAACTCAAACCCCCCCCCCCCTGGGGCAAGTGATGGTATAGTATTAAAATGTCACCCAAAATAAACAAAATCAAAGCAAAAAATCAATTACTGAATTCCGATCCCCCCCCCCCTTCCCTTCGAGGGGGGGGGGATTTCATTTCGGGGGGGGGGTTGAACCCCGAATACCCCCCCTGGCTACGCCCATGCAACAAACTAATATGAAGTAGATTCGAATCGGGCAGTAATCGAATATTTGTACAAATCAAACGATTTGGATTTAGGATTCTTTAAAGGCGGTGATATTATTGATTCCATCTTTATTGAACTGCCAGCAAGATCGCTGCATCCTAAACAAACTAAAACAAATTTAATTCTTAGGGGTTTCAAACTCTTCACATTTCTAATACCTCAATATGATCACTAGTAAAGTCTCTGCTAGAATTGTATGAGAACCCCAAGCCTAATGCAACTTGTAGATAATGTTAGACATTATTATAAAGCTTTGCTGTTTTTTCCCCAAGCCACTGAGGTAAGTGTCATGCAATGCTGGGTTAGTGGACTAGTTTTGGAACGCAAAATTCTAGGGATGACCTTAATCTTTTTATTTGCACCAAGATCTTTTGCATAAAAAAGCACTGGTATACTAAAATTGCATTATGGTTTTCAAGCACTGTAAAGTCTTTCAAATTTCTTAAGATCATTTTTGCAAGTTCATGTCTGGCTTGGTCTCTCACTTTATCAACATTTGTTTGTTACTGAACTCACCGATGCCAGCTCCAACTACAATTCTGCCAACTAGCAACATTTCTTTGCTCTGCGCAGCTCCCATCACGACTGCACCAGCCACAAACACAAGGGAAGCAATCATGATAGTGATCTGAAGAGATACAACAAGAATACAACTCTAATAATAATATTAATAAGGTCTCGTTTTCGAGTTTAAAAATTAAGGATGAGTTCATTAAGTATTCAATATCGTGATGACATAATTATGGACTCTAATAAATAAATAGAATTAAAATGTATAAAATGTCCAGCCATCATTCTACAGCATAATGCATTGGTTATTTCTCTATACAAATATTATATTGAAAGAGTCCATATGCCTGTATACACAAATTGAACATTATGAAGAAGTATTTTAGTTTGCTCATTAACCTGGTTCTAAACACGAGTCATATAAACAAATAAATATATAGTCAGATTAATAACAAAGTTTACCTTTCTGCCCAAGTAGTCACAGGTGAAGCCAGCAAACAAGGCAAAGATGGCGGCGGCGCCCACAGTTCCACTGACAATCAGCTCCTTCCAGATTGTATCTAACTTGTAGTAGTCCCCAATCATCAGCATGGCGCCAGACACAATACCTACAGGGTTGGGGGTCAAGACGGTCGACAATGAGTGATTTGTTGAGGTGAGGGGGATAGCAGGAAACAACGAACATCCTAATGCACTGATGCCTCAACCTTTGTTGAACTGATTCTCTCAGAACATTTGTACTTGCGTGTCAAGGGTGGCATAATCGCAACAAAATAATCGCGGCCTCATTATTCATGCTAGCAAGAGTGTTAAGGGCTGGACAGCACCGAGCCACGGGCCAAATGTCAGTGGTTGGGACATCACTAATAGAATGAAAGTAGACATCTTGATTATGTGCTCTCCCCAAGCTGAACGTGACAAACACTTGCACACTTCCAAATGGAGTTTATTTACAAAGCTTATAGCAAGTCAGTCTGTCTGTCTGTCTGTCTGGTAAAAATTGTGTACACGTTATTTCTCCGAAATCCAATCTGGGATCAAGCTAAAAATGTGCACATTTTTTTCTTTTACCCGACAACACAAGGAAAAAAAAATTAGTTAATTAGCTTTTGGTAATAAATTATTTTGGTATCTCGAGCAAGAGAGAGAAATGGTACTTGACTGAAGTGGTGGTAGTTCCCATTTAGAAAATGTTTCGAAATCCTAGATAGGAAATAATTCACGTCTATTGATTTTAGTCATCTGATGTACATTTCAAGAGATGGATTTTAGTCACCTGATGTACATTTCAAGAGATGGATTTTAGTCACCTGATGAACATTGCAATGATGGATTTTAGTCCCCTGATGTACATTTCAAAAGATGGATTTTAGTCACCTGATGTACATTTCAAGAGATGGATTTTAGTCACCTGATGTACACTTCAAGAGATGGATTTTAGTCACCTGATGTACATTTCAAGAGATGGATTTTAGTCCCCTGATGTACATTTCAAGAGATGGATTTTAGTCACCTGATGTACACTTCAAGAGATGGATTTTAGTCACCTGATGTACATTTCAAGAGATGGATTTTAGTCCCCTGATGTACATTTCAAGAGATGGATTTTAGTCCCCTGATGTACATTTCAAGAGATGGATTTTAGTCCCCTGATGTACATTTCAAGAGATGGATTTTAGTCCCCTGATGTACATTTCAAGAGATGGATTTTAGTCCCCTGATGTACATTTCAAGAGATGGATTTTAGTCCCCTGATGTACATTTCAAGAGATGGATTTTAGTCCCCTGATGTACATTTCAAGAGATGGATTTTAGTCCCCTGATGTACATTTCAAGAGATGGATTTTAGTCCCCTGATGTACATTTCAAGAGATGGATTTTAGTCCCCTGATGTACATTTCAAGAGATGGATTTTAGTCACCTGATGTACATTTCAAGAGATGGATTTTAGTCACCTGATGTACATTTCAAGAGATGGATTTTAGTCCCCTGATGTACATTTCAAGAGATGGATTTTAGTCCCCTGATGTACATTTCAAGAGATGGATTTTAGTCCCCTGATGTACATTTCAAGAGAAGGATTTTAGTCCCCTGATGTACATTTCAAGAGATGGATATTAGTCCCCTGATGTACATTTCAAGAGATGGATTTTAGTCCCCTGATGTACATTTCAAGAGATGGATTTTAGTCCCCTTATGTACATTTCAAGAGATGGATTTTAGTCCCCTGATGTACATTTCAAGAGATGGATTTTAGTCACCTGATGTACATTTCAAGAGATGGATTTTAGTCACCTGATGTACATTTCAAGAGATGGATTTTAGTCACCTGATATACATTTCAAGAGATGGATTTTAGCCCCCTGATGTACATTTCAAGAGATGGATTTTAGTCCCCTGATGTACATTTCAAGAGATGGATTTTAGTCACCTGATGTACATTTCAAGAGATGGATTTTAGTCCCCTGATGTACATTTCAAGAGATGGATTTTAGTCACCTAATGTACATTTCAAGAGATGGATTTTAGTCACCTGATGTACATTTCAAGAGATGGATTTTTAGTCACCTGATTAACATTTCAAGAGATGGATTTTAGTCCCCTGATGTGCATTTCAAGAGATGGATTTTAGTCCCCTGATGTACATTTCAAGAGATGGATTTTAGTCCCCTGATGTACATTTCAAGAGATGGATTTTAGTCCCCTGATGTACATTTCAAGAGATGGATTTGAGTCTCCTGATGTACATTTCAAGAGATGGATTTTAGTCCCCTGATGTACATTTCAAGAGATGGATTTTAGTCCCCTGATGTACATTTCAAGAGATGGATTTAAGTCCCCTGATGTACATTTCAAGAGATGGATTTGAGTCACCTGATATACATTTCAAGAGATGGATTTGAGTCACCTGATGTACATTTCAAGAGATGGATTTGAGTCACCTGATGTACATTTCAAGAGATGGATTTGAGTCTCCTGATGTACATTTCAAGAGATGGATTTTAGTCCCCTGATGTACATTTCAAGAGATGGATTTGAGTCTCCTGATGTACATTTCATGAGATGGATTTGAGTCTCCTGATGTACATTTCATGAGATGGATTTGAGTCACCTGATGTACATTTCAAGAGATGGATTTAAGTCCCCTGATGTACATTTCAAGAGATGGATTTAAGTCCCCTGATGTACATTTCAAGACATGGATTTGAGTCCCCTGATGTACATTTCAAGAGATGGATTTGAGTCACCTGATGTACATTTCAAGAGATGGATTTTAGTCCCCTGATGTACATTTCAAGAGATAGATTTGAGTCTCCTGATGTACATTTCAAGAGATGGATTTTAGTCCCCTGATGTACATTTCAAGAGATAGATTTGAGTCTCCTGATGTACATTTCAAGAGATGGATTTGAGTCTCCTGATGTACATTTCAAGAGATGGATTTTAGTCACCTGATGTACATTTCAAGAGATGGATTTTAGTCACCTGATGTACTCCCCTGATGTGCATTTCAAGAGATGGATTTTAGTCCCCTGATGTACATTTCAAGAGATAGATTTGAGTCTCCTGATGTACATTTCAAGAGATGGATTTTAGTCCCCTGATGTACATTTCAAGAGATAGATTTGAGTCTCCTGATGTACATTTCAAGAGATGGATTTGAGTCTCCTGATGTACATTTCAAGAGATGGATTTTAGTCACCTGATGTACATTTCAAGAGATGGATTTTAGTCACCTGATGTACATTTCAAGAGATGGATTTTAGTCACCTGATGTACATTTCAAGAGATGGATTTTAGTCACCTGATGTACATTTCAAGAGATGGATTTTAGTCACCTGATGTACATTTCAAGAGATGGATTTTAGTCACCTGATGTACATTTCAAGAGATGGATTTTAGTCACGTGATGTACATTTCAAGAGATGGATTTTAGTCACGTGATGTACATTTCAAGAGATGGATTTTAGTCACCTGATGTACATTTCAAGAGATGGATTTTAGTCACGTGATGTACATTTCAAGAGATGGATTTTAGTCACCTGATGTACATTTCAAGAGATGGATTTTAGTCACGTGATGTACATTTCAAGAGATAGATGTTTAGTCACGTGATGTACATTTCAAGAGATAGATGTTTAGTCACGTGATGTACATTTCAAGAGATAGATGTTTAGTCACGTGATGTACATTTCAAGAGATAGATGTTTAGTCACGTGATGTACATTTCAAGAGATAGATGTTTAGTCACGTGATGTACATTTCAAGAGATAGATGTTTAGTCACGTGATGTACATTTCAAGAGATAGATGTTTAGTCACGTGATGTACATTTCAAGAGATAGATGTTTAGTCACGTGATGTACATTTCAAGAGATAGATGTTTAGTCACGTGATGTACATTTCAAGAGATAGATGTTTAGTCACGTGATGTACATTTCAAGAGATAGATGTTTAGTCACGTGATGTACATTTCAAGAGATAGATGTTTAGTCACGTGATGTACATTTCAAGAGATAGATGTTTAGTCACGTGATGTACATTTCAAGAGATAGATGTTTAGTCACGTGATGTACATTTCAAGAGATAGATTTGAGTCACGTGATGTACATTTCAAGAGATAGATGTTTAGTCACGTGATGTACATTTCAAGAGATAGATTTGAGTCACGTGATGTACATTTCAAGAGATAGATTTGAGTCACGTGATGTACATTTCAAGAGATAGATTTGAGTCACGTGATGTACATTTCAAGAGATAGATTTGAGTCACGTGATGTACATTTCAAGAGATAGATTTGAGTCACGTGATGTACATTTCAAGAGATAGATTTGAGTCACGTGATGTACATTTCAAGTGATAGATTTGAGTCACGTGATGTACATTTCAAGAGATA
This sequence comes from Biomphalaria pfeifferi, assembly GCA_030265305.1. Taxonomy (NCBI): domain Eukaryota; kingdom Metazoa; phylum Mollusca; class Gastropoda; family Planorbidae; genus Biomphalaria; species Biomphalaria pfeifferi. The sequence goes on from JASAOG010000025.1 coordinate 1,928,274, forward strand.
GATTTGAGTCACGTGATGTACATTTCAAGAGATAGATTTGAGTCACGTGATGTACATTTCAGGAGATAGATTTGAGTCACGTGATGTACATTTCAAGTGATAGATTTGAGTCACGTGATGTACATTTCAAGTGATAGATTTGAGTCACGTGATGTACATTTCAAGAGATAGATTTGAGTCACGTGATGTACATTTCAAGTGATAGATTTGAGTCACGTGATGTACATTTCAAGTGATAGATTTGAGTCACGTGATGTACATTTCAAGAGATAGATTTGAGTCACGTGATGTACATTTCAAGTGATAGATTTGAGTCACGTGATGTACATTTCAAGAGATAGATTTGAGTCACGTGATGTACATTTCAAGAGATAGATTTGAGTCACGTGATGTACATTTCAAGAGATAGATTTGAGTCACGTGATGTACATTTCAAGAGATAGATTTGAGTCACGTGATGTACATTTCAAGAGATAGATTTGAGTCACGTGATGTACATTTCAAGAGATAGATTTGAGTCACGTGATGTACATTTCATTTTGTGTTTCTTGTTCGTCTCTTCTCTCACTGACCAATCCCAGCATTCAATCTGTTGACCTCTTCAGAATAATTTTTTTTTTGAGTTGTGAGGTCACAGAAGGAAACATTCCCATTCTTCTGCTTCAAAAATTAGGTCAAGATAAGACTCAAGGTATAAAGTAAATACACCGCCATTAAGGTTATAGGAAGAGAAAGAAGAATCCAATCACCTCACAAAATACATTTCTGGTTACATTGGACATTATTGGTTTAATATTGTATCAAACTAATGCAAATAGTCTCCAGAGTTAAAATTCATCTTAGCTCATTCTCTCTCTCTCGCTCTTTCTTTCCCTCTCTCTCTCTCTTACGCCAATACATATGGATAGAAACACGAGTAATGCGAACATTTCTAGATTTAATTGAAAAAGGTTTTTTGAAAGTTTTTCTAAACTATTTACTACGCAATAGAAAGGGGGAGAATACGTAGAAAGGGGAGAGAAAACGGAATATACATTGTCATGAAAAGTTTGTTATCTCTCTAGAAAAATAAAGACCTCAAATTTCATTTAAATTTCATTACATTTTGTCTTTCTTGGATACTGCAAATCTTCAAGTTCTATGATGTCACTGGAAAACTGTTACCTTAGAAACCTGAGAAAGCAGCGCAGTAATTTACAGAATGATCCAATGTGATTAAAATGTCAAAGTATTAAATTCTAAACCAAGTAATCAGACTAGCTTCAGACCATGTCTCACTAAACTCGTTTTTTATCTTTCAAAGACTACTATCGGCATATGTATGCAGACTTACGTAATGGATTGATGTTTATCAAAATAATAATGTATTCACTACATCTTGGGAAAAAGTTATTTAACGCTTGCTTTATAGTGTAAGACATTCGAAGCACATTACTGAAGAGAATACATCTCAGCTGTGCAGACATTATAGAAGATGTTTCTATTCGTAAGAATTGATAAGAAATTATTTTTTTTTAAAATTCAGAAGGGTTGGGGTTGAGCTTATTCTAGCTCAGACCCAAAACAGTCAAAATAGAGGGTTTTTAAAACGGCAATAAAGTTCTAATTTGGGAAGAGGCTGCAGATATTGGTGGAGACCGATTTCTAAGAGAGCTTGCCATCCTGTATGCCAGACGGCACACGAGGGTCTAAGTTAGAGTAAATGATATTTGTCTTCACATTCAATATTGATATGATTTAGATCACATGTCTGATTTGCATAGAAATCAACGAAAGCATTTAAAACCATTCTCTCAGACTTGACATCAACTCAACAAATGTGTTGCACACCCTCTCCGAATAGACTTGACATCACTGCACACCCTGCTCAACTGGACTTGACATCAGTGCACACCCTGCCCAACTGGACTTGACATCAGTGTACACCCTGTCCAACTGGAGGAGACATCAGTGCACACCGTGTCCAACTGGAGGTGACATCAGTGCCACCCTGTCCAACTGGACTTGACATCAGTGCACACCCTGTCTAACTGGAGGAGACATCAGTGCACACCGTGTCCAACTGGAGGTGACATCAGCTCAACTAGAAGTGTTTGGGAACAAGTTCTAGAGGAGGAGCCATCTGTCACAATGAGCGCTCGACTATTTCCGCTCCAATGTGACGTGAGCTCGTGAAACGAAGACAGTGACACATAATTAAATAAAAACGTGAACTTTCTCTTTCAATGTTGACCCCAAACAAGCGAAACAAAAGCACAATTTACTTGAAAGAACTGAGTGCAACGGTGGTTTGAAAAATGTCCGACCTGACAATGTAAGGTCAAAGTTTTGTTTTGTTGTCTCTTCAAATAAAATGTACTATTCACTACATAATCTTCTTTTAGATCTAAGCACTTCTACCAATCACCAGCACATCAACCAACACCAACTGATGCTTTTTGGTGTATCCGGTGTATAAAATAAAAAAAAGTGTCTTACAAAACAAGCAAGTGTCTTATAAAACAAAGAAAGCGTCTACAAAACAAAGAAAGTGTTTTAAAAACAAAGTGTCTTACAAAACAAGGAAGTGTCTTATAAAACAAAGAAAGTGTCGTTAATCTATGTTCTTAAAATGTTCAAACATTTTCTTTCTGACCATTTAAATTTGACACAATCAACATTTGTTCAGCTCTTGTGTTTGTCACTTTGATTTAGCTGGTGATATTGAAGGTGACTCTAGCGTCCTTGACATTGGTTCAGCTGATCGCAGAACTCTCCAAAAGAGAAGGTCACTAAACAGCACACCAACGTACTGTTGCAAGTGTAGTCAATCTTTTGTTCAATGTATACTGACAGGAGACAAAGTGCTTCCATTATTCCATTGATACGCACATACCCGCTACAATTATACTGTGGTAAAGCGAGTCTCAAACTGTGGAGCAGAGATCAGAGAAGAAATGGGGAGGGGGGGGGGGGTGCAAAGACAAAATCTGTTTTAATTTTAATAATAAAAAGGCTTGTCTTCGAGTCCGAAGATTAATGAGGAATGCAGTATTTCCCGTGGCTAGACGGCCGCATGGGCGACCAACATACGTTGCCACATGGGCGTAGCCAGGATTTTTTTCCAGGGGGGGTTTGGGGGAGGATTTCCCCCCGAACTCCCCCCGGAAAAAAATAAAAAATTATATATATATGTGTGTGTACATGATTAATCTTTATTACATTCTGACCCATTTGGAAGACGTTTATTGTGCCCTAGAATAGGGAATTAGTGGAAAACCTGTAAACTGCTAGCAAGGGGGTCTGGGGGAGCTCGCAGCGCTACCCCAGCGCGGTGCAAAGCTCGCCGCCGAGCACTATTTCTGGTATTGAAAGCCAACAAAATGCATATTCTGAGGTATCTACAGTGCATTATGTTGCTATTAAAAAGTTTTATTTCAAAAACGTAATGTGCTTTTTTTACTGACTTAGACCCTCTCGCGCTGTCGGCGCATTTTCCGGCAAGCTGTTTCCACAAAAATCTGTCACTGGCAATGTCTGAAGCCTCTTCTCTGAGGATCTCAATAAAAGTGTGGCGCCAAGTTGTCCTAGGATGTCATCGCAACACTTATTATGCATAATTCATTTTGTCGGAGAACATGTCCCGCAAAAGCTCATGCGACGCTCTGTCACAACCTTACTAAGGGTTCGACTCCCAGTTCGGCATATGATTTCCTTGATTTAGACCCGATCTCTTTAACTGACTCCTAAAATCTGTCTTAGCCTTCTTTGTTGAGCCACATTTAGTGTTTTTCAATTTCGGCAGATGACTATTCACAATTTATTAATAGAGCCCAGCCACTGGTAGAAATTTGTAACCTCTCTAGACTACGCTCTTGGAATTACATGCCTGTATTTCGCTTTAGATTTTATATTGAAAAGGGAAGTTTTATCATCAAAATCATCTGTTAAGGGGTTTTAAACTAAAAAACTTGCTTTTTTAAAATTCAAAACCTCATTTAGCTACGGTCAGAGAATTTGGTGACTGTAGTTTGCTTGAAAATAATATTGAAGAGAGAGGTTTTCAATTCAAAACGCTCTGAAGGGGAATTTTAAACTCAAAACCATCTTGAGGGGTTTTAAATTTTTAAAAAAGCCTCTGAAGAAGGGGGATTTAAACTCAAAACCCCTCATTAGCTTAGCTACGCTAAAAGAATTTTTGTGTGTAATTAGCTTTTTTTTATATTGAAGAGGTACTTTTTAGCATCATCATTATCATCATCATCAAACTCCATTAGAGTGAGGGCTTGAGAGGCTCAAATCCTCTCTTGCAAAAGCCCTGGACAGAAACCCTGCTGTCTTGCGAAATGCATAAATGTCGCCATACAGGTCGAGAATTGTGGGTTTCCCAGACCTGTCGAGACGGAGATCAGCAAGTCTGGGCCAGAAACAGAATATGAGGCACGGTTTCCTCTTCTTCCCGCAGCGGGGGCACCGTGAATCAAAATTTGGCCATAGCCGCGAGAACTATGAGCCAACAGGACAGTGGCCTGTCATGCACTGTGCTATAATAGCTTGCTCAGGCCTGGACAGCCTCCACCACGGGGAGGTGCGATCAGGGCGCCTCATGCGCTCCCAGACTCCACGGACTTTTTGGGACTTGTCCCAGCACTCAAACCACTTTTCCATTTCTGTTTTTTGTATTATAGCCAGGGCTTGATGAAAGCTTACAGCCTGATCAGTGGGTAGAATTTACCCTTCTTGGTGGGCCAAAGAGTCTGCAATTGTGTTGCCAGTCACACCTATGTGACTCGGTACCCACTGCATTATTACAGGGGTGCCATAACGTTGTTTAATGTTATGTGAAGCCATGATGACAGTGTTGATATTGGGGGGGGGGGGGCATGGTCCGGGGCTTTGCAAAGCTTGTAGTGCAGATTTTGAGTCAGTGACCAAAAACCCTCTGAATGGGGAATTTAAACTCAAAACCCCCTTTGGCTACGCTCATAGCATTTTGAGTGCGTAAATTGTTTTTTTTTATATTGAAGAGGTATTTTTCAGCTTCAAAACCCGCAGGCAGGGATTTTAAACTCAAAACCCCTTTGGCTAGCTACGCTCATAGATTTTAGAGTGTGTAATTTGCTTTTTTTTAAATATATTGAATAGGTACTTTTTAGCTTCAAACCCCACTGGAGAGGGGGGTTAAACTCAAAACCCCTTTTGATTATGCTCATAGAATGTTGAGTGTGTAATTTGCTTTTTTTATATTGAGAGAATGTGTATCGTAATTTTTGGAGGCGGTTTTAAAGTCAAAATCTTCCTGAGCTGTTTTCTTGGAAATTGGGGATTGTCGTTTGCATTTTTTTTAGTTTTGTTTATAGAAGAGGGGGACAACTGCAAAACCCCTGTAGGGGTTTTTAAACTCAAAACCCCTGGTAGGGTTTTTTTTAAACTCAAAACCCCCTCGGCTGTGCTGTGGTAAGGGATGATTTAGTATTAAAATCTCACCTAAAATAAACAAAATGAAAGCAAAAAATCAGTCACTGAATTCCGTTCCCCCCCCCCTGCGGGGGGATTTCATTTCGGGGGGGGGTTGAACCCCAAAACACCCCCCCTGGCTACGCCCATGCTTTGCCACATTCTGCGTAGACGTAACCATTTCCCGCTGGTGGTCGATTTAGATTCTTTTCGCTTTAATTGTCACAAGAGAGCAACTGGCTGCAGGCGGCTTGGAACGAGAAAACTCGAGATCAATTACAAAGGTCAGGGGATACAGATTTGTGGCCAAAAAGACAATCCACTGCCGAGGTCAGATGTAGACGGCGTTTCAATTATAGTTTTATTATAAATCCATGTTTATGTATTAACCCATAGAAAACAAAAACGTTACTACTAATCTTTAAAGAAATGAATTATTATATTAAGAGCTGTGGTTGTATCTTTTAAGTACCAAAATCCTTTCATACTTTTTATTTTTTATTTCGAAGAGAACATTTCAACAAAGTATATCCATTTCTCTTAGTATATCCATTTCTCTAAGTATATCCATTTCTCTAAGTATATCCATTTCTCTTAGTATATCCATTTCTCTAAGTATATCCATTTCTCTAAGTATATCCATTTCTCTAAGTATATCCATTTCTCTAAGTATATCCATTTCTCTAAGTATATCCATTTCTCTAAGTATATCCATTTCTCTAAGTATATCCATTTCTCTTAGTATATCCATTTCTCTAAGTATATCCATTTCTCTAAGTATATCCATTTCTCTAAGTATATCCATTTCTCTAAGTATATCCATTTCTCTAAGTATATCCATTTCTCTAAGTATATCCATTTCTCTAAGTATATCCATTTCTCTAAGTATATCCATTTCTCTAAGTATATCCATTTCTCTAAGTATATCCATTTCTCTAAGTATATCCATTTCTCTAAGTATATCCATTTCTCTAAGTATATCCATTTCTCTAAGTATATCCATTTCCATTACATCACAACGTCTTATTTTTCCGAGTGACCTAGCAGCAGGTCTATTCAACAAGAAAGGGCCGTTAGAGGACGTCTTGCTGTACACGCGGGTGGTCTTATGCCAATCGGGCCCATTACGCACATTCTCTGTCTCGAAAGTCCTATATCGGTCCGTCTTTCCTATTTATTTAACTTGTTTGAGCTGCGCCCTTCTTGTAATGCGAAATGGTGCGAAAAGGTGCTTTGTAGACGCCAAGAAAATGAATTTCCGAATCTCGTAATGCAAGAAATCGCTTGGCGGACCACGCTGACTGAGCTTAATGCATTTCCCCTGACCACTAGCTGGCTAAGTGAAGACCTCAATGTTTGGTGAATAGTGATTGTAAATAGTGACATTTAGATTTTGAAATCGCAGTGAGACAGACAAAAAATGCGGTGCCTTTTCACCTTTCACAGGCCGTTAAAAACAACTGTCAAGAAAACAAAATCTAATAAATAGAAAGAACAAGAAAAATTCGAATTCATTGGTCGCTGGTCAACACATAAGACTTTTAGACTTAGATTATGGCTTCATTTAATTTTTTTTTTGTATTTTTGTAATAGTTGCTCTTAGTGTTTTCTAATGAGTAAATTATTAATGATGTACATCTATACTACATGTGTGTGTGTGCGTGTGTGTGTGTATGTGTAGGGACATGTTTGGAAATGAATAAAAATTCTTCTTATGTCTTTTGGAGATACTTGATGCGTGTATTTCTTTACGCCTTTCTTGACTTCAAAATACATTCAACATAATCAATTCCAATAAATACACCTGAAGTATTAAACATTTTAGAGACATGTTACATTAGAAAGTATTAACTACTTTGTACTCGACACATTGCAAGATGTGTTTTTAAATTTTATATTTTGTATTGTCATTATTGAAACTTAAAATTAATGAAAATGTACCTGTATCATATCCAAATAGTAATCCACCAATCGTTGCAAAGCAAGCCAAATAGTAGACGAAGGCCGTTGGTTTATCCGGTTCTGCATTGGGATCTTTCTTTTTGCTATGGAAGCCGTTAACAGCAGCGTGTTCCATGGTCTCCTTGGTTTGTTTTGGACACAATGGATCTGATTCAGAGTCTGGACTGTTAGTGTGAGCACCAGGTAACAGGAGATGCTTTAATCCCTTAAAGAATCCTGAACCAGAAATACTTTTCTCGTGTAACGATGTTTCCTTCCCTGAGACACTTCCTCGGCCTGCAGAAGAGTTAGAATTTAAAAGCGCCCCAGGGAGATTTTGTTTGGTGGATAGGGTTAAGCTGCTCTCTCTCTGGTCACTTGCATGGCTATCTTCTAATAGCGCCGGACTTTCAGTACGCTCAGAGACGGTCAAGACTTGTGTCTCTGGCTTCCCTGTGATGCTGTCCGGCTGCCCTGGGTTTCTGTCTTGATGACCTGACGAGATGAGAATCTCCGACGCCGCCGATGGTGAAGGATATTCCGGTGGCGATAGAAAATGGATATTAGTTGGTGGAGGTGCGGACTTGAACTCTGTAACAAAGAAACAACTATTAAACATTATACATAATGGTTTACTATGCTCAATAAAAGGCAGACATAGTGTCATTGTATATCAAAGTTCTGTTTCAGCAAAATTAATGTGAACAACTATTTTGTTAAGTATCATTCATTAGAAGTAGTAAATCTAAACAAAAATAACTACTCAGCGTAAATGATAAATATGGACATGCACAATCTAAAAACTATTTAAAAAAAAACTTGAAAGTAAATGTGCATTCAATATAACCAATAAGACAACTATTTATTAACTTTCAATACACTTTATATTTTGACGAACTTGTAATGTTTTCAATTAGTGCGATTACCATGGACGAAAAACGCATGCACAATTAATTTATTATTTCAAGATTGATCTCAATACACAACAATAAAACTGTTTAATGTAGTTCTTCCATATGTACTAACAGTTCACAGATAAGAACGATTCCCTATTTTGTTTCTGTTCTTAATAAGGGTAATTGTTTTAGATGGAACATTATTTGGTTTAAGTAGAGTTACAAATGTTGTTTACTAACAAATTTAAGTTCTGAAGCTAAACATTATTAAAAAGAAAAGAAAAGAAACAATGAATTAAAATTTGATAGTCATGCGCAGTGAACTGAAACAAAGTCATACAAAGTTATAGAGTTACAACTTTAACCGAAGCAATTATTACATAAGTCAGAACTATCACAAGAAAATAGGCTTCACTCTACATCATATACAAAGCCAGAGATTCCCAGAGCATAGATGTTACAGCAAGAACTTACTGTTGATAAGTAAGACCTAATGTAATAGCTTAATATAGTACCCTAAGAAGCAGGGGTGCGTTGTGACGTCATGTTCCCTAATCCAATCAGCAAGGACCTCTATACAGTCCTATCTTATCATAAGCCCTAAATAGATTTCGTTTTTTTTTCCTAAGTTTATAAAAGCTCATGACTTGATGGTATACGTATTTAAAATACAAAGGGAACAAACTCTCTAAGAGATCTGTGACAAGCTGGAGACCAGGAGCGAGTCTAGTGGATAGACCTAGTCTCATAGCATGAGAGCGTGGCTCAGATCTCTGTTTGATTTACTTACTGATTCACATTCAACTCCCCCCCCCCATTGTTACGTTTATCTGTTCTCGGGTTATTAGTGTGGAATTTACCAAATGTAAAAAACAACACCACGTCACACTACGTCATTGATATATTAAGATCTATAGAAATACAATAATTAAATATTCATAAAACGCATTGAGTGTAAATATTTGTTTTATTTACTCAGACAACCCATGTAATTACCAAATCTGTATTTAAAAAAAAAATAAGTATAATTTATGTGAAATTCGAATCTACTGTTGCTCACAGTGTCATGCACAGTTTTAAGTTGCTCACAGTGTCATGCACAGTTTTAAGTTGCTCACAGTGTCATGCACAGTTTTAAGGTGCTCACAGTGTCATGCACAGTTTTAAGTTGCTCACAGTGTCATGCACAGTTTTAAGTTGCTCACAGTGTCATGCACAGTTTTAAGTTGCTCACAGTGTCATGCACAGTTTTAAGTTGCTCACAGTGTCATGCACAGTTTTAAGGTGCTCACAGTGTCATGCACAGTTTTAAGGTGCTCACAGTGTCATGCACAGTTTTAAGGTGCTCACAGTGTCATGCACAGTTTTAAGTTGCTCACAGTGTCATGCACAGTTTTAAGTTGCTCACAGTGATGTCATGCACAGTTTTAAGTTGCTCACAGTGTCATGCACAGTTTTAAGTTGCTCACAGTGATGTCATGCACAGTTTTAAGTTGCTCACAGTGTCATGCACAGTTTTAAGTTGCTCACAGTGTCATGCACAGTTTTAAGTTGCTCACAGTGTCATGCACAGTTTTAAGTTGCTCACAGTGTCATGCACAGTTTTAAGGTGCTCACAGTGTCATGCACAGTTTTAAGGTGCTAACAGTGATGTCATGCACAGTTTTAAGTTGCTCACAGTGTCATGCACAGTTTTAAGTTGCTCACAGTGTCATGCACAGTTTTAAGTTGCTAACAGTGATGTCATGCACAGTTTTAAGTTGCTCACAGTGTCATGCACAGTTTTAAGTTGCTCACAGTGTCATGCACAGTTTTAAGTTGCTAACAATGATGTCATGCACAGTTTTAAGTTGCTCACAGTGTCATGCACAGTTTTAAGTTGCTCACAGTGTCATGCACAGTTTTAAGTTGCTCACAGTGTCATGCACAGTTTTAAGTTGCTCACAGTGTCATGCACAGTTTTAAGTTGCTCACAGTGTCATGCAACGTTTTAAGTTGTTCACAGTGTCATGCACAGTTTTGAGTAGCTCACAGTGTCATGCACAGTTTTAAGTTGCTCACAGTGATGTCATGCACAGTTTTAAGTTGCTCACAGTGTCATGCACAGGTTTAAGTTGCTCACAGTGTCATGCACAGTTTTAAGTTGCTCACAGTGTCATGCACAGTTTTAAGCTGCTCACAGTGTCATGCACAGTTTTAAGTTGCTCACAGTGTCATGCACAGTTTTAAGTTGCTAACAGTGATGTCATGCACAGTTTTAAGTTGCTCACAGTGTCATGCAACGTTTTAAGTTGCTCACAGTGTCATGCACAGTTTTGAGTTGCTCACAGTGTCATGCACAGTTTTAAGTTGCTAACAGTGATGTCATGCACAGTTTTAAGTTGCTAACAGTGTCATGCACAGTTTTAAGTTGCTCACAGTGTCATGCACAGTTTTTAAGTTGCTAACAGTGATGTCATGCACAGTTTTAAGTTGCTCACAGTGTCATGCACAGGTTTAAGTTGCTCACAGTGTCATGCACAGTTTTAAGTTGCTCACAGTGTCATGCACAGTTTTAAGCTGCTCACAGTGTCATGCACAGTTTTAAGTTGCTCACAGTGTCATGCACAGTTTTAAGTTGCTAACAGTGATGTCATGCACAGTTTTAAGTTGCTCACAGTGTCATGCAACGTTTTAAGTTGCTCACAGTGTCATGCACAGTTTTAAGCTGCTCACAGTGTCATGCACAGTTTTAAGTTGCTCACAGTGTCATGCACAGTTTTAAGTTGCTAACAGTGATGTCATGCACAGTTTTAAGTTGCTCACAGTGTCATGCACAGTTTTGAGTTGCTCACAGTGTCATGCACAGTTTTAAGTTGCTAACAGTGATGTCATGCACAGTTTTAAGTTGCTAACAGTGTCATGCACAGTTTTAAGTTGCTCACAGTGTCATGCACAGTTTTTAAGTTGCTAACAGTGATGTCATGCACAGTTTTAAGTTGCTCACAGTGTCATGTACAGTTTTAAGTTGCTCACAGTGTCATGCACAGTTTTAAACTGTGGAGTACAAGATGCCTGAATGTGCCACGATTAAAAGAAACCTGACACAGTGCTAAAGAAATCTACGCAGAAGCACACATACACAATAAAGAAGAGAAAAGTATCTTGTAATGAGTGTACAGCCAACCATAACATGATAACTAAAACCAGCCTCGTTATGACGTTAACATGGCGGAAGGGTTAAACCCATAGACATAAATAAATATAGACTGGCCAAAGGAAGTAACTTCATGTAACTTGAAAACATGTATATCTATTGTATTCGGATTTTCGAATTATGAAAAATTGCATCATCTTCATTCTTAGAGATTTAAAAAAAACACTAGTGAAAATAATGTAATACTTATATAGGTTATGGCTGAAATAGATATTGTTACGTATCTAGGTAACAATGCCTAGATACTATTGGTTTTTTTTCTTGACCTGTAGTTTGTCTGCCCCTTTGTGTGGTAAGTTTTTTTTTTATTTTATTCTTCAAGAGTCAAGCCACACAGACAGTGACCGGTCCTTGACCTATGTGTGTACCTCTGGTTGAAAGGAGGGTGGTTTTTTTTTTTCTTTTCTTCTGTCTCTTTGAAGAGCGTTCTAGATCTGGGTGTTGATGACTTTCTGTTCTAGAAATTACTAGATATCGACGCGCGGTAGATTATATAAAGACCGCTCGCGTAACGTTGACGGACAGACATACGGAGACAGCCGTGAGACAGAATAGCGGAGACATTGCGTGACCCGTGCGTGGTATACCAATTGATCGTGTAAGTTAAGATTTTTCTTTTTTTCAAGGCCTTGCTTGTATTTGTAATTATATTTTCAAACTCTGGTATTGTAATATTTTTACATGCCATTTTTGTAAAAGGGTTTTGGTCAACCCTTCCATTTTGTATTGAGTTATATTATGATTAAACATTAAGTTGATATTTTACCTTCCGATTTCTTGTGTCATTTTTTTTTTTTGTTATTCATTGTAAGTCTCTGATTAAATTCAGACTTCAGATAAGTGACACAACTACCTTTTTCTATTGTCACGTTCCCCTAGGCAAGCCATTTAAAAGTAGAATTCAATTTGTAAAACGTGACAAAAGAAGTTTGGGGGCTCGTCCGGGAGTATGGCAAATATGGCAAGTTTTTCAGGGTTGACCCTGTAAGGATGCTGCTTGACTGGAGTAGCCTCGCCAACATCTACATCATGCATTATAACATTAGTCTGTTTTGGTACATCAGAAAAAATGTCTTGGGTTGATTCTTTCTATACAACACTTTGATTTTTATATCAGTGGGTCCAGATGGCCACTGGTTGTATTTACTGACCACAATCCCCTTACATTTATCCACAAAATGTCTGGCAAGAATCAACGACTTCTCAGGTGGAGTTTATTTTTACAAGAGTACAACCTAGATCTTAAACACATAAAAGGCAGCGAAAATGTTATCGCCGATGCCTTATCTAGATTGTAAAAAGTATTTTGATGTATATATTTTTTATATATATCATGATAAATACATTCTGTAATGTAAATATCATTTTTGTAATTATTCTAAAAAGATTTCCATTTCGTGGAAATGTAAACTTTTTATTTTTAGGAGGGAGGTGTTACGTATCTAGGTAACAATGCTTAACTTTTATACTGCTCATAAATGCTGTATAATAAGGTACACAAAATTGCAAGTCACAATTTTCGTTTCATAAAACTCTTTAATCGGCCAGTCTATATTTATTTATGTCTATGTTTCAACCACAAAGTTCTATATATCTTTAGACAACATTTATAATACCACGTTTTCTTCACTTTGGAACTCAAAGTCTAAAAATATTTTTGAATTTCTGGGTAGAGCCTATGAAATAAAAAAATCTTTTCTCTATAGATCGACTAGTGTTCAAAATGACTGACCTCAAATGTTAACCCTTGAACTTCAAACTTTGACAAGAAATGTTGTCCACTCATTTTCGTACAAGATTGTGACTGAAATTTAGATTCAACAATCAGAAGCAATGTCGAGACGTCAGCCATATTATTTTAGGATTTCCGCGAAAGACTTGAACAAAAGTAAATTAATGATCGCAAAGATTTTATAGATCCTTTTTGTGTGTGTGTGGTTCAGAAAACCGGAATCTGTGTTGCATTTAGATTCTTTATAAAGAATATTACAGGTGAAGAGCAAGTTCCCCGAATCTTTAAAGACAATTTTGTGTATCGATTTAAATGAGCCAACAAAAACTGTCTCATTGGTCACCCTATACACTTCTATGTCGCAATGGTCAGCCTATACACTTCTATGTCTCAATGGTCAGTCTATACATTTCTATGTCTCATTGGTCAGTCTATACACTTCTATGTCTCATTGGTCAATCTATACATTTCTATGTCTCATTGGTCAATCTATATACTTCTATGTCTCATTGGTCAGTCTATAATTTTTATGTCTCATTGGTCAATCTATACATTTCTATGTCTCATTGGTCAGTCTATACACTTCTATGTCTCGATGGTCAGTCTATACACTTCTATGTCTCAATGGTCAGTCTATACATTTCTATGTCTCATTGGTCAATCTATACACTTCTATGTCTCATTGGTCAATCTATACACTTCTATGTCTCATTGGTCTGTCTATACATTTCTATGTCTCATTGGTCAATCTATACACTTCTATGTCTCATTGGTCTGTCTATACATTTCTATGTCTCATTGGTCAGTCTATACACTTCTATGTCTCATTGGTCAATCTATACACTTCTATGTCTCATTGGTCAATCTATATACTTCTATGTCTCATTGGTCAGTCTATAATTTTTATGTCTCATTGGTCAATCTATACATTTCTATGTCTCATTGGTCAGTCTATACACTTCTATGTCTCGATGGTCAGTCTATACATTTCTATGTCTCAATGGTCAGTCTATACATTTCTATGTCTCATTGGTCAATCTATACACTTCTATGTCTCATTGGTCAATCTATACACTTCTATGTCTTATTGGTCTGTCTATACATTTCTATGTCTCATTGGTCAGTCTAAACACTTCTATGTCTCATTGGTCAATCTATACACTTCTATGTCTCATTGGTCAGTCTATAATTTCTATGTCTCATTGGTCAATCTATACACTTTGTCTCATTGGTCAGTCTATACACTTCTATGTCTCATTGGTCAATCTATACACTTCTATGTTTTATTGGTCAATCTATACACTTCTATGTCTTAATGGTCAGTCTACACACTTCTATGTCCATGGGTAAAAGAAGTTTGAAAAAAAAGTGAGTTGAAGACCCAATCCCAAAAGTGAGATGTGATGTTCCTTTGAGCTAAAGGCATGACACTTGGCCCAACGTTTTTTGGAAAACAAATGATTTCAAACTAAAAAAAAACACAACCATCTTTCTCTAGTTATGCTTGAAAGTTCTGTATAATGTAACTTCCTCCAAAGTTCCGTATACCTGATAATAATCAAACTATAATCTATCTACTCTTAGAGTACTGGAGACTTGATATTAATCAAACTATAGTCTAGCTACTCTTAGAGTACTGGTGACTTGATATTAATCAAACTATAGTCTAGCTACTCTGGAGATTACATGCAAAAGCTTTTTGTCCTTCTTGAGACTTCATTTTGTGCTATCACTCCACTGGTAGAGGACCGCGGGGCTTATCTTGAAGTATCTCTCCAAGGACTAGTCAATAACCAAACTGTCAAACGGAGCAGGGGTCTGTGTTATATCTAAACTTTCAGGCATCGTCTTTGTTTGCCAGACCACGTGACCATTCGGACAAGAAATGAAGTAAATACAGCATTGCCTGAAATGGAAATTTACAATGTTTTGTTTGCTCATCTTCAAGATCTTTGGATACCTGAAGCGTAGAAACATCAATTAATGTACACATAAAAACCAAAAATACTTTGGTTTATTTTTAAAGAGGAGATTACTCTTGTCAAAGATCGAGGTTGCGTTTGGCTGAATTTTTATGTTATCTTTTCCTTGTTAGGGGAGATAAGCCTGTCACCAAAGAAAAGATAACTCTGACAAGTGAGTTGAAATAAGAACATTTAGAAAACATAAAAAATTCGGTGAGATAAATAAAAAAAAGGTGTAGGATGAATGATATTATTCTTAATGGCACATGGAACGTGTTACCAGAAAATGACTCACACTTAAGCATATATTTAAAATCAAGCTTAATGTACGTAAGATTAGTTGTTGTAAGACCCCCCCCCTTCCCCAACTAGGTAACATTTAGTTTTATGATTAGATCAACCGAGTTCTTGCAGGTATCAATGTTTACAGATCAGTCATATGTGTCAGTAATTTGATCAACATGCTACCAAAGGCCATGATAGTGCAGATAGTGCAGCCTCCCAGGCATTCCCCCCTCAAAAAGGGGTGGGAATATAAAATAATAATAAATATAAAATAAATATAAAAAATTGATTTCTACCCAAGCATTAATTAAATGCATTTGTAATACAGTCTTCATAAGAAGGGAGGGCCCTTAACATAATTAAACCGGCACTGATTACTTCCCACCTTAACCTAATTAAACCGGCACTGATTACTTCCCACCTTAACCTAATTAAACCGGCACTGATTACTTCCCACCTTAACCTAATTAAACCGGCACTGATTACTCCCCAATCTAAATACATATGAGGACAAGGAGAACAATATGTGTCTGTTGCAGTTACAATTGTCTTTGGATGTTTAGATCTATAAACTGTCTGTAATGGTACACGTTTCAGCTTTTAGGGATATATGGGGATGAAAACACTGGGCGTAGCCAGTAGATAAATGTGTTATATTTCAAGACATATGGACGAGGCAGACATGACAACGTTACGTGATATGTATACACTTTTAGCTCAATAGCATGAGTTCGTTGATGATATCATTCTAGAGTTGATTTTGTGTTTGAATGTTATCACTACTTGAACATGTCTTTCAGCCGTACACTTATGTGGTGGTCCTAGAGATCTAATCTAAATGTGTGGGGCAGAGATAGCTGGAGAGTTTCTAGGTAGATCACATAAGATCACTTTTCTCACTTTATCTATTACACACACACACTAGCATATACACACACTCAAGCACCTGCTCAGGCCATCTTGTGAAACAATGGAATACGTGAGAAAGCTTCACATAGAAGTGATGCGTGAAGCCACGCTAAGAATACCTGATAACTTCATGCAATGATGTGTTGAGCCACACTAAGAATACCTGATAACTTTATGCAAAGATGTGTTGAGCCACACTAAGAATACCTGATAACTTCATGCAATGATGTGTTGAGCCACGCTAATAATACCTGATAACTTTATGAAATGATGTGTTGAGCCACACTAAGAATACCTGATAACTTCATGCAATGATATGTTGAGCCACGCTAATAATACCTGATAACTTTATGAAATGATGTGTTGAGCCACACTAAGAATACCTGATAACTTCATGCAATGATGTGTTGAGACACGCTAATAATACCTGATAACTTTATGCAATGATGCGTGAAGCCACCTGATAACTTTACGCAATGAACATGACATTGAAGTAAAGAAATCATGAGCACTTTGAGAAGATGAACTGAGACATTCATATCTAATAGAACAAATGACTTTTTTTTACTATTCACTTCATTTCCGTGAATGTTTAGAGATACTGCTTCCATTGTTTAATCGTCGGAATCCAAAACAAGGCTAATAGAACAATTATTGAAGGTCTAAGAAAGAAAACATCTTAAAAATGCTATGGAGTAATCATTGAAAGTCTAAGAGAAAAAAGATCTTAGAATTGCCTATCGAACAATCATGAAGGGTCTAATAAAAAAAAACAAGGTTGCAAAGACAGTTCATGTGGAAACAAACTCAAAATCGGCTTCCGACGTGGTCCAACAAGGCAGGTTTCAATATTTTCAGAAAGAATATCAGTATGAAATTCTATCAAAAGCAAATGGAGATAGAAGGTTGACAGATCTTGTGTGGTGCCCCAAGGGTCCAGCAGACCAAGGGATAGGTGAAGATGAAGTTAGATATGAACCTGGCTTAACTGATTTCATGTAATGATTATCTTATTGATCTAATTTTTTTGTATAGGGTCAATCTCTTATTCATAGCATCATTAAAAAAAAATTACATTTTGTTATAAAAAAAAGAAAAATCTGTTGTTAAGTATTCATTACCTGGTCATGATAGGTATGGTTCACGTGATAATGGATAAAACTACTTATTAATTGTTGTTTTAAATTAGTTCCACTTATATGTATAGAAAAGAAAAAAGTAGCCGATGCATCAGAACTTTGAAAGGTCTAAAATATCATGATTTCGGATTTTCAATATCTTTTCTAGTTTACGAGATTAAACGGGACGGACGGACGGAACAGACATTCCATACAAAACTAATAGCGTCTTTTCCCCTTTCGCGGGCCGCTAAAAAAAAATAGGATTTTAGTATTGCTATGCAGATAAAGTCAAAGACATATTTTGTTCCAGTTCTGATAAAGGTAAACAAAATAACTTTAGAAATAAATTTTCAGGTGTATTTTTTCTAAATCTTTATTCGAAACTATTTTTAACAGTTTTCAAATAATTTTATTTCAGATTTTCATACATTAGGGCAAATTCATTAATACTTTTTTGGTTATCCGGTGAATACAACATGAGAAATGATATAAGCGAAGTATTTTAATAATACATCTAAAAAAAATTTCTTCACGTTCCCACTGTCGAATCACCAAGTCTAATCTTGTTCGCTGATAGCACAAAGTCATTGTTATCCTTTAGTTGGCAACAGATTTTGTTTAATGTGAGTCTTTGACATTTTTGGGGGTTTATTTCTTACCAAATCATTTCCTGATCTTCCTTTTTTTCATTTTCTAACATTTTTCTTAAGGTTCATGTATATCGCTACCACATTTGTTCGTATTGCTTACTCTTCTTTTTCTCTCTTACTGTATTTTATTGTTTCAAGAAAGTAGACGAGATCTTAAAAACGAGAGTATAAACAAAAAGCAGGTGTAAAATTACTCTATACATTTCTAAATTATTAAGTTACTTTTTTTTTTTCATTCTTCTGAACTACCCACAAATAGGGTCATGCTTTCATGACAAAACAAAATGAGCTAGACAAATGTCCTTGAACTTATGCAACAAGGTCAATCCTAGCAGATCTTACCCAGACAGCATGAAGCTAATGCGATTATGTCCCGTGTTATCAACAGACACTTGGAAAGGTTTGGTTGAAACAGTAGCAGCAACTTTTTGATTAGACAGTACTGCATTGTCAAAGTGCTGCATTGTCAAGTAACTGTATTGTCAACGTACTGTTTTGCCATAGAACTGTATTGTCATTTGTCAGGTACTGTATTGTTAAAGTATTGTATTGACAAAGTACTGTGTTGTCAAAGCAATCTATTGTCAAAGTATTATACTGTCAAAGTAATTTGTTGTCAAAGTTATATATGGCCCCTTAAAGTAACTATGGATCATGTCATAGAAATAAGATGAATTCCTGGGATATAGTTGTGGTCTGAAAATGTCGCCCACACATCAGTTCCCCCTCTCTTTTCAGATGATGTATCCGACGAAACGGCAAGTGCCCATACACTTTGGGATCAGGGGCGTCTCAGGCTCTGCCACCATGTCAAAGTACTGTATTGTCAAAATACATAAGTGACTTAAACGCCCATTAAACTTTTATAGCTATATAAATGTTACCATTAATTTAGGAGATGAAAGCATAGAAATGTATTTAGTCATTTCTAAAAAAAAAACAATCTCCACCATAGTTATTAAGTCATTACAAATGTTGGATCAAGTATGAACACAATAGTTCCATAGATCTGTAGAACGGGGGGCGACACATAAAAAACTACGAGCTCTGTGTAAGACGAACTGAAACATTCTTCAGTTGTCCATGTTATACGACATTGTCATACATAAAGGCACATTTCTTAACAGAATTTTTAAAACCAATTTTTTGGTGTTTCCGGTTCTACAGAATAGTTGTGTGCACTTTTAATATTTTAATTGCCAAGCTCTTTCGACAATTCTTATTATACGACTAGTGACACGGTGATCTTTCAACATGGTGCTCAAGACTTTGTTTATACATTTCAAAATAAATATCTCTCCCTTTTCATTTTCTTATTTTTCTGTAGGTTCCATTAAATTGCCACCACATTTCTTTATATCGCTTCCTTACTTTTTTTTCTCTCTCTCGATTTCTGCATTTGACAATGTATTTCATTAAAGTTTACAGTTTTAAAATTAAAAAGCAAATTAGTTGGATTTTTTAAAAAATCACCAATGAAATTAATCTGAATTTCTTAGAATTTGAACTCACAAAAATATAATCTTCTAGTAAAAGTGAATATCACAGTAAATAACAGAGATGAAAGATAGATTGCTCAGTAAACACTGTAAAGTAAACATTGCAAAGTAAACATTTCAATTTAACACTGTTTGGTAAACGTAGCAAAGTGAACAATTTAAGGTAAACATTGCAAAGTAAACACTGTAAGATAAACATTGCAAAGTGAATACTGTAAAGTAAACTCTTTAAAGTACACATTAAATATAAAGTAACCAAAATTAAGATCGACTTTTAACTCACTGAAGTTTGTAGTGATACTATCCAAAGTACTGATGAATATTAGGCCCTAAGTATTTAACGAACTCCGAGATCTAGTTCGTGTTATACACAATGTAACAAGCTCTACTTTGTAGGAGAGACAACCCAATACAGTTCATTGAAAAAGTAGAAGATTGTTTTCATCTAATCTCAGACATTCTGATAATGAAACACGTCATCTGTCAGGCGGAGAAAAAAAAACAACATCTGAAAGTTGGATTGTCTTCAGTGTTAATATGATTACACCTAAAATCAAAACAAACTTTTTACAAAGCTGTCTGTCTGGTAGAAAGATTGCACAATTATTTCTTTTACCTGATAAGACAAGAATCAATAAAAAAGATTGAACCATTTGTCCATTAACTTTTGGTAATTAATTATTTTTTGTTTGGTATCTCGAACAAGGGCACGGAGTTGTACTTGACTGAAGGGGTGGTATAAGCTGAATTAGTCCTTTTTATGGGTCATCGCTTTAAAATAAGTTTAAAACAAACAAAAGGTAACTAATAGATCTTCTATTTTTCATAAGCACCTTACTAGCAGAGCGGTTAGAATGTCGGCTTGAGGAGGCTTCTATCTCCGGTCGCTCCCCCCCCCCCATTTTATATATATATATATATATGCTTTTAAAAAGCAACCCAGATATTCCTTTCTGTCCCTCCCCCCCCCCCCCAATCGTCCCAACCGTTCCAGATAAGTGATACATCATAGTGTAGTGAGAAACAGGAACAAGATATAAGTTATTTATTTTCTTTTTCTCTTCTATTAAATATATTTAATAACAAATTAATAAAAACAATTTACAAATATCGTCAACTTTTTGAGTTGACATTTTGATTTAGCTGTTAAAATTGTATATCCTCCAGTGTTAATGCGTAATGCTGGGTCAAATGAGGCAGCGATTGCACGAAGGCATCTACATCCGGTTTCGTTCTGACGGCAATGTGTTCAATCTTCCACGTCTACAATCCCATACAAAAACAAACGAGATGGTCATAACGGAGCTTCTCTATGCTGATGATTAGCCTAGCCTTATTATTATTATTATTATATTATTATCTACTAGGCAGATGATGTAAAAAGTTATCGTTTTATTATGGCAGAACATTTTTCGAGGGTGTCAACGAACAACCGCCTTTGCTTTCCAAAACTAATGTCAGATTCTCATCAGAGATGGGTGGACTCCGGGGCGTCCTAAAATTCAAAACCCCAGTGTTCACCAAGATTTGAACACGATACCTTTCGGTTCGGAAGCCAAGCGCTGTGGCGCCCCCTCCCTCCCACCCCAATAATGTTGGTTTGGTTTATTTCTTCAACTGTGGCTCAAAGTGTTGTCGTCTGCAAGCAGTATGAAATCGGACAAGAAAGCTCACTTAATACGTAATAGCATGTTACATATTTAAATATAAAACTTACGAATGTTTCTTCTTTAATGGCATTTGTTTGTTAAGTAATTCGATTAATAACTGCTGGAACTGACTAGTGTCAAGATTTATATCAAACAATTATTAGTTTAAAGGAAAAACAAGGTTACAAAGACAGCTTGTGTGGAAACACAAACTCAAATGGGCCCCCGAAGTGGTCTACCTAGAGTCTTGACTAGGATTCGAACTTCTGTTTCCAAATGCTTTATTACTCAGCCACAGCATCTCCATATATTCATTTAGCGTACACTTGTATTTTTTAAAATAATAATAATTAACCTTATACCTACATTCACAATTAGTAACATGTAACAAGGAGAAACTAACAAGTTTTTTTCCTCTTACAAAATTAGAGAAATTGGCAAGTCGAAAAAAAATATTCTTGACCTACTTTAGATAGTGAGCTAGCGACAGAGTGTACACAGTTTGTATACAAATGACTTGACAAGCAAGACGTTTCCCTCGCAAATACAAATTAAAATCTCCATTGTCATTTGTCATACAAACTAGACATAGATCTAGCTAGTCAAGATTTAGATCTAGAACTAGATATAGAATCTTGATATAGAATCTACTATATCAAGACTAGAACTCGTATGAATTTTCGTGCGTAATCTTAAAATTACTAGACCTAGGAAAATGTATAAATAGTAGGCCTTTTGTTACCGGGGTAAAAGTGTACTATGCTGTTCTCATCCGATTCATTTCTTAATGTGATACCCTTTTACATAATAAATAAATCTGCACCCCTAAGACTAAGCTGTCAGAAGAAAAGCTATTGCCTTAATAATTAAAATTTTGTTCAAATTATCAATACATTTATAATATTTTATTTATTCTCTTTATTATAAATATATCTAGATCTGGGCTCTATTTAGTCTTATTTAGAATGCCAAGTGTAGGCCCCTATAATGAGGATTTGTCAAAACTGCGCGCTATAAAAGTAGTTCGTTTTTTTTTTAAACGTTCAAAATTATTTTTTAAAACAACATTTGAATCAGTATTCTATTCCATGAGTCAGTTAATAAATGGAAAATCTATTTTATAATGATCCATTGATACTTTTTCCATTGTGATCTTAGATGCAAATTTTTTGTACCAATGCGCAAATATATGAATGAAGCTTGATTTATTAATGAAGAAGTCTGTGACGTTTTCAAAAGACGTACCTCCCCTGAAGTTTTTCATTGAAAAGAGGTGTATTGTTTTGAAAATCTGCTTGCATAGATAATTTTAAAAATTAGACGGTTCATTTTTGGAAAAGAAAATGTAGCCTTTGCATCAGAACTTTGAATGATCTAAAATATCATGATGTCCAATTTTCATTTTCTCTTCTAGTTTCTGAGATCTAAACGGAGGCGGACGGACGGACGGACAGACAGACGGACAGGCTACACAAAATTAATATCGTCTTTTCCCTTTTCGGGGGCTGCTAAAAACAACTACAAAAGCTAGCTACTACTAAGTGAAGCGTATTTAATGTAGAGTTGTTTAAAGAATGTTTGTAAAATGGTTTTGTTTTCAATTTTCCAAAATTCCTTTCGAGTTGTAGAGAATCTATATCCCAAGCCTCCCACAGCACGACTGGGAATGGCAGCGGACAGGGTTTGAACCCGGGACCGTCGAGACAACCAAATGACAGTTCGGCGCGCATGTCTTACGATTAGGATTGCGCGGTGGCTGAGTGGTTAAGCGCTTCTTCCAAAACCTGAGATCGAATCTCGGTGAAGACTGGCATTTTGAATTTCGGGATTTTTAGGGGGCCTCTGAGTCCACCCAGCTCTAATGGGTACCTGATTTTAGTTGGGGAAAGTAAAGGCGGTTGGTCGTTGTGCTGGCCACATGACACTCTGCTCTTTAACCGTTGGCGAAAGAAACAGATGACCTTAACATCATCTGCCGGATAGAAGGTAGAGTCTGAAAGATAGTTTAATAGGATATAAAGTATATGACAGTCCCATGACGAGATATTAATTATGTTTATAAAGTAACAATAGAGTTTTATATATTGTCTGTTTTATTCAATGGTTCTTTTCATCCTTAGTTTAACTAATCATGTAAAATTGTTAATTATTGTAAAATTGATTAAATGAAGTATACAAATTGATAATTGTATTTCTCGTAAACAAGAAGTTTAATTTACTGTAACAACCTTACCTCCCCTGATTGTCTGACACCTTAACTTCGTGGTATAACTATAATGAAGTTGATTGGCGTCCTTTTAACAAATATTTTCAGTTGCCAGTGGTGGTCCGTACAGACGCCATATAAACACAGTGAACTCAGTGATATTCTTGGTTGAAATTGTCCCATACAAGTTTGAAAACGTCAGAATTAATTCAAATTAAAACAACCACACACATATCTAAGAACAAAGTTCAGGGTTTCGATTTTGGCCTTTTTTTTTGGGCAGAGCAAAGGAAAGATAACCTATAGTTAAATAATGACATTTAGAGTTGTCTTTGGACTAAAACTTGTTCTCAGAAGGCCCACCTTTGCTTGTCCTTCGAAGATAAAACTAATTATTGATTATTGAATTGGAGAACTTTTTTTAAAAACAGATAACTCATGTTATTTCGTTTTCTTCCGCAGTCAAGGCTAACAAGGACGAGACACGTCACAGGTGGGATTGCATAGAAATGGTGAGCTAAGAATGACGCAGAACTGTCTCAGCGTATTTGGAGAGTTTATATTAACTCCGTCTGTCTGTCAGTCTAGGTGGATTCTTTAACAATTTTTTCTCACGCTTCACATTCTTGGATTAAGTTGAAACTTGGCAGAATAATTCATTGTCGATGACAACACATAAATCAATACAGAAATTACCAAATAATAAATCAATTAGACGTAATTGAAATTTTTTGTCTAGTATAAAAAAAAAGGGCAGATAAACGTGCACTATTCAGAGATATGGCAGCGATTGAACGGTGCTTTCCCTTCACTCGAAATAAGTTGTTTTTTTTTAAAAGTATTTTCTAAAAATATGTTGCTTGTTTAAGCGTGCGTGCTCGTGTGTGTCTATGCGGTGTGTATGTATGTGTGTGTGAGCACGAGCGATACAAGTTTTGACATATCTCAAAGTGATACAATGCATCTCAAAGTCCAATCACAGACGAAGATTCTCTATTCTCCACAGTCATATGGATAAGTGATGTTTTCAACCTACGGCCCGTAACCTGGTGTTTTTAAGCCCAGAGAATTGTCTGCTCATTGCATAGAATGAAAACGCAGAGGCTTATTGGACGATTTCTTTGTGATGATGCCCGTGAAACAAGTGTCGGAAATTTATTTGGCCTCCAGTAGATAAAAGTTGGACGACCCGGGTAGATAAAAGTTGACATCCCCGGCGATCGAAGATGTGCACATTTCTCATTTCCTATGGACTCGAAGATGACTGTAAAGCCCAATCATCGCTTTAAAAAGCCGGCCGCATACGTGGCATGGGTAGGTTTGGTCAAGTGCAAACAGGCCTGGTTCTTCTCTCAGCTTTTTGTTTGTTTAGCGCTCTTTCACCCTGGCCACTCTTCATGCTTCAAATCTAGAGACTCCGAGACTAACAGCTTCTCGCCATGAGGAGCGATCGAGAGCTAGTGCTTACCAGTCGTGAATGTCGATAACGCATTCATTGAAGGAGCTCTTAAGAATGTCTTTATAGCTCTTGTATTGACCTTCCTGCACACAACTTCCCGAACAGAAGTCGTTTGGGAAGGCGTTTGTCTGGCATGCAGACTACATGTCCCGCCCATAGAAGTTTGGAACTTTTTGCTGTCGCATTGATACTGTTCATGTTGGACAGCTTTGAGATTTCTGTGTCTGGTATGTGGTGGAACCTACGCACCTTATGGGTACATAAGGTTGGACACCTACACCTCTTATATAGACTTATTTCGTTATAAACAACTAGGTATACTAAGACTGAACTGGTAAAGATCCTCGGCTCTGATAAGTCCCTTTCAAATAGAGGAGTAAACTATAGAGCTACTCCGCCAGGGACATACAAGTTGGTAAATCAACTAATTTAACAGGTCAAGTATAATTGTACTAGAAAGTGGATATTATGAAGTCTGACACAGCTATTATCGACCTGAATATCCTACGTATACCTTAAAGATAGCCTATCAGTTCATAGAGAACAGGTTTGATAAAGAACTCAGAACAGTCTTCGTGTGACAAGACATGTCACTAGTCAAACTAGAATTAGAGAAACGTTAGTCAATGTTTAGAACTTGATCCCTTAGGGTTTGAACCCGGGACCATCGATAAATCTGAACGACAGTCCAGCGCGCAAACCGCACTACCACAACATCCACACACACACAACAATACACAACGATTAAGTGCATGCGAATTAATCAGAAGGAGATAGGGTCTAATTTGACCTAAATGAAAATGTGGACATGCTTTGAAATGGTCAATAAGTCTTGACTTTCCACACTTAAATGCAGTTAGACATGAACCAACTAACAATAAACAGAATCCTATTCTACAGTTAAAGCAACTTTTCAGTGACCCACTAAAGTTTCCGATGATAGTGAATGCCTGCTTATTACCAACATGCCTACATTCTGTGTGAGACTTTATTTACTGATGTAAACAGAAATATTCGCATTGTAAATGTTTTTTCAAGATGCAACAATGAAGAAGACAAGATTTGTCCATTCTGTGACTCAAAGCTATTAAAAAGCATGCCAGGAAGTGACGCACAACACGATAGGAAGTAGGCCACAAGAATTCAGCACCAGGTGCTTAGAATGGCAGAAATCTCAGCTGGCAGTTCACAGACTTCTTAGGATTTAGATCTGTATAAAAAAAAAAAGTATGAGCCTTTGTTTCTGTGAGTGTGTGTGGCTTGAGGGATGAGTGTGTGTATCTCTGTGTGTGTGTGTCTGTGTGTATGGCTAAGGAGATGATGACAATGACTGGAAACTCCTGAATGAAATCTTAGTGCAAAGCAGGCACAGCGACGTCAAGAATTAGAGGAACGAATGATAACATGGGATTAGGACAACATTTGAATTGGTCAATATTTTATTTTACACTATACATCTCTTTCAATATGCATGTATTGCAACAGGGCCGCGTCTTAGGTAAGTGGAGGCTCTAGACGAATTGGATTTGGTGGCCCCAAATAAAATAGAAAATAAAACACCATACTACTAACATAACGCTATTTCAATTGGTTGTAACTATCAATGTTGACGAGTAATGAAATGGTATAGAGTACTTCCTGGAATTTTCAGCTTTTTTTTTTTAGCGATTCGATGCATTCAACTGGAAATACCGTTTTGACTAACTGATCCATAGAAAGTAACAAGGTTCTTCTAACATAGGTAGTCAAACACGTAGATCTTAACACTTGAGTATGTGTATGTTTAATATCCCTCCCACAACCGGGAGATCGGGGTTGGTGGGAGCCAAAAATTTTTTTTAAAAAAGTTAAATTTATCTCTTTAATGGAACGAAACTTTTTAACAAATCGGGTTAACAAGTTTTCACAGTATTGTATGTTTGATACTAGCTGGATAAGACCCGCGGCCTGCGGGCCTAAGTTTGGGTGATACTTAATACTGATCTACTGGATTGGATTTAGATCTATGTCAGACATGGAGAATACCCAAATGTAATACCCAAACAAATGCCCGCAAGCCGCGGGTCATGTGTGGCTAGCACTCTAACAAAAAATAATCCGAGAAGAGATCCATGACTAAAGATCTTAGTTCGCTAATTCAATGTTTCGTTCACTCACTAAATTGATCATTAATCCATTACAATGAAAGATCCATCATATAGTTGTGAGCTGATACTATATGTACATAAAATGTAACTCACTTCTTTGTATGACAGTTGTCTTTCTTCATCTCTCGCCATCGTCTGCTAACATAACTGTTGGTGAAGTGGGGGGGAGAAAAGGAGGGAGGGGGGATTAGTGTCAGACAATGACGTCATCTGAAGCCTTTGTATTTTAAATGTTGTTTTTTTTTAAATTCTGTTGCTTTATTGTGCAAACTTGATCTGATTCTTTTTTTTAATTTTTTTTTTACACGATTACTTTTGTTTTCCCAAAGTTATGAATGAAATCTGTGAATTGCAAAAACAATACTGCTTTGTCTCCCCTTGTTCTGTTTAGATAGGCCCTGACTGAGGATTACAAGCAGTATGTTGGTGCTGACCTAATTGAATATGTATGTCGGAATTGAATGGATAACCAAACAGACATCAAACTGGCTATTATGAAATCTCCTGATATTATGTTTTAAATAGATAACTGATAAAATAGGCTACAGAATAGATAAATATTAGGCTTTAAAAGTTTTGTTGATTTGTAGTTTTTACGGTCAACATAAAAAGAAATGCCAATTTAGGTAATGTGAGGTATCAAATGATAAGCTAATGATTTTTAACGGCCCCCCCCACCCAAAAAAAAAAAAAAAAAAAAAAAAATGCAAAATACGATATTTGATGTGTGTGGTCTGTCCGTCCATCTGTCTGTCAGTCACATTCCTACTAGATGTAACATCAACCAACACACAGAACATAATAATAATAAAGCTTTTCTTTGAGTCCAGAGATTAATGAGTACAGATTTTCATGTAGATACGCAGTCCAAGCTGCGACCTACATATTATGCAACACCAAGAGAAGATATAGCCGTTGTCCGCAGGTGGTCAATTTAGATTCTCTTTTCGCTTTCTGCGTCTGTCATCGGATTTTCTTTTGGTCTGAGATGTGTAAGAAATCTCCTGCTGTCTCGTACAAAAGCTGCCTGCTACCAGGAGCTCTCTTCGATGTGAGTTTCAGCAGGTACGATCCATATAATCACGTGACCAAAGAACTTGACATGGAATAGCATTGTTGTTGGCCTCCTTCAGTCGTAGAACGACGAGATGAAAGCCTGGGCAATAGGGTCGGAACGATGTCGTCCACACAGCAATCGCCCCCCCCCCTTTCTGCGCAGCTGATGTGATCATTAGAACGTAATATCCATTATCTGCCTAAGGGACACCAGCTCCTGAATTTTCCTCAGGGTTGTCTTGTGACAAGTCGGATTAAGATTTGGCCGTTTCGGGTGTCTAGGGGATTTTATAGTTTGAGAATCCTCACTTGCACATATAAACTACAAGCAGGCAACAAATACTATATTTAGATGTAAAATTATGTACAGTTTATTATACAAAGGATAATTAAAAGGTAAAATGCTGTACAGTTGCTAGGATGGGATCTAACGTATTTACATGCAGGAGGCTATCATCATCAGATATTAGAACCAAGTGGTCTGAGCGTCATTAGGCTGGTTGCTTAGCTTTAGGTCTGGCGCTGCACTGAGGAGACGAGTGTGGCTGGTGCTGATGCTGTCTGCTGGTGGGCTGGCGTAGTGGATCCAGGCTCCGGGTGCAGTCCAACGTCGTATGGTTGCCAGTTAAGCCAGTGACGAGTCTGTGGCTAGCGTTGTTACTTGGACTCTTGTAAGATGAGTAGGACTGATGTCTGCAGATCTGGTGCCAACAGATCAGCTTTAGGTTGCTAAGATTTCAGGCGGATGTAGCCTATAGATAAAAGCTGCAACCATATGGTGTATACGTCGTAGTATATTGAAGGCTCGTGCTGAGTGCTAATATATCAGAGTTAAATTAATAATAGTTAAAGAGCTAAATACATCTGGTAAGAATTGTTAATAAATTCTAGTCCAGATGGCTTGAACATTTAGCCACAAAAGTCGTGATATAAAATATAAGTATACAGTAATCTACTTACATTATTCATGATAAGAATGCACAAATATGTACACAAATAATCTAGTAATAAATGCACATATATATATATATACATTACTAAGTAAAAAGGTTCTCAAGCACTCTACTAAGTTACATACCACCAATCCAAAGTGAAATAAGGGAATGAAAATAGTCCAGAGCTCAAGCAAGAGATAGATGTGCTCCTTGTCAGCTCTCCAGCGAGAATGAGATCGTACGATGAAGTTCTGTCCATATACACGTGGAGAGGGGGAGGGGTGGCGGGAGATAAGTGCAAAGGTGGTCCAGACTATCTGGTGTCTTTGACAAAAAGATCCTCGCTGACCGTGACGGCGTTTCCGGAAGATAGACACCGCGCGAAGGCGCGAATTGAAAGTCCAGGGAGTTCGCCCAGGTGATCAGAGGATAAACAAGAGGGGGGGATTATCAGAGCTCGCCGGATCAAAGGAGATTATACCTGATAATGTCTAGTGCTAGACGAACAGCGTTGCCCGAGGCGTTGAGTTGAATGGGCACTTTGAAGTGACCAGCCGCTCCCGGAAAGGTGAGGAGGTCACCGGATGTTTGCCGAGATAGAGCGAGTGTACTCTTGTCAAGAGTCTAGTGTGGCGCGTGTCAAGGTGGGGATAGTAAAATGTGACATCGCTGCCAAAGGGGGTGGGGTTGGATTGGAGGGGTGGTGGCTGTGTTTTTAGCGCTTGATCGCTAAATTAGTGCAATTGATGATTAATAGCGTGTCAATAAATTAATTAAATGCTTAGACCTGAGTGATACCATGAGCGAGCTAAAACGGTTTGTCATAGTCTCCCGAAGCCTTTCCCGTGTTTGGGTATAGCCGCAAGGAAGGGGAGGTTTGGATTTAGAGTTTTCCTTCTCTTAGATGGGTAGCCAGCAGCCAAGGCTAACGAGCCTCATCTGTCCGAAGCTTACTGGTTTAGGCGCCAGTTGCTTGCCTTTGCCACTTCTGTTGTCAGTGATAACGGTTCCGCCGGGCTCAGTATCTGAACCAGAAGTGAAGGCCAGGAGTTGGACTGGTTGTCAGAGGCTATTTGAGACACGTGCTGTTGGAAGCATTTTATAGGTAATGATTCTCTTAAAACCATTGCCACTTCCGGCGTTAACAACCAACCTTGCGGTGTACAGTTAGATAAAACAATTTTTTCAATACCTTAGGCTGAATATATTGATCTATTTATGCTAAGTCAGTGATGTCCAACCTTTTTTTGTCCTAAGTGACATATCAATTCTGACACACTGACTGCGTCATCCACAAATAAATAAAAATAAATACATTCTACTAAAGAAATAAAATAACAAAAAATCAAAGAAATCGTTTAGTTGCTATGAAAACCAGGGTGGCTTCCTCGTCATCTAATGTGCACTTGGAAGTGGAACTGTCATCCGGATGGCACCGAGTTCAAACCCTGCCAGTTGCTATCCTCTACAGTTCTGTGGTAGGTTTAAACTGGGACATAAGTTTCAGTTGGAATGGTAACTACAGAAAGAAATGAAGGATCCTTTGTTTTGAGGAACATTCTAGCACCATTTCAAGGGTCGGATATGGCCCAAGGGCTTTGGTTTGGGTATCACTTCATGGAAAGAACTTTGCAAAAACTGCTCTCAAGTGCAGGTTCCGCAATTACAAATTTAAAGTAATGTGCATCTTAGAGAAATAAACTAACAAGAAAATTAAAAAATACTTTAAAAAAAAACAAAGCTTCCATTAAGCATGGATGTATTAATTAGTTTTGATCACGGATGTAATTAAATTTGTATTAGATCTAGACAATCTAGATAAAAAGCATTTATAAAAATATAAAAAAGCCTTCTCAGGCTTCTCAATCCAACACGGTAACCACTCTGTTAGTGGAGAGCCTATGAACTTGGAAGATTGTAGAGTTATCTATTGTTTCTATAGTCTCGTCCTATTTTTCAAGTAGTGTTCACTAAGACTCTTTACGACGACCTATAAAAGGGACTAATTCAGCTTATACCACCACTTCACTCAAGTACGAATTCTTGTTTGAGATACAAAATAATTTATTGCCAATAATTTATTAACTAATTGGTTATTTTTTTGACTGATTCTTGTGTTGTCCGGTAAGAGAATCATTTTGCAAAATGTCAGCTTGACCCGAGATTTTGGGTGTGGGAGTAATAACGTCATTAACGTGTACAAACTTTTTACCAGACAGACAGACAGACATAGTGAGTTGATATAAGCTTTGTAATAAAATGTTTCCCACCAGCTATGACCTTTACAAATGCACTTTAAGAGTTATCTTTCATTGGAAAAATGAGGCTCGAACAGAAAACCTTCAGTAGTATTGTCACTTGTCGCCAACACAGCCTGGTTCCCCCCGTTTCCCCCTTACGGTGGTGTAAGCGTCCAACTGATAAACGCGTCAAGTAAAAAATAGAATGACGTTAGTTGCTAAGTAAAGGTTGCGCCTGCGAAGTAGGACCAGGATACCATTGCATTGTAATACTCAGTTATCAAACAGTTTTTTTTTTTTTCTTTTTCTTGAAGTTTTTTTTTCTCTGCTCTTTGAAATTACAATCCAAAGTCATAAGCCATTACCAGTTGAAACGTAATTCAAAGTTGTCAACACTACAAATATAGAATCGTTTAAATGCCTGCCACATTAGCTTTTCTGAACTGCTGTTAATATGACTATAAACGTTTCACAATTTGAACGAGACTAGCCAACGTGTTATCAGTTGCCGCATTAAACCAATCAGTTACGAGAAAATAATGAGAGCGTAATTAGCAGACGACTAGTTGTGACGTGAAACAAAGTCAATCAAGAAAATAAAACAAAAACTTAATGGAGACTGTTGACCTGAGTGTTTCATTCCACGATCACGTGAGAACTAAAAATAGAATACTGAGTTGAACTATTTTCAAGTGACTTTAAGGACAATGTCCAGCACTAATTAAATATTAGCCCAGGTGATACTTTTAGCTGATGCAAAACAATTGTCTGAGGTCTGGTACGCTTAAACCGTTTGAATGCTACATTTAATACCGCTGGCATAAACCTTTGAACAGTTGACATAAGCGTCATTGCATTAGCTGTAGATAACTTAGACTGGAAATGAACAAATTATTAAGTTCTTTTTTTTTTTTTAAAAAAAGGAAGAGATCAGCTTGAAAGAACATGTCATACAAAATAATTGGTTACACTGTCCAGCATCACCATCATCTCCTAACTCCATGTGAGGAAGCTTCAGTCAGGGCTTGAGAGACTTTTGAAAAAGCATTTTTTAAAATCATTATCCATCCAGTTGAGCAAAACACACTTTTTTTACAAGCGTATATCAATTCACTCTCTCTGTATGGTACAAATCTTGTTGAGGCTATTTCTCCCTCCTCCCAGAGTCTCGGATCAAGTTGAAAATAGCACAAGTCTTCATTATCGATGACAATACATATAAATATATATATATATATGTATATATATATATAATTTACCAATTATTTTATCAATTAGTCGTAATTAATTAATTGTGTTTTATATAGATACAGAACTAGCAAAGGGGAGAAAAGCCTTGTATAGGGAATTAGGTCGTCGGCTAAAAATGTTAAACTAACAGATGATACTCTATTTTTTATTAGTAGGCCTATTTTAATAGTTCAGTGGCTAGCGTGCCGGCTTTCAATCATGGAGGTTTGAGACCTCGAGTTCGAATTCAGACCCAGCAACTTTATTGAAATTGATTTTGAAAAGGCAGCACGGAAACCTTCCTCCAAACCTAATCTACTCCCCTCTCCACTGGTTCACAATAGTCATTGGACTAGATCTCGTACTACGATCCAGAACTTATGTTCACAGTGCTTGCCTTATAACAACATAAAACCTGGCCAACTCTTTGGCCAATTAAACCAGATTCTAATTTGATAGGTACCATAGATCTTTTTAGGCCAACTCTCAGGTAGCCCCCCCCCCCAATTAGTTAGCAATGCAGCTTCGATACTTTCAGCACGAATAATTGGGAGCTATAAATTACAAGCAACCAACAATCACAAACCATACAAAATATTCATTTAAAGCATGATTGGTTCTATCTTTCCATGGACAGAATTACAACAAGTGTACTCTATTGGTATTCTCCTCCATAAAGCAAATCACAGCAGTTGGATTCTAAAAGTCATTACATCCCTGGTGCAAATGACAGCAGTTGGAATCTAAAAGAATCTTGCTTCCCTAGTGCAAATCAGACAGTGAAAATGATTAGTTGAATCCATCGCTGTCTTACTAGAGACGGACAACGCACAACTCAGTCATTTATTAGACCCTTAGGAATAATGCAGTTTAAAGTGTGTTCTCTTGTAAAGGATAAAGCATACATAAGGCTTATCTATACCAGGACATAAGTATAACCCAGTCTCTATGTCAACATAGATATATATTGTGAGTGACAGGTTGTTCCTCCTGTTCAAATAAGTTTCCACTTCAGAACATTTCTAGAACAATGAGTTTATCTTGATCCAGGGCTTCTGTAGTCTTCCACTATGTATTTTATACGTTTTTTTCTTGAGATTAACTTTTATTTGTTAAACGCTGAGCGAGTCTATCTTTTGAAGCAATTTTTCGTTTTAATGACTGCTGTTTGACAGACAGGTTTTATTTCGTCAATTTGTCATAATATTAATCAGTATAGATGGAAGTCTATCACGTGTCAGGGGTAGCCTACGCGTATGCTAATATGCTTATATCCGATATACACAGTTATAAGCACATCTCAACGTTAAGTTATCAATTTGATGAGCGCATCTACACCCAAGAGAAAGGGCAGGACTACACATGTTTAAGTGTTCTAGGTTCTTAAAATGTAGGCCTGGCCTGGGTTGGATGGTTCAGCTTATATTTAATCCTATGCTGATGACCCATGGTCTGGAAAACCCTTATTAAAACGAGAGGACAGGAGGGTTGTATACCTATGCTATGTGGTAGCTTTTTTTTGTACAATATTACTGTACCACATTACTGCACTACATTACTGTACTACATTACTACACTATATTACAGTACCATATTACTGCATTATATTACTATACCACATTACTACACTATATTACAGTACCATAATACTGCACTATATTACTGTACCACATTACTACACTATATAACAGTACCATAATACTGCACTATATTAATGTACCACATTACTACACTATAATTACAGTACCATAATACTGCACTATATTACTGTACCACATTACTACACTATAATTACAGTACCATAATACTGCACTATATTACTGTACCACATTACTACACTATAATTACAGCCTATAAGTATGTATGTAGGCCTATAAGTATGTATGTAGGCCTATAAGTATGTATGCAGGCCTATAAGTATGTATGTAGGCCTATGTCTTTTTTCGAAACCTTTCTGAAGTAGTCTGACCTGCACAACAATATACTGCCATTCAAAAACACTAGGAAATAATTCTGCGCACTTAACACATGTGTGTATGTGTGTGTGCTTAATGCTAAGAGTTTATCTCATCTCTCTCTCTCTCTCTCTCTCTCTCTCTCTCTCTATATATATATATATATATATATATATATATATATATATATATATATTATTAATATATCGATATCTATCTATCTATCTATCTATCTATCTATCTATATAAATATATAAAGGTGAACGACCTGAATTCGAATATATATATATCATGGTGAACGACCTGAATTCGAACTCGTGGGCTTAAACATGCTGAGCCTCCTAAAGCAAACTAACCACTCTGCTTATGTAAATAGAAGGTTTTATAAGTATCTGTTTTCAACTTCAAACTTTAAATCAGCGACCTACGAAGAATAAAGGGTTCTAATTCAACTTATACCACCATAATAGCTAAGTACAATTTCTTTCCCTTGATCGTGATACCAAAAAAAAAATTGCAAATAGTTAATTGGTTTTAAAATTGATTCTTGTTTTGTCAGATAAAAGAAAGCTTAATCCAAAATTGGGTGTGGGAGAAATAACGTGTACAAACAGTTTGCAAGACAGATAAACAGATAGTGAATTGATATAAGCTTTGTACAAATTAAAGCAAATTATTTGTATACAAAGAATCAATTATTGTCAAACTAAAAAAAACAAACACCTTACTTCTGTTTTTAGCACACTGATGCTCATTATGAAACATTCAGAGAACTCCAAATATTGACGTGCATCTCAAACTGATCATGTACATATGTTATGCAAGGAGTTGCTCACCCGTTTTATCAATCTCATCAGGGGCAACCTAATCTTGAGCTTGTCTTCCTTGAGGAGGGTCGTATATAAAACCCTTGTTCGTGCATGTTTGGGTATTAACTTCTTAGCTATCACTTCACGTGCTCATTGCCTCGCAATATGTTTCTTCAATGACACATGTCTAGCGTCAAACAATATGTTTCTCTCCAAAACATTTTTGAAAGACTTCGCCCCTCACAGAAATGTAATGCAACAATTTCAAATATTGATATTTTGATGAGCCAAGGAATGTGCCGCGGTGCAGCCTGGGAAGGGAAGAGACAAGAAACCCAATAAACTATTTGAAAAAAAATGAAATTTCAAAAACCTGTCGTAGAAAGGTTATTAGTAGGTATATTAGAAAGAGAGTAGGCGCGGTGGCTGAGACATGCGCTACAAAGTTTCCGAACCAAGGTCACGAGTTCAAAACCTGTTGAAGTCTGAGATTGCTAACTCCGGTATCTTTGGAAACCTCTGAGTCCACCCAGCTCATTAGTGGGGGAACGTAAACGTGGTTGGTCGTTGTGCTGGCCACCTGACACCCTTGTTAACCGTGAGTCACAGAAATAAATGACCTTGACATCCTCTGGTTTATAGATTGCAAGGTCTGAGAGGGGATCCTTTAATTTTTTTTTATTAGAGAGAGGAAGGGGGGGGGGAATTATTATGTGAAGTAAACAGAACAACAGGCAGAAGTAGAGTCAGATCGTCAGACTGACAGAAAGACAGAAGCAGAGAGGCAAACAGATAGACGAAAAAAAGTTATGTTGGGAGATAGAGATGCAGATAGTCATATTGAGGCATGAGGAGAAAGAGACAGAAGAGAAAGCAATAAGAAAACAGAAAAAGAGACAAGCTCCTCCGCTATTGCACAAATAAATAAATTCAGACAATTGTGTCATTCAATTTGTTTGTTTTGCGATAATGTGCATATTTAAAACTAATTAGATTGATTCTATCACATCCAATAGATCAATAGGATTGACATGTCTTCATTGATCACTTTCTGGTGTCATTGCTAAATATCTCAACTAGTAAACCAAGTTCAATCAATAGGCCATTTTGAACTCCAAGTGACAAGTGAAGAAAATGGATTGTTCATATGGGGCGGAGCTATAGAGACGGCATGGATCTCAAAGTTTGGACACCTGGAAACTTACGTGTTTATGAAGAGAGTCAGAGAGAGAGTCAGACAGACAGACAGACAGACAGAGAGACAGACAGACAGAGCCAGATAATAGAATCCTAGAGAAACAAATATTGGCAACAGAAACAAGCCTGTGGACAGACAGATTGATAGATAGATAGATAGATAGATAACCATTACCACTTCCGGCGTTAACAACCTTGCGTGCCACACAGAAAACGGCGGCTCCTCTACCACCAAAGTGAAAGCCACCTTGACATGCAATATATGTGGACGGGAGTATCTCTCCAAAATAGGGCTCCACAGCCATATGAAAAAGTGTTCAAGATGAACCATAGTCGTTCTACGACTGAAGGAGGCTAATATAGATAGATAGACAGACTGACAGATAGATAGATAGTCATTTTTTAAATACATGTTATTTTTAAACTTACACTCTACGACATGCACATTAATGCATGGACACCGAAGCTAAATGAATACACTTGGATACAGTTTAATGACTCAGTTAGTAAAAATACAACATATACAAAACAACAACTACCTTAAAATACACACAAATTCTAATAATTTTTTTATTAGACAAACACATTTCTCTGGATTATAAAAGTTGCTAATATAACCGTCTTTGTCCCACCGCTAACAAAAGAATGGAGTCTTCGGGGGTTAACTTAAGCCAAACTGTCCCCTGGGCCCCCACAATAGTCAGGTTTTTAAAACAAAAGATAAGACTTCACTTCTACTATCTGTAGATCTACATCGTATGAATGGTTACATTGTCAGAGGGACGAAAATAAAACCCAAACACACTTAACTTAGAGCTGGTGCATTGCTCGGTAACAGGGTGATAAGGGAGATAATTTCATCACGAAAAGAAAACAAACTTTTACTTCAAGGTCTTTTATTCATTACAATTAAATATTAATAACTTCAATGTGGGCCAACTAGATCTGTTATGTATTAGATCTGTTATGTACTAGATCTGTTATATACTAGATCTGTTTTGCACTAGATATGTTATATACTTGATCTGTTATGTACTAGATCTGTTATGTACTAGATCTGTTATATACTAGATCTGTTTTGCACTAGATATGTTATATACTTGATCTGTTATGTACTAGATCTGTTATATACTAGATATGTTATATACTAGATCTGTTATGTACTAGATCTGTTATGTACTAGATCTGTTATATACTAGATCTGTTATATACTAGATCTGTTTTGCACTAGATATGTTATATACTTGATCTGTTATGTACTAGATTTGTTATATACTAGATATGTTATATACTAGATCTGTTATGTACTAGATCTGTTATATACTAGATCTGTTATATACTAGATCTGTTATATACTAGATATGTTATATACTAGATCTGTTATGTACTAGGTCTGTTATGTACTAGATATGTTATACACTAGATCTGTTATATACTAGGTATGATATGTATTAGATCTGTTATGTACTAGGTCTGTTATGTACTAGATCTGTTATATACTAGATCTGTTTTGCACTAGATATGTTATATACTAGATCTGTTATGTACTAGATATGTTATATACTAGATCTGTTACGTACTAGGTCTGTTATGTACTAGATCTGTTATATACTAGGTATGATATGTACCATATCTGTTATGTACTAGATATGTTATGTACTAGATCTGTTATATACTAGATCTGTTATTTACTAGATCTGTTATATACTAGATCTATTTTGCACTAGATATGTTATATACTAGATCTGTTATATACTAGATCTGTTATATACTAGATATGTTATATACTAGGTCTGTTATGTACTAGATCTGTTATATACTAGATCTGTTTTGCACTAGATATGTTATATACTAGATCTGTTATGTACTAGATATGTTATGTACTAGATCTGTTATGTACTAGGTCTGTTATCTACTAGATATGTTATATACTAGATCTGTTATATACTATGTATGATATGTACTAGATATGTTATGTACTAGATATGTTATGTACTAGATCTGTTATGTACTAGATATGTTATGTACTAGATCTGTTTTGCACTAGATATGTTATATACTTGATCTGTTATGTACTAGATTTGTTATATACTAGATATGTTATATACTAGATCTGTTATGTACTAGATCTGTTATATACTAGATCTGTTATATACTAGATCTGTTATATACTAGATATGTTATATACTAGATCTGTTATGTACTAGGTCTGTTATGTACTAGATATGTTATACACTAGATCTGTTATATACTAGGTATGATATGTATTAGATCTGTTATGTACTAGGTCTGTTATGTACTAGATCTGTTATATACTAGATCTGTTTTGCACTAGATATGTTATATACTAGATCTGTTATGTACTAGATATGTTATATACTAGATCTGTTACGTACTAGGTCTGTTATGTACTAGATCTGTTATATACTAGGTATGATATGTACCATATCTGTTATGTACTAGATATGTTATGTACTAGATCTGTTATATACTAGATCTGTTATTTACTAGATCTGTTATATACTAGATCTATTTTGCACTAGATATGTTATATACTAGATCTGTTATATACTAGATCTGTTATATACTAGATATGTTATATACTAGATCTGTTATGTACTAGGTCTGTTATGTACTAGATCTGTTATATACTAGATCTGTTTTGCACTAGATATGTTATATACTAGATCTGTTATGTACTAGATATGTTATGTACTAGATCTGTTATGTACTAGGTCTGTTATCTACTAGATATGTTATATACTAGATCTGTTATATACTATGTATGATATGTACTAGATATGTTATGTACTAGATATGTTATGTACTAGATCTGTTATGTACTAGATATGTTATGTACTAGATCTGTTATGTACTAGATCTGTTATATACTAGATATGTTATATACTAGATATGTTATGTACTAGATATGTTATGTACTAGATCTGTTATGTACTAGATCAGTGGCGTAGCATACATGGTCCATGTTGCTAAGGGGTTCAATGAACCTGGGCCCACGACCATAAGGGGCCCACAGCCTGTATTCGTAGCAAACAATGGCGCGAAGGGGTACACTGCGCTTGGGCCCATGTCTCATGACCACTTGCGGTCCAGATGAGAACTTGGTGCCGAAGTGAAAAAATAATTGCACTTTTGTAAAACCTGATTAAAAGGATCCATCAATTTGTCCTAAGCTTACACGAGATTATAAATAAGCTTCAAAACATTTCACCCATATTTTTGACCATAGTCTATGTACCAGCGGTTTAAATTGCTTTAGCGTAAGGAACTGCATTCATCGGGTTTACTGTAATGGTAAAAGTAAAGAAAACAAAAGTTCTTCAATCAGATCTGATCATCAGGATTGAAACCCGGGACGCACGGTTCGAAAGACAGGCGCTAACCTCTCAGCGACTCCTATTTTGTAATGGTGGCTAGCCCTAATCTTGCGTTTGGCGAATATTGATGCCAGGTCGTCCCATTCCTTTCTCTGCATGCTCATAACACCATTGATAGTATTACATTGATAGTATTACATTGATAGTATTACATTGATAGTATTATATTGATAGTATTACATTGATAGTATTGCATTGATAGTATTGCATTGATAGTATTACATTGATAGTATTATATTGATAGTATTACATTGATAGTATTATATTGATAGTATTACATTGATAGTATTACATTGATAGTATTACATTGATAGTATTATATTGATAGTATTATATTGTGGGAGGGGGGGGGGGGCGACAGATGATGGTGGTCTAGACTTTCTCAACTTATTTAGTTCTTGGAATGCTTCATCCTAGCAAGATGTCTTTCCAGTTAATTCTACGTAATTGAGTTATTTAATTTTACATTCCAGCTATGGCTTAGTCATAGTTCTGTTATAGTTCTGTTATAGTTCTGTTATAGTTCTTATCAGAAACATCTACATAAGAAATGTTATGTACGTCCATATATTCAACACTATACACATTTTTATTTGAGTAGGAGAATTTTCACTGAAAGTGTTTTTCAAAAAAAAAAATAAATAAATAAATAAATAAGCCAAATTTAATTATAAGAATATTTAAGATGATTATATTTTTATAAAAAAATATAACCGTTAATCCACTGTTTGGTAAATGAAGTAGCAATTATTTTTCTAAAGATATACAGAAATGAGCAAATATCTAGGGAAATCGTTCGAGCCCTTTTCGAAATACAAGTCCAGTTTCCCCCCTTATTCCTGAACCCATGAGAAGTTGGCAAGCTAATGTTAGTTTTAAAAACAAATGTGTCCTTTAAAAAATCTATAGTCAAAAGTTTCAAGCACAAATGTGAATTATTTGACAAGTTGATAAACTGAGTACATTTACAAGGATAGAGAAACTAGAAAAAAAAATCGATATCGTTTGAGACTATTCTAGCAATGTGCCAGGTAGGTCTAGAACCTGTTTAGTGTAAATCTTCCCTTTACACTGTATGTCATTCGTTACCTAGATATCTTATAGATCAGTTTAAAATGTTATCAGTTAATGGGGTTGGGCTGGGGACAGGGAAGAACCGATTTATATTTTTCTGCTGACACAGTTAACTGTCCAGTTGATCTGATAACTAAAGATTCTCTCTCTGTCTCTCTCTCTCCCACTCTCTTCTACACTGTGCTAGTGACCAGGCTAGGAAACTAGAAAACTAAGAATACTATGAAACGAATAATCAAGGCAGACGTCGACTAACCATCTATCTTTTAGACTAGTCAATCTGAA
This sequence comes from Biomphalaria pfeifferi, assembly GCA_030265305.1. Taxonomy (NCBI): domain Eukaryota; kingdom Metazoa; phylum Mollusca; class Gastropoda; family Planorbidae; genus Biomphalaria; species Biomphalaria pfeifferi. Next base: position 1,969,543 of record JASAOG010000025.1, read on the forward strand.
GTTGAAAACAACCAAAACACGAACTCAATATCTGGCACAGTCTAAGTCTTTACTTAGTTCTTTTAAATAGGAAGTTCAATCTGGCACAGTCTAAGTCTTTACTTAGTTCTTTTAAATAGGAAGTTCAATCTGGCACAGTCTAAGTCTTTACTTAGTTCTTTTAAATAGGAAGTTCAATCTGGCACAGTCTAAGTCTTTACTTAGTTCTTTTAAATAGGAAGTTCAATCTGGCACAGTCTAAGTCTTTACTTAGTTCTTTTAAATAGGAAGTTCAATCTGGCACAGTCTAAGTCTTTACTTAGTTCTTTTAAATAGGAAGTTCAATCTGGCACAGTCTAAGTCTTTACTTAGTTCTTTTAAATAGGAAGTTCAATCTGGCACAGTCTAAGTCTTTACTTAGTTCTTTTAAATAGGAAGTTCAATCTGGCACAGAACAATATTTTAAAAGCGAGATTATTAAATGAAAGAAAACATCTACCATACTTCATCAGCTTTGAAAATTGAACCTCAGCATAGAACCTCATAATAGAATCTTGGTATAGAACTTCTATAGAACCTAGGTATGAACCTCATTATAGAATCTTAGTATAGAACTTCTATAGAACCTAGGTATGAACCTTAGAACCTTAGTATATACCGTAGAACCTTAGTAAAAAAAAAACCTAAGTATAGAATCTCAATATAGAACATTAGGAGTGAATCTTAGTGTAGAAACTCAATTTAAAACCTCAGTAAAGAACAACAGTATGACCTTCAAATAAAACCTTTGAGTATCAACAAAAACATCACTGAAAGAAAAACCAACAACAATATAATTCGTCTTAATATGACAAAACCCAACCTTTGTATGGAATTTTCTAAATCAGCATGAGACAAGCTACACACTTCACTCTACAGTATCTCCTACACTCTCTGGGAATACACAAAGTAAGGAAGATGACAACAGAAAAGAAAAGTGTTCTACTTGATCTAAACATTGAACAGAATTGCCACATTATTGTCTAGGACGAATGCGTCACGCGCTTACACAAACAATATCAACTCTAAATTCTAGACGGCCATTTACTCTCAACCACTGGCCATCACGGATAATAGCACTCCAGGTGCAAGCCAGTGTCTTTTAGAGACAGTTTTCCAAACAAATCCTAGACTTGCTTTATAAAGAATGATACTAGAGACAATTGGTCTCGGTTTCTGATCCTAACGCTGTACGATTGTACGGTTCAAGAATGGTTTGATTAGAACTCGCTGCTTGAAATGAAGTTTTCAAGTTAGATTCTTAATTATTGTAAATATGGGATTTTCAATCGGAAACAGTGACTAGCGTAGATTTCAGACGTGGCGGTAAGCTCAGGACGTCAACCCCCCAAAAATAAAAATCCCCCCCTCCATCACGGAAAAAAGAAATTTGCAAAAAAACTGTTAGTTGTTTTTTGTTTTTTTTTTCGGTTGTGAGTTGATGAGCTCCACTCATCCATGATTACACAACTGTAAGATGAATTCCATTCATCCATGATTACACAACTGCAAGATGAGCTCCACTCATCCATGATTACACTACTGTAATATGAGCTCCATTCATCCATGATTACACAACTGTAAGATGAGCTCCATTCATCCATGATTACACAACTGCAAGATGAGCTCCATTCATCCATATTTACACAACTGTAATATGAGCTCCATTCATCCATTATTACACAAGTGTAAGATGAGCTTCATTCATCCATGATTACACAACTGTAGGATGAGCTCCATTCATCCATGATTTCACAACTGTAATATGAGCTCCATTCATCCATGATTATACAACTGTAAGATGAGCTCCATTCATCCATGATTTCACAACTGTAATATAAGCTCCATTCATCCATGATTATACAACTGTAATATGAGCTCCATTCATCCATGATTATACAACTGTAATATGAGCTCCATTCATCCATGATTATACAACTTTAAGATGAGCTCCATTCATCCATGATTTCACATATGTAAGACGAGCTAAATTCATCCATGATTATACAACTGCAAGATGAGTTCCATTCATCCATGATTTCAAAACTGTAAGATGAGCTCCATTCATCCATGATTACACAACTGCAAAATGAGCTCCATTCATCTATGATTATACAACTGTAGGATGAGCTCCATTCATCCATGATTTCACAACTGTAATATGAGCTCCATTCATCCATGATTATACACCTGTAAGATGAACTCCATTCATCCATGATTACACAGCTGTAAGATGAGCTCCATTTATTCATGATTACACAACTGTAAGATGAGCTCCACTCATCCATGATTACACAGATGTAAGATGAGCTCCATTCATCCATGATTATACAACTGTAAGATGAGCTCCATTCATCCATGATTATACAACTGTAAGATGAGCTCCATTCATCCATGATTACACAGCTGTAAGATGAAATCCATTCATTCATGAATACACAATTGTAAGATTAGCTCCACTCATCCATGATTATACAACTGTAAGTTGAGCTCCATTCATCCATGATTACACAGCTGTAAGATGAGCTACATTCATTCATGATTACACAACTGTAAGATTAGCTCCACTCATCCATGATTACACAACTGTAAGATGAGCTCCATTCATCCATGATTACACAACTGCAAGATAAGCTCCATTCATCCATGATTATACAACTGTAAGATGAACTCCATGCATCCATGATTTCACAACTGTAATATAAGCTACATTCATCCATGATTACACAACTGCAAGATGAGCTCCATTCATCAATGATTACACAACTGTAAGATGAGCTCCATTCATCAATGATTTCACAACTGTAATATGACCTCCATTCATCCATGATTACACGACTGTAAGATGAGCTCCACTCATCCATGATTTTACAACTGTAATATGAGCTCCATTCATCTAAGATTACAGAAAATTAAGATGAGCTCCATTCATCCATGATTTCACAACTGTAAGATGAGCTCCATTCATCCATGATTTCACAACTGTAAGATGAGCTCAATTCATCCATGACTATACAACTGTAAGATGAGCTCCATTCATCCATGATTATACAACTGTAATATGAGCTCCATTCATCCATGATTATACAACTTTAAGATGAGCTCCATTCATCCATGATTTCACATATGTAAGACGAGCTAAATTCATCCATGATTATACAACTGTAAGATGAGCTCCACTCATCCATGATTATACACCTGTAAGATGAGCTCCATTCATCCATGATTTCACAACTGTAATATGAGCTCCATTCATCCATGATTATACACCTGTAAGATGAACTCCATTCATCCATGATTACACAGCTGTAAGATGAGCTCCATTTATTCATGATTACACAACTGTAAGATGAGCTCCACTCATCCATGATTACACAGATGTAAGATGAGCTCCATTCATCCATGATTATACAACTGTAAGATGAGCTCCATTCATCCATGATTATACAACTGTAAGATGAGCTCCATTCATCCATGATTACACAGCTGTAAGATGAAATCCATTCATTCATGAATACACAATTGTAAGATTAGCTCCACTCATCCATGATTATACAACTGTAAGTTGAGCTCCATTCATCCATGATTACACAGCTGTAAGATGAGCTACATTCATTCATGATTACACAACTGTAAGATTAGCTCCACTCATCCATGATTACACAACTGTAAGATGAGCTCCATTCATCCATGATTACACAACTGCAAGATGAGCTCCATTCATCCATGATTATACAACTGTAAGATGAACTCCATGCATCCATGATTTCACAACTGTAATATAAGCTACATTCATCCATGATTACACAGCTGTAAGATGAGCTCCATTTATTCATGATTACACAACTGTAAGATGAGCTCCACTCATCCATGATTACACAGATGTAAGATGAGCTCCATTCATCCATGATTATACAACTGTAAGATGAGCTCCATTCATCCATGATTATACAACTGTAAGATGAGCTCCATTCATCCATGATTACACAGCTGTAAGATGAAATCCATTCATTCATGAATACACAATTGTAAGATTAGCTCCACTCATCCATGATTATACAACTGTAAGTTGAGCTCCATTCATCCATGATTACACAGCTGTAAGATGAGCTACATTCATTCATGATTACACAACTGTAAGATTAGCTCCACTCATCCATGATTACACAACTGTAAGATGAGCTCCATTCATCCATGATTACACAACTGCAAGATGAGCTCCATTCATCCATGATTATACAACTGTAAGATGAACTCCATGCATCCATGATTTCACAACTGTAATATAAGCTACATTCATCCATGATTACACAACTGCAAGATGAGCTCCATTCATCAATGATTACACAACTGTAAGATGAGCTCCATTCATCAATGATTTCACAACTGTAATATGAGCTCCATTCATCCATGATTACACGACTGTAAGATGAGCTCCACTCATCCATGATTTTACAACTGTAATATGAGCTCCATTCATCTAAGATTACAGAAAATTAAGATGAGCTCCATTCATCCATGATTTCACAACTGTAAGATGAGCTCCATTCATCCATGATTTCACAACTGTAAGATGAGCTCAATTCATCCATGACTATACAACTGTAAGATGAGCCCCATTCATCCAAGATTACACAGCTGTAAGATGAGGTCCATTCATCCATGATTATACAACTGTAATATGAGCTCCATTCATCCACGATTATACACCTGTAAGATGAACTCCATTCATCCATGATTACACAGCTGTAAGATGAGCTCCATTTATTCATGATTACACAACTGTAAGATGAGCTCCACTCATCCATGATTACACAACTGCAAGATGAGCTCCATTCATCCATGATTATACAACTGCAAGATGAGCTCCATTCATCCATGATTATACAACTGTAAGATGAGCTCCATTCATCCATGAATTCGCAACTGTAATATGAGCTCCATTTTTCCATGATTACACAACTGCAAGATGAGCTCCATTCCTCGAAGATTACACAACTGCAAGATGAGCTCCATTCATCCATGATTACACAACTGCAAGATGAGCTCCATTCATCCATGATCACACAACTGTAAGATAAGCTCCATTCATCCATGATAATACAACTGTAAGATGAGCTCCATTCACCCATGATTTCACATATGTAAGATGAGCTCCATTCATCCATGATTATACAACTGTAAGATGAGCTCCATTCATCCATAATTACACAACTGTAAGATGAGCTCCATTCATCCATGATTACACAACTGCAAGATAACTCCATTCATCCATGATTACACGACTGTAAGATGAGCTCCACTCATCCATGATTTGTTACAACTGTAATATGAGCTCCATTCATCTAAGATTACAGAAAATTAAGATGAGCTCCATTCATCCATGATTACACAGCTGTAAGATGAGCTCAATTCATTCATGATTATACAACTGTAAGATGAGCCCCATTCATCCAAGATTACACAGCTGTAAGATGAGGTCCATTCATCCATGATTATACAACTGTAATATGAGCTCCATTCATCCATGATTATACACCTGTAAGATGAACTCCATTCATCCATGATTACACAACTGTAAGATGTGCTCCATTTATTCATGATTACACAACTGTAAGATGAGCTCCACTCATCCATGATTACACAACTGCAAGATGAGCTTCATTCATCCATGATTATACAACTGCAAGATGAGCTCCATTCATCCATGATTATACAACTGTAAGATGAGTTCCATTCATCCATGAATTCGCAACTGTAATATGAGCTCCATTTTTCCATGATTACACAACTGCAAGATGAGCTCCATTCCTCGAAGATTACACAACTGTAAGATGAGCTCCATTCATCAATGATTTCACAACTGTAAGATGAGCTCCATTCATCGATGATTACACAACTGTAAGATGAGCTCCATTCATCCATGATTTCACAGCTGTATGATGAGCTATATTTATCCATGATTATACAACTGTTAGATTAGCTCCATTCATTCATGATTATACAACTGTAAGATGAGCTCCATTCATCCATGATTACACAACTGTAAGATGAACTCCATTCATCCAAGATTACACAGCTGTTAGATGAGCTCCATTCATCCATGATTACACAACTATAATATGAGTTCCATTCATCCATGATTTCACAACTGTAAGATGAGCTCCATTCATCCATGATTATACAACTGTAAGATGAGCTCCATTCATCCATGATTACACAGATGTAAGATGAGCTCCATTCATCCATGATTACACAACTGCTAGATGAGCTCCATTCATCCATGATTACACAATTGTAAGATGAGCTCCATTCATCCTTGATTATACAACTGTAAGATGAGCTCCATTCAACCATGATCACACAACTGTAAGATGAGCTCCATTCATCCATGATTACACAGCTGTAAGATGAGCTACATTCATCCATGATTATACAACTGTAAGATTAGCTCCATTCATCCATGATCACACAACTGTAATATGAGTTCCATTCATCCATGATTACACGACTGTAAGATGAGCTCCACTCATCCATGATTACACAACTATAATATGAGTTCCATTCATCCATGATTTCACAACTGTAAGATGAGCTCCATTCATCCATGATTACACAGCTGTAAGATGAGCTACATTCATCCATGATTACACAACTGCAAGATGAGCTCCATTCATCCATGATTACACAATTGTAAGATGAGCTCCATTCTTCCATGATTATACAACTGTAAGATGAGCTCCATTCAACCATGATCACACAACTGTAAGATGAGCTCCATTAATCCATGATTTTACAGCTGTAAGATGAGCTACATTCATCCATGATTATACAACTGTAAGATTAGCTCCATTCATCCATGATCACACAACTGTAATATGAGTTCCATTCATCCATGATTACACGACTGTAAGATGAGCTCCACTCATCCATGATTACACAACTGTAAGATAAGCTCCATTCATTCATGATCATACAACTGTAAGATGAGCTCCATTCACCCATGATTTCACATATGTAATATGAGCTCCATTCATCCATGATTATACAACTGTAAGATGAGCTCCATTCATCCATGATTACACAACTGTAAGATGAGCTCCATTCATCCAAGATTACACAGCAGTTAGATGAGCTCCATTCATCCATGATTACTCAACTATAATATGAGTTCCATTCATCCATGATTTCACAACTGTAAGATGAGCTCCATTCATCCTCGATTATACAACTGTAAGATGAGCTCCATTCATCCATGATTACACAGATGTAAGATGAGCTCCATTCATCCATGATTACACAACTGCAAGATGAGCTCCATTCATCCATGATTACACAATTGTAAGATGAGCTCCATTCATCCATGATTTAACAGCTGTAAGATGAGTTCCATTCATCCATGATTATACAACTGTAAGATGAGCTCCATTCATCCATGATTTAACAGCTGTAAGATGAGTTCCATTCATCCATGATTATACAACTGTAAGATTAGCTCCATTCATCCATGATTACACAACTGTAGGATGAGCTCCATTCATCCATGATTACACAACTGTAAGATGAGCTCCATTCATCCATGATTACACAACTGTATGATGAGCTCCATTCATCCATGATTACAAAACTGTAAGATGAGCTCCATTCATCCATGATTACTCAACTATAATATGAGTTCCATTCATCCATGATTTCACAACTGTAAGATGAGCTCCATTCATCCTCGATTATACAACTGTAAGATGAGCTCCATTCATCCATGATTACACAGATGTAAGATGAGCTCCATTCATCCATGATTACACAACTGCAAGATGAGCTCCATTCATCCATGATTACACAATTGTAAGATGAGCTCCATTCATCCATGATTTAACAGCTGTAAGATGAGTTCCATTCATCCATGATTATACAACTGTAAGATGAGCTCCATTCATCCATGATTTAACAGCTGTAAGATGAGTTCCATTCATCCATGTTTATACAACTGTAAGATTAGCTCCATTCATCCATGATTACACAACTGTAGGATGAGCTCCATTCATCCATGATTACACAACTGTAAGATGAGCTCCATTCATCCATGATTACACAACTGTATGATGAGCTCCATTCATCCATGATTACAAAACTGTAAGATGAGCTCCATTCATCCATGATTACACAGCTGTAAGATGTGCTCCATTCATCCATGATTACACAACTGTAATATGAGCTACATTCATCCATGATTATACAACTGTAAGATGAGCTCCATTCATCCATGATTATACAACTGTAAGATGAGCTCCATTCATCGATGATTACACAACTGTAAGATGAGCTCCATTCATCCATGATTTCACAGCTGTATGATGAGCTATATTTATCCATGATTATACAACTGTTAGATTAGCTCTATTCATCCATGATTACACAACTGTAAGATGAGAGTCAATGGTAGTTCAACATTTCTTTGTTTATGACATTATATCAAGAGTTATTACGAGTTTTAGAATAAGAGATTAATAAAATTTGAAACTTAACAATAGGCTTTAGACATTGCAAAAACAGATTTACATTATACCCGAGTTTTTCAAACTTTTACTACTGAGGCGTCCCTTACTTAACTAATTAATAGTGGTATATATTATTATAGTTGTGTATATTATCGACCACCTGCGACAATGGTTATGATTGCACTGGGTGTGGCAAAATATGTAGGTCAAAGATGGGGCTGCGCAGCCACGGGAACTACTGCATTCCTCACTAATCTTCGGACTCGAAGACAAGATTTATTATATTATAATAGTGGTATATATTATAATAATTGTATATATTATAATAGTGTCTGTGTGTGCCATAGTGGTATATATTAGCCAGCAGAAGCATGTTTGGGCATTTAGCTACTGTCATTGAGGCCCGCAACCTCTCATCCATGACTTTTCGAAGCTACGAAGGTCACGACTCACCTCTCCCCACTCAGCTTAGCGGAAATGCAATGATTCCATATCGCTTTTACATCAGGATTCAATGTATTTGAAATCATAGAGGTAAAGGCTTACAGCAGTGCTAGTACAAATGGTAATACTATGTACTTAGCATTACATACGAGTTTCGTGAAGACTCTAGGTGGACCAATTCGTGGACCGATTTTGAGTTTGTTTGTCCACACAAACTGTCTTTGTAACCTTGCTTTAATTGATTCGTGTTTTGTTTGGTACAACAAATAATTGTGTAAAGTTTCAACTTGATTCGAGAGAGAATGTATGTGGGAGAAGTAACGTATACGAAAATTATACTAGACAGACAGACAAACAGACAGACAGAGTTGGCATAAAATTTGTTAAAATATTTAAGAACATGCCTATGTCACACCATCTTCTCACTAACACACTATTCAGTAATAAGAGAAAAGATGAACAAGAAACTCATATTCAATTCTGTTATTTACTGATGCTCAACGCGCTGGCACTGAGCAGAGAGAGAAGCTAGAGACCAAACAAAAGGAAACACTCACCTTCAGTCAAGGCGTGAACAGATGCAATGAATTGATCAGCCCAAGACAAACTGATATTCTCATAATGGGAAAACTTGGGAATGGGGGGGGGGGGGGGAGAGGGGGGGGAGGATGTGTCAACAATGGCCATGCAAGAGACGAGAATGTTGTGATCTGGACACAATGACCACTACAGTAGCAGGTCTGGACACATTGACCGAACAGCGCTTCCGCTTGACGCAGTCCTAACAGTGTAAGGATGGACACTGGTAACGAGAGAAATTCTTGTCTATTGTTTTGTTTTTAACAGAGGGAGGATATGATCCTCAGTTCAATGGCATGAACCAAAGTCTGTGCTTCTCTTATTCAATATATAACGCTTTTATTTTAACTTTGTATTGTAGAAATCTATTTATTTTTTAAAATTTTATTATCTAATATTTCTTTTTCCATTTAAAAGTAATTTATATCCTAGAGGAGTAGTATAGATTTCTGACGCTCAGTATGTGAGTTGAATATGTCCTCTACCTTTGTATCCACTTGATATTAAAACTCTTTTTAAAAACTGTCACATTCCAATGAGTTTTCACCAAAACAATATACAAAATTAAAAAAAAAACATTTTAAGAAGTACCCTTACTCAATTATACCACAATACTCTAGATATCATTAAAACGAACAGATTTTGTTTTTAAATAACAAACTTCGACCATAAATCGTTAGATCTATATTTTTCTAAATAATTTTCTTTCAAGTATAAATTCATTTATCCTACACTGACAATGTCTTTATAGAGACGGGAAAGTAAGTACATGGTTAGTGGGCAATGAATATTTATACTCGAAAAGAATGTCAGTCTTTAATTAAAGACCAATCTAATAATACAAGAGCGTAAAGAGACTCGCTTTATACATTATCATCATCACCAACAAGAACAACATTTTCACCACCACCACCACCGGCCTCGTCATTATTATCATCACCATCATCATAATAATTTTAATCCTCATCGTCATTATCTTTACCATTTATAATCACCATCTTTATCGTGACTATTATCATCATTAATAATCGCCAGATTAATAAAAAACATCGCCTGTATCATTATTATTTCATCACAATTGCCGCCAAATCATATTCTACGACCGTCATTAGAGGACGTCAGCCTTGAAATAAGCTTTCATATCATATCTTCTAATATATACAGCAGAAAGTAAGGTGTATGTGTGTATGTCCTGCATAGAAATCAAAACTGTTTGACCAATCTTGATACAAATTGACATAAAGGTTCCTTAGAACATGGGAGAGACCATAGTGTATATGTAATGTTCCTCCCACAGCCGGAAGGAACCAAAAAAAAAAATAGCTAAATTGATCTCGATTTAAGAAAGAAACTTTTTAAAAAATCGGGTAAACCCGTTTTAACAGTATTTTTATATTTAATATAAATATGTCAACTTAACCGGTAAACCCATTTTCACAATCTACTTTTATTTTCGTGGCGAAAGAAAAGATCTAGACTTAGACGGTAATGCACAAAATGGTCCATAGCATTAATGTATGAAATTCTTGAATGAATGACGTCTACAAGCGGAAATATCCGAAGATATTCAAGAGAAATTGTTTCGCTTTGTCTTCACCTTCAGCTATCCCTTAGTCTGTTGAACCGTTGGGGGCAACAATCAAGATCTGTACACCATCGTTCTCGTTTCCTCTCTGTCTTTTGCCTTGGATAGAATTTCATTCAGTGACAGGCCTGTCCATTCTTTGATGTTGTCTTCCCTGTTACGATGAACACTCAAATATAAATACACTTGACATAAGAACAATCTCAGGTAAACACAAACAAGTTTAATCAGCCATCTTGATTATTAGGGTAGTTTCCCCTGTGCATGGGCACAACTCTTCTTGACATACAACATTCCAACAACATCCCCCCCTCCTCCCCCCAAAAAATACAAATATTACAATCCAATCGAAAACACTATTTACAACAGTAAATATGTACAGTTCTTAAACATAGTCTCCATATCTCGACGATTTCTGGAGAGTAGCCCTAGGACGCAGAGAGTACTGGTGAGTGTTTTGGGCGTTGGGTGGACTGTTACTACACTCGTTCTCTGCGTCTGGGAAAATGTCAATACTATTACTTTCTCTGTCTGGAGAAAAATCTAAGTTGTAGAGGTGTCTGGTCTTAGGTGTCACCTTCTATAATGTAAGCTCGTTCATTGACTTTCCGACATACTTTTCCTTGTCTCCAGGTCGGATCATTGGGTGATTGGTAGAAGACCTTCTGTCCGACGTTTATAAGCTTCATGTCACTTTGTCATAGTGTCTTCTGACGCTTTGTTGTCGCTTCTCTCTTTTGGCTGTGGCTTCTTGTTGTGACACTCTTGCCAGATGCTCTCTTCTAGGCAGTAGCGTTCTTGTTGCCCTTCCAAAGAGCATCTAAGCCAGACTTAAGTTGGTATCTTGCCTGGGTGTATTTCTAAACTCTAATAGGGCTTCATAGACATCTTATTTGCTTTCTTTGTTTTTTTTCATCAGATTCTTTAATATTTTCACTGCTGCCTCTGCCTTGCCGTTTGACTGATGATGTCCTGGTGAGGATTTTAAATGATGGACACCCCATGCTTTCATAAATGCGGTGAAATCGGCAAATGAAAACTGAGGTCCAAAATCACTGATACAAACTTTGGGGACACCGTATCTGGCAAACAAATTTTTTAGTTTTCTTATAACAACTTGACTTGTTGTCGTGTGCAGATGTTCTACTTCGATAAAATTTGAATAGTAGTCAACTATGGCAAGGTATTGTTGGTCAAAGATTTGAAACAAATCTATTCCAACTTTATCCCAGGCATTTGAACCCTCACAATGCTGTATTAGGCTTTCTTTCTGGTTTGCAGGTTTACTTTGATGACAAGGTTGGCATGCATTAGCTATTTCTTTTATTCTTGCCGCTATTCCCGGCCAGAAAACTGCGTCCCGTGCTCTTCTCATCATAGCATCATACCCTAAATGTGCTGCATGTAGTTTGGTTTCAACTTCTTTTCTTAATGCTCTTGGGATAATTATTCTCTCTCCTTTCATTAGAAGGCCATCCTCATAGGTCAGTACATCTGCAAGTGACCAATATTGTTTAAGTTCTGGTACAATATGATGCTTGTCTGGCCAACCGTTCAGTATGTACTGTTTCAACATCTGCATCTCATTGTCTATTCTGACTGCATCTTTCACTTTATCTAACATTATATCTGAGAGGGCCAGTCCTACAGTGTTGATAGAGGTGTCAGGAAAATCTTCCTGCTCTGGCAAAGGGTCTCTGCTTAGTGTGTCGGCAATCTGTAATCTGTTTCCTTTGGTATACTGGTACTGAATATCGTATCGGTACAAACGCATCATTAAACTTTGAAGCCTTTTAGGTGCCCAACTGAGGGGTTTATTGAGTATATTTTCCAAAGGTTTATGATCATTCTGCATTATTATTGTTCTGCCGTACGTGTACTGGTCAAATTTTTCTAGAGCTACTACTACAGCCAAGAGTTTCTTTTCAATTTGAGCCCACTTTTTCTGAGGCCCTGTGAGTGATCTTGATGTGTATGCTATGGGTTTGTCATCTTGTAGTAGTACAGCTCCTAGGCCATTTTGACTGCTGTCAGCCTGAATAGTTACTTTCTTCTCCGGGTCGAAATAACTTTGGCTTCCATGATGAGATATCTTCTGTTTGACACTATTAAATGTTTTCTCACAGTCATTCGACCACACCAATAGCTTGTGTTTCTTAGTCAGTTCTGTTATTGGTTGTAGGTCTGCAGAAAGACCTGGGATGAATCTTGATAGATATTGTATCATTCCACCAAATCTCCGAACCGATGTAACGTCTTCAGGGGTTTTTAGATTTGTTATGGCTCTCACTTTGTTTGGGTCTGATTTTATTCCTGACTGGGAAATAATGTGTCCCAAGAACACAATTTCTGACTTTCGGAATGCTAATTTCTTTTCATTTAGTCTGATGTTCTTTTCCTTTAGCCTATTGAGTAATTTTGATATGTTTTCCTCGTGATTTTTGCGAGCCTCTTCAACTGTGTCCCCTTTGCCTATTACCATGATATCATCCACCACGTTAAAACATCCTGTTAGTCCCTCCAACGCATCATTCAAATGTCTTTGAAAAACTTCCGAGCTTACTTTGAGACCAAAAGGAAGTCTATTCCATTTGTATCTACCGAAAGGGGTCGCCATTGCAGTGAGACCTGATGAGTCTGGGTCTAGTTTGATATGCCAAAAAGCTTCTTGAATGTCGACTTTGCTAAATATTTTGGCGTTACCAATTTCAGCCAAAATATCTTCTAGTGTTGTTAGGTTGTAATGCTCCCTCAGTAGTGCCTTGTTCAAGGGTTGAGGATCAATGCAGATTCTAATACTGCCATCTGATTTCTCTACCAATGCCATTTGACTAACCCACTCTGTGGGCTCAGTTATTCTTTCCAGAATTCCTCGTTGAACTAATGAGTTTAATTCGGCTCTGACTTTCTCTTTTACTGCTATCGGAATTCTTCTACAGGGTAGGACTCTGGGCTTCACTGGTTTGTCTATTTTCAATGTAGCCACGCCCAAGTCACCAAGTGCGTCAACGTTTTGATGTTTCTTTCCTGTGGCTTCGACTTTGGCAATAAATCGGTCTTCATTTATGTGAATGAGTTCCATCTTCCTCAGTGTTGATAATCCTAGCAGGCATGTTAGATCATTTGGTACTACCACATACTCTACATTGAATTTCTCATTGGTCTTTAGATTGGTGGTTACTAACGTAGCTTTTCCTTTTGGCTCCATTACCGTCTTGTTCCACATTGTTAACCTCTGGGACGTCCGTACTATCTAGTCTGGGCACACATATTTTTCGTTTATGGTATTGACGTCGGCGGCACTGTCCACTTGGAATCTGACTCTTTGGTTGTTGATCATCATGACGGCAGTCCTCCTATGCTTTTTGGGGCCATTCATTGCCATTACCCATTCAGTTTGGAGTGTAACATCATCTTCTTCTGTGTCTGAGTCTATGTTGCTCTGGGTCTTTGCTTGAGTAATGCTGTATATTTTCTTTTTGCAGACTGAGGCGAAATGATTCCTGCCTCCACAAATGTGACATGATTTTCCCCAGGCCGGACATTTTTCCTTTATTTATTCGTGGTCGCCCTTACAAAATGTACATGTTTTCCTTTGTCTTGGCCCTTTGTCCCTCTGTTGATATTCCTTCCTGTATTTTGGGCCTGACTTAGATGTTGAGATTCTTTCCATCAGTTGCTGGGTCCAAACGTTCGTTTCGTCCTTCTCTGATAACCTTCACATGACCTTGTGACCTTTCCTCTATCTCCTACACACATCTATGTATTACTGTAAGGTTAGTTTATTGTCTTGAAACAGTATCATCTTCAAGTGTTCACTTCTAACCCCTAAGATAATTCGGTCCCTAATCAGACTCTCTTCTAGTTTATCAAAATTGCAGCTGCTTGCCAGGGCAGTTATGTACGAGTCAATGTTCTCGTCCTCTTCTTGTCTTCTCGTATTGAAGACATATCTCTCAAAGGTTTCGTTGGTTCTCCCAACATAAAACTCTTCAAAACTTTTTAAAATCTCATTTATTTTTTGTCTCCTGCCCTTTCCCCAATGACTCAAATTAAAAAACGTCTTCGAGATCCGTGGTCAAGTTTTTCCATGAAATTGTGAGTTGAATATAAGTATTATAAATACTTTTTCTTAAAAAATTCTACATTTACAAAGGTATATCTAAAAATGTAGAAGTTTTTTCCCTTTTTGATGTCAAGCAAAATCATTAATTATCAATAATTATTTGACTAACTGGTTAATTTTTTATTTATTCATCTTTTGTAAGGTACAATAAAAATATGTTTAAGTTTCCACTTGATCCTAGAATGGGTGTGGGAGAAGTAACTTGTTGAAAATGTGTACCAGACAGACAGACAGACAGACAGAAAAGGTCAGTTAATAGAAGCTTGTCATAAATGCAATTTGATCTCGAGATAGAACATTGGGTTTAGATTGTTGAAATGTGTATGAACATTTTTTTTTTCATTCGATGTAAAAGCCCAGGATATCTGTGCTGTATAAAGTGACTAAATGTCGATGACCTAGGACACTTCACATTGGATAGTGACTATTGCGTTGTTCAATGACTGGACAAAAAAAAATGCAACTGATAACAGAGGCAGTTTAAGTTCTAGGCCTGGAGTTACTTCTCTGACTTAGCCAATGTTTCATAGTCAATGTTCCACAAGGAAACTTCCAAAGGCAATCTTTCCTGGCAAACCTTTCATGTGCTACTTTTTATAGACAACAATCTATGTGTAACCTTCCATAGACAATCTTCCATAGACAACCTTCCATAGCAAGCCTTTCATGTGCTACTTTCTATAGATATCAACCTATATGAAACCTTCCATAGACAACCTACCATAGACAACCTTCCATAGACAACCTACCATAGACAACCTTCCACAGATAACCTACCATAGACAACCTTCCATAGAAAGCCTTTCATATGATACTTTCTATAGTCAGCAATCTATATGTAACCTATCCTAGACAACCTACCATAGACAACCTACCATAGACAACCTACCATAGACAACCTACCATAGACAACCTACCATAGACAACCTACCATAGACAAACCAGAGTTTTCACCGTGGGCTAATGCGGTTTTAATTTTTCCCCAAAGAAATACATAAACTTTTAAATTTCTAGGAAAAATCGTCAGAAGCGTTTTCGAAATCCGTGTCCAGGTTCCACCTAGAGTCCAGGTTTCACCCTGTGTCCAGTTTCACCCAGTGTCCAGGTTCCACCCAGTGTCCAGGTTCCACCCAGTGTCCAGGTTCCACCCAGTGTCCAGGTTTCACCCAGTGTCCAGGTTCGCCCAGTATCCAGGTTTCACCCAGTGTCCAGGTTTCACCCAGTGTCCAGGTTCCACCCAGTGCCCAGCTTGTGCCCAGCTTCCACCCAGTATCCCGAATCAACATTTGATTTGGAAAACAAATAAGAAGCATTGTAAAAACAAATTGTTTTGATTTCCAGATTTATGATGAGGAAGCGATAAAGAGTTTGTGCTGAGAAAGAGATAAAAGAAAATGTAGAATGCGTAAGAGTTTATGTTGAGCAAGAGATAAAGACAAGAGAAAGGCCACACACACATAATCACGTGATTTCACAGTAGGGTTGCTCACAAACACACACACACACATAAACGCACACAATACACACACTCACACAAACACTTCCTTAAAAACAATAAATTAATGTAGGGGCAAGGATTGAAGGAATCAAGATTTCGTTTAGCGTTACATTGATACAATTATTGTGTAGTCATATACAACCTTTGATGCAGCCCACCCTCCCTTTTTGAAATAAATAATTGATGACAAATTCAGTTTTCATACTAAAGATTTATCAAGTTGTTGAAAATCTAGTGCCTATAGAATTTGAAGCTCATTCGCTAGTAGCTAGAGAAGTTAGTGCTCCGCTTTGCAGTAGTTTCGAGTCTGTGATTGATGGCTCAAGTGATGTCATGTACCGGTGAGAGATGTTTTGGCACAGACCATAAATGCAGATGTTTCGTAACGAGTTCAACAAACAAAATCGTACTCATCTCCTGGTTCTCAAACATATCTGTTGAATTAACAATATTGTTTAAAGCCATAGTTACCTTCATGGCCATCAATAGAAGCGCCCGTGTCAATACTGCCATAATGGGAGCGACTGGATGCATTTTTACTATCTGTCGTTGACTTATGTCCATTACTGGTACCATCTTTATGGTCATCTGGCTGGCTGGTGTCCAGCAAATGACGGCGATCATCTAATTAAAAAGAAACAAGTGAATTGTAAAAAAAAATAATTAAATAAATAATCATCTATGGGACATAACCCTTGTAATTATATTTCCTTTTCTCGATATTAATTATGTCCCTTACACGGGGAATCTCAGACAAAAAAAAATGTAGATGCAGATCTAATACTTGCCCATGATTAATGAATCTCGTGTTAAAGCATCACTCACGAAGGACTTTAGAAAACACGTGACCTGGATTTCATAACAAATAGAAAAGATTAAAGTACATATTTAATATTCTTAGTAATTGAACAACATTATACTTTAATTACTACTTCTGTATCATCTGTGTACTTTATATTTTAGCTTCTAATTACTATGTTATATTTGTAGTCTAGGGATCGTTCTTGGTCTAGATAATTATGATTAAGTTATAATAAAAGTTATAAGGAGAAAGGCAGGCGTCGAGAAACTAGTGTTCACAACAGATATAATTGTGTGTGGAGTGGATGGAGTCGCATTGGATGTCATCTGATTGGAGCGTCATTTTAAAAAAAGGCCCCAATATAAGGATCGAACGTTTGGACATGCGCGCGTGTTATTTTATCGCGAGACGCTGTTTCAACTCTCGTGTCCGTTTCGAGAGTTACATCATTTGAGTCGACCAACTTGTTTCTTTCTACCCACTCACATGAAGACAATTTGTAAGAAGACAAATGTTGGGACAGACTTTTAAACTATCAATTAAGCAGAAAAAGTTGTTAAATGAATTTTCTAGCCTAAAGGTGTATCCTGTGAACTGACATGTCAAAGGTCGCTAATTACAACGGACGTTGTTTTAATACAATCTAGATCGTAAAATCACTAAAAGTTTTTTGAGCAAAGTACTCCTTTGTAGGGGACAGGTGATGTAAAGGTCATCAGTTTCTGTGGCCTACGGTTAACGAGGATATCATGTGGCCAGCACAACGACCATCCTCCTTTACTTTTCACCAACTTTTATCAAGTCATCATTAGAGTTGGTTGGAATCAGAGGCGCCCTAAGAATCACAAAATTCTTAGATTGGGTAAAACAAAAATGGAGTGGAGAGTATGATGTGACGTCGTTTCTTCGATGTTCTTTACTTCAATACTCTAACGATGAAATGATTTACATTAGGTCGTGACCTACTTATTTATTATACGTTGAAAGTTTGCTATGGATAAAGAGAAGGGGAGAGAAAAAAAGGTGGGGGGTGCGTTTTATTGCATTACAACAGATACGATAATTCACGGGCTAAAAGTATGGTCAGTGGGTATCTTAAAAATGTGGTGCATTTATTGGAAGTTAAAAAAAAGGATGGTATGTTCCGGCATAATAAACAATATAAAGCCTGGGAACACATCAACGGGCGTAGCCGGTGTGCAATTCTATCTTCCAATCTGAAGGAACATTGGAAACGTAAACAGAAAGAACATGTTTCTAAACTGCAAGTTGGTCACAAGTAAAACAGCAAACTAGTCGACCGGCGGCGTAATATACGCCGCTATTTTGCAGGGCCGACCTTAGGTCACTGCAACCTATGCGACCGCAGTTGGTCCCCCACTTTTATAGGACTAATTTTAGGTGTATAAATTATTAAATTAAACAATTTGATAACTTATAACAGATTTCCCGCGGCCTCCTGTCGATTTAACAGGAGATCCTGGAAATCTCCTGAAATTGCAAAATATACGAAAAAGTCTTGGAAATATCCGGAAATTATTAAAATCTTTCGAAAATTCATACAAATCTCCTGAAATATATAGACGAAAATTGTCATTTTGCGGTGTCATTCAATATTGAAAACGCCAATCCTACGCGCGATAAAAAAAAATAGCATTATGCAATACCCGCAATTGTGGAATCTAGTGAAAAGAAGCTTCTCGCGCCTCAAACTAATGAAGAATTATTTGAGATCAACAATTCTCGTAGATTGATTGAAACATTTGGTAATTCTTGCTATTGAGCGTGATCTATGTAGGAAATAGAATTTTTATGATAGACTGTATGACTTCGCTACACGCAAGGCTCGTAAAACAATTCTGTAAGTAGTAAAGAATGAATAAAATGCTTAGACAAATTGATTTTCTAATACAAACTCTTAATTTTCACTTATTATCCGTATCCCTTGGTCCCGCGAAATCCATTTCGCATAGGGCTCTAGAATGGTTAAGTCCTGTTCTGCTATTTAGTGACGGGTGCATACTACTCCCCCCCCCCCGCCCCTCTTTTTTTTTCGCCTCCTAAATTACCTAGGAGTTGCAAAAATAAAAGAGTGATCTTTCCATTGTGTCCAAACTCTTGAGCGTGCTCTGTCGCCTAGATAGTTACTACAGTGTAGATTACTCTCCCCCCCCCCCCCCCCTTTTTTTGTTTTGACGTGAGGTAGATGTAAAAAAAAAGTGATATTTCTTGGTTACAACGGTCCGGCCCTGCTATTTTGTGACTACGTGTTCCCCCCCTCCCTTTCTTGTTTTCTCGTGGACTATCCGCTGAAATAAGAGAGAGATCTTTCCTTTACTTCTTCTTCTCGTTTAAACTATTGAGGGAAGAAGAGAATTATATATATAGATATGTGTACCAATTATTTTTGTTACACTTTTAGCTTTCTCATTGAGCTATGATCCTATCATTTTTCTGGGCCAGTTGGTGAATGTTTACATGATCGTTTTTTAAATGCATAAAAAAATTCACTCGGGGTTTAAAATTCCTCAAGGGGACTAATTCAACTTAAACCACCACATCTGTCAAGCACAATTTCTTTTCCTGGTTCAAGATACCAACAAAATAATTAATTATCGATAGTTAATTAAATAATTGGTTGATTTTTTTTTTTGATTTTTTTTGTGTTGTCAGGTAAAAGAAATAATCGTGCAAAATTTCAGCTTAATCCGAGTTTGGATGTGGGAGAAATAACGTGTACAAACTTTTTACCAGACAGACAGACAGAGTGAGTTGATATAAGCGTTGTAAAAATAAACAGGAGCTGGACAAATAAACTCGAGCTGGTCAAAGTAGACACAGAAATCTTCGCCAGTCCTTACCAAATAACCAAGCTGACCTACTTTGACTGGTGTTGCATGGATGTCAAGCGATAATGACATCTAATCTCAGAAGTCGTGTTTAGCACAGTAACCTAGATATCAAACGGACCTAATTACATCAGTTATATTTTTATCTCTGTTGGCATAATGGCTTGGAGTGTTTACACAATATACAACTGCGTGTGTATGTGTGTATGTGTGAGCATACGTATTCTGATAAAGTTCATTTTACCGTCCAAAAAATTAAACGAAAACTCAAATCACTCAGTATTGGGGTTTTATTTTTCTGATTGTGTTGATCTTGTCCAGCCAGAACTGAGGGGGGGGGGGGCCCAAATGTAACATGACGTGTTTCTTTGGATCAATTCAAGTTCGAGAGAGGGGCCATGGGCCCCCCCATGAACCCAGGAGTGCGACCCGAAGAGGAAACTCTGGTGCTGTTACAAAGCAGCTCAACAAAAAAAAAAAGCACGAGACACAGCAGTGACTGGTTCTAGACCCAAAACATTGGCGTGGGAAACTGTTCAGCTCCAGAATCGACATGTCTAGTCACATGAGATTTAGATGGAGCTCAGAAGAAACACAACCTGTGATTCAACTGGGCACATCAAGACAGAAGGAGCCATACAACAGGAACGAGAACCTTCACTGGCAGAGATCTCTGGTGACCTTTTCTTTCTGAGCAGGGACAAACTACCACTCGAAGTGTATTATGTGTAACATTCTGAATTCTATACAACGAGGCTGGGTCATTGTGACACAGAGTAGGACATGAATTTGGGGCGTTCAGTGTTGGTAAACGTTTATCAGAAGTAATTGTTTTTAATTTTTTTTTTGTGAACGACCTGAGGCTATCGTCCATTTTTCTAACCCCAGACACTGTCTGTGAGACTCTTACATTTCCAGATAGTACGAATGAAAAGTTTTTTTTATTGAGCAGGTAGAGGAGGTGGGGGCGAGGATTATTCACACCTGTTAGAACTATTGACACACCTATAGCTTATAACAACATGCATACACAGCAGTCTTTTTTAAAACATCGACACACCTGTAGTCTATATACACACACCAGTCTGTTCAAATCATTGCCACATCTGTAGTCTATGTACAATACATCTAGTCATCTAAATCAGTACTAGTCTATCTGACTTACTATTAGTTTTAACAACTAAAGTAGACGTTCTTCCTGTCACTAGCTTCTCTCGATATGCCGCCATCACAGTTTATTATAAAATGATCAAATGTTGAACGAGTCAGCTCAATACGTTTCGTTTAACCCGCCAGTCTCTAAACAAAACAAAAGTGTAAAAGGACTTAGCCTGCAGTGTACATTCAATACACAAGCTTACCTCATAATGTTAACACATTGAAAGTGAATCAATATATTTCTCAATCACAACACACAACACTTTAACACACACACATTGTGTCTCTAATATAAACGTGTAGTACGCACAGAAATCCGTCACGAGACAGGAACACACACAACAAGCAAGTGTGTAACAGCTACACGGGAAGCTGTGTGGGTGTGACGTGTAATAATTTTCCCGGATTTGAGACAAGAGTTATTCATGTGATGGGTCAAAGTTTCAAAAGGAAGGAAATATTTGGTGGTCTCATTACTCACACTGTGTGTGTGTGTTGTGTGTGTGCATGGCACTTCAAAGTGTACTCACGAGTTACTGTGTCACATGATGTTTGGTATGTTATAGAGCTATACAAGCAGACACTCATACATCTACTGACTTGATCAATAAGTTTCTTGTGAAAAGAAAGAGAGGGCTGGTCAAGGGGGGGGGGGGGCTATCCAGGTGTGTGTGATATCTGTGAGGGGATGTCCGTCTAAGGAATGAAGATATATGTAGATATATGAGCATTGGGGGGGGGGGGTGCGATTTCAAATTGGTCCCAATTCATAATATATTGCTATATTCCTTTAACTACGCCACCAGTCTTTTGTTTATAGGTCAACATACCAATGCGTCTCAATACCTTAGCAATATCTAACGAGTGCTTAGGGAACTCAATCAGGGTTGGGGGGGGGGGGCACTCAACATAGCTACTGATTGCAAGGGAGGGAGGCTCCACGCTAACCGTAAATGTAATCCCAATTCGGATGCCAGCCTCAACAAGATAGATCACACTTTCATACAGAAGCGTCAAACTGTTCTAGTATGTTGATAGGGAATTTATCACGCAACACATCGGGTAAACACGCACAAACATTTGTCACAGAGCTAGCTACATCGCAATGGGCTGTCACACATAAATGTCCATTGACCCGGTACATCGAAACATGTCATCATAAATAAATGTTTACAGACCCGGCTTGTGAGATCTCAAAGAAATGGTCACATTGATATTGCATATAGACCAATACCAGTCACATTTTATGCACTACACACCACACGCTAAACATGTTTGACACACCGCAAACTAAACATTTTTCTAGTGAGTAACAGCCGTACAACTTAAAAAAGTGGGGGGATTTTCAAATTCTCCCGCTCTCTCCCTCAACCCTAGCTACGCCTCTGTATTAAAATGTTACAAAAACCTTCCGTTGTTGTTCGCATTAAGTGACGCACTGCGTAAGAGAACTAAAGAAACCCAAGATTTGGGAAGTTTCACTACAGCCTGGTTCTTTGGGACAACTGATGGATGTAATACATAATATTGTTATAACTCTGCCATGCGCACTGCCATCCCGGCGAGAGGAGGTAGGATTTGATCACAATGGCATCTTTGAAACAACTAGACCAACTCTTAGTTAAAGAGCTTAGGCAGGAACTTCGTTACCGATGTCTGAAGCTTGGTGCTACCAAGGAGGTGCTTACAGCTCGTCTCCGACAAGCCCTGATCGATAAAGACGAAGATCAGGATACCTACCTATTTGAAATTAAACCCGAGATTTATGAGCTCATTGGCAAGATACATGAAGGTATTGATGCAATGTGTGAACAAATTCACAGTATGAGGAACAAGGTAGATAAAATGGTGTCTCACACGAAAGAAGGAGTAGACTCGTTGGTAAAGGAGCAGTTGCCCGTAGACTCGTTGGTGAGGAAGTTGCGTGGTCAAGACTGTGGCTGCACAAACAGTGGTGACGGAGACGCTGGGGATTGGAGCGCTGACTGTGACTGTGTTGTGGGCAAGTCTTGTGGTTGTGACTTTCTAGACGAGAAACGTGAAAACGATTGCTGCGACGATCTCAACCGGATGTTTCAAATCGAAACGAAAGTAACAAATGAAGAAACCAGGGAAGTCTGCTATGTGCCTGAAGATTTTGTTCCTAATGTTTCTGCAACAAGTACCCCTATGAGCCGAACAGATTAAAACAACGTTGGGTCTGCGTCTAAGCTTGCTGCTGTGGACTTTAAAGACCTCTGTTTATCTGTCAGTACCTTTGATGAGAATTCAAACCATGAAAAACCGTTTCTGATTCCTTGCCTTGGTTGTCGTCGGGTGAAATTGCGAATACGGGCCCCAACAATGGCCGAGACAGAAACAACGAATTTGACTTTGGCAGCGGCATAAGAGAGAACTCGATGCTTGGCAACTGCATTCAGGCGATTGACATGAACTGTATATGCGGCATCCTGCGGGGACAGTGCCCATGCCGAGAAACCCAGCTACAAGATCTGAACTTAACAGAAATGTGTACTTCTGCCCACAGCAGTGAGAGTGACTTGAACGGTTGTGAATTATTTCCGCGAAACCTGATGTAGTGGTGGATGAACATTACAAGGATGCTTCATAGGCATACCTTACAGATGAGGCTGAGAAAGACTATGTGCTTGAAACCATGGCTACCAGTGAGCCTACAACTGTGTCACGAGACGTCCATGGAAAAGGTCCGCTGACTCAGCGTCTTAGAACAACAACCCTGAAATCTAAAGTGATCGCCACAACCTCCATTTGTGTTAAGTGGCCGGCAACCCTGACCTCCACTAACTCTCCCTGTGTCAACTGGCTGACATCAGCGACTATCGTCATGAGGTCGAAGAAGCGACCACGACATCGTCTCAAGCGTAGACTGGCCAACTGGAAGAAGAGAAAGCGACGGCCTCCGAAAACTGCAGATGGTTTCGTGGGCAACAGGCACCCTACCGACTGTGGTTCCCACCGATCGACCTCCACCTGAACTGTCAAACCTCCACTGCACTGTTTCTTTTAGGAACGAAAGGCTCTAAGAAGGGGAAGTGTGATATCTCTGCCATGCGCACCGCCATCCAGGCTAGTGCAGAAGGTGAGCACTATTAGACACTAGACTAGGAAGGATGTTGACATTAGAAAGAAGAACGATTTCCGCCCAAGTCTAGAGCCGAGATGAAGATGCTGTGCTCAGGCAGATGCCCTTTGTGTTTGTCATGTCTCCATGTAAATAAACATCTATGTCTCGTTGAGTTGCCTCCCTTAAGTTATTACACTATGCTAACATCTAACATTGTATATGTCTAGTGATGTGCGGGTTCAAGTATAACAGATTGGAAGTAAGTCATACATACACAAAAAAGACAACTGGAATTAAACAAAAGTGTGTCGGCTGCTGGGTAGACCTGTTGGACAGAATCCAAGATAAAGTGTATCACATTTAATAAGTTAATGAATATATATATACTTACTTACTTATGCTTATATTAAACTTTAATTGCTCTATTCAAGACGACAGGTGTACAAACACTATATACTCAAAAGCAGCTTGCCTCTAAGGGGAGCTACTATAAACAAAAATTATCATCCTATTGTTGGGTATGAAATCAAGAGCTTTGCCTCTTTCAAAGAAGAAATGTTTATAGTGTTGTTGTGTGCTAGGCCAACATTTGCACCCAAGTTTGAACTTATTGTGCTAATCAAATGTCACATTTATTAATTGGGTCTCGCAGATTAGTCAGAGAGGCTGTAACAGGTGTCGCGTGCATGTGTGTGCACCAAGTTACTCCCCCCCCCCCTTGTCAACAAGAATGAATGAGTCAGAGTGCACTAAGCATGCTATAGGAGGATGAAAGTTGCATTATGGTTGCACAAACTCAGAAGCGGATCCGCTCATGGACATGGAATATTCAAGCCATGGACTTGCTTAATTGTCTAAAAGAAAACGATTTTAATGAATCATTCAGCGTTTTTGTTCACTTGAAAACAAACACTACAACCTAATATCGATAATAAGATGTTTGGCTTATATTTACTTTCTTTTGCCCGAAAGGAGACATCTGCTTTTCAACAGCTTTTCCAGTTTTACGATACCACTGCCTGGTCGTGTGGTATGAGCGCTGGTCTGTCGTTCACACTTCTCGATGGTTCCAGGTACATACCCTGACTGCTGCCATCCCCCGTCGTCCAGCGAGAGGTTTGGTCTAGGAAGTAAATTATCTTAAACTCTGAAGAAACATCCGAAACATGTCAAACATTTAAAACAAACACTTAAATGGGACAGACCGAAAGAAGACACAAAACTAATTGCGGCTTTTCATCTTTCGAGGGCCGCTAAAAAAATAAAGTTTTTTTAAGACTTATTTAAGCCCATCGTGTACGCGGATGGCAATTCAATGCATCTATCTTGTATTTAATGTTAAATCTTAATAAAATTAATGTATCTGCTTCTACTAGATCCTCTTTTTTTTTGCTGCAGCTCTACATTTAAATTCGGCCCTGCTACTTTGGACTGACCAACAACTCGACCAAATCTTTGTATTAACCAACAAAAGTTTCCCTCGACCAGATCGACTTTTTATTAATGGAAGAAATTACAGGTGTCTAGACGACTAGAAAGAATATAGGCGACGCTGAATAAGCAGAAAAGTGTAGGGACTTACCACTTGGTCTGGTGAATAGAAAGTCAATAAGTTCACTCAGAAGTCCACACTTTAAACTGGCGAAGAAAAATCATCAATACTTTTATCAGCAACTTCAAAACATCAAAGTCAATTAGAATACGAAAATAAATCTAGGAGTTCAAACCGCGGTCCTCAGTCTGGGCAAACAAGGGGCAACGTGACAAAAGTTGGAAAAAAATGGGGAGAATTTCAACACAGTTCTTCATAACAAGCAATAAGTACTGGCCTAAGATTGCGTCTTTGACAGAATATTTGAATATATTGCTAATTAGAATAATGTTTGTTTATTTTAAACTTCTTAGAATGACATGTATAGCCATTGTTTGTGTACCCTCGTTATTATAATGATCTGAAATATTGGTCATATATATATTTTTTTTAAGAATATTTAAGATGATTCAATTTTTACATTTATGCATTTTTTAAATAAATATAATCTATACAGATTCACGAGCCAGATAAATCACTCCGGCGGTCCGTAAATTGTCCACCCCTGTATACATCGATAGTAAAAGGGATAAAGTGAGAATTTAGTTGAACCATGTACCAAGATACCAGAATTTAGTTACGTTTAATTTTAAAAATAGTTTTCCTTATTATCTTCCCTAGCACTTATCACGGAAGGTCTCCCCACCCCAAACCCAAACAATGTTAAAAATTCTTCAGTACTATAGTATTAGTCCAAAGAATTCAACAATACCAACAAGTGGACCATAGTTCTCAGAGATGCAGCTGTTTTGTATTTAGCGGCCCCCGAAAGGGGAAAAGACGCTATTAGTTTTGTGTGAAATGTCTGTCCGTCCGTCCCGTTTAGATCTCGTAAACTAAAAAAGATATTAAAAATCCGACATGACAATATTTTAGACCATTCAAAGTTCTGATGCAACGGCTACTTTTTTTTTCTGGAAGCGAAAAATCTAATTTTTAAAATCAGTTATGCAAGCAGTTTTTTAAAGAGAAAAAGCTAATTGGTATGCATTATAAGTTAGACCTAATTAAAAACGAATAATAATCTTGCAAACTTCATTTTCCTAAATATTTGATACGTTTAACGCATTTTTTTTTTTTTTTTTTTTCCCCAAGAATTTGAAAAAGAGATTGAGTTGAGCCTTTTCAAAACAATTAGATCAATTATAAGACATCAGTTAGGGGAGGCATGCGGTGGCTGAGCGGTAAAGCGCTTGGCTTCCGAACCGGGGGGTCCCAGGTTCGAATCCTGGTGAAGACTGGGATTTTCAACTTTGGAATCTTTGGGCGCCTCTGAGTCCACTCATCTCTAATGGGTACCTGACATTAGTTGGGGAAAAGTAAAGGCGATTGGTCATTGTGCTGGCTACATGACACCCTCGTTAACCGTAGGCCACAAAAACAGATGAACCATCTGCCCTATAGACCACAAGGTCTATAAGGGGAACTAGTTAGGCCAGGTTCACATCTAACTTTACAATCACTTGCACCTATCCTTTGATCTGCTGGATCCGACATGCCGGTGAAGAGCAGATTCCATGGGAGGGGGGCAACCTTTTCCTATCGAGGGCCGCATTAAAATAATTTTGGGAAATGGGGGCCGCATCTCTTTCTTTCTCTCTCTCTCTCTCTATATATATATATATATATATATATATATATCATATTGTATATATCATATTGTCACTTTACAAAACAATTGTATCTTCAAAAACGTACTTTGGTTTTGACACGTGATCCATATCACGTGACCATTTTTTTTTTCACTGATAGGTATCTTATGTTTAAAAGACTTTTACTTTGAATAAATGTACACAGTGGCCTTATCCTGAAACAATTTTGTTTTGTAACCGTCTGGTGCCATCTTTTCATTGGCAACGCTTCTCACCCCCAACGTGGGCGCTCGGGTGGAAACAATCGTCAAAGAAAACCATCAGACTGGGAAGCAAAACAGAATCCCCCCCCCCCGGTCGGGTTGCACAAAGGAATCCAGCTCCTGGCAATAAAAGAGAAAACCCCCGTTCTAATCCACATACTGTTCCTGTTTTAAGGCGGACACTTGCACGGCTGATATGGTACAAGAAGAGAAAACTGGGGGTGAGGTCCAAAAAGTCTTAGGAAACGAGCCGTTGGAAAATTGTAACGAATTTAATATGCAATAGATCCGACATGCCGGTGAAGAGCAGATTCCAACCTTTTTCTATCGAGGGCCGCATTAAAATAATTTTGGGAAATGGGGGCCGCATCTCTCTCTCTCACTCTCTCTCTCTCTCTCTCTCTCTATATATATATATATATTTATATATATATATATATATATATATATTTATCATATTGTCACTTTACAAAACAATTAGAGCAATTATATATTCATTATAAGACATTAGTGAGGCCAGGTTCACATCTAACTTCACATTCACTTTGTTCTGTCTCATATACAACTAGCAGGAAATAAGAAGGCTGACACACTCGCCTAGAGTAGAAGAACAAACTCACAAATAAACTCTGCACTCTATCCAGAAGAAATGAAGAAATTAATTGTAGATAAAATAAATGAGAAATGGACGATATCCCATCCAAATCACAAGAAAGATGACTCTTACTATAAGCTATCCCGACAAGGCCAACGTCTAATCTTTCGACTCAGGACCGGACACAACAGAATGCGACAACACATGCACCGGAAACTCAAAATTGGAACCAGTGAAATCTGCCCATGTGGAGTATCACCAGAAAATGCCGACCACGTCCTCCAAAACTGCTCTCTTTACCAAGAGGCCCGTAAAAGACATTGGCCCCAATCACCCCAATAGAAAGGAAACTATATGGAGAGTTCCCTGATTTGGAAACCACTGCGCAGTTCATCTCATGGATTGGTCTAGTCATATGAACACTCCAACATAACAATGAGAACGATGAAGTAGAAGAAAAAGAAGAACTTTGTTCTGTGGACCGCTGGGGCATAACACAAGATCCGTGAGCCTTCTCTCTCCATTCTTCTCTTTCATTTGTCATTGATAGAATTTCATTCTGATGTTTTTTTTTGAAAATATTGAAAACCTGCCTTTTTATCAGCCTGGGTGGACCACTTCGGGGGCCGATTTTGAGTTTGTGTGTCTCCACTCAAACTGTTTTTGTAACCTTGTTATTATTGTCTTTTTACATTACAACATTTCACGACTAGCTTAATAGTTGTTATCCTTGTGACTGTTTGTGACAAGTCAAAAACTTGCTGTCAGAGTCACTCAAATTTATCACAGCATTAATTATTATTATTTATTTGTTTTATTTTAATTATTTCCCATTTTTAGTCCCAATTTCCCTACCCACCCCCACCCTTTTCCTCTTCTCGCTAGACTTAAGTCCACCACCTTGGCGATAGCCAGGCCACGACTTTCTAGTTTATCTCCCCTTGACCGGGTAAAAGATCAAACAAACAGTCACCTACTTTGGTCCTAGGTGCCGGATGTCCGACTTTCACGTCGAAACCACCTTGAATGAAACACGCTTCATTATTTCTTCTACCCCACCCACGTCTCTCTTTGATCAAGGCGATTCTTCGTGTCACCATTCCAATGTGCCCCTCTTGTCGGACTTCACGCACGTGAGAGATAATCCTTAGGCCTTCGCCTTTCCTGTTTCCGCCCATCTCTTCCGGACTTTTATAAGGTAGAGTAAGGCGGGACAGATACTCTACTTCTCATTCTCGCTGACTAGTCGAATCTGGACTATTTCATTCACTCTTACTCTTAGAGGAATACCTGGTGCCTCGCTCAGGTGTCTGCCTACTTATTCGGCATTGTTTGACAGACACTCGTCAACCTATTTGTTTTTGAGTATCATCTCCTGCCTACTGGGATCTACTCAACTATTTATCAGATCACTTGCCTACTTATTCAGCATCAATCAACTACTTTATTTGGTGCTATTCAGCACTGCGATCTACTAATTGCCTGCATATTCGACAACCCACCTGTCAACTTATTAGGTACGGCGTCCCTATAGACCACGTGTCTGTGCGAGACGTCATAGCTCCGCCAGATTTCCGCAACTTACTGGAATTCTCCTGCTAACTACGCTGCCCACTACAGATATCAGCTCTGCCCGCAGTACACGTTTGCCCACGGTAGCCGGCCACCCGCCCTACTGTGCCCACTACAGATATCAGAACTTTGGATTGAGACTCCACAAGAACTGTATCACAGGCGTCCCTCTATCCGCTAGAGCGCCACCTCCAGCTGCAAAACCTCAAGCGCGGATCACAGCCAGCTGCGACATCAGAAGGACAACCAGCTAAGTTCAGAAAACAAAGTGACATATTCTTTTATTAAGTGCAAGAGTGATGAATAAATATAGTATTGATTATAGATAGATGCAAACCCTTCCCCTTTTTATTTTTCTATGTAATTATTTATGTAAATATATATTCTTCAATTTTAACTTTGTAGCTCTCTTTCATTGCTTGTCTCGTTGCGTGCCTGCTCCCGATTTATATGCTGATGGGTCGGTAAGTGATATCTTGAAAAATAATCATCCCCTAGACATTAATCAAGCCAAACACACGTCACACGCGAAAACCTGTCACACTGCTGTCAAATTACAGTCTGTCAGCACATCGACCTGTTCTTACACATGTTTATTAAAAAAAAAAGATTTTTCACAGAGGTATGTGGACACAAATAATGTGAAGTTTAGCATCAAAGTTTTTTTAAATTGTGGAAATACAGCTTCTGGCACCCATACTACTCTCTTTTAGATCATAATTTACTTGGAAGTATGTCCGCTGGAGCTGAATCAGCTTCTGCACTAAATGGTGAACTGGGGGTAATGAGAACTGGTTCCAAGCTCTGTACATCTTACAATTTGCTTTCAAATCCCACAATCAAGAAATCCAAATAAGTCTTGTATTTTTTATACCATTTCGCTACAAAAATGTTCACCTTTCAGCAAAGCAAAGAGTCCAAATCTGTTTTCGCTATATTGCCTGGAGAAATGGGAAAACTTTGTTTAAAAAGATTTAAAATGCACACACATTTCATGTGCAAACCAATGAAACCACCAATTTGTTATTTCCCTAATGAAGAACATGAAGTCTGTTTTCAACTCTTCATTAGAAATATTAGCAACAAAATCAATTCAAAGTCTTTCAAGAACATCACGATTTCTTCCTTGTGATTCCATATCCTTCTTAACACCTTGCCGCCCAGGCTAAGCCAGCGGATACTACTGTAGTACAGAACATCGGAATGTTTTGTTTTCCTATCTTCAAATACTTCTGGGTTAAGTCCCCTAGTTCTGATAAGTTTGATTACTGAGATAATTGGGTCAATAATATTTTTGATAATTAATATAACTTTGCACAAACTTTCCCGTTTAGAGATTATTGTTAGGATATTGTTCTTTAATTAGTTAAAAACCTGTTTTTCTTAGTCAAAGCATCTGTGAGCACACCTAATTTCTGTAGGTGTCCGTGGGCCCCATAAAACACTCTGGCGGACCGTATGTGGCCCGCTGGCCGTAATTTGCCCACACCTGGCCTAGAGTTTCAAGAGGTGTAGTCTCAGATCTTAAAATAATAAAATTAGTGTCATTTTAAAAAGATCTTGAACCAAGTAAATAACAGACATGTACGCTATGTGCGCCCTCTGGAGGCTGTTTGACTGTATGTTCTTTAGTTTAATACATTTAAGTGACGTCATTGGTGACGTCATGGGTTGCGCCATCGAGATCATCAGTGATTCTTCGCCCACGCAGGACGCTGTCTAAGGAGTATCCATAAGGTGCGTTGGTTCCACCACATACCAGACACAGAAATCTTAAAGCTGTCCAACATAAACAGTATCAATGTAGTTCGTTTGCCAGACAATCGCCTTCCCAAACGACTTCTGTACAGGGAGTTGTGTGCAGGAAAGCGCTCCCAGAAAAGTCAATACAAGCGCTTTAAAGACACCCTTAAGAACTCCTTCAAGGAATGCGATATCGACTTTCACGGCTGGGAAGCACTAGCTCTCTATCGATCCTCATGACGTGAAGTTGTGAGTCTCGGAGTCTCAAGATTTGAAGCAAGAAGAGGGGCTAGGGTAAAAGAGCGCCGAACCAACAAAAAGCTGCCGGATTTTTAAAGCTAGGATTGGGCTTTACAGTCATCTTTGAGTCCATAGGAAATGATAAAAATGTGCTCATCTTCGATCACGCAGGAGCTATCTATCTATCTATCTATCTATCTATCTATCTATCTATCTATCTATCTATCTATCTATCTATCTATCTATCTATCTATCTATCTATCTATCTATCTATCTATCTATCTATCTATCTATCTATCTTACTATATATATATATATATATACATATATTTATATATATATATATATATATTTATATATACAGGACGAGATTGTGAGTTCAAAATACGTGGAAACATTTCTAGTCGAACGTTTGTGACGTCAATCAAGTGGCGTAGTTAAATTTTATGATGGCGAACATTAGCCAGTGAAGTTACCTACTACTAAGAACATTAGCCAGTGAAGTTACTTACTACCAAGAACATTACCCAGTGAAGTTACCTACTACTAAGAACATTAGTTACAGTGAAGCTACCTACTAGCAAGAACATTCAAATGTTTTAAGAGATGCTCTATCTCTATTTGAAAAATAAAATAGCAATTTAAACATTACATTTATTATCTGCAGTTTCTCGTTTCGTTGAATACAAGCCTGATATTTCATTAAATAATATTAATAATAAAACAACAACAATCGGTCTATTCAATTGGACAACCCAAATGAAGTCATACATGAAAATAATAACACGTGATTGTATTGCCGTGAGTCTTGACACATGCTGTCAGTGATACTCTAGAGTAGAATGAAAGAACGTAGACTTCACACAATACTCATAAAACCCTACAAACAAGGCATGTTAATTAAACTGCTCCAGGTAGATGTATTTATAGGCTAGTGGTCAGTGTTCTAGGTACCAGACTCATTTTGCCTTGAACCTTGAACAGCAGTTAACTTAGTCTAGAAACGCGTCTTGGGTAGGACATATATTTCTATTACTATAACTTTAAAAATTATTTGTTTAAGGAAAATAAAATTAGTCTTGTACATTGATGAATGTAATTGTAGATTAGCAGCTTAGGGCATTTTTAAAAACTAGTTCAATTTGTAAAAGTAGTGATTTAGATAGTTTTGTATCCCCTCCTCTACGTTTTATAGGAACACCTTTTTAAAAGATTATCTCTTTAAATGAACTGTAAATCAATACAATAAGTATAAGACAAAGACATTACCATTGCTAAGTGTAAAACAAAAGTGTAAAGTGGACTAAATGATCAAATAAAAAATTCAATTTCTTAAAGTAACAACATGATAACGCGAGAGCAGCAACCTTTGTTTTAATAGAACTTATCAAATTAGTAAAATACTAACATAAAGTAAATAAACATAAAATCATGAAACTTGTTTACATATGAATGTTTACTGATTATTATCTGTCCAAAAAAATATGCACCAAAATAATAGAAAACGTTAATCAGCAGATCCGAATGTCACAGTGAAAGATTAGAGAGGCATATAAAAAGACAAAGTAAATAAAAAACAATGGCGCCGTTCGTTTTGTCTGCTGTTTTCTTCATGTTCCTAGAGTACGCCTATGGAATTAACGTCGCCGCCTTTAATATCCAACATTTCGGGGACACGAAGGTGAATGATGTGGGGCGAGACATCGTCCGGGTGCTGGCCAACTACGACATCGTTTTAATTCAAGAGGTCAGAGACATGGACCAGTCCTCCTTGAACACACTGAAGGACCTGCTGGGCTCCAAAGTATGGGACTATGTGTCCAGCGACCCCATAGGAAGAGGCACCTACAAGGAGCAGTATGTCTACTTCTACAAGAAGGCAGTGGTGAAGATTCTGGGCCAGTTCCAGTACGACGACTCTGCCAGGGATGTGTTTGAGAGAGAGCCTTTTGCAGTGAACATTCAGTACAACTCGCCCAAACGTGGGAAGAATGTTAACGTTGTTTTGATGGGTATACACACAAAGCCAGAGAAAGCTTTTGTGGAACTGGAGGTAAACTAAACACTTTTATTTTGTTACATTATAAGCAAATGTAGTAGATAAGGACGCTAGTCTTTTTAAATGAACTTTAAATTTGTCGCGAAGTAAACTTTAACCTTCACGTCTTCTTATATAAGCACTAGCCGGATATGAACAGCGGGCCTTAGTTTGTATATCACTGATATAGTGCCTTGTATTTAAATCTATGTCAAACATGTTCCCTTAACACTTTTCTTATGTTCACAGGAAAATAAAACAGACTCTAAAGATTGGGGTTGACCCATTCAATCGACATATTCCTAGCTAATATAAAATACTGTGACAATAGGTTGACCTGATTGGCTAAAAGTTTCGTTCTTCAATGGAGACACATTTTTTTTTTAATATTTATTTTTGGGCTTTCTTGTTGTTTCTTGTTACATACACTACGATCTCCGCCATGATCTAAGGAACATACATACATACACAGTTATTACATACATAGATACATAGATACATAGATACATAGATACATACATACAAACATACATCATACATACATACATACATACATACATACATACATACATACATACATACATACATACAAACATACATACATACATACATACATACATACATACATACATACATACATACATACATACATACATACATACATATATACATACACATAATGTTGTAACTCCACTCCCGAGCCACACTGATGGTGCGCATCAGAGCTCCATTCAACACAAGTAGTAGACGGCTGGTTTATTCAAAGGAAGAAGGACTGTTGTGGATGCGGTTAAGGTTATGGGAGTCTGAACAGTCTGGGGCTAAGTTCTGTCCTGTGTGATACTAGTGAACTGTTCGGAAGACCTGGAGCGACACTGGGGAGTGTGTCGGTGGTCTGTTTTGCTGTTCTGGTATTAATTAGGACTCTTTGATCTTAAGACATTACTTCATGTGATTTTAAAAGCGGAAGTCTTAGTCTAACTGTTTGTTGATATCTTATAATTAATGCATCGTTTATTATTACATTCTACCTTTCGTTGAGTGTCTGCCTTAGATATATAACAATTGGTGTCTGGGAGTGGAATTTGGACAGCTGAGCTGAGCTACAAACAGTTGAAGGAGGAGCTCCGAGCCAGAGAGCCGAAGATCGTTTGGACGAAGGAAAAGATGAGAGCACGTCTTGGACAGGAGCTGGTTGATGAAGGGGAGGATCCTGATACCTACCCGTTTGAGGTAGAACCAGATATTGGTGAGCTCCTGATCACCATGCAGGACCCGTTACGGGAACAGGGCAAAAAAATGTGTACCTTGCAGGATTCGATAAATCATTCGATGGACAAAATCATGCGTAACGTGCAAGGCCAGATCGAACCTTTGTGAGAGAAATCCAACATTATTCAACAATGAACCGTCACCCATTCGAGACTGTGGCTGTACTGAACATTACAAAGAAGGCGTCGATCTTAACAAGAAGTACACAGATGAACAGAAAGTGACAGTGGAAAAAATAGGAGAAGTCTGCTATGTGACTGAAGGTTTTGCTGTACCTGCTATGAGTGCCTCAACTTTGGGCTTGCGTCCGAGCCTGTCGCTTTGGACCTTAAGGACCCCTGTCGATCTGCCAATGCATACGAGGGGAACTTGAATTTTGATTGTTGCATTCAGGCGTTAAGCAACAGCTGTACATACGGTGCTTCACGAAGAGAATGCAAATGTCAAGAAACTCACCAACTGGGTCTGAAACCAGTGGACTTCGATACTTCTGTTTTCACCAGCGAGAGAAGCCCTGAAGGTGGTTAGAAGAACCCTGTGAGACGTGATGCAGCAGCTGATGAACTTGTGCACATCAGACGTTATCCACGTGCCATACAGGCATGTCTTCCAGATGCTGCTGGCTTTTCTGAACTGTTTAATAACCTGACCTCCTGGGGGCCTCCTGCTAAATTGCAAAGCATTCACCGAGAGAGTCTGCTGAAGCAATGTGTAGAACCAGTGGTCTTGATGACCACTGCCATGACATCCACTGCCTCGCTTCTTGACATGAGGCTGCCGTCGGTGGCAGAAGCGGATCCAGAACTTTAGAGCGAGGGGGGAGGGCGATTTTTTTCCAAACCCTAACGCCCAGTAAACCCTAGCCCTAAACGTGCGTACGGCATATATATATATATATATGTTCCTCAACCTTCGGAAAAAAAAATCCCTAAAAAGACAGTCATGATGAGGCCTTTCTTTTGAAATTCCCCGACGCCAAAAGCGTTTTCCATTTTTCACTGCATCTACAGCTCATTATATATTAGTGGGTTTCGGGGCGAAGCCCCGACGCCAAAATCGTTTTCTTGCATTCTTCACTGCAGAAACGCATTCTCTTGACATCTATAGCTCATTATTTGTCCTATTTAAAATATGTTTTACTTGAAAAATATTCAAATATGACTTTATAGGCCCTTACAAAATTGTAAATAAAACGATTTGAAGATACCTCACATATTTAGATTATAGTTTTGAGGGTTGCTAAGGTTGCTCTAGTGGTGTAACTGTTCTAAAGAAGAGCTATTCTGTTAATATGTATGAAAGTGTCCATTTCTTGTCGTATATAAATTATAATCATTTAAAAAAAAATTATTGAGTAGAAATATTAAAATGATATATCGAAACCACTCAAAGTATTTTTTCGTACAAAATGAAAAATAACATCAGATAGACTACATAATATAGGATGGCTGCCTGGTCGTGTGTTAGCGCTTTGGACTGTCGTTCAGTGGTCTCGATGGTCCCAGGCTAGAATCCTGTCAAATAGGTTGTCATGCTCCGTCGTCCTGCGGGAAGTTTGGGCTACGATGAAATTATCGTCATGTCAACGAATATCCAAAAATGTGTAAAAACAAAAAACAACAAAAAAAAGAAAAACCTCACACTTGTACAGCCTTTAATCAGTAGCGTAGCAAGGTACCACCTTTTGAAGCACCGTTAAGAAATTCATGTCTATCCAACTCAGTAGAAAGTCATGATCTCGCGATACATTTTGTAATTTCTTTAAAGAATTGGATGAGTCGTAGGTGGCACCTGTGTTATACATCATGGAAGGATAATTCAATGACGTGTAATCAGAACATTTAAAAAAAAAAAGAATCGCTAATGGGATGAGATCTAGTTTTTTTTTCAGAACTATAAGAGTTGCAAGGTCATCTGATGATCTATGGTATCGAAGCCGAAATAGCTCAGTTAGGAGAGCGTTAGACAAGATCTAAAGGTCCCTGCGTCGATTCCGGCTTTCGGCAATTTTTAAAAATTATTTTTATTTATTTATTATCATATTTAGGGGGTAAAGAAACAAAATGATGACGTCCTTCCGGTTTCATTTTTTTTCTAAAAGTTTATATTTAAAACAAGAAAAACAACACAAAAATCACTTTAAAAGAAAACAACTTATTTTAAGCGTAATTGTATGACATAGTTTGGATCAGTCATTTGATTAAATTAGTAATAGATACAGACAATCAATAATAAATCTTTGCCATCAGAAATATTTTACAAAGCTTATATCAACTCACTCTGTCTGACGTCTGAATTATACATTATAGAATTATTATTTAACGAGCTGACCCGCGGCGTAGCATACGCCGCTATTTAGTGACGGGTGAACACTTCCTGAAAGACACAGTTGTACAAATGGGTTGGGTTTGGGCAAACGACTGTGTGCGCATGCTTGGAAAGCGAGGAAGGTGCGGTTGCGGGCGGGAGGAGGGCTAAAGAGTCTGCGTGCGTGCGTGGTGTCGCGTAAGGTTGGGCGACATAGAGACTTGTTTTCCCACCCCACTTTTATTTTCGCAGCCGCGCTCTCTGTCGCCGCGAAAGTTTGTACGCGATATTTATCCGACACCCCTCAGGTCAAGATGAAATTTCGCACAATTAAATCTTTTACCTGACATCACAAGAATCAATAATTAAAAAGAAAACAAAGAAAAAAAAACAATTAAGTATTTGGTAATAAAATACTTTTTGGGGGGGGGGGGGGCGGTGTATTTCAAACAAGGGAATGGAATAGTACTTGACTGAAGTGGTGGTATAAGCTGAATTAGTCCCCTTTATATTAAGCTGCCCTCTCATGCTTAGTGAACGCAAACATGAAATAAAAACATACAATGTTCCATGTTCACAGACTCTCGCTAGTAGAGTGGTTACCGCGTTGGCTTGAGAAGCCTGATAAGACTTTAACTCATCAACTTAAGTCGGCACGTTCCCTTTTAATATATGTATTTGTATAAATGCTTTTTTATTGTCCCAGGTTCGAATCCTGGTGAAGACTGGAATTTTTTATTACGGGGTCTTTGGTCGCCTCTGATTGCACCCAGGTTGATTGGGTATATGTAATGGAGAAAGGAGCCATGCTTATCTACTCTGTGTCGTTCCAATTGAGTATATGTACTGCCATAGTTTGTACTGCCTATACGAAATTCGGATTATTAGTTATTATGTCTGTTTCGTGATTTATTAAGTAGTGAATTGTTATTTTGTATATTTCTAAGACATTAAAATTAAATATAGTTTAAATTATTTACATATTAAATTCATAGCTACTTTGAGTTTTTCATACCACAAAACTTTAAAATATATCTTTTTAGATAGTTTTTTTTTTTTTAAATATGATTACGATCATATGCACTTTATAGCACTGCCAAATGAACTATTCTAAGTTCTTAAGTGTGAAAAAAAAAGAATTTTAATAGAGAGAAAGTATTCGATTTGTACTGTTTGATTTCATAAGAATTTAAAAGTAAATGAGAAACTAACAAGTGGAAATAGAGTTGATACGAAGATACGAAGATCAACTGCTAGGCATTGAGATACTGTTAAACTTATAGCAAGCCTTATTTATTTAGTTTGCAATGCTTAAAACTATTTTCAAATAAATTGTCTCTATCTCATAGGCTCTGCCCACAGCTATGACGACTTAAAACTATTTTTAAATGAATTGTCTCTATCTCATAGGCTCTGCCCACAGCTATGACGGCTTAAAAATATTTTCAAATGAATTGTCTCTATCTCCAGGCACTCCCCACAGCTATGACGGCGGCTAAAAGCTACTTCTCCAAAGTTGCAGGCGTCATCGCCATGGGAGACTTCAATGCTGACTGCAACTATGTGAATGACGCTCAGAAGGCTTCCCTGGCTATCTTCAACCAGAACGCCAGGTACCGCAGCCTGATCCCTGACACGGCCGACACCACCACCTCCACAAGCACCAACTGCGCCTACGACAGGATCGTCGTCGAGGGCAACAGTGACATTGTCGTCGACTCTGCAAGGGTCTACAGATTCGACACCGATCTGGGCATTGCATTTGACAGGACTGCAGCGATCAGTGACCACTACCCAGTGGATTTCAAATTGCAATAACATGTGATTTATGGATCGGATTTAATGTTGACCACAAACAAATAAAGTCACTGAACGACTCCTTGCCTCTGTGTGATTTGATTGATTTCAAGTGTTCCAGTTCATTTGGTCGTATTTAACTCATTAACTCAAATGCATTCAAAGTATTTTGATACTGTAAAAGTCACACGTGAGTTCCCATTGCTCTGTTTGTGCCCCGTAATGCAGGCCCTCGCTGGAGTTTTGATGATGATGATGATCTTTCTTTTCATTCTTCTTTCGTTATTTTTTCTCTTTTTTTTCCCTGTCTCATTCTCTTTCCCACTGCCTCCCATTCAAGTGACTGGTGTTGTGCTTACTTGGTATTGTTAGGTAAAATGAAACAGTGGTGGCAGAATGGTAAAGCGCTTGCGTTTAAACAGAGATGTCTAAGTCTGAATCCCCTGAATCCACACCACTCTAATGAGTAACTGACTTTAGTTGGGGAAAGAAAAGTCGGTAGATCGTTGTGTTAGCTACATGACACCCGCGTTAATGGTCATAGAAACAGAAGACCCTTGACCTTTACTTCATTTGACCTATACAATGCAAGGTCAGAAATGGGTACCCTATTAAACACGATTGACAGTTTCATTTCAGTAAGTATCCAAGACACGTCTCCTCAAATATATTGTCTGCACTTTCGAGTAATTACACATTCATGGATACATCATACTTATGGTGGCAGTAGTGATCTGATGGTTGTGCAGAATGCGCTTGGTCCCGGGTTCAAGTCCTGCCCGCACTCATCCCCCGTCGTCCGGCGGGAGATTCGGGGCAATAAGTAATTATCTTCGAATCTGAAGGAACACCTGAAACCTGTAAATCAACCAAAACACCTGTTGGGAAATATGAAGCATCCTATTTTGTAAAGTTTGTTTAGAATATAAAATACTGTTTTGAAAATGTCATGATTATATATTTACTAAGCAATATTATAAATGCTTTTAATGAAGTCTTCAAAATAAGGTTGAGGCACCCCAACGGTTTCCCCCTCCGAAGCGTCTACTTTCCTAACCGCGGCTCAGCATCCACTTTACCTAGAAGTCAATGTGTCAATGTTTGTCTACACTTGACCTGATTTTGAAGCTAATCATTCGCTTCTTCCCTTTCACCATGTCCAGCTTGGCTTCTCTTTACTCACCAGACATTGAACATAACACAGACTCGGTGACGGCCACACACACACACACACACAGACACACATACACACATACGTACTACGTCATCTAGCTGCTTTTGTTTCTTTTGTTACGTGCGAGTTGGACAAAGTCTATCAACTAGTTAGCGTCAGTGAACCGGAACCAGAGTGACCTTGAATTTGTAATGACCATTTCGCAGCTCCGCTCCACTGAAAACAAATATGGTACAAGTTTGTCAACTAAGCACAGACTTCCAAACGGACGAGACACTCCAGACATGTACATTGAAGACAGACATGTACATTAAAGACAGACATGTACATTAAAGACATACGTGTACATTGAAGACAGACATGTACATTGAAGACAGATGTGTACAATTGAAGACAGCCGTGTACATTGAAGACAGACATGTATATTGAAGACAGACATGTACACTGAAGACAGACATGTACATTGAAGACAGACATGTATATTGAAGACAGACATGTACACTGAAGACAGACATGTACATTGAAGACAAACATGTATATTGAAGACAGACATGTACATTGAAGACAGACATGTAT
Organism: Biomphalaria pfeifferi; assembly: GCA_030265305.1. Taxonomy (NCBI): domain Eukaryota; kingdom Metazoa; phylum Mollusca; class Gastropoda; family Planorbidae; genus Biomphalaria; species Biomphalaria pfeifferi. The sequence continues at coordinate 2,010,945 of JASAOG010000025.1, forward strand.
ATTGAAGACAGACAAGTACATTGAAGACAGACATGTACATTGAAGATAGACATGTACATTAAAGACATAACTTCTTTCCTTATCAAGTAGCTATTGTTACATAGAGAATCTGTGCAAGTTTCAGTTTTTACATTTGTTTACAATTTTATGATACATAACATCATAAGAGGGGAGGGTGTTAACCTCATCTGTTTCTTAACAAACGTGGCCCCGCTAAATTTAAGGAGGAAGAGGGCGTACTTACGGCTTACGACCGTTATAAAAGTGGCGACTCTAGGCTATACACCACAATATTAGTAAACCAGTGGAGAGAGAGGAACCGTTTTAAAATGCGTTTGTTCCTACATATTGCGGCCAACTTGTCTAAATCAGCTTGGCTCTCCACTGACAGAATACCAATTAGAAGGATTAGTACTATCCCTCCGTGGAGGAGAATGCCAGCACCAAAAATCAACATGTCCCTTATAGGACAGGAGGGAGCCACCAAGAGACATACTTCAAAATTTGGGATCCTACCCATCAGATGCCATTTTCTGCTAGACCGATGTGTCGGTATTGAGGGACCCCGATAGATGTGGGTATGGGGCCCTTATAGTCTACCCTGACCGGTAAGAACCAGATCGGCTCTCTGGTCTATGCCGGTTTTGGCTGCATGCTTCATGCACTGAATTAACAGAGATAACTCGGGCATAGTTACAGCAGACGTCCTCATGATACACTCGTGAGTTAAAAAAAAAACACTTCTGAGTTATCAAGTGTCCTTCACATTTTCCAAATCTATACATTTCAAACATTTATTTTCAAAAAACATACTTAAGTTTTGACATGTGATCCATATCACGTGACCCTATTGTTTTTTTTCCCTGATAAGAACTTTAAGTACAATAGACTTTTACTTGGAATGAATGTACACATTGGCTTAGTCCCCATCAAACAATTTCACTTTGTAAACATCTTTTCAATGGCAACATTTCTCCTTCCCCCCCCCCCCCTACGTGACGTTCGTGTAGAAACAATCATTAGAGAAGGCAATGAGACCAAGTGGGAAACAACAGAATCCCCGTCGGCATGCCCAAAGGAACCAAGGTCATTGTAATATCGGGGATAAAAGAGAAAAACCCCCGTTCTCATCCACACACCGTTCCTGCTTTATGGCGGACACTTGCACGGCTGATATGGTACAAGAAGAGACAACTTGGGGCGAGGTCCACTATGTCTTGGGAAACGAGCCATAGGAAAAAGGGATGTAACGAAGGGAGATTCCATGGGCCTAGAATTTCAAGAGGGTGTAGAGTCTCAGATCTGACGACAATCATACATTTAGTGCCATTTTAAAAAGATCTTGATCCAAGTAAATTAACAGACATGTACGCTATGTGCGCCCTCTGGAGGCTGTGTTTGATTGTATGTTCTTTAGTTTAATACATTTGATTTACGTCATTGGTGACGTCATCGGTGAAGTCATCTATATCATCAGTAACTCTTTGCCTACTGTGGACGTGCTGCTGTTGAGGTCAACATTTCTTGTCGAACGTTTGTGACGTCAATCAAAGTGGCGAACTTGAATTTTTTTTTTTATGCTTGAGAACATTAGCCAGTGAAGTTACCTACTACCAAGAACATTAGCCAGTGAAGTTACCTACTACCAAGAACATTAGCCAGTGAGGTTACCTACTGCCAAGAACATTAACATGGCGACGCAGTATACTAGAGGAAGCCGAGAGAACCGGGAAGAGCTGGGAAACCATCAAAAAACAATTAGCAAGAGAACGTGGAGAGTGGCGTGCATTTGTTGAGGTCCTATGTTCTATGAGCAAGCCAAAGGAATGATGATGATGATTAGCTGCAGTTTCTCGTTTCGTTGATTACGAGTCTGATATTTCATTAAATAATATTAATAATAAAACAACAACAATCGGTCTATTCAATAGGAAAACTCAAATGACGTCATGCGTAAAGAGAACACGTGATTGTATTGCCGTGAGAACAGACACGTGCTGTCAGTGATACAGTGAGTAGAAGTAAAGAATGTAGACTTGACACAATACTCATAAAACCCTACAAACAAGACTTTATATAGGCAGGTGGCGTAGGAGCAAATAAAGTCAACCGATACCTACTGCGTCAGGTAGATGTATTTTAAGCGGTCAGTGTTCTAGGTATCGGACTCTTTTGCCATGAATCTTGAACCTTCAACAGCAGTACGTTGACTTAGTCTAGAAACGCGTCTTGGGTAGGAAATATATTTCTATGACTAAAACTTTAAAAAATTATTTGTTTAAGGAAAAGACAATTAGTCTTGTACATTGATGAATATAATTGTAAATTAGCATCTCAAGACATATTGAAATAGGCCTACTAGTTAAAATGTTTAATTAAAAGTTGTGATTCAGATAGTTCTTGATCCCCTCCTCTACGTTTTATAAGAACACCATTTTTTAAAGGACCATCTCTTTAAATGAACTGTGAATCATTACTATAAGTATAAGAGAAAGACATTACCATTGCTAAGTGTAAAACAGAAGCTTATAGTGGAGATCTAATAAAAGACTCAATTTCTTAGGGTAACAACATCATAACGCGAGAGCAGCAACCTTTGTTCTTATATTCTAAAAGAACGCATCAAATGATTACAATAATAAGTAAATAAACATAAAATCGTGAAACTGATTTACATATGAATGTTTCCTGATTATTATCTGAACAAAAAATATTTCACCAAAATAATAGAAAAACTTTAATCAGCAGATCCAAATGTCACAGTGATAAGAAAGATAAGCGAGGCATATAAAAAGACAAACTAAATAAAAACTGATTTCAATTCTCTTAAACAATGGCGCCGCTCGTTTTGTCTGCTTTTTTCTTCATGTTCCTGGAGTACGCCCATGGAATCAACGTCGCCGCCTTTAATATCCAACATTTCGGGGACACGAAGGTAAACGAAGTGGGGCGAGACATCGTCCGGGTGCTGGCCCACTACGACATCGTTTTAATTCAAGAGGTCCGGGACGTGGATCATTCCTCCTTGAACATGCTGAAGGACCTGCTGGGCTCCACAGTATGGGACTATGTGTCCAGCGACCCCGTAGGAAGGACCACCTACAAGGAGCAGTATGTCTTCTTCTACAAGAAGGCAGTGGTGAAGATTCTGGGCCAGTTCCAGTATGACGACTCTGCCAGGGATGTGTTTGAGAGAGAGCCTTTCGCTGTGGACATTCAGTACAACTCGCCCACTCGTGGGAAGAATGTTAACGTAGTCTTGCTTGGTATACACACACAACCAGAGAAAGCTTTTGTGGAACTGGAGGTAAACTTAACACTTTTATTTTCATTATTAAAAATAATAGTAGTGGATAAAGAAAGATCCACTAGCGCTGGTCTTTTTAAACCTTCGCGTCTTCTTATATAAGCACTAGCCGGATATGAACATCGGGCCTTACTTTGTATATCACTGATGTAGTGCCTTTTATTTAAATCTATGTCAAACATGTTCCCTTAAAAAAAATTTTTTTTAATGTTCACAGGAAAATAAAACAGACTCTAAAGATTGGGGTTTACCCGTTCAATCGACATATTCCTAGCTAATATAAAATACTGTGACAATAGGTTGACCTGATTGGCTAAAAGTTTCGTTCTTCAATGGAGACACATTTTGTTTTTTTTTATATTCATTCTTTGGTTCTTTCTTGTTGTGGAAGTAACATACGCTACGATCTCCACCGTGATCTAAGAAACATTGAAGTTAAATTTTATCAAGATTGGTCTAAACATATATAACATACATACATATTTATTACATGCATACATACATGCATACATACATACATACATACACTTTATATTATGCTTTATATATCAGATTACATATGTCTGTGGCATTTTACGACTCGAGAGACGATCTTTTCCCATTGCAACTTCTTGTGTGACTAAAGAGGCCAATCCTTGATACACAGCTGCGATCGCAGGTTGGGCATATATAATCACCAGGCGCCGTTGCATTTTCGCCCTTCTTTCTGCTTCTGTTGTGTATGACATCTGCAATCTTTGACCCTTCCTTTATGCTATCTCTCCATGAGGATCTGTCCAGTGCCACCTCTTCCCAGTTGCCAGTGTCGATTTTGAAGAGCTTCATGTCACGTTTGCATACATCCGTATAACGTAAAAGTGGGCGACCAGCGGCTCTCCTGCCTTCTATTAGATCGCCATACAGGATGTCCTGTGGAAGTCGACCTACTGGCATTCTACGAACGTGGCCAAGCCAGCCAAGGCGTCTGCTGCTGATAACAGAGCGGATGTCCTGGCACCCTGCTCTTTGTAGCACTTCCTCATTGGTTATCTTATATTGCCACCTTATTTTAAAGATCCGCCTTAGGCATCGGAGGTGGAAAACATTCAGCTTTTTTTCCTGCCATGAGTAGGTTGACCATGTTTCACTTCCGTAAAGCAAGGTGCTCAACACACAGGTCCGGTAGACTAGGGCTTTAGTACTGCTAGTCAGCAATATGTTGTCCCAGACTCTTTTCTGCAGCCGTGACATGGTGGCCATTGCCTTAGCTATCCTGTTGTTTATGTCTTTATCCAGTAGAGTGTTGTTGGATATGATGGAGCCAAGGTAACAAAAGGGATCAACAATTTCTAGTGGTTGGCCATTAATGCTTACTTGAGGTGCAGTGTTTGTGTTTTGGACAAGTATCTTAGTCTTGCTTTGACAGATGTTTAAGCCGAACTTCTGGCAAGCAGCAGATAATTTGTCAACCAGGCACTGTAGCTGAATATCAGAATCAGCCACAATAGCTGCATCATCAGCATACAGGAGTTCCCTGATGAGTAGCTTCCTATCCCTTTGGATTACATATGACGTGATTAAATTATCTCAAATAAACCGACCCTCCCCCATCGCTGTCACTAGTATATTGTATTTGCCACTACGTTGTTGTTATATCGCGATCCCCTCCCCCTCTAGTATCAAATACAATCTTTAGTATTAAATAAATCTAAAAAGGAGAGAGAATTCTTCACAGTGCTTATGACTTTATAAAAAAGAGAATGAAATATGACGCCAGCTTTAAGGTTTTTATTCTTTGGCATGAATATGTTACGAGTATTAAAAGAAAGACTTCTTTTTGTATAATTTACAATTCACAACAAGCTTGTATGAGTTTTGAGCTCAAATACTTATTTCGTAATCCCTTTTTTCAATCTTTTATCGATTTTTGATTTGTCTATCGTATTAAGAACTTTTGGCCTATTAATCTCATTCAGAGTGGAATTAAATTAAACTACATAAAGTTAAGAGTAGAGATCTTGTAGCGTTACTAGAGTGGGTGTCACCCGGTTTGGACCTCACCCCCTAGTGGCACCACTGTAGAGCTCTATTTCATTTTCATCTCTTCTTCTCATACTAAATTTTTCAAAAGATTTATACAAACTTTATAACTTAAATATGAAGTTTTTTTTTTTTTAATATTATGTTTCGAAGACAATTCCTTTTTCCGGGGGCAAAACTTAAAATCCCCTTAATCTAAATTACCTTTCTCAATATGTGGATCGCATTTTGCTGACGGGAGTCATACGTATCTTTTTTTTTCCTAGGGAAAAAATCGGTTGTATTTGCGATATAGTTTAAGCTTATAAATTATTATTTAAATATTTATCAAGTAAAAAACATTGAAAAGATTGAAAAAAAAAAAAAAATAGAATTTTAATATGTACCCACCAAACCAATTCTACCCGCGCGGTTAAAATAGTCGAATTTTCTCAGAGCGTCTCACCATCACTCTGGAACTTCTGTTGACGTCTGCTGACCATGGCCATTGCAGTGCTAAAGAACAACAAAGCACCAGGGCTCGACAAGGTATCAGTATAAATGCTAAAACATCGGGGACTGTGCATTGTTAACAGAATAACTGATCTCTTAAATCTCTGTTGGCGAACTTCAAAAGTCCCAGAGGACTGGCAAAAAGGAGTGATTGTAAAGCTTCCAAAAAAGACCAACTTGGCAGACTGCAACAACTGCAGGGGCATTATTCTCCTCTATGTGCCGGGCAAAGTTTTCAGCACTGTTTTGTTGAGGCGGCTTCAACAGTCTGTAGATGAGAGACTCAGAGAAGAACAAGCAGGCTTTCGAAGAGGCAGATCATGTGCAGAGAAGATCTTCGTTATACTAAATATCATAGAACAAAGTCTCGAGTACCAACAAGACTAACGATCAGTTTCGTAGACTTTAAGAAAGCGTTTGATAGTGTCCACCGAGAATCACTATGGAAAATAGCAAGAGAATACGGCATCCCAGAAAAATGTGTCCAGATCCTACGACACCCATACAGTCCCTCTAGTTGCTGCATTAAAACAGAAGAAGGAACAACTGAGTTTTTTAGCATCGAGACAAGTGTTAGACAGGGGTGCATCTTATCTCCCTTCCTTTTCCTCCTAGTCATCGACTACGTAATGAGGAGAGCAATGAACCAGACTGCCTTTGGTATTCCATGAACAAAATCGAACTTGGACTTTGCCGATGACGTTGCACTCACTGCTCGGGGCTACAAATAAAAGCATACAAGAAATGACGGATAGCCAAGATAAAGAAGCACCCAAAATTGGCCTCCGCATAAACTTGGATAACACTAAAAATTTTCGAGTGGGATATAAGGCAAAGGGTGCCCCCGTCAGACTTGGCGAGTCAAAACTTGAAGAGCTGGACAAGTTCACTTACCTTGGCAGCATCGTAACAAATGATGGGGATGCCTACCATGATGTAGCGTGCCGAATAGGAAAGGCGGGGAGCATCTTCCAAAAGGCTGCAGCCTATTTGGACAAGCCAAGCCACTGGGCTTGAGACAAAAAATACACCTTCTCAACACAATTGTCATGCCAACTGCAACATATGCATGTGAGACATGGAAGTCGTCTGTCAAAATTGAGAAAAGGCTAAATGTGGCTCAACAAAAATGGCTGAGGCGGATTTTGGCAGTCAGTTACACAGATCGGGTCTCAAACAAGGAAATCCTTTGCAGAACTGGGAGTCGAACACTTGTGAGGTTGTGACAGAGCGTCGCATGAGGTTTGCGGGACATGTTCTACAACAAAATGAACTACGTATACCAAGAGTTGCGATGACATGGAGGCTAATACGACGAAAGTGCAAACAGGGACGTCCTCGTATTACTTGGCGACATACCTTCATGGAGGACATCAGAACAGTGGACACCAGGTTGGAGGAGGCTTCAGATATTGCCAACGACAGATCTTTATGGAGACAGCTTGCTGCCCAACGCGCCGTCCGGCGCGGGAGGACCAACGTCTAAGTAAGTAAGTCTGCTGACCATAACCGGCATATTACAAGAGGTTTCACTATACATAACGATAATATTTCGATAAATGTGCCAAATAAAAACATAACTACACTACACGTGCCTCAATTGTCACTCACGCTTCAGTAGCAGCTTTTTACCCCACATTACTTCATTGCACTTAGGTTAACCTACGCTTTGAAATAGTATGGAATATGAACTGCAGACATCAAGAGAATGCATTTGAGCATGTAAGATTGTCATCCCAACCCAATCAAAAAGTTCTGGATCCGCTAATAATACATATAAGTGCCATGCGTTAAATCTGTTGGTATAAAAAGACAGCCAACATCCCATCCATTAGACCTTTTCATAATTATTTTGAAAATGCAAATATACACTCTTACTTATCTATTTAACTTGTGTAAAACACAGAAGTTCGAATCTTTTCTAATTCCGTTATTATTTATTCAAGACATTAGTTCCAGCAAGACAACATTTCAGAATGTGCAGAGACCTTTCAATACAAGCAATAAATGAACGATTCTGGATTGCTTCGTGTCCTGTACATCGACAATGAATAATTGTGTCAAAATTCAACTTGATCCGTGAATGGGAAGTCTAAAAGAAAAAAGTGTCAAAACGCAATAAGGGGATTTAATCCATATTTACATGCACATTTCTAATTATGTAGCATTTATTCCCCTTATTTCGATATCAAACAAAATAAATAATCACCATTAATTAATTAACTGGTTAATTTTTTTTTATTGATTTATGTCTTGTCAGGTTCAAAGTGATCAAAGTTTTAACTTGATCCGAGAATGGGAAATGCGATTAAAAAAAACATATTTAAACCTTTTACCAGAAAGACGAATTTACACATTGACAGACAAGCTGACAGACAGAGTGAGTTGATATAAACTTTTTAACAAGCTATTAGTTCGTATCTCGAGGAGCTAAGGTTGCTCTTGTGGTGTAACTATTCTAATGAAGAGCTATTCTGTATGTATGAAAGTGTCGCATATAATCATTTTTAAAAAAAGTTATTTATTGAGTAGAAATATTAAAATTTGTATCGAAACCACTCAAAAATAACATCAGATAGACTACATATCATAGGATCGCTGGTCGAGTGGTAGCGCTTTGGACTGTCGTTCAGTGGTCTCGATGGTCTAAGGCTAGGATCCTGTGAAAAAGGTTGTCATACTCCGTCCTCCCCTTGGGGGGTTTGGGCTAGGATGAAATTATCGTCATGTCAACGAATATCCAAAAATGTGTAAAAACAACAACAAAAAAAAACACTATAAAACTACAACCTTCAATCCGTGGTGTAGTAAGGTGCCTGTTTTTGAAGCACAGTAAGAAATTTATGTCTGTCCAACTCAGTAGAAAGTCATGATTTCGCGATACATTTTGTAATTTCTTTGAAGAATTGGATGAGTCGTAGGTGGCACCTGTGTTATACATCATGGAAGGATAATTCAATGACGTGTAATCAGAACATTTCTTTAAAAACAAGAATTGCTAATGGATTTGAGATCTAGTTTTTTTTTCCAGTACTTTATGAGAGGCAAGGTCATCTGTCATTTATTGATATAAGCCGAAATAGCTCAGTTGGGAGAGCGTTAGACTGAAGATCTAAAGGTCCCTGGTTCGATCCCGGGTTTCGGCATTCTTTTTTTTTTTTTCATTATTTATTTTTTTAGGGGTAAAGAAACAAATGATAATCCAGGTTTTTTTTTTTCTAAAAGTTTATATTTAAAACAAGAAAAAAAAAAAAAAAATCCCTTTAGAAGAAATCATCTTATTCATAGTTTGGATCAGTCAGTTGATTAAATTAGTAATAGATCTAAACCAGTGGTTCCCAAACTTTTTTGTCTGGTAGACCCCTTGCCTTGTTTTCTGGTTTTAAGTAGACCCCCTACTTAACTTGTATTAAATTTTTGCAAATTCATCAAAAAAAAAATTAAAGCAAAATTCTAACTGTCGTGAGTTCAAGGGTGAAAACGGAAATTTAAAACTACACATGAAGTTCTAGAGATCTATTTTTTTAGGGATAAAATTCAAATTTAAACTAATTATAATAACAATTTATATTTTTGACTGGAATTACCAAACACACTGGAAATGTGGTGGTTGTTTTTGTTGCACATCTATTATCCGTTGTTATGGATAAATGTTTCATATAGGATTTTGTTGTTCTATGAAGTAGTCCTTCACACATTAAATAGTATTCAATCAATTAATTAATTTGCCTTATGTATCATTGTAAAAGTTTTCGCAAAGAGCAGTTTCTCGTGTGTTTCTTGATCTATCACGTGTGGCTCAAATATTGTTGCGCAGAACTGTTTCCACTAACAGGAGAAGGGGTGAAGATGAGTACCTAGTGAGCACCTAAAGCAGTCAGCTTTGTGCAGGAAGCGCTCATTAGAGGAGGAGGGCTAAAGAGTCTGCGTGCGTGCGTGGTGTCCCGTATGGTTGGGCGACATAGAGACTTGTTTTCCCACACCTCTTTTTTTTCCCAGCCGCTCTCTCTGTTGCCACGAAACTTTGTACGCGTTATTTATCCGACGCCCCCAGGTCAAGATGAAATTTCGCACTATTAAATCTTTTACCTGGCATCACAAGAATCAATAATTTAAAAAAAAAACAAAGAAAAAAAAAACCAATTAAGTATTGGTAATAAATTACTTTTTTTTTGGGGGGGGGGGGGGGAATGGAATAGTACTTGACTGAAGTGGTGGTATAAGCTGAATTAGTCGCGGGGCCCTATGCGAAACGAATTGCGCTGGGCCTATTCTAGTTAGGGATAAGGATAGTAAACGAAAATTAAGATTTTGTATTAAGAAATAAATTCGTCTTTGCATTTTATACATTCTTAACTAAGTACAAAATCAAGATCAAATTAACTTTATTTTACGAGCATTGTATGTAGCGAAGTCATACAGTAGATCATCAAAATTCTGTTTCCTACATAGATCACTCTCAATAGCAAGAATTGACACATTGTTCAATCTCTCTTCGTGAATTGTTGACTTTTAGTAATTCTTAATTAGTTTAAGACTCGAGAAACTTCTTTCACAAGATGCTACAGTTACAGTTCAAATTTCAACTGCAAGGATTAAATTGCAGTGTTCACAATTCTGTTGAAGCATTTTATCGTGTAGCCATCTTCAGCTTTTCGATGTGTGAAGTTTTCCACAGATTTATCATACTGCCTTTTCCTTTGACTTTTGGCTGGAAAGATTGCAACAACATCCATGTTTCCAGCCAACTTCCTTTTGCTGTCACAAGAAGAAACAACAGGAAGAAACTTCAAACGTTCATCCACAACCACAAGCTCTTTCACATTAACACTTTCTGAGAGATACCGATAACATCTGCTCGTGGTGACTTATGTCTGGAGTACAATCCAATATCACTGCATTCTGGATGTCTCGAAGGAGAGAATTCACCACAGCATCAGCTACTACAGTAATAAGTTCGTTTTGAATCTTCTTTCCCAGGTAACGATCTTGAATTTCTGCATTGGTAACACGTCGAAGTTGTTCCCCATTACTGGATCAAACTTTGCGAGTAATTCTAATAGACCAGGAAATTCCCATTACTTAGCTCTTTAAGTCTTTCAATGGTCTCTCTGAAAGCTAAATTGCGCTTCGATAGAAATCGTACAATTGCAACTAGCCCAACGTTTAAGTTTCAGAATAAAGCATCTCCTGGTGAACTTTGTCAATGCCTGTTTTTTTTTTTTTTACTTAGTCTTGCTCCAGCTTCACAGCAACTGATCACGGCGACTTTTTCCGTGCTCTGCTAGCCTTGTGGTACAGCTTTGCCACTGGTCAAATTCTTCATTTAAAAGGAACTTTTTTTGTTTTTCCAGTAGACGACAGTAGAAACAATAGATCTTGTATGCTGACACAGAATATATCAGCCAAGGACGCATTACACTTTCACCTTTACTCAGGTTTAGTTTGCAATGCACTTAAGAGAAATGTCTACCATCCTTATTTTTTTTGGAATATTCTCCAAATTCTAAGGTGGACTTTTTTGTAATAAATAGTCAATACACTTGGCAGGATAATCCAGATATCTCAATGAATCGACCACATTTAGCTCATTATCTATAACTACATGTTAATCAGTTGTTACATTATTGCCTTCATTTCCTACGACATATTGATCAGTTGTTACATTAATGCCTTCATTTCTTAGGACATATTGATCAGTTGTTACATTATTGCCTTCATTTCTTACGACATGTTGATCAGTTGTTACATTATTGCCTTCATTTCTTACGACATGTTGATCAGTTGTTACATTATTGTCTTCATTTCTTACGACATGTTGATCAGTTATTATATTATTGCCTTCATTTCTTACGACATGTTGATCAGTTGTTACATTATTGCCTTCATTTCTTACGACATGTTGATCAGTTGTTAGTGTTACATCATGTTCTTCTTCTCTGACGACATGTTGATCAGTTGTTAGTGTTACATCATGTTCTTCTTCTCTTACGACATGTTGATCCGTTGCTACATCATGTCTTCTTCTCTTACGACATGTTGATAAGTTGTTACATCATGTTCTTCTTCTCTTACGACATGTTGATCAGTTGTTACATCATGTTCTTCTTCTCTTACGACATGTTGATCAGTTGCTACATCATGTCTTCTTCTCTTACGACATGTTGATAAGTTGTTACATCATGTTCTTCTTCTCTTACAACATGTTGATCAGTTGTTAGTGTTACATCACGTCCTTCTTCTCTGACGACATGTTGATCAGTTGTTAGTGTTAAATCATGTTCTTCTTCTCTTACGACATGTTGATCAGTTGTTAATGTTACATCATGTTCTTCTTCTCTTACGACATGTTGATCAGTTGTTAGTGTTAAATCATGTTCTTCTTCTCTTACGACATGTTGATCAGTTGTTAGTGCTACATCATGTTCTTCTTCTCTTACGACATGTTGATCCGTTGCTACATCATGTCTTCTTCTCTTACGACATGTTGATAAGTTGTTACATCATGTTCTTCTTCTCTTACGACATGTTGATCAGTTGTTAGTGCTACATCATGTTCTTCTTCTCTTACGACATGTTGATCAGTTGCTGCATCATGTTGTTCTTCTCTTACGACATGTTGATCAGTTGTTAGTGCTACATCATGTTCTTCTTCTCTTACGACATGCTGATCAGTTGTTAGTGCTACATCATGTTGTTCTTCTCTGACGACATGCTGATCAGTTTTTAGTACTACATCCTGTTCTTCTTCTCTTACGACATGTTGATCAGTTGCTGCATCATGTTGTTCTTCTCTTACGACATGTTGATCAGTTGTTACATCCTGTTCTTCTTCTCTGACGACATGTTGATCAGTTGTTAGTGTTACATCATGTTCTTCTTCTCTACGACATTCAACACTGCAGTTTTTGCATTCTTCATAGACTCTGTTTCAGCTGTCTCACTAGAAGTGATTATGTTCTCATTTTCGTGTTTCGATCGTTTTAAAAACGTTTTCTAGCTCTATTGGAACTTTCGTTTCGGTTAAAATTCGCACTATTATTATATTTTTATTTAAATATGAAAGCTGACAATGCCTTTTTATTCGCGTAAGATTTGTGTTTTCCATATAACAATTTTGTTTAATTTTCAGATTTTAAAATAATTTCCACGACTTATTCATATATTTTGCATCATTATGCAATTACAGATATACTAAGCGCGGGGCCTATGGAAGCGCGGGGCCCACTGCAGCCGCATAGGTTGCAGTGGCTTAAGACCGGCCCTGATTAGTCCCCTTAAATAAGATTGCCGTCTCAGGCTTAGTGAACGCAAACATGAAATAGAAACATACAATGTTCCATGTTCACAGACTCTCGCTAGTATAGTGGTTACCGTGTTGGCTTGAGAAGCCTGATAAGACTTTAACTCAACTCAAAGTCGGCTCGTTACTTTTTTGTTTATTTAGTTGTATAATTGCTTTTTTATTGTTAGTCTACATCTATTTCGTCTCGGTGGCTGAGAGGTAACGGTCCTGGGTTCGAATCCTGGTGAAGACTGGGATTTTTAATTTCGGGATCTTTGGGCGCCTCTGAGTCCACCAAGCTCTAATTGGAAACCTGACATAAGCTGGGGAAAGTAAAGGTGGTTGGTCATTGTGCTGGTCACATGACACCCTCGTTAACCGTAGGCCACAGAAACATATTACCTTTACATCATCTGCCTTATACCTCACAAGGTCTGAAAATGGAACTTTACATCTATTACAGGTTTAATTCCATGATACAGGTACGATTAATATAAGTGTTTTTTTTTTAAATAATAACTATTGTTTGTTGTTTCCCTCTACTCTACTCGAGTATTTAGAGTATACATTCCCCTCCTCCTTAAAAAAAAAAAGGTTTTAATAATTTTGACTATTTCTTGAACGCATATTGCAAACTATTTATGCCGACCTGGTCGTGTGGTATGTAATTGGGGCATGGTGTCTCGATAGTCCCGGGTTTCAATCCTACCCGCATCCCCCTGGGAGGTTTGGGCTATGACTAATCTTCGATTCTGAAGGAACATCCGAAACATGTAAAACATACAAACAGTGAAAGGTCAGAGTCTTATTTAAGACAACGATATCGCTGTGCCCCCTTCTAAATTATAGGCAATGTGTGCTAAACGCGCAGGATGACATTCTTCAGTTTTCTCTTTTCTTACAATGCTTTTATTAAGTCACTCTGTCCTTCTGTCTGTCAGAGACACATTTTACACTCTTTTGTCTTCTACTTCCCATTCTCTTAACAAGTTGAAGCACAATTATTCATTTTGTGTGCCTAGCGCAACGTGAATCATTCAAAATAATTAGCCAATAATCTATTAGTGATAATTAATTTTATAGAATATAGAAAAGGGAGTTAAACATTGTAGTATTGAAAAATAAGGCATTGATTGTGCGGTTCTTCTTCTTGGAGAGTCTTTACATAAAAAATACGTTTGAAAACACACATACACACATAAAGGTGATATGAATTATTCTTTATTATGACATAACAAAATAAACAATTAAAATCTGTCGTCTGAGTTAAAACGACTATCGCGCCAAAAACGGCAACGCCAAAGTGACCTGCTTCGATTTGCTGCATGCTCCCTTGGCTCGATCGTGTGGCTCATAGCGTTCACGTATGTACACATTTCTTTCTTATTTCAATATAATATGTGACATGGATGGGTTTGGTCTTCTATCAGCTTGTTGAAGGTTCGGCGCTCTTTCACGCTGGCCACTCTTCTTGCTTCAAATCTCGTGACTCCCACACTTCCAGCTTCACGCCATGAAAAGTGATCGAAAGCTAGTGCCTCCCAGCCTTGAAGGAGTTCTTGGCCCTCTGCACACAGTTCCCCGTACAGAGGAAGTTAGGGAAGGCTATTGTCTGGCATGCGGACTACATGTCCCGCCCTTCAAAATTGAGACCTTTTTACTATGGCATTGATGCTGTTCATGTTACTGCTGAGAAAATAATGACTAGCCACATTGAGAAAACTCTAGTTTGACCTTTATTAATCTACACAGAAAAACAAGAAAAAAAAAACAACTTTTAAAAAAAAAATAAATGTAAATGTGTCATTTGGTTTGGATCAGTCATGTAATTAAGTTTGTAATAGATGTGGTGATTCTAGACCATAAACAATAAATCTGTTCAATTTGAAATAATTTTTAGCAATGTCTTTTAGCGCTATGTCATGCTTTTATGATCCTTTCACTTATCTGGAGGAGAGGTATCTTGAAAATGTTCCATTAAAAAAATCTAGCATTCTTTAGTTATTAAGGTATAAATAATCGCTCTATAATAAAGGAGGTATTTATAAATATATATATATTATAAATTTATAAATGAACTTTTTTTTTCGTTTTCTGTCTTATTATCAATTTAAATGCTCCGAAAAAATGGAACGCTTCTCAAATATGCGTGTCATCCTTGCGCAGGGGCCATGCTAATCTTATCTATATCCTTCCAATTGAGTATATGTACTGCGTATATATATATATATTTTTTGAACAAAACTAATTATAATTTTTATTATAATATAGACAACATGATATGAGATAAAATAAATGTACCAGACTTTAGTAAGAATATTTTTTTAAACAAAATCACTACACTAACACAAGCTTTCAGTCTCGCGTTCTGGAGTCGTCTGTAAGACCGCTGACGACAATGCCGTTTATCTTGCATCATTCACAGCCAACATCTTCCCACTGTCACCATAGAAACATACATACACACTCTCCATAATACCTTTGGAGCTATGTGGCGCCCCTAAAGGGAGGTCATAAAATATAAACAAAAAAAAAAGATAAGTAACAGCTTTCTCAGGGATTTGGATTCGATACGTGAAGGTCATTCACTACGCTCCTATGTAAGTTTGTAGCACGAATTTATTAGCAATTACTTATGGCGCACAAGTTAGCTGAATTATACATTAGCGTTCGCGCGTAGCGGGTTTAAACATTACTATCTCAGCTGTTAATTTATTAGTGTTTCAGCGAAGGACATATTACTGTTTATTGTAAAAATATCCAATAAAAATAAAACGTCTTCTTCCACCCTACAAAAAAGCAGGTGAAAAATACATTTAAAAATTTTAAAACTAGTTTCAAATGACTTGTCTCTATCTCCAGGCTCTGCCCACGGCTATGACGGCTTAAAACTAGTTTCAAATGACTTGTCTCTATCTCCAGGCTCTGCCCACGGCTATGACGGCTTAAAACTAGTTTCAAATGACTTGTCTCTATCTCCTAGGCTCTGCCCACGGCTATGACGGCTTAAAACTAGTTTCAAATGACTTGTCTCTATCTCCAGGCTCTGCCCACGGCTATGACGGCTTAAAACTAGTTTCAAATGACTTGTCTCTATCTCCAGGCTCTGCCCACGGCTATGACGGCGGCTAAGAGCCACTTCCCCAACGCCGCAGGCGTCATCGCCATGGGAGACTTCAATGCTGACTGCAACTATGTGAGTGACGCCCAGAAGGCTTCCCTAACTATCTTCAGCCAGCACGCTAGGTACCGCAGCCTGATCCCTGACACGGCCGACACCACCACCTCCACAAACACCAACTGTGCCTACGACAGGATCGTCATCGAGGGCAACAGTGACATCGTCGCCGACTCTGCAAGGGTCTACAGATACGACACCGATCTGGGCATTGCATTTGACAGGACTGCAGAGATCAGTGACCACTACCCAGTGGATTTTAAATTGCATTAACATATGGATATGATTTAATGTTGACCACAAACAAATAAAGTCACTGAACGACTCCGTGCCGTTCAACTGTTTCTTGTTCTCCTTTAGTTTTGATTGATTTCAAGTGTTCCAGTTCATTGGGTCGTCCCGAGCTCATGGCCCCATGTTATATTAAAGATATCATCGTTGAGTTGACCCCATCACATTTGATAAATTTTCGGTTTTATAAACTTGTATTTGTGCTATATAAAAAGAGCATCACATTCTCCTATAATTCTCTACCAAAAGTAACGTTGTCTGATTGCAAACAAAAATGTCATTAATGTGAACAATGAACAATTCTGTCAGATCAGAGATCAACAGCTAAAAGTATTTTGAGAATGTAAAAGTTTTAGTCACACGTGAATTCTCATTGTTCTGTTTGTGCCCTATGCCCTCGATGGAGTTTAATGATGATGATGATCTTTCCTTATTGTTATTTCTTTTTCTTTTTTTTTTTCTCACTCTTTCCCTCTTTCACAATCATGTGACTTGGTGTGCTTACTTGGTATTGTGAGGTAAAATGAAATAGTGGTGGCAGAATGGTAAAGCACGTCAGATACCCTCTAGCTGGCTAAGCCAGTCAAAGCTGTTTCCGGGCTGCGGCCGCTGAACATATTACAGCTACTAGGACACAGGAGAGAGTGGGGACCGAGTGGGGACAAAGAGTGAGCCAAGCTACCCTCAGTAGAGAGTAAGACTGCCTGTCCACTAAAGGTGCTACCCTTCCTAGATACGCCGTGTTAGTAATACTTAAAGCACTGAACAATAAACTTAAAAAAAAACAACAAATTTCTTGGTATTTTATTAGGCTGTATTTGTTTTTTTTTTTAAGTTTATTATAATAAATAAATATAATAATACATTATAATAAAGGCACGGTAAACAAAACATAAGACATTGCTACAATAATTTTGTTTTGCAAGAAAAAGAGTTTAGAAATCTAACTTATTGTGGGGAGGGGGAAGGCATGTTGAACTAAAAGTTTAATACTAATGATGAGGCTGACCCAGATGTTTCTTTTATTTATAACTAGACATATGTTACCCGCGACTCGCGGGTCTTTATTTGCCCATTACTGTCGATATAGTCACTGAGAGTGTTTTGTAAACAAATAAACGAAATAATAATGTAATAAGTAAAGCGAATGTGTCAATGTAAAAATAATGTGAATCGAGCTATCAAATCAAAATAGCTAATAGGCTTAAATCCATTTTTTCAAATTAAAACATTTGCTTGTAGGCCTACATATATTTGATTAAAATGTGAGATAAATAGACTTAATTTTGTATGTTCATGTGTTACAGTATTAAGTAGATCTTGAGGTAGACATAGATCTAAATCTACACTAATCTAGAGTTAAAAATTGGCTTTTATAGAGTTCATTCTGTGTTGCGCATGCGTGACCTTTTTTCATGAATTAATATAGGCCTATCTCAACACGGCTACGCAGCTTTGGCGAACAGCGAACGAATGTATTTAAAATGCTTTAGAAAAACAAATTTGAATGTTAATTTGATTAAAATATGAAATGAATGGACAATAATTAGTATGTTTATGTATTAAAGCATAAAACTATCTTTGCGAAAAGAAATCTTATCGTCTTAGAGTTCAATAAGAATTTTAGACCTAGTGTTACGGTCGTAGCGCAGCACGGTGTGCATGAATAATGGTGCGAATTTGTGTTATAAATGGAAGGGATGTTTAAAAGGGGAAGCCGGGAGAAATTGACAGGAAGAGAAATGAAATGTTCGTATTTACATAACTTGGTTGTAATATTAAAGTATTTATAGAGTAATAACCTTAGAGTCTATTATTTTTTCGAAGAGTCTTGTGTCGTAACACCTAGGCCTAGGAATAGACTCAGTAGAGAGATGTGTTAATGTGTAACCATTTGGTAATGTCTAATGAAAGAATGTTCGCCAGGAAATCTGTAGTCACAGATAGCAGGAACTAATTTATGTAAAAAATGCTTTTGAAACACAAAATTGAAGGTTATTTTATTCTATAATGAAATCAATGGATCTTCTTTTGTATTTTCATATTTCAAAGTAAAAAACTATCTGCGCAAAGTGTATTTCTTAAAATTAGATCTAGGTCTAAATAGGAACATTCCTGCCTAGTTTTATCAAGATTGGTCGAGCGGTTTTGATGTCTATTCGTCACATACATACATACATACGCCTTACTTTATAGTATAGTATAGATAATACGGCTAACAGTAATAGTAACAGCACGTAGTTTAATGTCTTTTTACAAGGAAAACATAAGAGAGAATTTTTTTTTTTTGTTTTTTTTTTTGATTTTACAATTTAAAATCATTCTTCATCTTCTTCCTCGTTTTCCAATCATTGAATCAGAGGCGGACTTAGCGCCAGTGTAACCAGGGTAGGAGCCGACACAGACTTCAAGGTATACAAAGTTCAAAATAGAAATATCCATATTCCATAATCCATGTTTAAAAAGGAAAGAAGTCAAGATTATATGTAAAAGTTCTCTCATGCGTATACCCTCACTAACCGTGGGCCACAGATGACCTTGACCTAACCTGCCCTACAGATCACAAGGTCTGAATAGAAGTTGTTTGTTTTGTTTTGTTTTACCTATTTACCTTTTTGGTCTAATTTTAACAAGTTAGTCTTTTTAATGAAACAAAAAATAGATCATTAAAAAAGCAAGAAAAAAAAATCAAGGGAAATAATTATAACAAAACTTGTTCATGGCCGAGCGTTTGACTTCAAAACCAAGGCGTGTCGGGTTCGAATCTCGGTGATTTTGAACTTGCGATTTTGAGGACGTTAGTTGAGTAAAGAAAAGTCGGTTGATCATTGGGCTAGCTACATGACACCCACGTAAATGGTCATAGACACAGAAGACCTTTGACCTTTATATCATTTGACCTGGTCTGAAATGGGTAACATATTTGTTTTTATTTATGTCAAGGAATGGAATTCCCCCCACCTCAATAAAAGTAATCAACCTCATTTGCAAGTTAAATTGGCTTGAAATTAAATTGGCTTGATATTAAATTGGCTTGAAATTAAATTGACTTGAAATTAAATTGGCTTGAAATTAAATTGGCTTGAAATTAAATTGGCTTGAAATTAAATTGACTTGAATTAAAAATTGGCTTGAAAAAAAAACTTCTATTTACGTTATTGTTAATTGATACATCATAATCATCATACTTGTGGTGGCAGCATTGATCTGAAGGTTGTGCGGTATGCGCTCTGGACTGTCGTTCGCTCAATGGTCCCGGGTTCGAGCCTTGCCCGCATCCATCCCCCGTTGTCCTGCGGGAGATTTGGGGCAGGAAGTAAATTATCTTCGAATCTGAAGAAACACCTGAACCTGTGAATGAACCAAAACACCTATTGGGAAATATGAAGCATGCTATTTTGTAAAGTATGTTTAGAATAGAAAATACTATTTGGAAACTATGTCATGCTTATATATTTACTAAGCAATAAATATTATGCATGCTTTTTAATTAAGTCTTCGAAATAAGGTTGAGGCACCCCAACAACCCCCTAAGGCCTCCACTTCCCTAACTACGGCTCAGCATACAGTGCCATTCACTATACCTAGAAGTCAATGTGTCAATATTTGTCTACACTAGACCTGATTTTGAAGCTAATCATTCGCTTCTTCCCTTTCACCATGTCCAGCTTGGCTTCTCTCTACCCACCAGACATTGAACATAACACAGACTCGGTGACGGCCACACACACACACACACATACGTACTACGTCATCTAGCTGCTTTTGTTTCTTTTGTTACGTGCGAGTTGGACAAGTCTATCAACTAGTTAGCGTCAGTGAACCGGAACCAGAGTGACCTTGAATTTGTAATGGCCATTTCGCAGCTCCGCTCCACTGAAAACAAATATGGTACAAGTTTGTCAACTAAGCACAGACTTCCAAACGGACGAGACACTCTAGACATGTACATTGAAGACAGACATGTATATTGAAGACAGACATTACTTATTTTCTTATCAAGTAGCTGTTATGGTTTGGGGGATCTGTGCGAGTTTCATTTTTTTACATTTTTTTTCCAATTTTATGCTGTATAACATCCAACAGGGTTTTTGAATATTTGACCACCGGTAAATTGGGCACCTTGCGCTCTCTAGGGCAGATGATATTAAGCTCATCTGTTTCTTTGGCCAACGGCTAATGAGGAGGATACCATGTGACCATTACAACGATCAATCGCGTTACCCCAACTAAAACAAGGTTCCCATTAGAACTGAGTGGATTCAAGGGCACCCTAAAAATCCCGAAATTCAAAATTCAGCCTTCGTCGAGATTGAAACCTTTGACCCCAGGTTCATAAGCCAAGCGCTAAACTACATGCAGAAATAGTTTAGGGATTGTTATATATTTATACATGAATTATTATTATTTTTTTATTATTTACATTAAAGTATCTATCTCTAAATATTTGTAATCCTCCTCCTTACACTATTGATAGATAACTCTTTATGTACATCTCTTTAGGTCAGTGTAAAGCTTTGTTGGTGTTGTTTTTTTTAACTCGTGCTAATTTTTAGAGGCCCCCGAAAGAGTAATAGCCGCTATTAGTTAAGAGTACTCTTTCCGTCCGATCTCAAAAGGTATCAAAAATGCAATATAAGATAAGAGAGAAGATAATTTTATTAGATCAAATTCAGTTCATTACTGCTATAACAATATAGATATAGAAGCCCCGGCCGCCGTTTCTTTCTCTCTCTTTTTAATTCAGTAACTTATAAATCCTAAGAAAATGTAAAGTTAAGTTTGAGGGGTGTCTGGAAATTTAGACACAGATACTGACGTTGTCAATTATAACAAAGATTTTAAGTGCATATTCATGATTCAAAAGAAATGCTGACAAAACAAAAACAAAAAAAAAGTACAATCACGAGATTGTGGGTAAAAATCAAACATATACTTTACACATCACAGAATTCAGGGAAAGGGAGGTAGCGATAATTCCCCGCTTTAATGTTTCACCTCCACCACCAACCCTTTAGATTAATTGTTAATATTATAAAAATATGTAATATATATTATATCGCTACCCATCTCTAATGTTAAATTCAGCAACTTATAAATTCTTAGTAAATGTAAAGTTAATTTTGAGGGTAGGGTAGCTGGAATCAATGAAATTTATGCACCGGATATTTAGACACTCGGAAATTTAGGCACCCGGATAATTAGCCATCCGGAAATTTAGGCACCGGATAATTAGGCACCTTTTGTCAAGGCGGAAAATTCTGCACCGGAAAATTAGGTAATCTTAAAGAGCGACCTTAATTTTGAACATAATTAAAACGTTTTAACGTATATTTTATCATTAAGCTTTGGGCTATCGGTGACTTTATCAAAAATAGTGTGAGCTTGCGCTCCCAGAGCTTTTTTTTATATGTATTTTTGTTGTATAGGTTAGATCTATTTTTATATATTTTATTTTTATAGGTTAGTGTCAGATTTTATAGTTGTACTTCCGCATATTTATATAGGTTAGTACGGGATAGTATAAAAGTGATGTACTATATGCTGTCTTAAAACAGTTGAGTGTACATTTGACCAGTGGTTAGTACCATAACTGTCTGTGTGACAGCTGAAGATCTTTGTGGTCTGTCGTCTAATTATTTTATTATTCTGTACCTGGGACGGCCTGTAAGTTTGTAACTATTCTATATTTTCTTTTACTAGATCTATGGCACACTGTGTGTAAATATGCTAGATATATTTTAATTTAGTTTTATTTTCTAGTTGGCAGTTTATGTTTGGAGCATGCGATTTAAAGATGGCGGCGTCCATCAGTCCTGCTTTGAGTTTTCTAGATCTAATAGAATATATGATTTTATGTATTGCAGGCTATTGTTACTGCTGTGTTACTGCTTTTAGCTGCTGAAAGTAACTGCTGTTTTAACTGCTGATTATAACTACTATTACTCTGCTGTAACTCTTGCTGTAGATCTAGAATCTAATGTTATTTTGTTTTTGTAGTGTAGCCTTAGTGGCTTAGTAAACTTAGTTATAGATCTAGTCTGTTTCTGTTCTTAGTGAATACTAATAATAGTAATGTACTAAGACTAAGGTGTTCTTGTTTTAAAGTTAGTTATGAGTTGTTTATAGTAGTAGAATTTTGAAGATCTAGACTAGTTTATAGTAGTAGAATTTTTAAGATCTAGACTAGTTTATTGTAGTGTGTTTGTGTAGATCTAGGTCTAGTGTGGTAGTTGCAGTTCTCTTAGATAGTTAGTTGGTTTGGTTAGTTTGTTGGTGTTTGTGGTAGTGTAGGTTTAGTAACAGGGTGGTTGGTATTAGTTGTTTATAGTGGTTAGTGTATATATTATATGTTATTATTGATTCATTTATTTTTATGTAAATAAAGTTCCGTTTCGTTTATCCTAAACTAAAGTTTCGTTATCTTGCTTTCATTTAGTTTAGGTTAGTATAGTTAGTATGTCTGGTTACTTAGGCGACTCTAGCCCCTTGGTCGTAGACTGAGGTGTCACAGATTGAGCCCACCCAGTAGCGCTAACATCTGCCTACTGTTGGTAAATTTTAATGTTGAGCAGCAGAGAATAGGTCCTCCCACTCGAACCTGCCTGACCTGCTCACAATAGCAACTAGAACGATTCTGACTGCTTTTTTCATGATACAAAAGAAAAGGTGAAAATCTCATTTCTTTTAAGGTAGCCTGATTCATTGTTTAGAACTGTCAATATAATCATCATAGTTAGAACTTTACAGATTGCCCTGTGCTATTAACAGAATAAATATTTATAAATGATCAATAACAAAAAATTTGATATAGAAATTTTTAACATACACTCACACAATAGATTTTACAAAAAGGATTACCCATTTTTTTTAAATTTTAAAATAAAGTGAGAGAGAAGTAATTATATTTGGATATAATTGTTATCATTTAAATAATAAAACATACTATTATTAGTTTATTAACTCTTTCTCTCCTAATCGACGATACCACAGTTGATTTTTACCTCATTAAATAAATTAATGTTTAATTTTTTAAACTTGACTTTAAATTACATAAAAAGAGCACGAATTCTATACCAAATACAACTTTTTCTGATAACCAACAACAAAGCTATTGAAGCCCAATCATAACAGGGGAGTTAAATAGTCATGAGCAAAATGAAAAATTCCTTGAAAACGTGGAAAAATAATTATGGAGAGAAAGAGTTAACCGATATAAACAGAGACCTATATCGTTATAGCGATAACAACAACTTGTCTTGGCGGCCATTAAGTAACGCGCACAATGACCATAACCCTCCCTCCACGCAATCCAGTGTAGATAAAAACTTGATCGTAAAAATGACCACATGAGTCTGAAGGCCACACAGTGGGGTGAAGGCCGGTATGGAAATAAGTTCAGCATAGTGACACAAGTCTGGGGATTATAACAAATGACTTGAAATATAGGTTAAAACCATCATAATAAGAATAACAATGATAAATAATAACACAGGGGGAAATACAGATCATCAAATGTCACTGGGGGAGGGGGGGTGGTGTGGTGTGTGAAGTTAGGAAACCACGCTACAAATGGATAGACGTTGGTAAGTTTAATACCAACACCAAGAGCCTACACATAAAACATACGTTAACATTTTAAAATTATATTCACAATTAAGGTCTTTATTAAAGAATGTCTGATTTTCCGCCTTGTCAAAAAGTACCCAAATTTAATGGTGCCTAAAATTCCAGAGCCTAAATTTTCAGACACCGTAAAAAAAAAACATTCTACGCAAATCGTATGCCTCCGTAATGTCATAGTGGACACTAGAGTGGTGGGAACTAAACTAACTTTTAAAAGTTAAACTAAAACTAGTTTTCAACTAAAATAAAGTAGTTAAACTATTAGTTTATCATGAATTTCAAAGATAGTTAAACTAAACTAAAGAAAGTTAAATAAACTATAGCAAACTATTCACAACTTTTTTTTTAGTGGGGGGGGGGGGGAGAGGTGGGGTTGAACTAGACCTATATAGATATAATCATCCGACTGTATGCCTAAGGTTCGATCTTAATTTTTCAACATTCTAGTAATATTTATCTATAATAAAATCAGTATTAAGGAGTATGTTTCTTACATAAACGTTAATGCACAATAAAATAAAATGTCTCAATAAATATGTGTGCTTGTATTTTTGCCTTGAATTAAAACCTTTAGAAAAGGATGGTACTCTTTAAAAAAAAAAAAAAAAAAACTTATTATATAACGGAAAATCTTGTTGGAAAATTTTGCTTATACCGGTAAAGTTTAAAATGTCACTAAATAACATAGATTTATAATTTCAAATTTAGATCTAGTACCCAAAGAAATAGAAACGAAATCGTTGGAGTTTTAAGAAACATTGGACCTGTATAAACTATTTTATAGTGTAAAATATATGCTGGACTAGCCAGGCCGTTACACACGCAAGGAAAAAAAAACAGGGAGGTCTTGTCATTATGGACTGAACACTCAGTACACTATATAGGCCTTCACGTGCACGTCTATCTGGCCAGCTTGTTGGTATCTGGAAATTTAGGCACCGGATATTTAGGCACCGGATAATTAGGCACTTTTTGACAAAGCGGATAATTAGGCACTCTTTAATAAGCGTCCTTAATGTTGAAAATCATTTTAAAATGTTAACGTATATTTTATCCTTAGGCTATGGGCTATCGGTGACGTTATAATAAATAGCAAACTGTAACGATTCTTACTAAAGAAAAGCTGAAAAAATGGGAAGAAAAAGACAATCATGAGAATATAGACATCACAGGATTCGGGGGAGGGGAGGTAGAGATGATTCTCCGTTCATTGCTTCAGTCCATAACCAGCCCCTAAAAAGTTGACTGGTGAGTTTTTTCAATTGATGATTATGCAATCTGTGAGTGCCACTTGGTTGCAGAAAAAACTTAATGAACAGGAAAAACACTCTAGTAGTCTGTATCAAAAGCTTTCGAACATATAGACTTAGTAGTCACAGAAGCAGCTTTGATACATTGACCTGCTGAAAGAGGCCACTAACACCGGACCACAAATCGACTTTGATGTAGCTGGATAAAAACGTTTATTGCATCGGCATGATATTTCGCAGGTCTCGGAAAAGACTTGATACATTTCGAACCCAGGAGTCTCATAGGATCAACAGGTGGACCCATTTTGTTTTGAGATACACGCTCGTGTGAAGGAGCCTGATTCATTGTTTTATCATAAATTGTCAACATAATCATCATATTTAGAACTTTAAAGATTTTCAATGAAAAGAGACCACTATTCCAAAAATTAATATAGAAATTTTCATCTCATGTCTTTTCCATAAACTCTTTATTTTTTTAATTTCAAAACATTATATTTTATCGCGATTTCTAGCCATTTTGCAATGTCCAACCATATATATTTTATATAAATATTATAGCACACAAATTTGCATATATTGAATATATGCGTAGGTATAGGTAAAAATTAATTACCACAAAAAACAATACACACCTATACACTCACACAATAGATCTTCCTAAAAAGGTTGATAATAGAGATTAATGCTGTTATAAAAAAATGAATACTACTTTAGTCTATTAACACATCTAATCCCCATAAGTAACGCAAGCAAAGCCTCCTCCTCATTCCCATACTCTTTTTACGGAGACAAGTTTCTCCAGACTTCCAATTTAGCACCTATGCTGTTCCATACCCTTGACCCCAGTGTGTAGCCTTAAGATTCACTAAGTAACTTTTACGACCAAGTTTACATCTATCTGCGAGAAATCCTCTCCCTTAAGTGGGAGTGTGAGCCCCCCCCCCCCCAACCGCCTATCCCATTTTAAAAGTACGACCCCTCCCTTTCCCACAAGCAGAGGGCGATTGCGATTATATTTATCGCCAACACTTTCCGACGTAATAAAAATATTTTATACTACTTTTAAATCTAAACTATTGACATTAGTAACTAAATATTTACACAAATAGCATAATCATCAATTAAAAAAAACTCATCAGTCAACCTTAGGAGTTGGTGATGGAGGGAAGCAATGAGAGGAGAATCCTCTCTACCTCCCTTCCCCTGAATCCTGTGATGTCTATATTATATAATGACTCAGGAGTCATTTTTTCCACACATTCTCATGATTGTCTTTTTCTTCCCATTTTTTCAGCTTTTCTTTAGTAAGGATCGTTTTAGTTTGCTATTTATTATAACGTCCCCGATAGCCCATAGCCTAAGGATAAAATATACGTTAACATTTTAAAATGATTTTCAACATTAAGGACGCTTATTAAAGAGTGCCTAATTATCCGGTGCCTAATTATCCGCTTTGTCAAAAAGTGCCTAATTATCCGGTGCCTAAATGTCCGGGTGCCTAATTATCCGGGTGCCTAAATATCCGTAAATATGCGGTACCTAAATATCCGTAAATATGCGGTGCCTAAATATCCGGTGCCTAAATTTACTAAATTCCAGATTGTTACTATCAGTCGAACACACTGTCTATTACTGGGTAGGGAGGGAGGGTATGTTTGACTAGCCGCGCCAGTGTGTTATTTTCTTGTCTGACCACTCCACATTAAGCAAACAATATTACATAACGCGTAATGAAAAAAATGCAGGGTAGCCTTGTAGTATCATCGACTATACACGTACGTCGTACAGTACACTAGGCCTACATGTGTATGTATGGCTGACCAGGTTGTTAAAACCAGTTGGATACAGTCTATTTACTTAATGGTCAGAGAGGGTGTGGATTAAGATTTTTTTTCTAGAGTTGGTTATCTTAATGCCTTTAGATCTATATAGGCCTAGCTGTTGATTTAAGCTAAGATCTCAATAATAAGTCTTAAGACTGTTCCTGCAGTTAAAAAAATTATTGTTTGCGCAAATGACCTTTGCTCATCACTAGTGGACACCAATTTAACAATATCTTACAATAGACCTTGAAACATGTCATTAAAATTCGACCCTTAGACGGCAAGAAAAAAAAACTACAAAAGACGCCCTCCACCCCTTCAGACAAAAAGTTAAACAATGACCACACGTGGCGTTGGAATGTACGCCCCCCCCCCCCCCGAATCACAACGAGACTTTCCCTCCCATGTGAAGACACTGTGTTCCAAAGAATAAGGTCCTTGAAAAGTTGACCTATCAGTGCTGTGTCATGACCTATGTATTACGTAGATGTTGAGTGTGCTGATATCGATGTCTAGAATCGAAGTCTCCCAACTTGTGGTCAGTGCAGGTCCAGACCAACAAGACTTTGACTTTGGAGTTTTAATATCTTTCCTCCTTTAGGAATACATTTTTGTAAGAGTGTCTACATTGCTCTAATAAATAATTTCAGTAATGATAGATAGAAAAATGGACAAATTGTAAATTGTATAATTGGTTGTTTACGATGTTATATTATATATATATTTAGGCGAACCCTTTTCCCAACCAGCTGGGAATAAGCTTCAACCCTATTCCCCATTGATATAAGGATGTATCTTAGCCCCATTGAGATAAGGATGTATCCTAGTCCCATTGAGATAAGGATGTATCCTAGTCCCATTGAGATAAGGATGTATTTTAGTCCCATTGATATAAGGATGTATCTTAACCCCATTGATATAAGGATATATCTTAGCCCCATTGAGATAAGGATATATCTTCGCCCCGGACAGCACGGCGCTACCCCAAACATCTTATCTCACCAGTTGAGTTTAGTCAAGCATTTTTCTACATTCCTGAGTGTAATTACGATACTCTCCTTGCGTATACATTGTATTTGTTGTCTCATAATAAGAAGGTTACAAGGCCGTGGTGTCACACTGTCACTGAGATGTTTTTTAATGCTTTTAGATCTATGTAACTATGTCTTTGATTACTATACCTATGCCTCTATGAACTAGGCCTAACAGTCTCTGTAAGAATTAACGATGCAATTGATTAGACATTCATCTGCACAACTTTTTCATGCAGAATTTAAATGTCAAAAAGTCCAATTAAAAAAAAAAACATTTAATAAAAGTTTTCCTTTTAAGTATTACTATTAATAATGATAATCACCTCCCCTGCTAAAATAGCCGGAGTAATAATCCTATTTAAACATTATTAATAGAATGTTACGAAGACAAGAAACATGTGTCTATTTAAGCCTTGGCTGGTATTACACATTTATGTTTATTTTGTCCGTCATAGATCTAGAGAGACTTTGTATTTAGAGAACCCTCTTCACAAACCTTACTACACACCCAACAAACACACACACTTTTAATGGCCCTTACATTCAGTGTGACAAATTTTAGTTTTGCTTTAGAACAGAGATCTAGATTTCGTCGTTTTACATTTGTTTCTAATTATTTTTAACTAAAGACTTTAAATTAAACGAAAGTTACGCATCAAAAAAGTTTTTATAAGGGAAGTAATTATTGTTTTGTTGTTTAGACATTAAAATGTCGGCTTCTGAGAATATGTGTTTGCATTAGAGAAAGCAAATTTTAAAAAGTAATTTTTAGTAAAGTCAACCGCTGCGGTTTTGGTCATTTGTCCTAGGCATAAATTATGAAAGAATATGTTAATTAGTAATTATCAGTGGTCAGAAGCAAGAATTTTATATTGTAGAAGATAAATATTAATGTATTTTTTCTTTCTCTTTCTCTCTCTTGTATTTTATAATAGAAGTGTTAATAACAAAACGGACTAATAAGGAAAAAAATCAAATGAGTTCGAGATATAAAATTAATTTGTTTCCTCCCCTGAAGTCTCTGGATCATCCACGAAGAAGGCTCTGATCTGAAGTTTTGAACGGGGAGGCAACACTTTTGAGTTAATTTTTTTTTTTTTAGTAATTTAAGCACATTTTTATACAATGATTTAAAACTTAAATGCATTATAAATTTAATTTTGATTATGATTTTATAACGTTGGCAAAATCACAATTAGTTAACCCTAACTAGGTGTTTGCAACCAAGCCAACATCATTACGAATGTTGAGAGTGATTCTGATTCACCAGTTCTACAATTCTAGCGACAGACTTTGCAAGATCACAACGAATGTCTTCTTCAGCATCAGTCTATCATCCAGTCTATTTCTGAATTTTGACTTGATAACTAGCAAACTAGAGAAAACTGTTTCTCAAATATATGCGCAAAACAATCTCAGGTAGAACTGGAGATGTCAGCAAGCACTTGAATCAGATTGTGGAACTAACATTGAAAATATATAATTTTTAGCTGTATCGCTATTGTAATGATAGTGTCAGTGTCTTCTACTAAAACATACCCATGAATCCTACAGTGAGTTTCGATTCTTTTGGTGACTCATTCAGAACCAAACATTGAAATCAAAACCGACACCCAAACATACTTGAAGCACTATCTGTGCAGACACCACACATTTTTTTCCAGGAGATCTTATAGTTTCCAAAAAAAAAAATGACCCGACTTTATGAAATAACTAACGTGCTGTTGTTTCAAGAGGTTTGTAAAATAGAAACATATTTGAATTCATCAAGCTGGATGCTAAAGTGTAGAAGATAGCATTTCCTGAATTACCTGATCGATAATATCAACCGAACTATTCTCAATGGGAAAAGTGTCATTAGATTAGAAAATTGCAATAAAGTTAGTAACAAATTTGGCTCCATTCATAACTCGAACAATGTCTTTGGCCGCTGGCAATTTTAACTCCTCAGCAATGATGTGAAATTTCATAGATCTGTCAATTCTAAGAGCAACCAAATAGGAAGCAGCTGCTGTTTTGATTATGAGTTAAGATTTTTTGACTCCATTAGCTTTAAAGCTAAACAACTGGATTTTCTTCTCAAAAGCTTAGACGTTTCAGTTTGCTCTGACTTTATAAAACTATGCCGCTAAAAATCGTCATTATATTTTTTCTAACATTCTTTTGATCGAGACCTATGTACCTGGGATGTTTTGTCATGAATATATTGAACCACTTCCACATGACATGTCTAAGAAAAATACTGAATTTCAAATGGCAAAATACCAGATACCTAACTTTCGAAGAGCGGGTCTGGAAAGCATCCATACAATCCTGATGCAGTCCCAGCTGCAATGGAAGGGACACGTCTGCAGAATGGAAGACCGACGCATCCAGAAACGACTCTTGTATGGCCAACTAAGCGAAGGAAAGCGCTTGCAAGGTGGTCAAAGAAAGCGCTTCATGGACACCCTCAAAGATTCTCTGAAGGCGTTCAGCATAGCCCCAGCCACCAGGGAGACAGAGGCACATGAAAGAGCATCATGGCGTCGCGCTGTGAAAATTGGGCACAGGTTGCTGAGGAAAAGAGAAAAACGCTGGTAGAAGAAAAACGCCAGAGAAGAAAAGCAAGGTCATTGACACTAGCTCCGGTTGGAATAACATGCCCAGTGTGCAGCCGAACATTTCGTGCTCACATAGGTCTCACCAGTTACATAAGGAGGCATAAAACCCCAAAGCAAGGCCCTCAGCCCCCTGGATGACAAATTGGTCATCATCGAACTACAATGTACGAATTATAAAATACTACCTTCAATAATATGGACTTCAAAACAATTACGTATTAATAGTTTCAATTAATAGTTTCAAGACTAGCTAAAATCTACACCATTGAAATAATATTTGATTCCGCCATGGAGTTAAGCAAAGCGTTAGAAAAAAGAAGTAACTGCCAATGGAAAAATATGTCTACCTTCAGGCAATGATATTGTACTTACTAAAGGTGCCCTCTGTATCGTCTGGTAATAAGTTCGTGTCTTTAAATATGTCTCCCCCAATTTTTATTTCATTTAATTGATGCTTCACAGTCATTTAATGAGATACCTTCAATGACTCTAATCTGAGTAATAGCCTTTTATTTTATACATTAGATTGTAATTATATACCTTCGATGGTACAAATGTGTTTGTTACAACACGTCAGAAATGATAACAAAAAAAATCAATGTAAAATTAACGAAATACCGAAATTTCAGAAGGTCTTAGGCTACCCCTGGCAAATGGTCACTGGACCCCCCAAAGGGGGTCGCGACACACAGCTAGAGAACCCCTGATCTAGTAGATAAACCCAAGAAGCTGATAAAAGGATTGGCTGGAAGTAAGGACACAACACAACATGGAAACAGTGTAGTCACTTTCAAGGTGCCGGGCGCCAGGGCAGCGAGTCAAGTGGTGGGAGGACAGTGAAATAATCACCAGGGCGTCTTTTGTTGTTACTGTCACATTAGTCATCGTCATCAAGTGACGTCGCGCCAGCTCCATTGGTCTTCGTTCTAACTTATCTCCCTTGAGTATCGACACCAGGAAACCAATGACAAAAGGGTGAGACCCTACACTAGGGGTACATAATGCACTTTGTTTTTGGCGCCTACTTTGATAATATTGTGTATGTAAACTACAAATACTTCTCGTAGAAAGAAATTTTCATTGATTTACACATTTCTTGTGTTTTTTTTTTTACATATTGTAAGTATTCAATGTATTAGAAATATCTCCCACATTTTGAATGACCTACCCAGTATTTATTGATAAATCTCGACACGCTAGAAAGTTCTAAAACAATAACGGTAGGATTCGAAAAAAAAAAAGTCATAAAGCATACAATACATTTTGAATGAATTTACCAAAAGAACCTATCTAGCGAAATGCTTATATTTTTAAAAGCAAAAAAGATTCTGTTTTATTTTTATGGGTTTTAGAAATCTTTTTCCGGTCCGGTAAATATGTATTTCGACGAAGCGCTTTTACAGACTGTTTTCATTATAGGCTTCAACAAGAACACGATGTTCACAGGTCTAACTCATGTCGGGTTGGGAAGTAGAATTTTTTTTTACAATAATTAATACTGAATAAAACCTGTACCGCCTTGTTAGTGCTACTACATCCCATACGATGCTCACTCATAACACAGAAGATCTTCACGTCCCTCCATGTACATTGTAAACTTTATGCTGTTTATACATTTGTATCGAACATTCTCACATTTCTGTTGTCTGAATTTCCTATTGAGTTTTAGAGATGTATATCTTTAGAAAGACGTGGCTGTGTAATAGAGATGTATATCTTTAGAAAGACGTGGCTGTGTAATAGAGATGTATATCTTTAGAAAGACGTGGCTGTGTAATAGAGATGTATATCTTTAGAAAGACATGACTGTGTTATAGAGATGTATATCTTTAGAAATACATGACTGTGTAGTAGGTTCTAATGAGATTTAAAAAAAAA
This sequence comes from Biomphalaria pfeifferi, assembly GCA_030265305.1. Lineage (NCBI taxonomy): Eukaryota > Metazoa > Mollusca > Gastropoda > Planorbidae > Biomphalaria > Biomphalaria pfeifferi. The sequence continues at coordinate 2,043,734 of JASAOG010000025.1, forward strand.
TTGCAGAACAGTGTTTTATAAGAAAACATTTATTGAGATTGTCTACCTTGCACATTCTAGAGTTACTGGCCGTGTTTATTGTTTATACAACTTACCTTCCCTCTTGCTCTGTAACCAAAACACACCATTGTGGAAGTTTCTACGTTCGAATACCGTTGCAAATGTTTTAATGTTCTTTTGATAAACGATTTAAAAAATTTACACATTTATTTGAGATCGTAGTTTAGATTTAAAAAGAAAAGCACACTTAACATTTACAATTGAATCGTTGATTCTTTGTAATTCAAAGTAATTGTAATATCTAAAATTAAAAAAAAAAATAAAAGCGAGATTAACAATGATTTTAATAAAAAAAAAAAAAAGAAATAAAATAGGGGGGAAAAAGTTGCGTCTCATCGTGTCAGTCTTCCCTCCCATTTAAACAGAAGAATTCAGTTCCCTCTGTCCACGCCTTGTTTCTAGACAGATTGAGGACTTGTAAACAGATGACCTTGACACATTTACCTCATTACAAAAGTGAGTACCAAACCAGAAAAGTAAAAACAATAAACTAGAAAGTAGCCTAGACATGGACAGCCCAGATGGCGGGGTGCGCAGTGTTATATCAGTGCTGGTAGACAACTAAACCGCTGTAGGTGTATTATACCTTAACTTGTCAAACTCAAAATAACTGGAATAACTTCTTTGAGAACAAAACTAAATACAACTTTTATTACAATAAACAATCAACCTAAGATCAAATGAAATCAATGTAGTACACATCAGTACTAATATTGAATGGTATATTAAACAAAAATCTAACTTACTACAATAACGTGCCCTGGAGTCGTTAGTCTTATCTAAGATCGCTGACGATAATGTCAAGATGTTTGTTATGGAGTGCGTTTTGCTGTGCGCGCGTTTATATGGTGACCGTGTGACTAGTTTAGCTGTGATACAAGATAAGGCGAGTTACAACCTTAAAAATACAAAACACTCAAGCAATTCATAAGCACTCAAGAGAAATTCAATTTCATAAATGAAAAACACATGAAATCTACTTATTTGTTGGCTTACAATTCACTTCAGACCGATATGGTATAGATCGAGTAAAAACAAGAAAATATATTTAAAAAAATAAACACATACTTGTTAAAGAAAAACAACACCAAAGCTTATATTAAGCATAGTTCAGTCATGTGACTAAATTTGTAACTTATAAAAATATAAAAAGGTAACAGGGGGGACAACCAGAGTTCGAACACATGGCACGAGCGTTCTGAGGCGTCTCAAGACAACACGGTAACCACTCAGCTAGTGGAGAGCTTATGAACGCGGTAGATTGTATATTTGTTTATTGTTTCTATAGTCTTGTCCTATTTTCATGCTGTGTTCACTGTTATGGCATGATTATGATGATTAGGAATTAGTTATTTGTTTCGGGAATAGGGGAAAAAATTGACTTAGCGACGATGACGTAAAGTTTGTTAAAAAGTAAGAACGCTCTAGGATTTGATAGAGACAAGACGTTTTTCCTATCCCAGCAAGAATAAGAAGTAGTTTACGGACATAGCTGACATCGGACGATTCTTTTCTTGATTATTAAACATATTTGTTGACCCACATCAGCGTCGACTACATATCTTGATTGTTTTTGTTTATATTTTGCTTGTTTTAGTATTAACCTTTTACTACTGTAGACGACACGAGAATATATTTCTGCATCTCAGAACACAGGGTGGCGGCCGCCTGGAGAGTATACAGCGCTTCCCCAGACACTCTACCCGCCTGGAGAGTATACAGCGCTTCCCCAGACACTCTACCCGCCTGGAGAGTATACAGCGCTTCCCCAGACACTCTACCCGCCTGGAGAGTATACAGCGCTTCCCCAGACACTCTACCGATCTTAAGGAGCGCGAATTGATTTTTTGTGTGTCTGTTATCGTACGTCCCAAGTAAAAACTTTTCAAAAGTAATTGTCCTTCACCTGAGCACGGACATAATAAGTCATACATTGGACAGTGGCGACAAGTGGTGGAAATATCAGTAGCCAAACTCAACCTCGAACAATTGCCCAGTCCTATCACATTGGATTGACTCAATTGTTTAAAAGAACTAGTGACTGACCAACAAGCTGGTCAAGGGGAGTATATTCCACAGGGCATCTGCTCATGTGGCTGTGGTATTGGTTTCTTCCCACTCGTTGACGCACTACATTATTTACTCAAGGTGAATTACTCGTGATTAACGTAACATACAGAGACCTTATTGTGTTGGTGTCTAGTCTAGTGCCCCTGGCCTAAGTTCTGACACGTTCTGAATTAGTGACTGATACCTTGTCATAATAAGTTGTTTTTTTCTGCCTTCAACATTTCAGTAATACTAATTAAAAAGATTTTGTTGATTAGTTTTTAAAACCTCTGGATGTGTGACTTAGTGACTGGGTATTTAAAACCTCTAGATGTGTGACTTAGTGACTAGGTATTTGAAACTTCTGGATGTGTGACTTAGTGACTGGGTATCTGAAACCTCTGGATGTGTGACTTAGTGACTGGGTATTTGAAACCTTTGGATGTGTGACTTAGTGACCACAATCACTTTCCAGCCCACATATCTACACAAATAAATCGAATAGCCCAGAGCGCAGTGAGAATGCTTCAGAAGACGAGCCACAGGGTTCTCGCGGCCTCCTGATTTTTCAGGAGCTCCTGGAAATCTGAAATTGCAAAATATATGAAAAAGTCCTGGAAATCTCCTGAAATTATTAAAAATCTCCTGAAAAGTCATAAGAATCTCCTGAAAAATAGACAAAATTGTCTTTTTGGGTGTCATTCAATATGAAAATCGCCGATCCTACGGGCGATTAAGAAAAAAAAAACGGCATTGTCGGCTTTCATTTGATAAAAATGTAATAATATGGCGAATTCAAACCTAAAACGGAAGTTCCAATACTTTGTTTACTTTAATAGTCACTGGCATATATAGACATAGATCTAAGTACCGGTATTCTAAGACTAAGTCTATCTCGATCTCTTTAAAAAAATCAAAGTGATTTTTTAAAAAACAAATCTAGATCTACATAGATTTGATCTAAAATTTAATGAAAATGCTAGGATGTTTTTAAACTCAAATCCCCTCTTGGCAGGGGCTCATAGAATCTGGTAGATCTAATTGTTGCTGTTTTAGTCTTACATCGATTGAAGAGGGGGTTTATCGTAAAAAAATATTTGGAGAGGGATTTAATTTCATCTAGACCTAAATCTAGAAACTTTTGAGTCTTGATATTTGATTTTAAAATTAAGACTAGGATGTAAATCTAGATTAGATCTAGCCTGGCTTAGACTAGACAAGATTGTCATTAGATCTAAATCTAGGCCAAAATCATCATGTCTATGTCCATCTACTAGAAATGACTAGAATCTAGATCTATTACTATACGTAGACTATATTATAATATGATCTATTCTATTTCTATATCTAGTCTACTAGATCTACGTGTCTACTATGATCAGTATGATCTAGATCTAGTCAATCTAGATCTACTATACTAGATCTAGTAGTAGTACTAGCTAGTAGATATTTACTAGTCAGATCTAAATTAGTAGAGACAGATATAGATTATCATTATAGATAGTGATATAGCCAATATACTGAATATAGGATATGGCCTAGTATTCTACTTTACTGTCTTGAGGGTGGAGGCCTTAGAGTATATATGGCATAGATAAGATTATATTTCTAGAATTCAAGATCGAATAGAGATCTTCTTAGATTCTGGACTCTCTCTCTTAGTTTTAGTTTTATAAATCTAGATTGTGAAGTAGATGGGGCTTAGAGTATAGTGTAATATGGTCTATATAGTATAAGCTGCTATATAAAATTAAACTATTCATGGTTTTACTTTCAAATTCACTTCTAGCTTTATGATTCAGAGCTAGATTTTATAGATTTAAAGACAGCTATTGTTAATAAAAAGTATCAATGAAAGAGATTTCTACTAAAATATGTAATTGATATTGATAATGTGTTATACATTGCAATTTGTTTGTAGAGATTTTAATTAATTCCTAATGTTGACTAATACATGCAATATATATCCTATATAGAGAGAGTAGTGCAAATAGGCTTATTGGTTTACAAGTACTTTTTTTTTACTCTTTAAGCACTTTTGAATTTGCTAATTTAAAAAGAAAAAAAATTTTTTTTATACATGTATATGGTAATTCTTATATTTATTAATAAATATAGATATAGTTCGCGTTTTTCCGCTCCTGAAATCGAATATTTTCTCCTGGAAAACTCCTGAAATCCTGATCTCAGAATGGTGGGGGAACCCTGGAGCCAGAAAAAGAATGTTACAAATCTATTTTTTCTAATCCAGTCAAACTTTTCTTGAAATTTTAACAAAATTATTTGGTAAGAAGTATGCTGGGTATGTGCTAGATATGTATGTACTAATGTGTTCTAAATGCGTGCTAGATATGTATGTAATAATATGTCCTAGATGCGTGCTAGGCAGGCAGGCCTATTTGCTAGATATATATGTACTAATGTGTTCTAGATGCGTACTAGGTAGACCTATGTGTTCTAGATGCGTGCTAGGTAGACCTATGTGCTAGATATATATGTACTAATGTGTTCTAGATGCGTGCTCGGTAGGCCAAGTGCTAGATATATATGTACTATGTGTTCTAGATGCGTGTTAGGTAGACTTATGAGCTAGATATATATGTACTAATGTGTTCTAGATGCGTGCTAGGTAGGCCTATGTGACAAGTTAAAAGCTTGCTGTCAGAGTCACTCATACTTATCACAGCATTAAGTATTATTTATCATTATTTATTTATTTTATTTTAGTTATTTCCCCATCCTATCCTCAATTTCTTCACCCGCCCCACCTTCCTTCTCCAGGCTAGACTTAGCCCACCACCTTGGCGGCTTTTTCACTTATCTCCCCTTGATCGGGGAAGGATAAACACAGTCTCTTTGATCTTATCCGCCGGTTGTCTGACAGCCGCAGTTGACACCACCTTGGGTGGAATGCGAGTCAATCTTTCTACCCCCCCTCTCTCCTACGTCTCTCTTTGATCTAGGAGATCACTCGGACCAACACGCCTCGTGACGCTCCAAGGTGCGACTTCCACCTCGAGTCATATTCACCCATGTGTAAGATAAATCTTTAGCCTAGGACATTTCCTGTTTCCACCCACATTTTCCATGCCTATATATAAGGTAGATTAAATCATGCCAGACCCTCTCATTTATCTATCGCTGTCAATCGAGTCTGGACTATATCATTTATTCTCACTCCTAGGGGAATACCTGGTGGTAAGCCGAACTTAATCACAAGTTCCACTTAATTACTTTGTGCATATTTCTCACTGGATATTATCATGTGTATTTTATTATTTCACTTATATTTAATTAGTGCATTGTGTATTTCTCACTGTCGTAAGTAGAAAACATAAACATGGCATATGTATATATTTATGTATTGCATTAATCTATTAATGCTTCGTTGCTCAATTGATCGTTGACGCAACCATGTATATCTTATTTTATTTCCTTTATCTCGGTTGACCGCCTTGATAATTTTCCTACCGCACCAATACTGCGCTTAGAGAAGATATATGAATTATCTCCCCCCTTTACTAATTTTACTTGAACGAGAGTTGCGCCCCTTGAATGGACACCCTCTCCATTCAAGCGCGCTCCATTGTTCTCGGCCGACGGTCGTATGTAAACAAACGTCATGGTCGCTGACCACCGCCCATTTCACCCCCCCCCCCTTTTTTTTCTCTTCCAACTTGTGGTGATTATTTGAGATTATTATTTCCCCTTTTATGTACATTTCTATATTGCTACTATCTGCCATCTATTTCCAAATCCCATTTGTCATCATCTCCTCATTGTACTCAAAAGCAATTTTACCAATCTGACGAATGCACCTCAGTCGAGGGCATCGATAAAATGCATGAGAGACATGTCCTAACTTGTCTTTATTTATCAGCAGCCTCCCTCAGGTGTCTGCCTTTGTGTTTAGTGCTATTCAGCACTGCACTTGTCTATTTACATGACTATTTACAGGATCACTCACCTGCCTATTTATTTGGCATTGTCTGCCTAGTCAACTGCCTACTTGTTATTGAGTATCATCTCCTGCCTACGCGGATCTACTCAGCTCTACTACTTGGCGCTATCGGCTCTACTTGCCTGCCTATTCGACAGCCCACCTGTCAACTTATTAGGTACGACGTCCCCATAGACCCAGATCTGTGCGAGACGTCATAGCTCCGCCTGAACTTCGTAACTCACTGGACTAATCCTGTTCACTGCGCTGCCCACGGCAGATCCGCTCTGCCCGCAGTACCACTTGTGCCCACGGTAGCCGCCACCCGCCCTACTGTGCCCACTACAGATATCAGAACTTTGGATTGAGACTCCACAAGAACTATATCACCGGCGTCCCTCTACCCGCTAGAGCGCCACCTCCAGCTGCAGAACCTCAAGCCAGGATCACAGCCAGCTGCGACATCAACTGGACAACCAGCTAAGTTCAGAAGACAAAGTGACATATTCTCTTATTAAGTGCAAGAGTGATGATTAAATACAGTATCATTTAGAGATAGATGCAAACCCTCCCCTTTTTTTATTCTTTTATGTAAATATTTATGTAAATAAATATTCTTCATTTTTAACTTTGTATCTCTCTTTCATTGCTTGTCTCGTTGCGTGCCTGCTCCCGATTTATATGCTGACGGGTTGGTGTGTGATAGCTTTAAAAATAATCATCCCCTAGACATTAAACGCGCCAAACACACGTCACCTTTCCCCAACCTGTCACAGCCTATGTGCTAGATACGAATCTCACTATCCAGGCTCTCTACAAACTGCACCATACACCACCAACGTAAAGAACTTGATAACTCAGGGCTCCAAAGTAACGTAACACTTTAATAGTTGAATAAGTAGCAGCCAATACTGTACAATTGGCAACACGTACACTGTACAAATATCTCTCCGATAACACCGTTCCGCCGTATCAACTCTTGCACTGGCCTCTCCGTCTCGTTCCGGGCTTGCACTGGGTTCAACAGTTCAGGGCTGACTTCATACACTAGGCTCGTTGTGTCGGACTCGATCACAGACCAAGATCAAGACGCCAGTCGTCTCAACTGTACTTGACAGTACTCCGCACTGAACCGTCGTAACGCTCCGTACAGAACCACACCGTTGAACTGTGCTGTAGTGAACCTTCTGTCGTGAAACCCTTTGCTGAACCTTGCTGTATTGAGCCCCTTTTCTCGACCTGTAGATCGGGAAGTTGTGACTGACTGGTCTCTGATACCTTCGCCCTTTATATAGGGTCCCTGCTGGCCTTCTAGAACCGGGCCGAACGTCGCTCAACCATTCTGGGTGGTCATACGACTACATCTCTCATGACGCTCCTGAGCTCTGTTCACGACGTCGATCCTACTCGAACCTTCATATTGACACTCGTCTCGGCTGACCGAAGTAACTCGTCACGGTTGACCGCTCGTCTAGCGCTGGCCTGGGGCGATTTGCGTCGGCTGACTACACTCACACCCTTACCCCCATCTGTGCCACCCCCAGGTTTATAACAATATGTACTAATGTGTTCTAGATGCGTGCTAGGCTGGCCTATGTGCTAGATATGTATGTACTAATGTGTTCTTGATGCGTGCTAGGTAGGCCTATTGTCATATATAAGTTTTAGAACCCCTGTAATATTTGGTGACTAGAGGTCACTGAACTATTCCGTGCAGTTAGCACGAGATTTTTCTGGTCGGGGACTGACCACGAGGTGGACACCTCAGTTGATCTTGGGCTCTCGTAGAGAGAGGAATATTATGGATATCTTGTCAAGTGTAGTAATGTATAGATATTGTTATGACCCTATTGGCGGCGCAAAAGGGTTAACTATAGGCTCAGTTGACACACACGAGAATCACTCAGGTCAGCGGGGGCCATGGACAAGGGACAGTACTACGATTACATGATTACACGCAAATATGACCAATGTTATGGTCATGTGATCGAAAGCCTGCGTGTACGAGTGACACAGTGTGTAAAAAAAGCGTAGTACAAGTCGAGAAACAGAGACAGTAGAGTTTAAGTTGTTGATGTACAGAGTGACATTTTAGTTGTTGATGTGTTTGACGCCAGTTGTCTAGTATTGGCTGTTATCTACTTATTCACTCATTATTAAAGTACCAGATTATTTGGAGCCTTGTTGTCAAGTTCTTGATGTGTTGATGTATGGTGTTGTGTTTAGCAGTGTTTAGAGAGAAGGCCAGAAAAGGAAGAGAATCGTAACAATATTAAGGTTGATTTTTGGACTCCTGAGAGCAAGGAGCATGTGTGATATATAAAGTATTCTATTGGATTCTAATGTACAATGTTTTGTGTATATTTCTTGATGACTGGACTTGCCAATATCTTTTGTGAATTATATTTTATGTGAATAAAATACATGTCTGCTGACCTAGAGTCTATTAATAATTCTAAATGTTGTGGTCGTAGCATTCAGTATGATAATGTTCTCACGCACCTGCAAATATAGTGCGTGTGAGAAAGTATTTAGTTAAGAAGAACATTATAGTATTACCAGAAGAGGTATCTACAACACACACAACGACATTCGCGTCATCACGCCTACAATAAAAAACCAGGCTGTGACACCTATGTGCTAGACATGTATGTACTAATGTGTTCTAGATGCGTGCTAGGTAGGCCTATGTGCTAGACATGTATGTACTAGTGTGTCCTAGTCTTTACAAAGCGAAATAATTGAGATACAAAAAAAAGCTAGAAGTCCACTGATAAAAAGACGTTGTGTTGACTTAAAACAAGACTTTATAATGGCCAACTTGGTCAAGGACTCAGTCCGGTTCATCGTGTCACCACATGGATGGCGTACTAAATTGGGCGTCCGTTTCTAGCGCTGCCTATTGGTCATTTGTTTTCCTATTGGCTGAAGGCGATCTTTTATTTTGATTTCTTTAGGTGATCGTTTAAACATCGCCTTCACTTTTTGTAAGAAACAACATTTCTAGTCACACAGGACATACTTACAAGAATGTGGGTACTTCCTAGAATGTCTATATATTTTTCTTGATACAAGACAGAAAGGTGGCTTCGATAAATATGTTTAAAATTAGTTGGTCTCTTGTTATGTCTTCCTTCAATATCAGACTTTTGATGTTGTAATGTCACATACTTGAAAACTAAATTAGTATTGTATTGAGCGACTTTCATTCTGTTTAAACATGCACACAAAACTTAGACTCCATCCACTATGTGGACATTCGGGCACTCAGCAAACATCAGAAGAAAGTCCTAGTCTCGACATTCGAACTTGAGATCACTCTTCCAAGTGAAAAAACTAAAGCTTAACTAAAGGGAAAAAAAAACATGTCACCTTCCCAGATTTCGCTGTCTCAAAACAAACATATACAACAATACTCCCCAACCTCCAGCAAAAATGTCAAACTAAAAACTTGGTATCGAATGACCTTGACGCAATGCTTAAAAGTAGCCTTATATATATATATAAAAGAAAGTCTCCTCAAATCAAAAGTAAAACAATGAAATGGTCGCCCCAGCTGGTTGAAAGGCATATACACATACAATGTTTTACCCATGCGACGACACCCTTTGCCGGACAATGGAGCGCGTCTTTCAAAAGTGGACCTCTAAACCTTTGTTTTTCATGTCGACGTGGTTTTCTTCTCTGTCTTGGGTATAAATACCGTCTACGGTCTCCATACATAGAAACTACTCCAACAGACGGACGTTTAGAGTTTTAGTGTTTCTTTCTCTCATAAGAACAAATGTAATTATTGATCGGTGAGTCTTTCAAAATAATTCTTTTTTTTTTTGTTGCAAATATTTTGTTACCGAATTCTTAGGTTTGTGTATAATTATTATCGAAACTCTCTGCAGTCTTCTTATAAGACTTCTCTTCTTACCACGTATAATGTTGTTGTTTTTTCTCTCTTTTATAATTGTATATCTAGGATTGAACGAATAAGATTTTCATTTTATTTTAGCTGTTAATTTTAGTGCACTTATTACAAAAGATAAAGAAAAAAATATATGTGCTGTATACACGAATAGAACGTATGCTTGCACTTTATTATTCGTGGTCAAGAGGCTAAGTACGCTTGAACTTAGCTTGGCTTACTTAAAGGGGGCTCGAGGTTTGACACCCGACTCGAGCAGAATAGTGTTTACTGAGCGCCTAGAGGCAGCACCCGGAAAACCTTTTTCAAGATATCCCTTCCACTGGTCCACAAATGAGATTGGAACATAGCGCTCTTATCATGTAATAAGCATGAAGGTAGCGCTATATAGAAGCTATAATTAATTAATTAATATTTCGGAAGTGTTAGAACTGACTTGGTTTATATTTTTTCCCCCTTGACTGTCAACTCGATAGTTTTGGGTTCGAATTCTGCCCGCAGCCATCCTCCGGGAGGGTTGGGCTGGTGGACTCTTTCAAAAATAAACTACAGTTTGTTTTTAAATATCTACTAAAGACATTAACTGGACTCGACGATTGACTAAAAAATGTATTAACTAGATAAATTATCAGTATAACAATTGATACCTATAACAAATAATCACTATAACAATGAGTTGAAAATGTCTCTAACAAATATATATTTAACAATAAGTGAATAACATAAAATTCTCAAGTTAAGTGAAGTACCATGCAATAGACAAATACAATTTCAAGTTTATATGTACTCACGTCTTGATCCCTAAATACTTACATCATTATTTTACAGTACAAAGTAGCTGAATATAATTCAGCATTTCTTTGAATGTTTTCACTATAAATCCAATGAGATAATGACAGACATTTTGGGGCTGAGTCTTTAGCGTTTTTTTTTTGTATTTATACACTTGACTAATATATTCTGTGTTAATTAATAAAATACTATAATTTCTATGTGATTAAAATAAACCATTTATATTTATTTATTGCTATTATTATTTATATTTGCTATTAATTGCTATTTAAATAAATTCTTTGATTGTGTCCCACATACGATTAAATAAACTTTTGCAGGTAAATAAGTTACAAAGAGACACACGCGCACTCAGGTAAAACCCAGCATAAAAAAGGTGGTACGAGTAGCACACTATTTATTTTGTACTTAAGAAGTTTAGAAATTCTTAGAATCTAAACAAACAAAAAGATAACGTGGTTTTACAGGGGCGGAATTACGCTATCATTCATTGGTTGCCATGGAAAAAAAAAGATTTTTTTTCTTTTCCCTCACGCTTTCTCAACTAAATGTATACGAAGACCAAAACAAAACTGAAATCATATGATAGAAAGGAAAACTTTATTTTAAGTCTCGTTCTCAACCAAAATACTTTTTAAGAAATGCATATTTTAATATTTAGATGTTATAGTCACAATACATCATGGCGGTAAAGACGACCCAACCTTTTTTTTTTATTAATAAAAATATTTATGAATGAAGAAATGTAAACAAGATTTTAAAAATATTTATAACTATTTTACTTTCCTTTCAAGAAAGCAATGTTCTTTTTGTCTCATTCTGCAGAAAATCAAATTAATTGAGCAAGTCGCCTAGTTTGTTGACTGCACAGAACCTGCTGTTTCTGACGATTTGTGTCCAGATCTACTATCATGAATGCTTACAAAGCTGCACTCTACGCTGACCGTTTAAAACAGTCCAGCCAGACCGTCAAGCCTTTAGTGCCAATGACATCTCAAGAAACGGATCCATTTGATAAACATATATTCCAAACTGCTAGCATGATATCGATCGCAGCCAACACAATCCTAGAAAACAATAACTACATTCTGTACCAACATAGACCAGAGTTTGAACTCGCACGGTTAGAAGTTGGGATGAAGTGTGAACCCGTCTTTGTGTACCCCGAGAAAGACAAAGACTTCTGGGAAGTAGAAACCTTTATGACTGCTTTTAACCAGCTGTCAACCTTCAACATAGTTTTACTCTTTGTCGCATTGGGGCTCGTTCTACTAACCATTTTACTGCTCCCAGTACTCGTTGGCACAGTCTCTTTCGGCAATAAAGTAAATCAAGATGAGAGAGAGTTGGTAGATTTCGGACATCAACTGGAAGCAATGTTAAATGAACTAAATGAAGTATTGCAAAATGTGAGAGAGTTGGTAAATCTCTTCTTGCGTGACTGTCTGGTAGCAGATCTCAAACTGAAAACCAATGACACTTGTTTCTGTTTGTATAATCAACAATTTTCTTGGAATGATGCCAGACAGTTTTGTCTTAAACTGTGAACTGGAATACATCTGGGGGGAAATCTACAGCCAAGATGACGACTCCCTGATGCCTCTATTTCAAAATACAAACCTAACTCAAGGACTATGGCTCGGCGGTTCCAACTTGATGAATCAAAGTGTCTGGCTATGGGACTACACAAGGATCCCAATCAGTCAATGGGATAACAATCCATCAATTCAATGGGATCTTTCAGTTGGCAGCCAGCATTGTTTGGAAGTCTTCAAAGGGGATAATGCCAACTACAAACTGAATGGCGTTGAATGTGATGATGAAAAATCATTTATGTGTTCTGCTAAGTTAGTTGAAAGTTTGTTGAAAGTAGCATCTGTCTTGTCATCGCCTAATGTCAAAGATAACTTACTAGGCTTCACAATAAGCATTGAAACCTAAGTAATTATATAAAAGTCATGGTAACTCGAAGTTCATTTTTTTTTATTTAAATAGCCAGCTTACCACGATAAAGTCTATTGTTTGTATATGTAAATAAATGTAAATAAGCAAAAGTTTTGATGTCTTGTATAAAGTTAAAGTTGATGTTTACTTGAGTTTGACAAGAAGTCTCTATATTGTTCGAATGTTGTTGTCACACTTATTTGTTTTGATTGTCCGATAAAATAAAAACAATTTACTGACAACTTGTACTTCTAACACCTAGTTTTATTTTGAACGTAACTCTTTGTGTTTCTCAATGTTTATAGATAACAATAGTCGCATGGTAAGGAAAAAACTTGGAATACCTAGATCTATTTGTAGGCAAGAATGATAACACTCATACCAGCTTACATAATAGTAAAAAATACAAATATTTAAAGTATATACAAATATATAGATATAAACATACATCTAAAATTTAGAATATAGGCAGAAATTCTTCTTTTGTCAATACCATCTCGTAAAGAATGTTAAAATGATATTTTTTAACATACAATATGCAATAAGGTGTCCACCACATTCCATCTTTCTATCTAGTCGCGGTGTTTTTCATTTCACAATTCCTTGTCATTGCTCCCCATCCCTTGTATAGACCATTTCATCAGTTCCCTTAACACACACACACGCATCTTTACAAAATTGCGCGTGGGTTTAGGTTATTGACTTGTTTTGCATATCATTCTACAACTGAAATGATAAATGACTTCAAATCAACGTCAATAACATTAAACTCTGGTGTACCTGAAGGTGCAACATTAGGCCCACCACTGTTTCTAGCATAAGATATGACCTACCTACAAGCATTAATTTGGCAACAAAAGGCAGACTATAGAAATAGTAAAATAGTAATCTGTCTTTCCAACAGGAAAATGTCAGTTATTTTGAGTAGCAAATTAGAAAAACAACACTTAAAAACTAAACTAAATACTTTTATTTTACCTTTTCAAATTGCTTAAATTTGAATAGTTAAAAATCAAACAAAGCATTTGGTCTATTACATCCAAATGTCTGACCAATACAACACAAACCTAAAAACAAAAAGGCTTTTTAACCTTTGTTAGACCAATATTAGACTATGCATCTTCTGTTTGAGAACCATCCACTCCAGAAAAAAAAACAAAAAAAACAACCTCGAACAGGCGCAAATTTTCTTTGTACCAAAGGAATACTTACATGTTAATATCACTAAACTTAAAGTGACTGCAGGAATACTTACATGTTAATATCACTAAACTTAAAGTGACTGCAGAAATTCTTACATGAGTAATATTACTAAACTTAAAGTGACTGCATGAATAGTTACATTAATAATATCACTTAACTTAAAGTGACTGCAGGACATAAGGCTCAAAAAGTAAAGTAGCAATAACACACTGAACTACAAATACATAATCTAACAAGGTTACAAAGACAGTTTGTGTGGAAACACAAATTCAAAATAGGCCCCCAGGCAGGTAAAAAGACAGGTTTCAATATTTTCCGAAAGAATATGAAAATGTAATTCTATCAAATGCAGATGACAGATAACAATGGAGAAACAAGGTTGTGTAGTGCAGGGGTCGGCAACCTTTAGAGTCGGAAGAGCCAAAAATTACAATTGACAAAATTTCAACGTTTTTGAAGAGCCACAAGATTTTTTTTCCTCCAATCAGTAAATAGAACCCATGCTCGTACAAATATGCCGATCTGATAATAGCCTTTCAAATGCCGACTTTTTCACCTGACTATAGCAATCTGGAAGACTATTCCATGCGTCGACATTAGAGCCTAATCTCGCGGCATTTCTTTGAAGGTGTCCACTTTTGTTGCGTTACATACTTGGACCTTCAACTCTTACAGCCTGATTTTCGACTTTGTAAATATTCCACCAAACTAAAGTCTATACATTACTTTTTAAATCGATCAGATGCATGTCTAGAGATCCAGAATCAATTCCGAATAGCTTGATGTCGATTTCGGTACTCTCAGTGTTGAGAAGATTTTTTTGTAATACTTGCTCTATTCGTGTTGTTGTTTTGAACTGTTCAAATCTGTCACTAAATTCATTCTTTCATTTTTCTTTATAACTGTTCTGAAGTAACTCGTGACAACAGTTGCACAGGTTTTATCGCAATATTGATTTACAAATTGAGTATAAAATAATTGACAGCTCTGAATATCTTTTGCAAAAAGAATTAATTTTTTCTTCAAAACAAACGAATTCTTTTACCAAAACATAGACTGGGTATCCCTTTCCTTGCAGTTTTAAATTCAGATTATTTAATTTCACTGTTATAGCCACCATAAAGTACAATGCTTGCAACCATTTGTCGTTCTCTAATTCAGGGTGATTTTTTTCCTTTATCTTTTAAGAATGTATTTAATTCATTCAAGCACAAAGCAAAACGTTTCAACACCTTACCTTTAGAAAGCCATTGCACTTTATTTTAAAGAAGGAATTCAAAATACTGTGTCTCCATTTCGTTAAGAATTCTTTAAACTGACGATGGTAGAGCGCTTTTGGCAAGATGCTGTTAACAATCTTGATTACCAAATTCATGATCTCAACTATATCGCCGGAAATGATTGGATACAAAGCACTTCTTGGTGTATTACGCAGTGAACGTAAGAATTTTGTCCTTTATTTTGCGCTCAATAATCGTAGTTACCCCCCCCCCCCTTTTTTTTTTCATACTTCTTGCTCTATCAGTTGCTATTGAAATGATTGTATTTCTATTGATTAGTCTTTTTTAGTATTTTTGCCTGCCACTAGCTGTATCTTCTCTTCTAGTTGTCACGAGAGCGGCAGCAATCCTGGAAGTTCTTCTTTTGGACCTTGAGAAGACATAAATCTAAGAGCAAGGCCAACTAGTGCCGTGTCTTTTATGTGGCAAGACTCATCTATAGCAAGTGATAAGGCAGAAGAAAGTTGAATAGCTTCCACCTGCAAATATGTTACATTTCAAGACATGGGGGTTGGGTGCGCTGAAAAGCGAGTACAAGTGGCTTATAGTTAGAATCGAATCAGAATGATTGTTTAAATGCTTTTTTTTCGATAAAATTAATCATATTTGCGCATGGAACTAAAGAGCCGCAGTTTAACATCCAAAGAGCTGCATGTGGCTCGCGAGCCGCAGGTTGACGACCCCTGGCTGTGGTGCCCCAACGGTCCAGCAGATCAAGGGATAGGTAAAAGTGGATATGAAGTGAGATGTGAACCTGGCCAAACTGATTCTTATAATGAATATCTAATTGATCAACTTGTTTTGTTAAGGGTCAATCTCTTTTTCAAAGCGTCAAGAGAAAAAAATTTGTTTGCAGTGTAAATGGTTTAGTTTAGTGCTCCATGTCTGTAGGGTGGCGCTGCAGTTCACATGATGTTTTAAATTATTTTCCACTAATATACATACTAAATAGATTTTTTCTATTTAAAAAAAGTAAACATTTGTGTGTGTGTAAATTTAGTACTTTGTTTGACAAAACATACAAAACTTAGCAATACGTTTGTAAAAAATTTAAAAAAAAAAAACAAAACTAAAACTGTTTGCCTAAATCTGCTTATAAAATGATAAATAGTTATTTCCCTTACTAAAAAAGCCTCCGTATTTATTACTATTTATAGAAAAATTGTGTATTTTTATGGAAAAAAAACTGCTTGCACTATGGATTTAAATAATTAGATTTTTCGCTTTCAGAAAAGAAAAAAGAGTAGCTGTTGCATCGGAACTTTGAATGGCATAAAATATTAATTATGTTGTCGGATTTTTCAATATCTTTTCTAGTTTACGAAATTCAAACGGGACGGACTGACAGACAGACCACACAAAACCAATAGCGTCTTTTCCGCTGTCGGGGGCCGCTAATAAAATACCCAGAAGAGATAGATAATGATACATCACCACATATTTCTTATGCTCCGTGCCCATGATTTGTCCATCATACCATTAGGGCAGGGAACAAGTTGCCTGAATCAGCCAAGAAACCCAAATGACGTAGAAAAGCTTAGATCTCTAATAGATTGATACTTTCACACATTGTACGTGTGTAGGAGTAGGTGAATAAGGAGCGTCTCTTGCTTATAAGATAACATAGAGTTTCAATAGTTTCGTAATATTACGAACAGATTGTGGATTTCATAAACATATATATATATATATCAATATTTCTCAAATTGTTGGGAAAGTTCCTATCAATGGGACACGACTTCCTTTCATAAAGGGATGGGGTGGAGCCTTCAATCCCTTTTTATCCAATGAATCACTGTTTAATTATAAACTAAGTCCAAGGACATATTATCAAGGTTTAACAGATTAAGTAGTGTAAACGTCGATTTTCTCTTCTAATAAGCACATGTTAGTAAGTCGACCGTGTTAATTGGTAATTAATAAATTTTATTTGGTATCTCTAACAAGGGAAAGAAATAGTACTTGACAGATGTGGTTGTATAAGTTCAATTAGTCCCATTGAGGACTCTTGAGCCCTAAGTCTACATTTTTTATGCACTTAAAACACGAAAATGCAGTCACTCATCAAGATACGCCATTTTGCTTTCCCCCTTTCAAAACTGATCCAAACAAGTGATAGGATCATAGTGCATTGAGAAAGTTAAAAATCTTAAAAAAAACAACAATTAGTCTAAATATTTCTAATCGCACGTATTCGGTATGTCTAGATCAGAGTTATATAAAATCACACAACTGATACAAACTTATTGAAACAATTACAATTAATATAAGCTGTTTTTTTTTATTTAGTTATTTCTTTACATACACGACTTCAGAGAGAGAGAGAGAGAGAGCCCATGTTAAGGTTACATACCGAATGGACAAAAGACCAGTTAGTAATGCTAGGTTCTAGTGGACAGTAGTACGCTTAGAGATTAGTCATCAACTTGTATAACTGTAGAATATTTGTGTTACACAAATAACAAACTAGTGTTTAAGAGGGAAGACATATTAGGAACTCCATTTATTACGTAAACACAAGCGGTGTTGCACTGACGCGCTAGTGGGCAAATGTACATATGTTACAATAACAATCCTATCCTATAAATGTACGCATGTTAGAAATACAGGACCAGATGACCAAACAGGCAAAGTTCATTGTACTGTGTCTGCACTGACTCTCTTTATAAAAAATATAGTGTATTAAAACATACCAGTTTTACAGATTCTCTCTCTGACACAGACACCCGAGAGCTTGAATAGCAACATAGAGATCCTGTTGATGTTATTTAAGTCAAACACTTGACTGGAAAGTCATTCATTTCGTAGTGACTCTTACAAAGGATTCAGCAAGAAGGTAAGTAGACTTGCAGTCTCTTCTGATAAATAGTCAGTGTATACTGCTTAGTCAAACTTTTGCCCTCTCTTTCCCTCTGTCACTTTCTCTTTTTCTCTCTCTTACATTTTAAATAGTATCTTCCACTTCTCTGTCTCTTCCTCTCTCTTTTCACTTGTTTCTACATTCTTCTCTCTTTGTCTCATCCATCTGTTTCTCATTTCCGTCTCTTTATTTCTCCTTTCTCTTTCTCTCTCTTTCTCTTTCCGAATTCTGTCTTAATTGTACATTAAAGACACTTTCTCTCATAAAGTAAACAACTCCCGCAATGTCTTCCATGCTTAAAATGTCTATTTCTCCAGTTGTCTGCCCCTGTACTGCCTGCTAGATAAACAAAACAGACAAGTTAACAAACAAAAAAAGACAGTTGGGAGGGGAGGTCACTAAAGTTAGGGCGACGTTCTTATGACATAAAATATTTATTGTCATCATTAAATATTATATTGTTATTACCATTGTATTATTATTAATAATTATTTACTAGTAAACTCTAGACAGGAGGCGCGGTGGCTGAGCGGTAAAGCGCTTAGCTTCTGAACCTGGGGTTCAGTGAAGACTGGGATTTTTATTTCGGGATCCTTGGGCTCCTCTGAGTCCACACAGCTCTAATGCTAATGGCATTAGTTGGGGAAAAGTAAAGGCGGTTGGTCGTTGTGCTGGCCACATGACACCCTCGTTAACCATAGGCCACAGAATCAGAATTGAGAATCATTCTCAATACGATTTGTGTTATCCAGTGGAAAAACAACAACCAACAAATGGTCTAATAACAACATCGCATGTTGTAGTTGTGACCTTTGTTACCTTACTATTTGCTTGTATATAACTCTTCAATGTATCACATTCCTTCTTGTGCTTAGAATGCTACTAGCAGCACCAAACGGATACGTCCGTTGATTTGTTTACAGGCTTTATATTGCTTATTAATATTAAGGCCGTAACATCGCATCTATCTATCTATCTGTCTGTCAATCTATCTATCTTTCTAGCAGTCTCTCTATCTTTCTGTCTGTCTGTCAATCTATCTATCTATTTCTGGACCCCCCCCCCCCCCATTTTATTTATTCACATCGTTTATTTTTTCTGACTAAAATTTTTTTTTACATTATTTGGAAAGAACCGCTTTATAACCCTCCCCGACAGACACACAAAACACCCACACACATGCGCCGGCGCCTTCGACACGGAGTTCACGCACGCGCTCGCGCTTTGAGCCAATTCGTAATGGTGTGATAATTTCAAACTCCATCAATGTTTTAATCACGTTAAAAATCACCTTAGGATCGAGGCTATACATTTATTTCCACTTTTATATAGATCGAATCATTACAATGAAATTGTGCAAAAAACGCCAAAAAAAAAATTTAAAAAAAAATTTGCGCAATTTAGAGACTTGAGCCCCTGTCCTTCAGATTTAAAGTCTTATGCTTTACCGACTGAGATAACCGAGGTGTTATTAGTATCAAAGGAAATTACGCACAAAAGTAAAGTGTTTAAAAACAGGTATTTTCTTTTACTTTGCCATATGTCGCTTACAGAGATAACCATTGGCATCGTGCAAAGTTTTGTGGGAAGAAATAGCCCAAGACAGGACAGCATGGAGACAGACTGGACAGCATGGAGACAGACTGGACAGCATGGAGACAGACTGGACAGCAAGGAGACAGACTGGACAGCAAGGAGACAGACTGGACAGCAAGGAGACAGACTGGACAGCAAGGAGACAGACTGGACAGCAAGGAGACAGACTGGACAGCAAGAAGACAGACTGGACAGCAAGGAGACAGACTGGACAGCAAGAAGACAGACTGGACAGCATGGAGACAGACTGGACAGCATGGAGACAGACTGGACAGCAAGGAGACAGACTGGACAGCAAGGAGACAGACTGGACAGCAAGGAGACAGACTGGACAGCAAGGAGACAGACTGGACAGCATGGAGACAGACTGGACAGCATGGAGACAGACTGGACAGCAAGGAGACAGACTGGACAGCAAGAAGACAGACTGGACAGCATGGAGACAGACTGGACAGCAAGGAGACAGACTGGACAGCAAGGAGACAGACTGGACAGCAAGGAGACAGACTGGACAGCAAGGAGACAGACTGGACAGCAAGGAGACAGACTGGACAGCAAGGAGACAGACTGGACAGCATGGAGACAGACTGGACAGCATGGAGACAGACTGGACAGCAAGGAGACAGACTGGACAGCATGGAGACAGACTGGACAGCAAGGAGACAGACTGGACAGCAAGGAGACAGACTGGACAGCAAGGAGACAGACTGGACAGCAAGGAGACAGACTGGACAGCAAGGAGACAGACTGGACAGCAAGGAGACAGACTGGACAGCATGGAGACAGACTGGACAGCATGGAGACAGACTGGACAGCAAGGAGACAGACTGGACAGCAAGAAGACAGACTGGACAGCATGGAGACAGACTGGACAGCAAGAAGACAGACTGGACAGCATGGAGACAGACTGGACAGCAAGAAGACAGACTGGACAGCATGGAGACAGACTGTGACCTGCTGGTACGAACTTCACCGAGTGCAAAAGAAACGAAGCTGCATCAGTCCAAAGAAACAAAAAGAAAGTTGTCTCCCTGTCAACTAGCTCTAGGACAGATACATATACATGCACGGACTGTGGCAAGCTCTGCCGCTCTAGAATTGGCTTGATCAGTCACTCCAGATTCTGACCCGTCTTAAGAAGAAACCAAAGCCAGTGACTCATTTGGGCGCATCCATTTTCTTCCGAGACAGAAGGAACCATATCATGCCGCCTTTAAAAAATAAAACATTTGTATCGAAATTGCGAATAAAAATAGTGTTTGGTAAATGTAACCACTGCGGTTTCGAACATAATCTTCAGATGTTATGTTATATTTTCATATTCTTCGTCCACGGCAAGTGGTAGAATTTGTGATGAATGATAAACCAATCAGGGCCCTTGTAAATAAATCATAGATTAGAACAGTCTACTTTACTTAGTTTGTAATTGTTATAGTTTTAACACAAATCAATGTTGTAAATAAAGCAACTGTTCTCATTACATTTTTGTATGGCTCTGAGATCTTGGTGCTCTATGGAAGGCAACTTAAGACTCCTCGAACGCTTCCACCAAAGGTGCCTTCACTTCATACTAATACCTTACAAATAATAATGCTCTGCTCGAGGCCGGTGTGCGAGCTACAGAAGCGCTACTTATCAATTAGACAGCTGCACTAGGTAGTACATGGGCGACGACCGCAAACCAAAGGCCTTTTTTTTTTGCGAGTTTAAAGGGAGGGTTGTAATTAAAGTGACCCCCGTTAACGCAATAAAGAATAACTCGGGCGCCATTTAGGGCTCACTGGCATGTAGCTGGCAGCAGATGGTTTGTTGGAGAGCTCTTACGAAGGTCGCGGGACACATATTGCTCTTGTATAAGACATGCGCAGAAGACGGAAAGAAAACAGCTTTGTCTTCATAAGATGCGGGAAAATGCGGAAAAATATATAGGTCGCAGTTGGGGTTGCGTAGTCATGTGAAACATTGCACTCATCATTAATTCTCGGAATCGAAGACATTGTCGTTATTATTATTGGTATTTATATAATTATTGTCTCTCTCTCTTTTCTCTTATTCTTTCTTTTTTTCTCTTTCTCTATCTCTCTGTCATTCTTTTACTATGTCTCTCAATCTTTCTCTGTTTCTTTGACTCTCTTTCTCTATCTCTGTCTCTCTTTTCCCTCTCACTTTCTCTGCTTCTCTGTCTCTTTTGTTTGTCTCTTTCTTTTTTTCTCTGCCAATATGTTTCGTAACTTGACACACACACAAACATTGAGGAATTCAGCTAAGTACTCACGCACTCGAACACACACATCTTTGTCTATTTTTAAAATACTTTTATCAAAAATAAATCTTATATTTTAAAAAGAATACGTTATTGAAAGATATTTTACTGTATTTCTTTTCCTTATTTTATAACATACTTCTGTTCATTGTTTTATTTATATCTCAACAGGAGTTCACCCTCAGGAAACAGCGATACTCTCGTCCATTGCACTGACAACATTATCTGCTGCTGTCACAAATCTAGTTCCAAGTTATGGGCATTTAGTATTGGATACTTTCCAAGTACTTGTACGTTCTGGCAAAACAAAAATATCTACCACAGCACAGGAACAAATCAACAGTGTATCCAACTAAATATGACAACGAACCGTGACAAACATTCCAGACCACTTCCTAAAGTGTCAGAGACATCTCTAGCTTCCAGACCACCGTACAACAATGTCACTAACAAACATGGTGCAGCGAACATGCCTTCTAACAGTAAGCTGGCATCTAGCGAACGTCCGGTGTACATGGACATCCCAGAACTTCAGCAGACACGCCCTCGCACATACTCTCAACTCTCAGTGGTAGACCATTACGAGATGTTGGCTCCTGCCGAAAATAGCCGAGCAAAGTCCACTCCGCATACCTCCCAGAAAGTGGCCACTAAGAAATGTGTCTGTTTAGCTGCATTCTGTTTTGCTTGGTTGTTGTTTTGGCCTCTTCACTGGCCACTCTTTTTGTATTAAGGAATAATCTGGACAAGAACTTAAATACGAAATTTTCTTCTTTGGTGAACTTCCATTCTGCCATTAAGACGGAACTGATCCAGTCTCTAAAATCACTGTGTAGCAACTATAACGAGACAATAGATTTGACAATTCTTTCTTTCTTCAATTCTTTACTCTGATACATGTTATTGTCTGTACAGAAAACAACTTACTTGGGACTCAGCCAGAGAATTTTGTCTCAGTAAAGGACCAGGCGTGCACCTGGCCGAAATCTACGATAAAAAGACAAACGACTTTCTTATTCACAAACAAATACAGGGATCTGGCTCGGTGGTTCGGACATGGTCAAAGAGGGTGTTTGGCTGTAGAACTACACAAAGAAACCGCTAGAGACTGTGACAGGTTGGGAAAAGTGACGTGTGTTTGGCGCGTTTAATGTCTAGGGGATGATTATTTTTTAAAGCTATCTCACACCAACCCGTCAGCATATAAATCGGGAGCAGACACGCAACG
Source organism: Biomphalaria pfeifferi (assembly GCA_030265305.1). Taxonomy (NCBI): domain Eukaryota; kingdom Metazoa; phylum Mollusca; class Gastropoda; family Planorbidae; genus Biomphalaria; species Biomphalaria pfeifferi. Next base: position 2,066,865 of record JASAOG010000025.1, read on the forward strand.
AAACAAGCAATGAAAGAAAAATACAAAGTTAAAATTGAAGAATATTTATTTACATAAATATTTACATAAAAGAATAAAAAAAGGGGAGGGTTTGCATCTATTTCTGGATGATATTGTATTTAATCATCACTCTTGCACTTAATAAGAGAGTATGTCACTTTGCTTCTGACTTAGCTGGTTGTCCTGCTTGGGTCGCAGCTGGCTGTGATCCTGGCTTGAGGTTCTGCAGCTGGAGGTGGCGCTCTAGCGGGTAGAGGGACGCCGGTGATATAGTTCTTGTGGAGTCTCAATCCAAAGTTCTGATATCTGTAGTGGGCACAGTAGGGCGGGTGGCCGGCTACCGTGGGCACAGGTGGTACTGCGGGCAGAGCGGATCTGCCGTGGGCAGCGCAGTGAACAGGATTAGTTCAGTGAGTTACGAAGTTCAAGCAGAGCTATGACGTCTCGCACAGATCTGGGTCTATAGGGACGTCGTACCTAATAAGTTGACAGGTGGGCTGTCGAATAGCCAGGCAAGTAGAGCCGATAGCACCAAGTAAATAGTTGAGTGGATCCCAGTAGGCAAGGGATGATACTCAATATCAAATAGGCAATTGACTAGGCAGACAATGCCAAATAAATAGGCAGGTAAATAGGCAGACACCTGAGGGAGGCTGCAGATAAATAAAGATAACTTAGGACATGTCTCTCATGCATCTTATCGATGCCCTCGACTGAGGTGCATTCGTCAGATTGGTAAAATTGCTTTTGAGTACAATGAGGAGATGATGACAAATGGGACTTGGAAAACAGATGGCTGATAGTAGCAACATAAAATGTACACAAAAGGGGAAATAAAAGAGGGGGGGGGGGGAGAAATGGGCGGTGGTCAGCGACCATGACAGTTTGTTTACATACGACCGTCGACCGAGAACAATGGAGCGAGCTTGAATGGGGAGAGCGGCCGTTCAAGGGGCGCAACTCTCGTCCAAGTAGAATCACTAAAGGGGAGATAATTCATATCTCTCTTCTAAGCGCAGTATCAGTGCGCTAGTAAAATTATCAAAGCGGACAGCCGAGATAAAGGAAAAAAAATAAAATGTACAAATATATACATGGTTGCACCAACGATCAATTGAGCAACGTAGCATTAATAGACCAATGCAATACATAAATAAATACATATGCCATGTTTATGTGGGAGAAAGGGAGAGGGGGAAGAAAGATTGACTCGCATTCCACCCAAGGTGGTGTCAACTGCGGCTGTCAGACATCCGGCGGGTAAGATCAAAGGGATTGTGTGTTTACCTTTCCCAGATCAAGGGCAGATAAATGAAAGAGGTGGTGGATCAAGTCTAGCCTGAAGAGGCAAAGGTGGGGCGGGTGAAGAAATTGGGGATAGGACGGGGAAATAACTAAAATAAAATAAATAAATAATAATAATTAATGATAGTTAATGCTGTGATAAAATGAGTGACTCTGACAGCAAGCTTTTGAGTTGTCACAGAGACCTTTAACCCTACACAATGGGCGCCAAACAAGCCCAGAAATTTCAGTTCCGGATTCACCGTAGTGGAGCACTGTCTTTAATTATTTAACCACACAACTCCAATATTCATGTGGAATGACCATTTGTGTGCTCAGGGCCGCCGCTACCTATTGTGCAATGTGTGCATTTCACGCAGGCGGCCGAATGTTAGGGGCGGCCAAACCGTTTTTTCAAGATTTTTTATTTTTAGATTAATAATAATAATAGAATTACTTAAATATTTTAGTTAAATTCTAATTATTCCATTATCCTTTGAAAACTTGCAAAGGAGGGGGGGGGGGGGAGACGATATTCGTACAAGTTATTACGGAAACTTTACAAGGGAAAAAAAAAGCTGCGCGCGATGGATTCCCATGGGTTTTTCCATATGCGCCGACTCCTCCCTGGCCTTGAATTTTTGCGGGTTGTTTGCAATATTTGTTTCGAATTGAACAGCCCGCCCTGTAAGTAGATCTAGTAATTAGAAAGTCAATTTTAAAACATTGTCACTTTTATTTGAAATGGCTGTTAGTTGAAAGTAGAATATTTTTGGCCCGATTATAGAGTGTAAATGTAGATCTACAATAAGTTCATTTGTGTTCTAGTAAGTTTCTCAAACTTTGGGTCCTCCCCAAAGTGGGAGGGGGCGAGTACCTTGAATTGGAGGTGGGGGGTGGCGCAACTTCCTGACAAAAGCGGTTATTATAGAGTGTGTGGGCGGCAGTAAGAAGAGGTTAAATGATTGATTGTTGGTTATGCATTGAGGATGATGAATTTAGCGTAATGCAAATGTGAAACGGCAGACAATCTTGAAACATGAAAGTGTAAAGACGTTGTTTTGTGGTGAGCTAGATTTCGTTTAAATATCAGTATATTTCATTAATACTACATCTCAATCTCAAGTTAAATATGGGAATATTGTAATAACAGTTAGGCAATATTGAGTTTAAGTTCACATAAGAAGTTCTTCAAGTTATTTAAAGTTTATTTAGTAAAAATAAAAAACGCCTTTATTGTTTCACTTGTACTACCTATTTGTAGCGACAAAAAGATGGCTAACTAACAATAAGGAGAAGGGGCGTCGAAAAAAAATTATTTTCAGTGTAACATATCTGAATATTAGTAAAATTACATTTTTAAAAAATTAAAATATATTAAGTAGGAGATGTTGTTTTATCTTCTAATAAGACTTTTTAAATGTAGACCGCTTTTTGCGAGGTGCGTATGCAACAATATGGGTGAAAACGTTTTGAAAAAAACATTATAAAAAGTCTTCGCTAGTGTGATTCTTCTGGATTTTTTGTCTCAGAATAGTCGAATTTCTTCTGTCTATTGCTATTCATTATAATGACGACTTTTGTGTGGAGAAAAAATAACGTCCGCGACAGAGACGTCTTAATTGATAGGTAAAATTCTTTAAAAAGATCACGCCCATTACAGAAGTACGAGCGAAATATGTAGGTTTACCTAGAATGTCCCTCGCATAATAACTTGGTCACTGGTGCTGTTATTTATTTATGTTTAAAATTGATAACAAAGCATCTTAATGGGCATGGGGATACGACAAAGATGCGAATATGAAAGAAAAAGGAATCGTCTACAAAAATAGATTTAAATCAAAGAGCGCTTTAGGTGCAGTGTCAAGCTCAGTCTAAAAAAAAAAGGGGGGGGGCGGCATTTTTTAATTTTGCACGCAGGCGGCCACAACCCTCGCGGCAGCCCTTCGTGTACTGAGAACAATGTAAAACCTTTCTTATGTTAGTCTCCGAAAATAGGGTCACGATGTTTTTGTTAAAAGTCAGTTTATCAGAATCAACATCCAACATTATAACACTTTATAACATTATAGCAAGGGAAAGCCTCGTCTACCACAGAAACTCAATGAACTCGTTTTTATTTCATTGCTCAACTTTTCCTCGGTCTTATGTTGAGAAACAAACGCAGTGAGACCCACTGAGGCTTATAGGACACGTTGAAGCCTCTAGGAGGACAAAGAACTAAAGCCTCACAATGGAGGAGACAAAATACAACCAAGACAAAGTGAACGTTAAAAAACTTGCCTTACAAAGTAGTGAATGAACAATGTGAGTAAGTCGTAGGCTGTACAATTAGTTCTATGCTCATCATACGTTTCTTAGAAGAAGTGACTTTCAACTCACTCTGTCTCTCTGTGTGGTAAAAAGTATGTACATGTTATTTCTCCCACACCCAATCGGCTGACATTTTGCACAATTCTTTCTTGTACCTGACAAGACAAGAATCAATAAAAAAAAAAAAACAATTAGTTTATTAGATATTGATTATTAATTATTTTGTTTGGTATCTTGAGCAAGGGAAAGAATTTGTACTTTGCTGAAGTGGTGGTAGAAGCAGAATTAGTCCTCTTTATAAGTTATCGCCTGAGTCTTAGTGAAGACAACATGAAAAAATAGGACTAGACTATTGGTTCTCTTGAGAACTCTTGCCTCTAAGTGAACATTTTTATACATTAAAAAAAAAACAATCCTGTAAACATTCACAAGGATACCCCTTTCTTCCCTTCTCCTTTTAAAACTGGTCCAGACAAGTGATAGCACATTGTTAAAGCCAAAAGTTGAATAAAAATAATTGGTAAAAATATTTCTAATCGCGGACTTATTATGAGTAGGTCTACTATCGCACAGATTAATACTAGACTGATTCAAATTAATATATTGGTGCTGTTAAGCTTGTGATCATTCTAGGATCAGAGAGAGTTTTAAATTTGCAATTAAAACAAAAATAATCATAACACCATTCAACTTTTAGTTTGCATCAATGTAATATGTTTAAAACCTAAATTTGTCATTATGCTCCTTAAAACTAGTCTGTTTAATCATTTTTGTCACTTATGTTTCGTAGATAATTTTCAAGTGTTTTGTATTATTAAAGGTTCTCTCGGAAGAAAGTATTGGAGAGAAAGTAGGTTCCCCCTCCATCCAGCCAGGGTGTATGGGATACAACTAAACGCTCTGACAACGCTGTCCTGAGAGGAGCCCCGTCGTAAAGCGTTTGTCTGCGTTCTGAGTGTAAACATTTTACCTGGCATCTACAATGTCTTTTTCTTGTAGTAACAAGTAAAAAAGGGGCGAAACAAAATTAAAATCATTTTCTGCAATCAGACTGCATTATTCATGCTACTAAAAAAAAAGCTCAGGTCAAATTAAGTCTAGTAAAAAAAGACGGCACTAGCTAGTACAATCATACGAGGGACATTCGAGGTACAAAGAAAGGTACGCCTGTAATGGGAGTGGTCGTTGTACAACCATCTTCGTGTTACGTAAGAAGTCTTGTGCTAAATAAGATGTCTCGTGTTAAGTAAGAAGTCTTGTGTTAAATAAGAAGTCTTGTGTTAAATAAGAAGTCTTGTGCTAATTAAAAACGTCTCATGTGAAAAAAGAAGTCTTGTGTTAAGTAAGAAGTCTTGTGTTAAGTAAGAAGTCTCGTGTTAAATAAGTCTTGTGTTAAGTAAGAAGTCTTGTGCTAGATAAGAAGTCTCGTGCTAAATAAGAAGTCTTTGGGAGTCGTGCCCTACAGTTTGTGAACCTGTTCTACAGTATTCTGCCAACAAACAATGAAAAAAAAAAGCCTCGATGAGGGCGGAAAATAATTTAATTACATCAAGTTGTCAGGTTGTTGTTGAACGGATACATTTAACAATATACATTGGGTACAAGGCCCTGGCAGACACTCGTAACATTGTTGTCTACTCATTAAGATTAATAAACGCAGCGAGAAGATGCAATTTTTTATTTAATGTAATGACTTAAATAGAAAGAGGATCAAATTTGATACGGTATTGCACAATAAAAACATACAAAAAATAAAAAAAAAACAGACTCGCAAACACTCTAACAGCCAATACTTGATGAATTGGCTCATATGTATTTCTCGGTGACAAGCTAATAATAATAACGCCATGTATATGTCCTCGGACTTTGAGGTATCATGTCTTCCATCGGTAAAAATATTTTTAGAAAGAACACCAGAATGAAATTCTATCAAAGACACATGACAGAGAAGAATGGAGAAAAAAGATTGATAGATCTTGTGTGGTGCCCCAGCGGTCCAGCAGACCAAAGGATAGGTGAAGGTGAATGTGATGTTACATGTGAACCTGGCCTAACTGATGTCTTATTATGCATATCTAATTGATCTTATTGTTTTGTAAAGGGTCCATCTCTAATTCTTCTAGAAAAATAAAACATTTTCGTAAAAAAAAAAATCCTTTAGTTAAGTCTCCTGCCATTGCACGGTAGCGCTGCCGTTCACGCGATAATCTGAAAAACTACGTATTAATTGTTTTAATTTATATCCAACTTATATACATAGTAAATAGATTTTTTCTCTTTAAAAAAAAATGTAAACATTTTGTGTACGTAAATGTAGTAGTTAGTAGGACAGAACTGACTTCACTGAACAATACAAACGTAAATGTAGTAGTTAGTAGGACAGAACTGACTTCACTGAACAATACAAACGTAAATGTAGTAGTTAGTAGGACAGAACTGACTTCACTGAACAATACAAACGTAAATGTAGTAGTTAGTATGACAGAACTGACTTCACTGAACAATGCAAACCTAAAAAAAAGATTTTGACAAAAAATCTAAAACGCATTGCATGAATGTGTTCAAAATATGCTATACGAATATCTCCCGTACTAAAGAGCCTCTCGTGTTTGTTACTATTAATAGCCGCATATGTATATCAAGCATTGGCCTGTATAGTCACACAAGAAGTTGCAGAGTAGTAATATCGTCTCTTGAGACGTAAAATGCCACAGAAGTACATAAAATTTATAATACAAATTATAGGGGAATAATGAACATAAGAATGTAATATATATAAAAAATAAATAGCCAATTATCTGCGTGTCAAGCTCCACTTTATGACAGTGTTTAGTTGGGTGAGATGAATGTTAACACAAACATTGGGAATGGATTGTTGAAGACTGACACAGAAAAAGTTTCAAGTCCTTATACTATTAAACACAATTCAGATTATCTCTCTCTGCCAGTTCTGAGATGTAGAGTTGAATCTCTTGAACTGAAATTTTTCATCAGATAACAATCTAAGAAAAAAATAATTTAATAACAAAACATTAATATTTATTATAAATATTTTTTTCATTAAAAAGGTAAAATAATGACTGTGTGTGTGTGTGTGTGCCTACATAGAGCCTTCTTCCCACAGCGAGAGAGACTCAAAACATAAATCTTCGTTACCCGGATGCCCTTACAGGACAAGAGACTGATGTGGTGAGACAATAATTAATGTTTATTCATTTACATCCTAGAAAAAAAAGGTCAGATAAAAAAAAGATAACAGACACATAGACAGTTTTACAATGTTATTAGGAAGCGAGCAGTTATGGGGGAACTATGCGGCTGAGCAGTGCCTCACCCTCCATGGCCTCACATTACATTGCCACACCCTACATGGCCTCATCCTCCATGGCCTCACCCTAAAGGGCCACACCTTCTTGGACCTCCACGAACTAAAAAAACTTCTTCACTTTAAAGACAAATATGTATTCTAACGAAAAATAAAACTAGTGTCTATTTCTCTTGTTTGTTTGTTTCGAATAACGAAGAAAAAGTTGCGTCTTCGCCTTCAGTGTTTGAGAGTTTAAAAATATCATTCAGTAATTGATCCGTTTAGAGTTTAGCAGTCGACTAGATTCATTTCTCTTTCAATATAGTTCTAGTAATACTTCACTATTGCAAGGAGTCTTTCAAATGAGCTTTGCAGCATCAGGTTTTTCTCTTCCAGTTGCAGCTCATTTGTACATTAGACGGTGCGCAAAATGTTTACGATAGTCTTTTTTTTCAACTGTTTTTTTTATGAATAAAAAATGAATGAATAAATGATGAATAAAAAAAACAACAACATTTGAGCAACTGCGGGAATACCCACTGAAAGCGTGCTCGAAATAGCCAAATTTAATTTTAAGATTATTATATTTTGAAAAATTATAACAGTTAAACCAGAGTTTTTAAGGTGTGGCAAGTTAACTATTTTTTTTGTCCAAAAAATATACATAAACTGTCATATTTCTAGGAAAATAGTTAGAGCCGTTTTCGAATCCGTGAAGGTGAAATGGCCACCCAAATAAAATGAGCTTGTAAGCTAACAGTAGACATTGCATATGTATTAAAAAAAGGTTCTGTTACACATTTCTAGTTGTGAAGATAATTGTACACTTGTAGCTGAGACTCATTATCTTCTTATCTTATATAATACAGACGTTACTTCAAAAAAGAAGATGATTACGTCCTACGCGTCATGCATTTAGTCATGCATATTAACCAATGATTTAAATTCTGTCAAGTCACTGGTTTTCCTGTCTAGCTCAGGCAACCCATTCCATGCTCTAATAGCACTAGGGAAGAAGGAGACTCATTGTCACAAATTGCTTTGAAAAGAGATCAACAAGCAACTTAAAACTAATAAAACAACTTCTAGGGTCAATGGGAGACTTTTTTTTTAAAGAGTATATGAGTATATTTTAACTAGACAAGTTTAACATTAAAAGGTAATCGAAAGGTTTGCCGAAAAAAACTTCACCATTTCAGTGTTCAGCTAGGTCTCCGCTACAAAACTCTGTTTTAATTCCAAAGTTGATTGACTAAACCAAGCTTTTCATAGATATGGCTAATAAATGTTTTTACAGCTTGGTAAATGAAAAGTAACATTCGAAAATACAACCTAACAAAATCATACTTCTTTCTTCAAGAAAATGTCACGGCTATATTACAGTCATATTTACTAGGTGCAATTTTAGTTTCCAAAGAGGAAAGGGACCTTCGCTAAGATCCTTTCAGGGCCTCCGCTTACTTAAATGTATTTCTGGTCTTGGATGTGAGTGTCCTGGGTGTAAGAAGTCCCTTGTGCGTCAGTCCTAAGTGTGAGTGACCACTACACATACCGGAGAAACAGGATATCCCCACTGATATCACCAATGAATTCTCGTGCGTAGAGTGTGTCTAATGCAGAGGGGGGGGGGGGGAGGGAGGGAGGGGAGTAGCATTAGGCTTTTTTATTTCTTTATTGGTAAGATGTGCGTGCGTGCGTGCGAAAAATTGTTGCAAAGGTTCTTTCAATTTGAAGTATTTAGATAAGACCCCTAGGAGTTTACGAAGATTTCCAAGGGGCCTACGAAAGGGAAAAAGTGAATTTCGGGGTCAATGAGATGTTCACGAGGGCCTACTGTCACGTATTACAAATTGAATTCTACTTTTAAATGGCTTGCCTAGGGGAACGTGACAATAGAAAAAGGTAGTTGTGTCACTTATCTTAAGTCTGAATTTAATCAGAGACTTACAATGAATAACAAAAAAAAATGACACAAGAAATCGGAAGGTAAAATATCAACTTAATGTTTAATCATAATATAACTCAATACAAAATGGAAGGGTTGACCAAAACCCTTTTACAAAAATGGCATGTAAAAATATTACAATACAAGAGTTTGAAAATATAATTACAAATACAAGCAAGGCCTTGAAAAAAGAAAAATCTTAACTTACACGATCAATTGGTATACCACGCACGAGTCACGCAATGTCTCCGCTATTCTGTCTCACGGCTGTCTCCGTATGTCTGTCCGTCAACGTTACGCGAGCGGTCTTTATATAATCTACCGCGCGTCGATATCTAGTAATTTCTAGAACAGAAAGTCATCAACACCCAGATCTAGAACGCTCTTCAAAGAGACAGAAGAAAAGAAAAAAAAAACCACCCTCCTTTCAACCAGAGGTACACACATAGGTCAAGGACCGGTCACTGTCTGTGTGGCTTGACTCTTGAAGAATAAAATAAAAAAAAAACTTATTACAAAAAGGGGCAGACAACCTACAGGTCAAGAAAAAAAAAACAATAGTATCTAGGCATTGTTACCTAGATACGTAACACCTCCCTCCTAAAAATAAAAAGTTTACATTTCCACGAAATGGAAATCTTTTTAGAATAATTACAAAAATGATATTTACATTACAGAATGTATTTATCATGATATATATATAAAAAAAAATATACATCAAAATACTTTTTACAATCTAGATAAGGCATCGGCGATAACATTTTCGCTGCCTTTTATGTGTATAAGATTTAGGTTGTACTCTTGTAAAAATAAACTCCACCTGAGAAGTCGTTGATTCTTGCCAGACATTTTGTGGATAAATGTAAGGGGATTGTGGTCAGTAAATACAACCAGTGGCCATCTGGACCCACTAATATAAAAATCAAAGTGTTGTATAGAAAGAATCAACCCAAGACATTCTTTTTCCACAGTAGAATAATTTCTTTGATGTCTATTAAATTTCTTGGAAAAGAAACAAATAGGATGCTCTACTTGGAAATTATCTTCTTGGTAAAGGACTGACCCAACACCTGTGTCACTGGCGTCAATAGCTAACCTAAAAGGTTTTCCGAAATCAGGAGCCATCAAAATGGGGGAGCTAGATAATATCTGCTTAATTTGGTTAAAGGCTTTCTGACATTCATCCGTCCAAGTAAATCGGACGTTCTTTCTCAGGAGGTTTGTTAAAGGACTGGCAATGACAGAAAAATTTTCGCAAAATTTTCTATAATATCCAGACATTCCCAAAAATCTTCGGAGTTGTTTCCGATCAGCAGGAATAGGGAAAGCTTGGATAGCTTCTACTTTGGCCATTACAGGTTTCACCTGGCCTTGTCCTACAATATGGCCTAAGTATTGGATGGAAGCCTGGCAAAAATCACTCTTACTCAGGTTTACAGTAATTTTTGCATGTAAAAGTTTAGTAAAAAAGACAATGCAGTTGTTTACAATGGCTAGAAAAATCTTGGCTAAAAATTACTACATCGTCTATGTATGCGTGGCAATTCTCCATGTCAGCAAGCAGGGCATTTATCATTCTCTGGAAAGTGGCAGGAGCATTCTTCATGCCAAATGGCATCACTTTGTATTGGTACAGACCATCAGGGGTGACAAAGGCGGAGATTTCCTTTGCCCTATCAGTCAGGGGAACCTGCCAATAACCTGAAAGTAGGTCTATTTTGGTGATGTACTTAGCTTCACCAATACGATCTATGAGATCGTCTATCCTAGGGATAGGAAACGAATCGGTCTTTGTTACAGCATTTACCTTACGGTAGTCTGTACAAAAACGATAAGTCTTGTCCTGTTTAGGTATCAAGACACATGGGGAGCTCCAGCTACTGGAACTTGGTTCAATGAGGTCATTTTCAAGCATATACTTGATTTCTGACCTAAGTATGGCAAGTTTTTCAGGGTTGACCCTGTAAGGATGCTGCTTGACTGGAGTAGCCTCGCCAACATCTACATCATGCATTATAACATTAGTCTGTTTTGGTACATCAGAAAAAATGTCATTAAATTCATTAATGAGTTTCATGATAACTGGCCTTTCTGTCGAAGACAGATGAGACAGTTTTACATCCAAATTCTGTAATACAAAAGAATTAGGTATTTTGTATTGTCCAAATTTCTCCTTTACAATATCATCATCAATAGGAGAAACATGGCTATTTGAACAACTTTTGACTGTATTTAAAACACAATTACTCTTCTCTGAGTGATCTGGCCGAGATACATAAGGCTTCAGCATGTTTATGTGACATAGCTGAGTCTTTTTCCTACGGTCAGGGGTTTTGATTGTGTAATTGAGGTCACTAATTTTGGTCTCAATTTCATAGGGACCAAAATATCTGGCTTGCAAGGGTTGACCTGGTATGGGCAAAAATACAAGCACCTTATCCCCGGGAGAAAATTCTCTAACACGGGCCTTTCTATCATACCAGCGTTTCATGCTGGATTGGGTGTTTTGTAAGTTATTTTTGGCCAGAACACAAGCATCATAAAGTCTAGTTTTAAACTTACTTACATAGTCTAAAAGTCCTCCAGTGGCTGTTGGTGACAACAAAGTCTCTTTTATACATTTCAAGGGACCGCGCACCGAATGGCCAAAGACTAAGTCAAAAGGGCTGAATCCCAACGATTCCTGGACGGATTCACGGGTTGCAAACAGCAGCATGTGGATTCCTTCGTCCCAGTCTTTTTCGTGCTCAAAGCAATAGGTTCGGATCATGTTCTTGAGAGTCTGATGGAATCGCTCAAGAGCGCCTTGCGACTCGGCATGATATGCACTCGACATGCAGTGTTTGATGCCCAACTGAGTCATGACTTGCTTGAAAAGATTGGCCGTGAAATTCGTTCCTTGGTCCGATTGGATGGACTTTGGTAGACCAAATAGAGTAAAGAACTTGATTAAGGCCTTTACAATGTTCGATGCTTTTATGTTCCTTAGAGGAATAGCCTCAGGAAAACGAGTTGAAGCACACATAATGGTCAACAGGTATTGGTTGCCAGCTTTTGTCCTTGGGAGAGGACCAACACAGTCAATAAGTACTCTGCTGAAAGGTTCTTCAAAGGCTGGAATCGGCTTCAGAGGAGCAACAGGGATCTTTTGATTTGGCTTGCCAACCATCTGACAGGCATGACAGGATCGGCAGTACTGGATGACATCTTTCTTCAAACGTGGCCAGAAGAAGTGTGACATAATCTTGTGGTATGTCTTGTGGATGCCGAGATGACCTGACATTGGTGTGTCAGGAGCCAGATTCATGATGTACGCTCGGTATCTTTCTGGTAACACGATTTGATGGCATATTCTCCATTCTTCTTCGTTGGATGCGTCTGGAGGTTTCCATTTCCTGAAGAGCATATCATCTTGGATGTAGTAGCACGTTGATGCTAGCTCTGCCTCTTGTGATGTCATTGCGGTTTCTCGGAGTTTGGCGAGCTCTGGATCCTTCTTTTGGTCCTCAATCAACTGTTTTCGAGTTGATGCCGGCTTTTCAGAATTTGGCGTTGGTTCTTCTTCAAGAGAAGCAAAGAATGTGGTGCTCAAGTCCACATCATCGTGGTTACTGTTGGCCTTCATGACGTTCTCTTCTTGAGATGCTTTCAACCTCATTGCCCTTGTTACTGCACACGCTGGATATAACTCTAGGTCTTCCTCGGGTGTAGCAGATAAGTCGGGTGTTTGAGTGACGATGGGTTCGGCTATCACCTTTCCACCTGCTAAGTCATTGCCTAACAGCAACGAGATGCCTTCCAATGGTAATGTTGGTCGGACACCTACAACAACCGGTCCAGTAATGAGATTTGACTTTATGTCGATTAGATGTAGAGGCACATCTATACATCCAAGCTCTACGCCTCGTAACAGGATACTCTTCCCAGTCGATGATGATTTTGACAAGGGCAAGATACCCTCTAAAAGTAGCGATTGTGAGGCACCTGTGTCTCTCAAAATGGTGATAGGTCGTAGACTTGTAGAATCACCGGGTAGTGATACGAATCCTTCCGAAATGAAAGGCTTAAAATCCTCTAATAAAACATCAATTTTGGTTGATGCAGACTGGACTTGGGTCGAACTCTCGCTGGAGTCATTGACATCTCTAGGAGACGCAGTGGAGAAACTCTTTCTTGAGTCAGTAGAACATCTTTTGGATGTATTTGGAGAACTCTTGATGGAGTCATTGGAACATCGGGGTGATGTCTTATGGGAACTCTTGATAGAGTCATGGGAACATCGGGATGATGTATTATGGGAACTCTGGATAGAGTCATTGGAACATCGGGGTGATGTATTATGGGAACTCTGGATAGAGTCATTGGAACATCGGGGTGATGTATTATGGGAACTCTGGATAGAGTCATTGGAACATCGGCTTGATGTATTTGAAAAACTCTTGGTTGAGTCATTGGAACATCGGCTTGATGTATTTGAAAAACTCTTGTTTGAGTCATTAGAACATCGTAAAGATGAATTTGAAGAACTCACTGTTGAGTCATTTGAACATCGTGGAGACATTTTCGGAGAGTCTTGTACAGTCAATACATTTGAAACAGGTGGTGTCGAGGTATTCTTGATATGACTTGATGATGAGGGAGTAAACCTCGACGACCACTGTACTGTGCAAGCGCTGACTTTTGAAGGAGCTTTTTCGTTTCTCTTCCTCAATTTCCAGCAATCGTCAATTTTATGGCCTTCTCGTTTGCAGTAGGAACAAGTAGCTTTACTTGTAGTAGGTTTTCTGTCATTTGTACTGCTGTTCTTGATGGAGTTGCTAGCAGTGGACTCAGGCTGTTTGACTTGTTTTGGCTTGACATCCGTCGTATACTTGGCAAATTGATGTGATATTATATAATCGTCTGCCAACACTGCAGCCTTGTGCACATCTTCCTCGCCACGATCAGCTATATGCGTACGGACGTCCAGCCGCACACAACTCTTGAACTCTTTCATCAGCATTAGGTTCTTGAATTTTTCAAAGTCGTGGCCGATTTCCCTGGAAGTGAGTCATTTCTCAAAGCGTCGCTCCTTTTCCCGCAGGAATTCTACATGGGTTTGGCCATCCGATTTGCGACAATCCCTGAACTGCTTTCGGTAAGCTTACGGAACAAGTTCATATGCCTTAAGAATTAAGGCCTTAACAACATTATAATCTTTTTGTTGTTCAATGGTCAAAGAACAAAATACCTCTGCAGCTCTACCAGTCAAAACTGTTTGCAGCAAAGTGGGCCACAAAGTTTCAGGTACATTAAAATTTTTCACAGCAAGTTCAAATTGTGGAAAATAATTGTCAATTGTGGCTTCATTAAAGCGTGGAATTATTTTCAAAAATTTTATTGCTTCAGCAGTATGACTGGCAGGGGAAGAATCTGGTCTTACATTAGCAGCTAACTCTAATTTTTTAAACTCTATTTCTATTTCTTTCTGCTCTCTAGCCGCTGCAAGCTCTAATTCTTTTTGTTTAATTTCCTTCTCTTTTAAAGCTAACTGGGCTTCTATTTCCATTTGTTTTAATTTTATCTGAAGTTCTAAATCTGATTTACCCTCATCGGGTCTAAGGGTTTCTAAAAGGTCTTCAGAAAACACTTCCTCGTCTACATAATGGATTACAATGTTATCTCTGATTTCTTGTTTAAGGGCATTTGATTTTATTTTTAACCCTAAATGTTTAGAAATAAGGACCAGTTCCTTCCTAGTAAAAGCATCAAGCTCTTCCACAGAGGGATTTGCAAGAAAAACCTGAATATCCGTGGCTAACTAACAACTATTACAAGCAAAAAAAAAATGTATACAATGTAAATATACAGTACGAAATCAGTACAACAAAAAAACCTTAAGAGAGTTTGGTCAATACTATTGATACTTTACTTCCGACTCCCTGACACAAAAAAAAATTTTTTGTTAAAGTCAACTTCGCCTTTACAAAATTACTCAAGTAAGACGAAAATAGGTTCAGAAAAATATCCCGGACGAGCCCCCAAACTTCTTTTGTCACGTATTACAAATTGAATTCTACTTTTAAATGGCTTGCCTAGGGGAACGTGACAATAGAAAAAGGTAGTTGTGTCACTTATCTTAAGTCTGAATTTAATCAGAGACTTACAATGAATAACAAAAAAAAAATGACACAAGAAATCGGAAGGTAAAATATCAACTTAATGTTTAATCATAATATAACTCAATACAAAATGGAAGGGTTGACCAAAACCCTTTTACAAAAATGGCATGTAAAAATATTACAATACAAGAGTTTGAAAATATAATTACAAATACAAGCAAGGCCTTGAAAAAAGAAAAATCTTAACTTACACGATCAATTGGTATACCATGCACGAGTCACGCAATGTCTCCGCTATTCTGTCTCACGGCTGTCTCCGTATGTCTGTCCGTCAACGTTACGCGAGCGGTCTTTATATAATCTACCGCGCGTCGATATCTAGTAATTTCTAGAACAGAAAGTCATCAACACCCAGATCTAGAACGCTCTTCAAAGAGACAGAAGAAAAGAAAAAAAAACCACCCTCCTTTCAACCAGAGGTACACACATAGGTCAAGGACCGGTCACTGTCTGTGTGGCTTGACTCTTGAAGAATAAAATAAAAAAAAAACTTATTACACAAAGGGGCAGACAACCTACAGGTCAAGAAAAAAAAAACAATAGTATCTAGGCATTGTTACCTAGATACGTAACACTACAATGATGAATCTTTGATGACTTTTATTTTCATATATCTTTAATGGAATTATTTCATACACACATTTGTCATTTGCATCTTACATTTTTATCCTGCTGCTTGAATGAAAAATTGTTGTATTTAATTTAGTAACTCTATTTAAATAGCGTAAATCTGTCGAATTGAAAGTAGAAATTATAACTTTAACAAAAAGAAATGTAGATTCATTCCTTTCTTGTCAAACAAGCGAGTGTTTATGTGCGCTATGAAACCAAATACGCTGTAGGATCATTAGAGATGATGCCACCCTGATAAAAAAAGATAAAGGTTTGAAAAACTTTCAGAATACACCCTCATAATCTCTCTTTGACCTCATATTGTGAAGATGATGATTAGTGAGCATTTTACAAAATCTCTTTACTTAAAGTAAAATATCGAAAACCTCACAGTATAAGAAACTGATTGATTTTACCAGCCGTTGAAGAAGTTGTTTAAACTCTTACATGAACCTATATCTGATGCCATTAAAAGATTTTCAAGTGTATTTTATGGGGTCATTGTCTTGTTCGTGCCTTTTGATGAAAAATGCATTTTTAAAGACGTGGTCGGCATTTTCTGGTGATTCTCCAGAAGGGTAAAAATTCACAGGTTCCAATTCTCAGCTTCCGGAAGATATTTTCTCTCCTGATGTTGTGTTTGGTTTTGTCGAAAATGTTTTCCATACTTCCGATTCTGTACATAATTACATCCTAGCCCAAACCTCCAGACGGGAGATGAGATTGGGCTGGGTTCGAACCAGGGACTTTCGTGACCACCAAACGTCAGTACAGAGCATACTACCAGGCAGCCATCTTGAGTTGTTTCAGAAGTATCAGAGTTTTTTTTTAACTTTGGAGGACTGTTCTTTGTACTTCTTACATTGGTCTGGAAGACAATTTGACTGTTTGGTCTAATTGGATGATTTGCTAGCTCCAGTGCTCCCATTTCTTCTCTATGGTTGACAGAGTGCTCACCAGTTACAATAATTTAATGTCCTTATTCGTCTCTCTCCATTGGGCCATTCAATTCCAGCTCCTCCGTTTGTAGTGGCTTCTTCGACCCATTGGTTGCTAGGGTAATTAAACCGTAGAAAAGAGTTCACTATATTCTTAGGCTCTGTTGGAATGTGAAAAAAATGTAAAGTTGCCCTTTCAGACATTGCGATTTGTTTCTTTGGCCAACGGTTAACAAGCAGGGTTTTATGTGGCCAGCACAACAACCTACCGCCTTTACTTTCCCCAACTAACGTCAGGTACCCATTACAGTTGGGTGGACTCACAGTGTTGGGATGAAGTTAAATTTTTCTTTCTTGTTATGAAATTCTTCGAAACGACATATTTCAACCTATTTCTTTATACTGCTGACAGATTCAACCTTGTCTGGCAATGAAGTATTTTTTATTGACATGTGTTCTATTTATTATGGATTGTGAGACACTTAGTAGTTTGTATAGAGACGCACCATAATTGACGGACTTTGAACGTGACAACACAACTTAGCTAGGTTAGAGACATAGACTATATATTACCCTAACCCTCACTCAAATGGAGTTTGATGATGTTGATGACTTCTTATGCCCTATTTTCTGTCTTGGTGAGAGTTATTGTAAGACTGAATTATTGACCTGCAGCTTTCGAAGTATTGACTAGCCTTTGTAATCATTATTGCGGACGGTAGTGAGAGCTGCATCGTCGTCAAACATCAGTTCCCTAACCAGGATATGTCGTCTCCTCGTTTTGGTCAAGCCAGTTTAAGAAGTCTTCCATCCGATCTACTGTGGACCATCTTCCAAGGCGCTATGAGAGTACAGACGAAACAATTCCGAATAGTGTTGATGGCCAAAATCCAACCTTGTTTTATCCTGCTCTTGATAGATAATACCTAAAAGTCTAAGAGGAAGAACTGTAAAACTTTACAGTTCCTATCATGTGAAGCTGACAGTAAGTAGTTTCAAAAGCTTATTTGGACAGACAATTTTCACTAGTAAAAACCACTTCTTTCTACTCAAGTCACCCTAGAGAAATTTTATTTAAAACAATTTTTATAATGCATGTATCTTTTTAACTACTTCCAAAAACCTGATTTGATTGTCTCTAACTTTCAAATTGAAGGGGATCTACTACAAGTGAGATTTTTTTTTTACTTTCTCCAATAACATTGTGTGTTGTATTTTTTAAAAACATAAAGGTATCACTTTAAATTACTTGTCATTGTTAAATAATAGGTAAAAAATCAGCTAAAGTACATGCTATATTTAATCCTTTGAATAAAATTTATTTAAATTAAAAAGATAAACAGTAACGCAAGCCTAACTGTAGAGTAAAAATTGTTTCTTGTGATTGCATTGAAATCAGTTTTAAAGATGCTGTCCATTGTTGTAACATAAAGTAGTCTTGCATTTTTATTAGCAAATATATATATTTATAACATGTCTAAACTAGTTTGAATTTCTTTTCTTTTTTTCAAAGCTAATATTTGAATAAGTCAATAAGCTCTAAGTCTCATGTTAGTTAAAGCATACAGTATTGTTTTTTAAATCTTTATAGTGTGCTAGTTAACTTGATTCAGCTTACATTCACAGTTAAAAAAAACAAACAAAATGTTTAATAATTGAGTATTCAATTTTTCCAAGTTGGACAACTATTTATTAAATGTTTATTGTACAATGAACAAAATATGTTAAGATTATTTTCAAATAACTTTGCTAAAATATTAATATTAGTAAGAACAAGATTATCTTCAATTTCTTAATATTATGAAGACAATATTTCCTGAAGAGATTTTTTTTCAAATTATAGAAATAATGCTCAAGTCTTCAGAAATGGTAGTTTTCAGAATCATCAAATCAAGGACAACATAATATTCATGAACTTCCAGCTATCAGCAAGCTCTTAGTAGGTATTATGTAGCACATTCTCCTTCAACTCAGAGGTTCACAGGCATTGGACTAATTCTAGTACTGTTGATGGAATAGAAACAACATACATTAAATTCAAAACAAGTCACCAATTCAATCTTAGTTTTATATAGTACCAAACTTCCATATGTTCAAGTCTTTTATGGATAAAATCAATTCTGAAAACATCTAACAAAACAGTTCTTTCTTCTTCTTTTTCTTCAACTGTCAGGTAGAGTTGAGCCTTCGGCTCTTGGAACTCTAGGCCAGAAAAAGTGAACGAGAGCTCCCTCTGATTTGATTTTAGGCACATCGGCACAATTTAGGCCATGTCGTGCCTGCAGTCCCTTAAGGACTACTCTCTCTCTACATAACAAGGGCAGAGCTCCCTCTCACCGGCCTGAATGAGAACAGTGCACACTGTTCTGTCTGACAGGTGGGTCAGACTCACGGCAAGAGGACGCGTATAGATCTACTAAGACCCCCACCATTATTATTTTCTATACCAGGCTAACCATGCGGGACACGCCATTTATTATGTAACAGCCCTGGATTGTGACAAGGTTGTGGGAGTTTTTTTTACAACTCCACGCAGTGCAATGAGGATGCTCTCGCACCCCCACAGGAGTCTTGTTTTTCTACCCTTAAGCATAATCGTTTCCACCCGGGCGCCACTATGAGGCAGGGTAGCATGTCTGGGAAAACAGTTCTTTAAAAAGTATATTAGGAGTATAGTAAAGTATATTGGAAGTTTTATGGGAACAAAAATAGATGCAAATGTATTACATAAAAAAAAAGGAATATTATAATAATAACAATATTTAATCTTTAACATTTTATTCAGTAATATTATGAAAATTTAATGAATCATTAAATGCATTTGAAAGTGAAGGGAATTTTAATTTGAGTCTGAGTCCACCCAGCTCTAATGGGTACCTAGAAGGGGAAAGTAAAGGTGGTTGGTTGTTGTGCAGGCCACATGACATCCTCGTTAACCGTAGGCCACAGAAACAGATGATCTTTACATTACCTGCCCTATAGACCACAAGGTCTGGCTGGGAAACTTTAATTTTTTTTTTACTTACTGGAAGTTTCGTAGGAAGAGTTTCTGACATAGCAAGTAAGTTTTGTGGCATTCATCCTATTGATAAACTCTTAGGGATAAGAAAGAATAATTTCTTCTTGAAATATACATCTGCGGAAAAGAAAAGATCAATTGCTTTTAATGTGAGCAATAATAAAATTATTATTAAATTTTAAAAATATCTAAAAATTTATAGTGACTTAGTTCAAATAATTGTGTAAAGACTTTCTTTAAGCATTTTCTCAACTCATCTGACATTCTTTTCCACCAAGATAACTGGTAAATCTGTACTTCTAATTGATAATTGTTGCACTATATGTTTAATTCGTATGCAAGAAAATAAAATTTGAAGGAAAACACCTGAGATAACAAAAGAGTGCTATTGGCCTGCATGAACCAATTATCACTTTAAAAATACCCTGCACATGCTGAAGGGAATATAATGTTTTATTTACAACATAACAACAATATTGTGTAAATATTCACCTAGAAAATTAGCTTTAAATAAAATAGCAAATGGATTCTTACAATAAAAATAGACTTACATACCGTTTAAAAATAAATTATGAATTAATTAAATACTTACTGTTATATGTATTCATACAGCTTCTGGCACTGGGTGCAAACTGTTTTGAAAACAATTAACATATTGTGGCAGTATCTGGGTAAATACTTGAATCCACACATTGAATGGTAGCAATTAGAGCACTTTGAGTACCATTCAACATCCTTTGTGTACTTCTTTGGTACTTAAAAGTTAAGATCTAGATCTACAGTGAATAATAGCACAATTTGGTACCTACTCAGCCTACTGGAATTGTGAGAACAATAAAAAAAAAAAGAAAATAGAACCAATTAGAATGTCTAGTCCAAACTAGTAGTTGTTTATATCTAGGCAAGATATGAGTAGTGATCAATAGAGCCAGTTCTAGTACGAGTAGGCTAATTGGTAATGGCTGTCGACAGTAGTATTGCTCACCAGAAACATTAAATCTGTATATGTATAATCAGTGTATAGTATAAGAATAGATCTAGATAGTAGATACAGATTCTAGATGTAGATCATAGATATAGTCAATATAGCCTAAGTTATAAGAGTCTAGGTCTAGGTCTATTATTTTTAGATCTATATTGTATAAAATATAGACATAAATATAGATTAGAGTCGTTAATTATAGAAAAATATTATATTAAAAAATGATCTGTGAGCATTCCATTCGAGATTCACAAATGAAGAAGCTAAGGCTAAGACTTAAGACGAATTTAACAAGTCAGGAAGCCAGATTAATTTTAAAGATTAGCCATGAACAAGCTAAGACAGCCTAAGACTCTAAGAGTGTCTAAGATGATGCCGAAGCTGATCTTCTAAAATCTAGGTATATTATTATCTAGATCTAGAATTGAGATTTATTCTATGTATAGCCTAGAGATAGATTCAATATAAAATACAGATATAGACTAGATCTTGATTCTCTGGGTTTATCAGACACACAAACATGATGATGAATCTAGCAACTTGACGGTTTTGACGTTCAAATATTATTAGTCATAATTTTGTTAACAGCACTATAGGAAGGGATAGCCAGATTTTTATAAAAACAAATTCTGATTTTACCAATATAATTTCTAAAATTTACAGGAAGAGTGTTCTAACTTGTTTATTAATAAAATAAATAAACTCTGTAGTAGTGTGTACGGTCGTACTTGAAGATAAAGTTTATAGCCATAGGTCAATACATGTATTTGTGTGAAAGTCTACATGTTTATGTGCACAATCACTTTGTATTGATTCTATAATTTTATTGGGCAAAGAAATATTTGGAACAATATCAGATCTCTTTATAGCTATTAGAAGAATTGGATGTTATTTGGGATTCTAGTTAGATAAAAAAAAACAACTAATAACTTGAAGGCCAAAATGTTTTTGCAGATTTCTCAGTTAGTCATAAATACATCATTGGTTTAATTTTTTATGGTTGATTTTCCATTGCTATAGATCTAAACAAAAGTTGGTAAAGAGCGAAGGCTAATTGACTCACTATTGTTATTTTATATAGACCGACTCACTCGCAGACTTAACTTATATCACCCATTATAAACAAAGTTAATAAATGACACTCTCAAAAATGTATTGACTCTTTCAGTAAATCTCTTATTTAACTCACATTTAGAATATACATTGTAAAAAAAAAAATAATTGTCCAATGTGATGAAAAAAAATCACTTTCTATTGAAGTAGGTGCTGTCTTCTATGTCAGCTAAGGCAAATTGGCGCCTAAGCTGGTCTTGAAAGCGAGGCGCGGCGGCAACGTGCACCTTTTATGATGAACCGTGCATCCCTAGCCGACACCCGTTTATTGGCACGTTGGTACGACAGTTGGGACGCTTCCGACAAGGGCCGAGAGCTACACAGACGGATGAGTAGACCAGACGCGTGGTGTGAGCTCTGCCGTGCGGAACAGGCAGTCCTGGCCCAGTTCCGAGTCGGGCGCGTACTTTGGATGGTGGAAGGAGAACTACGACACACGGTGCCGCCAATGCGTCGAGGACGACGAGACAATAGAGCACATTCTTTATAAATGCCGAGCTCTGCATGGGGGATGATCGGGACAAGGAATTGAGAAAGAGAATACTGGTCTATGTGCGGCAAGAGGCCCACCCTTGTACGGGGTTAAGGTGACCTTACAACTCACTGCCCGCTTCCTCTTCCGTGCTCTAAGGGTAGTAATTCTCAGTATTGTTCGTTACTTAATGGGGTTTCTGATTCGGTCTTGAAAGAAGCTCCATGGGTCATCTTTGTTACGTCGACTACTTTTTAGCTAACAGAAAAAAACAACAACTTATTTTGGCATATGTTCATTCACCATACGAGAGTTGTGTCTAATATGATGAAAAAAAAATCCATACTGGCATCACAATTCGATTAATGTCGTAAACAAGAAAATACACAAAATACAGGCTTGGCTAATTAGTCTTTGCTGGCTAAGAAAATCAGTTATAAAGCTTTACAGTTATAGATCTAAGTCACAAATTGGTTTGTACACACTTACATCTGTAACATCTTCTATGACAATTAAGTTTCCATTCATGATTTGCAGTCAAAGTGGTGGTAAAAATCTTCGGGAATGGTTTCTTTATATAGGTAGTTAAAAAATCTACCGGAAGTCAATTTGTCATGCATCTAAGGACGCCTCGGTGAACGGGACTTATGCTTAGTTACCTTAGTGTTGGCAGTCCATTTATATGATTGATTTGATTTGATTTTGATTTTAGGCACATCGGCACAATTTAGGCCATGTCGTACCTGCAGTCCTTTAAGGACTACTCTCTCTCTAAACAAGAAGGGCCAAATTCTACACAGTCATATCATTAAAATCAAGGTCTATTCACAGTTAAAATAAAGGTGGTAAAAATTTAATTATTTGGTAAAAATCTAATGTAAATAGTACATGTTCACAAATTCATAAATCAGATCTTCGTATACAACCCCACTTCCCGAATAAAGCCCAGTACCATTTATATAGTCTATGGTTAGAGACGACCTAATTCCAGTTGGTGCTAGGATTTCTTTGGGACAACGTGTTTTATAGACAGAGACTCGACTGTAGCCTTTTCAGTATTTAACCATCAGCTGTTTACAACGGTTTTAGAATTAGTTTCTTCGTCTTGTTGAAATTGAATAAGTTACTATTCTTGTTACTTGCATGGAATACACTCGCTCAAGAAACTCAGACATCTCCAGGGTATTCTGTCGAAGTCAGACAGGCATCAATAACTACAAGGCTTATCACAGGATCAAGAAGTCAGACAGACATCAATAACTACAAGGCTTATCACAGGATCAAGAAGTCAGACAGACATCAATAACTACAAGGCTTATCACAGGATCAAGAAGTCAGACAGGCATCATTAACTACAAGGCTTATCACAGGATCAAGAAGTCAGACAGGCATCAATAACTACAAGGCTTATCAAAGGATCAAGAAATCCACGAAACAATCCTCTTTTGGGAAAACGTTTACAATGATACTTGAGACAAATTAACATTTAATGTTTTGAAGAATGCTTATTTGAACAACAAATGATCCCTACATAAAACGTAATCTCCGTAGAAACGGATGGTGAGCTTGCCAACCTTTAAAACAAAACGTTTCCAGTGTATTTGGTGATTGTTTGTAATACACATTAACTGTTATTTTAATTGGTCTAAATTTTAAGTTTGTTAATAATTTATTTTACAGTATTTATCGACCTTAAAATGTAGCCTATAATTACTTCACCCTTCGAGCCACAGGATATAAATTAGTTTAAAAAAAATGTATAATTTAAATTTGATAAATGTTCAACACTTGCAGTATAAAAGGACAACCAGACAACACTGTAAGGGATCTACGAGACAAAAAAGTCTGGGAACCACTGGCGTAGATCACAAACATTAAAAATTAAGATTTCATTATTTACAAAGCTTGTATCAAAATACTTTCTCTGTCTGGTATACTTTTTGTACTCGCGTTTTCTCACATACCCATTCTCGTATCAAATTGAAACTATACACAACGATTTATAGTAACTAGCAAAACATGAATAACAAAATTTTTTTTTGTAACTATCATTTATCTTGTTGGAAATCGAAAAAGGGAAATAAATTCCCCTTACTGAGGACATCGCTGTAAATGTGGAGTTATTTCCCCTATTACGTTTTTACACGTTTTTCTCCCACTTCCCATTTTCGGATCGAGATGATTTTAAAAATTATTTCCTAGTAGATGACAATAAATAAATAAGTTATCCAATGCATTGATCAATTAGTGATTATTTATATAATTTTGTTTAACATATAAAAAGGGAAATTATTCCTGCAGTATTGAGCTAATGATTTTGCTGTTTTCCCCCTTAGATAAACTTTTATATTTATATTAAATATATTTATATGACCATTAAGCTACAACTAACAAGAGTATAAAACTATATGTAGATTACAGTAAGACAAACATGTACGCTTCCATTTGTTATTAGAGCAAAACCGCATTTATATTAAACAATAGCGGAATTGAAATGTTAACATTTTGATATGATATAGTATTTTTAACTATAGTCTAAACAATGGTTTACTTTAAATAAAAAGGCTAACATATTTAATTTAAACATTTCTAAATTCTCTTTGAGAAAAAAAGTGAGCTACACAAGAGAACAATGAACTACACAAGAGAACACTGAACTACATCAGAGAACACTGAACTACATAAGAGAACACTGAACTACATCAGAGAACACTGAACTACATCAGAGAACACTGAACTACACAAGAGAACACTGAACTACATCAGAGAACACTGAACTACATAAGAGAACACAGAACTACATAAGAGAACACTGAACTACATCAGAGAAAACTGAAATACTACAGAGAACACTGAACTACATAAGAGAAAACTGAAATACTACAGAGAACACTGAACTACATAAGAGAAAACTGAAATACTACAGAGAACACTGAACGACATAAGAGAACACTGAGCTACATAAGAGAACACTGAACTACATAAGAGTACACTGAACTACATAAGAGAACACTGAACTACATAAAAGAACACTGAACTACATAAGTGAAAACTGAAATACTACAGAGAACACTGAACTACATCATATAAGATAAGATAATTAGATCTATTTTTTTGGTTTTTAAAACAAATTACTTGCAAGGTCATCTGATACTCCTAAATTATAGAAGCCGAAATAGCTTAGTTGGGAGAGCGTTAGACTGAAGATCTAAAGGTCCCTGGTTCGATCCCGGGTTTCGGCATTCTTTTTTTTTTTTTCTACAATTATTCATTATTATATTTAGGGGGTAAAGAAACAAAATGATGACGTTTTTATTTTTTTTCTAAAAGTTTATATTTAAAACAAGAAAAACAAAACAAAAAATCACATTAAAAAAAATAATTATTTTAAGCGTAATTGTATGAAATAGTTCGGATCAGTCATTTAATTAAATTAGTAATAGATCTAGACAATCAATAATAAATCTTTGCAATCAGAAATATTTTACAAAGCTTATATCAACTCACTCTGTCTGACGTCTGTATTATACATTATAGAATTATTATTTAACGAGCTGACCCGCGGCGTAGATGGCCGCTATTTAGTGACTTTCTGAAAGACACAGTTGGGTTTGGGCAAACGACTGTGTGCGCATGCCTGGAGAGCGAGGAAAGGGGTGGTTGGGAGGAGGGTTAAAAAGGCTGCATGCGTGCGTGGTGTCCCGTAAGGTTGGGCGACATAGAGACTTGTTCTCCCCACCCCTCTTTTATTTTTCTCAGTCGCGCTCTCTGTTGCGGGGACGCGACAATTCGTTCACTGACTTTTCGTTCACGCAACAATTCGTTTACCCGCCATTTCGTTCACACTACTTTTCGTTGACCCGACATATCGCTCACAGACAACTTGTTCACGACAAATCGTTCACTGGATAGTGATAATATAATATATATTCTAGTCGCGTGTTCAATTTGTTTACACTAAAAATTGTGTAGCTTTTTTTTTTTTTTTTTAAATTGTATTGCTAGAGGTCGGGCCTAATCTAAGTTTCATTGTTAATTTTTTTTTTATTTGTCAATTCTTTGTTAATGAGGACAGTATGTGATAAAAATTATACTTAAAAAATGCGATCTCACAACAAGCTAGGGGAACATTTTAACTCTTTCTCTCCTAATTGACGATAGCATCGTTAATTTAAACTCATAAAATTAAATCATTCCATGATTTTATAAACTTGACTTTGTCTTATTTAAAAAGAGACTGCAGTCCCCTTTAACCCTATACCAAATACAACATTTTCTGATAACAAACGAAAACGTTATTGAAGCGTAATCAGAAAAAGTTTGTAAAATACTACTGATTGAAATTTAGAACATCGTCCAAACGTGGGAAAATAATTACGGACAGAAAGAGTTAATGGGCTCTCTTTTAACTATAGGCAACATTGTTACTTTCATCATGTAGGCCTTTTTTTACACTCATGTCCGTCATGTAGTCTTGTTCGCCCTACCCATATTTGCTTATTTTCTTAATAACGGTCCAGATGTTTAATTGACATAATCTATTCCATCAAGCCGTTATGGTCAACACTTTTTAGGGCCTTCCTGTACGGGGACGCGACTATTCGTTCACCCGACAGATCGCTCACCAACAACTTGCTCACTGACTACTTGTTCACCGACAGTTTGTTCACCCGACATATCGTTTACACGACAAATCATTCACTGACAATTCGTTCAATGGATAGTAACATATTGTTAATATGATATACTACTCGAACAGTGGCGTAGCATACGCCGATATTTTGCATGGCCGGTCTTAGGCCACTGCAACCTATGCGACCGCAGTGGGCCCCCACCTTCAAAGGATCCGCACTTTCATAAGACCCGCGCTAATTCAAGTGTATAAATTATTAAATTAAACCATTTTATAACTTAAAACAAATTACCCACGCCCTCCTGTCGATTTACCAGGAGCTCCTGGAAATCTCCCGAAATTATGTAATCAGGTGAAAGAAGCTTCTCGCGCCTCAAACTAATCAAGAATTACTTGAGCTCAACAATTCTCAAAGATAGATTGAAACATTTGGTAATTCTTGCTATTGAGCGGGATCTATGTAGGAAACATAATTATTATGATATACTGTATGACTTTGCTACACGCAAGGCTCTTTAAGTAATTCTGTACTAAGTAAAGATTTAATAAAATGCATAGACGAATTTATTTTCTAATTCAAACTCTTAAATTTCACTTATTGTCCGCTTCCCTACCCAAACGTGGTCCCGCGAAATTCGTTTTGAATAGGGCCCCACAAGGCTTAAGTCCGGCCCTGCTATTCAGTGTTTGTAAAATGTTTTACATGTTTCGGATGTTCCTTCAGAGTTGAAGATAGTTTACTTTTTAGTCCAAACCTCTCGCAAGACGAAGGGGGATGGGAGCGGGCAGGGTTTGACAGTCCAGAGCGCAGCCATCCATAGCGACGTGTGAATACCCACGTGTTCTCCCCCCCCCCCCCCAACTCTTGTTTTCTCGTGGACTATCAGCATAAATAAGAGAGTGATCTTTCCTTTACTTCTTCTTCTCGTTTAAACTGTTGAGGGAAGAAGAGAATTATTTATATAGATAGATATGTCTAGAGTGCCCCATCAGCGCTGTGCTGGTGGTTGTCTTTTTGTCCGATTGGTAACATTTCGCACAGGCCGCCAAGTCCAGACTTCACGTGCTAGGTTTGATAGAACCTTAATATACTAAGTGTCACAGACATGTCTAATTGTGACCTCCTTGAAGGTGCCGGTCAGATGCCCTCTACCTGGTTTAGCCAGCCAGTCAAAGCCGTTTCCGCTGAACATGTTACAACTACTGGGACACAGGCGAGAGTTGGGTTGGCACCTTCGATATGGGGTTACGGAGGTCACGGTTAGGTACCGAGTGGGGACCAAGAGTGAGCCAAGCTACCCTTAGCAGAGAGTAGGGCTGCCAGTCCACTAAAGGTGCTACCCCTTCTAGATACCCCCTGTGAGTAACACATAAAGCATTAAACAATAAACTTACAAATACGGCATTATTTGAGTCCAATACAGCCTAATAAAATACCTAGAAAATGTAAAGGCACATTAAACAAACAAACAAAAAACTTAAGAAAATCATAAATAATTACTATGTTTTACAAGCAAAAGAGTTTAGAAATGTAACTTATTGGGGGGGGGGGGGGAGGACGCTTAACTAATAGTTAATACTAATGAAGTTTTACAGATGTTTCTTGTATTTCTAGTTGATTGATTACAACAGTACTTAGTTGAGCGTCTTCTGACAAGGGGACACAATCAAAGAGGAAGTTGTGTTTGTTTTTCTCCGTTTCAAATCATTCATTCTTCTTCTTCCACGTTTTCAAATCTTTGAATCAGAGGCGGAGTTACTTAGGAGCCGACACGGGTTTAAAGGTATACAAAGTTCAAAATAGAAATATCCATATTACATGTTAAAAAAGAAAAGAAGTCGAGATTATATTTCAAAGTTCTCTCATGCGTACACCCTCACTAACCGTGGACCAGAGAAACAGATGACCTTGACATTACCTGCCCTACAGATCACAAGGTCTGAAAGGGAATTTTAGTTGTTGTTGTTGTTTTTTACCTATGCGTCACCATCTTGAACAAGTTAGTCTTTTAGATAAAAAAAAAATCATGAAAAAGCAGGGAAAATAGCAAGGGAAATAATTCTAACAAAACTTGTTCGTGGCCGAGCGTTTGTCTTCAAAACCAAGGATTCTCGGGTTCTCGGTAGTCTTTAATTTTGAACTTGCGATTTTGAGGAGCCTCCGCCGACATTAGTTGGGAAAAGAAAAGTCGGTTGATCATTGGGCTAGCTACATGACACCCACGTTAATGACCATAGACACAGAAGACCTTTGACCTTTACTTCATTTAACCTATTTATTTAGAATGCAAGGTCAGAAATGGGTACCCTATTTAATTATTAATTTATACAAAGGAATGGAATTCTCCCTCCCCAATAAAAGTAATCAACCGCATTTTTATTTCAAACTTTAAAGTTACGTTATTTCTTTTTTATCTTTTTTTTACAGCATGAGTTATATTTTTGCTTCCACGTTTCATTTGACTAATTACACGTTCATGGAAACATCATACTTATGGTGGCAGCATTGATCTGAAGGTTTTTCGGTATGCGCTCTGGACTGTCGTTCGGTGGCCTCAATGGTCCCGGGCTCGAGCCTTGCCCGCAACCATCCCCCGTCGTCCTGCGGGAGATCTGGGGCAGGAAGTAATTATCTTTGGATCTGAAGAAACACATGAAACCTGTGAAAGAACCAAAACACCTATTGGGAAATATGAAGCATGCTATTTTGTAAAGTATGTTTAGAATAGAAAATACTATTTGGAAACTATGTCATGCTTATATATTTACTAAGCAATATTATGCATACGTTTTAATTAAGTCTTCGAAATAAGGTTGAGGCACCCCAACGCCCCCCCCCCTCCTGGGCCTCCACTTTCCCAAGTGCGGCTTAGCATACATTATACCTAGAAGTGGACTGTGTCAATGTTTGTCTACACTTGACCTGATTTCGAAGTTAATCACTCGCTTCTTCCCTTTCACCATGTCCAGCTTGGCTTCTCTCTAACCACCAGACATTGAACATAACACAGACTCGGTGACGGCCACACACACACACATACGTACTACGTCATCTAGCTGCTTTTGTTTCTTTTCTTACGTGCGAGTTGGACAAAGTCTATCAACTAGTTAGCGTCAGTGAACCGGAACCAGAGTGACCTTGAATTTGTAATGGCCTTTTCGCAGCTTCGTCCTACTCAAAAACAAAACAAATGTGGTACAAGTTTGCAAGTTTGTCAACAAAACGATGACTTCAAACGGACGAGACACTACAGACATGTATATTGAAGACAGACACGTATTTTTGAAGACATTACTTATTTCCTTATCAAGTAGCTGTTGTTACATAGGGAATCTGTGCGAGTTTCATTTTTTACTTTTGTTTACAATTTTATGATGTATAACAGGGTGTTTGGATATTGGGCCACCGGTAAATTGGGCACCAGAAATTTCAGTTAAAAGTATAGTTCCCCTTTCAGGCCTTGCGTTCTATAGGGCAGATGAAATTAAGCTCATCTGTTTGTTCGGCTAACGGCTAACGAGCGGGATGCCATGTGACCATTACAACGATCAATCGTCTTTCCACAACTAAAGTCAGGTTCCCATTAGAACTGAGTGGACTCAAGGGCACCCTGAATATTCAGTCTTCGTCGAGATTCGAGCCCTGGACCCCAGGTTCATAAGCCAAGCGCTTAACTACAGACGGATATAGATCTAACCAATCGTATTGCTTCATTTCTACAGTGGCTGGTACAGTTCTATAGATCACAAGCATTAGGATAACTAACTCGGGAAAAAATCTTAAACATATTCATCCACACCCCACAAAGTAGATGGACTGTTCTGAACAGGCCTACAACATTTCGAGCCATTCTTTATAATCCTTTACCCAGTGTAATTCATCAAGCCTACTTCTAGCCCGAGGACTCATTACGCTACCTTGACCAGCGTGTTCAACATCTACCCACTGAGAAAACACTCTCCCTCTAGTCCAAGTGGGGGTGTGGGGAAAGGAGTGCTTTGGGCATTGAGTGCGTTAGTTTAGGGATTGTTTTATATTTATACATGAATTTAAAAAAAAAAAATTTACATTAAAGTATCCATCTCTAAATATTTATAATCCTCCTCATCTATACTATTCATATTTATGTACATCTCTTTAGGTCAGTGTACAGCTTTTGTTTTTTTAACTCGTGCTAATTGCTAAGTTTGAGGGTAAGGGAGTGAATTTTTCCACTTCAGTTTCCCCACCCCATCTTCGACTATAAGGCAAAAGATTATGATGATAGATACTTAGTCGGATCGGATAATCCCCTCCCCCCTCGCTCGTAGAGATGTGCTTGTGGAAGTGGAGACGTACTTTTGAAAGGGAAGGGGTGGGGCGGTAAAAATCATTTATGTGGTTGATCATAGGTAGCGCCCTTGTGAGGGAGCCTGATTCATTGTTCATTGTAACTTTACAGATTTTCCAAAAAGGATAACAAATTTTTTTGTTATTCAAATAAAGAGAGAGAACCAAATATATTTGGATAAAATGACTATCATTTAAATAATAAATATCTAGTAATTGTAGTGGATTAAAATATCGAGACCTATCGTTATAGTGATAACAACCAAGTAACGCGCACAATAACCCTCCTCCCTCCACCCACTCCAGTGTATATGTGTCCTCCCTACACACACTCCAGTGTAGATAAGTAATTATGCATAGTGGAAAGTTAGAGAATGTGTGTTGAATAATTTGTGTTTGAAACATTTCTTGTTTAATTCGAACATTATTAATTCTTGTCTCATTCTGAAAAAAAACAATGTAATATGGTACTGGAAACGAAGGAATGTGGGATTCATTCCTTCGTGAAAATTGTAAAAAATATATTTGGTTAACGATAGAGTAAGACCCCCCTTTAAAAAGAAGCACATCTTGTAAGGGTTACGTTTGAGTGGGAGAGGACGATTTTATTTGTAGTCAACACTCTCCGGTCACTTTATGTATCTATCATCATAATATTTTGCTTTATAGTTAAGGCGGGGGAAAGGGGGCTGTTGTAACATAAGTTGATGAATCTACTTTAAAGAGGGGTATCGACATAATAGAAATAACAAATATTTTTATAATATTAACAATTAATCTAAAGTATTTACATTTAGTAACTAGTTATTTAAACAAATTGCTTAATTATCAGTACCAAAAAAAAACAAAACACTTTCAACCTTAAAGGTGGAGGTGAAGCGATGAGCAGGGAATCATCTCTACCGCGCCTCCCCCTGACACATAGATAATGACTCTGAATCCGAAGCCAATCCCCCCCTCCCCCCCCATTCTTGGGGTTGTCGTTTTTCCCCGTTGTGTCACTTTCTCTCTTTGGTCACTGCCGTTAGAAATTGTTCTAGTTGGCATTTGTGATCACGTCACGAGTATAGCCTAAGGATAAAATAGACATTAAAATGTTTAAGTTAGGATCAAAATTAAGGTCGTTCTTAAAGATTGCCTAATTTTCTGCCTCGTCAAAAAGTGCCCAATTTACCAGTGCCTAAATTTTCAGACACCAAAAAAACAAACAAACATGTATTCAACGCAAATGATGTGTCTCCGTAATCTCCGAGTGGACACAAATGGTAGACACTAGACCTTGACCACATTCTACTTCGACCTTTAGACGGCAGAAAAGAAACGACTAAAGGCGCCCTCCACCTCTCAAGACCAAAAATTAAACAATGACCAACATGTGGCGTTGGAATGCACGCCCCCCGAAGGGCAACGAGACTTTCCCACTCATGTGAAGACACTGTGTACCAAAGAATAGGGTTTTTGAAACGTTGACCTTTCAGTGTTGTGTCATGGCCTATGTATTGCGTAGATGTTGAGTGTGCTGATATCACTGTCTAGGATCGAAGTCTCCCACCCAGTGGTCAGTGCAGGTCCGACCAACTAGATTTTGGAGTTTTGATATCTTTCATATCTATCATTACATTCAGATCTAGATCTTTTGGAAGAAGCTTTATATTTACAAGGTAAGATTTATAAAATATTTTTTTATGTCAATTTAGATTTTTTTTGCTTGAATTAATTTTAATAAATAGTATAAAGTATAAAGCTATATCTGCAACTCCGTTGGAAAAGGGTGGCCGTATTAAAGAGAACAACGCTGGAATTGATGAAATAATAGTTTCGTCTTATTACACGGAAAAACGCCTGGACATGGAATCGATATTTGAATTTTATTTACAGAAACAAGAAACAATTTTTGAAAAAGACGATTCCTCCTTTAGGAATACATTTTTGTAAGAGTGTCTACATTGCTCTAATAAATAATCACACTAATGAATGATAGAAAAATGGACAAATTGTTAACGAGGCCACAGATATTTCTAAAAAGATCAAACTGCATTGGAAGATTGTACATCAAGGTGAAGTGAGTCATCAATAAACACATTCTAAAATCATTGAAATCAAACAGAATATTCATATCTTTGTGATTAAACGTATTTTTTTTTTTACTTTAAATGATTTACTTTTTTCATTATAAAGCGACTTGGAAAAAAAATTCTATGTAACATTTTAGGCATCTGTCTTACTATGAGGTATACAATGTCACATGAGAGGCTGAGTGACAAGATTCGCTTGGCCGCCGTTCAAGTGGGCTCGAGTTCAGTTCCCTACTTGGACAGACTTGTGTTTGCTGAAGACCTAAAGGCAGCACGGAATGTCTTCTCCCAAATACCCCCTTCCACCAATGGCCCATATGGGAGATTAGATCATTACGCTCTGAACATGCTATAAGCATGAAAGTTTTGCTATAAATTGAGCATTCTCAATTTAAGTGTTAAAGTGCAATTCAATTTCTTTTCCAAAAGCTACAAACAAAATTTTTCTAACTTTATTTTACTTTTTTTTTTTTGCACATATGTAGGAACATTGTAAATTTGGTTCTAATCAAAATCAAACACTAATGTCTAATGTAGATTGGTTTATTAGCGAAGAATACAATGAAATAAACAACGCCCAGGTCTGTTAATGGTTATTGTGTTATGCGTGATTTATAAATGGTTTACACATTAATTACTTCGGTAAAAAGGTTAACAGAGCCTACAATAGGATGGTGCGCAAATGTTTAATTAGGCCAATTAATTAAAACTTGTTCATGTTTGCAAAGAAATGTTTTAGTGTAACTGTAGTAAGCCAGTGGATGTAGGTGGTGTCTTGCTGTTTTCCTAGTGACCTAGTTTTTTGTTTTCTTTAACACCATTGATAGAAACTCTTTCATTCATAAAAAGATGTCTAGCCAAAATAAATTCTACGAAACTAAAACATGTTTAAAATAATATAACGATCGACCTCGAGATTTTTTTTCTCTCATTGATCTACATATACCTTTGCATTTTATATATACATGTATGTGTGTGTGTTTTATACATAGGGATAGGGTTTACATATCTATGTGTTTGGGTTAAATCGACCCTCCTCCTTCTAAAGTTGTGGATGCGCTAATGCATTTCAATCAACTAGACGTACACGTGTAGATATGTCTGCACTGACAGTTTGAAATCACTTGGTCTCGCAGCCTATTTGGACAGAGATGGTGTGGTTATTGTTGGTTAGCATATTTCTGATTATTAGCTATAGTTGTACATCTAGACTTAGATATCAGTAATAAAGACCAGTGGCGTCACTATGGATGGTATCACCCGATGCGATAAGCTCGAAGGTTCAACCCCCCCCCCCCCCCCGAAGAAAAAATGATCTTTCATATAAAAAACATAACTATTGTTTATTGTGTTTCTATTTCTTGAACACTAAAACTGTCAGAACAGTAAATAAATGGCTACACTCGAAAAGGTTTTCGATTCTATTTGAAATTGTTGTTTTTTTGACATTTATCATCACATAAATTACTTTATTGAAAATGTACAATTATTGAATTAGAAACATTGAGTTCAACATATTTTTATTAGATATTATTTAAGAGCCTGGAATACCAACAAATGATGTTGATCAGTATTGTAGATCCAAAAAAAAAGGCTTGATAACGTCCATCGGAATCACTGTGGAAAATAGTAAAAGAATAAGACGCTCTCAAAGTTATGCATATTGGGTGCATATCATCATTTTATCATGGTGTTGCATGTCGGATTGGAAAGCTGGAGCCGTCCTGCAAAAAGTACGTCCTATTTGAACAAACGAATCAATTAGCCTGGAGATTAAAATCCACCTACTCAATACAATCATTGTTCCAGCGGTCCCCTACTCAATACAATCACTGTCCCAGCGGTTCCCTACGCTTCGAGTCGTGGAAGGTTGAAAAGAGGCTGAGCAGTGATGGCTGAGAAGAATCCTACGAATAACATACCGAGATAATGTTAACCAATAGAGAAATCTTTTCTCGCACAGACATTCCCCGTCCATGAACATTTGTGGGACATAGCATTAGACAAGACGAAACAAGTTTAACAAAGTCAGCCTTAACATGAAAGCAGAAAACATGTTTGTCCACGTCTAACATGATGTCACACATTTTTTTTAGAAGTTCTGAATTTCGTGGGCATCAGCTGGGGAGTGACTGTGCAAGTCGTCTTACACAGATTTCTGTGGAGAGAGATCGCAATCCTATGTATCGAGTGGCGCTTATAGGGCTTAAGTTTTTCAACATTTTACAATAAAAAAATGTTACGTTCGCCGTTTAACTGGTGAGACAAGATGTTTGGGGTAGCGCCATTAGCTCACTCAAAGTTGTCCGGGGTGAAGTCCCGGGCGCCAAGCATTTTTCTACATTTCTGAGTTTGAGAATGTCTTTCTCCTGGCGTCTACATCGCCATTTGTTTTCTCATATTAGGAAGATTACAAGGTTATGGTGTCACACTGAGATGGTTATTTTAATGCTTTTAGATCTATGTAACTATGGACTTTTATACTATACCTATGGACTTGACTACTATATCTATGGACATGGATTCTATACCTATGGACGTGGTTACTATACCTATGGACTTGACTACTATACCTATGGACTTGACTACTATACCCATGGACTTAACTACTATACCCATGAACTTGACTACTATACCTATGGACTTGACTACTATACCTATGAACTTGACTACTATACCTATGGACTTGACTACTATACCTTTGGACTTGGATTCTATACCTTTGGACTTGGATTCTATACCTATGGACTTGACTACTATACTTATGGACTTAACTACTATACCTATGGACTTGACTATACCCACAGACTTGACTACTATACCTATGGACTTAACCAAACAGACTCTGTAAGAATTGAAATATGTCAAAAACTCCAATTAAAAAAATAACATTTAAGTTTTCCTTTAAGTATTAGTAATGATAATCACCTACACTGCTGAAATAGCGAGTGTAGTAATCCTATCTAAACATTATAAATATATTGTTATGTCCGCCAGAAACATGTCAATCGAGGCCTACGCAGGTCTTAAAAGCTCTAGGACAATATTATGAGGAACTTGTTACAATATTGTATTCCTGAAGCAAGTAGTTACGTTTTAATTTCACCCAATGATTTTTTTAATTTATTTTTTATTTCACAGACACTCATCAGTTGCCAATCGTTTGTGACTATCATGGATTCTTACCAAAATGATTCATTTGTTAACCATCAACAAACTGTCCCCGAAAACCCAACGGCTATGATTAATATGCCCATGATTGATCCAAGCCACAGAAACCCTACAGCTACGAGTAATATGCCCATACTTGATCCAAGTCACAGAAACCCTGCGGCTGCGATTAATATGCCCATGATTGATCCAAGCCACAGAAACCCTACGGCTACGAGTAATATGCCCATACTTGATCCAAGTCACAGAAACCCTGCAGCTGCGATTAATATGCCCATGATTGATCCAAGCCACAGAAACCCTACGGCTACGAGTAATAGGCCCATATTTGATCCAAGTCACAGAAACCCTGCGGCTGCGATTAATATGCCCATGATTGATCCAAGCCACAGAAACCCTACTGCTACGAGTAATATGCCTATATTTGATCCAAGTCACAGAAACCTTACGGCTGCGATTAATATGCCCATACTTGATCCAAGTCACAGAAACCCTACGGCTACGAGTAATATGCCCATATTTGATCCAAGTCACAGAAACCCTACGGCTACGATTAATAAGCCCATGTTTGATCCAATGATTGATTCAAGTCACAGAAACGTTGCACATTCTAGCCTTATGGCCCCAGGGGTACCGCCTGGCGGAATGGCCACATTTCCAACCATGCCGACAGTATTAATGCCGCTAATTATCCAAGACACACCGCGGCCAATCGTTCAGTATTTCTTCAACACAAGACATCACTCTCAGAATCAAAACTATGAGAATAGGGCAGACTTTCTGGATCCTAACGACACTAGGCCAGAATCTCTAGATTATGATGACGACACTGAGTCAGACTACTTGGATTATAACAATGACACTGAACCAGACTCTTTGGATCATAACAATGACACTGAACCAGACTCTTTGAATCGTAACAATGACACTGAACCAGACTCTTTGGATCATAACAATGACACTGAACCAGACTCTTTGGATCATAACAAACACCACGCCAGTACCGAAAAGCTCCTCGAAGTTGCGCCCAAAACTAAGACATGCAGTAAATTAAATACTGCCATCCTGATTAATTTCCTAGTGATGATCTTTCTACTTCTGCCAATCCTGGCTTGTATCCTGGACATTGGCAACACACTGGAGGCTAAACTCGATCAACTGAATGACCTATTGGAGGTGCAAAGAAATGTCACGGAAAACTCAGGTGTAGCCAAAAATATTAACATTAGAACCGCTGACACTTGTATCTGCCTGTACGAGCACCACATCTCATGGTACAATGCCCGAGAGTTTTGTCTCAACTTGGCCAGTGGTTCTCATCTAGCAGAAATCCACACCAAAGAAGATAACGAGCTTTTGATGCCTCTGCTACACAATTCAAACATCAGTAGAGAAATATGGGTTGGAGGTTGTAACTGGATGAGTCCGAGGATCTGGACATGGAACTACACAGGGAAACCAATTAGGGACGGCGGTAAGTCAAGTCTATGGAATCATGAAGTTGGCAGCAGGCAATGTTTAGTTGTTTCCAGTTGGGACAATGCCAACTACAAATGGAATGCAATGGATTGCAATGATAAGAAATCGTTTGTTTGCTCAATAAAACTGGTTGATGCAAAATGTCTCTGTAAACACTAGACTAGTTCTAGTCACTGAAGTGAAACTTATATGTACCATAGTAGAACATTTGCATATACCAGCATACATGTGAGACAGTCTTAATAAACTGACCTTATCACCTAAACGTTTCTGATTTCAAAAAAAAAATCTTGCCGCAGTTAAAAATAAACAGGAATCTGTTAAAATTAAGAGAATATGGATAGGAATCTGTTTCAGAGAGCAACATGGACACGACTCATTCACTTAAATGTCTTTATTCAAACAATATCAATTATAATACTAGTCTTTATCATCCTTGAATATTTTTTCGTTGCAACTTTTGAAGGCTGATGTTTTGAATCATGAATGTTGCTATGGATAGGAATCTGTTTCAGAGAGCAACATGGACACGACTCATTCACTTAAATGTCTTTATTCAAACAATATCAATTATAATACTAGTCTTTATCATCCTTGAATATTTTTTCGTTGCAACTTTTGAAGGCTGATGTTTTGAATCATGAATGTTGCTTTTATTTCTATGTACATACAGTAATGGAACGTTTGTAAATAAAATGTTGTTGGACATTTTTTCTTCTAGTGTTGATGATTTTATATCAATTTCTAGTTTCAATGATAAAAAAGAGAAAAACAATACCATGGTTTGTAAACAGACTCTAGGCCGACCTCATGTCCACAATTTATAGAGCCAAATTAAAGTTCTTTTATTTGTTAATGCTTTTGCCATGAATATAGAGCTTATAGACATGTCTTAAGCACAACTTTGTAGCGCAAGCGGACAGTACAAGATAAACGGAACTAAAATATTTCTTTGCTCTTTAATTTATTTAAGTTTTCTCGATTGCTAGTGCCTGAGTGTGTGTTTCAAATGTTAGTTTAGCGTGTAAGGAAAAAAAAATTTACTTTAAACTAAAGTGTTTTTTGATCTTGCTGAGACAATTGTCAGATTTAAATGTTGACGAGCAATACTAAATATAACAGTTGACCAACACTTTCAAATGTCACTGACCTAAAGAAATAATGAGACAAATCCCATGCTCACAACTAGAACACATAACATGTAGCAACATCATAAATCCCTTCATGTTTCTACTCAATACCAACATGGCTATAGGAATTATTGTTCATGTGAAACAGCCAAAAGAACTAATTGAGAATTTTTCAAAGGGATTAAATAATAATGAGCAAATAAATGACATTTTATCAGACTTTTCTATGGGATCGAACAAAGTTCACCACCCAAGCAGCTTAACAAATTAAAATATTTTGGCATTACTGGTTAATTACATCAATGCATTCAGAATGTCCTGGTAGGGAGAGAACAAACTGTAATAATAAATGGCTCTAAATGATGAACTAAATGAATACTAATATTAGTAAACTATGGTACCGGTACCTTAAGGGACAGTCAGGTACCACTAATGTTTTATTTTACATAAATGACCTACCGAATTGCATTAATTCAGGAACAAATGTTACATAATTTGCAGACGATAGCATAGTTTATGGATCTATAAGAGATGATAATTTGTTTTGGTCCAATCAAATGGAAATTCACACACAATACTAGCATTTCAAAGAAACAATAAGAATAATTACAGAAATAGGAATCAAATCAGAAACATGCCAGTTACTAATAGCAAAAAAAAACAACAACAAACAACAGTAACATCAAATGCTATGAAATAAAACTACAGATTTTTTTCATGGTTAACCAATTACAAACTAAAAACTCAAAAGTATCTATGAATAATAATAAATGAACAATTTTCATGAAATTACCGTATTAAGCAAAATCAAACTAAACATTAGGCTTTGTTATATGAGATTTCAACGAATCAAACAAGAACATACAACTAAAATACTATTTAATTTTAGTTTGGACAATATTAGAATATGTATCCTCTGTTTCAATTCCCCCTTCCCCACTCAAGAAAACAAAGAAACTAGAACAAACGCAAAATAGAGCAGTGAGAACTATATCTGACGAATATCTTTTTCTAGTTCATGAGATCAATACGGGACAGACAGACGACCACACAAAAGTATTGGCAGTTATTCCCCTTACGGGTGCTGCTAAAAAGAAAAGTATCAGTACCTGTAATACATAAATTGCTGAACCATTATTTACAAATAGAAATAAAAAAACAACTAAAAAAATACCCAGAAAGACACAAAGATAGAGGTACATTTCTTATTGTATAATCAAGGACATATTCGTTCAAATGCTCCTTCTTCCGCAGGCCTAATGCCATTAGATAGATTGCCTGAATCAGCCAGAAAAACCTATGACCTAGCAGAGTTTTGAGTCACTGGTTAACATGCATGACTAGATCGACTCATGAAATGAGTAGGACATACTGGTAATTATCTGCCTGATCGTGCGGGTTGCGCGCTGGACTGTCGTTTGGATTTATCGATGGCCCGGGTTCAATTCCTGCCCACTCCCATCCCCGTCGTCCTGCGGGAGGTTTGGACTATGAAGTAAACTATCTTCAACTCTGAAGAAATATCTGAAACATGTCAAACATTTACAAAACATTTACTTTCTTTAAAGTAGCGTCTGTAATCTATAAGAATTAAGAACAGTAATAACCTAATAAAATACTTGAAATACAGTTTGGACCCCCCCCCCCCCCCCCAAAAGAAAAAGTTGTAAGATTGTTTGTATTATAGCGTGATTCACCATCTATTTCAATATCGACATTCAACACTTTGAACAAAAGACCAGAATGGCTAAATCTCAACCACAATAGTGTATGTTGAAAGTAGGACTAGATTGTATCTATAGATGTATCCCTATTACAAGATAGTGTACCAATAGTGAGTCTAATGTTTACATTTGTAGACAGAGTGCTCACACGTTTATCAATAACAACAAATGTAATAGAAAGTAAAACTTTGGGTAGAGTCAATGAGAAGAGTTGTGGGTAGTTACTGTCAAGCACATTTTTATTCCAATCGACACTGTTTTGCTACTTTATGTGAGGTGTAGTTCATATCGGACATCATATTTTATGGACTGTAACATTTGTTTAATCAACGTGGAACACAAACACAGGAGAATTACACGTGGCACCTCATTAATGTGTTATGGCAGCCAGTACTAGGACTTGTTTTAAAATTTTTTAGAGATATATTTGACAAAGAAATAAAAAAGCTCCTATACAAAAGAGTGAGGAACAATAAACTCTAGGTATTGTGTGTCTCCCCCCCCCCCCCCCCCCCCCCCCCCCCCGCAGAATCCAGTGTTTTATAAGTGAAAATTTTGGACTCAAGGTATAGTGTGTTCCTTCACGCAGGGTCCAGTGTTTTATCAATAAGAATTTGGGACTCGAGGTATAGTGTGTTCCTTGACGCAGGGTCCAGTGTTTTATAAGTGAAAATTTTGGACTCAAGGTATAGTGTGTTCCTTGACGCAGGGTCCAGTGTTTTATAAGTGAGAATTTTGGACTCAAGGTATAGTGTGTTCCTTTACGCAGGGTCCAGTGTTTTATCAATAAAAATTTTGGACTCAAGGTATAGTGTGTTCCTTTACGCAGTGTCCAGTGTTTTATCAATAAAAATTTTGGACTCAAGGTATTGTGTGTTCCTTTACGCAGTGTTTTATCAGTGAGAATTTTGTCCTTTCATTCAACGAATTTCTATTATGGGTACTCATTTTGTAGTTTCTGTGGTTGCCTGAATCAACAAGGAAAACCAATGACTTAGTTAGAGATATGCATGACTAGTTGAATACGTGGATAACCTTATAGGACGTCATAATCTTTTCTTTTGAAGGAACGCCTGTAACTTATAAGATAAGATAGTGGACGATTTTATAATACTTACCTAGAGCATCTCGCTCACCACTAACAACGAGGCAGTTGGGTTGAAAAGTAACAATTGTAAATCTAGAGCTAGGTCTAGGTCCTGATTAGCCTACGACTCACTGCACATTTAGCCCACACATTTTGCTAGTTATAAATCAAAGCGTTGGGTGGGTTTAGAACGGGTTTAGTGTTGGCTTAAAATGGGTTTCATTACAATTCCAGAACTATCCAAATGTTTTGGTGAAATGTGTAGTTAGAGCATTTTAATATGGCGGCGGTACCGATTAGCGCTTTAATCATATAGGATTCATCTTTTTAAGTCTTTTCTGTAGAAGGAACAATTATTTGCTAATGAAAAAATTCATGACACAGTTTTCTTAAGATTTGATTATTATTCATACTCTTTGATATAATCTTTTCATTGATATTTTCTTTATTTGACTTCATCTTTCAATTCGACTGAAGAGATTGTGGGCTTTGTGGCCCTTTAATTTTCTCTATTGCTTTATATCAGTGATGCTCAATTTTATTCATTTTAAATTCCGACACTCGTGAGACATCAACAAAAGGGTAAAAACAAAGGAAAATACAATAAACCATTTTTTATGAGAAACTTTTGAATTTAGTACTTATATTAATTCATGAGAAGTTTATCCTAAACCAGCTTTTAAATATTCGGCAGCATAAATTTGACTCGTAAGTCGGAGAACTGAATGTAGAGTTTTAGGCTAGATCTTCGTCCGTGAGACGATTACGTAGCATGTGTCTTATGATGCATCACTAAAAAGGTTTGTCTTGTGCTTTCAGTTCTTGTGGTCATCGCTAACGATTGTATTTGGAGATTCAGATAAGTTTCTGCAAGCGATACGGAGTAGAAATCAACTGTCTTTCTGGCTTTGTAAGTCAATCAGTTCCAGTTACAGCTCTGTCTAGGCACTTGACACATTGGCCAAATATGGATTTTTTAAACAACATTGTTCAATCTGAGCAAAATCATCATCACAATATCAAGACTGAGCACCTTGCCACATAGAGTTTGTTAGTGAATTTAATGCAATGAAGCCATTGTTCCATTTGACTCGACAATTTTTAGAATAATTTTGCTGTCAACTATACTTGTCGAACCATTAGTAGTTACTCACACGTTTCTCCCAAGGAAGAGAAAGATGCTCTTAGATGGTTGAAACTTCTTTAACAGGTCGTTGCCAGTGGTGCATGCTATTCATATCTATTCATTTCTCTGATTTTAAAAGTGATGTTTGTACTGTGAATACATACCAACATTTTGTGCGGTAACAGATATAAGTATGAGTGGACTCTTCAGCGGCAATAAAAAACATTTCGAAATCTGGTTGCTTTTATCTTTTACTTGCCTCGCAATGGGATCGTTGACAACTTCAACAGCATTCTTCTTTTCTGGAATCCTTTCTTGCAACATTGCTAGAAAGCATTTTATGTATTCGTCCTGGGAAAATGGCTTCATGTCTATATCTACAATGTTAACAACTCTGAAGTTTGCCTTACAGCCGACTTATTTTCTTGTCTCTTTTTTAGTAAATATTCTCGTCAATCTTTCACCGTAGGTGTAATGTAGCAGTCGAGTCTCAAACTAAGAATGCTACCTTATTTATTTTTGTGTTTAGTTTCATGTTTATTGTGTTCTTTAAAATGAGCCACTCTATCTTTATCAAACAAATACGTTGACTTAGTGACAACAATTCATTTACCCTAACGTAGGCAATTTTTTTCAAACTTCTTTTTTTGGTGGAGGGGGGATTTTCTTCATCTTGCGCCGACTTTTCGGCGGGCCGGATGTGGCTCGCAGGCCGTATTTTGGGCATTACTGCTTTATAAGGTATGTTTAGTACGCCATGGTCCAATCTCTTTTGTGGACCAAAAGGGGGAGGGGGAGGAGGTATATCGTATATGGAAGAAGGCGGTGGCGTCACGAGGGTCGGTGTCACCCGGTGTGGTTAGCTGAGAGTGTCACCCCGCCCCCCTCCATCAACTTTATCCAAACTTTTCCCAATAGAAACTATCGTAATTTTCTTTGTTGAACCAATACAGTGAGCTGATTACCTACGTTTTGCACAAATTTAATCTGAGTGGCAATTCTGTTTTAAAATCCAATTGTTTATGACATTTTAAAAATAGTTTTGCATATTTTACAATGTATATTTTTTAACATCCCCCAAACATGTTTCTTTTGTTAGACTTAATGACGGGAAACGCTATAACTTTACGCTGTGTTATTCAAACTGTGACTACCACCTAAAGGAGAAAATGTACTTTACCGCTACCTTAGTCATCTATTTGTCTCGGGCACCGTTTAAAGATCCTTCAGCGATGTCCTGGGAAGAGCCAAGGGCGCCAAGCATTTTTCAGCATTTCTGAGCTTCAGAATCTCATTCTCTTAAGTCTAGCATGTACACTATCTACCAGTAAGAAGATTGCTGGTCAGATAAAATTCAATTAAGAAGAGGTGATCATGATCAGGCCGAATCTGAAGAGTGAGAGACATTTGAGGCAAATGAGAAGTGTTTCTCAAACTTTTACCGTTGGCGCCCCCGACCGCTAAACGTTAAGTCATTTTTTTTTCAAAAATAGTGTTATGTATATAATTTTAAACTGCTTTGTATAAACGAAAAAAGTTCTTTTTGGAGATTGTATTAGAGGGGCATAAGGACTGTCAGGTTCCCTATCCATACAGCAATGTGGTCTGTTGAAGCGCCGTTAGCTCCTCCCAAGTTTTTTTTTTCATTCTCAGCTTGTGTCATTTTCAATGTATTTTTCTT
This sequence comes from Biomphalaria pfeifferi, assembly GCA_030265305.1. Taxonomy (NCBI): domain Eukaryota; kingdom Metazoa; phylum Mollusca; class Gastropoda; family Planorbidae; genus Biomphalaria; species Biomphalaria pfeifferi. Next base: position 2,111,447 of record JASAOG010000025.1, read on the forward strand.
CTTCTAGAAAGAAGCGCCCATGTCAATGTTCAATTACAACGGAGTGGGACGTTCATATAATGAAGTATTTTATTGAAATCTAAGCACACTATTTATACTAGTTTAAAAAAGTGGCTCAAATTAAGTCTTTTAAAGAAGGAGGCAGCATTGGCCAATACTATTATACGAGGATGTTCAAGGTTCATATAGCACACGTATGTCTTAAGATTATCTTCATGTTCAGAAAGAAGCATTGCCGCAAACTTTTCGTTTTTGTGACAAAAAGGCGTCAACATAGCGATGTTAAACACTTGAGAGAGTTTGGACCATTCTGACCATTCAAAAAGAATCAAGTCAGCAAAGACGTTTTGTAATGTCTTCTTCAAAACGTTTTTAATCGATATTTTTGTAGAAGCCTCACAGAAAGACATTTTAATGAAGATACGAAATCTTTATCTTACAGTATTTTAACTTTTTATACATTGATAATGTTATTTCACTGGATTAATATTCAAAATTTGTTTGATAACTACAATGAACAGATAACTTTTAACTTTACCCGTGTAAAATAATTTGAATAGCTTCACCCCTCACCATGGGTTAGGACGTCGCGCCCTCATGAGAGAGCATCAGCCCCCCCCCCCATTGGGGTGCCCCCACCACAGCTTGAGGAAAGCTGCAGTATTATATGCGAGTTCCAAATGGACTCCTTGTTCTAAGATCATCATCATCTTTAGAGGGCGTCTTGTAGCGGGTCTGTTCAGTTCACATAAAAAATAGTAGGATGATACGTTGATCGAGAGAAATTGATTCGTACTACCGTAAAAACGGGGTAGACTCTAGAGCAGGGGTTCTCAACCTGTGAATCGCTACCCCCTTGAGGTCGATTGACAGGTGTCGCTTATGTCCATTGAAAATATGGATTTTTTTTCCATTCTTACTTGTAAAACTTGTCATATATTTTTTTCCATTGAAATTTACGAACTATATTGTTATTCGAGGATATATATTGCAGACAACTGAATCATAATTAATTTCGATCATTTTGATCCCATGCTGCGCATATGTGTTTACCACTATTATCTGTCTACTTAAATAAGTCACTGTACGTTTTAAAAAGGGTTGAATAAGGCATCCATAAATGTGAATTTCAATACGTAAACTTTGTTTAGAAATCCCTAACACTTTGGACAACATGAACATTGAATGAACTCTAAATGGTAGCAGGGGAGGAAAGCATGGGCTTCCCGTAGTGCTCTGGTAAAAAACTAATGTTGAACTTAATCTCTCAGAGCTCCCCGTGCAGTTAAAGTGACACTTCAGTTGTCTGCCCGCAGCACTTGGACTCTTGTATGACCAGCACTTCTGTTTCCTCTGCCTGCCCCATTAGTTTAATAAGCAGGAATTGAAAACCTCAGTATGTCATTTGTAACGAAAATAATATTTCCATGCTTCCAACTGTAGCTGCTTTCAATGAGGGAAATGACCTTGAACCTGGCAAACAGATAAAATGATAATGTCTGTGAAAGAACATTTGCGCATGTATATGGACAACATTGCCACCTTCTTTTCAAATCTACTCAACGTCCCATTTGCACTTGCCAGAAATCCAATGTAAGTCAAAGTTAAAGAATTTTAGGAGACAGAAATAGTTGAACAATGAAACAACACTCTTTTAACAGGCCGACACAATTCTGGATGAAGCTTTTGCAGCCATGTTCCGCTTAGTCTCTGTTGCACCTTCTTCTTCCATTTACAATAATATATTTATTTCTCGAAGCAGCCTGTTAGTTATCAAATTTAAATACTAAATACATTTTTTTCTTTAAATTAACATTTTTTTTTTGTTGTAAATGTAGTAGTTATTTTAACAGAACATGCTAAATTTAGCAATACAATTGTAAAAAATATTTTTTTTGCAAAAATCTAAAACCGTTTGCAAAAATGTGTTAAAAATATGGTGAATAGCCATCTCCCCTACTAAAGAGCCTCCCGTGTTTGTTACTATTAATAGTGAATCGTTGTAAAAATTTTGTATTTTAAAGAAAAAAAACTGCTTGCTTATGTGATTTAAAAATTAGATTTTTCGCTTTCAGAAAAGAAAAAAGTAGCCGTTGTATTAGAACTTTGAATGGTTTAAAATATTATGATGTCGGATTCTCACTTTCTTTTCTAGTTTACGAGATCTAAACGGGACGGACGGACGGACAGACATTCCCCACAAAACTAATAGCGTCTTTTTCCCTTTCGGGGGCCGCTAATAATGTCTGACTTTAGCCTACGGGATGGAAGGCGGACTTGAGGTATCCAAGTACCAAGGCTTATCTCCCCTTAGCTAAATACATTCTCTGTATAAAACAAAATTATCACGACTAATTGATTCACTAATTGGATTATTTTATTGCTTTATGCACAACTTAATGACTATTGATGAGTAGAAGTCTATTGCAGAAGTCCACTCATACAACTAATACAATAAATATATAGAGTGCGTTTATAAGGGTTGCTAAAAGAAAAATGAACCAAAATGAATATGCATGAATCTCTATTAATTAAAGTATTATTAGTTGAATCCGAAAACCATTTACGTCCTTGCTCTATAGTTGTACTGTAGTACCCTATGAACTCAACTCATGTCTTCATTGATTGCTTTTCAAAGAGAGAGAGAGAGAGAGAGAGAGAGAAAGAGAGAATTGCGTTGTTGTTATGTTTTTGTTTCCACTGAAACTTTCTGGAAACTCTTCTGAATAACGGAGTAATCTATTTCTTACCTATGAATTTTATTTTGTGTAACAATTACAACTGTCAATATCATTGCTTTATATCTTCTTATAACATACGCTTTAGCACCAAAACTTGCTAATAAAAGAAATAAAATCGATCAAATGCGTCTGAAAAAAAAGAATCAGAAAATTTCCCCCCAATGAAACCAATAGATTATATCACGTGACGGCAGTTTTGAATGCTGGACCCTTGAGTCACATGACCAAGTTAGAGGTCAGATGAAGCAAAGGTAGTTGAAACGTCACAAACTATTCAATGCGTTTTACAAAGTTCTACAAGTGTAGGTCGCAACCAGCTGTCCTATAATCTGCCTTGTCAGCAGGCAACACAAAGTTACGACGCGCCTATTCTCCGGACAAGGACTATAGAAGGGGCTTGGAAAACTATGAAGACCTAGGTCTAGTAGACAGACAAACAAAAAAAAATGGTGAAAGGATAAGTGCAGTAAAAGTTACGACTCTCTGGATGGAATGAGAATCAGTATGGTCAGGTGACCGTGACATCTCTAGTATGGTCAGTGACCGTGACATCTCTAGTATGGTCAGTGACCGTGACATCTCTAGTATGGTCAGTGACCGTGACATCTCTAGTATTGTCAGTGACCGTGACATCTCTAGTATGGTCAGTGACCGTGAGATCTCTAGTATGGTCAGTGACCGTGACATCTCTAGTATGGTCAGTGACCGTGACATCTCTAGTATGGTCAGTGACCGTGACATCTCTAGTATTGTCAGTGACCGTGACATCTCTAGTATGGTCAGTGACCGTGACATCTCTAGTATGGTCAGTGACCGTGACATCTCTAGTATGGTCAGTGACCGTGACATCTCTAGTATGGTCAGTGACCGTGACATCTCTAGTATGGTCAGTGACCGTGACATCTCTAGTATGGTCAGTGACCGTGACATCTCTAGTATGGACAGTGACCGTGACATCTCTAGTATGGACAGTGACCGTGACATCTCCAGTATAGACAATGACCGTGACATCTCTAGTATGGTCAGTGACCGTGACATCTCTAGTATGGACAGTGACCGTGACATCTCTAGTATAGACAATGACCGTGACATTTTTAGTATGGTCAGTGACCGTGACATCTCTGACTAATTCGATTCGGCGTCAATATTCGGCATGGTATTATCCCCTGGAGTCTAATGGCTATAACATTGTTCATCGACTAGATGTTACACAAGTGGAATGTAACATTTTATTGTGGCAAGCACACAACTTCTAGTCGACCAAACTAAATAGTTTTGGCAAGCACACTTCTTCTAGACGACCAAACTAAATAGTTTTGGCAAGCACACAACTTCTAGTCGACCAAACTACTTTGGTGAAACAAACTTACGAACATGTTCTCGTGTCTAACTAGATGAGAAGACCTTGTGTTTGTTTGTAGGTCTACACGTCTTTGTAGTCTTTTATCTGCGAAAGGTCATCTTAAGTGGAACCAGAAAACAGATAGTCGCCGTTGATCTCGTGTTGTCTGTCTGTCTGTCTGTTTACTTTTATATCTCTATACAAGCGCTATTCTATCTAGGATTTGTACCGTGTTACAAATGTACAACAACAACAACGCTATATAGTAGGGTCGTTCTCCCCCACCCCTTCCGTTTTTTTTTTATAAATTATGTTAAAAATCGAATACGTAAAAATTGACCCAGATATCATTTTCTCTCCCTCCCTCTCATGTTCCCAACTGGTCCAGAGAAGTGATAGGATCACGCGTAGTAAGAAAGTGATAGAATCAGCGTATTGAGAAAGCTAAGAGCATAAAACAGCACTAAAAAATGATAAACATATTTCGAATATTTATTGTTGTTGGTCTAGAATCTATTAGAAACTTAATAACACGACTGATCCAAAATAATTGATACAAATACAGTTGATATAAGTTTTTTTAAAAGTATTTTTTATGTTTTTCTTGTTAACCATAATTTTCATTTAGACACGAGTGGTTGAAAAATAAAAGGAAAAAAAAATTCCATAGCACAAAGGTTAGACCATAGACTTAAAGGCTAGACATACTCCCTAGACCCGTTGAAGATTTTTAGGGCAACCCCGAGTCCAACTAACTATAATAGGTAGCGGCTACATGACACCTTCTAGTCAAAGTCCATAGATCTCAAGGTCTGAAAAGGTGTCTAAGAAAAAAAAAAGTACATATTTAATAGTACAATCAAAATATAAAATAACCATAGAAAATGAAACAAGGTTTGTCAAATTACATTAGTTCAACACAGAATAAACCCAGTCAACACCTTGCTTCTTAATCAGACCAATTAAAAACTTCGTAACAAAAGACTTACTCACAAAGGCTTCGTTAATAAACAAAACAAAGCAACAACAAAATATGGTAGTCACAAAAGTAAACAATTGACCATGAGTGAGGCCTAGACGCCCAGATGGGCGGGAAATTTTATGACACCCTTTATTGGACAAGGGATTGCGTCTTTGAAAAATGTACCTTCTTCCTTGGTTTTAGTTCCAAGGTGGTCGAGTCACTGTCTAGGGTATAAATAGCCAAACTGACCTGAGTGCTGACTTAATTCTGCTGGTTTAAGGTGTCGTACTTTATACTTGATTGTTCCTATAGATCTACTAGGAATCACTCTCTGGTTGGTAAGAATTCATCAATTTTTTAATTACTTTGAAGCATATATTTTGTTTATTAAGCTGGTAGTTTGAAGACTCAAAAGTAAAGTAGCAATTATACATATAACACTAAACCACAATCTTCAAATACAAAAACAAAACGTAATGAAATATGAGAAAGAGACAAAGATAAAGGCACATTTCTTAATACATATGCTAGGACACATTTTTTCAAGTGCTTCATCTTTCCTAGTGCTATTAGAGCATATATATATATATATATATAGTGATACATATAATGAATTGTAATATTTAGTCTGAGTATTTCTTTTTACTGTGAAATCTGGAAACTCTATTACCTTTGATTTTTTTTTTGTTTAAATTATCTTGTTTGAGTTAGCTGTGATGAAAAACTAAATCTCCCCTCCCCCCCCAGATCAGACTTCGGTTGTGAGATTGTTTGATCGCTGCATATCGTTACACGTTGGGCCAAAATCTTTTGTGTGAATTTCTCAATTGGAGCTTTTAATTTGTCTTTACGTGCATAGTTTCTTCTTTTTATGTTTGATTCTACACAAACATTATTACATGTGTGTGTGTGTGTGTGTGTGTGTCAGGGTGTAGAAAATAAAAGTGTTTCAGTTGCAATTCTTTTTTTTTTTTTTTTTTTAGCGCTTCCATTTGTCCCTCTCGATACTTTCAATATAAAGGAGGGTTGAGATACTTTAGACTTATTTAACAGCATTTACAGTGTAACTATTTCATTGAATAAAGTTTCTTATTTGTATTTCACTTTTCAGGAGATCAATCAATCCACATAACTTCCCCCTTCAAGTCCATCTCATCCATTTCTTGATTAGCTACAGTTCATCATGACCAAGATACTTATACATCTGCAGCATACAAAAATCTATCAAAAGTCGCCAACATCTCAGATTCCAAGCAATCAAAAGTTTGGATGTCTCAAGACATACATGCAGGTCCAGGCACAAAGTGTGCACCAAACTCTCTTCATTTTCACAAAGTCGAGAGTCAAGTCAAGCTCTACAGAGTTGTCCTAAGGAAATTTTATGTTTTCCTGGCAATATTTTACGTTTTGGAGATCATTCTAATAACCACAGCGCTGGCTTGCGTCTTTGCTATCTGCAATCATCTAGAAGCTAAAATTGATGCACTTTATGTAGAACCCCGGTTTCGGAAATCAAGCACCTTACCGCTCAGCCACCGCGCCTCCTAAGTTTAAAATAAGTTAGTAATTAGTTAGCAAATACGTTAGTAATCACTTACCCAAGCCCTTGGGGTGGGTGTTAGGTGCAACATTCAGCAGACAGTGGGGTCTACAACCTAGGGAGTGACATTAATTACAAAACGTTTGTACTCCCTACTCTCTGATCTAAATTGGTTCCTCATGTGTTTGTAAATAGTAGACTCATTTATTGTCCACTTTAAATGGTTCATTAATAAAAAAACATATGTACAATCAATATAAAACTAACCTAATGACTAATGGTTTTATGAGAAAAAAAAATTATAGTCAGTAGTTAAAAAGAATTTATTTAATGTTATAGAGCTAAATATTTTTAATGTACACAATAAATGTGTGTGTGTTTGTAAATACAAGTTTTGTGATGACATTCCCTTTCAATGCAACTCAATCTATTACTTTCGCATTCAGTTTTCAATTTAATCAAATTCTCTAAAATTGATTTTTTTTTTGGTCTGTTTTCTGTTTGCATTGTTCAAATGAATGTAGATTTGGCATAGACAAAGTGGATAAAAGTCTTACTTTATGTAGTCTTTAAAATAATCTAACATACATTTAGAATAATGAAATATGACAATAGTTGTCATAAAAGTTCTCCACTCAAAATGTGGATCTCAAATAGTAACGAGTTGCTTCGTCTGCTAATCTAGACATACACAAATTGTATCATATTTTTATTCAACAACTATTGAATGTACATTACATTGCACTTAAGTGATCAATGCATCAAATAATATATAAATAATTAAACACGCATATAGTAATTTAATATTTTATTTGCCTTAAAAAAAAAACCAACCACAACAGAGTGTTATGTAAACTAAACTAAATCTAGTTGACATCTCAAGCTCATAGAGAGATTGAAGAAAATGTAATTCTTTTGGATTTTCTGGATGCTGAAAGATAATGTATTCTAGATCAATTAATTATAAAAAAATAGACCCGTTTAAAATATATTAAAAAAAAACACATGACCTAGTTTCATCGATGGTGCTATTTAGATAAGCAATGTGATGTCAATTGGGATATAATTATGTACAAAAATCACGGCAAATAAAACATTATCTCTTCTGAATATTTCGATGAGGAGTGTCTTACACATGAAGTGCATTGATTCAGAGATGAGATCTAGATAGATCTATTCTGTAGACAATATTAGAATTATATTTTCCCCCTAGATTTTATTTTAAAAAGATTAGAAAAGAACGAGACTTCTAATGAAACTTATGTGTTGTCTTGTATACAGTAGGTACTTACTTAGCCATGTGCGAGTTCTATACTCTGGATCTTTTCGATTAGAATTATATTTAGCCATCTTTAAATTGCACTTATGGAAATCGTGTAACCAAAAGTGGTGTGTGGTAGTGGGGTGTCTACGAACTGTGATATATATTTAACATATATTATATGTAAATAAAAAAATATATGTTTAGACAAATTTGTTCTTACAACAAGCAAAATAAAAACAAATATATAAAAAAGCGTATATGTATTAATTAGTTTGGATCAGTCATGTAATTAAATTTGTAATAAATCTAGACTAACAATGATATATCTTTGCGAATAAAAATATTCTTTGACCCATTGTTTTTGTGTAGTACAATTTCATGTATTCCCCTATCACTGGTCTGGACCAGTTGGAAAAGGAGGGGAGAGAAGTGTATCTGGGTGATCGCTTTGAAAGTGTCTTGAAAAAAAAGGGAGCGACCTAAATTCTAACTTTTTGGGTTCAAGCCTTCTCAAGCCAACGCTGTAGCCACACTGTTAGCGAAGAGTCTATGAACATGGAAGATTGTAGAGTTGTCTATTGTTTCTATTTCATGTTTGTGTTCATTTAACTTAAGACGGCAGCCTACTATAAAGGGGACTAATTCAGTTTATACCACCACTTCAGTCAAGTACTATTTCTTTCCATTGTTTGAGATACCAAACAAAGTAATTTATTAACAATAGTTAATTAACTAATTGGTTAATTTTTTAAAAATTGATTCTTGTCCTGTCAGGTAAAAGAAATAATTGTGCAAAATTTCAGCTTGATCCGAAATTGGGTATGGGAGAAATAACGTGTACAAACTTTTGGCCAGACAGACAGACCACAGACAGACAGAGTGAAATGATATAAGCTTTGTAAAAAAAAATCATTTACACTTGGACTATTCTAGAATATTAATCAATTGTGGATAGCTGTGGTATGATGCTAGCGGCGATCACCTCCCCCCCCCTCGTTATTTTTTCAGACTGAACCCTGGATTGGGGGGGGGGGGGGTGAGGACGTAAATGTGTAAGGAAACTCTATTGTGTAAGTGAAGAATGGATTGTACAAGAACTTCTATAGTTCTGTTTACTGCAAATAATAGAGGCTTACACCATCGCGAGATCATTTTGTGTGCAATATCGCGGGTTGTAAAATATTTATACATTGGCCTTTAAATCTACTTCTCAAGTTTTAGATTTCTTTTTGCTTAATTAATATTTCAAAGCGAATGTAATTTCTTCTACAAGCAGAACATATAAGATAAGAAATATAAACCCAAAGAGAATTAATAACGTTGCGTAGTAGACAAACCAAAGAACTTCATGAAATGATACCCTTATCGTAATGTTACGTCACGTTGGTTTTGAAGCGGATTATATTAAGAACCACAAGGGGGAGGGGGGGGGGCTTAATCACCTGGGTGTCTTTTGTAGTGGCCTTCACATTGGTCATCTTTATCTGGCATATTTTTGTTGACAAACCGATACTCACATCTACTTACACAAAATAGCCTTTTTAAAAGAAAACATTTTATTTCAAGAGTTGAACATCTTCTAGTCACGTGACACATTCCGACATTTTGTTTTTGTTTTCACTTACCCCCCACCCTCCATCTAACTATTTAAAAAAAAATAATTTAAAATGCAATCTTTATCCCCCCCCCCCTTTTTTTCAAATACATAATATTCATGACATCGACATTTGAAATATTTTAAAATATATATTAAAAAAAAAAAAAAACGCTAAAAACGGTTTCAATTTGAATTTCTAGAAAATATTTGGATTAAAAATGTTTTTAAACAGCTGGTGAAAAAAAAAAAAAAAGACAGAATTCCCCACATCTACATCATCATTGAAATCTTGTCAACAAATGACCTTGGCTAAATGACGTCATTGAAGACAACAAAAGAATAAAAGACAATCTACACCAACAAATATTGAAAATAGTGACCAAGAAGGTAGCCAACAAATGAACTTTCCAGATGGGCGGGGCGCACTGTGACGTCAACTTCTATGACAAAAGATTTTCGTCTTTGAAAATGTGAATGTTTCTCTTGCTTGCTTTTGTTTCGGGTTCAAATGTGGTGCGCTCGAGCGAGACCAATAGTCATAGTAGGCCTGGACAACAAATTATTTGTTTCCACTGACCACAGGCTGCCACGTCATGTGTTCAGGCACACTATGACGATTGATCTCGGCTCCAGACAATGACCAGGGTATAAATACACCCACTCGTCCTCAGTCTAGACCTAATTCTCTGAAGTCCCAAACTTTCTTTATTTTAAGTTCCTTCTTTTGAATTCTATGGATAATCTAGTGACTAGAGACTTGCAAAGGTAAGACTTGAAACATTACTTGATTTCCTTTGTAATTAACTGATAGCTCATTTTTACATGATTTAACTTAATGAAAAACACTTTATAATCTTAAGATTTAATCAATTGTTATTATAAATGTCACTTTTTCAAAAATGTCATTTCTCATTATAAGACGTGTTTCATAAACACTTATAAACAGTACTGATACATTCTCCTAGTATGGCTATTAAAGAGCTATATCAGAACATGAGCTTCATAATATCATAATAATAATAAATAGTGGTTATAATAATAATAATAATCTTAATTATAATTGAGGAAATAATTCTTACAATTATGAATTACACATGACAATAGCCGACAAGTAAAAATATTTGAATTTATCTTGTAAGTCAGTCATCAAAATATAAATTTCCCAATTTCCTTTCAATTGTTTTGTTCTTGTCTCTGTTTAAACTATTATTTATAGCGCAAAAGAGTAATGACTGTTTATGGGTAGTGTAAAACAAATGCAACACGAGATGCGCATAAACTTTTTTTTAAAGATTACAATGAATAGAACTTATTTTTGCTTCTATTTTTTAGAAAACTAAAAATAGTCAATGTATCAGTTATTCTATATACATTTTACAAAGTACTGACAGCTTAGAAACTCCAAATTAGAAGAAAAAAATGACATATGTCTTGAAAGATCTATGTAATTATTCAATTCTTTAAACCTTGTTGTTATATATATATATATATATATATTATCTTTTACCTAACTTAACATACCTATTGGACATTTTCACTATAAAGTAAACAATGAATAAAGAATGTTTTAAAAAAATAACAAAGGAACTCGGATTAAGCTTTTAAACATGATTTAAAAACATATGTTTAAAAAAAAAACACTAAATATTTATAATTAAAAAATGACTACCCCCCCTATATTCACATTCACAATGTCCCAACGCCAAACAATAAAAAAATGTGACGATGGGCATTTCTTGCTGTGGATCCATAGAATGGTGTCAGAAGCTATTGCTCACACTCACATGACCAAACATAGCTTTTTTTTTTTTTAATTTTGTGGAGAAAACAATATATACAAAGATATTCTTCTAACTAATATTTAAAAATAAACACTGAACCATACTATTTATTAGTAAATAGAAATGGAGAGTCTAGACCCAACCCTACTCTGTTCTTATAATTAGAATAGACTGTTGACAAATTTGGTAGATTTGGTTTGAGTGTGTGGAGTTTTGAAGTTGATTTGGGTTAGGGTTTCTTCTCAATCGCCAATGGAAAAAAATATGGTTGTGGTAGGGCTGACATATTCTGTAGTGGTGGGGAGGTTAGACGCATTCTACCCCCCCCCCCCCCCCCGTCCAATCCATAACTCCGATTGGCGAATGCGGAGAAATTGTCGTATAAAAGTTAATAAAAAATTGTCTGTACTTTTTATTTTGAAACAAATTATTTATGTCTGCCATTTAATGATAATGTAACAGATTTGTATTTCACCTGCTTTCTTTGCTCAGTTTGAAATTGAGCACGTCGAGCAGGTTTAGAACTGATAACAATTAGGAAAAACAAATATAGGGGAGGCTGTTCCAATCCACTGACACGTCACCACTTTATCGTGAACTTGGCTTTACATTTGTTCACTTTTTTTTTTGTTGTCTTATAAAATTGAAACGCAATGCTGACACCAATCAGTCCTATTATAACTTTTTGTTTTCTATTGACCACATTGAGCATGTTTCTAAAACACACTCATTTCTCGGTCCTATATATAGGAGTTAACAATTACGTGTAGATTTACACATTGTATTAGTAAATTAGTCAAACCACTACATTTAGAAACCCTTAAGGATAGAAGACTCAAAAGTAAAATAACAACTAGGCTGTATCCCATAATCTTCTAATACAGAAACAAAATCTAACCCTGACCCTGACCCTGACCCAGAAAGACACAAAGTTAAAGGTACATTCTTCTCTTCGTTAGGCGAAAAACATGGAACAGGAAAACCAAAGGAATAAAACTAATGTTTCCAGTTGGTGATGTGGGACCCAATATTTCGTTATTTAATTATACGAATTTCTTATCGTGATAGAGTTGACTCCCTAACAAACAAACAAAACGAGCAAGTCACACAATATCTTAATATTATAATTTCTTTGAATAATAGATTTTGTTTATATTTCAGTTTACAGAAACTTATCAACTGAACCTCCTTCAAGATCCATCAACAACTCAACAATTTCTTGGCTACATACATCATGACCAGGAGACTTCCAGTTATGTTTCCATCTTACAAAAGTCTAAGTCGCCGACATCACTGGTCCCAAGCTATTCAAAGTTTGGATGTATTAAGACGTCCATGCAGGTCCAGGCACAAAGTGTGCACTAAACTCTTTTCACTATGGCCAGGGGCCATTCACTAGAGCCAGGTTGGATGTCTCAAGACGTCAATGCAGGTCCAGGCACAAAGTGTGCACCAAACTCTTTTCACAATGGCCAGGAGCCATTCACTAGGGCCAGGTTGGATGTCTCAAGACGTCAATGCAGGTCCAGGCACAAAGTGTGCACCAAACTCTTTTCACAATGGCCAGGAGCCATTCACTAGGGCCAGGTTGGATGTCTCATGACGTACATGCAGGTCCAGGCACATAGTGTGGTTGGACCTCTCTTCACTCTCACCAAGTCGAGAGTCAGGTCAAGCTCAACAGAATGGTTCCCCGACATTTTATGTTTTAATAGCAATCCATCGCGCCTGGATCGCCTTTCTATTCATTTAAACATTGGCTCTTCATTCTTTGCTATTGGCAATTGGAAGCGAAAATAGAGTCAGTAAATAAATTGAGATGCAGTGACTTTGAAGCATCAAGTGTTACAATTCAAACAACTTTTGTAATAGTACAAAAGAATTTCGTTTTAACTTGGGAAATGGAGTTAATCTGTCAGAAATCAACAACGACATCCTCGTGTTTCTATTACAAGATACAATCAACACTAAAATACTAAGGCTGGAAGGTTCTAACTTGATTAATAACATAGCTTTGGCATACAAACTGCTTTTGGAAATCAATAGAGCTCTTGACCTACGTCAATAAACGTCAGCCATGGAAGTTTTATGACATTTTGTTACATTGATACTTCCCAATATTCGGATATATCACATATCTCATGTGATTTCTGAAGTGGATTTCTGTTGCTGTATCAATTTCAATGTTCAGAACATCAAGAATCGTTCACAGTCTCAACCAAAAGATTTCTCACATCACTACCATAAGCAATAAGGTTACTTTCAAAGAGTCTTAATTCTTCATTCACAGAGGGCCCCCCTCCCCAGCCCTAACTAGAGTCAGCTTAATTAGAACTTGTCCATTCTCAAAGCTCTGACAGAAGCTATTTCAAAGAATGCCAAGTGCATCTTGCCCTGTTGTGCCAATCCATGATGAATAGTTTCATATCTTTCATCTTTATAAACTAGTCATTGCACCATATTTTTTACCTGTGAGTAAACTTTAGGCCTTGCATCATACTTTTTTTACCTGTGAGTAAACTTTAGGCCCTGCATCATATTTTTTACCTGTGAGTAAACTTTAGGCCTTGCATCATACTTTTTTTTACCTGTGAGTAAACTTTAGGCCCTGCATCATATTTTTTACCTGTGAGTAAACTTAAGGCCTTGCATAATATTTTTACCTATGAGTAAACTTTAGGCCCTGCACCATATTTTTACCTGTGAGTAAATTTTAGGCATTGCACCATATATTTTTACATGTGAGTAAATTTTAGGCATTGCATCATATATTTTTACATGTGAGTAAACTTTAGGCATTGCACCATATTTTTTTTTACCTGTGAGTAAATTTTAGGCATTGCACCATATTTTTTTTTACCTGTGAGTAAACTTTAGGCCTTGCACCATATTTTTTTTTACCTGTGAGTAAACTTTAGGCCTTGCACCATATTTTTTTTAACCTGTGAGTAAACTTTAGGCCCTGCACCATATTTTTACCTCTGAGTAAACTTTAGGCATTGCACAATATTTTTACCTGTGAGTAAACTTTAGGCCTTGTACCAAATTTTTCATAAGATGAACGTCTTCGTCTTTGTGCAATTCTCTGGAATTGACTTGCTCAGGCTGAGCTCAAGTCTCCTCTTCTATGTTATTATTGTCATCAATATTATCTGCTCTAGTGCTAACACTGTGTTCATTATCAGTGGCATGAGTTGGTTGTGTAGAAGATTGAGCAATGTTTAGCGTTATGTTGGGTTTGACACAGAAATGTCATCTTTAACAAAGTTGTCAGTCTAATCTTGTTTCCGTGCCTCAAGATGTTTTCTCATATATTTCAGGGTATGAATATTTTTTTGTTATGCAAAATTATCTTGTTCAAGTTTCTCAAGACCATTCTCTTCATCAACATTATCAATGTCTTGCTGCTAGATACACCAGCATCCTATTCTTTTCATTAACATTAAATGTCTTGCTTGTACTCAGTTCAAATATTGCCCACAAGTTATGGATAAATGTCTTGCTTGTACTCAGTTCAAACATTGCCCACATAAATAAATGTCTTGCTTGTACTCAGTTCAAACATTGCCCACATGGATAAATGTCTTACATGTATTTAATTTAAATATTGCCCTTAAGTCATGGATAAATGTCTTGCTTGTACTCAGTTCAAATATTGCCCACAAGTTATGGATAAATGTCTTGCATATATTCAGTTCAAATATTGCCCACAAGTTATAGATAAATGTCTTGCTTGTACTCAGTTCAAACATTGCCCACATGGATAAATGTCTTGCTTGTACTCAGTTCAAACATAGCCCACAAGTTATTGATAAATGTCTTGCTTGTTCTTAGTTCAATATTGCCCACAAGTTATGGATAAATGTCTTGCATGTATTCAATTTAAATATTGCCCACAAGTTTTGGATAAATGTCTTGCTTGAACTCAGTTCAAATATTGCCCACAAGTTATGGATAAATGTCTTGCATGTATTCAATTTAAATATTGCCCACAAGTTTTGGATAAATGTCTTGCTTAAACTCAGTTCAAATATTGCCCACAAGTTATGGATAAATGTCTTGCATGTATTCAATTTAAATATTGCCCACAAGTTATGGATAAATGTCTTGCTTGTACTTAGTTCAATATTGCTCACAAGTTATGGATAAATGTCTTGCATATATTCAGTTCAAATATTGCCCACAAGTTATGGATAAATGTCTTGCTTGTACTCAGTTCAAACATTGCCCACATGGATAATAGTCTTGCTTGTACTCAGTTTAAATATTGCCCACATAGATAAATGTCTTGCTTGTTCTTAGTTCAATATTGCCCACAAGTTTTGGATAAATGTCTTGCTTGTACTCAGTTCAAATATTACCCACATGGATAAATGTCTTGCTTGTACTCAGTTCAAATATTGCCCACAAGTTATGGATAAATGTCTAGCTTGTACTCAGTTCAAATATTGCCCATATAAATAAATGTCTTGCTTGTACTCAGTTCAATTATTGCCCACAAGTTATAGATAAATGTCTTGCTTGTACGCAGTTCAAATATTGCCCATATTGATAAATGTCTTGCTTGTACTCAGTTCAAATATTGCCCACAAGTTATGGATAAATGTCTTGCTTGTACTTGGTTCAAATATTGCTCATATGGATAAATGTCTTGCTTGTACTCAGTTCAAACATTGCCAACATGGATTAATGTCTTGATTGTACTCAGTTCAAACATTGCCCACATAAATAAATGTCTTGCTTGTACTCAGTTCAAACATTGCCCACATAAATAAATGTCTTGCTTGTACTCATTTCAAACATTGCCCACATAGATAAATATCTTGCTTGTTCTTAGTTCAATATTGCCCACAAGTTTTGGATAAATGTCTTGCTTGTACTCAGTTCAAATATTACCCACATGGATAAATGTCTTGCTTGTACTCAGTTCAAATATTGCCCACAAGTTATGGATAAATGTTTAGCTTGTACTCAGTTCAAATATTGCCCATATAAATAAATGTCTTGCTTGTACTCAGTTCAATTATTGCCCACAAGTTATAGATAAATGTCTTGCTTGTACGCAGTTCAAATATTGCCCATATTGATAAATGTCTTGCTTGTACTCAGTTCAAATATTGCCCACAAGTTATGGATAAATGTCTTGCTTGTACTTAGTTCAAATATTGCCCACATGGATAAATGTCTTGCTTGTACTTGGTTCAAATATTGCTCATATGGATAAATGTCTTGCTTGTACTCAGTTCAAACATTGCCAACATGGATTAATGTCTTGATTGTACTCAGATCAAACATTGCCCACATAAATAAATGTCTTGCTTGTACTCAGTTCAAACATTGCCCACATAAATAAATGTCTTGCTTGTACTCAGTTCAAATATTGCCCACAAGTTATGGATAAATATCTTGCTTGTACTCATTTCAAACATTGCCCACATGGATAAATGTCTTGCTTGTACTCAGTTCAAACATTGCCCACATAAATAAAAGTCTTGCTTGTACTCAGTTCAAACATTGCCCACATAAATAAATGTCTTGCTTGTACTCAGTTCAAACATTGCCCACAAGGATAAATGTCTTGCATGTATTCAGTTAAAATATTGCCCACAAATTATGGATAAATATCTTGTTTGTACTCATTTCAAACATTGCCCACATGGATAAATGTCTTGCAAGTACTAAGTTCAAACATTGACCACTAAAATAAATGTCTTGCTTGTACTCAGTTCAAACATTGCCCACATGGATAAATGTCTTGCATGCATTCAGTTCAAATATTGCCCACAAGTTATGGATAAATGTCTTGCTTGTACTTAGTTCAAATAATGCCCACATGGATAAATGTCTTGCTTGTACTCAGTTCAAACATTGCCAACATGAATTAATGTCTTGCTTGTACTCAGTTCAAACATTGCCCACATAAATAAATATCTTGCTTGTACTTAGTTCAATATTGCTCACAAGTTATGGATAAATGTCTTGCATATATTCAGTTCAAATATTGCCCACAAGTTATGGATATTTGTCTTGCTTGTACTTAATTCAAATATTGCCCATATGGATAAATGTCTTGCTTGTACTCAGTTCAAATATTGCCCACAAGTTATAGATAAATGTCTTGCTTGTACACAGTTCAAACATTGCCCACATGGATAAATGTCTTGCTTGTACTCAGTTCAAATATTGCCCACATAGATAAATGTCTTGCTTGTACTCAGTTCAAATATTACCCACAAGTTATAAATAAATGTCTAGCTTGTACTCAGTTCAAATATTGCCCATATGGATAAATGTCTTGCTTGTACTCAGTTCAATTATTGCCCACAAGTTATAGATAAATGTCTTGCTTGTATGCAGTTCAAATATTGCCCATATGGATAAATGTCTTGCTTGTACTCAGTTGAAACATTGCCCACATAAATAAATGTCTTGCTTGTACTTAGTTCAAATATTGCCCAAATAAATAAATGTCTTGCTTGTACTCAGTTCAAATATTACCCACAAGTTATGGATAAATGTCTAGCTTGTACTCAGTTCAAATATTGCCCATATGGATAAATGTCTTGCTTGTACTCAGTTCAATTATTGCCCACAAGTTATGGATAAATGTCTTGCTTGTACTCAGTTCAAATATTGCCCACATGGGTAAATGTCTTGCTTGTACTTAGTTCAAATATTACCCATATGGATAAATGTCTTGCATGTATTCAGTTCAAATATTGCCCACAAGTTATGAATAAATGTCTTGTTTGTACTTAGTTCAAATATTGCCCATATGGATAAATGTCTTGCTTGTACTCAGTTCAAACATTGCCCACATAAATAAATGTCTTGCTTGTACTCAGTTCAAACATTGCCCACATGGATAAATGTCTTGCATGCATTCAATTCAAATATTGCCCATATGGATAAATGTCTTGCTTGTACTTAGTTCAAATATTGCCCACATGGATAAATGTCTTGCTTGTACTCGGTTCAAATATTGCCCATATGGATAAATGTCTTGCTTGTACTCAGTTCAAACATTGCCAACATATATTAATGTCTTGCTTGTACTCAGTTCAAACATTGCCCACATAAATAAATGTCTTGCTTGTACTTAGTTCAATATTGCTCACAAGTTATGGATAAATGTCTTGCATATATTCAGTTCAAATATTGCCCACAAGTTATGGATATTTGTCTTGCTTGTACTTAATTCAAATATTGCCCATATGGATAAATGTCTTGCTTGTACACAGTTCAAATATTGCCCACATAGATAAATGTCTAGCTTGTACTCAGTTCAAATATTGCCCATATGGATAAATGTCTTGCTTGTACTCAGTTCAATTATTGCCCACAAGTTATAGATAAATGTCTTGCTTGTATGCAGTTCAAATATTGCCCATATGGATAAATGTCTTGCTTGTACTCAGTTGAAACATTGCCCACATAAATAAATGTCTTGCTTGTACTTAGTTCAAACATTGCCCAAATAAATAAATGTCTTGCTTGTACTTAGTTCAATATTGCTCACAAGTTATGGATAAATGTCTTGCATATATTCAGTTTAAATATTGCCCACAAGTTATGGATAAATGTCTTGCTTGTACTCAGTTCAAATATTGCCCACATGGGTAAATGTCTTGCTTGTACTCAGTTCAAACATTGCCCACATAAATAAATGTCTTGCTTGTACTCAGTTCAAACATTGCCCACATGGATAAATGTCTTGCATGCATTCAATTCAAATATTGCCCACAAGTTATGGATAAATGTCTTGCTTGTACTTAGTTCAAATATTTCCCACATGGATAAATGTCTTGCTTGTACTCGGTTCAAATTTTGCCCATATGGATAAATGTCTTGCTTGTACTCAGTTCAAACATTGCCCACATAAATAAATGTCTTGCTTGTACTCAGTTCAAACATTGCCCACATGGATAAATGTCTTGCATGTATTCAATTTAAATATTGCCCACAAGTTATGGATAAATGTCTTGCTTGTACTTAGTTCAATATTGCTCACAAGTTATGGAAAAATGTCTTGCATATATTCAGTTCAAATATTGCCCACAAGTTATGGATATTTGTCTTGCTTGTACTCAGTTCAAATATTGCCCACATAGATATATGTCTTGCTTGTACTCAGTTCAAACATTGCCCACATGGATAAATGTCTTGCATGTATTCAATTTAAATATTGCCCACAAGTTATGGATAAATGTCTTGCTTGTACTTAGTTCAATATTGCCCACAAGTTATGGAAAAATGTCTTGCATATATTCAGTTCAAATATTGCCCACAAGTTATGGATATTTGTCTTGCTTGTACTTAATTCAAATATTGCCCATATGGATAAATGTCTTGCTTGTACTCAGTTCAAATATTGCCCACAAGTTATGGATAAATGTCTTGCTTGTACACAGTTCAAACATTGCCCACATGGATAAATGTCTTGCTTGTACTCAGTTCAAATATTGCCCACATAGATAAATGTCTTGCTTGTACTCAGTTCAAATATTACCCACAAGTTATGGATAAATGTCTAGCTTGTACTCAGTTCAAATATTGCCCATATGGATAAATGTCTTGCTTGTACTCAGTTCAATTATTGCCCACAAGTTATAGATAAATGTCTTGCTTGTATGCAGTTCAAATATTGCCCATATGGATAAATGTCTTGCTTGTACTCAGTTGAAACATTGCCCACATAAATAAATGTCTTGCTTGTACTTAGTTCAAACATTGCCCAAATAAATAAATGTCTTGCTTGTACTTAGTTCAATATTGCTCACAAGTTATGGATAAATGTCTTGCATATATTCAGTTTAAATATTGCCCACAAGTTATGGATAAATGTCTTGCTTGTACTCAGTTCAAATATTGCCCACATGGGTAAATGTCTTGCTTGTACTCAGTTCAAACATTGCCCACATAAATAAATGTCTTGCTTGTACTCAGTTCAAACATTGCCCACATGGATAAATGTCTTGCATGCATTCAATTCAAATATTGCCCACAAGTTATGGATAAATGTCTTGCTTGTACTTAGTTCAAATATTTCCCACATGGATAAATGTCTTGCTTGTACTCGGTTCAAATATTGCCCATATGGATAAATGTCTTGCTTGTACTCAGTTCAAACATTGCCCACATAAATAAATGTCTTGCTTGTACTCAGTTCAAACATTGCCCACATGGATAAATGTCTTGCATGTATTCAATTTAAATATTGCTCACAAGTTATGGATAAATGTCTTGCTTGTACTTAGTTCAATATTGCTCACAAGTTATGGATAAATGTCTTGCATATATTCAGTTCAAATATTGCCCACAAGTTATGGATATTTGTCTTGCTTGTACTCAGTTCAAACATTGCCCACATAAATAAATGTCTTGCTTGTACTCAGTTCAAACATTGCCCACATGGATAAATGTCTTGCATGTATTCAATTTAAATATTGCCCACAAGTTATGGATAAATGTCTTGCTTGTACTTAGTTCAATATTGCTCACAAGTTATGGATAAATGTCTTGCATATATTCAGTTCAAATATTGCCCACAAGTTATGGATATTTGTCTTGCTTGTACTCAGTTCAAATATTGCCCACATAGATAAATGTCTTGCTTGTACTCAGTTCAAACATTGCCCACATGGATAAATGTCTTGCATGTATTCAATTTAAATATTGCCCACAAGTTATGGATAAATGTCTTGCTTGTACTTAGTTCAATATTGCTCACAAGTTATGGATAAATGTCTTGCATATATTCAGTTCAAATATTGCCCACAAGTTATGGATATTTGTCTTGCTTGTACTTAATTCAAATATTGCCCATATGGATAAATGTCTTGCTTGTACTCAGTTCAAATATTGCCCACAAGTTATGGATAAATGTCTTGCTTGTACACAGTTCAAACATTGCCCACATGGATAAATGTCTTGATTGTACTCAATTCAAATATTGCCCACATAGACAAATGTCTTGCTTGTACTCAGTTCAAATATTACCCACAAGTTATGGATAAATGTCTAGCTTGTACTCAGTTCAAATATTGCCCATATGGATAAATGTCTTGCTTGTACTCAGTTCAATTATTGCCCACAAGTTATAGATAAATGTCTTGCTTGTATGCAGTTCAAATATTGCCCATATGGATAAATGTCTTGCTTGTACTCAGTTGAAACATTGCCCACATAAATAAATGTCTTGCTTGTACTTAGTTCAAACATTGCCCAAATAAATAAATGTCTTGCTTGTACTTAGTTCAATATTGCTCACAAGTTATGGATAAATGTCTTGCATATATTCAGTTTAAATATTGCCCACAAGTTATGGATAAATGTCTTGCTTGTACTCAGTTCAAATATTGCCCACATGGGTAAATGTCTTGCTTGTACTCAGTTCAAACATTGCCCACATAAATAAATGTCTTGCTTGTACTCAGTTCAAACATTGCCCACATGGATAAATGTCTTGCATGCATTCAATTCAAATATTGCCCACAAGTTATGGATAAATGTCTTGCTTGTACTTAGTTCAAATATTTCCCACATGGATAAATGTCTTGCTTGTACTCAGTTCAAATATTGCCCATATGGATAAATGTCTTGCTTGTACTCAGTTCAAACATTGCCCACATAAATAAATGTCTTGCTTGTACTCAGTTCAAACATTGCCCACATGGATAAATGTCTTGCATGTATTCAATTTAAATATTGCCCACAAGTTATGGATAAATGTCTTGCTTGTACTTAGATCAATATTGCTCACAAGTTATGGATAAATGTCTTGCATATATTCAGTTCAAATATTGCCCACAAGTTATGGATATTTGTCTTGCTTGTACTCAGTTCAAATATTGCCCACATAGATAAATGTCTTGCTTGTACTCAGTTCAAACATTGCCCACATGGATAAATGTCTTGCATGTATTCAATTTAAATATTGCCCACAAGTTATGGATAAATGTCTTGCTTGTACTTAGTTCAATATTGCTCACAAGTTATGGATAAATGTCTTGCATATATTCAGTTCAAATATTGCCAACAAGTTATGGATAAATGTCTTGCTTGTACTCAGTTCAAACATTGCCCACATGGATAAATGTCTTGCTTGTACTCAGTTCAAATATTGCCCACATAAATAAATGTCTTGCTTGTACTTAGTTCAAACATTGTCCACAAGTTATTGATAAATGTCTTGCTTGTTCTTAGTTCAATATTGCCCACAAGTTTTGGATAAATGTCTTGCTTGTACTCAGTTCAAATATTACCCACATGGATAAATGTATTGCTTGTACTCAGTTTAAATATTGCCCATATGGATAAATGTCTTGCTTGTACTCAGTTCAATTATTGCCCACAAGTTATGGATAAATGTCTTGCTTGTACTCAGTTCAAATATTGCCCACATGGGTAAATGTCTTGCTTGTACTTAGTTCAAATATTACCCATATGGATAAATGTCTTGCATGTATTCAGTTCAAATATTGCCCACAAGTTATGGATAAATGTCTTGCTTGTACTTAGTTCAAATATTGCCCATATGGATAAATGTCTTGCTTGTACTCAGTTCAAACATTGCCCACATAAATAAATGTCTTGCTTGTACTCAGTTCAAACATTGCCCACATGGATAAATGTCTTGCATGTATTCAGTTCAAATATTGCCCACAAGTTATGGATAAATGTCTTGCTTGTACTCAGTTTAAATATTGCCCATATGGATAAATGTCTTGCTTGTACTCAGTTCAATTATTGCCCACAAGTTATAGATAAATGTCTTGCTTGTACTCAGTTCAAATATTGCCCACAAGTTAAGGATAAATGTCTTGCTTGTATTTAGTTCAAATATTGCCCATAAGTTATGGATAAATGTCTAGTTGAAAACCAACAAGTCATGAAATAGACAAAGCCTCAAGTTTTCGTATTGACAGTTGTGGGGGTCTAGTTAAAACCTATTAAGCCAGATCTCTTCCAGCCATTTTGACCTCAGTGTTCAATCTGTGCTTATTTCCTAATTTTGTAGCAAAATCGTAGGCTAATTTACGCACATCAAGAGTTCTTAGTCCGAAGAGGGATTGTTCCATTTTAGTAATGAGTTCAACTAAGTCAACCCCTGAACTTTGCATAAATCACTTTTAAAACGGTGAAGTAAAAGAGATCCAGGCTTAATGTCGCAGGGTGGAATGTTCAAGTTTCGTGAGACTGTTTTAAGTGGCATCCCGTCAACGATAGCGGCTAAAGCATCTGTTAAGTTTTGTTGTCCTGCGAGCCCCTTTGCATTTTTCTCTGGTAGTTTCTTACTATGCTGTGAAATGAAAAATGTTAAACTTATGACTTGCAGTGTTCTCAGCTTTTTGCTGTCAACTTGTCAGCTGATTCAAGCAAAGAATTTATGTCTTTGTCTAGGCACATTTTGTTGAGCTTTCAATTATCCAACAGTTTTCTTCCTTTTCAAACCAACTTTCTTCTTCTGTATTTGGTCTAGATAAAGTCTATAGTTTTCCATGGATGCTCTTGCAGCCATTGACATCTGCTCGGTAACAATTATATTGTCAATGCCACTTGAAATATCAATAAAGTCTAATATGGTCCAGTGTTTTTTCTGCCATGTTCGTACTCGTAACGTCTTTGTTAACACCGAAGCCTCAACCATTCTGAGCCTGGCCATTGGATAGCATTAACAGAAGACGAACCAACTGTCCAAAGATCTTTATAATCAGACTGCCCGAAAAATGTTCTTTCAAAAATACATCTAGCCTTTGCAAGAATTGAGTCGCAAGACTGAAAATCAACTGAGTTGTTTGCTTGAATGATATTATACCACTGTCAAAATTGTGCTTTGTAATATCACTGTCTCTATTGTGTTTTGATGATACCACTGTCTATATTGTGCTTTGGTGATACCACTGTCTCTATTGTGCTTTGATGATACCACTGTCTCTATTGTGCTTTGATGATACCACTGTCTATATTGTGCTTTGGTGATACCACTGTCTATATTGTGCTTTAATGATACCACTGTCTATATTGTGCTTTGGTGATAAACTGTCTCTATTGTGCTTTGATGATACCACTGTCTCTATTGTTCTTTGATGATACCACTGTCTATATTGTGCTTTGATGATATTACACTTATTGTCATCAACTCGCCCTAAAGTTGACAAACATTTTAAAGTGCTTTCCTGTTGCTTTACGCAGCTCAAATGGTCATTATGCTGCGGTATGCTTTATGCTGCAGCCTTTTCATGTTTCTTACTAACGTATATGTAATAGGAGATGTTTCAAGCACTTTGGATGCTATTGCTTTGAGAAAGTCTCTGCACTGCATCTCGAATATTAAAATGTCTTTAGGACTTGTTTTTGAAATAACACTTAAGGACTTTTTAGCTTTGAAGCCAAAGTCCACCTTTTCTGGTGCCAAATGTTTAGTGCTGGAAAGATCCAACGTTGAAACAAATAAAATAGTTCTGCATGCACCTAGAACATGCTCTGATACAAATAAAGTAGTTCTGCATGCACCTAGAACATCCTCTGAGACAAATTGTTGCAGAAATGAACATACCATGTTCCAAATATCTGAATAGCAGCATTGGTCCGTCACATTGATATTGGTTTTAGAAATGGTTCCAATATTCTGGCAACGGAGATAAAACATTCCAATTTGGCAACCAGCAGTTGGTCAGCCAGGCAGGAACGAGGATGTTGGAAAGCTTTGTTGTTGGTTAATAAATGATTAATGAAGATTTTAATTTGAGGCCAAACTTTAATAGCACGTTCAGCTACAGCAATAGTTTCATCCCAACTGTGGAGACAATGTTTGAGATGGAAATCTGTTGTTCCCGTAATGGTCATGAAATCTTCTCTTCTGGAAGATGCATCTTTAAATAGTGTGCAAACCGCAGCTCCCAATGTCAATGTACTTAGAGGAGACTTGGTTTTGCAAGTTATCGCTTCAAAAGTCTACGTAGTGCCCAATTTGGTCCATCCATTGAAATGTGTACAACTTTTGAGGCATTACCATCCAGCTGCTGTAATTGCTCAAATTTTGTACTGAAGCCTCACAGAGTGGAAGTTTCTTGTTACAACCTCTGAAAGGAAAAAAAAGTGTAATTGCATTAATAGTTAGCTAAACTTGTTTTTAATTATAATGTAACCATATACACTTAAGAAAAACAATTAGTAAAAATATTTCTGATCGCGCACAGTTACTATTGTTAGACTGGATCTATTACATATTTAAGCGTGAAACAGATACAGACTGGTTCATACAATGACACTTAATATAAGCTGGTATTGTTTTGTTTTTAAGTATTTAACAAAGTTTTTTTTTTTTTTTTCACGTCTAAACATATTTCTGCTTTTTATGGATGAAATTCATTTTCTTCAACTCCATTATGTTCGTTCAGTTTGTTTTGTTCAACATGAAAGTAAAAATGTTACAGACTTATGTTTAAAATAATCCTAACTTAATTTTAAACTATAAGCTTTTATAGAACTATAAGCTAAGCTTTTATAGTAAACTGACGAATCCATTAGAATTTTAATGTCAGTCACTGCACTATGAAGATAGTAACAAAACCAGCTTGGTAGATATATCTCTACGTAAGTTTACGTTGCACTAGGTGCGCTCTACTAGAACTGAGACTCGAACAAACATCCAACTTGCTCATCGCGTTATCATTTTCACATGTTCGTCAGTTGTCATTCACACTTTATTAGTATCAGTTTAAAATATTTAATTTTTAATTATTTTTTTTTTTGTGGGGGAGGGGGGAGGGGAAAGAGAAATTGACAAAAATATGACCTTAACCCCTTCCCCCAGGTGAAATGATGAAAGCCACAAAAAAAAAATGTGTCTTGGTATACTGAGTTATTTCCCTTGGAATTCTTCGTTTTCTTCTCCATGCTACGCGAATGAAATGTATCTAATAGACAGAGAGATTTTAGTGTGTAGGTCAGAAGGCGATAAAAGCAAATCAACAAAGAGCGCAGCAACCAACAAGAAAATAAGAAAAAGATTTCAATAAATCAAAACATTTTCAAACCATCGAAAATAAATATTAAAAAGAACTATTGAATAGGCATAACTCAAAAGCAAACAATATATAAATAAATACTATTTACAAAATCTTCGCACTTAAAATAAGTTTTTACCAACAAATATGAGTAGGCCTAATTTTTTTCTTAATGTTTTCATGTATAGACTAATTGGGCAAAGTTTCCACTTGATCCCTGAATATGTGTGGAAGGAAAAATACTTGCTTGGATTTTAGACCTCCTAGGTTGACATAATTGGCAATTAAAAATTGTCAATATTTTTTTTTGTAGTAAAATAAAGTCTCAATAACATAATCGACTCATGTCTCAATAAGAAGAAGAAATATCTCGATGTCTTATACTGTGTGCGCATTGAAGCTGAACCAAGTCTAGAATAGACATAAAATAAGCAATGTCGTGTGGTTTTCAGTTAATACAGATGTATTGAACTCCTAATGTCTATCTTAGTAGCTGTTATAGTTTTTTAGCTATGCACACAGAAGTTATTGGATATAGACAAAAGAAAAAACTTTCTGTGTAAATACATGTCACGTGATTGACAAACAAACGCACTTACAAACACACACACATACACACAAACAAAGAGGCAAAATGGACTAAATAATGCAATCAACTTTAACTTATAGATAAATAAAAATGTGGGTTTGTATGTGTGAGCAGGTCAGGGTGGCACTTCTGAGTGAGGCCTGTTTGTTACTTGCTACTCAACATTTATTCTTTTATAACAGTAGGCAGGTGGTAGCTCTACTGGGTGGGCCCAATCTGTGCACCTCGGTCTGCGACCAAGGGGCTATAGTAGCCTAAGCAACCAGACAGCACAATCAAACTAAACTAAACTAAACTAGCTAGCTAAAAATAAAATAACAAACTGAAATTATAAAAGGAACTTATATATACTTTATTTACATGAAACCAAAACGAGAGTAATAAAACTAAATATACACACTACTAAACGATTGATAAACCCTACTTAACTGAACCTAACAAATAAAGCAGCTATTTGGCAAAACTACAGCCGTAAGCTACTACACAGAAATAATGGCCGCTGTACAGCGGCCTTAAAACAACAGCTTTAAGGCAACAGCTATAGGGCAACAGTAATAACTGCGGCAGACTGTTAGGCAGTAATAACTGTGACAGACAGTTAGGCAGGAATCATAGCCTGCAATTAAAAATACATAAAACATAAGACATAATTATTCATAATATAACAAAATAATAATGAACTAGACCTAGTCTAGAACATACACATACCTAAATGCATGAGGTAAATACAATTACCTTCATTTAGCTAATAAAAAGCCATTCATTATTATTATTATGATACCTACTTAAAAGCTTACGCCACAACACATGTTGGGCCAAATAATAATAAACATAAATCTAGATTTGGCTTAACAAAGCCGCCATCATGGAGCGTTGAGTAGGACGCAGCCATCTTCTACATTAAAAATTAAAATCGGCAACATGCCAACTTGTTAGAACCGTTATCCTAACAATATTATAATATTAATAAAAATACTTTTAGAAGACATAAAATAATAAAATAATATTTACAAATAGACAAACAATAGAAAAACAATAAGGGGATCATTAAGGATGGCTAAAAGGGGGTGACGCTACCCAACTCTACGGAACTTCCGGTTCCATCAGAGGTAATCATGGCTAATTACTAGCCTGTGATGCCACTACACTAATCAGACTATAGCAATAGATGTAGAAACAATTAATACGAACTAAAGAAAGTAAAAATAAAAACATTTTCCAACTTACAGGCGGTCCCAGCTGAAATTATAGAACACACAATTAGCTTTATACAGGCACCACTGTCAGCACTGACCACTGGTCAAGACACAAGAGGGCTTAACGTAATTCCGGAGCTAGCTATAACTGGTCAGCGCGAACATATCGGAGAGCATGAAGTCACGCTAATTATCTAAAACTAAACTGGACTACCGATTTCCCTAATTTGTACCTAGCCGTACACAACAATAAAATCTAGCAAATTACTAAAGACACGGACTACACAACATTATATACCAAATTAAACAGCATTAAAAAGAGAATCTTAAAATTTAAATCCTACAAAAATACAAAAAGGAAGATAAAAAGTTATTTCTATTCTAAACTCATATGGGGGCTCTATACCGTTTACATACCTGCACATAAACTGATATGAAAAAATAACAATCAATACAACGCTAATGCCAAAGACAAAAATAAGCAGAACTAACCAGGGACAAAAAATAGGAAATAACATCCACAGCTCTAAGGCTAGTTAACTATTTTAAAAACTACTTTTCCTCTACGAGTAAAACACAAATAACAGAAAAAGACTAAAACTAGCAGAAAGTTATAAATAGCGGAAACTACAAAATACTCAGCACTGAACTATAAAAATTAAAAAGGACACTAAATTACAAACATCATAGTCCTGGCCTATATAAATAATATAAATTAGATAAAATTAGGTTAAAATTAGATCTAGGAGCGCCAGCTCACATATGTTTGTATGTTTGTTTGTTTGTATGCATGAATGTATATATGTATGAATGTATGTATGTATGTATCAATGAATGTCCAAATAGAAATCAAGACCGTTTGACCAATCTTGATAAAACTTGACACAAATGTTCTTTAGATCATACTTATTTAACTAGCTTAATTTTGTCTACATGTAACTAATGTTTAACAAAAAGAATGTAGACTGTACAGAGTTGATTATTTAAAACTGAGATTCATGTCTTCCTTGTCAAACAAGCTGTTGTCTAAGTGCCTTTTTATGACGAACTAATTTTGCTGGAATAGCATTTGAAACGATACCACCCTGATTAAAAGGTTTGAAAAACTTTCGAACACTCAAAGATAAAGTTCAGAATAGACTCACAAAATCTCTCTTCAACATCATATCGATTTAGCAGGAGCTTCTGGAAATCTCTCGAAATTGCAAAATAAACGAAAAATTCCTTAAAATATACGGAAATATATAAACAAAAATTGTCATTTTGGGGTGTCATTTCAATATGGACAACGCCAATCCTACGCAAAATAAATAAAAACGGCATTATGCATTAGCCGTAATTGTGTAATCTGGTGAAAGAAGCTTCTCGCGCTATGAAGATTGAGCGTGATCTATGTAGGAAACAGAATTATTATGATATACTGTATGGCTTTGCTACACGCAAGGCTCGTAAAGTAATTTTGTACTTAGTAAAGAATGAATAAAATGCATAGACGCATTATTTTCTAATACAAACTCTTAAATTTCACTTATTATCCGCTTTCCTAACCAAACTTGGCCCGCGAAATCCGTTTCGCACAGGGCCCCACAATGGTTAAGTATGGCCCTGCTATTTAGTGACGGGTGAATAGACATAGTAGATTACTTGTTCTCTTTCCATGACTTCTTGGCCACAATGGTTAAAAGTCCGGCGCTGCTATTTAGTGTTTGTAAAATGTTTGTTTGTAACATGTTTGTTTGTAAAATGTTTGTTTGTAAAATGTTTTACATGTCTCAGATGTTCCTTCAGAGTTGAAGAAAGTTTACTTCTTAGACCGAACCTCCCGCTTCCCCAGACACTCTACCCACCTGGAGAGTATACAGCGCTTCCCCAGACACTCTACCCACCTGGAGAGTATACAGCGCTTCCCCAGACACTCTACCCACCTGGAAAGTATACAGCGCTTCCCCAGACACTCTACCCGCCTGGAGAGTATACAGCGCTTCCCCAGACACTCTACCCGCCTGCAGAGTATACAGCGCTTCCCCAGACACTCTACCCGCCTGCAGAGTATACAGCGCTTTCCCAGACACTCTACCCGCCTGGAGAGTATACAGCGCTTCCCCAGACACTCTACCCGCCTGGAGAGTATACAGCGCTTCCCCAGACACTCTACCCGCCTGGAGAATATACAGCGCTTCCCCAGACACTCTACCCGCCTGGAGAGTATACGGCGCTTCCCCAGACACTCTATCCGCCTGGAGAGTATACAGCGCTTCCCCAGACACTCTACCTGCCTGGAGAGTATACAGCGCTTCCCCAGACACTCTACCCGCCTGGAGAATATACAGCGCTTCCCCAGACACTCTACCCGCCTGGAGAGTATACAGCGCTTCCCCAGACACTCTATCCGCCTGGAGAGTATACAGCGCTTCCCCAGACACTCTACCGATCTTAAGGAGGGCGAATTGATTTTTTTGTGTGTGTCTGTTATCGTTTTTCCCAAGTAAAAACTTTTCAAAAGTAATTGTCCTTCACCTGAGCACGGACATAATAAGTCATACATTGGACAGTGGCGACAAGTGGTGGAAGTATCAGTAGCCAAACTCAACCTCGAACAATCGCCCAGTCCTATCACATTGGATTGACTCAATGGTTTCAAATAGCTGGTGACTGACCAACAAGATGGTCAAGGTGAGTATATTCCCCAGGGCATCTTCTCATGTGGCTGTGGTATTGGTTTCCCCCCTACCACTGGTCGACGAACTAGATTATCTGATGTCTTTACTCAAGGGGAATTACTCGCGATTAACGTAACATACAGAGACGTAATTGTGTTGGTGTCTAGTCTAGTGCCCCTGGCCTAAGTCCTGACACGATCTGACTTAGTGACTGGTACCTAGTCATAATAAGAATTGGTTTGCCTTCACTTTAACATTTCAGTAATACAATCCTTTGACTTTCTCACTTATTAAAAAGATTTTGTTGATTAGTTCTTTAAACTACTGAGTTTTGAAGCCTCGAGATGTATGGCAGTGACCACAACCGCTTCCCAGCCAATGAGCCCACATATCTCCAAAAAAAAAATTAAATATATTTTATCCAGAGCGCATTGAGAATGCTTCAGAAGATGAGCCATAAAACGAATGTTTACAAATCTATTGTTGTTGTTTTTTAATCTAGTCAAACTTTTCTTGACATTTTAACAAAATTATTTGGTAAGATGTATGCTGGGTATGTGCTAGATATGTATGTGCTAATGTGTTCTAGATGTGTAGGCCTATGTGCTAGATATGTATGTTCTAATTGGTTCTAGATAGTCTATACAAAGCGAAGTTAGTTAGGTTAAAAAAAAAAAAGCTAGAAGTCCACTGATAAAAAGACGTTGTGTTGACTTAAAACAAGACTTTATAATGGCCAACTTGGTCAAGGACTCATTCCGGTTCATCGTGTCACCACATGGATGGCGTACTAAATTGGGCGTCCGTTTCTAGCGCTGCCTATTGGTCATTTGTTTTCCTATTGGCCGAAGGCGATCTTTTATTTTGATTTCTTTAGGTAATCGTTTAAACATCGCCTTCACTTGTTGTAAGAAACAACATTTCTAGTCACACAGGACATACTTACAAGAATGTGGGTACTTGGTAAATCGTGTAATTATTGTTCTTGTTACGAGGCAGAAAGGTGGCTTCGATGTTTCAATTTGGTTGGTCTCTTGTTATGTCTTCCTTCACTATCAGACTTATTGTTGTGACATACTTGAAAACTAAATCAGACTTTGTCTTGAGATAATAAATCGACTTACGAGGAAAGTGGACACCTTGTAATTTATTATTTATTTCACCTTCATTTATGCCTTAGTCTGTCGGACCGCTGGGGCACCACACAGGATCTGTCAACCGTTTTTCTCCATACCATTACCATTAACAAACAAACAGGAGAAAAAAAGATGATTAAAAGAGCATTTTAGTATCACCTTTTTTTTTACATGGGAGGAGAGAAAAACCTAAAAATTGATAAGTTCATGAAATAGTTTTTGTTCCTAGCTGTGTTAGATGTCAGTCTTTGTATCAATATTTGCCGTAGTAAGTAGAGTCCAAGCATAACTCTCTCCTACGACTTGGCAGATATATATCTGATTCTGTTTTACTTATGTCTTTGTATAGAGCGACTTTCATTCTGTTTTAACATGCTCACATAACTTAGGCTCCATCCCCTATATGGACATGCGGCACTCAGCAAACATCAGAAGAAAGTCTCGACATTAGAACTTGAGATCACTCTTCCAAGTGAACAAACTAAAGCTTAACTAATGTGAAAAAAAAACATGTTACGCCCTCTTTCCCAGCACATGTCACCCTCTCAAAACAAACAAACAATACTCCCCAACCCCCAGCAAAAATGCCAAACTGAAAACTTGGTAGCAAATGACCTTGACGCAATGTTTAGAGAAGCCTTCTGAAAAAAAGCTGGTTGGAAGGCATATACCCATACAATGTTTTAGCCATGTGACGACACCCTTTGCCGGACAATGGAGCGCGTCCTTGAAAAGTGGACCTCTAAACCTTTGTTTTTCATGTCAACGTGGTTTTCTTCTCTGTCCTGGGTATAAATACCGTCTCCGGTCACAAGGCAGACTACTCCAACAGACGGGCGTGTTTAGTGTTTCTATCTTTCATAGGAATACATTTAATTCTTGATCGGTGAGTCTTTCTAAATGATTCATTTTTTTTTTTTGCAAATATTTTGTGACCGAATTCTTAGGTTTGTGCATGATTATTATCAAAATCCTCTGCAGTCTTCTTATAAGTTCTCTCTTCTTACCATGTATAATGTCATTTATTTTATAATTGTATCTAGGATTGAAATTATATAAGATATCAATCATATTTTAGCTGTTAATTTTAGTGCACTTATTAAAAAAGATAAATAAATAAATATATGTGCTGTATACGTGAATAGAACATATGCTTGCACTTTATTATTCTTGGTCTAGAGGCTAAGAACGCTTGAACTTGGCTTGGCTGCCTATGAAGGGGGCTCGACACCCGACTCGAGCAGAGCTGTGTTTACCGAGCGCCTAAAGGCAGTACGGAAAACCTTCTCCCAGATAATCCCACCCCCAAGTGGTCAACACATGAGGTTGTACCATAGCGCTATGACACTGCTATAAGCATGAAAGTAGCGCTAAATAGAAGCTAAAATTAATTCCTCAATGTTTCAGAAGGGTTAGAACTGATTTAGTTTATATTTTCTCCCTAGATTGTCGACTCGATAATTTCGGGTTCGAGCTCTGCCCAACGCCTTCCTCCTAGAGGGTTGGGCTGGGGTTCATATGTAGACCTACTCACGTCTTGATCTTTAGATACTTAAAATATGAACTCTGTTAGTTTACAGTACAAAGTAGCTGAATATAATTCAGCATTTCTTTGAATGTTTTCACTTGAGATGAGGACAGACATTTTGGGGCTGGGTCTTGAGCGTTTTATTTTTGTATTTATAATTAATTAATAATGTACTATAATTTCTATATGATTAAAATAAACAATTTATATTTGCTATTTACTATTGATATTTCAAGAGCTTCTTTAGCCCCCCCTCCCCTGACCTAAATTTTCAATTATGCAAACTTGCAGGCTTATAACGGTTCCACGACAATTTGTTCACTGACATTTCGTTCACGACTTTTCGTTCACCCCACTATTCGTTCACCCGACAACTTGCTCACAGACAACTTGTTCACCGACAGTTGGTTCACAACAAATCGTTCACACGACAAATTGTTCACAGACAAATCGTTAACTGGATAGTAACATATTGTTGATATGATATATTCTAGTCGCGTGTTTAATTTGTTTACATTAAAACTTTTGTATAACAAAAAAAAAATTGATTGCTAGAGAACGGGCTAATTCCGAGTTTCTTTGTTCATTTTTTGTTTGTTAATTCTTTGTTAATGAGGACAGTATGTGATACAAATTATACGATCTGACAACAAGCTAGCTGAACAATTGTAATGGGCCGTCACTTAACTATAGGCAGCATTTTTACTTTCATTATGTAGGCCTCCTTTTATATATATGTCCATTATACAGTTTTGTTCGCCCCACCAACATTTGCTTATCTTCTTTATAGCGGTCCAGATGTTTATAATTGACATAGGCCTACCTGTTCCATCATGCCGTTACGGTCAACACTCTAAGACCTTTCTCTACCTGTACCTCACCTCCCATTCAGCTGGATACTCTAGTTAAAACCTAGTTGAGTGGTAGACAGAATGGCGGCTCTAGAAGTTATAAAACTTTATCGGACAATGAACCATTACTTATAAAAGGAGAAATGGTTCATAGACATGTCATAATTTTTTTACAATCATCCACGCCTTTGCAAAACATTGATGAAAGTTGTTTTTTTTTGTTTGTTATCTTTGAATACTTTTCAAATATTTATTTATTTACATTTTATTTCACCAAACTTAACATACCTATTGGACATTTTCACTATAAAGTAAACTCTGAATAAAGAATTAACAAACAAACGAAAAAAATTAACAAGCAAACTCGGATTAATTAATATTTCTTTTTGGAAATAATGGCTATATGCCTAATGTTTTGAACCATATCACATTAATAAGTGAATTTGATAAGAACAACATAGTACACCATTACTCAGTACCAAAAGGCCTACTATTCCTGATCATAGTCAAAGCATTGGCCTAGAACTAGTCATTTTAAGATTAAACGTGTAAGGTCATATGAATTCTAGTCTTGATTCTATATCTAGATTCTAGTTCTAGATCTAGTCATTCTAGATATAGTTCTAGATTTAATTCTAGATCTATTAATTCTAGTTATAGTTCTAGATCTAATTTGTCGGTGAACGAAATGTCAGTGAACGAATTGTCGTGTCCCTGTTTATAACTGTAACAAAGTTACAAACACATGTGCACACCCAACATAAATTTGTCGTCAAACCTAGCAGGTGAAAAAAAAAAAGATGGTTAGATTCGCAGACTATTTTTTTTTTGTACTTGAAGTTTAAAAATGTCTAGGATCTAAACAAACAAAAAGTTTAAGCAGTTGTACAGGAGCGGGACATAACCCCGTATTTATCTGCTGTTTTGTTCTTTTTTCCCTACGCATTTTACCAGATAAATCTAAAAGAAAACAAAATCATAACCAAAACTGAAATCATCTGATGGATGTATCAATAGTCTTGTACTGAATCAAAATACACTTATCTTGTCTTATATAATACAGACGTCACTTCAAAAAAGAAGATGATTACGTCCTACTCGTCATGCATTTAGTCATGCATATTATCCAATGACTTAAATTCTGCCAAGTCACTGGTTTTCTTGGCTAGCTCAGGCAACCCATTCCATGCTCTAATAGCACTAGGGAAGAAGGAGTATTTGTACACATTTGTCCTAGCATATGGGACGAGGAATGTGCCTTTATCTTTGTGTGTTTCAGAGTATTTTATTAAATTTTGTTTTTGTATTTGAAGATTATGGTTCAGTGTTTTATGTATAATTGCTACTTTACTTTTGAGTCTTCTGTCCTGAAGGCTTTCTAAATTTAGTGATTTTACTATAGGTGTTACTCTAGTCAAATGTGAATATTCATTTGTTATGAATCTCACTGCTCTATTTTGTGTCTGTTCCAGATTCTTAATGTTTTCTTGAGTTGAGGGGTCCCAAACGGAGGATGCATATTCTATTATTGGCCTAACCAAGGTTAAATAACATTTTAGTTTTATGTTCTTTTTTGATTTATAGAAATTTCTTTCAATAAATCCTAATGCTTTGTTTGATTTTTTTATAGTTTCATCAATATGTGGATTCCATGACAGTTTTTCATTTCTTATAACACCTAGGTATTTTGCGTTTTTAGTCTGTGTTACTGGTTTGCCATGAATAAGATAAGTGGAATTAATTTGTTTTAGTTTTTGTGTTACTCTTAACAACTGACATTTTTCTGTGTGGAAAGACATGCTTCAATTTGATTCCCATTTCTGTAATTCATGTAATTCTCTTTGTAAAATATCTGTGTCTTGTGTTGTTTTTATTATTCTATATATTATGGCATCGTCTACAAAAAATCTGACTTTTGTTCCTGAAGTAATGCAATTTGGTAAATCATTTATGTAAATTAAAAATAGTAGTGGACCCAAGACTGTTCCTTGAGGTACACCTGAGTTTACTGTTATCGGTGTTGATTTAGAGCCATTTATTATTACAGTATGTTCTCCCCCTATCAGAAAATCTCTAATCCACTGATGCAGTGGACCATTAATGCCGAAATATTTTAATTTTTTAAGCAAACTATGGTGGTGAACTTTGTCAAAAGCCTTATAAAAATCTAGTAAGATAGCATCTATTTGTTCACTATTATCTAAACCTTTCGAAAAATCATCAATTAGTCCTATTAATTGTGTTTCACATGATCTATATTTCCTAAAGCCATGTTGGTATGGTGTGAGGACATTTTGTTTAAGTGGTTTATGATGTTACTACATATTATGTGTTCTAGGATTTTACATGTGATGCTGGTAAGTGATACTGGTCTGTAGTTTCCTGGGTCATATTTTTCTCCTTTTTTAAAAAGGGGGGGGGGGGGTGATTTTCTAACACTGTTAGAAAATGCATATTTCAATATTAGGAGTCACAATACAAACATCAGTTGTTATGGTGGTAAAGACGACACAATTTTTTTATTTATTTATCAAGCATACTTTTTTAAAAAGAAATGTAAACAATATTTTTTTATAAATTAATAACTCTTTTACTTTCCTTTCAAGGAATCAATATTCATTTTGTCTCATTTTGCAGAAAATTAAAATAATTGAGCAAGTCGACTGGTTCATTGACTACACAGGACCTGTTGTTTCCAGTGTCCAGATCTTCTGCTATCATGAATGCTTACAAAGCTGCACTCTACGCTGACCGTTTAAAACAGTCCAGCCAGACCGTCAAGCCTTTAGTGCCAATGAGATCTCAAGAAACGGATCCATTTGATAAACAAAAGTTTCAAACTGCTAGCATGACATCGATCGCAGCCAACACACTCCTAGAAAACAATAACTACATTCTGTACCAGCATAGCCCAGAGTTTGAACTCGCACGGTTAGAAGCTGGGATCAAGTGTCAACCTGTCTACCCCGAGAAAGACGAAGACTTCAGGGAAGTCTATGTGTACCCCAAGAAAGATTTCAGGGAAGTAGAGACCTTCACGTCTGCTTTTAACCAGCTGCCAACCTTCAACAAACTGTTACTCTTTGTCTCATTGGGGTTTGTCCTACTGACCATTCTCATGCTCCCAGTACTGGTTGGCACAGTCTCTTTCGGCCATCAACTGGACGCTCGATTAAATAAACTACATAAAGTATTTCAAGATGAGAGAGAGTTGATACATTCCTTCTTGCGTGACTCTCTGGTAGCAGATCTCAAACTGAAAACCAATGACACTTGTTTCTGTTTGTATTATCAACAAATTTCTTGGAACGATGCCAGACAGTTTTGTCTTAAACTGGGTACTGGAGTGCATCTGAGGGAAATCTACAGCCAAGATGACGACTCCCTGATGCCTCTATTTCAAAATACAAACCTAACTCAAGGACTATGGCTCGGCGGTTCCAACTTGATGAATCAAAGTGTCTGGCTATGGGACTACACAAGGATCCCAATCAGTCAATGGGATAACAATCCATCAATTCAATGGGATCTTTCAGTTGGCAGCCAGCAATGTTTGGAAGTCTTCAAAGGGGATAATGCCAACTACAAACTGAATGGCGTTGAATGTGATGATGAAAAATCATTTATGTGTTCTGCTAAGTTAGTTGATTCAGCATGCGTTTGTTGAAAGTAGCATCTGTCTTGTCATCGCCTAATGTCAAAGATAACTTACTAGGCTTCACAATAAGCATTCAATAGAAACCAAAGTTTTTGGTTAACATAAATGTGCCATGGCTTAAATAAAATACCTCTTAGTCAGTAAGAAATAAATACACTGATTTAAATAAGAAAAAAAAACATGTAAAAAGGTGAGACAAAATATAAATAGACCTTAACTGCTTGATTGATTGTCTTTATTTCATTTACAATAAGATTTGTTTTTCAACATTGTTATATTTATGTTTATTTTTAGAAATACTTGTAGAAAAAGTAATTAGATAAAAGCCATGGTAACTTGAAGTTTATTTTGTCTTTTCAACTCACCAACTTACCACAATAAAGTTTATTTATTGTATTTGTAAATAAATGTAACTATAAGTTTGACCAGTTTGCTGTTTTGTATAAAACTGAAGCTATGTTTGACCTTGAGTTTGACATTCTGATACAGTCTCCATTGTTCAAATGTTTTCACATTTATTTGTTTTGATTGTCCAATACAACAAAAACGACGTACTCAAAATTTGTCTTTCTGACACTAAGTTGTATTTTAAATGTGCCTCTTGGTGTTTCTCGGTATTTAGAAATATGAGATAGGCGAATGGTAATGAGGAAACGTGGAATATCTAGAAATTTGTTCTATATCTATTTAGATCTATTTGTAAGCAAGCACGCCAGCTTACACAAAAGTCAAAATATAAATATTTTAGTATATATACATATATAATATATACATACATCTAAAATTTAGAATTTAGGCAGATATTTTTGTTAAAATACACATCACGAACCGTGAATTTGTGATGATTTTTTAATGAATCTTTTTTAGTATACAATATGCAAGATGTCCACCATATTCCATCTTCCTATCGAGTCACGGTGTTTTCATTTCACAATTCCTTCTCATTGCTCCACGCCCCTTTAAAATACAAACTATTTCATCCGTTCCCTAAACACACACGCACACAGACATCATAATAAAATTGTACGTGGATTTAGGTCATTGACTTGTTTCGTATATTATGTAATATTCTAAAACTGTAATAATAAATGACTTCAAATCAACGTCAATAACATTAAACTCTGGTGTACATGAAGGTGCAACATTAGGCCCACCACTGTTTCTAACATAAATTATGACCTACTGTCACGTACACTGTATCTATATTTAGCCGCCCAAGGTTACCAGCCAGAACTTGTTAGCTCGGGAATTTCCATCACGCAACAAACGTATGTTTTGGAGTGAATATGTTTGGCTAGAAATATTAATTATTGTATTTTGAGCTGCATTTATTGGTTGGCCTTGCAGTGTAGAGATGTTAGTCATGTGATTACGCACTAGAGCCCGGGAAGATTCTAGATTGACGCCAGTCTTGTGTGGAACGTGTTAGAGAATACATGTACCAGAGCTTAGTGTTAGAACTCAATTATATTATTGTGTAGATCAGCGATGCCCAAACTACGGCCCGCGGGCCAAAACCGGCCCGCGGCGTGCTTCTATCCGGCCCGCCAAAGCATTGGAACAGAATGTAAAAAAAAAATGTTTAAAAATTAAAAATTAGAATGTTGAAAAAAATATTCTCTTTAAGTTAGGATTCTCACTCATTCTTTGAAGAATTCCATCTTTATGTTTGGTATTTTAATATTCATAGTAAATATTTTTTTTATTGTAAGAACTGAAGTGTTGTTGTTTTCAATGACGTTAAAACTAGACAGCTATTTTTTATTTTTGGAAAATTCCCTACTGTCCTGAGCTAGCCGTGTCCTTGACACCTTGTGTGTGCACACCAGAGCATCTTTGATGCATCGTTTTGGGTCGTGCTCTTTTGATGTCAAAGCGATTGGGGCCGTAGTGTTTAACGTGTGTGATTTAATAAAGTGGGAGGAGCCTAAGAAACGAAAAGTGGACTCTGAATGTAGAAACTTTCAAGAAAAGTGGACAGATCTTTGATTTGTAAAGAAAGTGTGGCTGGTTTTAAAGAACGTAACATTAAAAGACATTATGAAGCCCAACACATAAACACATATGGTGGCATTCTTGGTTTTAGCCGCGAAGCCAAGATTGCCAAGTTAAGACTAGAGATTGAGGGACAAGAATATTTGACAGCAAGAGACAAGATAATGAGTCTGCGATAAGGGTCAGCTACAGAGTGCAATGAAGCCTTTTTCCGATGGCGAATGTGTAAAAAAGTGCTTGCTAGCAGTGATGGAAGATGTGTCCTGAAAAGAAGAATGCAGTAGAAGCTATCAGCCTTTCTCGCATGACAATTACAAGGCGAGTGGAAGATATGGGGGTAAATCTTCATTCACAATTAAAAGACTTAGCAGCAGAATTCGAAATGTTTTCTATTGCTGCTGACGAGTCCACTGACATAACTGATACTGCGCAACTCTTTTTATTTATGCGCGGTACAAACAGCAATTTTTATATAACAGAAGAGTTAGCAGCTATGAGGAGCATGCATGGGACTACAACTGGAGAAGTCCTGTTCAAAGAAGTGTCAGCCATCATAGAGGACCTTGCTCTTCCTTGGAATAAATTAGTTGGAGTGACTACAGATGGCGCTAGAATAATGGTAGGATATCACAGCGGAATGACAGCAAGAGTTATTTAAAAAGTTGTTGAGTCAAATAGAACTGAACCCCTGCAGCTTCACTGCATCATTCACCAACAAAATCTCTGTGGAAAGGTTTTGAATCTGGACCATGTGAGGATGATTGTGTTCAGCACTGTAAATTTAATAAAATCACAGAACGTTGAATCACAGAACTTTCAAAGATTTTCTGACAGAAATAGAGTCCGAATATGAAGACGTTCTATTTCACAGTGAAGTGGGGGGGGGGGGGGGCTGGATAAACCAAGGAAAGGTGTTAAAACGTTTTTTTTTAATTTGAGACACGAAATTGAAATATTTATGACCAATAAATCAAAACAAGTGCTACAACTGCACGACCCCTCATGGTTGTGGGATTTGGCTGTTTTCTGCGATATCACATCCAAATGAGCTCAACACCAAACTACAAGGGAAAGACAAATTGATTTCGCATGTGTATGCAGACATATGTGCTTTCCAAACAAAATTGCAACTCTTCATTCAACAGGCGGATAAGGTTAATCTTGTCCACTTTCCAACTTGTACCACTCTACAAAATGATAAGCAGCTAAATATGTCTCTCCCAAAAGAAAGAATAATCCAACTTCTGAGGCTCTTGATAGATAATTTTAGTGAAAGATTTGTGGATTTTCAGATTTTAAAAAATGAAATCCGTCTTTTTGAAAATCCGTTTGCTGTCGATGTGTCAAGTGCTCCGACAGATCTGCAACTGGAACTGATTGACTTACAAAGCCAGACATCCCTGCTTGACAAATTTCAAGTGATGCAGACCATTGACTACTACTCCATCATACCTGAGGAAGCGTTTCCAAATCATCGAAAACAAGCGCTAAGGATGATCACAATGTTTTAAAGCACTTATTTGTGTGAACAAACTTTCTCAATGTTGAAACGGGCGAAAACCATGTTACGTAATGGCCTCACGGATGAACATCTAGATTCAGTGCTCCGATTTGGTGTTTCATCTATGCAGCCAGATATTCTGAAAATGGTTTCGGATAAACTTCATGCATCACATTAATTTATGAAAGTAGGTCAACAAATAAAACTATTAAAAATAGCTCATTGTATATTTAATTTTTTTTCTTTTTGGTAATATAGCCCGCGACACCAATGCCGAAAATTAAAATGACCCGCAGACCAAATAAGGTTGGGCATCACTGGTGTAGATCATTTTTTTTTATTCAAGTACATTTAACCATTGTAATTATTTGTGAATAGTTTTTGTGTTTTGAATAGTTTTGAATTAAAGTAATTGTTTTAGACGAAGAGAAGTTTCTTCATTGAATATATAATAATATACTTAGATCGTCTTGTCAATTAGTAACTTCTAGATGATCCCATTATCAACTGGCAACTTCTAGATGATACTATTATCAACTAGCAACTTCTAGATGATCATCTTATCAACTGACGATTACTAAATCCTCGGCAATTACGATCATTGATTGTGCTTCAACGTGACATCTTGACATTAAGTTTGATTGTAACATTTAGCACTATTGATGATACGTTACATCTGGCACCTCCGGCTCTCTATAAAGATCATCAAAAGATCATCAAAAAGATCATCAACATTTTTTTTTCAAGATCTAAGGAAAAATTTTCAAAACTTCGTCAATTACAAAGCTTCGATTTTTTCAACTTAAGAACAGTTCTACTGTGTTCAAAGGTCAGTTTGGTTATCGATATCTTATCTTATCATAGATAAAGATCTACGATCGAGTTTTCACTATTACTCTCGAGATCTAATATTATTATTTTGTATTGGCATTGGCAATAAGACCAATATCATTTAACTGGGAATATACATAAGCCCAGTAATATTTAGCTGGCATAACATAAGCCCAGTATCATTTAACTGGCATTAGTAT
Organism: Biomphalaria pfeifferi; assembly: GCA_030265305.1. Taxonomy (NCBI): domain Eukaryota; kingdom Metazoa; phylum Mollusca; class Gastropoda; family Planorbidae; genus Biomphalaria; species Biomphalaria pfeifferi. The sequence goes on from JASAOG010000025.1 coordinate 2,153,832, forward strand.
TATAGATAAGCCCAGTAGCAATTACCTGGCACTATAATCTATCAATTAGACATTTTTCTACTATTACATATCAAGTCAATCGTACAAAACGACGACGTTACTACAATTTCTGCTAGATCTACAATCTCAAGTGAGAAAAAGTTCATAGCCAGTACGGCTCAGCAATATTTCATTAACCTGATTCGGTTGAATAAATCTACACTTCCCACGACGACTCCAGTAGTAGATATAATCCTACTGTTCAAGATTACTAGCCATTGACGGCATAACTAACATTGTTATATTCAAAAAGTACTATATTTGTATATTCAAGTTCATATATTTATAAACATACAAGAACTATATAATGGATTCAAGTTCTAAACCTAAACCTAGAACACAAATATTGTAAGTGTGAGCTGGCGCTCCTAGATCTAATTTTTGACCTAATTTTATCTAATTTATATTATTTATATAGGCCATGGCTATGATGTTTGTAATTTAGTGTCCTTTTTAATTTTTATAGTTCAATGCTGAGTATTTTGTAGTTTCCGCTATTTATAACTTTCCGCTAGTTTTAGTCTTTTTCTGTTATTTATGTTTTACTCGTAGAGGAAAAGTAGTTTTTAAAATAGTTAACTAGCCTTAAGCTGTGGATGTTATTTCCTATTTTTCGTTCCTGGTTAGTTCTGCTTATTTTTGTCTTTGGCATTAGCGTTGTATTGATTGTTATTTTTTCATATCAGTTTATGTGCAGGTATGTAAACGGTAGAGAGCCCCCATATGAGTTTAGAATAGAAATAACTTGTTATCTTCCTTTTTGTATTTTTGTAAAATTTAAATTTTAAGATTCTCTTTTTAATGCTGTTTAATTTGGTATATAATGTTGTGTAGTCCGTGTCTTTAGTAATTTGCTAGATTTTATTGTTGTGTACGGCTAGGTACAAATTAGGGAAATCGGTAGTCCAGTTTAGTTTTAGATAATTAGCGTGACTTCATGCTCTCCGATATGTTCGCGCTAACCAGTTATAGCTAGCTCCGGAACCACGTTGAGCTCTCTTTTGTCTTGACCAGTGGTCAGTGCTGACAGTGGTGCCTGTATAAAGCTAATTGGGTGTTCTATAATTTCAGCTGGGACCGCCTGTAAGTTGGAAAATGTTTTTATTTTTACTTTCTTTAGTTCGTATTTGTATTAATTGTTTCTACATCTATTGCTATAGTCTAGATGCAGACTGATTAGTGTAGTTGCATCACTGGCTAGTTAATTAGCCATGATTACCTCTGATGGAACCGGAAGTTCCGTAGAGTTGGGTAGCGTCACCCCTTTTAGCCATCCTTAATGATCCCCTTATTGTTTTTCTATTGTTTGTCTATTTGTAAATATTTTATTATTTTATGTCTTCTAAAAGTATTTTTATTAATATTATAATATTGTTAGGATAACGGTTCTAACAAGTTGGCATGTTGCCGATTTTAATTTTTAATGTAGAAGATGGCTGCGTCCTACGCGACGCTCCATGATGGCGGCTTTGTTAAGCCAAATCTAGATTTATGTTTATTATTATCTGGCCCAACATGTATTGTGGCGTAAGCTTTTAAGTAGGTATCATAATAATAATAATGTATGGCTTTTTATTAGCTAAATGAAGGTAATTGTATTTACCTCATGCATTTAGGTATGTGTATGTTCTAGACTAGGTCTAGTTCATTATTATTTTGTTATATTATGAATAATTATGTCTTATGTTTTATGTATTTATAATTGCAGGCTATGATTCCTGCCTAACTGTCTGTCACAGTTATTACTGCCTGTCTGTCGCAGTTTTTACTGCCTGTCTGCCGCAGTTATTACTGCTTAACTGTCTGCCGCAGTTATTACTGTTGCCCCATAACTGCCGTAGTAATTATTACTGCTGCAAGTAGCTTACTCACTTACTGTTGTAGTTTTGCCAAATAGCTGCTTTATTTGTTAGGTTCAGTTAAGTAGGGTTTATCAATCGTTTAGTAGTGTGTATATTTAGTTTTATTACTGTTGTTTTGATTTCATGTAAATAAAGTATATATAAGTTCCTTTTATAATTTCAGTTTGTTATTTTATTTTTAGTTAGCTAGTTTAGTTTAGTTTAGTTTGATTGTGCTGTCTGGTTGCTTAGGCGACTCTAGCCCTTTGGTCGCAGACCGAGGTGCACAGATTGGGCCCACCCAGTAGAGCTACCACCTGCCTACTGTTATAAATGAATAAATGTTGAGCATCAGATAACAAAAAGGCCTCACTCAGTAGCGCCACCTTGACCTGCTTACATTAGAATTACTCGACAAAGCAAAATCGTTTAAATTACCGCTACATGAACAACAAGCCTGGGCAGATCGACAATTAGATATAGAAGACGAAAAAGAAGCAAAAAGACGTCAAGAATGTAAAGAAGCTGAAGAAAGACAAAGAGAACATGAAAGAGCACAAATAGAATTTGAAAAATTGAAAATGCAACATGAAGAAAATAAACTAAAGTCAGACTCAAAATCAACAGAAGCTAACACTAATCAAGCAAGTTCCAATGTCTTTGATCGATATAAACTCATGTCAAAGATCCATTCATTCAATGAGTCTACAGACAACATGGACCCATACCTTATTAGATTCGAGGAATTAGCAACAACGTCTGGCCTACCAGAAGACCAGTGGTCAAGTTCCCTCCTTAGTTTACTGACAGGAAAAGCAGTCGACATTTGTTCGCAGTTGTCAGTCAACGAGCGCAATGACCATCATGATATCAAGAAAACTTTATTACGCCAGTACGGAGCAACTACAGAAAGAAATTCTATAGCTCAAGACCAAAACAAGATGACGATCCTCAAATTTTCGTTTCCAACATGACCATGTGGTTCGACAGATGGATATCTCTTGCTAAAGTGAAAAACACTTATCAAGCTATCAGATAACATATCATCGTTGACAATATCACGCATGCTCATTCAGAAGACATCCAATCTTATATTATTGAAAGAAGTCCTTCTGATATTCCAAAGTTAACCAAAATCATCAGACAATATAAAGCTGCTTATCCAAACAAGCCAGTCAAACCAGCAGCAGACGAAAACTTTGTCTGTTTTTCACAAGACAAAAGAAATTCACAGAATACAAAATATGACAAAATAATTTGCAACAGATGCAACAACATAGGACATTTTGCTTCTCAATGCCGCACCAAGATTACTGAATGTTTACATTGTCATATGAAAGGTCATCAAGTTCATGAATGCAGAAGAAAACAGTTTAACACCAGCAATCCATACCATGGCAAGCAATCTACAAGAAATCAAAGATATAATGAAAGACCTCGTTACAGAAGCCACTCTCAAGACTCTAGACCACGATATATATATAAGAAAAACTTTTCTACCAGAAATGATAGCGCGGAACATTCAACCATGACTGTCATAGCGAAAACACGTGGCCTTAAATTCTATCCAGGTTTGGTAGGACATCAAAAGTACAGGTGCTACGTGACACCGGAAGCACATCTATATTAATCAAGAAACGTTTTGTCAAGCAAAACCAACTAACAGGCAAATCAGTTCAAGCCACAGCATTCAATGGCACTGTCAGCAGTCTACCAGAAGCCATAATACACATTAAGACGCCATTCTTTAGTGGTCCAACCGAAGCCTTGGTTGTCAGCAACTTACCAGTTGACTTAATCATTGGCAACATTGAAGGAGTCAGAGACTACACACCACAAGAACTTTTAGAGTGGGCAAATAACATTGAACGAAATCAAGAATGTTATGCAGTAGTAACCAGATCAATGACCAAACCAAAAGAACATTTTGAATCCAAACGAGCAAGCCAAAATGAATCAATACCTAAGACACAAGTACAGAACATTCAAAATGAAACAGACCCAGTGATCAGAACATTACCTGAGAATGACGATGTACTGCCACAATTTCAACATGATGAATTCAAATATGAACAGAAGATCGATTCATCATTGCAAAGACTTTACAAGAAGGCGCAAGCAAACAAACAATCAAAATTCACAGATGAACCATATTTTCAGAATGGTATTCATATGAAGAACAGTCACAATAAAAACGAAACAATACAAGTACTTGTACCTCAGAAATACAGAAGAGAAATATTAGCAACAAGACATAATCTTCCACACGCAGGTCATATGAGTGTAACCAGAACGAAGAAAAGAATCCTTCAAGAATTCTATTGGCCAAGCATCACCAATGATATCAAAAAGTATATAAGCTCTTGCCATGTTTGCCAAATGAAACGTCTCAAAGGCAATACAATACAATCAAGTCAAGCCACGAAGTTGATAAGCAAGCCAGCTTGGACATCCCTACTCACTGAATGCCCATCCCTACCTATCACAAGTCCATCCCTATCTCCCACATGTCCATCCTTAACCGTTGGCAACAAAGACTCTATATCTCAAGTTTTATACAAGAATTCAAGAACACTATCCGTTAGTGCTGCACTATACAGAGACAATTTATACGACAAACAGGATAGCCTATGTAACAATGCAAATATCAAAGAATCCACAATACAATCAGATTCAAACTCATCAGAGACAGAAACAACATGTCAGCAAGCCTCAAATACCAAGAACTTTGTCATATCAGCATGTGAACAAACTAAAGAAGCCACAGCTAAAGCAAACAGAAATACTCAAGCTAGAGTCAATAAAACCAGAAAACAATTTGACAATTTGAACCAGGAGACAAAGTATGTTTATTGTTACCAGACAAGAACAACAAGCTATTTATCAAAGGGCAAGGTCCATTCTCAGTACTCAGAAAAATCACAGATGTTGATTATGAAATTGACATTCATGACATGAAGAAAATATACCATATCAACATGCTACAAAAGTACAATACTGAAACAGATGATGATACAAGTACAGAACAAACAGAAAGAATTATGTCATGTTTAGCAGTCATACCTGAAGAAGAAGAAAATGATATGGCTGATTACAATGATTTCATAATGCCAGATACACCACCGAAGCAAACTGAATTTTGGCACGATATCAAAATTAATAAATTATCACCTCAAAGACAAAAAGAATTGACAAACATTCTCAAAGAACATTCAGAAATATTCACAGAAGTTCCAGGAAAAACTTCTATTGTCGAACATGAAATCATACTTACAGATTACAAGCCTACAAAATCAAGACCTTATCCTTTACCAATACAATACAGAGATTTCCTTCAACAAGAAATTAATCAACTTTTAGAACAAGGCATCATAGAACATTCTAATTCACCATATGCTGCACACGTAAACAAGCATCAACTCCAAGAACGTGTGTCGATTTCAGACAATTAAACAAAATAACTCGCCTCAATTCATATCCCATGCATAACCATGAAGATCTTTTGACACAATTTTCAGAGGCAAGATTTTTCACCAAACTAGATTTATCTAGAGGCAATTACCAGATTCCTATGAAGGAAGAATCTAAACCTTTTACAGCCTTTACAACAGCTTTCGGACTATTCCAGTTCTACATGCCATTCGGATTGGTCAACGCCAGCAGCACTTTTAACAGAGCTATACATAGAATACTGAACCAACGAAAAGACACAGTATCTTACATAGTAGATGATATTTGTATATTTCATAAAACATGGAATGAACACATGAAAGGATTACATGAAGTATTCAACATATACAACACTACGGCTTCACGATAAAGCCCAGCGAGGTTGAATTGGCCATGACTGAAGTATCTTTCCTAGGTCATAGAGTTAGCTACAATTCACTTAGACCACAAGAAGATATCATCAAACGCATTTTAGACATCAAAGTTCCCACAACTAAGAAACAAGTTAGAAGCATTCTGGGACTGTGTAATTTTTACAGAACATTTATTCCTAATTACACAGCACTCACATCAACATTGGCCAACCTCACCAAGAAAGGTCAACCTATCAAGATTCCATGGCCTACGGAACTACAAGACACAATTGAGAATATCAAAGCAAATTTTCCAGAGACAGTATACTCAAACTTCCGAACCGAGAAAAGCCTTTTCATCTCGCCACAGACGCATCTTCATCAGCCATAAGAGCATGTATAATGCAGGGTTACCAAGGGACCTTACATCCTGTATTTTTTATCAGCAGGAAACTCTCACCAGCCGAAACTAGATACTCCACTATTGAACGTGAATGTCTGGCCATTGTCTGGGCCATTTCCAAATTCACCAAATATTTATTGGGTGCACACTTCACACTACTTACAGACCATGCACCACTAGCTTTTCAGAATTCGAAGAAGATGGCAAACGGACGATTAACACGTTGGAGTCTACAACTCATGGACTATCAGTTTGATGTCAAGACAATACCAGGTCACTTGAACGTATTTGCTGACACACTGTCCAGATGTATATAGTTAATTACTTAGTTTCGTCATTACATTTTCTCTTCACAGATATTATATTATCAGATTAAGTATGTAATATGTTTATTACAGATCCAAAGTACTTCGAAGAAAAGATGCTCATCTTTATCATATTTTATTATAGTCTTATTTCATTTCGAATGTGACATCAAGTGTACAGCAACTTGCTATGTTTGAGGACATTACACATATTTTTTTATAAACCATGACTACAAATGTAATCTCAAACATTTTTTATTTTTCCTATGTAATGTTTTTAGATGTGTACATTTTTACATAAGTACTAACCAAATGATTTATAATGTCATAATAATTTTTTATATTTCAAAATGATGACATTTTACATGTATTATTTTATACGCATTTCTATTAACATACAAATGCTTAAGAAAGCGGGGAGTAATATGTCACGTACACTGTATCTATATTTAGCCGCCCAAGGTTACCAGCCAGAACTGGTTAGCTCGGGAATTTCCATCACGCAACAAACGTATGTTTTGGAGTGAATGTGTTTGGTTAGAAATATTAGTTATTGTATTTAGAGCTGCATTTATTGGTTGGCCTTGCAGTGTAGAGATGTTAGTCACGTGATTACGCTCTAAAGCCCGGGAAGATTCTAGATTGACGCCAATCTTGTGTGGAACGTGTTAGAGAATACATGTACAAGAGTTTAGTGTTAGAACTCAATTATATTATTGTGTAGATCAGTTATTCTATTCAAGTACATTTAACCATTGTAATTATTTGTGACTAGCTTTTCCAAGTTTTGAATTAAAGTAATTGTTTAGACGAAGAGAAGTTTCTTCATTGAATATATAATAATATACTTAGATCGTTTTGTAAACTAGTAACTTCTAGATGATCCTCTTAACTGGCAACTAGCAACTTCTAGATGATCATCTTATCAACTGACGATTTCTGAATCCTCGGCAATTACGATCATTGATTGTGCTTCAACGTGACATCTTGACATTAAGTTTGATTGTAACATCTAGCACTATTGATGATACGTAACACCTACCTACAAGCATTAATTCGGCAACAAAAGTCAGACTATTGGAAGAGGATGGCACATAAAACACATAACATAAAAAACCACAAAAGTTACTGAAATGTTTATGAAGAGAATTAGATGGATTATAGAAACAGTAATCCCATTGTCTATCCAACAGGGAAAAAATGGTCAAGTTATTTTGAGTAGCAAATTAGAATAAGACAACAACTAAAAACTAAACTAAATACTTTTAATGTGACCTATTCATATTGCTTAAATTTGAATAGTTAAAAATCAAACAAAGCATTTGGTTTATTACATCCAAATGTCTGACCAATACAACACAAACATAAAAAAACTAAAATGTTTTTTAACCTTTATTAGACCAACATTCGACTATGCACCTTCTGTTTGAGAACCATCCACTCCAGAAAACAACAACAACAACAAAAAAAAACTAGAACAGACGCAAATTTAGAGTCGTACAATTTCTATCAAAGGAATACTCACTTTTGTAATATCAATAAACTTAAAGCAGTGGCGTAGCTAGCTATGTGTGGGTGGTGAGGACCGCACGGGGCATCAAATGGTGAGGGGCATCAAACTAAGGATAAATTTTCTGAGTAAAAAAAAAAAATTACCTTCTAGTATGTATTTAGTTTCAGCCATTTTTAACAAAGTTCCCTTCTTCTTGTAAACGTTCATTACCCACTGATTGCAATGATGAATAATCTCTCAATATTTTTTGATTCAAATCTTTTTTTTTTTTCGTTTCTTTTTCTTCTTTACTCATTTAAGTTTTTGATTGTAAATATTGTTTGGTACTAAATATCATGGGCGTTGCTTAAAGTCTGACAAATCTGGGTGGCGCGCATAGTACTAGCTCAGGAAAAGAAATTGTCATATCCGGTCAAAATGGTTGGTAGGTAGGAATGAAAGGTCCCACAAAGGTAAAACTCTGAAAATAGCCTACTACCTGAACACATTTTTGGATATCATTCCTTTTCTCTCCTATAAGAATCTGGCACTCAATGGGCAGAGCGAACAAGTTCAAATAGAATCGCAAAGAAAAAAAATCTAGGTCATTTCTAAAAGTTTGTGAAACTACTGTCAAAGTACAATCTACTCCTAAGAGTATATGTTCTCCGAACCAAGTTGGATCCAGACCAAATGCGTGCATGTCCTTAGAAATACAAAAGGAAATTAATGTACTAAGATTACGGGTCAAATATTTCTCGATTATTTAGACAGTACACCTGACATATCAAAACTAGATCAATTTTCTCCAATGCTAACGTTACGTTGTGAGGAATAATGAAGGGATATAGACACAAAAGAAAAAGCCTCGGATTTTAATTTATTCTTTCTTGGATGGGATAGTTAAAAAAATAATCACCCGATATGAACAATATAATGATGTGGTAGGTAAATATGAATTTGTTTCACCATCCCAACTATTGACCCATCAGGTCGAAATTAATTTCGATAATGCTCACATTGACATTGACAAATCTTGTCTGAAGCGAAGGATACAAAGAGAACTTAAAGATTTGTCGCAGTTTCTTAAGAAGCCTCTGAACTTCCGAAACAAGGACCGGCTTGTGGTCTTGAGTTTAACAAAAAATAAGCTTATCGGCAGATGATTCAGTTCAAAATATGTTGTTGTTTTTTTGTTTGTTTTTTTCAGATTTCTGAAAATCGAGGTAAGTCTGGTTCTATGCTAGAGAAGTTTTTTCGGACTTTAGTTGATCTAGAATTAATATCGATCAACGATGAAAATTTTGCTATTCTAATTTCGCAATTGATGGGAAAAAATGGTTGATAGTTTTGCGAGCAAGAAAGCGCGTATTGTTTATTTCTAGTATCTTTCTGTTAAATTAATATGTTTGTTGCAAATTAGTAATACCGATACTTTATCAGAATGAAATACTATCAAATGCAAATGCCAACGAATGAAGAAAGTAGGTCGGTAGTTCTTGTGTCGTGCTCAACGGTTCAACAGATCAAGGTGAATATGAAGTTAGATGTGAACCTGGCCTAACTGATGTCTAATAATAAGTATCTAATTGATCTAATTGTTTTGTAAAGGGTCAATCTCTTATTGAAAGCCTCAAGAAAAAAAGAATTTCCTTCTAAAAGAAATCATTTAGAGAAATAACACTGCAGTTGACACGATAATATGAAAAACTACTTTTTAATTGTTGTTGTAAATTATTTTCCACTTATATGCATACTAAATAAATAGATTTTTTTCTCTTAAAAAAAAAGTAAATAATTGTGTAAATATAGTACTTTGTAAGACAGAACTTACATACATTACATTTTAGAATGTCGACCGTATTTATTGGTAATTAATTATTTTCTTTGGTATGTTGAACAAGGGAAAGAAATAGTACTTGACAGATGTGGTGGTATACGTTGAATTAGTCCTTTTGAGGACGATTGATCCCTATGGAAACATTTTTTTTATGCATTTAAAACACGAAAATGCAAGCATTCACCAAGGTACATTGAGAAAGTTAACATCTTAACAAAAACAATAATTAAAAATATTTCTAATCGAACAGATTCATTATGTCTAAATCAGAGGTGTATATATAATCCCATAACTGCTACAAACTATTTGATACAATTACATTTATTATATGCTTTGTTTATCAAAAAAAGTTTTTTTTAACTTTTTTCATTGTTTTTTTTTTATGAAGTTCAAGGTTATTTCTTTACATATACGGATATGAGAGAGAGAGAGAGAGAGAAGGAAGAGACAGGGAGAGAAGGAAGAGAGAAGGGGGGGGAGAGAGAGAGAGAGAGAGTGAGAAAAAAGAGAGACAGGGAGAGAGCCCATGTTAAGGTGTTACATACAGAACGGACATATGACCAGTGAGTAAGATCTAGTTCTTGTCTGTCAGTGTATCACATTTCGGATGTTCCTTCAGAGTTGACGATAGTTTATCCAAACCTCCCGCAGGACGACGGGGGATGGGAGTGGGCAGGATTTGAACCCTTGACCATCGATAAAACGGAACGAAAGTCTAGAGCGCAAACCACACGCCCAGGTGGATAATATAACACTCAGAAGTTAGTCATCAACTTGTATAACAAGCCTATCCTATAAATGTACGCATGTTTGGAATACAGGACCAGATGACCAAACAGGCAAAAGTTCATTGTACTGTGTCTACACTGACTCTCTATATAAACATATAGTCTACTTAAACATGCTCGTTGTACAGATTCTCTCTCAGACACAGACACTTGAGAGCTTGAATAGCAACATAGAGATCCTGTTGATGTTATTTAAGTCAAACACTTGACTGGAAAGGCATTCATTTCGTAGTGACTCTTACAAAGGATTCAGCAAGAAGGTAAGTAGACTTGCAGTCTCTTCTGATAAATAGTCAGTGTATACTGCTTAGTCAACTTTTGTTGTCTTTTTTATTTCTCTCTCTCTTACTCTTATTACTATTCACCCTTTTCGTGTCTCCTCCCTGTCTCTTTCTCTCTCTTTTCACCCCCCCCCCCCCCGTTTCTCCATTCTTCTCTTTTTCTATGTGTCTCTCTCTCTCTTTGTTTCATCCATCTGCTTCTTACTTCTGTCTCTTTCTCTCTTGTTCTCTTTCTCTCCGAATTCTGTCTTAATTGTACACTTAAAGACACTTTCTATCTTAAAGTAAACAACTCCCAAAATGTCTTCCAATGCTTAAAATGTCTGTTTCTCCAGTTGTCCGCCCCTGTACTGCCTGCCAGGGAAACGCTCAAACAACAAAACTGTTGGGAAAGGGAGGGCGGGTCACTAAAGTGAAGGCGACGTTCTTATGACAAAATATTTATTGTAATCCTTCAATATTATATTATTATTACTGTTATATTATTATTATCAAATAATTATTTTCTAGTTAACTCTAGATAAGTCATTCTCAATATGATTCATGTCACCAAGATAAAACAACAACAACTAATGGTCTAATAACAACTTCGCGCGATTTAGTTTTGGATCGATGGACATTAGGTTTGTTTGCACACAACTCCTCAATGTACAACATTCTTTCTTGTGCCTATAATGCTACTAGCTGTACACACCGTATACGCCCGTTGATTTATTCACAGGCCTTATATTGTTTATTAAGGCCTTCTTTTTCGTTAGTTTTAAATTTCCATAGCCAAAATGGCCCACCTTTTAACTATTCCTCAAAGCCCTCAAATTTTGACATGATTTGGAAAGACCTACTTTATAACGCTCCCCGACACACACACACACACACAAAAACACACACACTCGCGCGCGCTTTGGGCCAATTTGTAATGGTCTAATGCTTTCAAACTCCATCAATTGTTTAATCCCTTGTTAAAAATCATCTTAGGATCGAAATTATAAATTCATTGACACTTGAATGTAGCGCTACTAAAGTAGTACATAATTAAAGTGGGGGGAAAAAGAGACGACATAAAATAAAAATTCGCGCAATTTTAGGTGTTATTAGGGTTAGGGTTAGAAATTACGCACTAAGGCAGGGCCGGTCCTACAGATTGCGGGGCCCTATGAGAATCGGATCGCTCGGGGCCTAGTCTGAGTAGGGATAAGGATAATAAGTGAAAATTTATATTTTTTGCTAGAAAATAACTTCGTCTTTTCATTTTATTAATACTTTAATAAGTACAAAGTACAAAGTACAAAGTACTAAGTACTAAGTACAAAATCACAGTCAAATTCAGATCTGCCTTTTAAATTTACTATCAACTAGCAAAATATCGCTATAGATTTGTTTAAAGAGATCGAGATAGATTTAGATCTATATTTATATACCAGTTGAGTCGCTATTACATTAAATTAAGTATTGAAACTTCCTGTTTTGGGTTAAAATTTGCCTTATTTTTACACTTTTATTAAATGAAAGCTGACGATGCCGTTTTCTTTAAATCGCAAGTTGGATTGGCGTTTTCCATAAAGAATGACAGCCCGAAATGACAATTTGGTCTATTTCTTCAGAACATTTTTATAAGATTTCAGAATATTTTAATAATTTCAGATTTTCATGACTTTTTCGTATACTTTGCAATTTTAGGAGAGTTCCAGGAGCTCCGGGAAAATCCGGAGGCCGCGGGAACATTTATTATAAGTTCAAATGGTTTAATTTAGTAATTTACAACTAGAGTTAGCGCGGGCCTATGAAAGTGCTGGGCCCACTGCGACCGCACTGAGGTATAATCTTTTACTTTATCACCTGTCGCCTTAAAAAAAAACACGTGAAGTCGAACTAAAAATCGATTATGGTAAATTTAACCGATGCGGTATCGATGATGAAAATAACTTTTAGTTGTCCTAGTTGCTTTTGTTCTCTGTAAGTGGGACAATTATTTATAAGTGATCAATGAAATACTCCTTCTTCTCTAGTGCTATTAGAGCATGGAATGGGTTGCCTGAGCTAGCCAGGAAAACCAGTGACTTGGCAGAATTTAGGTTATTGGTTAATATGCATGACTAAATGCATGACGCGTAGGACGTGATCATCTTCTTTTTTGAAGTAACGTCAGTATTATCTAATATATAAAGCAGAAAGTAAGGCGTATGTATGTATGTATGTCCCCGCATAGAAATCAAAACCGTTTCACCGATCTTGCAAAAACTTGGCAGAAATGTTCCTTGGGTACTAACTTAGACCGTAGTGTATGTATTGTAGCCCTAAAACAAACTTAAGACCCTCAAAAACTCTATAATAGTATTGTATCTTAGAAATCTAGGCCATGTTTACATGCTGTGTCTGAATGATGACACAAGACCGAGAGGTCACACATGCGCAGAGATGAAAATCTCTAGACCTAAATTACCTCTCATTCAAGAAAACATTATTTTGCTATTTTACACATGAACATACAAATACGTGTCTATTCATTTCATTATTTGATGCACATTAACCTTCAAATTTAAGTTTACAAAACATTTTTTACATAAAATCGTTCGCTCTAAATGTAAATAGCTTGAAACGTGTTGACATACTTTTACGTAACTTGCAGCACCATTATATCGCGTAGTGATACAAATGAAATGAACGTCAGAGGTCATAATATCGCGTATTATAAAGGCATATTATTAAACTAATAAACTACTCACATAATACAATTTACTTTCCAATGTGTTTTTTAAAGCATTTAAGCCCACTGTTACCGATTCGGTTTAATTTTAAGTCTTTATTTTCAATTTATTTTTTTCTTTAAGATTCACTTATGGCATTTAGACCTCTTAGCAATTTAGCTACGAAATGATGAATGAAACACGGCTAATGTGTCTAGGTCAACACATTACACCTAGGTCGACATAAACTCACATCAGAGTGTTTATAGTCTTTTACTAAAATAGGCTCAAAGTTTTTATTTATTGACTAGACTACTGTGGCATTCAAATTGTTTATATTCTAAATCTAGAGCTACATAAAATTAAACTAACAACGTTATATTCACGCGTTCGATTTGATTATAAAATATATTTTATTGCTTTTGTCACCTATACGCCTGCAGCATTCACCAAGGCAACGCATATTAAGGTCATGAACTTTCGGCTCTAAATAAAATTAAAAACAGATGTTGGCTTTTGGCTAATAAATTGAATAAACTCTATTTTGCGTTATATTTAGATCATTGAGAGTTCAATATTTTACTCTCTTAAATATACGTTTGACTATACTTTTAATAAAGAATACACATTTTAAAATTGATCTAAAACCTACTTTCATTTCTATGACAAGACTACTATGGCATTCAATTTTTTTTTAGATTTTAGATCTATAGCTACATTTAATGAAACTAACAATGTTATATTAACAGTTACATTTACGCGTTCGCTTTAATTATAAAATATATTTGACATCTTGATATCGTGCACTTCTAAATACACAAGCCAACGTTTTCATGGGATTCAATTTGTAATTTGTTCAAACACATGGCACAAAACTTCTTAGGCGTCTCAAGCCAACACGGTAACACCTTTGCTAGTGAAGAGCTTATGAACATGGAAGATTGTATAGCTATTTATTGTTTCAATAGTCTCGTCCTATTTTTCATATTGTATTCACTGAGACTCAGACGACGGCCTATAAAGTGGACTAATTCAGCTCATACCACCATTTCAGTCAAGTACAATTTCTTTCCGTTGTTCAATATACTAAACAAATAATTAATTACCAATAGTTAAAAAATGATTTTTTAAAATACATTTAATGGATTCTATTGTTGATATGTAAAAGAAATAATTGTGTAAAATTTCATCTTGATCCGAGATTGGGTGTGGGAGAAATAACTTGTACAAATTATTACCAGACAGAGTGAGTTGATATAAGCTTTGTAAAAAATAAGTCTTAATTTGAGCGGCTTTTACGATATAAAAATGTGTACATTCTAGAACAGTTATGCCCAACCTAATTCGGCCCGGGGGCCATTTTAATTTCAGACACTCGTGGCACAGGCCGCATCAACGAATAGATACAAAAACGTAATAAAATTGGCTTGAAAGAATCTATCGATATATATAATTCTCTTCTTCCCTCAACAGTTTAAACGAGTAGTAAGGAGTAAAGGAAGATCACTCTGAGAATAGTCCACGAGAAAACAAGAGGGGGGGGGGGGGAGAACACGTAGTCACAAAATAGCAGGGCAGGACCGTTACAATATCACTCCTTTTTTTAAAATTTCTACCTCAAATTAAAAAAAGAGGGGGGGGGGAGTAATCTACTCTTTAGTAACTATCTAGGCGACAGAGCACACTCAAGAGTTTGGACACAATGGAAAGATCACTCTTTTATTTTTGCAACTCGAACGGAGGGAGTTATCCTAGGTAATTTAAAAGCGAAAAAAAAAGACAATTTTCGTCTGTATATTTCAAGAGATTGGTATGAGTTTTCAAAAGATTTTAATAATTTCTGGATATTTCCAGGACTTTTTCGTATATTTTGCAATTTCACGAGATTTCCAGGACCTCCTGTTAAATCGACAGGAGGCCGCGGGAAATGTGTTATAAGTTATAAAATGGTTTAATTTAATAATTTATACACCTAAAATTAGCGCGGGTCCTATAAAAGTGCTGGGCCTACTGCGGTCGCATAGGTTGCAGTGACCTAAGGTTGGCCCTGCAAAATAGCGGCGTATGCTACGCCGCCGGTCGACTAGTTGTTATAGTTTTAACAAAAATCAATGTTGTTTATAAAGCAGCGGTTCTCACTAGCAAAGAGGCAGGTAGTTGGCAGTAGATGGTCTGTTGGAGAGCACTGACAAAGGGCGCGGGACACATATTTGAGGTACAAAAAAAGAAGCTCTTGTAGAAGACAGGCGTTAAGAAAATTTAAATAGATCGCCGGCGGATTACAGCTTTGTCTACGCGAGATGCTAAAAAATATATAGGTCGCAGTGGGTTTCCGTAGTCATGTGAAACATTGCACTCATCATTAATTCTCGGAATCGAAGACATTGCCATTATTATTGTTGGTAAATATATGATCATTCTCTCTCTCTCTCTCTCTCTTTTGGTTTCTATCTGTCTCTCGTTATATCTCTTTCTCTATCACTCTGTCACTCTATTACTCCGTCTCTCAATCTTTCTCTGTTTCTTTGACTCTCTTTCTCTATCTCTGTCTCTCTTTGTCTCTTTTTCCTCTAACGTTCTCTGCTTCTCTGTCTCTTTTTGTTTGTCTCTGTCTGTCTCTCTTTCTGTTTTTTTCTCTGCCAATATGTTTCGTAACTTGACACAGACACAAAGATTGAGGAATTCATCTTACTACTCTTACAAACAAACATTTCTGTGTCCATTTTTAAAATGCTTTCATAATGAAATTAAATCTTAAATTTTAAAAAGAATACATTGTTGAAATGCATTTTACTGTATTTATTTCCCTTATTTTATAACATACTTCTGTTCATTGTTTTTTTTTTTTTTGGTTAATTTCTCAACAGGAGTTCACCTTTAGGAAACAGCGATACTCTTAGTCCTGGCCTGATATATACTGACAACATTATCTGCTGCTGTCACAAATCTAGTTCCAAGTTCTATGGGCATTTAGTATTGGATACTTTCCAAGTACTTGTACGTCCTGGCAAAACAAAAATATCTACCACAGCACAGGAACAAATCAACAGTGTATCCAACTAAATATGACAACGAACCGTGACAAACATTCCAGACCACTTCCTAAAGTGTCAGAGACATCTCTAGCTTCCAGACCACCGTACAACAATGTCACTAACAAACATGGTGCAGCGAACATGCCTTCTAACAGTAAACTGGCATCTAGCGAACGTCCGGTGTACATGGACATCCCAGAACTTCAGCAGAGACGCCCAGAACTTGGTGCATACTCTCAACTCTCAGTGGTAGATCATTACGAGATGTTGGCTCCTGCCGAAAATAGCCGAGTAAAGTCCACTCCGCATACACCCCAGAAAGTGGTTACTAATAAATGTGTCTGTTTAGCCGTTGGCTGCATTCTGTTTTGCCTGGTTGTTGTTTTGGCCTCTTCACTGGCCACTCTTTTTGTATTAAGGAATAATCTGGACAAGAACTTAAATACGAAATTTTCTTCTTTGGTGAACTTCCAGTCTGCCATTAAGACGGAACTGATCCAGTCTCTAAAATCACTGTGTAGCAACTATAACGAGACAATAGATTTGACAATTCTTTACTCTGATACATGTTATTGTCTGTACAGAAAACAACTTACTTGGGACTCGGCCAGAGAATTTTGTCTCAGTAAAGGACCAGGTGTGCACCTGGCCGAAATCTACGATAAAAAGACAAACGACTATCTTATTCCCATCTTGCAAGCTTCACAAACAAATACAGGGATCTGGCTCGGTGGTTCGGACCTGGTCAAAGAGGGTGTTTGGCTGTGGAACTACACAAAGATACCGATAGAGACCTTTAACCCTACACAATGGGCGCCTAACGAGCCCAGTAATTTCAGATCCAGATTCACCTTAGAGGAACACTGTCTAGAAGTATTTAACCACACAACTCCAATATTCATGTGGAATGACCATTCGTGTACAGAGTACAACACAAAACCATTTTTATGCCAGTCTCCGAAAATAGGGTCACGATGTTTTTGTTAAAACTCAGTTTATCAGATTCATTGTATTCATCCGCTGCTCTAAAGCCCAGTTTATCGGACAATTGTATTCATCCGCTGCACTAAAACTTTCTTTATCCGAATTATTTAAAAAAAAAACATGTTGACTTTTAAATTCAAAACTAAACGCTTAAAAATATATTCTTTTTTAAATTATACTCTTATTTTATTTCAATCTATTGTTATAACGTGATCTAATTAATTCTATTAAAATTGTATTGTACAAACTTTATGTTATGAACATTTTCTATGTTTTTATTCTAAGTCAACTTTGTTCACGTTTTAATTTCATTAGAAAGTGTCTAGAAGTGTTTGATGTTTGGGTTATGTAGGAATTGGTGCCTTAAATACATTTTATTTCCCGTTTATTTATTTGTTTACTTTCTTTTTTTCAGTGTTCTACAAATCAACTATTAACTAGGGACCAATCCCAAAGGAAAACTAACAGACTAGTTGATACCCATGTTAACTAGGGTTCCAATTATCAGACTAGCTGGTATATGTTTATAATGACAGATACATTATTTGTTTTTAGTGTCTGATTGAACGGTTTGCATTACAAACACACATTTTTCTAACTTCGAAATTCCAAAAGTCCCTTCCCCCCCCCCCAAACCTTGTTCATTTTTTTTTCTCTTTCCTCTTTTAATCGAACAGTCCGCAGCCCACTTCTTTGGCCCGTTAGTTGTAGGCATAAAGAAAAAAACAACAATCACCTTATAACACCTTCACCCGCATAGCACACATTTCATTCAGTAGAACAGCCAACATTATAATGCCCCCCCCCCCCTTCCTTAAAGAATTTTTATGTGGATCCTTCAATGAAACTTCCCTTCCAGCACACACACATACACACACACAGCCACACCTTAAATTTAAAAAAAATTGCTCAACGATGACGCACTTCTGATTCATTCGAACAGAAATCTTTTTCGTTGTTGAACTGATCTAGAATTGCAGTTCAAATTGAGCAAAAGTATTTCCCATGTCGTAGTTACTTATTCAATAATGACATGGATTTTACTCCTAAGAGATCAAAACCATTGACTTATATTTACTATATCTAGACTGGAAATGGAGATTTTTTAACACTACAAAAAATTTGAGAATTTTTTAAAAAGTTGGATCAAGGCGTTATTTTGTAAAATAGTTAAAAGAAGTAAAGTATATAATTTAAATTTAAGCTCTAGATCTAGTAAATGAACAGCAAAAATAAGAGCAGGCCTACTCTCGTCTAATAATTATTATTTCGCAATCTTTAGATACATAATCTAGAAAGATCTAGGTAATCAATATATTTAAATGTACATAAGATGATTTAAATCAACATGAATTCTTTCGATCTAGGATTTTTGAAACATTAAATGGAAACAAACGGGAAATGGCTTAGTTTCAAATGTTTGCGTGAATATCCGAGAAATGATTTTGCATTATTTCTAAACTTTGAAAACTAAAGAACATTACTTTTCTAAGACAGAAAAGATTGATTGGGGCGACTCCCTTCAGAGCTTGAAAAAGAGTTTACGTACAAAAATATATATTGTTATAAACCTGGTGGTGGCACAGATGGGGGTGGTGTGTGTGTGTGTAGTCAGCCAACGCCAATCGCCCCAGGCCAGCGCTAGACGAGCAGTCGAGCGTGACGAGTTACGACGGTCAGCCGAGACGAATTTCAACATGACGGTTCGGGAAGGATCGGCGTCGTGAACACAACCCAACAGCCGCACAAGATTTTCTGGACGTCATTATCACAGACGCCTTCATTAATGTGCTTCGAGACCCCGAGTCAAAGAAAGCCACCAGAGTTAGTGGTAGACGTAAGGCCAGTGAAGCCCTCGTGTACGCTCTCTCATATGAAGCCGCTAGAGACGCATCTGGGAGCGTTCATCAAGGCCGAAGGTTGGAAGTCAAAGAGGAAGAATTCGCACAACTTGTTAGAAGGGTGACAGAGGCACTAGATGAACGACGAACAAACCAGATACAAGAAAGTCAACCTAGGGTTCCTGTACGATGCTGGAATTGTGGTGAACTCGGTCATATACAAAGAAGCTGCACTAGAAGATTTCCACAAACTGGAACCCATTACAGATCAGAAAGGTATGCACGACTAAGTTCCCGGGGCTACCAGGGAAACTAGCATCTAGCCTGCTAAGTCGGAAATGATCATTTGGGGAAAAATTGAGGACGGCTATACCACGACAAGAACAGCGCTGGTAGAAAGCTTGGGCACCAACCACAACGGGATAGCAGTAGGAAAGACACTAGTCACGATTGGGAAAGACCTAATGGTACCCGTAAGAATTATGAACCTCGGTACAGTAGAGAAAAATCTGCGGGAAGGTAGCACCATCGCTGGTTGCCATGCTCTTGAGATGATAAGAAACTGTAGCAGTGAAAACCCCGACGAAAGACTCGAGTCCAGTGAACCGCAGGCTACTAAACTTCTGACAGAAGTCAAAACGATCTTGTCGAAAGAACAGTACACCAAAGCAGAACAATTCCTCAGAGATATTTCTGACATATTGCCATCTGATGAAATGGACTTTGGGCGGACAAATCTAATCCAGCATCGAATAGACACAGGAAACACTAGGCCTAAACGACAGCAACCATGTCGCCTGCCGCTAGCAAAACACCAAGAAGCTATGGACATCATAAAACGAATGAGACAGCAAGGGGTTGTTGAACCATTCAACAGTCCATGGTGTTCACCCATCGTCTTGGTAAAGAAGAAAGATAGATCCATGAGATTTTGTGTCGACTATAGATTATTAAATGACGCCACACACAAGGACAGCTATCCGCTTCCTAGGATAGGCGACACATTGGACACACTTGCTGGGTCACAGATCTTTTCCACCCTTGACCTGAAGAGCGGTTACTGGCAAGTGGGACTACACCCCGAGGACAGAGATAAAACGGCCTTCTTTGCTGATAGTGGTCTCTGGCAATTTACCGTGATGCCTTTTGGACTCTGCAACCCCTCAGCCACCTTTGAAAGAGTAAGGGAGCATGTGTTAAGAGGACTCCACTGGACCACGTGTCTTGTTTACTTAGATGACATTATCGTCATAGGCAGAACCTTCGAGGAACATATCGCAAACCTGAAGGAAGTATTCGAACGAATCAGAAACGCTGGAATGAAATTGAATCCAAAGAAGTGCTCCTTGTTCAGAAGGAGCGTCAAGTACCTTGGGCACATCGTGTCAAAGGAGGGAGTCAGCACAGACCCGGATACAGTTGAAGCCGTAAATGGATGGCCGATCCCCGCTAATATCCAGGAGTTAAGAAGCTACAGACGTTTCGTACCAAACTTCTCTAGCCTCTGTTGCGCCCTTCATCAATTGACAGAACCGAAGCGGCCGTTTATTTGGACAACGGAATGTCATGAGGCCTTTGAGCGAATAAAAAAGGCTCTTGTTTCATCACCCATTCTGGCCTACCCGATACCAGGCGAGACATTCATACTTGACACCGATGCGAGCAATACTGGAATAGGCGCTGTCTTATCCCAAAAGGTAGATGGAACTGAGAGGGTTATAGCTTACTTCAATTGGAGCTCGTCCAAAGCCGAGAGAAACTACTGCGTCACAAGACGTGAGTTACTGGCAGTTGTGGATGCCATACAACTTTTTCACAAATACTTACATGGGCAAAAATTCATCCTTAGGACAAATCACGCTGCTTTCCAATGGCTGTTGTCATTTAAAAATCCTGAAGGACAAGTCGCCAGGTGGATTGAACGTTTGCAAACTTATGACTTCGAGACACAGCACCGAAAATGGACAAACTCACCAGAATGCTGACGCGCTGTCTCGACGACCTTGCAGAATGGAATGTAAACACTGCAGCAAGGTTGAAGAAAAGGGAGTTATCATTGATTGCCAACGTCTTGGGGTACAAGCTTCCGGGTCATGGTCCGACAAAAGAATCCAAGAAGACCAGTTAAAATATGAAGATCTGGCTCCGATTCTGCTTATGAAGGAAGACGGGCAAAGACCGGAATGGCATCACCTTTTATGATAAGGGAACTGCTACCAAGGCTTATTGGACGCAATGGGACTCACTGACAATCGACAATGGAGTTCTCAAGAGTCTGGGAAACGGTAGATGGGACATTCAATCGCTTACAGCTGTTGTTGCCCAAAGTGAGAGTTGCTGAGGCGCTGCAAGAAATCCTTAATAATTCTAGTGGGTCACATTTAGGCGTCAACAAGACCTTTGAAAAAGTACGCCAGCGGTTTTACTGGTTCGGCTACCGAGATGATGTAGAAGAATGGTGCCAAAGGTCGACACATATGCAGCAGCAAAAGGCCCGCACAGGAGAACGAGGGGACGTATGCAGCAATACAACGTCTGTAATCCCTTTGAAGTAATAGCGATCGATGTAGCCGGACCATTTCTTGAGTCCCAGAGAGGAAATAAGTACATTCTAGTAGTAATAGATTATTTTACTAAGTGGCCCGAAGCATATGCGATACAAAACCAAGTAGCCACCACCATAGCGGAAACACTTGTGGAGAATTGGATTAGCCGTTTTGGTACTCCTAGGGAATTACACTCCGACCAAGGCCGAAACTTCGAATCCAAGATATTCCAAGAGATGTGCATGGTACTCGGCATCGAAAAGACACGCACAACTCCTCTGCACCCACAGTCAGACGGAATGGTAGAACGATTTAACCGAACACTGGAGCAACACCTGTCGAAAGTCGTCGATAAACATGAAGATGACTGGGACACCTATATCCCAATGTTCCTTATGGCATATAGAGGATCAATTCACAGCACCACCGGTTACACTCCAGCAAAGATGTTGTTTGGCCGAGAGCTGCAACTACCATGTGACTTGTTATTCGGGATTTCGGGAGATGTGCCAGCCTCTTCGAGCCTGGATAGTGAGATTCGTAACAATATATATGTCTGTGAATCGATCAATCGCGGATAAGAATTTATTTCCTTTTTTAGTCTAGTATAATATTTAAGTCAAGACTATGAAATCCGGAGTTCTTTGTTTTCTTGAGATACATAATAATTCAGCACAAAATAATTTTAAGTTTTAACAGAACCATGAATGAAAGTCGTCGATAAACATGAAGATGACTGGGACACCTATATCCCAATGTTCCTTATGGCATATAGAGGATCAATTCACAGCACCACCGGTTACACTCCAGTAATGATGTTGTTTGGCCGAGAGCTGCAACTACCATGTGACTTGTTATTCGGGATTTCGGGAGATGTGCCAGCCTCTTCGGCAGACTATGTCGCAAATCTCCGAAAACGGATGGAGAAAGCTCACGCTCTAGCCCGCAGAAACATAATGGTCAACAGTGACCAGATGAAGACAAGGTACCACAAACGGGCCAATGCCGCTGGGTTTCATGAGAACAATCTGGTGTGACTGTACAATCCACAAAGACGAAAAGGCAAGTCCCCAAAGCTTCAAACAGACTGGGAAGGACCCTACCGCGTGATAAAAAGAATTAACGGCGTCGTGTATCGAATACAGAAGAGCCCAAGGTCCAAACTGAAGGTCGTCCACATCGACAGACTCCACAAGTACCATGGTGAAGCCGGATCTATACGGACAGATCTAAGGATGGGGCAGTGTTATAAACCTGGGGGTGGTGTGTGTGTGTGTAGTCAGCCAACGCCAATCGCCCCAGGCCAGCGCTAGACGAGCAGTCGAGCGTGACGAGTTACGACGGTCAGCCGAGACGAGTTTCAACATGACGGTTCGGGAAGGATCGGCGTCGTGAACACAGCTCAGGAGCGTCACGAGATGTGAAGTCATCTGACCACCCAGAAACGTCGAGCGGCGTTCTGTCCCGTTCGAGAAGGCCTGTAGGGACCCTATATAAAGAACGAAAGTATCAGAGACCAGTCAGTCACAACTTCCCGATCTACAGTTCGTTACAACGGCTCAGTACAAGTCCGAGACGAGACAGAGAGATCAGTGCAAGAGTTGATACGGCGGAAAGGTATTTGTACAGTCTTGTGTTACGTGCTGCCAATTGTACAGTATTGGCTGTTATTTATTGACATTAAACCATTACGTTATTTGAAGCCCAGAGTTGTCAAGCTCTTTAAGTTGGTGGTGTCGTGTGGTGCAGTTTGCAGCGAGCCTGGATAGTGAGATTCGTAACAATATATATGTCTGTGAATCGATCAATCGCGGATAAGAATTTATTTCCTTTTTAGTCTAGTATAATATTTAAGTCAAGACTATGAAATCCGGAGTTCTTTGTTTTCTTGAGATACATAATAATTCAGCACAAAATAATTTTAAGTTTTAACAGAACCATGAATGCTTAAAAAAATTGTATATCTTGCTTTTTTTTTCTAATCAAGTGCAATGAATTTAACTTATCAAAAGGAAAATATATAACAATTTGCACCTTTTAAGCTGAATATAATAATTTTGATTATATTCCTGCCTTGAATGAATACTTCAATAAATTAAATATTATAGCAGTTTCAGAAGACATTTATAGAACACTTACAAAGCTTTGAGATCAACCTTTTTGTAATTGTCCCCGAGAACTAGTGAGGAAGATCCGTTTTCTAATTGGTTGAATGCAAGTGTCTATGAAAGTCCGAGTAAATCATTGACACTAATAAAAAACAAAAACAAAAGGAAAGCCTGGTCTACCACAGAAACTCAATGAACGCGTTGTTATTTCATTGCTCGACATTTCCTCGATCTTTTCTTCTTAACAAAATATCTTCTGTTGAGAAACAAACGCATTGAGACCCACTGAGGCTTATAGGACACGTTGAGGCCTCTAGGAGAACAAAGAACTAAAGCCTCACAGTGGAGGAGACAAAATACAACCAAGACAAAGTGAACGTTAAAAAACTTGCCTTACAAAGTAGTGAATGAACAATGTGAGTAAGTCGTAGGCTGTACAATTAGTTCTATGCTCATCATACGTTTCTTAGAAGAAGTGACTTTTTAAAAAGCTTCTTTCAACTCACTCTGTCTCTCTACACGGTAAAAAAAATTGTACATGTTATTTCTCCAACAACCCAATCAAATCAAGCTGACATTTCGCACAATTCTTTCTTGTACCTGACAAGACAAGAATCAATTTTAAAAAATAAACTATTGGTAATTAATTATTTTGTTTGGTATCTTGAACAAGGGAAAGAATTTGTACTTGGCTAAAGTGGTGGTATAGGATGAAATAGTCCCCTTTCTAGGTCGTCGTCTAAGTCTTAGTTAACACAACATGAAAAAATATGACAAGGCTTATTGTCGCTATGAGGACTATTGAGCCCCAAGTGAACATGTTTAGGCATTTAAAAAACAATCATGTTAACATTCACCAATATACCCCCTTCTTCCCTCTTCCTTTAAAAACTGGTCCAGACAAGTGTAGGATCATAGTGCACGGAGAAAGCTAGATGCTATGATGGAATAATTGGTAAAATTATTTATAATCACACAGAATCTTTTTTCTCAGCCAGCAACACCATTAAGCCTGTGAGCATTGTAAGAACAGAAAGTTTTAAGTATGCAATGAAAAAGAAAAAACATAATTATAACACAATTCAGCCTTTAGTTTGTTTAACTTTAATATGTTTTAAACCTAAATTTACGCAATGCTTATTAAAGCTGGTCTGTTTAGTCTTTTTTTAGCGGCCCTCGAAAGGGGAAAAGAGGCTATTAGTTTTGTGTGGTCTGTCTGTCCGTCCGTCTGGCCCGTTTAGATCCCAGAAAATAGAACAGAAAATGAAAATCGGACATCATGATATTTTAGATCAAAGTTCTGATGCAACGGCTACTTTTTTTTTTCGAAATAAAACCATCTAATTTTTAAAATTATATATGAAAGCAAATTTTTCAGAAAATTGCACCACTATTCAATGAAAAATTTCAGGAGAGGTAACTTTTTTTAAAGGGTCATGGACTTCTTCATTAATAAATCAAGCTTCATTCATAGATTCGCGTATAGTTACAAAACATTTGCATCTAAGGTAACAATGATAAAAGTATCAATGGATCATTATAAAATATATTTTTCATTCATTAAATAACTAATTGAATGGAACACTTATTCAAATGTTATTTTTAAATAAGAATTTTTATACGAACTTCGTTTTAGTTATAAGTTTCAAAAAACACAACTGCTTTTATATCGCGCAGTTTTGACATATCCTTGACTGTCTAAATAAGACTAAATAGAGCCCAGATTTATATATTATATTTATCTTATATATTATATATATAAGAGTTCTAGTCTAGATATAGTAGATTTTATATCAAGATTCTATATCTAGATATCTAGTTCTAGATCTAGTTCTAGACTTAGATATAGACTTAGATCTAGATATAAACTTAAATTTAACTCTAGACTCTAGATCTAGACTTAGAGACTTAGATCTAGTTCTAGACCTGGACTTAGATCTTGAATCTAGATTTAGATCTAAAACTAGCTAGATCTACGTCTTATTTGTATGACTAATGACAATGGAGATATTAATTTTTGTTGTCATTTGTACACAATTGTAGCTTAAAGTAGGTCAAGAAGTTGTTTTTTTGTATTGCCAATTTATCTAATTTTGTTAGAAGAATAAATCTTTTTTATTTTCTATTTATTACAATGTAACATGTTATTAATTTTGAATGTATGGATAAGGTTAATTATTATTATTTTAAAAAATATAAGTGTACGGTAAATGAATATATGGAGATGCTATGGCTGAAGGGTTAAATTAGTATTTGGAACTCGAAGTCTTGTGTTCTAATCCTGTTGAAGACTCTTGGTGGACTACTGTCTTTGTAACCTTGTTTTTGTCACCAATGTTTCGTAGATAATTACGAAAGTGTTCTGTACTATAAAAGGTTCTCTCGGAAGAAAGTATTGAAGAGAAATCTGGTTCCCCAGAAAGGGAGCATGGGATAGAACTAAACACTCTGCTAACGGGGACTGGAGAGAAGCCCGTCGCCAAGCGTTTTTCTGCGTTCTGAGTGTAGACATTGTTTCCCTGGCATCTACAATGTCTTTTCCTCAAAGTAAGAAGTAAAATGGGGCGAGACAAAATTGAAAAGTTTCCCTGCAATCAGACTACACCATTAATCCTACTAAAAAGAACATAGAAAAGTACGTCTGTAATGGGCGTGGTCGTTGAACGGGTTAAGTAAGAAGTCTTGTGTTAAATAAGAAGTCTTGTGTTAAGTAATAAAATCTAGCCGCGGACTTTAATTTTTTTTGTCCCCAAAAGTCAACATAATGATGTCCGACAGTTGGAAGAATTTCAACCATTCTGACAAGCAGAATCAAGTTACAGAAGAAATTTTTTTAGAAGTCTTTTTCAATAGTTTAGCAGACGCTCTCATGAAAATGGTATACATTTTAAAAGGTCCTTAATTGAAGATGAAAATACGCCTTTTACTTTAAATATTTTAATTTTTGAGACATATTTGGTTGATATTCACAAAGAGATTGATAATTAAATGCCAATTTTATTTGTCACTTGAAATAAAATGACTAGCTATCCCCCACCTAACTTTTTGCCAGAACCTAGGGCATCGTGCCCCACAGTTTGTTAGTCTCTGGTTTACAGTATACTGCCAACAAACGGTAACGCCTCGATGAGGGTTACATGCATCAAATAGTCAGTCTGTGTTTGAACAGATATATTGAACAATATACATTGGATACAAGGCCCTGGCAGACACTCGCACCATTTTTATTTCTACACGTAAAGACTAATAAACGCAGACAGAATGTGCAATTAGTTATTTAATGCAATGACAAATACAAGAAGATGAAATGTGATACGGTAATGAACAATCCTTAGGCCATTTGCTGTTGATAATCAGTTCATTTAATTCTTATTGGTCCAAACAAATGGGCAGTCAGTTTGACCGCAGTGGTCCACCTCAACATTTTTTCTATAAGAATAAAAAAAACACAAGAAAAACATTAAAAAATACTTTAAAAAAAAAAGCTTACATTTAGCTTACTTGTGTCAATTAGTTTGGATCAGTTTTTGTCATTACATTTGTTATAGATCTAGACTTACAGAAAAAAACTTTATACAAATAAAAAAGGGAGTGACCTAAATTCGAACTTGTGAGATTAAGGCTTCTAAGCCAATGCCGTAACCATTCTGCCAGTGAAGGATCTATGAACATGGAAGATTGTAAAGTAACCTATTCTTTTTATTTTATGTTTGTGTTCGCTAAGCCTGAGACGGCAGCCTAATATATATGGGACTAATTCAGCTTATACCATCACTTCAGTCAAGTACTATTTCATTTCTTAGTTTCAGATACCAAACAAAGTCATTTATGAGCATTCTAAGTTTTTAAGTATGCAATGAAAAAGAAAAAAGCAAACTCACGACCCTCAAAAAATAAATAAATTTGCCTAACTCTATGAAAGTATTTCATGGATTTATTTAGGTCTAATTTTTTTTTACTTGATTCTTGTGCTGTCAGGTAAAAGAAATATTTGTGCGAAATTTCAGCTTTATCCGAGATTAGGTGTCGGAGAAATAACGTGTACAAATTTTGGCCACAAAGACAGACTAAGTTGATACAAGCTTTGTCAAAAGACGAAAAAAAAAAACCAACGACAACAACAACATACACATATATATATAAAAAACACACAAACTAACACTCATAACCTGCGCTGGATGAATTGGGCTCATCTGTACACCTCGGAAACAATGCAATAATAATAACAATAATAACAACATTAATGTATCCCCGAACTTTGCGGTATCATGCCTTGTGTTGGCGAAACAATACTATTTCATCAGCACCTTTCTTTTTTTTTTCGTATGAAAGTAGGTAGGATCGTAGGTGTTGAAAGTTTGTACTTCATAGCTTCTGGTATTTGTGTTGAACATTTTCCTACGTGGGTGAACCCTTTAGGGCCACCTTTGAGTTTGTGTTTACACACACAAACTCTCTTCGTAATTTTGTTTTACCACGTTTATATCAACTCACTCTATCGGTCTGTCTCTCTGTTTAAAGGTACGTACACATTATTTCTCAGACACTCAATCTCGGATCAAGTTGAAACTTTGCACCATTATTTCTGTTCGCTGACAACACCAAGAGAATCATTTTAGAAACAGCTTTGTGAAATAAATTTTTCCGTCTGCTGAGTTTGGCGTGTATTTACCTGTTGAACGTATGTACATACAATAATAGAATACAAACAATATTGGGGAATATGTATCTATGTCCAGAATTGAAAATCAAAACCGTTTGGCCAATTTGGATAAAACTTGGCATAAATGTTCCTTGGATGCTAACTGGAAAAGTAGCTTATGCAGCCCTAAAACAAACTCAAAAAAAAAAAAAAGTTGCCGGACTCTTATGAAAGTATTATTATTTTGATCTAGACTTAATTCTAAGATGGTAGATCTGCTCTTGACTTTAACACATGAAGCTATAATAAAAGCTATAATAATAATAATGAACATAAAAAATACGGTCAATTTCGTTAATAAAATTAACCTTTAAATTTGTGTTTCAAAAACATTTTTACATTAATTTGCTCCCTGATGCTACTACTTATCTGCCTTGACGTATATTTAATAGCCATTCATGATACAACGCGATTATTACATTAGACACTACAGATAGGTCACACATGCGCAAGGACATAACATTATTACATTCACGCATTCACTTTATTTATAACATTATTATTTTGTGTAATTGTTTCTAATACTCTATATCAGTGATAATATCAATGGTATTAAAATTAAGACCCAAGGGCCGCGGGTAATATAAACTAGTAATATATATCTATAAATAAATAGCCAATCATCTGCGTGTCAAGCTCCACCTTATGACAGTGTTTAGTTGGGTGAGATGAATGTTAACACAAACATTTGGAATTGATTGTTGAAGACTGACATAGAAAAGGTTTCAAGTCACTCTCTTCACATGCATGGTCGTTCCACTGGAAGGTAGATGTTGTATGATTATACACTTCTAAACAATGCTCCTTGTAATTAAACCCAGGCCTGACTTGACTGGGCTCACCAATTCCCCACTGTCTAGGCTCAAAAGTCTCTAAAACTGTCCCTGAGTAGTTCCAGCGCCAAATATTTTCTTTGTTCAAGTCTGAACCGCCAAGCCAGATCCCAATGTTTGTTTGCGAGGCTTGTAAGATGGGAATCAGAAAGTCGTTTGTCTCTTTTGTGTAGATCTCTGCTAGATGGACCCCATTTCCTTTGGCAAGACAAAACTCTCTGGAGGAGTTCCAAGAAAGCTGTTTTCTGTAGAGGCAGTAACAACTGTGAGAGGTTAGAATGGACACATCCGGTGATTCGTTACACTTGGAACTACACAAGGAAGCTAACAGGTTAGTCTGTATTTCAGACTGAGACTTTACAAACGAAGAAAATTTAGCGTTAAAGTTATTGTCTAGTTTTTTCCCTACTCCGAGCAGAGTGCCCAGTAAAGTTGCCAATAGAACAACCAGACCAACTAGGACACAGCACGCAGCCAGACAGACGCATTTTTTACTGGCCTGTGTTAAAGATGGAATACTGTTGCTTTGCGCAGGGGCCAGTAACTCATAATGATCTACCACAGAGAGTTGCGAATACAATTCCGCTTGAGGATGTGTCTCCTGAAGCTGCTGGACACCTATGTAAGAAATGCTTTTGTCTGGTTGAAGTCCACTGCTTGTTGATCCAGGATATTTATTTGCTTGGTTGGTTACATTATAGTACGGGGGACTTGACTTTGGCCACGATGTACCAGGTCCAGTTTCGTACATGTTCAGAACTGGTGTAGATTGATTGGCAGGGTTTGTCAGCGTACTTTGGTGTTTCGACATGGCAATGGATTTGTTAGAAGTATAGGATGAAGCTTTCAACGCTTTCGTTTGTTCACCTTATTGAACAAACTTTAGATTTATCTCAGCTAGTTGTGAAATGTGGAGTTAGATCTCTTGAACTGAAATGTTTCATCAGATGAACATCTAGGAAAAAGGATGTAATAACAATACATTTATATTCATAATAAATATTTTTTTATCAATATAAACATCAGAATTATAAATGATTTGTGTGTGTATGTGTGCCTTTGTTCTTAGTTATTGTTAGAGTAGTAATGCCGTAGTGTTTTTTTTATAGACTACATTGCTGATCCAGTAGCAAGACAATAAGAAATACATCACTGATGATATCTTCAGACAGGAATTTAAACCATACACTAAGTTGCTTATTTTAAGTGAACTACATACAATACCAAATGTCAGAATTTCTTTTAACGAGTATTTAAAGGCATGAATATATGAGTGGAAATTGTGTCCTCTTAAATTATTTGTGCCTTCAGTAACTTGAAAAGTCAGTAACGACAACTTTAGCTTGTTTCATTAAAAATAATTATACTAATCAATACTCTAACCTATACAAATCTATACTCAAATTTATACTCTAAAAAGTCTAACCTATACTAATATATGCTCTAATCTATAATCTAACCCAGTCGACCCAGTGATGACCAAAATGCGACCCGCGGGCCAGATTCGTCCGCGACCCAGCTGCATCCGGCTCGCCGAAACGTCGGCACAAAGAGTAGAAAATCCCAACCCCCCCCCCCCCCCCCCCCCCAAAAAAAAATAATTAAAAATTAAAAAATGTTACGTTCGGGCCCTGCCTGGTCTGGCACCATAACCTTTACCATTTGTGCGTTTATGTAATGGGTGAGTTGAAGAGACTACAAATCTAATGTAGAATCTACCAGGTAAAGTGTATGAGTCTTTTTTTTTAACATGATAATGAGCCAACATATTTGATTTGTAATGAAGAAAGTGGCTTTTTTTTTTTCTAAAACAACATATAAATGGCATTATAAAACAAATAGTACAGCATTTTTTATTTGATGCGCGAATAAAAAGATTTTTAAATTGGAGGATCGATGGGAATATTTTTCAAAAAGAGACAAGAAAATGAGTCGTTGGCTCGCTATAATTTGGCTCACATTTTACGTAGAGAAATGAAGCCACTTTCTGACGCGTAACAATATGCCATTAACTTATATCAGTACAGTATGTAGTAAGTACTAGATCCACAGGTATGTACCTTTTCTGTCATATTGACAGCGACACGAATGTCGGAAAATAGATTGGCCCGCATGTTGAATTAGGTTGGGCATCACTGCTTTAACCTATACTAATCTACACTCTAATCTATACTCTAACCTACACTAATCTATACTCTAATCTATACTCTAATTTATACTAATCTATACTCTAATCTATATTTTAATTTATGCTAATCTATACTCTAATCTATACTTTAATCTATACTCTAATTTATGCTAATCTATACTCTAATCTATACTTTAATCTATACTCTAATTTATACTAACATATACTCTAACCTATACAATAACCTATACTAATCTATATTCTAAACTATACTCTAATTCATAATAATCTATACCCTCATCTATACTCTAATGTATACTCTAATCTATACAAATGTTTATACCTATTCTAATCTATACTCTAATCTATACTCTAATTTATACTAATCGTTGCATTTTTTTCTATCTCATTATTTGAAAGCGAATGACTATGTAATAAAAGTTAGAACTTGTATTAATGCTAAGACACTTCAAATTTAACAGACAAGATGCTAGAGTTACTAGAGTTAAGTAGGTCACATACCTTCATTTCACGTCCCTGGTAAGACTGACGGCTGTAGAGGGAAACACATTTCATCAAGTTTACTTCACAACAGCAGGAAGTCTCAAGTAAAGTAGCTCCAATTGTTTCATTCATAGACATGTGTATAAGAGAGTGTTGTAAAGGGAATGAGTGTCTCTAAATATGTGTGTGTGTGTCTACATCGAGCCTTCTTCCCACAGAGAGAGACTCAAAACATAAATCTTCGTTCCCCGGATGTCCTTACAGGACAAGAAACTGATGTGGTTAAGGAATTACTATTGTTAATTTATTTACATCCTAGAAAAAAAAGGTCATTTAAAAAAGATAATAGATACATAGACAGTTTTACAATGGAAGCGACAAGACAGGGAGAACTATGTGAGAATTAGGGGAACTACGTGAGAATTAGGGGAACTACGTGAGAATTAGGGGAACTATGTGAGAATTAGGGGGAACTATGTGAGAATTAGGGGGAACTATGTGAGAATTAGGGGGAACTATGTGAGAATTAGGGGAACTGAGCAGTTCCTCAACCTCCATGGCCTCACCCTCCACGGCCTCACCCTCCACGACTTTATCTTCTTGGACCTCCACGAACTAAAAAAACTTTTAAAGACAAATATGTATTCTACAGAAAGAGACAATTATTGCCATTTCTTTTTGTTTTTTTTTAACGACGCGTTCGAGAGTTTGAAGTCAGAGTCATTCAGAGTCATTCAGAGTCATTCAGAGTCATTCAGAGTCATGGATCAAGTGGAGCAGTTCACTAGATTCCTTTCTCTTTCTATATAGTTCTTGAAAAAACATATAAAAAAAAACCAACAAACATTTAAGTCAAGTGCGTTTGTACCCGCTGAAAGCGTGCTCAAATAGTCAAATTTCCTGTATTATATTTTGAAAAATTATAACAGTTAAACCAGAGTTTTCAAGGTGTGGCAAGTTAGCTATTTTTTGTGTGTGTCCATAAACGGTCATATTTCTAGGAAAATAGTTAGAGCCGTTTTCGAATCCGTGAAGATGAAGGTGAAGTGTTGACCCACCCCTAAGTTTGCAAGCTAATAGTAGACATTGGACAGTGTATAGGTATTAAAAAAAGGTCCAGATACACATTCCCAGTAGTGAAGATAATTGTACATTTGTAGCTGAGACTCATTGAAGCGAGGTCAGAACTTATCATTTGTTTTGTTTTTTGTTGTTGTTTTTTAATGAGCATATGAGTATATTTTAACTAGAGAAGTTTAACATTAAAATGTAATGGAAAAGTTTGCCTTAACCACCTTCAATAGGTCGTAGACCTAGTCTCTGGCTACAACACTGCTTTAATTACAAAATTAATGTACTAAACCAAGGTTTTAATATATATGGCTAATAAAAGTTTTTACAGTCTGTTTAATGTACAGTAACATTAAAAAATATAACGTAGCAAGATCATGGTTCTTTCTTCAAGAAAATATTACGCTTATAATGGCTTATATTACAGTGATATTTACTAAATGCATTTTTAGTTTCCAAAGAGAGAAGAGGCCTTAACTAATATCCTTTTCAGGGTCTCCGCTTTCTTAAATGTATTTCTGGTCTTGGATGTGAGTGTCCTGGGTGTAAGTAGTCTTGTGTGCGTCAGTCCTGAGAGTGAGTAACCACTAGACATACCGGAGAAACAGGATATCCCCCCCACTAAAGTCTCGTGCGGCGTAGAGTGTGTTGGGAGGGGAGGGGAGTAGCTGGTTTATTTCCTGATTTGTAAAGATGTGCGTGCGTGCGTGCGTGAGAAAGATTGTTGCTAAGGTTCTTTCAAATTTCGACATTTAGATAAGACCCCTATGGGTCTACGAAGACTTCCAAGGGGTCTATGAAAGGGAAAAAGTGAACTTCGGGGTCTACAATGATGAATCTTTGATGACTTTAATTTTAGTATTTATTTAATGGAATTATTTCATACACACATTTATGATTTGCACCTTAGGAAATCTTTTAAATTTTTATCCTGGTGCTCGAATGAAAAATTGTTATATTTAATTTAATAAATCTATTTAAATAGCGTAAATCTGTCGAATTGAGAGTAGTAATTATAAATTAAACCAAAAAAAAAATGTAGACTGTACAGCTATTGAGTACTTGAAATAGGACTTCATTCCTTCCTTGTCAACCAAGCGGTGTTTATGTGCCGCTATGAAACCAATTACTCTGTAGGATCATTAGAGATGATGCCACCCTGATAAAAAAGATAAGGGTTTGAAAAACTTTCAGAATACACCCTCATAATCTCTCTTTGACTTTATATTGTGAAGAAGATAGTTAGTGAGCATTTTACAAAATCTCTTTACTTATAGTAAAATACAGAAAACCTCACACTATAGGAAACTGATTAATTTTACCAGCCGTTGAAGAAGTTGTTAAAACTCTTACATGAACCTATATCTGATGCCATTAAAAGATTTTCAAGTGTATTTTATGGGGCCATTGTCTTGTTCGGGCCTCTTGATGAAGACTGCATTTTTGAAGACGTGGTCCGCATTCTCTGGTGACACTCCACAGTGTAAAATTCAAAGGTCCCAATTCTCAGCTTCCGGAAAATGTTGTGTTTGGTTCTGATATGAAACTGAAACATAAGAAGTGGTCATGTCTGGGTAGGTTTTAACAGGCGACGTCTTCCTTGTATTTCTTGTTCATTTCTCGCTGTTACTGTCATTATTAGTTTCTCAATTTCTTCCGGATAGAGAGCGATTTTCAAGTGTATATTTATTATTTTACATTTGGCAAGTGTGCCAGCTTTCTTATTTCCTTCTAGTGTTCTTCCTGTAATTGTTGAGCTCTACAAAGGCAGACAATTTGTTTTGTCAAAAAATGTTTTACAAGTTTCAGATTCTGTAGATAATTACCTCCTAGCCCAAACCTCCAGACGGGAGATGGGAGTGGACAGGGTTCGAACCAAGGACTTTCGTGACCACCAAACGTTAGTACAGAGCACATACCACACAACCAGGCAGCCATCTTGAGATGCTTCATTTAGAAAGTATCAGAGGTTTTTTTTAACTTTGGAGGACTGTTCTTTGTACTTCTTACATTGGTCTGGAAGACAATCTGACTTTTTGGTCTAATTGGATGATTTGCTAGCTCCAGTGCTCCCATTTCTTCTCTATGGTTGACAGAGTGCTCACCAGTTACAAAACCTAATTTCTTATTTAGTTTTTCTCCAGTGAGCCATTCAATTCCAGCTCCTCCGTTTGTTGTGGCTTCTTGAAAACATTCCATGCAAGCTCCAACCCATCGGTTGTTAATGAATTTGTAGAAAAGAGTTCACTATATTCTTGAGCTCTGTTGGAATGTAGTCAAATTTTTCTTAATTCTTATGTAATTCTTTGAAACGTCATATTTCTGCAAAAAACACATTTCTCTATACAACTGACAGATTCAATCTTGTTTGGCAATGAAGTATTTTTTTATCGGCATATGTTCGATTTATTATGGATCAAGAAATCCACGAAAAACTGCTCTTAAAGAAAACGTTTACAATGATTCTTAAGATTAATTAATATTTAATGTTTTGAAGGACTGCTTAATTCAACAAGTAATCCCTATTTAATCCCTATATAAGCCCAACATAATCCCCACATAATGCCTATATAAAACAAAATATCCGTAGCGAATAGTAAGCTTGCCAACCCAACAAAACGTTTCCTGTGTTTTTGGTGATTGTAAGTAATACCACACATTAACTTTTATTTTAATTGGTTTAAATTTGAAGTTTGTTGATAATTTATTTTTGAGCACTGGTGAAACTTTTAATGTCGCCTTAAATTACGTTTTCACCCTTCGAGCCACTGGATATAAATTAGTTTTTAAAGAAATGTATAATTTAAAGTTGAGGAATGTTCAACAATTGCAGTATAACTTAAGCAGGGACGTTTAAAGGACAACCAGAAAACATGGCAAGGGGTCTACGAGACAAAAAAGTCTGGGAACCACTGGCGTAGATCACAAACATTAAAAATTAAGATTTCATTATTTACAAAGCTTATATCAAAATACTTGCTCTGTCTGGTACACTTATTGTACTCGCTTTTTCTCACATACCCATTCTCGTATCAAATTGAAACTGTACACAATGATTTATAGTAACTAGCAAAACATGAATAACAAAATTTTTTTTAAAACTATCATTTATCTTGTTGGAAATCGAAAAAGGGAAATAAATCCCCCTAATTGAGGACATCGCTGTATATGTGGAGTTATTTCCCTTATTACGTTTTTACACGTTTTTCTCACACTTCCCATTTTCGGATCGAGATGATTTTAAAAAGTATTTCCTAGTAGATGACAATAAATAAATAAGTTATCCAATTCATTAATCAATTAGTGATTATTTAAGTAATTTTGTTTTATATATAAAAAGGGCAATTATTCCTGCTGTATTGAGATATATCATTTTGCTGTTCTCCCCCTTAGATTAGCTTTTGTATTTATACTAAATATATTTATATCACAATTAAGTTACAACTAACATGAGTATGAAACTAGACTACAGCAAGACAAACATGTATGAATTTATTTGTTGTAAAGTTACATTGCCATTTTGTGTGTGTGATATTGAAATGTTAACATTTTGATATGAAAAACTATTTTAAATTAAAGTCTTTAAAATGGTTTACTTTAAATTAAAAGGTTAAATATTTAATTTAAATATTTCTAAATTGTCTATCAGTAATAAAAAACAACAACTAATCCTTGCATGTTAGAAATATAAAATTTAAAAATGTAGTGATCACTTTTAGTATTTGAGATCTAAAACGGACACACACACAAACAAACACGGATATATATATATATATATATATATTGTCAAATGGTTTGTGGAACTTTTGTAACATTTATATAGATGCCTTTGGTATCTTAAAATAGGCTAAATAATAAATTCCACCAAACGGTAAGTAAAGCAAACACACAATTGAAATATTGATTAGACATAAGAGAACACTGAACTACATAAGAGAACACTGAACTACATAAGAGAACACTGAACTACATCAGAGAACACTGAACTACATCAGAGAACACTGAACTACATCAGAGAACACTGAACTACATCAGAGAACACTGAACTACATCAGAGAACACTGAACTACATCAGAGAACACTGAACTACATCAGAGAACACTGAACTACATCAGAGAACACTAAAGTGAAACATATTTTTTCATTTCTGCCAAAAAGGTTTATTATTTCAACATGAAGGTCAAGGTTGGTCAATAAGTTTTTGCACCATTTAGTTCAATTTTTGTAAACAAATTAAGAAAATGTTTTCTTTCTTTCTCTCTATCTTCCTTTCTTTTTTTTTGTCTCTCTCTCCTCTTTCTATTTTTTTCAACTTTTCTTCGTCTTCTCTCTCTCTCTCTCTCTGCTTTACATTCCTCTTTGTATTTCTTTCTCTCTTTTATTTTCTTTCTTTCTCTCTCTCTATTTTCTCTTTTTACATTCTCTAGACAATGAAATTAACATAAACATTTTGACTTGATCGGTGATGAACCACACAAAAAAGCTTTAATATAACCTCTCCCACATGGAGCGTCGTTCCAGCGATACGGTCCATTGCTAATATAGATCAAATCCAGGCAATTCTCCTTCACTTCCGTGCCAGGAACTTTACCGGTTGGTTCCCTATCACCCCATTGCCTGGGCTCAAACACCTCTATTGGTATGCCTGTGTAGTTCCACAACCATATATCCTTGTTGATTAGGTTAGTACCACCAAGCCAGATAGATTGATTGACCTGTGCGGCCCGCAAGAGGGCGGCAAGAAAGTCGTTGGTCTCCTTGTTATAGATTTCTGCTAAATGGACGCCATTTCCTTTGCCGAGACAAAACCTTTTAGCGGAGTTCCATGACAGTGTCTTGTTGTAGAGACAGTAACATCGATTTAAGTAAAAAATCGTTAAATCCGCTTCCACCGTTTGGTTGCAGTCGCTACATATAGTATCTATAGTATTTAAAAATTCAGTCTTTGAGTCATCATTAAGTTTGAATAGGGAAGAAAATTTGTCATTGAAGTTCTCATCCAGTGAATTTCCCAATACAATAACTGTAGCTAGTGATGTGGCCAAAACAACGGCGATACCAGCTACAATACAGCACACGGCCAGAATAACACATTTCTTACTGGCCATCTTCTGCAGTGCGGACGGAGTGGACCTTGAATAACTGCTTTGTACAGGGGGCAGAAACTCATAATGATTTACCACAGAGGTAAGTCTAGAATAAACTTCTGTTTCTGGATGTGTCTGTGGCGGCTGTGCGACATTCTTATAGGAGGGACTATCGCTAGAGGGCGGATCATTATTATATGCAGCTTCTTTGAAATTGTCTGCTTTAGATTTCTTGGAAGTGTCAAAGTATGACGAGTTAGAAGCGGAGGTGTTTAGATGATACAGATCCATTTATCTAGCAACTGAGGACTGCTAGTTCATTTTGAAGGACACTTATATATTTGTATTTTGTGAGGATGCTCAAAGAGTATTTGATGCCAGCTCTAAATCATGTGTGGAGCTAGAGCTTGTTTTTATTTTATTTATAACTGCATCTGTAGTTCTGTCAGTTGGATGAAATCTAGAAAGTCATCAGAGAAGTACTTTTGTAATGTCCCCTATTGATTTGAGAAGAGCACCTGTGTACAAAGAAATTAAGTGTTACTTCATTAACTCTTATACTATTAACTACTACTACTACTACTACTACTACTACTACTACTACTACTACTACTACTACTACTACTACTACTACTACTACTACTATTACTATCAGAGCCGGCTTTAAACATAGGCAATCTAGGCAGCCTCCGATTGGTGAGGACCTTGCACAGAACTCAAAGAATGTTAAGATCTACTTGTAAGACTACATATGTTAGAAGACTATTATCTCTTCCTTTTGTTGAAATGCCGAGACGTTATTTCCAACCCAATGATCATGATTTGTCCATGAACATTCGAGCTACCGGCCGCGCTCTATGGATTGTTTTGTTTGTTGTCGTTGATTTAGAAATAATTTAAAGATACAGAAAGGTTTTTAATTTAAAGAAAATAGGGTAAACTAAGCTTGCAGATTAAGCGGTTATGGAAGTTATCTAAAATAACAATATACCCTGTTGTTATATCAACTGAGGGGATAATGACAACAGACCTCACAGATGCCTTTAAGGCCCTTAACATTCCTAAGAAGATTCTCGTTTCCTGTCAGAGGGTAGTATTGCTGCAGACCTGCCACAACATCAGAAAATTTCTCAGTGACCATATTGAGAGACTACAATGAATTTTGTATCTCTCTAACGAAATTCGACCCTGGCAGTGTCAGAGAATGAATTGTAGTTCGTTTTAACATAATAATAATAATATTTAAAATTAATATTTCGCATATGCAGATTTCAAAGGTTAATGACCGTGTCTTTTTTAAAGCAGTTACGGGCCTTTAGTATTTTGTATGACCATCATTCTACGTTTACACTTAGCCCTAAGGAAAAATACAGAGCAGTCAATTTTTATTTGCAAGTATTTACGACTGAAAGCTTTTTTTTTTTAAAAAAAAGTATCGACTTGAATTCAAACTCATGACTCCTCAAGCCGACATACTGACCACTCTGCTAGTGAGGTGCCTATGAAAATATAAGATTGAATAATTTATTACAAACTAATACAAACGTACTTTAAAGCGGCAACCTAAAAAGGGGACTAATTTGGCTTATACCACCACTTCAGTCAAGTACAATGTCTATCCCTTGTTCAAGATACCAAACAATATAATTAATTATCAATAGTTAATTAGCTCAATAGTTAATTAGCTAATTGGTCAATTTTCTAAAAAATTGATTCTTTTGTTGCCAATAAAAGAAATAACTGCGCAAAATTTCAGCTTGATTGGTTGTGGGAGAAATAACGTTTACAAACTTTTTTTACCAGACAGACAGAGAGACAGACTGACAGACGAAGTGAGTCTATATAAGATTTGTAAAACAAAAAGATTACCTTTCACGTGATCATTTAAATTGTATTTCATCTGTCTATCTAACATTCCCAGAACAACTCTGTCCGGCTACGGAGTAGGCAAAGTCGTGGAAGGAATACACAACAAAAACTGTGAACACAATGACAATCTACACAGAGATCTATGTAAAGGGGACTATGTCAAGAGATAAACACACTCTCAGTCTGTTGTACTGTTAGGACCACTTATGAAACAACGTTACTGGAGTGTAGAGTTTTCTTCATGTTGGGGGGGGGGGGATCACAATATGTGTGTGGGGGGGGGGGGGGGGTAGGGAAATTTCACACGCGAAAAAAAAAAGATAATATGAAAGTTCATTTTAACACTTGTTAAAATTCTCTTGATATTTGTACCTACTTGTGTTTGTTTGTTTTCTGATTTGATAAACTTCTTGAACCGCGCGGAGACTCCAGTCAATAGTCATGTCATTAAATATATTTATCTATAAATTTATTAATCTATTTTTGTAAACGCCAAAGATAATCCCGTAAGTCGTATAATACCAAAACAAAAAAAAATGTTTTCATTCAAATGTTAAAAACTTACATGTATATTTTTATTTTCAATTAGCACGACTCTTATGATCAAATAGGTTACCTACAGGAAGCCTTCTCTATAACACCAACCTTTCTGTTCAGTACACTGTTTGTTAACCAGTTTTAAAGATAACAATAACAATTTTATCACGCGTGTTTCTCATATCCCTACTAGCTATACTGCACAGTATTTAGAAGTGATTAACTATTGAAGAATTAAAGTTTAGCTACACATTATGCTAAATAGTTGACAGGTTCCTAGACTCAATACCAAATAGATACAAACAAAATGTATATTTTAAAAAGTGGAAATAACCTTCAAGTCCAGTCTCACTGTTTGACCTATACACAGGCCTCGCGAAAATGACACTAAAAAAAAAACAGGATGTCCTGACAACTCAATTTTAGTGTGTAAGATGTCAATATATATAGAGTTCACTATAAATGTAGATGAATCACGGCTAAGAGGTGAATCCCAGACCCTAGCTTTGTTGCTCACAGTTTGGTCATAGACTATTTTGAATGACTACTTTAGACCTAGTCGAGTGTTGTTTAGATTACTCAACGAGGACAGTGTACCCACCTTCAATTACTAATAGCGAGATTTTGTTGTTAAAAAAAAAAAAAACTTCAATGGCGGAACTACCAATAGAATTGATGTACACATGTTTACATCGTTGCATCTTTCCTACACTCGACGTCTTCTATTAGTTATCGAACTACTTTATTTTCAAGCAAAAACTTTGTATAGCCTATAAAGGTACTAGTTCATTTGTAATGTTTATTCGTTGTCCAGATCTGCGGTAGAACTGTGAAAGCAATGTACTATTTAGTTCTGTTTGTATGTTTTATATACAACTTTATAATGCCACCCTCCCCCATATGTTATTGTGACAGTAAAGTTGAATGTTTTCATTTCATAATAAACTATTTACAACTTTACATTATACTTGGTCTGAATGGTAACGGCACAGAATTGATATAAATGCAGGGAAAGGGTTATCCTGACCTGTGTAAATGACTCAAACAATCTATTAGACCCCAATGGTCAGCGAGATGACTGTAGGGGTCCGAAAAAAGATGAAAAATGTTCTTCGCTAAAA
This sequence comes from Biomphalaria pfeifferi, assembly GCA_030265305.1. Classification (NCBI taxonomy): domain Eukaryota; kingdom Metazoa; phylum Mollusca; class Gastropoda; family Planorbidae; genus Biomphalaria; species Biomphalaria pfeifferi. Next base: position 2,195,674 of record JASAOG010000025.1, read on the forward strand.
TCCAGTTTCTACGATCGATATTTTAATAATAATCAACTCGCCCCTCACTACTGTATGACGACCTAAATCAAAGATTTGAAGACATTCCTTACTTGGCGACTCCCGACTAGGTCTTGAACCATTTAGCGCGGACAAACTCCGATCCCAATCGCAGATGAATCCATTCTAATACAGGAGTAGCTTATTGAATATACAGAAAACCTGGAACTTTAATATTTGAAAAAAGATACCCAACAACTTTTAAAACAGCTTCCAATTTTATATCCTGCATGATGGTTCATCGTACAGAAGTTGTTGACTACCTTACCGTCTTATTTGGTAAAACGTGGATGTAGTGACGTTATGAGCCTCCACAACTAAAGAAACTGACTAGAAACTTGTAATCGTACTTTTTCCAAACATAAAATATCTCGTTTGTCCAAGTCATTGTTTCTGTTTTATTTATTTATTTTAAACAAAATTATAATTTCAATAAACACTCCAGCAAACTGATTTTTAGCTGCCCCAGAAAGGGTAAAAGACGCTATTAGTTTTGTGTGGAATGTCTGTCCGTCCGTCTCATTTAGATCTCGTAAACTAGAAAAGATAGTGAAAATCCGACATCATAATATTCAAAGTTCTGATGCAACGGCTACTTTTTTCTTTTCAGAAAGCGAAAAATCTAATTTTTTAAATCACTTATGTAACCACTTTTACAACTATTCACTATTAATAGTAACAGACACGGGAAGTTTTATTATTAGGTGAAATTACTCTTTACCATATTTATAACACATTTATGCAAACGGTTGTAAATTTTTTTGTCCAATTTTTTAAATTTTACATTTGTATTGTTAAGTTATGTAGGTTCTGTTATAGTAAGTAATATTTACTCACAAAAAATGTTTCCTTTTTTTTTAAAGCGAAAAAATCTATTTAGTATGCATATAAGTTGAACATAATTTAAAACAACAATTAATAAGTAGTTTTTCATACAATAGAGTGAACTACTATACAAAACCTATATAATATAATCAAACACGTAATTAAAGGAAATTTTTTTTTTTTTACGGAAATGTTTTTTTCTTCAGGAATAAGAGATTGACCCTTTACAAAACAATTAGATCAATTTGAAATTCATTATAAGTCATCAGTTAGGCCAGACTCACATCTAACTTCACATTCACTTTCACCTATACTTTGGTCTGCTGGACCGCTGGGGGCACCACACAAGATCTGTTAACCTTTTTTCTCCATTCTTCTCTGTCATTAGTCTTTAATAGAATTTCATTCTGATAATATTGAAACCTGCCTTTTTACCTGCCTGGGTGGACCACAAGGGGGCCGATTTTCAGTTTGTGTTTCCACACAAACTATCTTTGTAACCTTGTTGTTTTTTTCACATTTTTTATTTATATGCTATGCATTTATGTAGCTTTTTTCCCTACTTAGGGGTCCAGTTTTGAGAATATAAATGGGTCCCTATATCAAAAACGTTTGAAAACGTCTGTACTAGACCAAAACTGGTGGTAAGCAAGTAACACTATTACCTTGTACATTTGGTGTAGAATATTTTACTTTAATGTGTGTACTTCAGATTTTAACAATATTGAATCACTAAAATTGACAAATAAAGTCCTTACATTTTGTTCTAGAAGGTAAAGAAATTGATTTTAGGAAGCAAAGGCCATATTGCAGAAATTCAGAAACAAACCGTAGAACAAGCACAAGAATATAAATACCACAAAAATTCACAAACGACTTTTCTACCTCAGAAAGCTAAGAAAATTTAACATCGACAAAACAAAAAACTTTCTATCCAGCAACCATCAGCAGCACCTGCAGGTATGGTAATACTTCTATCCAGCAACCATCAGCAGCACCTGCAGGTATGGTAATACTTCTATCCAGCAACCATCAGCAGCACCTGCAGGTATGGTAATACTTCACTGGCACAAAGACTTGGACTAAATAGACTAATTAAAAATGCATCGTATATAACTCGAACAAAACACGATTGCTAAAGACAACCTGCACCCATTAAACCACTGTTACATAAGATCTGAACGAAGTGGTGGTCTCCTTTCGATTAGAACTAAAACAAAGATTTAAAAACTTTATCCCACTTTCGGTCGGAGAGCTACAAGATCAGCTGTCGTCATCGAGACGTAGCCTACACGAAAGTCTAATTCATAAAGAGCTGGTTGTGACTGTTGCATGTGTTTCGTGTGTGAATGTTCGAATTTTTCATCTATATTGTTATTCTACAGTAGTTACACTGAGGTTGTCAATTGTAGTCAAACTGAATTTCCTTTTTGATTGGATCAATAAAAATTATCTTAATTATATATCCTTAAAAACTCTATATAAAGAGTTCATTTGTTTAAATTCAAGTTGATTTTTGACTCATTTCAAAATAAACTACTCAAAAATAGTTCAATTTTCAAAATGTACTTTTCCCTTTATTGGTCAAATTAGTATCCTCTGCCCATCCATTTTAGACTCCATTTATCTACATTTACTGAAACATTTTCCGTTGATTTAATCGTAAGAGTTTCAGATCCCAAGAAATCAAATTTAAAATTTGTCAATCATTGAAAACTTAGTGTCCCCTTGACAGCAGTTTTTTTTTAGTTAATTTTACACCTGAACATTTAAAACTACACATTGACTTCAACTAATAAACGTTAACCCCCCCCCCCCCCCCACCTAACCATTTTTTATCTTAGTACATATTGTTCAGAGGGTAAAAGAACTAAAATACGTAACAGAAATTCTATTTTATATAAACAAGTCAAAATCAAGTTACTGTAACAAATTTTAATGTAAAAACAGAATAAAATCGTGAAAGCAAAGCAGTGGACTCTTCATAATCCGTCTCTATTAATCTATACAAAATGTTTCATTTATAGTAAAAAAAATACACAAAAGCATTTCTTAAAATAATATTTCCATTTCTACAGATTATGTACAGTAAAACTTTTACACAATTTTAAAATTATGCACACATATTAGGAATGAAAATATTAGCTTTTTAAAAAAAACTTTAAAAGAATAAAAGGTTAAGGAAGATCATTTGAGCATTAAAACTGATCGTCTTTAGTCTTACAGTCACAGCTTTTAAAAATGGAGATTTTTAAACAGTAAAATTTAAAATAAACTTTAAAATATATACATGGTCAGCAGCTATAAAAATGTCAACTCTATTTGAACTGATATCTACCCAAATGTGAAAGTCTATTCAACAACAACAGTTGGACTCGTCAGACGAGCACAAAAAAGGTTGCGCGTAAGAGCAGTCAATGTCATTCCACTTGTACATCGGACTTGTCCAGTTGTACACTTCCAAACAATTCTCCCGATGTCCCTGAGGACTAAAAGAACTTGGCTGACCTACATCCCACTGACTGGGATCAAATTGTTCGATGCTTTTCCCAGTGTAGTTCCACTGCCACTCGCCACTCAAGCTTGAAGCACCCAACCAAATTCCTTGCTTTGTTTTGGCTATTTGCAGGTATGGTATCAGGAAGTCGTTGTCCTCTTTCTTGCAGATCTCAGCTAGATGGACGTCGTTTCCTTTGGTGAGACAAAACTCTCTGGCCGAGTTCCATGAGAGCTGCTTCCTATAGAGGCAGTAGCATGTTCCAGAGTATTTGACTATTAAATCCGCTGTCACTTTGCACCCTCCTTTGTTGATAGCCTCGAGCAATTCCTTACTAGACTGAACATGAAGTGTTTCCAAGGACGAAAGCTTCTCGTTCAAGCTGCTCTCAATATTTTTTCCAACGGTTAAGATGGAGGAGAGTATCGTAGTGAAGATGGCAGCTACGCTGAATATAAAGCAGCAAGTGGCGAGGGACATGAATTTTTTACTTTTTTCACTCTGCTCTGGAGAACGACCCAGAATATGTCTTCGGGTAGGGCTCAAATCATATTGGTCCACGGACTCGAGCTGCGAATATGTTCCCGTATCTGGATGTTCCGAGGGATGCTCGGGTAGATCCAAGTGAGATGGGCGTTTGGCGATGGGAGGGATACCCCTGTGTGGCGCATGATGGGCGCCGTTGGCTGAACTACTGCCGCTTGAAACGTTGTAAGACGTAGCTGAAGCTGGAGAAGTCCCACCAGATTCCTTTACTTCAGACTTGGATTTCGCAGGGGAGATGTGCGGATTGAGCTTGGCACTGTCGACGGATCTCGTGGTACTAGTTGGTGATGTCTTTGATGTCGATGCCACGGGTCTGTCATTAGGTGGTGAAGGCTCCAAGTAAACATTCGAACTCGGATGGCCATTATTACTTTGTGTTGGCCTGTTGGCATCTATCAACTCAAGGTACTCGGGCGTGCTTTTATTTAACATAGTTGACATTCTGTGGAGAAAAAAAACATTTTAGTCACGTAGAAAGAGTAAGAGAGGAAAGGAAAGAGTAAGAGAGGAAAGGAAAGAGTAAGAGAGGAAAGGAAAGAGTAAGAGAGGAAAGGAAAGAGTAAGAGAGGAAAGGAAAGAGTAAGAGAGGAAAGGAAAGAGTAAGAGAGGAAAGGAAAGAGTAAGAGAGGAAAGGAAAGAGTAAGAGAGGAAAGGAAAGAGTAAGAGAGGAAAGGAAAGAGTAAGAGAGGAAAGGAAAGAGTAAGAGAGGAAAGGAAAGAGTAAGAGAGGAAAGGAAAGAGTAAGAGAGGAAAGGAAAGAGTAAGAGAGGAAAGGAAAGAGTAAGAGAGGAAAGGAAAGAGTAAGAGAGGAAAGGAAAGAGTAAGAGAGGAAAGGAAAGAGTAAGAGAGGAAAGGAAAGAGTAAGAGAGGAAAGGAAAGAGTAAGAGAGGAAAGGAAAGAGTAAGAGAGGAAAGGAAAGAGTAAGAGAGGAAAGGAAAGAGTAAGAGAGGAAAGGAAAGAGTAAGAGAGGAAAGGAAAGAGTAAGAGAGGAAAGGAAAGAGTAAGAGAGGAAAGGAAAGAGTAAGAGAGGAAAGGAAAGAGTAAGAGAGGAAAGGAAAGAGTAAGAGAGGAAAGGAAAGAGTAAGAGAGGAAAGGAAAGAGAAAGAGGAAAGGAAAGAGAAAGAGAGGAAAGGAAAGAGAAAGAGAGGAAAGGAAAGAGTAAGAGAGGAAAGGAAAGAGTAAGAGAGGAAAGGAAAGAGTAAGAGAGGAAAGGAAAGAGTAAGAGAGGAAAGGAAAGAGTAAGAGAGGAAAGGAAAGAGTAAGAGAGGAAAGGAAAGAGTAAGAGAGGAAAGGAAAGAGTAAGAGAGGAAAGGAAAGAGTAAGTGAGGAAAGGAAAAGGTAAGTGAGGAAAGGAAAAGGTAAGAGAGGAAAGGAAAGAGTAAGAAAGGAAAGAGTAAGAAAGGAAAGAGTAAGAAAGGAAAGAGTAAGAAAGGAAAGAGTAAGAAAGGAAAGAGTAAGAAAGGAAAGAGTAAGAAAGGAAAGAGTAAGAAAGGAAAGAGTAAGAAAGGAAAGAGTAAGAAAGGAAAGAGTAAGAAAGGAAAGAGTAAGAAAGGAAAGAGTAAGAAAGGAAAGAGTAAGAAAGGAAAGAGTAAGAAAGGAAAGAGTAAGAAAGGAAAGAGTAAGAAAGGAAAGAGTAAGAAAGGAAAGAGTAAGAAAGGAAAGAGTAAGAAAGGAAAGAGTAAGAAAGGAAAGAGTAAGAAAGGAAAGAGTAAGAAAGGAAAGAGTAAGAAAGGAAAGAGTAAGAAAGGAAAGAGTAAGAAAGGAAAGAGTAAGAAAGGAAAGAGTAAGAGAGGAAAGAGTAAGAGAGGAAAGAGTAAGAAAGGAAAGAGTAAGAAAGGAAAGAGTAAGAAAGGAAAGAGTAAGAAAGGAAAGAGTAAGAAAGGAAAGAGTAAGAAAGGAAAGAGTAAGAAAGGAAAGGAAAGAGAAAGGAAAGGAAAGAGAGGAAAGAGTAAGGAAAGGAAAGGAAAGAGTAAGAAAGGGGAAAGGAGAGAGAAAAAAAAAAGAACGGCTTTACGTTCGGGGTTTGATTTTCTCCCATTACATGATACACGGTAGTCCAGACACCGAGTACTTGATCATACTTGGATCGAGCTTTTATTCACACAAGAAAGGTTTCAGTGTCATGGAATTACAAAATAGGAAAATTGAAAATAAGGTTTGAGTTGAGAACTTGTTTTAAAGATTTTACTGCTCCTTTTTATTAACATGTAATTCCTTTTAAAATTTGAATTTAGAATTGAAATAATTGACCTAAACGCGATCAAATTTAAGTTTCAGGGTATATTTTCAAGATTAGACATCTTAAACATCTATTACTGCTTGATCTATCTCAATGTATATCCAGCACGTGTAGAATGCGTCGTTTCCGGGTGGGAACCCTGCCCGCCGCCACCTCCTGTGGGAAGTTTGTGCTAGGATGTGATAAATTCTGAAAGAACATCCGAAACCAAAAATTCACTAGAATAACAAACAGGAAAAGTTAGACTAAATGAATTTAATATTGTATATGATGAACAACATACGAGTTTTTAAGAAATGCATAGGAAAAATTTTAAGGCAACTTTTAAAAAGGTAATTTTTTTTTTGTAATCTTAATGTTTTATTTAAATACGTACTAGACATATGTTGAGATATATATTGGAATCGTTGACAATTATGGATTCTTATTCGTACAGAATAAGTTGGTCAATTCTGAGTACTTTTCAAAGAGCAATTAATCTTTGAAGACATGAAAGGGAAGATAAATCATCTTTGGGATCCGACTCTCCCCAACCCCAAGACAAGATCCAGTTACTTTCATCAATAGCGGTGAGGCCAGAGGCCGAGCATTTCTGAAATGCAGGTCTTCCTACTATTTACTATTGATGGATAATAAACAGCAGGTTAACTTTTAAGTGGAACAGGTGGTAGATGACCTATTATCCATTTGCAATGTACTGGGCTGTGCATTTAAACCCCCAAGAGGTGGTAAGGATGGTATGCTTCGTTTCCATGGATTTACATTTTATTATTACCAGCCTGCCTGTGAGACAGGTAACCATGACATTCCTAAATCAACTCCGACTTCCGAAAATTGAGAATGAGTAAGATGATTATAATAAAGGATGAAATTTTAAACCACTACAGGTAGTTTGGATTAGGTACTGTGTCGTATGACCGTAATCTTTTACATGGTTTGATACATGTATTCGATACCCGATATATCTTAGTATCAATGTAATTTACAGTCAACACTGAGCTTGTTTAGACATTGTCGGACATGACTCACTGTCAAGTCATTATTTAAGGTACAATGGAGGGAGTACGAAGGTTGGTCTAAAGAGAAGATAGATGAACAACGTAACAAATATTTTATTTTTAAATTCTGCTAAGGACAACTAACCAGGAAGTCAGGAAAAAAATTTCACAGCGCCCCTGTGACGCAATGCAAACGACTGACTATAATGATTGCTATTAGTCTAGAGTTCGCTCATTGTTAAACTGAGGGACTATTTTGTCATCCAGGAGCATGAGGACTTTAGACTTGCATGCCATACTTTTAAAGAGTACTTTTAAATTAAATTTAAATTTTCCTTCGTTTAAAATAAAATATATGCATATTAAAGCAAAAATGAACATTGTTAGGGTTGACCGGAGTTGAATCCGGAGTTGTCAATTACCAACACTCTATAGACACGCTTTACCACGTCATAGGTGCCAACTCATTTGTAGTAGTGTTAAAAGTAGCTGACCAAGCAAAATATGAATATTTTTTCCATATAGGGGGCCCCTTTCTTGTGGAATCCTCCGGCAGTAGCTCCACCTGCCCTCCCTTAAATGCAGTTATGCACAGTATTTGTTATAAAAATCTTACTAGCGCAAGAAAAACAGGGTCGGTTCCTACGTATATGATATTTAATGTAACAGAACTTCTGGGAAGACATGGAAAGGAGATTAAATTACATTTAAATGTTTAAAACAAATGATATTCTATTAGTTTAAGAAGGCGCGGTGGCTAAGTGGTGAGGCGCTTGGCTCTCGAACTGGAAGGTCCCGGGTTCCAATCCTGTCTTTTTTTTAATTTAGAAATCTTTAGGTCGCCTCCAAGTTCCCCCAGCTCTAATTGTAAATGACAGTTGGGTAAAAGTAAAGGCAGTCGTTGTGCTAGCCGCATGACACCCTCGATAATCGTGGGCCACAGAAAGAGACCTTTACATCATCTGCCCTATAGACCATATGGTCTGAGTGAGGTAATTACTTTTTAGTTTTATTAACAATTTAAAGTGAAATTATTGTAAGAGAAGGTTGGTGCCTCGACTTATCACCTTTGTAATTAGTAAACGTCTAAGTTTATTAGCGGTGATCTAAATACAGGTTTTGTTTTATACACACAATGTTAAAAGTCTTTCATACCTCTTAATCTGAAGTCAATAGACACCTCTCTGTAGCACCACTCTGTAGCACCTCTCTGTAGCACCACTTGTCCACGTCTTGTGTGTCCACTATTAAGTGATGTGTGACTGGTGGCCAATTTGCTGTCCTCCACGCACACACAGACACGCACACACTAAACAAGCTCCAAAGCGTGAAACAATGTTTGGGTTGAGATGAACTCCAGTTAACAAACTTTTTGTACTGACCTCAGTAGATACTCAGAGGCGAATCGTAGGTTTGAGGAAAAAGAAAACACTTATGGGTGTGTAGAATCAAAACTGTTTAGGATTGGAAATGGGGTTGGGGGGTCAAGGATCTTTAGTTATGTATTCCCCCTTAATATGCTTCCGTTGTGTATTTTTAAAGACCATATAAGCCCGTGGGCTACTAGTGTTGAATGCAGTCAGGCGTGACGGTAAAATCAGAAGACATACTCAAGTCCAGTAAATGTGACTAAAAAAAAGTATTTCTTAAAATGTGAAACAATGACATGCGCAGAGGCGTCGTTAAATTTACTGACTCATGGGCAGGTAAGGGCCCTAGTGTAACTCTTTCGCCAACTGTAACCTAAGTTTCAAAGCATTAATTAGGTGTGAATATGAAGTATTCCTTAGGCCCCTATGTGACCGCAGTGGGCCCCGCACTTTCATAGGACCCGCGCTATATGTAAGTGTAAATTATTAAATTTAACCATTTTATAACTTACAACAGATTTCACGCGGCCGCCTGATTTACCAGGCGCTCCTTGAAATCATCTGAATTTGCAAAATACACGAAAAAGTCATGGAAATCTCCGGAAATTATTAAAATCTTTTGAAAACATACAAATCTCATTAAACATATAGACAAAAATTGTCATTTTGGGGTGTCATTCAATATGAAAAACGCCAATCCTACGCGCGTTAAATAAAAACGGCATTATGCATTAGCCGTAATTGTGTAATCTGGTGAAAGAAGCTTCTCTCGCCTCAAACTAATGAAGAATTACTTGAGATTTGAGGTCAACAGTTCTCGTACATAGATTGAAACATTTGGTAATTTTTTGCTATTGAGCGTGATCTATGTAGGAAATAAATTTTTTTGATGCTATACTGTATGACTTCACTACACGCAAGGCTAGTAAAGTAATTATGTACGTAGTAAAGAATGAATAAAATGCAAAGACGAATTTTTTTTCTAATACAAACTCTTAAATTTCACTTATTAGCCGTATCCCTACCCAAACTTGGCCCGGCGAAATCCGTTTCGCATAGGGCCCCACAACGGTTGAGTCCACCGGCTCTGCTTTTTAGTGACGGGTGAATACATAGTAGATTACTTGTTCTCCTCTCCCCCCCCCCTCTTTTTTTCGCCACTAAAACAACGTGGGGTAGAAATAAAAAAGAGTGATCTTTCCATGACTTCTTGGTCACAATGGTTGAGCCCGGCCCTGCTATTTTGTGACGGGTGAATACTACTTGTTCTCCCCCCAACCCCCTCTTTTTGTTCGTATGGTAACTTTAGTCTGTCGGACTTGCAGAAATACAGTGTGATCTTTCCTTTACTTCTTGCGTGTCCAAACTGTTGAGCCATGAAAAGAACTATTTATATAGATAGATTCCTCGCTCTAAGTCTGTAAATGGTTGTGAAAGTTGGACACTGGACGCTGAGGCTGAAAGAGGAATCCAAGCCTTTGAGAGGAAATGCTACAGAAAAAAAATGCTGGGCATCAGATACCAGGACAAGAAAACAAATGAGTTTGTAATTTAACAAGTCAACATTCTGGCTGGCAAAAAATAAGAACTACTCAATACTACGAAGAGATGAAATCTGAGCGATCATATCATAAGGCATGCCTCACTATCAAAAGTCATTCTTCAAGGTACAGTGGAAGGAGCACGAAGAAAGGGTCGTCCATAAAAGGTCTGGTTGGATAACATATAAGAATGGACCGGCCTCTCTCTTGATATCTTGCTAAGAACAGCTGCTGACCTGCCAAAATGAAGGGTTTTAAATTATTATGGTAATGCTCACAACTATGAAGGAACAGATGACGATGAAGATGATGAGATGAATGAAATACATTCAAGCTTTGTGAAAGACATTCTGCATCTCTTCCAAAAATAAATTATAAAGGGAAAAAATTATCTTAATACAATTTCTTTTATTGGTAATTAATTACTAAGTTTGATATCGAATAAGGAAAATAACTTCTATACTATTGAAAGATGTGAATACGGAGTTCTTTCCCTTAGATGAGTTTTTTTTGTCTTTGTGTTTTACACAGTAGTTGAAGCAACAATCACAGACATTGTCTCAAGAATAGACTAGGCACCTGAAGAAAATAGAGCAGATGGCTTCGTGGAGAACCCGCAGTCAGTGGCTTTCACCGATCGACCTCCACCTGAACTGTCAAACCTCCAAGGCACTGTTATGAACTTTTTTCTTTTCGGGATAAAAGCGCTTAGAAAGGGGGGGGATGTTCTAACCCTGCCCTGCCCACCGCCATCCAAGCTCGTGCAGAAGATGCGCACTGTTACAGACTAGACAAGGAAGAAAGTTAACTCTTAACGTCACGAAGTTTCGCCCGAGTTAAGAACTTATAAAGAAGCTGGACTAAAGGGGAAGAACTCCGCCCTTAAAACTATCTATCAATAATGTACACGTTATTTCCTTTCTTCGATATCAAACAAAATAATTAATGACTAATAACTAACTGACTCACTGGAATCATGTTAGGTACAATAAATAATTGTTTAAAGTATCAACGTGATCGGAGAATGTGCTAGGTGGAAATAGCGTTAATAAGATAAGATAAGATAATTGTATTGATCCAATCAAATAAAAACTCAGTTTGACTACAATTGACAACTTCAGCGTAACTACTGTACAATAACAGTATAAATAAAAAAAATTCGAACAACATTCACACACGAAACACATACACATTCACAACCAGCGCTTTATGAATTTGACTTCTATGTACCTCTCGATGACGACAGCTGATCTTGTAACACTCTGACCGAAAGTGGGATAAAGGAGTTTTTAAATCTTTCAGTTTTAGTCCTAATGGAAAGGAGACAACCACTTCGTTCAGATCTTCTGTAACAGTGGTTTAATGGGTGCAGGTTGTCTCTAAGAATCGAGAGTGTTTTGGAAAGGCAACTTTCATGAAAAGGCTCTTCAAGAGATGGTAGCTGTGTTTGAGTCATATGAGATGCTTTTTTAATTAGTCTATTTAGTCTAAATCTTTGTGCCAGTGAGGTATTACCATACCAACAGGTGATGGCAAAGTTGATTAGACTGCTTATGGTTGCTGTATAAATAAGTTTAATTATTGTTTTGTCGATGTTTAATTTTCTTAGCTTTCTGAGATAGAAGAGTCGCTGGTGAATTTTTGTGTAGAGGTTTTGACAGTGTTCACTCCATTACAGTTTGTTGTTGATGGTTGTTCCTAGATATTTATATTCTTGTACATGTTCTATGGTTTGATTGTTTATCTGAATTTCTGCAATATGTCCTTTATGTTTCAGAAAGTCAATAATCATTTCTTTAGTTTTCTAAACATTTAAAATTAGAAAGTTGTCTATTGGTAAAAGGTGCTAATTGTTGAATGGTACGGATTTTCTTCACCTGCATTAAGGCCAATGATTGTTGTGTCGTCAGCAAATTTTATGATGGTTGTGTCAGCTGATGAGCTCTGAATGTAATTTGTGTAAATAGTATACAATACTGGTGACAGGACGCACCACTGCGGCGCTCCAGTGCTAAGCTCTCTCGTGCCTGACACATGCCCGTTCACTTTTACATATTGTGGGCGTTTTATAAGAAAGTTTAGAATCCAAGCTTGTATGTTTTTGCTAACGTTCAATTCAGATAGTTTATGTATCATGCGATGTGGTTGGATGGTGTTCAATGCAGATGAAAAATGTACGAATAATACTCTGGCGTAGTGTCTCTGAGTATCAAGATGATGGTATAGACAATTCAGCAAGAATAGTATTGCATATTCTGTACTTCTTGACGGCTTGTAAGCGAACTGGTGCGGGTCAAGACGTGTTTCGACTTCTTTGAGTAGATGTTTTAAAATCATTTTCTCCAGGCATTTCATTGGAATTGATGTAAGGGCTACGGGACGTAGGTTGTTGTTGGAAGCAATGATCTTCTTTTTGGGTACTGGAATTATTTCAGATGTCTTCCAAATGGAAGGTATTTTGTGCGTTCGCCAGGACTTGTTGAATATAGCACAAAAGATATAAGCCAGTTGTTCCGCACATAGCTTTACAAGTTTGCCTCTTCATTTGTCGGATCCCGTGTGTTTGGCGGTGCTTACTTGTTTAAATATTTTAGTCACTTCTTGTTTATTAAACAGTTCTTGAGACTGGTTCATATTACTATTTTCAAATGATGCCAATAAATCTTGGTGGTCTTTCTCGAAGTTGTGGCAGTCAAATCGGCTGTAGAAATCATTTAATTCATTGACAAATGTGTTATTGTCAGTGACGCACATTGGTTCGCGCTTGGGTACGTAGCCAGTAATTTGTTTCAAGCCACTCTAACAAGCTTTAGAGTTATTTTTCTTGAAAGAGCTTTCAATGTTTTCCTTGAATCTCTCTTTTCCTTCAATTAATTTCTTTTTAATGGCCTTTTTTTGGCTGAGATTAATTCAGAAGAACTGCTCTTGAACATTCTTTTCTTGTATAGAATTTGTTCCTTTATTTCTTTGGTCATCCGGGGTCTATTGTTACTGAATGTTTTAATTTTCTTCTTTGGTACAATCATGTTTTTACAGAACTGAATATACGAATTAACGGTTATTGTAAGTTCATCTAGGTCAGGGCAGTTGTTTACAAACATGTCCCAATCTGTTTGCTCCAGACAACTTTGTAGCTGTAAAACATCTTATCAGACCATGACTGGATGGACTGTACTTCGGTTTTTTTTTTGTTTTTAAAACCGGTTTGTACATGGGTGTAAGATGGATCATTGTGTGGTCCGACTCTCCGAGGGGAAATAACGATCGAGATGTGTTGGCCATTTGTATGTTGCTTTAAGGGGACTAAACCAACAAATTTAGCCTTATCTGAATACTGAATAATTAGTTTCCCTTGTTGGTATCTAACGAAATAATTAATTTCCAATAATTAATTGACAAATTGGCTACTTTTTTGTTTTTTATTGATTCGTGTCTTGTTTACGCGAATGAATACTTGTGCCAAATTTCAACTTGATCTGAGAATGGGTGTAGGAGAAATAATGTGTACACACTTTTTTTATCGAGTGAGTTGATATAAGCTTTGTAATACAACACTCGTATTGTTATCCTATTGTTGTAAGTTATACAGCCCTCAGAACGATAGTCTCCTTATGGAGAGGTAAATTCAAGTCATCTAGTCTTTACCAACCTACGTATTTGATTGACTATGTATAGGAATGTATGAGAGTATATTCAGACAATTTGTTCGAAAGACTCAGAACAACAAATCCGCTACGTCGTGTACGGTGTCACAACTATTTGGACACGTCATTTCTCTCACTTTCCATTCTATGATCCAGTTAAAACCTGACATTTGTTCATTGTCCCCTAACAAAACACGAATTATTTTTTAGTGGTAATTTCTTTTGTTTTATACAGAAAGGGGAGATAAATATTGCAGTATTGTGATATGCGCAAGTAATGTTTGCGGTTAATTCCCTTACATAAGCTTTTTTTTTTTTTAAGTTTACATGTAAGCATTAGAACAGACGGTGTGTGTGTGTGTGTGTGTGTGTTGGGGGGGGGGTGTTCCAAAAACCACTTCCTGTTTGTGCACCAACCATCTCCCCTTTTTACACTTTTTTCCCCCTTTTTATTTTTTAGTTTTATTGAAGTACTTGACCGTAGGGGGGGGGAGTAATTCAGTCTAGTCGCCTGTGTACTGCAGCTGGAGGTCTTAAACATTATTTGTTCGTGTTTTAAGTTTCCTATTTAGGTCACATCTTTATTTCTAAGTATAAACTTAATATTTATCGTACATAATATTCTTTGTAATGGTGAGACAGGCACCGCAACTCCAGCATTACGTTACTGTTCTTTCGCATAATTACCGTCTCTTAAGTCACCTTAATGCTAGATGTTTAATGGTTGTCTAGGCAAGTTGCACACAAAGCGTCCCGATATCCATTGTGGATCTCGGCCATTGAACCATGAGGATTAAAAGCCTTACTTTTGCTTTTTTGTAAATACTTTTTTTGAATATGACCAAGAAGTGGGATAAAATTAAATTGTAGAATTAAATATAGGCGTGGACTTAAGGTGTAGCCGCTGTAGTGTTAGCCTTTAGTGTATTAACAGACCAGCTACGCTTGTGGTGTACATACACATTGTAGATCACGTAACAAGGATTCAGATTTATTACGCATGCAATAGCATTTCTATAGAGTTTAAAACTTATCATTTTCATTTTGAATCTTTGTGTTTAATGTCAAGTTGTACACGTCAAGAAGTTAGTTGCATTGCGTGTTTAAATATCTCAAGTCACTCGGAACATTTTGGTAAAAAGTGTTCAACATTTGTTTAACTCAGATAAATATTGAGCTTAATCCTGCCAACCCTACCATAAGACAATTGGGTTGTATACAAGGTTGTATTTGTGTGGGTTATTTTGTGTTACATTACTAATGTTCGGCAATTTTATTTTATTATATTTTGAAGACTTTGTACATTCACATGGGAGGACATTCAACAAGACTTCTGCATGTATTATTAATAATCTAATGCGAAACAAAGCTTTCATGAAATTTTATTAATTTTTAAAACAAGTACAGTTTGGTATACATTCCTAAAATCAATTGCATTCTTAAAATCAATAGCGTCTAAATATTTTGTATATATATAGTACATAAATCTTGAAATGTTACCTTAAAAACTTTATTTTGAAAAAAAATCTTGCTATAAGCATAAAATGAATTTATGTGGATAAAAGTATAGAATGTAAAAGATCAATATATATATACACTATATACACACAGGTGCAAATTAAAATACTGTCAAACGTGTTACAAACCTTTATTATATATATATATATATATATATATATATATATATATATATATATATATATATATATATATATATATATATATATATATACACACACACAGGTGCAGATTAAGATACTGTCAAACGTGTTACAAACCTTTACATTTACAGGTAGGAAGGTAACGGGTGTGTGAACATAAAAACATCCTCCGAGCCTCACAATCTGTGTTCTTCCAGGCATAATTAAAATCAAACTTCTTAGTCACTTCCAAACATTCCCTTGCATTATCGTCTGCCTCGGTAGAAGGGGCCTTAACGATGTGCTGGGACCATGGGGAGGGTTGGGGTTGAAATTTTGAGAATCGTAAGCCAGTTCTGTTCCAGGTCCACGAACCCTTGCCCTGTCGTAAACCACCTAACCAGACTCCGTAGCCTGGATTTGAGGCCTGCAATATGGCGTTCAGAAAAATGTTGGCCTCTGTCGTTTCTATTTCCGCCAGGAAGTTGTCCCTGCCTTGACTGCGGCAAAATGCTCTGGCGTTTTCCCATGACATCGGTTTGCTATAGAAACAAAAACACTTTTCATGGTAGGAAATGTTAAAATTCGGAGCCATAATGGCACCGCACATTTGTCTGTAAACAGTGTCCGCTAGAGCTATTGAAGTGTCTTGTTTACCATCTAGTTGGTTGAACCAACCAAACAAAGAGGCCATGAGACCTATGAAAACTAAGCTCAGTCCGATTAGGTTACAATACGTCGATGTGCGCACGTCTTTCTTTAATGCTATATTAGGATTATCGGGATTTAGGTTGTACATACTTCTTTCCTCGCTGGGCGGAGAGTATGGTCCAGGTGCGTCCTCGTCATCCAAACCCAGCGGCAAAAAGGAGCGCCCAACTGGATATGTTGGAAAACGGCTATAGCTGGGCAACTCTGGATCATTTTCTGAAATTAATCTTTGTTCTGACTCGACGAATTGGTCTACACGCCCAAAGAATGGAGACGCGTTTGGGTAGTCAGCATCATAGTTGATAGGAGAATCCACAGGGGGTTCAGGGTTTGTCTCAGCCGGTTGTTGAGTATCTGCATCGACATTTGGAGTATCTGCATCGACATTTGGAGTATCTGCATCGACATTTGGAGTATCTGCAGCGACATTTGGAGTATCTGCAGCGACATTTGGAGTATCTGCAGCGACATTTGGAGTATCTGCAGCGACATTTGGAGTATCTGCAGCGACATTTGGAGTATCTGCAGCGACATTTGGAGTATCTGCAGCGACATTTGGAGTATCTGCAGCGACATTTGGATTTGTAGCTTCTGGTTCACCAGGAACAACGGACTTTCTTTCAACTAATTCAATGCCTTCTTGAAGAGGTGGATTCTCTAAGGGCGTTGCCATTTTAACTTGCTTTCTATTAGAAAAAAAAAGTCAAGAAACAATTAAAAAACGTGGTTATGAAGAATGTAGTGTGGTAATGAACAAGTAGGCCGTATATTTAAGCTGAGGAGGTTTGTTGATACCACGAGCTGGTCTGGCATAATTCAGGGGGAGTTAAGTGGGGTCACAGAACGTGCTTTTGTGAGTTCTATCATATTTTAATTATCAGTTCACTTGTTTCTACACAAACTTTAAGTTACATCAATTGTCACCAGTTACATCAAGTTTTTTTTAGACGTTTCTACATTTAAAATATATCTACATCGCTTTAATTGTACGTGCTGCTTGGAGCTACAAACCAATGACCGGGATGCATCAATAAGCCTGGACGTTTAAAAGTGATCAAGACGTTACGACAGATTCAAATACACCTTTGCGTTTCTTGTTAATTAGCATACAAGTGGTATAGCTTGAAAGTTTAGTACAAGAGTCTTTTGAAGCTATAGGTTGAAAGTTCAGTACAAGAGTTTACTATTAAGCTTTAGGTTGAAAACTCCAGTACAAGAGTTAGTAGTATCAAACTATATGTAGAAAAGTTCAGTACAAGAGTTTTGAAGTTGTATCAAGCTATACGTAGAAAAGTTTATAACAAGAGTTTTGGAGTTCTATCAAGCTATAGGACGAAACTAAGAACCAAACAGTATCAAAAGTCTCGGACTGACCAAGAAAGCCGACCACCTAGCTAGGTCCAAGTACAAATGGCCAAATCCCCAACCAATGTTTTACACAAATTAATAGTCATTGTTTTATCTAATGTTAATGTGTGGGTTAAATGTGATTGAATAGGGCACTTGTTACAAGCTAATAGCTTTTTGTAGGTTCGTTTATGCCTGTACTAAAAACTAAGTGGATGGGTCACCACCTTATTAGCGATGGAGAATCTAGATAAGCTAACCTGCAAAAGTAAAATAAGCTTTCTTTCCAGGCGTTTATTAAACCTATTACAGATAAAACGAATTAGATAAAATTCACTATATGGCAAAATGAGCACTAGATCAAACGTTGAAAATGTTTAGTAAACAAACTGATGAGGAATGTCTATGTAGATAAGTAAAATAAGAGACGGGAATCAAATTGATTTGTCTACAGTTAGTGAGTTGTTTACGATCCTTTAATTATTGGATTAGAAAATGTCTTTAAAAAAATTGATTTAAACAGAAGTATCTTCTGATTAGAAACGTCTCTAGTTTCTAAGATTAGATTAAATTGACTTTTCAAATGAGCTCCTGGTAGAGTCTACAAGAGGACGCTGTACAAAAACATTCCCTGTGTTGTTGAAACGATTTGTAGCCTTAAAAAACAACAATCAACAATCGATGTATTTGTAGCCTTAAAAAACAATCAACAATCAATGTTATATTTGTAGATAGCTACACGGTATGATGATTCAACTAAAAGCTTGCTTCAACAGTATTCCACTAAGAGATATAAAGCTAGTACTTCAACAGTATTCCACTAAGAGATACAAAGCTAGTACTTCAACAGTATTCCACTAAGAGATTCAAAGCTAGTACTTCAACAGTATTCCACTAAGAGATACAAAGCTAGTACTTCAACAGTATTCCACTAAGAGATACAAAGCTAGTACTTCAACAGTGTTCCACTAATAGATACAAAGCTAGTACTTCAACAGTATTCCACTAAGAGATACAAAGCTAGTACTTCCAAAGTATTCCACTAAGAGATACAAAGCGCTAGTCTACTTACGTGTCCAGCTTCATGTAAAACAATGTGTCGTGTCTTGTCTTTAATGTGGGTCCAGTCGAGTCTCTTCTTACAATAAGGAAAGATAGTATATTATGCCAGTGTGTTTCTTTAAAATTGGCCAAACTTAAATACCTTCTATTGACCTCTTGTGTAGAGGCGGAAATTAGTTTAGACAACTGAGTGGGTTAAAGGATGAAAATGTTTGAGCGTAAAATTATTGGTTGAAACTATCACATAAATCTCCCCAAAGTACAATGTCCATGGATACCCCTTGACACCCCCATTGGAACGCCGACTTTGAGTATTTTGGTAAATGCTACACACATTTCGTGTCCCAGTCAAAATAAGTGACTAAAGCTCATTTTAACTCAATGTCAAGGTCGGTTTCAGTAATCCCCACAATGTAAAGGACTGATTATTACGCACACGATTTTGAAACGCTATTAGAAGAACCAGAAATAAAAAAATAACAGCATAACGCAAGCATAGGCGTAGCTAGGGTGGGGGACGGAGGGGGGAATTTGAAGGGGGCCCCCAAATGAGTGGGGTTTTTTTACATTAAAATTAAATATTATGCAAAATACAGGGACCCCCCAAAGAGGTCAAGCCCCCTCCCCCGGACCCTTAATGATGGCGAATTGCTAGCTACGCCACTGAACGCAAGTGTGTTGGACGTGGTTTCAGTGTAAGCGGGGTTAGATAGTGCAACAACTCCTATCGCGAAGGACTTCATGAACCCGGGGCCTATGTGACTACTAGGAGCCAAAAGGGGGGATTGTAAGATAGTCCTGTTTTACTTTTCAGTTGACGGTATGATGCATCATGATACTATTAGGTATAAGAAGTCGTTGCTGAATTGAGTATAAAGACACTATTGCTTGAAACATGTGGTACAAACATTGGAATGTTTTGTTTTTCTTTGAATTGTACTGATACAACCTTCATACTTTTACTTTTTACTTCATACTTCTTTATGACCTATCTGTTCTTGTAGAGTGTCCAGCCTGTGTATCCATTGCAGAACTTCTTCATGACCTATCTGTTCTTGTAGAGTGTCCAGCCTGTGTATCCATTGCAGAACTTCTTCATGACCTATCTGTTCTTGTAGAGTGTCCAGCCTGTGTATCCATTGCAGAACTTCTTCATGACCTATCTGTTCTTGTAGAGTGTCCAGCCTGTGTATCCATTGCAGAACTTCTTCATGACCTATCTGTTCTTGTAGAGTGTCCAGCCTGTGTATCCATTGCAGAACTTCTTCATGACCTATCTGTTCTTGTAGAGTGTCCAGCCTGTGTATCCATTGCAGAACTTCTTCATGACCTATCTGTTCTTGTAGAGTGTCCAGCCTGTGTATCCATTGCAGAACTTCTTCATGACCTATCTGTTCTTGTAGAGTGTCCAGCCTGTGTATCCATTGCAGAACTTCTTCATGACCTATCTGTTCTTGTAGAGTGTCCAGCCTGTGTATCCATTGCAGAACTTCTTCATGACCTATCTGTTCTTGTAGAGTGTCCAGCCTGTGTATCCATTGCAGAACTTCTTCATGACCTATCTGTTCTTGTAGAGTGTCCAGCCTGTGTATCCATTGCAGAACTTCTTCATGACCTATCTGTTCTTGTAGAGTGTACGGCCAGTGTCTCTAATTGTCATTTTGACCTCGTGTAAATTCAATAACTTCCATTTTTCTAAATGGCCAGACAACGAGGCTCTACGGTTGTCTTCATGTGTACCGTGTAGTATGCTATATGTGTGTACTAACCATCTTGTTACAACAGTAGAAGCACGTGAGAGGCATGTCCCTACAGGAAACTGCTTTCTATCCTTACAGCTAATGTTGTAATAATACGTCCTATTTGTCGATATTATTTTGCCACACGTAATGCGTGGAGTGTCTCAAGGAAGACACTTGGCGGGGTCTTTTTTTTTATCGATAATATTGTAAAATCTTGACGGCTAGACAGATCGCCTCGAGTCCTCTTTGCATCTCGAATTAAAAAACTGAATATTTTCTTTTTTTTTCTGACAAGTATTCGTATTCGAATTTCGAGAATAATCAACTTCAACAATTCGAATTTACATTCGAGGTGGGAAAAAATTCGGATCGCGCTGAGAGAGAGGCTACTAAGAAATACCGCGTGACGTTCAATTGGTGCAACGTTTCACTGTGACTGTGTGGAAGTGGTCAGAGCTACCCAGGTCTCAAAATACTGACACATTTAAGACGTACACTTAGACACAAAGAGCTTGCACCCAAAAAGAAAACTTTAGAACCACTTAAGTTACACATGGCTAGAAACAAAACATTTCAAATACAGACATTCTTGTCAAGAATATGCTATTTGTATTTTAACATCTTCTGCCCAATTCTGATACAGAATACATGTGTGTGTGTGTGTGCGTGTGTGAGGAGATGTTTAAATAGTTATTTTTGGCTCGTTTATTAAAGTCTAAAGGGAATTTTATTAAAGGGAAACTCCGATGGTTTTGACAATTTTTGATATAATATGTGTTTTGATTTACAGATAATGAATATATTATTCTTTTTTTTAATTTGTAATAATAACTTTGTAATTGATGTTTTTCTGACATATTTTTTCTGCGCATCCAAAACTATCAGATTTTACCGGGTTTCTATGTGACGTCACACTAACCTATTAATTCAATCTATTGACTTATTGTATAACGGGAGACCATACAGTAAAGTTTACATTCTTGTAAAAAAAATATATATCTTCGTCTATGCAGTTAGATCTAGATCTTGTAAGCAAAGAAAAAAATTCGTGTTGAAAGTAGATTTACATGCTTGACTAACCACGGCTGTGTGTATTTTCTCGCCTGACCACTCAAGACACACAAACACTATCGCTTGGTTGTCTTGTCATGACCAACTACACGTAGTCTAGACTACCCTTACACTGACCACTTTGTTAGAATCAGTCAGACACACGATCTATTTACTTTTTAGGACAGGGAGGGGCTTAGATGAAAATGTTACTTTTTTTTATCGAGTTGGTTATCCTAATGCATTTAGATATATATATATATATATATATATATATAATATAATAATATAATATAATTGTTGTTTCGCAAGGTTGTTAACGCCGGAAGTGGTAATGGTCTTAAGCCCATCATTACCTACAAAGTGCTTCCAATGGCATGCGTCTCAAATAGCCTCTGACAACCAGTCCAACTCCTGGCCTTCACGTGTGGCTCAGTTACTGAGCCTGGCGGAACCGTTACCACAGGGGCAAAGGCGAGCAACTGGCGCCTAAACCAGTAAGCTTCGGGCAGAAGGGGCTCGTTAGCCTTGGTTGGCTACCCATCTAGGAGAAGGAAAACTCTGAATCCAAACCTCCGCTGCCCTGCGGCTATACCCAAACACGGGAAAGGCTTCGGGAGACAACCCTGAGGAAAAATCAGGAGCTGGTGACTCTTAGGCAGACTGTGGCACACCGTTCTACAGCCTGGCAGATCCTGCGGCGCTACTGATCCCAAACTGTACTGGATACTCCGTTCCTTTGGTCACATCAGCTGCGCGGAGAGGGGGGAACTGCTGTGTGGGCGACATCGTTCCGACCATAAACAATGCCCAGGCTTTCATCGCTATCTGTGGACGGGAGTGTCTCTCCAAAATAGGGCTCCACAGCCACATGAGGAAGTGCGCTCTGAGATGAACCATAGTCGTCCTACGACTGAAGGAGGCCAATGGAATGAATATAATTGTACCATAGATCTGGACTAGGCCGTCACTAAGCCTAACAGCTACTGTAAGAATGAAGCGATACGATTGGTTAAATGTAGTTTCTCTTTCAGTATTGTTGAGGGAAGTGACGCATGCCTAGCCTAAAAACAAAATCTCAAAGAACCCCGTTTTTTGTTTTTTTTTTGGAGATTTCAAGAATTTACTGACTAATTTATTAAATATAAATGTTTCTAAGCATTTAGGTAAAAAATGGTAAAATGTTTACCATTACAACTTTTTACGCAGAATTTAAATATGTCAATACTCAAATTTGAAAAACCATCGGAGTTTCCCTTTAATTTATCCCGGTCACATATACAAGATTTGGAACAGGCACACCGCAACTAACAGTAAGAACAGACCAATATATTAAGTTTATAAATTAACATGATTTATTGAATAAAAGTTTACAAAAATAAATGCAAAAAATATAACTGAGAAATGAAATAGACGTATTAATGTGTGAAATAATTTCTCATCAAAGAGTGCTAATTAATGAGGGAATGAGAGAATGTTCCTATGCCTTGTCAACTTGTATTCTTAGCTGCTAGCTAGTTGGGTCTTTTTCTGCTGGTCTTAGAATGGGTCATCCGGCTCTGTTTTAGGACGTCGGCTCGGGATGTCCTCTATGCTGCAGGCGAGCTGGCTCTAGGGTTAGGCCGCTGCCTGTTTAGCAGTAGATGAAGTTGGTGCTGCAGACTTAGTTTATAGTAGTTGTCATAGAATGATCTCTTAGCTGTGGTCTCTAGCTTGTAGATAGCCGTGCTAACTCACACCAGTTTATTTTCTGTAGCAAAGTTTGCTCTAAGCCAGGCATGTCAAACACGGTTTTGGGGGGCCGCATGCGGACCGCGACCACTTTGCATGGGACCCGCTTGGCCACCTTAAAAATTATCAAAATAAAGTTGAAGTATTACGCTGGAAAATAAGAGATGACAAGCTACTTGAATGGAAAAATAGTATTAGTTAAACTGAACAACGAGATTGAGTCTGTAGTGAAAGCCAACTATATTTTGTCAAACTTCATTGCAACCCACAGCAAATCATTTAGTGAAGGGGATTTTTATGAAGGAGTGTCTCTTTAAAGCTGCCGAAGTAATTTGTCCAGAAAAGGTGAAAGCATTCAAAGAAATAGTGTTAACTAGGAACACTGTGGCAGATAAAATAAATGACACGTCAGTCAGCTTGTGTAAACAATTAAAGAACAAAAATAGTTGATTTTGAATTCTTTTCATTGGCTCTCGATGAGTCAACTGACGTAACGGGTGTAGCACAGTTGGCTATATTCATAAGGGCTTGTGATAGGAATTGCGAGATACATGAGAAGCTACTTGAGTTTTGTTCTAGGCTTAACAAAACAACAAGTGTGGATGTTCTGAGAGATAAAAGGACATGCAGTTGATCTCACTGGTCACTTGCAAGACTTGAATTAGAAACTTCAAAGTAAAGACAAAATTGTCACAACTGCGTGTAATGATGTGAAGTGCTTTCAAGCAAAATTACGACTGTGAATAAACCAAATATAAATTGAACGTGTCAAGAACTAAAAAGATTAAATACAATCACAACATTTGGTAAAGATGCTTTCAATTGCCGAGACTTCGTTTCATACGAGCAAGAATTGTCGTTGTTTGTAGGCCTATCTCCATTTTCATTTGCTTCTGAAAATGCTGCTGGTAATGTGCAACTAGAGCTGATAGAGTAGTAGTCAGAGTCTTTGTTGAAAGCGAAGTATATAGAACTGGCTGTGCAATAATGTTACAGTTATATACCTGAACGGTACGTTGATTTGAGGAAATTAGCAGCCAGAATTCTAGCTATGTTTGCAAGCACTGATCTCTGTAAGCAGTTCTTTTCCATAATATAAGCTACAGAAACATCACACCGTTCGTGATTATCTGATCAAAATTTGTCATCAGTGATGAAAATGTCAGTGGCAAACAACCTTCAACCTGACATTAATAAACTTGTATCCCAGAAAAGATGTCAAGCACCAGGACCAGTGCTTTTTTGTGATGGTACGCACCGGTTCGACGTACCGGCACCTTTTTAAATGTAGGGAAAAATATTACTTTTCTAGTATTTTAGCGTTTATTATTAATTTAATAGTAGTTAAAAGCTAGACAATCCATCACTGAGTACCGGCACCTAATCACTGAGTACCGGCACCTAATCACTGAGTACCGGCACCTAGTTTTGACAAAAATAAAAGCACCGATCAGGACAAACAATTTTAATGACCTAATCCTACTAGAAATTTAGCTAAGAGACAGGTATGCCATTATTTATTGCATTCTATTGTATTGTTTCTAATTTACATAAAGCTAGTAGGCTGTTTTGCAACTGATTTTTGGCCGCGGCCCCTTCATAGTAAGTTTTTATGTAACCCAAACACCTTAATGAGTTTTTCATGCCTGCTCTAAGCAGTCGGCAGGCGGCAGTAGCTATTGGGCAGTGGACAGTTTGGGCCGGATACTGGGCAGATGATACTGGGTAGGCACTGTGGACACTGGACAATATTCTATGGCCAAGGATAGTAGGCAATGCCTTTTTGCTGACAGGTATGTAATGGGGGGGGGAGGTATCTGGTGTGGTCGGCTCCGGTTACAGCTTTGCGTGGATATCTGGCAGATGTAGGAACCAGTTACAGCAATCAGTTATACAGATACAGCAACCAGGCCGTTTATCCCTAATGAAACCTCACAATATAAACTCCCTAACAGAGGAGACTGTATGAATTCTAGCGGGCCTAACTTAGAATGCTTTGGTCTCTCTTTGTATATAGATGTGACGTTTTGTTCAACGGGTGGGGAAGAAAGCGAGGGGATTTTCTCATATATATTAATATACCGGACATGTCCGGCTTCAGGTCAGAGTTAGGGTCTATTTCGTTGTCTACCGTGTGAATAGGGACTTAAACGAATAGGTCTCTGTCTAGAGTCTAGCCAGTTCAACACTATTCCTAGGCGGTGCGTATCATACGTTGGGGGGGGGGGGGGGGGTGCAGCGTCTATTGTGTCGTTGGTCATCCGTCCAGCGGTCAATAATTAAAACTTAGCACTAGAGAAGCTAGTTTGTGTTTCAAGTCGAGTTTTGTCCCGTGAGAGCCAATACTTTTGTTTTGACGAGGAGAGATAAATCGAAGAAGAATTTAGTATGGGTGGACAAGAAAATAATTAGTCAAGTGAAAGCTAAAGGTTTCTCACGATTTGCTGGGACAACTCAAATGAACTTTCGTATGCAAGTTTCGTATTGTCATAGTGTGTGTGCGCTTGTGTGTGTGTGTAAACTTGCATCAACATCATCTTACTGAGTTGGATGCTCTCGGATATTTAAAAAAAAACAACGAACAGTTTGACAGAAATATTCCTATCGTAGCACAATGTACAATGTCAAAGAACTGTTGAGCATTAGATAGGACAATGTAGATATAATGGAAGCTAGTTTGGAGTATTACTGGACTACTAGCAAAATGCATGGAAAATGTTGACAGTTTGACCCAGCAAGCCGGATGGCTGCCTGGTCGTGCGGTTTGCACGCTGGACTGTCGTTCGGATTTATCGATGGTCCCGGGTTCAAACCCTGCCCGCTCCCATCCCCCGTCGTCCTGCGGGAGGTTTGGACTAGGAAGTAAACTATCTTCAACTCTGAAGGAACATCCGAAACATGTAAAACATTTTACAAACATTTTACAAGCACTAAGCATGATAATATGGTCTTTTAGTTCTAATTGGCCGACAAGTTGGTAATAACTAAAACAACATTGAAACTAGTTGCACTTTTAAAAGCTACGATTCTTTGCTTTAAAGAAAATTATTGGTCTACTTGATAATCTGGATAAAATGCAATTTAAAAAAACATACATGAACAAAATCGAAATATCTTCAAAGATTTGCATGTATATGTTTTCTTTTATCTATAGTTTAGTAAACATCTCTAAACATAATTCTCTTCATTGTTTGGACACCACGTAAAGGAAAGATCACTCTTTTATTGCTGCAAGTCAGACGGACTAGAGTTAGAGGTAGAATTCATCCCGTCACTAAATAACAGTGCCGGACTTAACCATTGTCACCAGGAAGTCATGGAAAGAGAACAAATAATCTACTCTGTATTCATCCGTCACTAAATAACAGTGCCGGACTTAACCATTGTGACCAGGAAGTCATGGAAAGAGAACAAATAATCTACTCTGTATTCATCCGTCACTAAATAACAGGGCTGGATTTAACCATTGTGACCAGGAAGTCATGGAAAGAGAACAAATAATCTACTCTGTATTCACCCGTCACTAAATAACAGGGCCGGACTTAACCATTGTGACCAAGAAGTCATGGAAAGAGAACAAATAATCTACTCTGTATTCACACGTCACTAAATAATAGGGCCGGACTTAACCATTGTGACCAAGAAGTCATGGAAAGAGAACAAATAATCTACTCTGTATTCACCCGTCACTAAATAACAGGGCCGGACTTAACCATTGTGACCAAGAAGTCATGGAAAGAGAACAAATAATCTACTCTGTATTCACACGTCACTAAATAACAGGGCCGGACTTAACCATTGTGACCAAGAAGTCATGGAAAGAGAACAAATAATCTACTCTGTATTCACCCGTCACTAAATAGCAGGGCCGGACTTAACCATAGTGGGGTCCTATGCGAAACGGAATTTGCGGGGGTCCAAATTTGGGTAGAGATACGGATAATAAGTGAAAATTAAGAGTTTGTATTAGAAAATTAATTCGTCTATGCATTTTATTCATTCTTTACTACGTACAGAATTGTTTTACGAGCCTTGCGTGTAGCGAAGTCATACAGTATATATTTAAAATTCTATTTCCTACAAAGATCACGCTCAATATCAAAAATGTTTCAATCTATCTACGAGAATTGTTGACCTCAAGTAATTCTTCATTAGTTTGAAGCGCGAGAAGCTTCTTTCACTAGATTCCACAATTACTGCCGTTTTTTTTATCGCGCGTAGGATTGGCGTTTTCCATTTTGAATGACACCCCAAAATGACACTTTTTGTCTATATATTTCAGGAGATTTGTATGAGTTTTCAAAAGATTTTAATAATTTCCGGATATTTCCATGACTTTTTGGTATATTTTGCAATTTCAGGAGATTTCAAGGAGCTCCTGGTAAATTGAAAGTAGGCCGCGGGAAATCTGTTATAAGTTATAAAATGGTTTAATTTAATAATGTATACAACTAGAACTAGCGCGGGTCCAATGAAACTGCGGGGCGGGCCCACTGCCGTTGCATAGGTTGCGGTAGCCTAAGGCTGGCCCAGCAAAATATACATATATATATATATATATATATATATTGCTACGCCGCCGGTCGACTAGTTTCTAAATATCTTTATACGTTGAAATGTTTATACTTTGAATTTGAAGTAATTCTACTCATGAATTCTACGGATTAATTGGACCTCGTTCTTTGTACCTCGCCCTGATCTTTCAAACCTACCATTTACTTTCTCAGGCTAAGTATTGACTTTCAGATCTTCTTTTCTTATCTTATCTTATTTTATCGTATCTTATCTTATTGCAGAGGTTATTTCGAAAAAGAAGGTAATTACGTTCTACGCATTTCATGTGTCAATCTAGTCATGCATGTTAATCAATGACTTAAACTCTGGCTGATTCAGGCCACCCATTCCATTCTCTAATGGCACTTGAAGGAGCACTTGTATGAATTTGTTCTAGCGTATGGAATAAGAAATGTTCCTCCCTTTTTTTTTGTTGTATTTCTGAGTATTTCATATTATGGCTTTAATGTTTAATGTATTAGTACTACTTGACTTTTGATTCTTCTGTCCTGAAGTGTCTCTAAGTTTTTATTGATTTCACTAAAGGTGTTACTGTAATCAAACTAGAATATTCGTTTGTTATAAATCTCACTGCTTTATTTTGTATTTGTTCAAGTTTCTTTATGTTTTCTGGAGTTGAGGGGTCCCAAAGAGAGGATGCATATTCTATTATTAGCCTAACTAAAGTTAATTAGCATTTTAGTTTTTTATGTTGTTGTTTGATTTGTAAAAAAAAAATTCTTTTATAAACCCTTATGTTGGGCTTGATTTTTTAATTGTTCCATATATATAGGGACTCCATGATAACGTTTCATTTAGTATTACACCCGGATATTATGTTTTTACTAAGTTTTAGTCAGTGTGACTGGAAGTTTTGTATTTGTTTGATATGCTTGACTTATTCCTTTGTCATTGAACTTGGCTTGGCTACTAAAAGGGGGCTCATGGTTCGAAACCCGACTCGGGCAGAGTTGTGTTTACTGATCGCCTAAAGGCAACACGGAAAACCAACTTCTAGATACCCCCTCCCCTCCCCACCCCCCACTGGTCCACAAATGAGATTGGACCAAAAGCGCTCTGAGCATGCTATAAACATGAAAGTAGCGCTATATAAGGGCTATAATAATAATAATAATAATTGGTGCTGCTTTAGAAATACGTGTAAACACTTTGAGAACTCCCGTCCCTGCTCCTCTCTCAGAGTAACATCCAATTGTTACTCGCCCCTCCCTCCCCTTTTCACATTGATCCTTTAGATCTTCTTTGTGATTTGTTTTCCAGTGCCATCGACCTTGACCTTGTAGGGTGTATTTCTACCCCGCCACCATCTTCACACTCACTCATTTCGTCAATCATTGGCGCCCCAACTGGCCAATCAGCGAGGACCTCTTTAGTTATCCTGTTCGAAAGTGTAGTAGTGTCAAGATTTTTTGTTCTTTTTACTATAGCTCTACGTTTTCTACTCGGACCAGAAAAATGTCTACTGTCTAGCCCCACCTCCTTTTCCCCTTCATTTAGAACAAAGCTATAGTGTGCCACCTCCGTGAGGCTTTGCTCGATGTGAAGTTTGGAACTTCAATTTCTGACTTTAAATTATTTTATTTTTGTTACAGCTTTCTCGCTTTGCTGTTCTTGAATTTTAAAATATAACTGTTTCTTACTGATATCTTGAAATCAATCTGTAAGGTCAAAAACAAGAAGAGTTACTTTCCCTTACACTTTTAGCTGTCCCTAGACCAGGGATCGGCAACCTTTTGAGTCGGAAGAGCCAAAAATTACAATTTACAAAATTTTTTAATTTGAAAGAGCCACAACGTTTTTTTTCTTGCCAACAATACGTAGTACTCACATTACTATTTTTAAATGAAAAAAAAAGAAATTTTTCTAAAGACAACATATTTATTTATTCATATATAACTAGTGTTTTCACAGCAAAAGTAGATAATATATACATATGGCATTATTAGATAATTGTTTTGTTTATGTACTTGTACTTCAATAACAAGCAATGAAGCAAACAAAGTCAATGGGAGAGATGGCTTTGGTTTTAGAAAGTTTGTATACATTTGGCTCATCACCTTGTTTTTAGTTTCAAACACGACTCTAAATTTTCATTTGTTTGTAGGCTTCTTACTTTTAATAATATCATGCAAGAGAACGCTTGCTCGGACGAATATGTAAATCCGTATATAGCACTCGAAATGCCAACTTCTTCACCTCAATGTTGCAAACTGGAAGATTATTCCTTGCGTCGAATCAACTCGCGGCATTTTTTTAAAAGATGTCCACTTGTTGCGTTACGTACATGCATTTCTGGACTTTCAACTCTTCCAACTTGCTTTTCAACTCTTTAAATTTTCAACTCCACAAAGTTTTACTTTCAATCAATGGCATTTCTAGAAATCCAGTATCAACTTCAAATGGATCAATGTGGATTTCGTTACTATATGTGTTGATTTACTAGTAATGCTAGAATGATTTTGTTAGTTTGTAATCTTTTATAACTGTCATAGAAAACTGTCAACAAATTCATCTTTGAATTATTATTTTTTTCTAACTGTGCTGAAGTAATTCGTATCAACAGTTGCACTGATTTTATCCCGATATTTCTTTAGACATTGAAAAAAAAACGTAACTTACCGCTCTTTGGCAATAATATTTTTTTTTTTCAAAAGAAGGCTAATCTTCTACCCAAACATCGGCTGGGTTTCCATTTTCTTGTGGTTTAACATTCAGTTCATTTAATTTCGCTGTTATGTAAAGTTAAAATTTTGCAACCTTTTGCCGTTCTCTAATTCAGGGTGATAAATGGCTTTTTCATTTAGGAATGTATTTAATTTATTCAAGCACAAGCCAAAACGTCTCAACACCTTACCTTTGGAAAGCCATCACACTTGATTGTGAAGGAGATCGGAATACGAGTTTCCATTTCGCTTAAGAATTCTTTAAACTGACGATGATAAAGTGCTTTTGACAAGATGCTAATGACAATCTTACCGAACTTATGACCTCAACTATTTTAGTCTGAATCGTTTGGTCTAAAAGCGCTTCTTGGTGTATTAGTTAGTGAACCTTAAGAATTTCGCAATTTATTTTGTTTCGAAGAATCGTAGTTGCTCCTTGTTATTTAAACGATTTTAATGTCTTCAATGTATTTTTGCTCGGAATACGCTCTATCATCCCGTCTAGTTTGTCTCCAGAGTGGTAGAAATCCAAGTTCTTCAAAGGGTCAACTTATCCGTGTCTTTTATGTTGCAAAACTCATCTATAGCAAGTGACAAGACAGAAGAATATTGAATATATTCCACCTGCAAATATTTGAAGATATTTTAGCTCTTCTATCGTCTACTGTTTTAGCTTCGTTTTTTTTTTCAAGTTTTCTTTTTTTAGAAATCATGAAAATGTTTTCCAGATGCACGTATAAAGCAATCTTTGACATACCAAATGTAAATGGTTTGCTTTTTTGTGCAATTTCTAGTGGTACGTACTGGTACCCCAACGTTTGCCAGATCAGCATTACTTGTAGATTGGTTCTAACTTTGAGAAGATAATTTGCTTCTAACTCATTTACCTGAAACAATAAACTATATGTCACAGCCGAAAGCGAATTAAAGCGTACATAGAGGCATCAGACGACTGCGCCATTCAAGAGCTTCCGACGGACTGATTACAGTGACGACGCGTGTAATGGGGGAGGAGTGTGGTGAAAAGCGCGTAGGCCTACAATGTGGCTGAAGATAGAATCGGTGCCTAATCCTCGTTAAACGATTCAGAACTTTTTGAAAAAAAAATTTGATAAAATAAATAATATTTGCGTATGGAACGAAAGAGCCGCAGCTTCACACCCAAAGAGCCGCATGTGGCTAGCGAGCCGCAGGTTGCCGACCCCAGCCCTAGACGGAGGTGGGGGGGGGGGGGAGAGCAGTTATTAATTGTGTGTGGTCTGTGTCCGTCTGTCAAGTTTGGATCTATACAAATCCAGATTCAACTACTTTTGTAGCGTGATACTAAATTGGTGCTAAAAATATTTTTTTTCTAAAAACGAGCCATTTTGTTGTTCAATTGAAATAATCCTATAATTTGCATAAAATTTATATTTATAGCAATGTGTATAAAGTATATTATAATAATAAGTAGAAAGATAAAAGTCAAATGTAAGGGAGTCAACGATTTTGTATTTAATGTTTATTGCATGTAGCACTGTAGGTTATTTATAAAATAATAAATTAAATTTAAAAAAAAAACTACTATGTATTACTTATTCATAGTTGTTTTTTTTTTTTAGTGTCAAATCTGCTTAACTTTTACATAACAATATTTGTTTTATTTCGTTTTAAAAATAGGATAGCACACAGTGTGTATACTTGGTTTGTTCACGTTTGTTGGAGATTGTTAAGTGTTCTTTATCTTCTTTAAATGTGTTTCCATCCGTGAGGAAATGACTACTAACTATGGATATCGGACAATCTCTACTCATGAATTTTCTCCGCGGCCCGATGTCGATACTACATCTAAGATGTGTCACATTTACTAATCTCCTCTAATAGAAAGATTTTAAGTTTGCTTCCGGAGCGATTTCAATCTCCACCACGCTCTGATAATTTTCTTTTCCCTAGATGCCTGGTCACTCTCACTGTTCTGCCTATTAAGCAGAAATATTGCTTTAGATTTGAAAAAGGGGTCCCCACTAATGTTCACATTGCACGGAAGACTTCGTAGAGTCTTGTTACTGTCCAGCCCTGGGCTGTCTACGTCTATGCCTACGTTTGGTTGAGCTAAAAGTTCACGTTCCAAAAAGTCACGCGTCCGTTAGATATTTTTTTTGGTGTAGGAGGGAAAAGGATTACACATTTTTAAAAAAGAAACTGATTTCTCTAAGAGTTATTTGAATGGGTCATGAAATATTTCGTTTGGTTTGAAAGTCTCGCACAGAATTATAATGTATTCTAATATTTCCTAATCAAAATATTCTTCTTTCTTCTATAACTCTCTCTTTCTTTCTCACTCTCTCTCTCTTTCTCACTCTCTCTTTCTTTCTCACTCTCTCTGTCTTTCTCACTCTCTCTCTCTTTCTCACTCTCGCTCTCTCTTTATCACTCTCTCTTTCTTTCTCCCTCTCTCTTTCTTTCTCACTATCTCTTTCTTTCTCACTCTCTCTTTCTTTCTCACTCTCTCTTTCTTACTCTCTCTTACTTTCTCACTCTCTCTTTCTTACTCTCTCTTACTTTCTCACTCTCTCTTTCTTTCTCACTCTCTCTTTCTTTCTCACTCTCTCTTTCTTACTCTCTCTTACTTTCTCACTCTCTCTTTCTTTCTCACTCTCTCTTTCTTTCTCACTCTCTCTGTCTTTCTCACTCTCTCTGTCTTTCTCACTCTTTCTTTCTTTCTCACTCTCTCTGTCTTTCTCACTCTCTCTCTGTCTTTCTCACTCTCTCTGTCTTTCTCACTCTCTCTCTCTTTCTCACTCTCTCTCTCTGTCGTTCTCTCTCTCTGTCTTTCTCACTCTCTTTGTCTTTCTCACTCTCTCTCTCTGTCGTTCTCTCTCTCTGTCTTTCTCACTCTCTTTGTCTTTCTCACTCTCTCTTTCTTACTCTCTCTTACTTTCTCACTCTCTCTTTCTTACTCTCTCTTACTTTCTCACTCTCTCTTTCTTACTCTCTCTTACTTTCTCACTCTCTCTCTCTGTCGTTCTCTCTCTCTTTCTTTCTCACTCTCTCTGTCTTTCTCACTCTCTCTCTCTTTCTCACTCTCTCTTTCTTACTCTCTCTTACTTTCTCACTCTCTCTCTCTGTCGTTCTCTCTCTCTTTCTTTCTCACTCTCTCTGTCTTTCTCACTCTCTCTCTCTTTCTCACTCTCTCTCTCTGTCGTTCTCTCTCTCTGTCTTTCTCACTCTCTTTGTCTTTCTCACTCTCTCTCTCTGTCGTTCTCTCTCTCTGTCTTTCTCACTCTCTTTGTCTTTCTCACTCTCTTTGTCTTTCTCACTCTCTCTTTCTTACTCTCTCTTACTTTCTCACTCTCTCTCTCTGTCGTTCTCTCTCTCTTTCTTTCTCACTCTCTCTGTCTTTCTCACTCTCTCTCTCTTTCTCACTCTCTCTCTCTGTCGTTCTCTCTCTCTGTCTTTCTCACTCTCTTTGTCTTTCTCACTCTCTCTCTCTGTCGTTCTCTCTCTCTGTCTTTCTCACTCTCTTTGTCTTTCTCACTCTCTTTGTCTTTCTCACTCTCTCTTTCTTACTCTCTCTTTCTTTCTCACTCTCTCTTTCTTTCTCACTCTCTCTTTCTCACTCTCTCTTTCTTTCTCACTCTCTCTTTCTTTCTCCCTCTCTCTTTCTCACTCTCTCTCTCTGTCGTTCTCTCTCTCTGTCTTTCTCACTCTCTTTGTCTTTCTCACTCTCTCTTTCTTACTCTCTCTTTCTTTCTCACTCTCTCTTTCTTACTCTCTCTTTCTTTCTCACTCTCTCTTTCTTTCTCACTCTCTCTGTCTTTCTCACTCTCTCTCTCTTTCTCACTCTCTCTCTCTGTCGTTCTCTCTCTCTTTCTTTCTCACTCTCTCTTTCTTACTCTCTCTTTCTTTCTCACTCTCTCTTTCTTTCTCACTCTCTCTTTCTTACTCTCTCTTACTTTCTCACTCTCTCTTTCTTTCTCACTCTCTCTCTCTTTCTCACTCTCTCTTTCTTTCTCACTCTTTCTTTCTTTCTCACTCTCTCTTTCTTTCTCACTCTCTCTCTCTTTCTCACTCTCTCTTTCTTTCTCACTCTTTCTTTCTTTCTCACTCTCTCTGTCTTTCTCACTCT